>CM070013.1:38037850-39306600 GCA_036247105.1 Cirrhinus mrigala
AAACTGTTTGCACTACAAACCATTGTGTTCATAATTAAGATAATACATATGGAAAGACACACCAATTTGCAATGTCAAGCACCAAAACAAGCTGTTTTGTACAGCTAAAAACAGCTGGAAGTGGATGAGACCGGAAGCCAGACACATTAAATTCACAAATGCCCGTGCCTGTTCTTATGGGAAACATAAGGTGGATATAAGCCATTAAAGCCTGATGTCTCAAATATGATACTCAACAAAAACATTTTTTATTTTATTATTATTTTTTTTTAAGATTTTGTCTAAAGATTTAATAAACTGTGATTTTATATGTCAGACTTTACTAGGTTAAAATGAGTGGTGAATGCATTAACAATTTAGCCCCCCAAAAAAGAACTTTCTGAATGACAGCTCTGAGAAAGAATGCGCAAAGGGTTGGTTGATTCATGATCTGTCAGATCTGCCTGCTCAGCTCAACCAACAAGCATCACCGGGGGCATGATACTAATAGTTCTGACAGCAGGGAGCAATCGGCCCAGCCCTCAGAGTCGATACCCTCCACACTACGAGCAACCTGCAGAGCGTACTGCAATACGCACAGCCTCAGTGGTGCAACAAACCCACCCACTGTTCTTCTCTGTTTCTATATCACCCCCAGCACAGGACTTCCCTTCATTTAAAGCCTCACACACACACAGAGGGAGAGTGCTGGCACTGCAGGAGCGTTGCCAGGGTGACAGAAGGCTGGTCTCCACCCTGCAGGCCTCTCCCCTCCTGAACATATGCTGCACCAGTATTAACACACACATACAGTGATAGTCAATAAGAAAAGTGATCTCTCGCTCTCTCACGGTAACAGACGTGATAATAGTCTATCGCTCACTGCAAACACTCACTGTCTCCCATCCTCAGTTTTTGTAATTCTCTCTCTTCCTGTCTTTCTGTCCGTCAATCATCACAGTGGCTTCAAATTACTGTGCGACATACTGAGTACAGTCACACTGTGGGGTTGGGTGACGACGTTGGCATCACCCTGGTTACAAAGACAGATGACAAGGCAAAAAGAAACCATGCAGCTTGGGTCAGCTCCTTCTGTTACTGCTGACACACACACAATCAATATGCATCACTCACACAGACGCCACCCTTCAGTTCCCTGCATCTGTTGAGTCAGGTCCTCTTTAATTATGTGAGTCGTAGAGGAAGTGCGTGCTTCAGTGCAACCAAGCACATGGGGAGGCCTGAATTTTTTACATTTTGAGTGTGCTTGAAAATGTGTAACGGTACTATGAACGCATTTGCTCAGTGGAAGCAACAGTCTCACACCTCTTCCCTGATGTGACATTTAGTCAAAATGGTAATTTCCCCCAGGACAGCTTGGCTTGCAAGGCATTAGTAACATGAGCTAACAATGAACAATTATTTTTACAGCATTTTTTATCAGTAATTAGTTAATTAATTTATAAATATATTGCACTGTTCAAAGTTTGAGGTAATTTTGTTTTTTTTGTTTTTTTTAAAAAGTCTGTTATGCTCAACAAGGCTGCATTTATTTGATCCAAGAAATATAAACAATAATATTTAGAGGTTCAAGCACGTAGCACTGAAACCCTGTTGTAACTGTTAGAATGGCCAAAGATCAGCAATCCCCATGTAAAGCTGACTGGGCAGACCAAACCAAGTTTCAAGTCATAGAGACTTGAAACTTGGAGGGGTGGTAGCACTCACACCACCTACAATGTCACTGACGCTCGCCCCAATCGGCCTGGGGGGGGTGCTTCAGCGATCAAAAGTATAAAATCGCTCATAACTCCTAAACTGTCAGTCACAAACTCAAGTGTCTTATGTAGTTAGAATCCTTGGCTCATGCCGGACACATGCCTCAGATTCAATCATGAGCCTGGTGAAATTTTCAGGTATTTTGGATTTTTTTTTGAAAAACCTACTTTTGTAAACTAGTCCTATTTTTTTTTACCCAAATGGAACCAAACCACTGCAGAAAGATTACGTGGAGAGTGAATATACATAATTATCAAAAAATAGTTAAACTTTAGACTCACCGTCGCAAAGAGACGGCAAAACGTCCGAAAGGGGCAGGGCCACTTTTAACACAATGCCTATAACTCCTGAACGGAATGAGATGTCTTCACCAAACTCAGAACACTTATGTAAGAGCTCAATCTGAGGTCACATGACAAATCGCGGGCTTGGCCACTTGGTGACGCTATAAGATGGAAAAAAAAAAAAAAAATTAAAAATGGCTATACCTACAGAACCATTTGTCCTATCAACATGAAAATGGCTGTGCACAGTTTTGGTCCAAAGTGCCACAAGCATCTACAATGACAGTTGCATATCTCAAAAAAAAAACATGGCCGTCATCAGCCAATGAAGTTTGAACACCTATTAGACAAGGTTAACAGAGGCTGACTGGAACGAAACTCGGTGGCCCTGTTTGACTCACGGCCCGAAAGGTCTGTGAGAAATTTGAAAGACATCGGGCACTGGGGGGGCGATATCGCATTTTTCAAGCGTGTAAATGATTGTACATTGCACGCTTTTTCACACACACAAGTGATATTCATGTCATATGATAGAACTCCTGTGCCTCTAGAACCACTGCTGTCAACTAGTCCTAGGTTTTCGCTAAATCTGGAAAATAAACACTGCTGTACAATTCTCTGGATTCTTTAGGTCAATAATTATCAAAAAAAATGTTGAAATTTACCCTTTGGGAAGCTTTAATGGGCTCGTTTAGAAAAGGGGCCTTTCCAAATCATCCAAAATCCTATAAAGCCTTAAGGAAAACTCCAAACTTCACAAAACCTTGTGACAGGTGATTCTAAACAAGCATGCAAAAGGAGATCGGACCACAGCTGGCACTATAACAGTCATAAACGTTTAAAAAAGCATATTGCTATGGTAAATTACCTGGATTTGCCAAAAAAAGATTTTTTAAATTATTGATGTAGGTGGTTACAGGCTTGCTTTTTTCCATATGTGCTTAAATACCTTAAAGCAATTGAACCCCAGTAATCGATGCTTGCAGATAAATTTTTTTGCTTTCTTTGTGCACAAAAATTATTCTCATAGCTTCATAAAAGTAAGGTTAAACCACTGATGCCACATGGACTATTTTTACAATGTATTTACTATCTTTTTGGGTCTCGAAAGTGATAGTACTGTTGCTGTCTATGCAGGGTCTGAAAGCGCTCAGAGTTCGTCAAAAATATCTTCATTTGTGTTCTGAAGATGAACAAAGGTCTTACGGGTTTGGAACGACATGAGGGTGAGTACTTAATAATAAAATTTTCATTTTTGGGTGTACTATCCCTTTAACTCAGAAGTTCCCAATTCAGAAAGTTTGGTCAGTTTCACATCAGCACATTCCAAAAAACCTGATGATGAACATGAATCATTTTACAGACACTTTTATCCAAAGTGACTCGAATGAATGAAGGATACAACATAAACAATTCATCCCAACGAGGCAATAACATGAGATGCTCTGCAACACAAAGCCCTAAAACTGTTCAGAAGAATACAGTGGGCTAGAGCAAAGATAAAAGTGACAGACATAAGAGATAAGTGAAATAATAGAACTTCTACATCTAAGCTGCTCCAGTGGGAATGCAGCTACTGGCTCCATGAGGTTATCTACTAAAGAAGAATCAGTTTAAATATAATAATTCTCAGACTGCTCAGAGCTGCTGCCATCTACTGGAGGCTTTGCATCACTGCAACTACCTCATCTTTACCGCAGTACACACCAACGCCCACACAGAAGATGATTATTACACACAGGGGTGTTAGATGCTCATTAACCGACACAACAGGGGGTTGAAGCCGAAAGAAGAGATACGGAGTGAGAGTCTGTGCGTGTACGCAGTCATTAGCTGTTTAAGGTGTGAGGTGGGGCAGTAACAGCGGGCCAGTGGCAGCTAGAGAATCTGCTATATTGATTCAGAGGTTAAAGAGGTTTGGATGATTAATTAATTGAGCAATGTAAGCACAGAATTCACCAATCGGGTCCTCAAAGACCTTCACTGACTATAAAACACTATATAAATCATCTTTTCTCAACGATATAAACAGAGGGAATCGTTGGAGGAGCTGCATTTTATTTCCATCACTTTTCAAGTGAAATTACCCCCTACTGTACACCCTTCCCAGTGTTTCTTCGCAGTTTCCGTGGCAACAAACCCTTCAATCACCCAGGCGATGGGCGAGATCCATTGCCATCCCACAGCGGCACCCTGTCGGCATGACAACGGCGAAACATGCTGCCTCTGCTGTTTCTGAGGCTGAGTAAGAGATACAGTAGAGGCCTCCAACACACACTCATGCACTGTAAAATATACACAGCATAAACTACCGCAAATATTTCGCAACGCCATGCTGATGGTGGGAACTAACTCACTGACCTGCTAATGGCCTGTTAAACAGGGACTGAATCATCCTTAATGTCTGAGTCATCATTTTGAGCTCTTCCGAGCGATTTGCCGCAGTCTTTGGCAAATTAATGAAATATAACTCTAACTATTCCTCCCCGTGGCCCAGCTTTAGAAAGAAGATGATTTGAAGCACAGATGTTTCTAAAGTCTGCGAGACAACAGAAACCACAGTAAGATGTCCCTCACGCGCTCTCTCTCTCATTAGCACACTGTTGCCGCATGCCCTCTCCTCTCGCTGCTGTTACTCATCTGCTACTGTTTGTGTTGTGTGGCAAAAACTTAATAAACACAGAAACGAAGCCCCGTGCAGAAAACCAATTAACATTGGCGGTTGTTGTGTTAGAGCTCATCAAACCAGGCACTGTGAAAATAATAGCACAGACGTACATCTCATTGACTCTTAATAGGTTACTTTGGCTTGCAGAGCCTGGTTTGCTGTATGATGTTTTTGTTTCAGCTTGATGCTTGATGAATGCGCACTTGTTTGTAGTGGATAAACAGAATAAGTGCTTTGTTAGGGCAGTCAGTCGGGCTTTGTTGAGGATTCCCTGTTGCACGCTCCCCTTGAAAACATAAAGGTGGAAAGATAAGCAAACGCGCTGGTGTTCAAGCAAACAGTACACACACATGCACAAACACCTGTGACGTGTGACCCATTTTTTTAAGCGCTGATGTTTTTCTTTTGTAAAGTGACTCATCAAATACGGTTTATAGACACAGATCTGGCTGCAGATTTCAGAGTGTGAAAATCACTGTCCATGGGGGACCTTCAAGTCTGTCAAAATCAGGTGGGTGGATTTTTCAGCAAAGTTTTTAAAGCTAAAGAAATGATTATGTAACCTAGCAGCTGCTCCACAGGCAACTGGTATTTGGATTTACACCTACACAAATAAAAAGATTTATTATTTGGGGAAGAAAAATATGTATAGATGTATAATCAGGGCTCTACGCTTACTCTTCTTTTTAGGAGCACAGTGAAAATTTCAGTACCTTCTAATCAATAATCAAAAATTCTGATCAAAAATTAGCCTTCCCATTATGAGGTGATATTTGACTCCTTAAAGCGATATACAGGGGAATTTTGTTTTTACCTTTGCAATGGCATTTTTCTAACTTTATTAAAAGTATGTCATCTTTTATGTCAATTTTTTTTTTAAATTATACTTTAAGATTTAAAAAATTGCTAATTAAAACAACAGAATAAGAATAAGCACCAATAAGTTACCAATCAAATGAAATCAGTACACAAAGGTGGCTTGTATGTGTATTATCATATGTTTCACGAGGCTCAGGCTCAAATTCATAAATTTATGTTGAGATTAATGTTTTAAATATAAAATTTTGAATACAAAAATTTAAAATGATTTAAATAACTGAAAAGATACTTTAAAAATGAAACTAAATCTGCCAGTAGGTGTGTCTCAACAACGTGAGGAGGAAGGTGCAACACGACGATGAGATGCAGTGCAAAGTCTTTAATATAATCCACACAGGTAAATCCACAAAAGGGGGACAGGAACACACGTATTCATTGACGAGACCGGACACAAAGCATTGAACAAACAATTCATTAAGGGTGGCTAATGATACACAAACAGGTGATGGAGATTAACTAATAATGACTTGACGAGGACAGGAACAGGAACAACCATATATGGACACACGAGGGAAAACCCAATACAAATAGTCCAGGGGTGTGACAGCACTCCGCCCCCAGGGAGGCCAGACCTTACGCCGTAGAGAGAAAAAAAAAAAAAAAAAAAAAGGGACGGACGGAGGGGACTTAGGAGGTGGACAAAGGAGTGGACGTGGGATGGCAACAGGAAGTCAGTGCAGGAGGAGGCTCTGGCGGAGGACGGACTCCCAGGAGAAGGACAACATTCAAAGTCCATGGTGGTGACAACGGAGGGAGGAACCAAGGAGGAGACAGAAGGGTCCAGGGTGGATCAGAAGGAGGAAGGAGCCAGGGTGGAGACAGAAGGGACCCAGAGCAGGAGGAGCTAGGCGAGACCCAGGCTGTAGCCCTGATGGTGACCCACGGCGGAGCCGATGGAGGGAGAAGCCATGATGGAGGAAGGGCTTAAGACTCCAGGGGGACGACCGAGGGCAACGGAGCAAGTGGAGATGGAGCCCGAGGCGGAGACAGAGAGCCGACGATTCCAGGCAACACCGAGGATCCGGAGGGCCAAGGCGGAGTCCAAGGTTCAGGCGGAGATCCGGAGGTCCACAGAGGACTGAGGCGGAGCTGGAGGGAGGGAGAAGCCCAACGGAGCTGGTGGGACAGAGCGACAAGGCGCAGCCGCAGGAGAGGAGTCCTGAGGTGATGGTGGGTCGACGACCGACCAAGGCGGAGCCGGAGGGACGAGGGAGCCCGGTGGAGCTGGTGGGCCGACGGTGGAGACGAGGGAGCCAGGAGCCGGGGCGGAGCCGCTGGGTTGGAGGGCCGAGGCGGAGTCCAGGACTTGGAGGCTGAAGGCAGAGACGAGGGATCCTCCAGCGCAAACACAAATATGCTGATCGGGTTAGTCGCACATGGTGCTCCTAAATATTTTTCCATGGTTGCACGCAGTAGCTTTAGCAGTAGCACATTTGCGACTGAAGTAGTCACACTGTAGAGCCATCTTCGTTTTCAATGTTTTAAATCCGCCTTTGAAGTGTCCTGCTCTGTGCAGCGTGCAGTGTCACGTGTCTAAACAAACGGCACGTGCTGTCAGTGATTTCCGCCACTAGAGGCCGCTCTCGTGCTGTATAACAAAGACTATCCACCTTATTTTTCAACGCGGAACTAAGTTTTTTTTTCTGTTAATGTGTTAGATGTCCGGTTCATAATCCGCCATAAGGAAATAATAATATCGAAGTGCAGTAAACGGTAAAACAGTTTGCACTACAAACCAGTGTGTTCATAATTAAGATAATACATTAAAATAATATGGTAAGACACAACAGTTTGCAATATCAAGCAGCAAAACAAGCTTTTTGTGCAGCTAAAAATAGCTGGAAGTGGATGAGACCGGAAGCCAGACACAAAAAATTTACAAATGGCTGCACCCACTCTTATGGGAAAAATATACAACTTGTGCTGTATAATGACGACCTTCTCAGCCGCTCCAGCAACGGACCCAACCCGGAAAAAACTATCGGCATGGATTTTTGCCGATAATTAAGAGTTCCGCCAATCAACTATCGGTGCCGCTTAATCGGCAAAACCGATACATTGGTCGACCTCTAATTGTGATTAAACATTTTGAAGTAAAAAAATAAACAAACAAACAAAACACCAAAAACAAATTAAATGTAAACATAAAACATATTCATGGATTAATAACATGTATGTTGAAAATCAATAGGGTTTAAATTGAGAAATAGAAATTTCAACTGAGACAGACCTGTATATCACAAACACGCTCCTCATCATTTAAAGGCTAAAGTTCATAGAAATTCATTCAATTAATTAATTTAAACAGGGCTTTTATGAAATAATAGTGCTGAATCCAGTTAACTAAACTTGATGACAAGTGTTGATGAAATGTTGACAGAGCACTTCAGAAAGATCTCTCTGATGCATAATGCAGTCAGTAAAGAGAGATGACAGTATTGTGCTGTGTATGGAATATTCTTAAAGCATGTGTGTGTGTGTGTGTGTGTGTGTGTTTGAGCGAGAGAGGGAGAGAGTGGGGGCAAACATGACACAGGTCTCAACAAATAAATTAACAACAACAACAACAACAACAACAACAACAACAAAAGGTTTGTTGTTCTCAACATATCCATAGAGGCCTTTAAGACTATCCAGCAGAAAAACAAAACATTTAAATTTGCAGGATATAACAATGAATAAACACAGCACATGGCCGTCAACTGGTCGGAAATGTTTCACGCTGGTTACGGAGCAGCGGGCCATCCTTATTGCTGAGACCTGCAACAACAAATGCATATGATCATACGTGTACATTCACACATTCTGGGTGAACAGCTGATGGGATTCTGACACTATCTCTTTTTCTAACACACAAATGTAATCCCGCCTGCTCGCTGTGTCAGAGCAAAATCTAATTAATCAGTTCACACACACAGTGAGTCACACACCCTAAAGCAGTGTTATTATACACAGTTCTGTGATGCTTTGGTGCAGCCAAATTGAAATGACTAGAGGAAAGCCATGCATCACTCTGAAGCAACACCTACTACAATGACTAATCTAATAAAAGCTGGAAACTCCTTACATTATGTAGGCAATTTGTTTTTTTTGTGTCTGAGTTTGTCTAACTGCACTTCAAAAACACCTTGAAAAAGTGTTCAATCAAAAGACAGCACACGATTCGCAGGACCATTTCCCCTGAAGGTATTATTTATCAAATGCATGGAGATTAGCGCTCTGTTGTGAGCTGTAGGATAGAAGGCTTTGGATAGTATATAAAAAAAAGCTGATTTGAAGCCAGAGAAAAGACAAAGAAATAAAGATGGAGTGAACGACGTCTGTCCTCATTCTACTGTTCTTTGGTGTTATTGTCAAGGGTGTCTCTGTCAATGTCTCTGGATGGATAAGTGATGTCTGGCCTTCTGTTCAAGAATACTTGGGGGATTCAGATCCAAAGAAGGCTCATTTTTTTGGTTATAACTCCAAAGCCTGCAAAAGCTTTGCCTAAAGCAAACCCGTATTAAAGCTGAAAAAAGCTGCTGCCAGCCAGCTTTATTTGTGTCTAGGCAGATTTGTGTGCATGTTCAAAGACAAAGGGGGAGTCAGAAGAAAGCAAAAGTGAGGAAGATGTATGAGTGTGTGTGTTATAGAAAGATATCAGAACAAGGCAGCCGCCCCCTCAGCAGCAGACGAGAGACAGCATTTAAGTTTCTCCAATAGTGGGGACAGAGTCTATAATACACAAATTACACAAAACACTGGAAATGCATCCAAAAAATTCCAGTGGACAAATACAATCCGACCGATTGTGCGAATTAGACATGACATTAAAATTACACAGCCTATTGGATTGGACACAACTTTGTCTATTCCCAACAGTCTTGGTTCTATTGCCAAAATATATATATTTTTTATAAATATAAAAAAATAACATTATAAAAATATTATTACTATTTAAAATAACTTTTCTATATTAATATACATTACCAGTCAAACATTTTTGAACAGTACATTTTTTTATGTTTTTTTAAAGGAGTCTCTTCTGCTCACCAAGCCTGTATTTATTTGATCCGAAGTACAGAAAAAAAAAACAGTAAAATTTTGAATTATTTTCCATTTGAATATATTTTAAAATGTAATTTATTCCTGTGATTTCTGAATTTTTAGCATTACTCCGGTCACATGATCCTACAGAAATCATTCTAATATTCTGATTTGCTGCTCAAAAAACATTTATTATTATTATTATTATTAACAACAATATTATTATGATGTTGAAAACAGTAAAAAATTTTCAGGTTTCTTTGATGAATAGAAAGTTCAGAAGAAGAGCATTTATCCAAAATAGAAATCTTTTGTAACATTTTAAATGTCTTTATTATCACTTTTGATCAATTTAAAGCATCCTTGCTAAATAAAAGTATTTCTATATTTTTTTTCCCAAAACAAATAAAAATAATAATAATTAACTCCAAGCTTTTGAATGGTATAGTGTGTAATATTAGAAAAGATAAATGCTGATCTTTGGATCTTTCTATTCATCAAAGAATCCTGAAAAATTGTACTCAACTGATTTAAATATTGATAATAATAAAAATGTTTCTTGAACAGCAAATCAGCATATTAGAATGATTTCTGAAGGATCACGTGACACTGAAGACTGGAGTAATGATGCTGAAAATTTAGATTTGATCACAGGAATAAATTACATTTTAAAATATATTCAAATAGAAAGCAGTTATTTTAAATAGTAAAAGTATTTCACAATATTACTGCTTATGCTGTATTTTGGATCAAATAAATGAAGGCTTGATAAGCAGAAGAGACTAATTTAAAAAACATCTTACTGTTCAAAAACTTTTGACTGATAGTGTATTTTAACATTTTATTTATTCCTGTAATGGCAAAGCTGAATTGTCAGTAGCCATTACTCCAGTTATCAGTGTCACATGATCCTTCAGAAATTATTCTAACATGTTGATTTGGAGCACAAGAAACATTTCATATTATTATTATTATATGTTGAAAACAACTGTGCGGCATAATATTTTTTTAAAAGTAATTTTGAAAATTCTTTGATGAATAGAAAGTTTAAAAGAACAGCGTTTATGTGAAATGCGTTCATTAAAATCCAAAATCTACTGTAATATTCTAAATGTTTTTACTTTTGACAAATTTAATGCATTCTCACTGAATAAAAGCATTAAGTTATTTTTTAAATATCTTACTAAGCACAAACTTTTGAATGGCAGTGTACACACACATAAGCGGTAAAGCACGCATACAAAGCCTTACTAACATCTGAAGCGCTCACAAAATACACAGAATATAGCACAAAACGGCTATGAAAAACTTTGAATTTAATCCTTCTTAAATCCAGATTGTGAGAAAGCTTCTGGCTTAGTCTTGCTCATGAAGGATTTTCAAAGAGCAAGAGAAGGGAAATAAGTAAAGAAAAATATGAAAGGCAAAATTGTAGGGGCATGCTTGCTGGTTTGATGACATAATAAAAAACTAAACTCACCCACTGAAACACAGAAAAAACAGAAGTATTAAAAAGTTGAACCAAACAGGGAATTGCAGGTGCATTTCAGCTTTTAATTTCACAGTTATTCAGTATGATTCAGCATCATTTGAACTGCTACCCTCTTAGGATGCTCTATATCTTCTCTAGACGGCAATTAATGGCTGATGATTTTTCTCAATTAGTCGTAGCAGCTAATGAAGCTCATTCATAAGCTAGCTCATCAGTGGAAATGAATTTTTAAATGCAGTGGTTGCGGTTACAATACTCAGATGAACAAACCCCCCAGAGGTGACTTAACTGAATTCCGCATGAAGGAGACACAGATCATTCATAAATGTATGTGACAAGTGAGAGGTCTGACGGATTTCTTGGAGCTACAAATAATGACAAGCTCAATTATTCTAAAGAAAGAATGACTAGAATGATGGATTGAAAATGAAGGAGATATTATTAGAGGACAGTGTTCTCTGAGTGTAGTGGTGCATCAGTGTAAAGCAAGTGCATGCTGGGCCCCGAGACAGACCTAGAGATGAGCTATCGATTTGTCACAACACTAGAGAGAGAGCAAGAGAGAAGGAATGGTACAAGATGATGGGGCAGCAAAGATTAGTATCCCAGTCTCAGAGGGATACTTTTTATTAAAAGAAATAAATAAATAAATAGTGGGAATGTGGGTGTGTGCATGTGTCTAAAAGAGAAACAGAGCATGACAAAATACCTAAAATAGTGAAGGAGAGATCAATAGTAAACAAGCACATGATTGAAAGTTGAAAGGGCAAAGCAGAAGCACTCACAGGATGTTTAGCAGACAGTCTGCCACTCACTGCACTTGTCTGATTCCATGTGGAAGAAATGAATGTCTAAGAAGCACAGAAACAGAGAAATTAAACCCACAAAACGTGCTAAACAATGACATATCTAATAACTGTGACAGTCATTCAGAAACAAAATTCAAAATGAATAAAAATAAAAAAAATAAATGCATGGAAAACACTGGATAAAAATATTTAAAAACAGCAACAACAACAAAAACAAAATTACTGTAATAAAAATATATGGTAAGTTGGAGATAAGATATACAACAGCACAATAAAAAGGCATGTTTTAAAATCAAATTTTGTATTAAAACTGTTTACACAACAGTATGAATACATTAGAATACAGTTATGAACTTTAAATGGATATTTCATAGGAAAAAGCACAGACACATTGTCGACATAACGGCTCAAATGTGACACTCTTGTGCTGCCACCTAGTGTTCATGGTTTGATTTCTAAAATTCTGTATGTTCAATGTCTCACCTTGCGCATACAAGACAAAATGCCATCCACAAATGCAGTCTTGATTTTGTGAATCTGTCTGTATTCAAGTATGATTTTGGGCAGTGGATGCAGCTTCTGTAGTTGCAATAGCTAAAATAGGAAAAAAAAAAAAAAAGAAGTTTGAAGAGTTTGAACTTCCAAAATGCAGTTTAAATGCAAAGGGCTCTAAACGATCTCAGCCGAGTAATAAGGGTCTTATCTAGCAAAATGATTGGTTATTTTCTAAAATAAAATGTACAATTTATATACTTTTTAACCTCAAACGCTCATCTTGTCTAGGTCTGCGTAAACTCTGTTTTTTCCAGTTCAGGACAGTTAGGGTATGTTGACTCCTATCTCATTTTCTCATTTAACTTCAAAATCGTCCTACATCGCTGCAGAAGTACCAACCCAGTGTTTACAAAGTGAACATGTAAAGTAGGTCAAACGGCCTTTACAAAAAAAAAAAAACAAAAAAAAGAAGGTGAAACCGCAATGTAGGACGATTTTGAAGTTGAAGGAAAAAATGAGATGGGAGTTTTTCAACATACCCTAACTGAGGTACGTTTAGAGCCCCTTGAAGCTGCATTAAACTGCATTTTGAAAGTTCAAACTACATAGGCACCATAGAAGTCTATTATATGGAGAGGAATCCTGAAATGTTTTCCCTCAAAAAACATTATTTCTTTACAACTAAAGAAAGAAAGACATGAACATCTTGGTTGACAAGCGGGTGAGTACATTATCTGTACATTTTTGTTCTGGAAGTGAACTACTCCTTTAGGTAGCACGGGTATATTTAGCAATAGCCAAAATACATTGTTTGGTTTAAAATTATCGATTTTTCTTTTATGCCAAAAATGTAAATTTCCTACCTTAAATTTATCAAAACTTAATTTTTGATTTGTAATATGCATTGCTAAGAACTCAGGGTCACATATAAGGACATTAAATGTGTACTCACTGCTGTTTCTGATGTGGACTGCTGTTTTTTGATTGTTTTGGGAAGCTTCTTATTCTCACAAAATTCATGTAAACGCAGCTTCTCAAACAAGATCTGAAAAGAAGAGAGATTTTTAATATATATTTACAAGTACAATAAATTATAAACATGTTAGTGACAGAATCAAAATCTAACAGACAGTATTTTTGGACATCGTAGGGCATCTATGATCATGCTCAGAAATAGCATCAAGGCAGACAGCTAGCAAAGTTTCAAAAGCAAATGAAAACACTGACCTGTCTGAGCTGAGCACTGCTGGACACCAAGAACTTTTGACCCGCAGCCTGGTGAGCCTCCTGCTCTAACTGCTTCAGCTCTGACTGAGAGAAAGAGTGCAAAAGAGACCCTAGTTAAAAAGGAGCCACTGCACATTCGGACACTTTCAAATACAGAAAACACAGTAACACCCCCACAGAGAATAATCCAGTAGTCTTTAATTCGTTCCTTTTTCTGAGAGAACTATGTACAAAGTAGAAAAATACCAGAAGTTTATGAAATAAATATACACAAAGCACTGGAGAAAACAATATACTGTATATGTACACAGAGCAAAGGAAAGAGATATGGAAAGGAAGGAAATGTTAATGTTCTTTTTGAGAAAGCAGATGCCAGCAGTGGAAGATCTAGTCATTAATATTAACTACACACAATATACCCACAATTCCCCCTTAGGGAAGATCTGAGAATGTCACTGTTTATAGCAGTTTACAGAATCACACACACTCTTACCCCCAGCAACTCTGAAGTATTTTTCAAGGCCTCCTTGTCCACATGCATTTTATAGCTTTCCATTGCTGAAAGAGAGAAAAAAGAGGGAACAATGTTAACGCAGCAAATTATTGGCTTTATTGCAAATGCACAACCAAATCTAATTCATTAGACAGTGATATATGGCTCCCCTCTTAAACAGCGTTTTATTTCAGACTGTGAAAGTAAATTTAAAGATATAAAGAATGAATGTGCGGCACTGAAAGTTTCCTCAATAGATCAAGTGACTAAATTTAATTCAAGTGTCATTACAGTGCCTCGCTTACAAATTACATGACAAAAGAAGAAACTGCATGTGACCATATCTGAAATAAAACTCAGATGTGTCATTTGTACATCAACTTGACATAGTCACCATTAGTAAGCTACTACTAAATATATTGTAAAAACTTTAATTTGGTGTAAAGCTGCTTTGCAACGATATGTTTCGTGAAAAGCGCTATACAAATAAATTTGAATTGAATTGAATTGAATTGAATTTGTGGCCATTTCAAAATTTCACGAAAAACATAAACATGTTTGTGCACACACTGATGGGAAATAAAAAGGCCTGTGACGAAAGTAAAAATGGAAATAAACTTGTGACTATACAATGACCTGAATAGATCAGGCAAATGCAATATGATGAAATTCTGAGTTAAATCGTTCACTTTTTATCTTTAGAATCCGTTTGCTCAGACCTGCCAGAACTGGAATCATCTTTTGTTCTATGCCAGAATAGAGCTGCCACAGCCCCTGAGTCTATAGACAAAGAGACAGAAAATTGAGAGTACAAGAGAAAACTGAACAGTGTGCATTACGCTAAACAGTGTGCATTACGCTTATTTAGAAAAAAATTTATTTTTAATTACCTTAAGCTTGTTATGCAGTTCCTCCATTAGACTGTATAGGAGAGACAAGTTTGAGATCACTTGAGTCACCTGATAAAGCAGTAAAGAGAGGGACAATGTCCAAGTCAAAATTTAGACACACGGCTGGGGCTTTTTCTGATCACCATTTGTTGAATCAAGTGTGTATGTCTGACCTTGGCTTGCCCAAGCACGGGTTGCACTGATGTGGACGTAACTGGATGTGTGTAGTGCTCGGAAAGCAGAGTCTGAAAGCAGGACGCAGAGTCGGCAGGATCTAACAACCATGCTGCAATCTGAGGATCCATCACTTGACACCCCAACACTGCACAGAAAAAAATATTACCCACATTACAACCAATCCCACATTTAAAAATGTATACATGCATTAGAAGTGTATATTCATTAGCATGATTTTCAATGTACTTTTGAATCCTACTCTATATAACATGGTAACTGTTTAAATAGTTTTTTAAATAAAGAAACTTCACATGTGTGCCACCTTGTTTCCAGCTCAAGTCTTTGCTGAAGTGTTTCAGTGCTGTACGAAGCAGGTCTTTAGCTTTAAAGCATACAAATGGCTTCGTATCACACATCAGCTGCATGAGCATCTCTCTAAGTACACATATACAAACAAATACACAGAAAAACACACTGAACATCACATGCAGCATCTGTAATAGTATTCCTTTAAGAAAAAACTAATAATGAATAGTACTTGGCATCTAAGACAGAAAAACTGCAGGGACACATTAGGGAGAGTTGCTAAATGCAAACACCTCTCTGTCTCTGTCTCGTTTCCTCTCTAAATACAAACACACCTGGTAAAGACATCCTGCTTTTGTGTATAGTCTTGTTGAGCCCAGGCCGGTGCCTGCTCTAGTCTGAGGTACAGCACCCTCTCCGGTTGTCCGTCCTGTGATTCCTCTGAATCTAAATCCTTCTTCAGCAGAACCAGCATGCCACACACTGAAGGGCAGAGCTTCTTTAGGAGACATTAAATAACTATAATGTTGAATAACTCCAGTCTTTAGTGTTACAAGATCCTTCAGAAATCATTTTAATATGCTAACCTGCTGCTCAAGAAACATTTTGTAAAACTGATTGTGTTTTTTTGTTTGTTTGTTTGTTTTTTGTGGAAACTGTGATACACTTGGGAATTTTTGATAAATAGAAAGTTTAAAAGATCAATTATTATAAACAGAAGTATTTTGTAACATTATAAATGCATTATCAGTTCATTTTGATCAACTTAATGAACCTCACTGACCCCAAATGTTCAAACAGTAGTGTATATCCACCAAAAGCTTTGTAGTATAACCAAAGCTTAATAGTTTAGCTCAGTGAATATCATCTAGTGACTCACACCTGTTCTGGGTCCAATTGTATGGTGCCATCTTGGTATACCATGGTAACAACAAATGCTTTCACTTTTTCAGCCTCCTCAAACAAACTCTGTCTCTCCTCTTGTGAGAGACGGCCTGTGTCACACACCCTGGGGTCAGAGGTCAAACTAAAGGCCCCTCTAGTGGTTCCAGTGGTTCCATCTTCTTTTCTGTCTGTTTCCAAAGGACTTTCATTGCTTTGTTTGGATCCTGACAGACTTGGATCAGAGAGCTTTGATTTATTGCACCCTTGACTCTTTAATTCTTTCTGGGGTTTGAGAGGCCTCTTGACGTCAGGCCGTGGAAGTTTTGGTTTTAGGCGCTTTATTGAGCCTTTTACTTTTGCCTTGTGGATGAGCTGTGAGGGGAACCTCAAGGATCTGAGTGTCTTTTTGCGCAATTCCTGTGATGATGTAATCTTAGGAGCTTCCTTTGAGGGTCCAGGGGTTTCCAATTTCCCAGCATACTTTGGAAATGATTTCATCTCACCAGCCTGTATGTGTTAAAAAAAAAAAAAAAAAAGGACATTTGAGTTCAAACTAGCTCTAATTCACATGTGAAGAAAATTTTCAAACATAAAGCCAATTTCATAACTTCAAAAAGCTTAAATCAGCAGCAGACAGCCATCCACACACAACCCTCCTATTTAGAGTGTGGCTGTCAGCGCCAGACAAATCAGCTTAAAAAAGATTCAAGAAGAGAATATGTACACGCAGTTCCCAGGCTGTCACTAATAAAGCTCTCTAAAGCAGTTTTCAGGCTGATGCACCCACACTTTTATCACTGCTAGGACAAGTCTTCGTCTGGGACTTCTCAACCTCTGAATGACCCCTGTGATTCTTTACATAACAGAACTCTGCAGTAAGAGACTTCAATTATTCATTAGTAGGCTGTTTCACCTTGAAAGGAGCTCAAATAAAACTACACCAAGAATTCAGGGTTAAAATATTCTTGCACACTATAACTGATCCCTAGATAATTGAACCTATTTAATGTTCATGCTATTTTTAGAACATCTAGAAGTTGATGTTCTTTGTCTAGAGTCTGTAAGCAGGTGAAAGGATGCTGTCCTTTGAATTGTATATGTGTGTGCTTAGTTCAGTGTCAGTACTTGTTCTTCTCATCACTTGGATGCTCTATACTTCAGAACCCTCAGGAAGTTTTCTGTTTTTTCTTCTTTGCACAAAGGAAGCTTACAATTTTTATTTATTTATTTTTTTTACAGAAATGCAGATTGACACGTTATCTTCAATCCCACAGCGCAGAGTAGTGCTTTTAATAACACCACTCTGAGACATCTGAGTACAGGGAGACCCTCCTAACTAATCCCTTAAAGACCACTGTTTACCTGTGCTGCATTTTCTCATCAAAAATTTTACACAGAGTACCTTGTAGAATTTCTTTGCAGCTTAAAAATGGTCAGGAAGTTAAAAAAAAATTGTTGCTCTATATGTAGTACTGTCCTGAGTAAGATATTTTACATAAAAGATGTTTACATATAGTCCACAAGACCAAGAAAAAAATAGAAGAAATTATTAAAATAACCCCCTTCAAAAGTTTGGGAAACCTTAGTTCTTAATACTGTGTGTGGTTACCTGGATGATCTATGACTTTTTTTTTGTTTTGTTTTGTGATGGTTGTTCATGAGTCCCTTGTTTGTTCCGAACAGTTAAACTGAGCACTGTTCTTCAGAAAAATCCTCCAGGTCCTGCAGATTCTTCAGTTTTCCAGCATCTTTTAAACCCTTTCCAGCAGACACTGTATGGTTTTGAGATCCATCTTTTCACACTGAGGACAACTGAGGGACTCAGACACAACTATTAAAAAAGGTTCAAACATTCACTGATGCTCCAGAAGGAAACACGATGCATTAAGAGCCGGGGGGTGAAAACTTTTGAACAGGATGAAGATGTCCAGATTTTTCTTATTTTTTATATTTTGAAATATAATTTTTTTCCCATTTAGTACTGCCCTTCGGAAGCAACAGAAGATACTAGCATGTTTCCCGGAAGACAAATTAAGTACAATTTACATTGATCTTCAAATTCAAAAAGTTTTCATGCCCCGGCTCTTAATGCATCTTCAAATATGCAAAAGATGCTGGAAAACTGAAGAATCTGCAGAACCTGGAGGATTTTTCTGGAAAACAGTGCTCAGTTTCACTGTTCAGAGCAAACAAGGGACTCATGAACAACCATCACAAAACAAAAAACAGTCGTAGATCATCTAGGTAACCACACACAGTATCAAGAACCAAGGGTTATTTTAATAATTTCAGCTATTTTTTGGTCTTGTGGACTATATGTAAACATCTTTTATGCAAAATATATTACTCAGGATGGTGCTAAATAAAAAATAACATGCATACTGTATGATCTCTCTTATTTTGTTAAAATTATTCACATTTTCACAGATTCTGCAAGGGGTTCACAAACTTTTGCATAAAACTATATATATATATATATATATATATATATATATATATATATATATATATATATAAACAAATGACAAGGAAAGCAGAAAGCTGTAGCCTAGTAGTTAGCGTTTCCCAATCTTATTTTCTTTCTCTATGACCTATTTTTAAAATATTTTTAGTAATTAGGATCAAATAATAAAATGGAAAAAAAGATAAACGTTCAGATCCAGAAAATCAGACAAATCACCTCTGATGACAAAACACATCCAGGACTGTCTGCACTGAAGTCTGTAAATTACCTGAGAGTGAGGCTGCATGCTGTGTTGCACTCCACTACTGGTGGGGGGTACTGTGGACTCCATCTTTCCATCTATCTCTCCAGCTGGAATCCAGATTATATTCTTATCTGGCTGGGGAGAACCTGCATGTATGATAAGAAAGGTGAAGGGTATGTAAAACCTGTGCAAACCTGACCAAGCTTATTTTTCTGCCCAGTGGGTACTGTCTGTTTGTTGTATTTTTAGCGTGTACCCATGAAGAAATTTAAAAAAGCTGGCATGTTTTGCTGTGTGATTTGCTAAATCCAAACCCATTTTAAGCAGCATTTTGTAAACGATTAATCTTGATACAACTACTTTGGTTTAACAAAGAACTGGTTTACAAAAACAAATTGGTTGCAAATCAGACATTACCAGAGAATGTCTTATATGTAAAATGATGTGCCGTTTGGTAGGGCTGCTTTACGAAGATTTTTTTAAAAATGTGTATTTGGACTATCTAGCAGTCCATCAAGAAATGTACTTACTAGTTCTACTCTTGGTAATCTCTCTTCTTTCAGAGCCACTGTTGTCTTTTTCCTTCTCCGAGTCCAATATTTCACTTGACCTAACACGTGTGTCTTGCACACATTCAAGGACAGAGATGCTTCCACGTATTTCGTCATGTACACAGCTTTCCACTGGAATTGACAATTCAGAGTTTGTGCTATTTTGCCAGCAATGGCTACTCTCCAGATCCTCCAGCTTAAGTGTTGGTTTCTCTACATTAGACATATGATTACTATGCTGCACTTGAATGAACACATCTGGCTCAGTTCTGGGCTCTTTTGAGATTCCTTTAAAAACAGAATCACTGCTATCTTTCCCTGTCAACGCCGATCGACAACTCCAAAATGGCTGTCCTACACTGTCCACAATGTCAATCCTCTTTTCTTCTTCTCCAGATGCTGGATGACAGCCCTTAGTAGACAATGCTGTAATAAGCTGCCCAAAGTCGAACTTCTTCACTGGAGGAGCCTCATGTTGATCACAACCTACTGGGTCTTGTTCAGTGGGGCTTGCTGATTGATTCCAACTCCTCTTACCGAAGGTCAGTCTATGGATCTCTGCTTCTGTCACAATGTCTGGCCTAGTCTGAGGGCTTCCCATGTTATTTAAGCGGAACATATGTAAACTGTCTTCTCCCTGTGCTATTGGTATATAAGGCTGGATGTTGGGCTTTATATCACCAGCATGGTACAGAGGAGACCTTTCATTACTGGTCACATCCTTTAACTTGAAGTGGTTTGAATCTTCCACCAAATCATTAAAATCCAAGGCTCTATGGATATAAAGATAAAATAACAATAGATACTATCAGTGCAAACTGGTTGAAGACTAGGACTTATCTATTTACTGTACATAAACAACATTTTTAAATTTCAAAAACATCAAGTGAACAGTTATTTTATTTGTAGTTATGAAAGTAAATGTATACATTATTGTTGGCTCAATACATGCACAGCAAATATCTAAATAAAAATTGTTACTGTAGCTGCTGTATCAGTTCTAGGTATTACTCGCCTGCTTTCCCCTGCACACAAATCTTGCTGAGGCAGTCGGAATCCTCCACCAGATGAGGCTGTAATTTTTAATAAGTTAAAGATTCCCTCAGACAGAAAAATATTTAAACCATTTTAACACCTGTTTGTGAACTAGTCTCTCAAAGTCACCAAGCCTAGCTCAAAAGTTTGAACTCGAGTGTTAATAACCAATAAAATGCAGCTTCTTGTTGACCATAACTTGCCTGGAGTTAATATTATTAGAATATTATTAGAATAACAATGTTAGAATGTTCTGTTTCTGACTCACTAGCTCTGCTTCTGACTGTTCTGCGCACATATTGGACCCGAAGGGCTGCTATGATGCTCTGTGCGGCTGCAGAGAGAGGGACTGCATTCAGACTGCTGCAGAGGTAGCTCTCCATCTCATTTGCTGCTCTCCTAATCTGCCTTAACCCTGCAGATACACATGCAAAAAAACAGCAGTGCAATCTAGATTCAAATCTGACAACAAAAAGAAGCAAACGTGCACATACGACAATAACTGGTTGCTGTCATACTCTTTCAGAACACAACACATTGTTCCAATGTCTGTAAGTTAACTCAGTTCTATCAAAAGGTAATAGATGCAGTTGGCTATTGTTTTTCAGGTACTCGTTTTTTAAACGAGAAAAAAAAAAAAAATCCTGAACGAACTGAAGCAAAGAATCAACCTGCAGTTATTAAAGGTTTGAAACACACACACACACACAAAAAAGATTTGCTCAAACATTGAGAATACAAATTATGTTTATTTACAAAGAAACTGTTAATCACCAAAAAACTATAAGAAACATGATTTATACAAGGTGCAGCGCATTTGTTAAAGTACAAATGTAAACTAAATTTTAAACTGCATGTACTAAATACAGATTTTATCATACCTAAATAACATTAACTTTTAGCATATAGCAGAAATAAAGATTAATACATAAGTATATCAGATCTAGGGAGCTTCATAACAGAAGCAACAATGCTCCATGTCCTTGTCTGTATACAACATTCATTTTTTTTGCACCAGCAGCAGGGACCTCTGAACTGGCTGGAGTAGATCTAATTCTACATAACCCCTGCTTGAGCTTCTATATCTCTCACTGCTCTGTTAAGCAGTCTTGGGTCCAGATGGAAATAAACATACAGTTCCCTCTCTCTCCTCAGCGTGGCACTGCGTTCAAGCCTTCCTCGTTTGGCCTTCAAGTCCCCAACTATGTCCTGAAGAGATGTGTACAAGGCCTTCTGCTTGACCTCCAACTCATCCAGAACTATTGTGAGCTCCTAAACAGAGAAAGTGGGTGGCAAAAAGTCAGACGAAGAGCAGGAGTTGCCAAGTACAGAGGTAGGCAGAAAGCGTGACAGGCATAGTAAAAGTCAAAGAAGAGAAACAACATGTACATGACGGTGTATGTGGTGGAAAAGAGTTTGAGAGGGTGAGAAGAAGAGCAGGAGACTGGAGTTAAAATACAACTTGCAATTATCCATGCTGTTCTTGATATGGTATGGAAATACACATATCCCAATCTACACATGAATACTTCATCAACATTCATTGCTTTCTGTGCACACCAGTATAGACGTGAACAACATAAATACAAGTGATTAATAGAATTGATTTAATAGACTGCAATATGATTATAATAAATACATTTAAATTTTGCATTACAATGAGAAGGAAGAAGAAGAAAAATAATATATTGCAATGAATTATGTGTTTGTTTTTAATGCCATCCCAAAGGTGTTTTCAGAGGACTAGAAATATCACAGTTCAATAAATTGTGTTTCACAGACAGTGTGGTGTTGTGATGACAGGAAAGAAAACAGATGCCATAGACAAATTTATACCTTTTCACTAAGAATAAAAACATAAAGGGACGGAATAAACAATTTGTGTCAGTGCAAACCCTCTTTTGACATTAAAAAACTACTGTCAGTATGTACTAAAGACACAGAGTGAAAAATCTGCAATGAAAAGGCATGGACAGTCATTTTTGTGGCTAATCTTAACTGCATATGCATTTGTAGGAGTCTCCCCTTCAAATGCAAATTTTATGGAAGAAAAGTATATAAATTAAATTGCTAAATATATAAATTGCAGTACTTTACTAGTATTTGATAAATGGTCATTATTTAACATCATGCTCCTGTATTGTTACTGGATTACCTGCATCTGATTATCACTGGCTCTGTTTTTTTTCAGCCCTATGCTAATTTGTACTGCTCTTGGTAAATTGCGTTGGTCATTATGGATATGAGCGAGCTGTGTTCCTGTCTTTCATTTGAACATTGTCAGTAGATCACCTGCAAAACTTTCCCACGAGCAACACTCCCACAGGCGTTTTTATGGGATAAATCTGGCCCATAATCTTAAAACATCAGATTAAGATAAAAACACAGTGCATAAAGGAAAAAAAAAAAACACCACCAAACAGTTACCACCAACCACTAAGAGGTGCATGCTTTTTTTTGATTCATGATTTTATGATAAATATGATTTATCTGCTCACGTTTCTTGGGATTCACAAGGGCTGATGTTGAAAACGGCGGTGAGGTTGAGAAAATAAAGAACAGAAAGACATACCTGTGCATGAGGGCAGAGTTCCAGTGCAGGTGTGGCTATAGCACATACCTGCGGCCTCAGAAGAGGCTGCACAATGTCTGAGTACGCCACTTGGTCGAGCGCATCTCGGTCACTTTCTAATCGAGCTCCAGTATAGGCTTGCTCTCGTCTGGCCCCATCCAAAGCTTCTTGTACATTGACCAAATCCTCCTGCAGTGTAAAGGCCGCTGTTTCCAGCCTACTGTAGGTTTGAAATGGATCCTCTCTCTCAGTGGGGGCCTTACCCAACTCAAGAATCTGCAGCAACCTGAGGAATGAAAATAAAGATATGAAGATATAGTCTTACAAACTCATAGTACAAAACATTGTACAAGACTCCAAGTTAAAGGAGAAGTTCACTTCCAGATTAAAAATTTCCTGATCCCTCAAGATGTTGATGTCTTTCTTGCTTCAATCACAAAGAAATTAGTTTTTTTGGAGGAAAACATTGCAGGAGTTTTCTCTGTATAGTGGAATTCTATGGTGGCCAACGGTTTGAAGGTCCAAACTGCAGTTTCAATGTAGCTTCAACGGGCTGTACATGATACCAGCAGAAGAATACAGGTCTTATCTAGTGAAACGATGGGTCATTTTCTTAAAAAAAAAAAAAAAAAAAAAAAGAAAAAACACAAATGGTCATCAAATGGGATGCGCATCTTCATGCATCACATAATCATGGTCACGCACAGTTAGTTCTTCGTCTGTGTACTTTGGTTCAAACAGGTAGGGTAGGGCAAAAATCGAATTTTTCTCCTCCAACTTCAAAATCATCCAACAAGGTGTTTCACCTTGTTTTTGTAATTTGACTTTCTTTGCACGTTCACTTTGTAAACACTAGGTTCGTACTTCCGCCTACATCACACGTGACCTTTCAACAAGAATATGCAATACGTGAGGTCGGCTGGTACAAAACAAGCATTTGTGGTTAAAAAGTATGTACATTGTTTAAAGAAAATGACAGATCATTTTGCTGGACAAGACCCTTATACCTTGGCTTGATTGTGTAGAGCTCCTTGAAGCTGCAATTAAACTCCAATTTAGACCTTCAAACCGCTGGCCACCATAGAAGTCCACTGTATGTTGAATGTTGAACTGTATGTATCTTGAATGTTTTTCTCAAAAAAACGTAAGTTTTATTCTGGAAGTGAACTTCACTTTTAAACTTCCCTCCACTCAGGACAGGTTACCTGCTAAAGGCTGTGTCCTTGGAGCTGATGACCTGTTGTTTAGCATTAGAACCAAGGTGAGGGACTTGAGTTAAGTGAGGTTGTGTCAGAAAGTTTTCTCTCTGAGCAGCAGCTTCTGCTGCCCCCTCCAGCCTCTTCAGTATTTCATCAAGCTGCTTCATCACCCTCTTCCCCATAAGGAGCTCTGCATCCTGGGCCAGACGCACAAGTTCGAAGAAGGCCTTTTGATGGAGAAGCTGGTCGCGAACTTCAGTTTGCCTGGAGGTGTAGTAATTTTGCCTGGCTAACTGAAGAGCGAGGTCCCCACGTACCACAGGGATGTTAAGGAGGCGGGCACAGTCTCGTAATGTAGAGGGGACTGGGTCAGACATAAGGGACTGAATTTCAGACTGAATTGAGAGGATCTCAGAGCGTAGATCAGGCTCAAGCCTGCTCACCTGTGAGTAGCACAGAGTCTATGAGAGGAATAAAAAATGAATAAAAAATGAGAAACCTTTAGAGGTTTACTTAATATTCAAGTGACAAAAAATATTGCTTCAGTTGTATCAATAGAAAAGACACACACACAACTATTATTCTCCTCGCAGTGTGTTTATCTACATCCAAATTTGATTTGGTAAAAAACAGGGTTACAATGCCAGGTCACACATAACTACAGTTTACAGATATTTTATCTATCCATCTATCTATCTATCTATCTATCTATCTATCTATCTATATAGATATATAAGATCTATATAGATAGGTAAGTTTTACACGTAACAGTGCAATTCTGGTATAGTTTACTGTTCAAATATTTGGGGTTGGTAGGATATAAATACAGTAATATTTTGAATATTACCATTTAAAAAAATATATATAAAATATATAAAAATATATTTAAAATCTAAAAAATATTTTTGATGAATAGAAGGTAAAAAAAAAACTTCATTTTAAATATACATTGTTACAGCAAATTTCGAAGTCTTTGAA
This sequence comes from Cirrhinus mrigala, assembly GCA_036247105.1. Lineage (NCBI taxonomy): Eukaryota > Metazoa > Chordata > Actinopteri > Cypriniformes > Cyprinidae > Cirrhinus > Cirrhinus mrigala. Next base: position 38,063,283 of record CM070013.1, read on the forward strand.
ATAAATTTAATGCATTCTTGCTGAATAAAAGCATTAATTTCTCAAAAAAAAACAAGGCATTTACACTATCAGTCAAAAGATTTTCAATGTTTTTTAAAGACGACTCTTCTCCTCACCAAGCAAAGACAGTAAAATTGTGAAATAGTTTTACTATGTAAAATAACTTTTAAATAACTTTATATATTTTAAAACATAATTTATTCCTGTAATTTTAAAACTGAATTTTTAGCATTATTACTCCAGTCACATGATCCTTCATAAATCATTCTAATATTCTGATTTGCTGCTCAAAAAACATTTATTATTATTAATATTATATTGAAAAATGTACTCAACTATTTTAAATATTGATAATATAATAATAAATGTTTCTTGAACAGAAAATCAGCATATTAGAATGATTTATGAAGGATCATGTGACACTGAAGACTGGAGTAATGATGCTGAAAATTTAGCTTTGATCACAGGAATTAATTAAAATTATAAATACATATTTAAATAGAAAGCAGTTCTTTTAAATAGTAAAACTATTTCACAATATTACTGCTTTTGCTGTATTTTGGATCAAATAAACGCAGGATTGGGCAGAAGAGATTTACTTTTCAAAAACTTTTGACTGGTAGTTTATACAAATCATGAAAACTATCATTTTCTTTAATATTCACCTCTGTGCTGGTGTTTAGCCGCTGGATGAGCCACTCTTTTGCTGCCTTGTCGCCATGCAGCTTTGCCCTCTCGTTCATTAGCTGGTACTGTGCCACTATATATGCCCACTGCACCTGTGCCATCTCCTTCTTCCTGAGCTCCACTAGTCTCTTATCCTCTTCTTCCTCATTCTCACTGCAACAGCTCAGATTGGTCAGCTGGCAGCGATTGGATGTAGAGGTCTCCATCATGTCTGAGATGCCCTGAAAGAACTGACGCTGAGTGTAGGCAGTCAGTACTTTGGTGAATTGCTCCTGTTGCTGGAGGAAAGGCTCTAGAGACAACTGAGAGAGGAGCACTGGAGTTCCTGGTTGAGGACCTAACAGTGGAGAAGCTCCATCTTTACTCTTTAGGGAATGAGCGTCCGTTTGGAAAAAGCCAGCCAGTTTGGTGGTCTCCTTTGACAGGTTCTCTACAGCTGAGTTGGTGTATGCATTTTCAGCTGCCAAGGCAGAGTTGGCATCCTTTACTGTATTCCCTCCTTCCTGCAGAAGCGCTTGGGATGCAGAGGTGTTTGCACCCCAGTTGGCAGCTAGCATCTGCAGCTTATTGAGTCTGCGTTGTTTTAGCTGCTTTTCCTTGCGGAGAGCTTGAAGTTCCGTCTCGAGTTCATCGATTGTTACATTTCCCTCTCCACCCAGTGCAGAACTGCCCTGTGACACTACACCTCCATCCACAGGCAAGCAGGTTTTTAGCAGCTCAGCCAGTGTCGCCTCATCCAAGATGGGCTTCCCGGACTTCTGGAGTGCCTTGTATGCTTGCAATTCTTCTGGCGTTAGAACATTGCTGCGGTTCAGGCGGTTGCAGACGACACGTAAGAGGTGCAGGTTATCTGGTGCCGTCTCAAATAACCAGTCAAACTCGGATCCTTTCAGCGCAGACGCCCGTGGGTAACCCAACCGTGACAACGCCTCAACAAACTGAGCCCCATCCAGCATGGCTGCTTATTTGAACTTGGCTTCAGATATTATTCCCTTATCCTAAGGCAGATGGTCAAAAGACATTATAGCAAGCCCTGACTTATTCTATGTATTCACAAAGAGAAGGTCCAACTGAGGTGAATGTTGCATGATACTTTACTGTGTGTAAACTGGAAAACACACACACACACACACACACACAGAGTCACGCGTACATTACCGTTCAAAAATATTTGGAGTGGGTAAATTTTTTTTTAAATGTTTACGTAAGTATCTTGAGCAAAAAATTTTTTTTGGCCTTTTAACAGACAGGGCAGTAGAGAATGACAGGAAAGCATGGGGTGGAGAGTTGGGAACGGGATTGGCAAACAACCACGAGTCAGGACTCGATCTCGGGTCACCAGAGGTGCAGTGCACTATATGGTAGTGCTCTAACCACTAGGCTATCAGCTCCGACTTGAGCAATTATTTAATTGAAAGTTTAATATGTTATGTAAACATTTTTTAAATATTTCAAAATTGTAATGTTTTTGCTGTACTTTGGATCAAATAAATGCAGACTTGGTAAGCACAAGAGACTTCTTTATTTATTTATTTATTTAAAAACACATTAAAAATCTTACTGTTAAAAAACTTGACTGGTAGTGTATTATAATTGAGGACTGTTTCTAAGGCCAGTCTTATTTTTTTAGAATTTAAACAAGTTTTACATTCAAAACAGAACATGTACTATTGAAATGGAGTATTTGTATAGCCTCACAGCATCTGTAATAGCCTCTATAAGCTATATTCAACTAAACAACTACACTTATCGGTGTCTGAATTCAAACTTGATCCATTCCAGGTAAACAGGTTATTATATGTTAAAATACACAGGTTGCTTTGCTCAGCTTGTTTATCTAAGTTTCATCAGTCAATTTAAAAAGCTAAGAAAAAACGCACTTATTTTATTTCAACTCGTGTATGTTCTCAGCTAGATACTTTCAGTTGGGTACAATGTTGACACAGTATAGCCAAGCAAACACACATCCGTCGACTGCTACGGTTGGAAGAGATGATAAAAGTTACAGATAAACAGTACTAAGTTACGTCGTTGTGGTTGTTTAGCCTCATATTATCTGTGAAAACCAGCAAACAGGGGAAAACATTCGTCACAAAACTTCTGTGAACATCAATAAATGGACTGTACAAGATCCACAAACAGTCAGAAATTCCAGACACGACTCGGTCAAGACCAATACCTAAAAGACAGCTTTAGTCAAAGTGGCTCTAGCTTTACCGTCAGTATGACAGATGAGTAACAATATTTTGAATTTCAGGAGCCGTTAAAAACGAGCTAACGTTTGCATTTAGCTAACTTAGCTTGCTTTACTAGTTAGCTCAGGACAAACGATAATATATTTGCCATCATTAAAAAATAGACTTTGACATATATTTCACAAAGCAGTATAAAATACACATCCCTACCTTGAAAAACAGAAACCAGTCAGCCTGGTGTAACGTTACCACTTCCGAAATGCCCGCGCTTGCTTTCGTCACATGATATGACGTAGGGCGGTTCCTCGCCAAATATAAATATAAATTTAAATAGCCTATTTTTTTGCAACAGAAAATGGAGTGATGTTATAATAAAGCTTAAAACTGTATAAACATATGTACAAGTGGACTTTCTACAAAATCATTAAAAAGCATCTTCACAGAAGATGATTGACAAATCTAGTCGACCAATTAGATTGATACAAAATGTCACCTGATTAAGATTCAGCCAAGAGTGTAGCAGTTGGGAGGGCCTTAAACAAGTTTGCTACTGTGTACGCGACAGCAGCAAGTCAGCTGGTTTGTCAACCGCCATAAAACAGTCAAAGAGGAAGACGACAGTAGCAGGTATAGAGGAACATAGTGTTTGTGCGTGTAACATTAACGGGTGTGTATCTTAGAAAACTCGTGTTAAAGTTATATGCTGCTTTGTATAGCTGATGTGATTTATGACTAAATCAACTGCGTTTCGTGGAACAGTCTGTAGTTTTGAATGTTACAAATCTTTGCACTTTGCATGTATGCAATAATATTTCCTTTTTTTTTTTTTTTTTTTACAGTTGCTTCCAACAAAGAGAGCCATGGTTCAAGCCAAAACCTGGATTCTAAAGCAGCACTTTGAGGGCTTTCCTAAAGACTCCGACTTTGAGCTGAAAGTAGAGCAGCTCTCTGAGCCCAAAGATGGAGGTTTGTGAACCTCACTTTTTACATTTTCCCGTATTTGCTCTATTGCATAACAACTGGTATTTATTCTTGTTCTTCAGAGGTTCTTATTGAGGCAGTATTCCTTAGTGTGGACCCTTACATGCGGTGAGTGCCAAAGCTGTAATGACCAGGTGCACTAACCTTTTTACTGACATGCAATAAAATCATACTGATTTTATCCGTTTAAAAATTAATCCTTGTTTAGTTTGTTATGAATTGCTTTCCCCTTGAAATATAATTACTAGCTTCCTATTTATTTAATTTCTTCTAGACCATATAGTCGTGTTCGAATGCAAGCAGGAGATGTGATGATTGGAACTCAAGTTGCCAAGTAAGAGAAATAAACATTTTGTTCCATAAGAGCCAAAGTCCCTTTCTATAGCCTTTGATAAGAGCTGCAACTGAATAACTTTTCAACCTGTTTAGTCTCTTTCTTTCTTTCTTTCTTTCTTTCTTTTTTTTTTTCTTTTCAAAGAAAAGAAACCTTGACTTTCTGATCAGTGTAAAATGGGAAGTTTCCAACAATCTGGTTAACATTACAAAAGAAAACCATCTGTGACGCATTTACCGCCACTGACCCTTAGTTGAGGTTTTTTGTGATAAGCAGATCAGGAACTGGCACAATGTTCAAAGTAGTGAATGTTTATACTTTAGGAGTGCAAATAATTTGCCAGTCCAGTTAAATAACATATGTGACCCTGGATCACAAAACCAGTCATAAGGGTCAATTTTTCAAAATTGAGATTTATACATCATCTGAAAGCTGAAATAAGTTTTCCATTGATGTATGGTTTGTTAGGATACGACAATATTTGGTCGAGATACAACTATTTGAAAACCTGGAATCTGAGGGTGCAAACAAATCAAAATATTGAGAAAATTGCCTTTAAATTTGTGCAAATAAAGGTCTTAACAATGTATATTACTAATCAAAAATTGAGTTTTCATATATTTACAGTAGGAATTTTACAAAATATCTTCACTGAACATGATCTTTACTTAATTTTCTAATGATTTTTGCCATAAAAGAAAAATCAATAATTTTGACCCATACGATGTATATTTGGCTATTGCTACAAATATACCCCAGCGACTTAAGACTGGTTTTGTGGTCCAGGATCACATATGTTTGTGTTTAGAAAATGCCCCTTTTAAATGGGACAATGCCTCGCCTTCTTTTTAAATTATACTGGAGTTGATGGTTCATAAACCACTTTTCTGTTTGTGTTGTTTGCTTACTTCATTTGATCAAATACTTTGTAAATCAGTGTCTCTTTTTTCCTATATTCTGACTGTAGGGTGATTCAAAGTAATAATCCTTCATTTCCTGTGGGCTGCCATGTGGTTGGTCGAAGTGGATGGAGAACACATACCGTGTCAGATGGGAGTGATCTCATCAAACTCTTGGATGACTGGCCTCAGGATGTCTCTCTCTCCCATGCACTTGGAGGCATTGGCATGCCAGGGTAACTTGCTGCTTCTTTCAAAGCCACAATTGTTTCTTTTCCAAATGGTTTTGGAAGGCAGGTCAAACGCTTAATCCACTGTGATATAGCATTATCTGATGTTTCATTCAAGCACAAGATAGATCACATGTTGTGAGTAGATATGGCAGAGTTCGAAGAAAAATAGGTGTTTAGTAAATTACTTCTGGCTTTATGCAACAAACATTCGATGCCCACATGTTTTACTACTTTGCGAGATTTGTTTTGAATCGCTTTCTTAGAAGTATTTGTGGCTGATAGCAAATGGGTTGTGTTTTTCTTTGCTTTTCTTTGACAGAAAGAAGGCATAGCTTAAACAAACAGAAAGCATTCAACAGCACAGAGTGTTAGCCTAGACTTTTAAGCAGAAAAAAATAACTAACCATAAAAGCCCATTCACTTTAAGGAAGATAACAACAATAACTACTGTATAAAGTTTTAATAATCATTCTAATTCTGAGAACAGGCAAGTCTACACCACATCTATAATGACCGCAACGCAGAGGAATAATTTGTTGGATTCACCTTCAGACAATTTTTTTTTTTTTTTTTCCAGCAGATGAACCATAAAAACATTGACAGCCAATTAGAACCCATCCAGTTTCAAGATGATTGAGCATTTAAAGCAGCAAATTACATTACGCCAATGTGCATTATATGCTAGTATTGTTATAGTTATTCTTGATCTGAAAGAGTGAAAAATGTCCCTTTCTTTTTTTTTAGCTTGTTTACAAATTATACTTGGTTCTCTTTTAATTTGGACAGCACATCGAAACTTTATATGATAAAATGATACACAAATATGTAATAGATCACATAAACTGGGTTCCACAGGTTGACTGCACTCTATGGTTTGGAGGAGGTCTGTGCCATCAAACCAGGAGAAACCTTACTGGTGAATGCAGCCGCAGGAGCTGTTGGTTCTGTAGCGGGTCAAATTGCCAAACTAAAAGGCTGCAAGGTTGTGGGTTCAGCAGGAAGTGATGAAAAGGTGGCATACCTGAAAGAGCTGGGCTTTGATCAGGCTTTCAACTACAAGACTGTCCCCTCTCTGGAGGAAGCACTGAAGAATGCTTCACCTGAAGGATATGACTGCTACTTTGAGAATGTAGGAATTTACTAGTACTAGTTACAATCTTCAAAAAGGCAACTTCATATTCTTGATTATTCACTGATTTGTTTTGGTTTTTAGGTGGGCGGCTCTTTTTCGAGTGTTGCTTTGGCGCAGATGAAGGCGTTTGGACGTATTGCTGTGTGTGGAGGAATCTCGTTGTACAATGACACCACTCCACAAACGGGTTTGGTTAACTTCTCATGTGATTTCTTGTGTTAACCAGTAGAGGGTGCTCTGAATAACCTTTACACTGTAGAATCCATACCTCAGTATAAACAATACACAAACTGCTTAGTCACTGTTAGTGAAAAATAAAATTAGACATGAAGAATTGAGTAGATGAAGACTCTTGTCCAAATACATAATGTGTATTTGTCATTTTTAGGTCCTTATCCACACATGCACATGATTTTTAAGCAGTTGAAAATGGAAGGTTTCTTGGTGAGCAGGTGGGAACATAAAAATAAAGAGTCACTTAAGCGAATGTTGACCTGGATGCAAGAGGTACAGTACAAAGCAATGCTTGGTTTACTATACAATACTATACAACGCTTGATCTAAATGCAGTCATACTTCATCTGAAGAAGTATCATATTTGATGATGATGCAGATTATCTTGTTTTGATGGTTTACAGGGAAAGCTAAAGTGCAAAGAACATGTTACTACTGGGTTTGAAAACATGCCTGCTGCATTCATGGGGATGCTGAGCGGAGAAAACACTGGAAAAGCTGTAGTTAAAGTCTAATGGCAAGTGTTTCACTGGTTTTGCCTTGAAACTACAATCTAACATTTTTGTTAAAGGCTCTGCATTAATAACTGCATATTTTCATGTTGTGTCCTTTATTTTGTTTTACAAATAAAGTCTCTTTTTGTAAATCACTGTCACATTTGCCCTGTTCTCTAGGACAGATATGAACAAAGCAGGAATACAAAAAAAAAATTTAAACTTATTAGAATCATGAAGGAGATTTTGGTTTTAAAAGATTAACATGTAGAAGTCTAGTAAATCTGTTGCTCAGCACTACTCTGCATTTATAAATTATGTCATTAAAAAAAAAACTTATTTTTTAGTAGGATATGCTGAGTCATCATGAACTAGTTGAACAACAGCTTATACATTTTTATGGTGTTTGTACAGTGAGTGTGCAGTTTTTAATGACTCATGCAGTTTGATAAGCATAGTTGTAAAGTTTCTGTTTCGCAATAAAACTACTATTTCATCCAGAATCTTTAGAATCTGTTTAGGCTTCACTGTTAATAGGTGTGGCAGATTTCCCAAAAAGTACAAATCATACAGACAGGCTAATAACGACACTTTGTAGAGGTATCTAAAGGAAGTTTATAAAAACACAAGTATAATAAATAAATAAATGCATGAGCTTAAAAATTAAAGTAAAAAAAAAAAAAAAACTCTGCACTGGTTGATGGGTGGCGACGTACAATGACACAACACAAATGCGTCTGTCGCCAATAATACATCAGTGAGCACTTGACGCCTTGTGGCTATTTATGAAAGAATTGTAATTCATAGTAAATGCTAATTAAGCAGATGCTCCAGACTGGAGCATCTCCTGTGTGGGGCAGATTTGTGTATTTCATCGATGACCAAATTTGTAAGCTTTTGTGTTGTATTGATTAAGAATATATTCAAATAAATTTTAGAATGACACATTTCATTTTAGTGGTAATAATTTTGTTTCAGGGTTTTAGGTAGGCTCATGCTGGTGAGGCTTCCTGTTCATTAGCCGGAAATAACGAAAAGAATAATAACGTGCAGTTCTCACTACTGGTTGCCTTGACAGCGAATCAGGTTTCATGCCGCTATATTCAAACATTTTGGGGGCAAAAGACTAAATATAATATAAATATAAATTAAATCTGTACATACAAACAAAAACGAATGAGAAGGAGAGCCTATACTTTTCCATTGCGTATGTCTGTCTACGGCTGAGAGGAGAATGATCACATGAACTCTACTGTCTTCTTTCCTACTGGCTGTCGCTCCCGAAGGTCGCTCTTCATTTGCATAAAGTTGAGGGATTCTTTACTTTGTCTCGTCGCTGGACACGCCCCATCCGGTCGCCAACGGTCGCTGTAGCTGGCTGGCTTTAAAACTGTTTGCACTACAAACCAGTGTGTAAGATAATACATAATACAAAATAATATGGTAAGACACACCAATTTGATATATTAAGCAGCAAAACGAGCTGTTTTAGCCTCGTTCAGACTGTCAGCCCAAATCCGTTTTTGTCCATATCTAGATGATATCGGATGTGAATAACTGACTGTCCACACAGTCATATCGCAACTGTTCAAATCCGATTTGTGTGTCCATAAGCGCTCTTTCGTTTTACGGAATGTTCGGTGGTTTCTATGGCAATGCCGTTGCGTTGTTATGCCAACGCTAAAATCAACAATAACAGCATTACAGTTTGCAATATAGATGCTGTCTTGTGATATGACAACGTTGCCGTCGCGTTTGATTATATTTCGTCTTCTAAAGCAGCGGCAGAAACCCAGGAAGCTGGAATGTGCGACTTTATTCTGTGCTGCCGTCTCCGCTGGTTTCAAAACTGGTGCGTATACTAGCTGTATATTGTCTTTTCCCACTTGATTTGCAGTTCGCAACAACACAAGCTTGTTTCTGCAAAGACGTTTGTTATATTTTCCACAAAAACGTCTGACGTGTTTACGTTTAACGTGGCATGAAAACGTGAAAAAGCAGAAATCCGATTTGAATAGGATTCCAAACCACATACGAATGTAGCTCGAAACGGATTTGACCAAATCAGATTTCATGTAGTTCGTTGCTGTTCAGACTACCTAAATATGATCGGATTTCAATCGGATTTGCATACAAATCGGATATGGGCTGACAGTCTGAACGAGGCCTTTGTACAGTTAAAAACAACAGCTGGACGTTAGACCGGAAGCCAGACCCTTAAAATATACAAATGGTCGCGCCCACTCTTACGATAAGAAAAAGGTGGGTAGAATATATGCGTTGTAATGGTTATGGAGTCATGCTGATTGTGCATAAAAACTGTATTCTGTTGGCGCAGATAGCCATGTGGACAGAGCACCGACATATAGCACTGTTGTGCTCTGGGCGTTCCGTGTTCGAATCCCGACTCGAGAATCTTTCCCGATCCCACCCCCCATCTCTCTCCCGCTTAATTTCCTGTCCTTTCTGATCTGTCCTGACTGTAATACAAGGCAAAACACCAAAAACATAAATCTTAATAAAAAAAAAAACTGTATTCTGATGTTTCTACAAATAGCAACAAATAAGTAACTAAAATCTATTTTCGTCCACAAACCAACAGTGTTCAAGTTTACCACTCACTTCATAAAGTTTGAATGTCTGTTATATGAAATTCACAACAATCCTGAAAACTGTGACATTTAACATGAAGAGTAAAGCTGCACTGGATAGCAGGTGAAACATCCTCTCGTTTTAGACTGTTTATAGCATTAAAGACAAATATGTTGTTATTAATATTTAATGCAAATAATACAATTTACATATTGAAAGTCCCACATAAACAATATTCATTGTACTCAGGTAAGACATACTTCACCTATTAATATGAGTATAGAGGTTATAAGAAATTGCAACGTCATTTATGTCAATAAAGACATTATGTTATGTAAGAGTTTCATTGTTGTCACTGCAATAAAAGCAAGCTCTGTTCTCTCTAAGAACAACTTCCAGTTTGAAGAACTCTGCCTGTGCAGCTTCTGACTTCTGACACAATCATGGTTAAAGCAAAAACGTGGATCCTCAAAAAACACTTTGAGGGCTTTCCTAAGGAAAGCAATTTTGAACTAAGAGAAGAAGTTCTGCCAGAGCTTCAGGATGGAGGTATGGATAAATTCAGATTTTGTCTTTTTGTATACCTGTGCTATGCCTTACTGATTGACTGTAACCATTTGCTTTAGACGTGCTTGTGGAGGCAATCTATTTAAGTCTTGATCCATATATGAGGTAAAGATGTCTTCTCTACAGTCTTATTAGAAAACATCTCTCAATTAAATGTAATTCTATACTATGTGGTGTGTCTGTTTTTAAATGCCTCTTGTTGTTCCTGTAGATCTCTGAGTAAAATGTGGATAAAAGAGGGGGATGTACAATATGGGACTCAGGTGGCAAAGTAAGGAAACCAACTACAGTATTGTTACTATGTATATTGTAATATACAGTATTGTTACATTTTATTTACACTTTTTGTTAGTCATATACAGTAGATTCATTTCAGTTGCATGCTCAGTGGTGAAAAGGAAAATAAGTCTTATCCAAGTAATCATAAAATGTTGAATAATTTGATCTGTTGCACAAGCGGTTCAGCCACTCATCAATGTGGTTAAAGCTGCATCAACTGATGAAGACACTTGCCCTTAAATGTGTGGAAAAACATCCTGATGACAAAGAAACACAGTTTAAATAGAAAACTTTGGACTTTATAGACAATTTGCATGTTTAGGCTTTTGCGTTAGTAAGTTAAATCATAAAGTTGCATTTAAGTGAGAAAACAGGTCTTTTCATAAACAAAAATAATTCATATCATCATACAAATATCTTAACTCATTGTCTGGCAGGGTAGTGAAGAGCAAGGACCCAGCATTTCCTGAGGGATGTTATGTGATTGCTAATTGTGGATGGAGGACACACACCGTAACCAAAGCGAAGGGTCCAGCCGGACCCATCTTGACCCGGATAGTATCCGAATGGCCCAGTGATATTTCACTGTCCCTGGCCCTTGGTTCCTTGGGGATGCCTGGGTAAAGTAATCAAGATGGTACCACACAGAACCATCACTTTATTCAAAATCGTTTTGTTAAAAAATCTCTTATTTTTCTAAATCCAGTCCCTTTTATCCTCTAGTTTAACTGCTCTGTATGGCCTGGAAGAGGTGTGTAAGATACAGCCTGGTGAGACGATTCTGGTAAATGCAGCCGCAGGTGCTGTAGGTGCGATGGTGGGGCAAATCTGCAAGATCAAAGGCTGCAAGGTTGTGGGATCAGCAGGAGGTGATGACAAGGTGGCATACCTGAAAGAACTGGGCTTTGATGAGGCCTTCGACTACAAGACTGTCCCCTCACTGGAGGAAACACTAAAGAACGCTTCTCCTGAAGGATATGACTGCTACTTTGAGAATGTAATTTACATTATATATGTATTTTTGTCTAAACTACAGTCTGCTACTTGTACAAATCTTCTTAAGCTTTTTTATTTAATGTTCTTCAGGTTGGAGGGCCTTTCTTTACCGCAGCGCTGAAAAACATGAAGCCAGGAGGTCGTATCGCTGTCTGCGGTGCAATAGCCACTTACAATGATACAACACCACAGATGTGTATGTCTAATTACTATAGAGTCTTAAAAGGAAAAAAAAAAGACATGGGAGATGCTTCGGCGTTCTCTCGCAAAATGTCTGCTGGGAAACTTTGTGTTTGCTGGAAAACCTTTTGTGATGGAAATAACAGGGGGTTTGCACTTCACGTCACAGTTTGGTCAGTTACCCGGATGTGCAGCCATACTGGCGATACTCGGATGTAAACAACAGCATGGATTGCACAATTAATGTACTACTGAATACGTGGTTCTGCTAATTTATGCTGTCTAAGCCACGGAAAAAACGCATGGAAGCTGTTAAATCATATAGAGAAAGACTTAGTAAGCAGGAATGGGTGCAATATTTTGACAAAATAAAGGTAATAGTTGGTAAAGATACGTACAAGCAGTATTAATTAAGATATTAGCCTAATATGTCACCTACCTGACCAAAAATGATAAGAACTAACACAAATGTTATCCAGGTTTTTGAAAGCCTAGTTCAGTTTGGCCAACCACAAATGCCTTTTGTTCTTCAAACATTTTTTTTTTTTTTGCACTTTTCTCCTTGATTTGTTTTAACTTTTGGCAGTCTGTAGTACTCAAAATGTTTTTCCCAGTCCGACTGATTAGTACAGCCCAAAACATGACAATAATTGACCATTTTCAGCAGCAATAATCAGCAAAATATGCTGAGTTTCGTTGGGTTCAGCGGCATTGTTTACCTTCATTGCCGCCAATATGGCCGATTGATGACGCGTCGTGAAAACACTCTATATGAGACAGTGAGACGAGCGAGCGCAAAGTTTCTGACGGGAACAAACTAGAGAAAAAAAATAATAAATGTTTTAAGTAGTTACACATTACAACCACTAGAGGACAGTATAGGATATGGAAAAGCTAAGCAATGTAACATTGAGATATTGAATTTGTTCCGTCTCATAGGTCCTTATCCTCACCATGAAATAATTACACGACAACTGAAGATGGAAGGCTTTATGGTGAGATCTTGGCAACACAAGGATGAAGAATCTATCAAGAGAATGGTTAAATGGATGAAAGAGGTAAACTTATTTAGAAATTAAACTGCTTTCAGTCAATGGAATGACATGAAATTGATCGTTACACCTATCATTACACCCTTTATTAGATAATTGCCATTACACAGTATATAATAGCAACAGCCTTTGGCATGAAGACATATTGAATTGTTTTCCTGTAGGGCAAACTAAAGGCGAGGGAAGTGGTCACTATTGGCTTTGAGAACATGCCAGCTGCCTTCATGAGGATGCTGAAGGGCGATGGTCTTGGGAAGGCTATTGTTCAAGTCTGAAGCATGCTTAGAAATCCATCTGTTTACATAAAGTACATTGTGACACATTTGGAGAATGTTACTTGTCCACTAAGTGATTTTGTTTTGGAGTGTCACTATTTTAACTGTATTTTACTGCAGTATGTTTACAAATAAAACCATGTAAAGTCTCATATTTAAGTTGTATATGGTCATACCTTCCTACAACTTCCTTGTCTGATAATTAATGTTCATTATTCCTTTCATTTTTCCTATTCTGGGTTCTGCAATTTATAAGTATAAATAGCAAAAATGTTTTGTCATTGCTGTGCCACAGACAGTTCTAAAGAAACGCACAGAATCTATTTAAATGGCCAGAAGAAGAAAAAGGATGACACAAGATATGATTCAAAATATGTCAGCAGGTCTCTGCTCCAACATGCAGATATTTTGGTTACTGTTCACATGATTCTGGCCATTCAGTTAGTTATCATGAAACTGTGTAACTAAACAAGTTTAGCAGTATATTTACATTCCCTTGTTGTTGAGGCGTAACTGTACATATGACTTGTTTATGAAATATTTCATGATTCTGTGAGTCTCTATGCAAAAAGACACAAAATGACAGTAAAAGATGTTTGTTGATGAGCAGACATGTCTTCAGTTAGATCAGTGTTTGTAGATTAGGTTGTGGCACAAGACGTAAATGTACATTAACATGGAGTAAATAGTAATTAATAAGCTGGTGATGTCATTTTACAGCCACTAGAGGATATAGTTAACAACAGGACATGACCATTTTATTATTTTATTAATGACTGTATTTAAATTAAACACTGTTATTCATTATAGACTTGTGCTTCAAGATACAGATAATAAAATTGGTCGTGTTGTCTTAAGTTTTGGCTGATTTAAAAATAAATATACAGAAGCAGAAGTTTTAAGGTACGAGTCAAAGTGATTCTGTAAAGCAGGAAGTATGCACTATGCATGTTCAAGAATATGTGCACTGTGCATGCAAACTGTTTTTATACTAGTTTAGGAATCTACCACTACTCTTGGTGACTTGGTGGCAATCAAGTCTTGATCCATATATGAGGTAAAGATGTCTTCTCTACAGTCTTCTTATAAAACATCTCTCAATTAAATGTAATTCTATACTATGTGGTGTGTCTGTTTTTAAACGCCTGTTGCTGTTCCTTCAGATCTCTGAGTAAAATGTGGCTAAAAGAGGGGGATGTACAATATGGGACTCAGGTGGCAAAGTAAGGAAACCAACTAGAGTATTGTTACTATGTATATTGTAATATACAGTATTGTACATTTTATTTACACTTTTTGTTAGTCACATACAGTAGAAGCGGTTCAGCCACTCATCAATGTGGTTAAAGCTGCATCAACTGATGAAGACACTTGCCCTTAAATGTGTGGAAAAACATCCTGATGACAAAGCAACACACGGTTTAAATAGAAATCTTTGGACTTTATAGACAATTTGCATGTTTAGGCTTTTGCGTTAGTAAGTTAAATCATAAAGTTGCATTTAAGTGAGAAAACAGGTCTTTTCATAAACAAAAATAATTCATATCATTATACAAATATCTTAACTCATTGTCTGGCAGGGTAGTGAAGAGCAAGGACCCAGCATTTCCTGAGGGATGTTATGTGATTGCTAATTGTGGATGGAGGACACACACCTTAACCAAAGCGAAGGGTCCAGCCGGACCCATCTTGACCCGGATAGTATCCGAATGGCCCAGTGATATTTCAATGTCCAAATCCCTTGGTTCCTTGGGGATGCCTGGGTAAAGTAATCAAGATGATACCACACAGAACCATCACTTCATTCAAAATCGTTTTGTTAAAAAATCTCTTATTTTTCTAAATCCAGTCCCTTTTATCCTCTACACAGCCTTCACAACTCCAGTGGGGCTATATGAGTATAATCGTCTCCCTCAGGGCCTTTGCAATAGTCCCGCGTCTTTCATGCACATGATGCTCAGTATTTTCGGTGACCTTAACTTTTTCAGTCTTCTCTGTTACCTCGATGACTTGTTGGTCTTTGCTCCATCTGAACAGGAGGCACTGAAGCGCTTGGAGATCGTGTTTTCTCGATTGAGATCCAGCAACCTGAAGCTCCTAAAAAGTGTCACTTTCTGAGGAAGTCTGTGAAGTTTCTAGGCCATGTGATCGATGGTACTGGTGTTTCAGTTGATGAAGAGAAAGTGAAAGTCATCTCTGCTTTTCAAAAAGAGGATCTAATTAAGGAAGATGGAGCAATACCCTCACAAAAGAAAATCCGATCGTTTCTTGGTATGGTCCTGTACTTCATTCATTCAGGCTTCATTCCAAGTTGTTCACGTATCGCTAGACCCTTATTCAACTTGACAGCTGGCCAGAAACGTTCAGTGAAAAGTGCAAGTGGCCGAAGGAGAGCAGGCACTTTTTGGGAGTTGACACCTCAGGACTGGACCCCGGACTGTGATGTGGCCTTTGAAGAATTGAAGAGGGCCCTTGTTGTCAGTGTGGTGCTGGCTCATCCAGATTTTGAACGTCCTTTTCTGCTCTGTACCGACGCTTCGTTAGACGGCTTAGGCGCTGTACTCTCTCAAATTCCCACTGGTGAAGACAAGGCGAGACCAATAGCGTTTGCTAGCAAGGCTTTGAACCGCAGCCAGACTAAATATCCCGCACACAGTTTAGAATTCTTGGCTCTTAAGTGGGCAGTGTGCGACAAGTTCAGTCACTGGCTTAAAGGCCATGAGTTTACAGTGTGGACGGATAATAATTCGCTTACATACATCATGACCAAGCCGAAGTTGGATGCATGTGAGCAGCACTGGGTCTCGAAACTAGCTCCGTATTCTTTTCAGATCAAATATGTTCCTGGAAAACTCAATGTGGTGGCAGACATGCTCAGTAGGGATCCGTTTGTCAGGCCAGTGAGTCTGCGGCTCTTGTCAGAGCCCTATTCTGAACTGTTGAGGCAAGTGCACAGTGTTGAGGATGGAAGTGTGCAAGAGGTGTTCCGACTTACCTGCCAACCGCAAACATTAAAGCCTCGTTCAGACTGTCAACCCAAATCCGTTTTTGTCCATATCTAGATGGAATCGGATTTGAATAACTGACTGTCCACACAGTCATATCGCAACTGTTCAAATCCGATTTGTGTGTCCATAAGCGCTCTTTCGTTTTACGGAATGTGCGTTGGTTTCTATGGCAATGCCGTTGCGTTGTTATGCCAACGCTAAAATCAACAATAACAGCATTACAGTTTGCAATATAGATGCTGTCTTGTGATATGACAACGTTGCCGTCGCGTTTGATTATATTTCGTCTTCTAAAGCAGCGGCAGAAACGCAGGAAGCTGGAATGTGCCACTTTATTCTGTGCTGCCGTCTCCGCTGGTTTCAAAACTCAAAGAGGTGCGTATACTAGCTGTATATTGTCTTTTCCCACTTGATTTGCAGTTCGCAACAACACAAGCTTGTTTCTGCAAAGACGTTTGTTATGTTTTCCACAAAAACGTCTGGCGTGTTTACGTTTTACGTGGCATGAAAACGTGAAAAAGCAGAAATCCGATTTGAATAGGATTCCAAACCACATACGAATGTAGCTCGAAACGGATTTGACCAAATCAGATTTCATGTAGTTCTTTGCTGTTCAGACTACCTAAATATGATCGGATTTCAATCGGATTTGCATACAAATCGGATATGGGCTGACAGTCTGAACGAGGCTTAAGATCAGGTCCACTTGACGCCGGGCTAGATACATCAATGTCCACTGATGATGTGTCTTCCATTCTGTCCTCCTGTGATGAATGGGAAACAGGAACTGAATGTAGAGCAGCATCATTCACTGAACATCTTAACTCTTTAATCACCGGTGACGAAGACGTGTTTCATTCCCTTTCACTTACTGACTTAAAAGAACATCAGCACAAAGACCCTGTAATTTCCAGAATGTGTCATTATGTTGACAGAAAGCGCAGACCATCAAGACGTGAACGTGCCAGTGAACACTTTACCAAGTGAAGTGCCACAGATCACTTCACAAAGCTGGCACATGCGTTTTTGTGTCAAGACCAAACAGCAAAAAGAGCCAAGAAACTGTGGGATGGCTTCTTCTGTGTCTATGGATTTCCCCAACGCATCCATTCTGACCAGGGGGCTTCATTTGAAAGTGAACTGATTGCTGAACTTCTCGAACTGGCTGGCATCGACAAGTCTAGAACTACCCCTTACCACCCAATGGGGAATGGTGGTACTGAAAGATTTAACAGGACATTAGGTAACATGCTGAGGTCCCTTCCACCCAGACCTTAGCAGAAGTGGCCACAGTTGGTACAGACCATGACATTTGTGTACAACTGTACAGCACATGAAAGGACAGGCTTTGCCCCTTTTTACCTAATGTTCGGCAGAGTACCACGGATGCCAATTGACCTTATGTTCCAGAGTGTTCTGCGGGACAAGTCAGTTTGTGACTACGACCAGTATGTTAAGTCACTCATCAGTGATCTTCAGTTTGCTATGTCAGTGGCACAGAAGAATTCTGTTCAAGAACAAAAACACCAGTCCAGCCAGTACAACAAAAGAGTTAAAGGCCTTCCTCTAGCCATTGGTGACCAGGTGCTTGTGGCTAACAAGGGTTGTAGAGGGAAACGAAAACTTGCTGACAGATGGGAGCCTGTTGTATACACTGTCGTCGCCTCTAAGCCTTCCATACACGTCTATAGGATCAGTGACCGAGCTGGTAATGAGCGAACAGTACATCACAATCTTCTTTTGCAAGTAAACTTTCTCCCTTTGCCTGATACTGAATCAGATGGTTATGGTCGAGAGAATGCTAGATCACCTACCTGCAGTGTCTCCCTACAGTCTGATTCAACATGCTCTGGTGGTCTAATAGCCTGCAGAGGATGCAGATGATGAATGTCCAACATCTATGTCCAACATCTCCAATGTTGCTACATGTGATGATGACCGCACCGCTTCATGGGTGCATTCTCAGTTGCCCAGCCAACAGGAGCCAAATTCACGACTTGCTGTGCCTGTGGCCGATGACAATACTGTGGCTGGTGCTGGTGCTGACCCTTCTCCCCAAAATCCTGTCTCTGAAAGTGTATCCGTTTTGCGAGATCCTGTAGCTGATTTAAATACAGCTGATCGTTACTCTACCAGGTTCGGGAGAGTTATCAAACCAGTATGTAGACTTATTGAATCTATGGTTCAACTTGAATCCCTGTTTGGTTTGGATTCTGGATCTGCTGTTATTGATGTTTGAATTTAAAGCTTGACTCTAAGTACATGCAGATTTTGGAACTTTGTTCCTTTGTTTTTTCCTTTTCCTAGTGAAACTTTTCTTAATTGACACTGTGGTCTAAGTGTACAAGGTGTAATGGGCATCTTGATGAGTCTATAGAATGTATTGAAATTTGGCCAATTTCAAAACGTTTTTATCCTTTAATTGGGTGGCTTTTAATGTCTGTCTTCACTGATTGTTTGGTGTGTGGACCACGTAATTCTTATGACCAGTGTACAGACTTTTTCCCATGTTCTCAGAATTTTGTGTAATTCTAGGGGGGTGAGTATAACGGGTATGGAAAGCAAAATGTTTCTTTCCTATATAGAATTACACAAAAAAATGTTCACAAAGTATACCTGATTTGCCTATCTGTATGTGTGCATCTTCCTCTTTAAATTTCTGTGGCAGCGTTAATCTCAATTTTCTGTCTCTTGCACATCCTCTTCCCTTTCAGCACATCTCTCCACATGAAAGAGGTTGGTTTCTGTTAAGCTCTTATTAATCTAATGTCATCTTTACTTTAAAAATCACTTTAAAAGATATTTTTCCTGTTTGAATCATATTTCTAACATTTTTCATGTAGGTTTCATTAATTTTCATGTTTTTATTTTAATTGAGTTTGTGATTTAATTTTGATGTCTCTTCAATGCATTCAAAGCACGTGCTAATTGCACTGCACTTCATCTTTCAGAAACGGAAAAAAAGGGCGAATTGACATGATCTATAAATGCTGTTTCTCTTTTATCAGGTGTGCTGTTTGTAACAATTGTTAAATTTCGTTGCTTCCATGTTTTCTTGCTCTGTGTTCTTCCCCTTTCCGCATCTCCACATGGAAGAGAAAAGGGAAAAAAAGGGCGAATTGACATGATCTATAAATGCTGTTTCTCTTTTATCAGAGTAAAAGAAGAGTCGAAACGTCAGCCGATTGTCCGTCTGGTTATTTCATCAAAAACACAACGCAGACAACACCGGTTACACGTACACGTCTTGTTTCATTCATGCAATAAATGCATGTCCACCACTGAGCTGTGGGATATGACTAATTTCATGGGCAATGCAGAACAAAATGATAAATACAAAAATGTATCATAATTTTTAAAAGCAAAGCTTTATACTATGATAATGTTACTTTCTAAGACCGTTATCCTATAGTCAATGGGAAATTATAGGCTTCTCTATTCTAAAAAAAAAAAACAAAAAAAACAAGAATCGAAAAGCACAGTAAGGAATCTAATCTTTGAATCAAATCCAATCAATTCCAAAATTTTTGGAATTTTTGGAATTGAACAGCCCTAGAGGGAAGTGGTCACTATTGGCTTTGAGAACATGCCAGCTGCCTTCATGAGGATGCTGAAGGGCGATTGTTCAAGTCTGAAGCATGCTTAGAAATAAATCTGTTTACATAAAGTACATTGTGACACATTTGGAGAACTTGAATATGTGTAAGACAGATAACCTAGTGTAGTCTGTTTGTGACAAAAAGGTCCAGGGAAGCAAATTAAATCCCATACTTGTCCACTAAGTGATTTTGTTTTGGAGTGTCACTATATTAACTGTATTTTACTGCAGTATGTTTACAAATAAAACCATGTAAAGTCTCATATTTAAGTTGTATATGGTCATACCTTCCTACAACTTCCTTGTCTGATTATTAATGTTCATTATTCCTGTCATTTTTCCCATTCTGGAAACTGTAATTTATAAGTATAAATAGCAAAAAGGTTTTGTCACTGTTATGCCACAGACAGTTCTAAAGAAACGCACAGAATCTATTTAAATGGCCAGAAGAAGAAAAAGGATGACACAAGATATGATTCAAAATATGTCAGCAGGTCTCTGCTCCAACATGCAGATATTTTGGTTACTCTTCACATGATTCTGTTTGTAGATTAGGTTGTGGCACAAGACGTAAATGTACATTAACATGGAGTAAATAGTAATTAATAAGCTGGTGATGTCATTTTACAGCCACTAGAGGTTATAGTTAACAACAGGACATGACCATTTTAATATTTTGTTAATGACTGTATCTAAATTAAACACTGTTATTCATTACAGACTCCTGCTTCAAGATACAGATATTAAAATTGGTCGTGTTGTCTTTAAGTTTTGGTTGATTTAACAATAAATATACAGAAGCAGAAGTTTTAAGGGTATGAGTAAGTGACTCTGTAAAATAGGAAGTATGCACTATGAATGTGCAAGAATGTGTGAACTGTGCATACAAACTGCTTTTATACTACAGTTTAGGAATCCACCACTACTCTCGGAGACGTCACGTCGCGTTTTGTAAACCCGGAATCTGTCAAGTCATTCTGACTTGCTCATAGCAAAACCAGGATTAGTTATTGTCCTTCAAGATAAATGAACATGTTTCACTCCTTATAGAGGCTACATGTAAATAGTTATGCCACAAACCGCGCAAAACGTACGTATTCGCATTTACTGAGCTTTTTTTAGCTGATTGTGTCTATTTGTAGCGCGTAGTGGTAGGGGTGGTTATGGGACCTCACAATTCCATGATTGGATCGTTGTCTTCATTGGAGGTGGGGCTACGTGACAGTCTTCATATACGGCGCTTATGACGCGCGCAGCTACACTGTCAGTGAAGCAGTAGCTTTCAGAAGGGCATACAGTAGTCAAAAAGAAGACAGACATCAAAATGATCATCGTAATTGAGGATAAGGTAGGTATATAATACCAATATTTTAGCTGCTATCTTGATTTTGACTGTAACTCTTTGTATGTAAGTATATTTGACTTCTGTTGTCTATGAAAATATATATATATATATATTTATAAATTCGTTAATAAGTTAATAACTCTAATCAGTGTTTTATATATATAAAAATAACTTATAGCCGCATATATTTTTTTCTTACGAAACGCTGCTTGCGGAATGTGGGCGGAAACGTTTACACGCAAGACCCTCAAAAGAACCTCAAAGAAGAGTACAATAATGGAAAGTAGGAAACGAGACGTACTTCTGTTCTCCCTTACTTTTTAAACAGGGCATAATACTTCTTGTCAGCGATTCTTTGACCCACTTCTCAGATCGATTTAGTCAGTTTTATGAACGAATCTTTCAGACCTGTTTGTTAACAGGTTCATTAAAAATCAGACACGAAAGAATGATTCATCGAAGAATCGGACATCGGTAATACTCACACTAGCTGCTACTTCTGTCAGTGTCCTTCTGGAGTGTTTTGGTTTCAGACATGCAAAACCTGGGGATCAAACATTACCACACATGCAGTTCAAATATGATTTGCATTAAATTAATTTATGATGCTATACAAAGTACAAAAATGCACATACATATACACATTTTTTGTATCATCACTATCAAAATGTTAAATTAGATATTGATCTATTAAAAAAAAAGTAGCTTAGTAAGTGCTCGTTTGCTTCAGTCTATTTTCATTAATCAGGATATGAGCTCTATTTTCCAGTATCTCATACCGAAAGAAAAAGCTTTCTCTGTATGCTTCCTGGGGTACTGCAAATATTTGAAAGTCTCAGTCACTCTGATTGACCCTAAGCCATAGCATTATGACTCATCACCCATTTCAGTAAGCGGGAAGGAATGTATCATGTCAGTTTGGAAACGGAATCAACTTTTCCTCCCTCTTTCTGCAGGCTGCATTCGACAGCGCTCTGAAAAATGCCGGAAACAAGTTGGTGGTGGTGGACTTCACAGCCACATGGTGCGGGCCCTGCCAGATGATCGGCCCAATCTTTAAAGTGAGCAATGAGCATTCATACACTGCTAAACATGTCGCCGCATCCGAGATTCAGAGTGACATCTGGAGCTGTCATGTTTATTCTGTGGAGACCTTCGGAATCACCGGGAGTGGCTCTGTTGTTGTGCTGTGTTGTCGGGGCAACCGCCAGGGAAGCTTCCTTGAGAATTAAAACGTGAATCTTTCAGAATGTAAATGAAGAAGCGAGGATAATGTAAAAGACAAAAAGAGTGCCGATTCATTTCTTAAAGACGCTACCTTGTTTTGCGATTGTGGTGTAGTTGAGAACTAACCAAATGACAAACCAACCTCAGCCGCATATGTAACCTAACGTTATATAAAAATCATGACGCGCTTGTTTACTTTTACTTTAACTCAATAGACATACATTTTTACCTGGTTTAGACAATGAAAGAAAGCATATGCTAATTTCACAGATGAAACGGAAAGAATGAAATGTGAAGTTAAAAGGAAGTGCTTTGATTGCGAGCTTTTGTGGTTTGCTTTTTACTACCGCCTTTTTCCCCTGCGCAGGCGCTGTCTGAGGAACAAGACTACAAGAATGTCGTGTTTCTAAAGGTGGATGTGGATGAGGCACAGGTTAGTCACCTGGTGTCTTGTTTCTCTGATGAATGCTCTCAAAAGACACCCTTTTTTTTTTTTTACATAGACTCACCATCTGGGTTTTGCTGTTACTTTCATTTGAATACTAGCCTCGCTATCTCCCTCCTGTAGACAAGGATGTCTGGTGTAGTATCATGTATTTGGATACTCACATACAGCCTAACCCAAGCGACCCAAACACATTAGAACACCCGGCTGCTGTTCTCCTGATTGGTTTTGCTGATAGTGTGTTATTTGATTCACGGGATAGCGCTCAGAAAGGATATTGGCTGTCATTCAGTTATCAAAGGTAGATCAAGACATTGCCAGAATGGAACAGTTCTGATGCTTGCCCATGTTGTTATGGCTACAAGCACTAGCTATTATTACACTGCTGTGTTGCAAAGCAGATAAGGGACGGGGCTGCGTTTGAAAGATGAATTCTTGATATATGTTTGCGATTTGTCGAAATGTCATTGTTTTTGCCTGCCATTTAAATCACAAGGTAAGGATGGCAAATGTGAGCAGAGCGTTTGAAGGTTCTGATAACAGTGCACATATCCAACAGACCTTCTTGTGACCGAATTCGGGAATGGTGCAAAACTTAATTTGAGATGAAATGAATATAAAACAAATCATTTTTCTAAACATATCAGGGATTTTTTTTAAATTTCGACAGCCTTTGAGGTCTGCCGTGGACATAATTTCAGCCCACTCTTATAAGAGCAAAATGAGAAGACACTATTAAAGGTGTTTATCATTACACGCAGACTGAATTAACCCGTGTATAGACCTGATCCACTCCTTCTTTTGCTATCTAGGATGTGGCCTCTTCCTGTGGCATCTCATGTATGCCAACATTCCATTTCTACAAGAATGGAAAGAAGGTAAAAAAAAAATCATCTCTGGGGTTTTCCGTTCTATTTCCGGGATCTTCTCAGGAACTATTTTTTAATTAACCTGTTTGTTCCCCCTTGTGCTATAACTGATTCAATTGTTTTTCAGATTCATGAATTTTCTGGATCAAATAGTGATAAGCTGAAGGAGAAGATCAAGGAGTTTAAATAAAGAAAAACACAAAAACGCACATACCAACCACTGTAATAAATAACATAAGCAGATTATGTTTTCTGATCTTGATTTCAAAGGTTTAAATCAAGTACATCTCAACTTTTAAGACGTTTTAATTTTATCTGCTACATTTATAACCTATTTTAGTTTATATACAGAGACAGAAGACTTTTTGTTAAATATTTTGGCCTTCTATAATGGCTGTAATGAATTTTATGTTTGATATGTATGAAATTAAAGCATTAAAGGAAATTAAAAGTTGAGTTTTTCACTGTTCTTGTAATGTGCTGGTTGTTTCAGATTCTTCAAGTCAATGTTTATTAGTCATATGAAACAGGCAAGTAGAACAAACTGAAAGTTTAATTGGGAATTCTTCAGAATTAGCTGGGAATGAGAATTACAGTTGGTTTTTTATATAGTTGTGTTTCTGTTTTAATAAAAACATGAAAAGAATAGTTTATATACATGTACATGGACAATCACATCAACATTTTTACACATCGTACAAGTTCATGTATATAGCAGCAGCATATATTTAATACTGTTTCATTTTCTACATGAAAAAATACAGCTTTAATTTACAAAACCACTTAGGATTTTCTGAGGGAAAGAGAAAATGTGTTGTATGCAAAATGCTGACATTACGCCATCTTCTCCAACACATTCAGATTTGAACTCTTGTAGCGTGGCACATTAAAAGTGAAAGTATACAGATCTTCTTTTTCTAAAAGAGAAAGAAAAACAAACCAACCAAAAAACAAAACAAAAATTACCATCATATTCACTAAATAAAATTCACACATTTATGATAGTAGAGGCAATTTTGCTTGTACAGTTCAGACAGATCAACCATGAAAAAGTATTAAAGCTCATTTGATTCTCAAATCAACCAATTCTGCTGTAAATCTAATTGTGAATCACTCTAACCAGCAATGAAGGCTGCAGCCTATAATTAGCTGAGGGATGCGGGTATCAAGCCAACTAGTTGGAAAGGCTTACAGTAAAAACCATCAGATCAATAGTATTTTACTGAGAGACTGTATCCGCTCAATAAAATCTTGGCATTGATACTGAATCAGCGAAGATTGGAAAGCAGCAAGTTACTTAGAATAGAAATGGCTGCAGTATCTATTTCCTATCCTTATGCCAACTCAATGATTGGACTGAATCCAACCGCAGTGTCCTGGGAAATGTACGTTTACTGGAAGATATGCAATCAAGAAACTAGGTGTGTCTGAGGCATAAAGTCACATACTGACACAAACACACAGCGGAGGAGCTTCAGAGAAGGCTGGTTCTTATCTGTATTTCCCCATATTTTCACAATCACCAGGAATCCCCCAGCTGAGTGATTTAGTGTTCCTTGTGCAGTTAGAGGAAATACGCTGGCAATGTGTTCGTTCATAAAATACTGTAATGTGCATTTATGCGCATACATGCATATGTTAATATGAATATCACATACAGTTGAAGTCAAAAGTTTACATACACCTTGCAGAACCTGCAAAATGGTAATTATTTTACCAAAATAAGAGTGATCATACAAAATACATGTTATTTTTTATTTAGTACTGACCTGAATAAGATATTTCACATAAAAGATGTTTACATATAGTCCACAAGGGAAAATAATAGCTGAGTTTATAAAAAAAAAAAAGTTACCCTGTTTCAAAGTTTACATACGCTTGATTCTTAATACTATGTTGTTATAAAAATGATCCACAGCTGTGTTTTGTTTAGTGATAGTTGTTCATGAGTCCCTTGTTTGTCCTGGACAGTTTAAACTGCCTGCTGTTCTTCAGAAAAATCCTTCAGGTCCTACAAATTCTTTGGTTTTTCAGCATTTTTGTGTATTTGAATTCTTTCCAACAATGACTGTATGATTTTGAGATCCATCTTTTCACACTGAGGACAACTGAGAGACTCGTATGCAACTATTACAGAAGGTTCAAACACTCACTGATTTTACTTATTTTGTCTTCTGGGAAACATGCAAGTATCTTCTGTAGCTTCTGAAGGGCAGTACGAAGTAAAAAAAATATGATATTTAGGCAAAAGAAGAAAAATGTACACATCTTCATTCTGTTCACAGGTTTACACCCCTGGCTCTTAATGCATCATGTTTCTTTCTGAAGCATCAGTGAGTGTTTGAACCTTCTGTAATAGTTGCATATGAGTCCCTTAGTTGTCCTCAGTGTGAAAAGATGGATCTCAAAATCAGTACTAAATAAAAAATAACATGCATTTTGTATCATCCCTCTTATTTTGGTAAAACAATTAATATTTTGCAGATCCTGCAAGGTGTATGTAAACGTTCGACTTCAACTGTTTACCTAGTTTGTGTGTGGCTTACCTAGAGCAGTCATATCCTCCCCATCCTTGACTGCAGTGACACCGGTTGGGTCGGATACACCGGCCTCCATTCAAACAGGGCTTGGAACACACAGCTGAAAGCACACATACAAAACACTCCCATTAACCAATAATCCAGTGCATAAATTTATACTTTACATATGTTAATATCCACAAACGTTACTATGTCAACATTAATTATACTATAAAATGAATTGATTGACAAGTTGATAAAAAAAAAAGGATATATGAATGAAATACAGTGCAATCAGTCGGATCTAGTACAGTGCTCATTCGATAAATGCACACCAAAACAGATGTGTTTTGAATCTGGATTTAAATGTGTCTAAGATTTCAGCAATTCTTGAAGCTGGTTCCATTTGTAGGTGGCACAACAGCTAAAAGTGGACTTGGCATTTCTAACTGACTTCTAATAGGCTTATATTCAGTGAGCATATCTGCAATGTATTGAGGTCCTAGGCCACTGAGTGTTTTTTAATACTTCCAGCAACACATGCATTTTGTTGCTTCATACAGTTAACTTGTATAACTTGTCGGTCTTTGTATGTTTATCATGGTGTATCTTTCTATGCAAAAAGAGAGGAACTACATTCTTTCTTTTATGAACACATACATTCATAGTCTGTTTTGGAACGACCAGAAAGGTTCTTCAAAAGGTAACATTTATCTCTCTGTGATTTCAAAGGAATCAAGAATTTCCACAATTCCTCTTTGCCCTAGAGACCTTTGTTCTGACAGACAGCTCGTTCGAGTCGGTCGCACAGGCCGAGACACAAAAACACAAAGAGGCTGACCACAACAGCAAAATGAAAACCTGTGGCTAATCAGAAAAACCTGTAGAGCAAACACTGCAGATGACACGGAGTCTGCAAACCCATATCAAATTTGCCTTAATGATCTGAGCAACTCAGCAAGTAGGTTTATTTGTCTTGGTACTGGAGCTTTAAAGACCATTAAATGCATGCAGTTACACTCCTGCTGGTGGTGTTCTCAATAAATCGAATAAAGTTTCATTGCTGGTATTATGAATGAATTCTCGATCTTTACAAGGCATGCAATATTTTATTTAAATCATAGTACATTTGTTTTTATATTTTGGTCAGAAACCTTTTCATAATTTGTATTCACCTGTTATTTACTTAATTGTCATGTGGTGTGATGATTTTTAATTTTACCTGAGGAGACTAACACGAAAGAGAAGAATTTGTTGAATAACGTTGTTATATCTGTTTTCTTTGCGAGCAAAAAGTATTCTCATAGCTTCATGACATTACGGTTGATCAAAGTCCGCACAGCAGGAACTTACTAGAGTAGATGCGTTCACTGGCTAGTGATTCTCAAGGTGAGTTCAAACCAGACGCGAATAAAGCAAAGCGCGAGTGATTTACATGTTAAGTCAATGCAAAGACGTGACAGAAATCCTGCAGTGCGATTCGCGCGAATGAGGTGGCACGAATGATGCGCCGCGAATTCAGCAATTCGGGCGCTTGACGCGCGTAACGCGTGATTCGCGCAAGTTGAAAAATCTGAACTTTGGCGAATATTCGCGCAGTTAACCAATCAGAAGCTTGCTCTAGTAGTGACGTGATTACGACGTAGCGAGCGGAGGCAGAAATCCGAAACAACAATGGAGGACAAAATCATCGTCGCTGTATGTGGATACCCGGAGCTGTATGATATATCTTCGCAGGGGCGATTCTAGGATTTGAAAACATTTGGGGCTGGTGCCAAAACATCAGGGGCTAGTGGTGGTGGATGGGAGCTAACATCATACTTACGTAAAATTTTGTTAGACACAGGTGGGTGAACCTGGATCCTTCTAGGGAGGTCCGGGGCCAATATATGCATATATATTTGCATGCAAAAATAGGGCCCCATTTTATTTTTTCCAAATTCATTTTTTTTCTATTTTAATTTTTCTGGACTCCTTTTTAATGGTTACATTTAATTTTCTTAATCAAAAACAACAACAACAACAACAAAAACGTGTAATTAATTAAAACAATGAAACTTTAACATCAATTTATCAAAAGTTATGTTTAGGGCCCTTTGAAATTGTTACCAGAGTTGTTCTGGCATGTCTGTTTATTTGAATGCATAAAACAACTTTTATTTGTTTCTACAACATCCTTATGAAATTCTGTGTTGTGTATTTAAATTTTTCTGGTTATCAAATAAAGCAAAAAAATATTAATTTATCTTTTAATTAATGAAAATTAACTTTTATTTTTGGCAAATACTATTAAAATTTAAAAGATGGAAGAAATATTGTGTAACAAAGTTTTATTAATTTTTCAACAGTAGCAGTAGTAGTAGTACTATGGTACGTACATTCTACTGAATGATAAAAGTAATATATATAAAAGTAGTAATAAAGTATAAAGTAATATATTACTGGCACAATGTCTAAAAGCTAAACCGAACTTTTATTTTGACGGGTTGCCATGAATATCTTTAAATTTCTGTTAGTATATGACCCTGGTTTTGTTCAAATAAAAGAGTGAAATGCTCACGAAGTACTCTCAGAGCAGTTCTGGAGATGTTGTTCATGCATTTTTTATGGCAGACGCTGAAATCACGACGAGCGTTACGTGCGTAGTAAAGGAAACCGCGCGTACGTCTGCACCATTCATTCATAGAGAGGAACGCAGAACATGCAGGATTCATATTCAAATGGTATTTTGCGGCTGAATATTTACATATTCTAGTCCATATCGCGATTTGATTTAAGTGTAATGACTGGCTTTTGATTAATTCATTCAAACTTTGACAATTCCGTGAATTCCTCGGAAATCATAGGGCGATACCAACCCGTAAAAACATTCGGGGCTAGAGAAAAATCTTTCGGGGCTCGAGCCCCGAATGATTAGCCCTAGCGATGCCCCTGCATCTTCGTACTTTTATAGAAACAGGAATAAAAAGGATCTTGCTTGGAAGTGAATTTCACGCGTGAATGACGGGAATAAACTCAAAATGTTCAAGCGTCCAACTATGCGTGCTTTATTCGCGCAAGTCGCGTCTAGTGTGAACGCACTGTCAGTAACTAAGCAGCACCAATGTGAAGCCCTTTAATTCAGTGAGGAATACAATTGACATGGTTTATAGCCAGATGAAATGGCGCTGACAAACAGGAGAAACACTGTGGGCAACGATATAGTCATTTACCATAGATTTACTGTAGTAGCAGTGGTATTGTGTCAGAAATGCGGGTATATTTGTGTCAAATTGTATTATATTATCAATGTAGACATGTATTAAATGTCTTGAAGGAGGTGTAATGGAATATAATTACAGTATTTTTTATAGTATTATTATTTATGCATTTATACTAAATGTATTTAGACTACTGTTTTTCATACAAATACCTAGAAACAATATTACATTTTTACCATGGTACTGAGGTGCTATATTTGTGGTTTTAACTGTTATTATGGATGATACTGTGGAAGAGCAATGGTTATTTAAAAAAACAAAAAACAACAAAAAAAAAAAACCTGAAACAGAATAATTAAATTTCACCATATAAAAATGAGGTTGCCACAATTTTTACAGATCTTACTGATTTTGATAATGAACTTAAATCTACAACTGCATCCTAACTCAAGCTACTATCAAATGTGTATTTCTAAGAGACAAAAATATGATATTATTATTAATATTATCAGGTAACACAAACCTGTTTCTTGATTTTAAACAATATTATTAAAACATGCAAAACTAAGAAATTATTTTTTTCTTTTTAAGATATTTAATCACTGGAAAAAGTATTTTTTTTTTTTTAAGTGTTTGTCATGTTTTGAACACAAAGAATATTTAAGCCACATTTAACTGTCTGGTTTTTACAACTTTCACACTGTAGCAAAAATCTGCCTTTAAACTTGAAAGAAATAAAAATGTGACATTTATCGTGATAATTATCGATATCGACTGATATGAAAAAAATTATTGTGATCATTTTTTTGGCCATATCGCCCAGCCCTACACTGATGTCAAATGCTTATCAATGTCTTTATTGTTTCTGGGCCTTGAACGTGGTAGTACTGTTGCTGTCTGTGCAGGGTCAGAAAGCTCTCGGATTTTATCAAAAATATCTTAATTTGTGTTTCGAAGATAAACAAAGGTCTTACAGGTTTGGAACGACATAAGGGGTTAGTAATTAATGACAGAATTTTCATTTTTGGGTGAACTATCCCTTTAACGTAAAGTGTGAAATACACACTACTGTCTGTCACTCCTTGACATGACATGTCAACTGCCCCTATGTGTTTTCAATAATTGTGTTTTGTTTTACTGATTGGGCTCCTGGGATCTACTACATATCACTATTAGTGTCTGTTATCACAGGTGTTGCCTGGCAACAATGTGAGCATGACATAGGATGACCTCAGGAGAATGAGCCCCGGCCCCCATCCCACCATGAGGTCCTTCTGTCTGTAATCACTCTAATCACTTCACTCCCCTGCACTCCACCCTATTTTAAACTCTTAAGTTTAATTTGTTTAGCATGATGTCTTAATGGCGAGGGATATTAGCAACCTTTATAGTTGAACTATACCGAGGCAAATGGCAGATGTTCTCTAGACTTCATAAATTGGCTATAATTAAATGCTGTGAGGTTATCACTAATTGTGTTTCATTTGTCTCAGCTTGTCAGGACTGAATAAAGCAGATGATGTTTGTACTTCCTCATTGTTGTAAATTTGCAATTTAATTAATCATACAAGATCCATAACGTTAGATGCTGCACTGAAAAAAGGAATAGTTTGCCCAAAAATGAAAATTCTGTCGACATGAGGGTGAGTAATTAATGACAGAATTTTCTTTTTTGGGTGAGCTATCCCTTTAACTGCTTATGCTAATCTGTTACTTTTCTTGACAATTATCACAAGTCATCATACACAAACACACACTCTTACCATCATGGCAGCGTGTGCCTGTCCATCCTGTTGGACATTCACACTGGTATGGAGCTACACAGCGTCCTCCATTGAGACATGGTAGGATGCAGATCGCTGCAGTAAAAAGCACATGCAGTTTGAAACTGAGACATTTGGGTTGAAGATACACATGAATAATCAGAATAATCTAAGTTAAGTCAACTTTTTAAAACCAATCTTCAGAATGAAACAAAATGTTGTTTCAACCACTCTGTATTTCCAAAAACTTTCATGCATGTATAGACACTCACACCGGTTGTGGTTTTTCTGTGAAACAAAAAGTGAAGCCACAGAGAATTGCAGCTGTGTGTGTGGGGTGATGGTTAATTTAGCAATGCTTTGTAAGAAACCACTGCTGTTATTGATTCGTAAAATGCTGCCTTAAGTATTGGACTACTGTCCTATTAAAATATTAATCATCTCTGTGTTGTGAGTGCTGCTCTTATCGTGCATATCAGTGTGTGTACTTACGCTCCTCGCAAAATCGGCCCATCCATCCCTCTGGACAGGAGCAAGTGTTTGGTCTTTGGCACACACCTCCGTTCTGACACTGGAGCCAACAGACGGCTGTACAAACAAACAAAACATGATTGGTGCAGTGATGAAACTGACACAAACACAACAAAATAGCAGTACAATCACTGTCGTAACAAAATATCAAAATACCACACAGAGACATGCAGCATTCAGAGACAAACCAGATGTTAGATGTTAAGATCAGTGTAAAAAATTCCACTGATCAGAATTAGTTTCTACAAGCGCACAAATCAAACAAGCCAACGACTCCAAGACCGAAAGAGAGGCTGAGAAGGGCTATAATGTAGTGTAAAGTACAATGTTAAAACATCACCATGCCAAAAATAAAGCCAAAAAAATCATGCCTTGTTGAAAAGAGTGACATCCATACCAAAGCCCATCTGTATAATCTCTGTGGGACAATGCTGTTATTCAGTGGCTATTATAAAACAAATTCTGGTCCTGGATTGGTCAATATAACATTCTAGCTATGCTAAAATGTGCATTAAATAACATCTTTGACATTAAGTAACTGTTAGCTACATATCGCTGCACAGTACCCAAAGAGAACACTTGGAAGAGACTATAGAGTACTATAACTTAATAACATAATTCAAATTATCAATACATTATTAAAATTAATTATAACATTATATTTTATGTTTTATAAGGAACTTGAGCACTGCCATAATTCAAGGCAAAGTCAAAGTCCTAAACTACCCTTCAAACGTTTGGGCTCAGTTTTTTTTTGCATTTAATTTATTAAACGTGACAGTAAAGACTTTTACATTGTTACCAAAAAATCTTTTTCAAACAAACTGTATTCTTTTATATTCATCATAGAATCCTGAAAAAAAAAAACTGCACAGTTTCCACAAAAAAAACCCAAAAAAACTAAGCAGCACAACCGGTTTCCAACACTGATAATAAGAACTGATAATAATGTTTCTTGAACACCAAACTGAAATCTTTACAATGATTTCTGAAGGATTATGTGACACTAAATGGCTGCTTAAAATAATTATAAAATAATTATTAAAATATTTAACAACATTACCGCCGTTTTACCGTATTTTTAATTAAATAAAACCAGCTCTGGGGTCAGTTGCCTAAAAGGTTTAGACTAGTCTTACAAATTAGTTATCTAATTTCTTTCTTTAAGATTGGTCATAATCATATGATTAATAAAATTCATTTATGTAAAAAAGTGGATTAGTCGAGTTATAAAGTCAAAGAAATTAAGAGAGAATTGCAAGATATAAACTCACAATTTTGACTTTTTTTCTCATAATCGCGTGATATAAACTCACAATTGCTACGTACAAAATGACAACTGCGAGATATAAACTCACAATTCTGACTTTTTTCTCATAATTGCGTGATATAAACTCACAATTGCTATGTACAAAATGACAATTGCGAGATATAAACTCACAATTCTGACTTTTTTCTCATAATTGCGTGATATAAACTTTCAATTGCGAGTTATAAAGTCAGAATTATGTGATATAAACTTGCAATTGCGAGATATAAACTCACAATTCTGACTTTTTCCTCAAAATTGTTTATATCTTGTAATGCCGACTTTTTTCATGCAATTCTGACTTTTTTTTAACGATATAAACACAACTGCAAGTTATAAAGTCCAATTTTAAGGGGAATTGTGCATTTATACCACGCAGTTCTAAAAAAAAAACCCTCAGATTTGTGAGTTTATATCTCGCAACTTAATAACTGGCAATTCTGACTTTCTCAGAATTGTGAAATATAAACTTGCAATTTTGACTTATAAAATCCAATTTTGAGGGGAAAAAACTTGCAATTGCATTTATATCACGCAATTCTCAGATTTGCGAGTTTATATCTTTCAATTCTGACTTTATAACTCACAATTCTGAGTTTACATTACGCAAATCTGACTTCATTTCCCAGAATTGCAAGGTTATGTCTCACAATTCTGACTTTCTAATTCGCAACTGCAAGTTTATATCTCACAATTCTGAGAACCTAAGTCAGAATTCCGAGTTTGTATCATGCAATTCTGAAGTAAAAACTCATTTAATCTCACAATTGCAAGAAAAAAAAGCAGAATTGTGAGATAAGAAGTCGCAATGAACTTATTTTATACAGTGGCGGGAACGGGCTTCCGTATAAGACACTGTTTTCATTTAAAGGCTACGCTCATGCAACTGGCTCCTGATAAGCATATGACTTTTTTCAATAACATTACTTATTTTTACTGACCCCAAACTTTTGAACGGTAGTGTAAGTCAACACCTTAAATATTCTCTTTTTACAATATTGTACAGAAAGGGCATGGAAATTTCGAGATTTGGGTGAATGGGTTTAATGAGACTCTTGACACCAAAATGTGCAAATATGGCTAGTTAGTCTCAAGCCATTGACTAGCAGTGTGGCCTAATACCACTGTGCTCAGTGCTTGTGTTTACATGTGTAAATGTGCAAGACCAGTCAAAAGGAGTCACAAGATTTTGCAAAGATGAAGAAAAAGACTGAAGTCAGAACTCCAAGTGGGATTTAAGGGCAGTTTCTTGTGCTACCTTTGCAGGTAGGGGGTGGGGTCCAAGTGCCATTCTCCAAGCACACACTCCTGCTAGAACCCTCCATGGTGTAGCCTGCGTAACATGAGTACACCACCACATCTCCAAACTGGAACACTGCCCCACGGACTACCCCATTTGCCACGTACAGTGGTGGGCCGCAGGACACCCCTGTGTGTGATTAAAATGGACCGGACCAGTAAGTTAGAAAGGAAGGTTCTCAGCATGGCTGAGCAGTCCATTGAAGAACTAAAGAGAGTTTTTTGGGCCTTTCAAGGTTGGTTATGAAGTGGCATTTTCATGCTCTCTCATTTCAATTTTTGTTAAATGTTGACATTTCTTTCATGTAACAGGAAGCCTAATTAGTGTTGGGAACATACAAACAAAACAGGAGATGGTGCACAGGAAACACACGTTTGAGAAGATATAGTATCCTCTCATATCTGATAATAGTGATACTACAAGCAGTGAGTGAAATTCAGCAGGTGTCTCACAGAGAGAAACGTATACACATATATACACATACTGACAGGATCAGATTTAAAAACATAACCAGATAAACAGGTTGTAAAAAAGTTTGTAAAAGATAAAAAAGGAGTCAATAAATGTGCACATATGCCACCACATACATTTAGCATTATGTATATCATACTGCAGAGCTAGCATGCAAAATGGCCAAGGATCAAAATATTACAAATTATACAACACAACAAAGGAGCATTAACTATATATGAAAGAGCAGGCTTCTAATATTTTGAATGATAGCATGCAGAAGTAACATGGGCAGAAGAAAACACAGGTGAAAGTTTCCAACAAAACACAGATAGTACTATACCAGTTACCATGCAATAAGAAAAGCAGCACTAATTGTGATGCTGCAGCCTGAATGAGGACCAAATAATTTTGATCAAATTTTACTCCTCAGGCTGCTGTCACCAGCAGCTGTGCTTGAGTCAGAGCGATTGCATGTAGTGGAAGTGCTTAGGGTCAAAGTCCAGATTGTCTTAATCTACCACAACAAATTTCCAGCTCACCAAATCAGGAAGTCAATTTGCTTTCTGCAAGCTGTGTACACTTTATGTGGTTTAGTAGGACCACATAAGATAGAGAGGTGCAGCACAAAGAAGCTAAAATATGCTTTAAAAATGGCCCAAAGACATATAAATATTTTATATCTTCTCTCTGTGCTGGTGATCAAGATGCCAAAACAATCTAAAACTAACTTGGGAATAAATTCTCCTGACATTTTGGTGCAAAATGCTTTCGGGACTATGAATTCATATATTAACAATATTTTTTTAATCATTCAAAGCAAATGAAAAAACAGTAAAGGTGCAAATAATGAACACTTGTACTCACTCTCGCACACTGCACTGATGGGGGTCCAGGTTTGATCACTCCTGCAAGTTAAGGTAGCGATGCCTTTTCCCTGGTTACCTTTGACCCGCTGACCTTTAGGACAACTGACTGGTACTGATTGGCCTACCAGGAAAACCGTCTGGGTAGTGTTGACACTGCCACCAGTCCAGCCAGGAGGAGGGGGGCATGATTTGGCTGTGGGGGGGGGGGGGTTTGGGTAAGATTTGAGTCATGCCAGCATGTTTAAGCTATTTTATCTGATATTGTGGATGGATTCGCTGACTAACAAAAAAGCAGACCAACATTCAGTTATCAGAAATGTGACATTAAAGGGATGGTTCACCCAAAAATAAAATTTACCCCATGATTTACTCACCCTCAAGCCATCCTAGATGTTCACAACTTTCTTCTTTTAGATGAAACAGTTGGAGTTATATTAAAAAATGTTGTGGCTCTTCCAAACTTTTTATTTGGCAGTGATTAAGATGTTGAAGTCTAATAAAAGTGCATCCATACATCATAAAAAGTACTCCACATGGTGACCGGTGTTTTGTTTTGCTCTCTCCGTGTTCGTCACTTCTGTGTCCATCACCACATTCACCTACGCCCAGTGTTGGGAAGGTTACTTTGGAAATGTAATAGGTTACAGATTACAAGTTACCCTATTTAAAATGTAATAAGTAGTGTAACTTTTCAATTACTTTATAAAAGTAATGGAACTTATTACATTTGATTACTTTTTGATTACCTTTCTAAATTTCTAATATTTTCAATTGTTAATCATTTTGAAACATTTAAACCAGGTTTTCAGAGTTAACCTTACAGCAGCACTCAACACTGATTACTGTCAGACTTTATCACTTGAATTAAGATTATAATAAGTAAGGAATAATATACATCTTTATTTTGCGATAACAACTGGCTGGATGTTCATTATCCCACTTATTACACAGCTGCTTGATACAAAGTTAAATACTTACAGTACTTGTTTGTTTGTTATCTTATAATCCTTTACAGTGTACAAAACAAAATGGCAGCAGCTGCGTTTGTATGAAACAATGGAGCGAGTCCACGATACAAGGATGACATAATTAAGAAATTGTACACATAATATTAAATTGAGTTTTAATATTTTATTAGCTAACCAAACGCAAAGCTTCCACCAAGAAAAACTATCAAGCGTATAGCGCTAACTTAAGTTGCTTGGATGAGTCTGTGTTATTAGCTTTTACCAGTTGTCATCTGGGAATAACATACCTTGGAATGTCATGACTGACCAGTCAGAATCAGGCATTCCACAGAGCCGTGTAATATATTAATTTAAAGCACAGATGCCACAAATTCAGACTTAACACCTCTTATTTACTTTGAGACCATTCTGAGGTTAAATGCAGATTTTAAATCATAACAAGAAATAGTTTCATAGCTATGATACTGGTTTTGAAATCAAATGTTTGCATAGTTATGACAGGAAACACTGGCATCTAACAATGCCTTGGAAAAAACAATTAATCTACATATCTATATATAATAAAGTGTATGCATAAACCCAAAAAGGAAATAAAACAGTTATCAAATAAACGTGTCCTATTCTGTGTTCTAAACTCCTGAAACATTGGTGTCTCATTTTAGAGCAGTCAATGCAATTTATGAAAGAAGTCAATTAAATCGTGGGTGTGCGAAAAAATTCAGATGTAACCCCCTTTGTAATCATTAACATTTTCAAAAGTAACTGTAGTTTAATTGCACATTTTTTCTCAGTAACTGTAACTAATTACAATTACATTTATTTTGTAATTAAATTACGTTATTCCGTTACATGTAACTAGTTACTCCCCAACACTGCCTACGCCCTACATCATCCTTTCTGAACGCGTATATGACAGTTAGTGGAAGCAAGAGATTATGGTTTACATAGTTTTAAATATAGATATTTTTCTAATGTAAACATGTAAGAAATTATATGCTTCAGAAGTCCACTTCCAAAACAAAGATTCACATATAATGTACTCACATCCAAGATGTTCATGTCTTTCTTTCTTCGGTCATAAAGAAATTGTTTTTTGAGGAAAACATTTCAGCTTTTTTCTCCATATAATGGACTGATATGGTGCCCTGATTTTGAACTTCCAAAATGCAGTTTAAACGATTCCAAATGCGGTTGTAAACAATCCCAGCCGAGGAAGAAGGGTCTTATCTAGCGAAACGATCACTTATTTTCATAAAAATAATACAATTTATATACTTTTTAATGTCAAACACTCGTCTTGTCTTACTTTGCCTGGACTTTTTTTTTCCAAGTCATGACAGTTAGGGTATGTCGAAAAACTCCCATCTCATGTTCTCCCTCAACTTCAAAATCGCTGTCGCTGTTTTACCTTTTTTGTTAAGGGTGTTTGATCTTCTTTGCATGTTCACTTTGCAAAGACTGTGTCGGTACTTCAGCAGCGATGTAGGATGATTTTGAAATGATTTTTAAAGTTGAGGGAGAAAATACGATTGGAGTTTTTCGACATACCCTAGCTGTCTTTAGTCAGAATACACAGAGTTCAGGGAGAGCAAGGCAAGACGAGCATTTGAGATTAAAAACCGATCGTTTCGCTAGATAAGATAATTCTTCTTCGGCTGGAATCGTTTACAAATGAATTTGGGATCATTTGAAGCCGCATTTAAGCTGCCTTTTGGAAGTTCAAAATCGGGGGACTATATCAGTCCATTATATAGGGAAAAATGCAGAAATGTTTTCCTCAAAAAACATAATTTCTTTATGACTGAAGAAAGAAAGACATGAACATCTTGGATGACAAGAGGGTGAGTACATTATATGTGAATCTTTGTTTTGGAAGTTGACTTCTCCTTTAAACCCCATGAATGCACTTTTATCGGACTTCAAAATCTTAATCCCCATTCACTGCCATTAAAAAGCTTGGAAGAGCCAGGATGTTTTTTTAATATAACCCCAATTGTATTCGTCTGAAAAAAGAAAGTCACTTAGGATGGCTTAAGGGTGAGTAAATCATGGGGAAATTTTAATTTTTGGGTGAACTATCCTTTTAAGTTTGTGTGTTCCTTGTTGGAATAAAAGGTATTCTGCAATGCTCTCACTGATGAAGGCCTAAAAAGAGTCTTTTACTAGTTTGGTTGTCAAATTACTTTTACAAACATGTCTGTTGTGCAGCGTCTTGCTAAGTTTGCACACATAAAGGAATGTCTGCTTTTGAAAGACTTGAGTAAATTACAAACATCAATAAATCAATGTACAAACAGTGTATTGGAAACCATAGTGCTTGACATACGTGTACAGACAGGGAAAGGCGAACTCCAGGAGCCATTTCCCACACACATGGTGAGAGACTCTCCTTGCAGTGTGTAGCCTTTGTCACAGTGGAACTCAAGAGCACGTCCGCTGGACAGGTTGTGCTCCTGCACCTTTCCATTTAATAACTCTGTTATCTTCTCACAGCCATCTGGAACTGGGAGTTTGTGTGTATGTACATTTGTGAAAAAGAGAAACGAGGAGAAAATAATTAAAAACACTGAAAAGATTTTGAACTTAGACTGGGTTTAGTTAAAAGCTAAAGAGTGACTATCTATTCTTACATTCACATGATGGTGTAGGTAAGCTCCATTTTCCATCTGCTTGACAAGTGAGGTTCTGTGAACCAAGCAAACTCAGCCCTGGGTGGCATGTATAACTCACAATACTTTGGTATGTTTGACCAGTGGACACAGAAACTGCATGGGGAACCACTGGGGGTGGACCACAAGACCGAGCTAAAAACAAGAGACAAAAGATGAGATTAGAGATCAGGCAGAATATTAATAACTATAAATTAATTTTCTTACTACATTAGCATGTTTTGCATTGTGAAAAAGTCTTACCAGCACACACTGGCTGAGTTCCACTCCAGGTTTTATCACCTTGACATGTCTGAACAGAATCACCCTGGATGACGAGACATTAGAATAAATCATACATTCTCTTGGTGTTTATTAGAAACACATTTATTGAGGCAATGATCTGAGGGGAATATGGCATTAGTTTATATTCCTACACTTTCACGCTGTTTTGTTACAAAATAATATAAACTTTGTTGACACTGAATTTGTTTGTTTTAATTACAAAAGGTCTAAAGGCCATATGTTCAGGGTGTTTGCCTGCCTATACACTGGGATAGGCTCTAGCAACCTCACATAGGACAAGCCATATGAAAAATGGATTAATAAAAAAAAAATGTACCTGTATTTCAAATCCTGATAGACAAGAATAGCTGATAATATCTCCATAATTGTTGCTCTTGCCCTCAACCAAGCCATTGAGGATGGGGAGTGGCTTCTCACAAATAACAGGCACACAAGACTTGGAGGAGAAAGGTGGAGACCATTTGCCAGAGACCTGAATCAAACAAAAGGGCAATTATATCCCGAGACATTATTAGAAAATGACAAAATTATCACCAAATGAAGCAAGGAGTGTCCAAACAAGATTATCATCGTGGCATATCACTTACTGAACATTCAGATAATCCAGGTCCCTCAAGATAGTACCCTGGTCTACAGGAGATTGTGACACTGCCCCCTACAGGTGTGAGCTGCTTGCCTGTGATGACTACATGAGTGAGGTTAGCAGGCAGGCTGCAGGGTGAAGGTCGACATCTGACACTGTGTTTGGACCAGGTGCCATCACTTTGACAGGTTACTGAGTCCGTCTTTGTTGCCAACTCAAAGCCGTCTTTGCACCTGTGTCATGTGGAAATGTTCAGTTTAAAGCACCTCAGCATTTTATTTGTACTTAGTTTTTACTTGACGCTTATGTTATGTCAAATTACCTGTACTGAGCTTTGCTGCCATAGGTCAACACCACTCCAGCAGTCTCTGCATTTGGGACGAGAGGAGGCACTCCACAAGAAACAGGTTCACAGTTCAGGTTTGGCTCTCCCCATCTGCCCAACCTTCCACAGGAAAGATGGGGAAAACCTTTCAAATGATATCCTGGCCTACACCGGTAAGTGACCGTGTCAATGGAGTAGGAAGCACCGCCTTGTACAACAGCATTAGGCACAGCTGGAGGAGGGCTGGAACATCTCCCTCGGGTGCAGATGGGTACTCCTGGACTCCACACTCCACCCTTGTCGCACATGGCTTCTGTGGGGCCAAGAATTTTGTAGCCTTCATCACATCGGAACCAGATGCTTGTGCCACAGGTGTGGTCTCGTCCGAGAATGGCACCGTTCTTCAGAACTGGCGGACTGCAAACACAAGGTCGGCATTCGGGAACTTGCCCCAGCCAGACACCCTCGGCAGCACATCGCAAAACTGGACTGCCGACGACCTCATAGCCTGGGAAGCAGATGTACTCCACAACATCATCGAAATTAAAGCTTGATCCATTCAGGTAGCCGTGGCTAATGTCCTCAGGTGGGTCACATGTGACTATGTCACACCGTGGAGGAGGGTCATCCCATAGTCCATCAGCTCTGCATATTAGTGTAGGATTTCCTGTCAAGACATATCCAATGTCACAGGCATACCTAACCATGCCGTTGTAACCATAATCCGTGCCTGTTACTCGGCCATTTTCAATTACTGGTGGTTGACCACAGTTGGCTGGGAGGCACTTTGGAGGGGCCTCACTCCAACTGCCATTGGCTGAACAAACACTGGTCGGTGCTCCTTGCAGGATGAAGCCGAGATTGCAGCTGAACAACAACCTCTTTCCAAACGTATAGTCGTCTCCTCTTACTAAAACATCCTTTGATACAACAGGGCGCCCACAGGAGACTGCTCTACATGATGGAGCTTTGTTGTCCCATTTACCATCAACCAGGCAAGTTCTAGTTTTAACACCCTCTAGGACAAACCCTTTATGACACTCATAGTGAATAAGCGCCTTGAAGTGAAAGGACTTTCCTATCACTTCGCCATTCGCAATGCCTCCAGGATTACCACAAGAGATGGGCAAACAGCGAGGAGTGTCATCACTCCACTGCTTCCCAGAAATGCACTGTCGAATGGTCTGTCCATTGAGTTCGTAACCGTCCTCACAACTGTACTCCGCAAGGCTGCCAAGGGCGCTATCGGTTACAATAACTGATCCATATTCGGGGCTGGGTGGAGTCTCACATTGTGCTGGAACACACACAGGGGCAGTACCATTCCACGTGCCATCTTCTTGGCACATCAACATGATGTCACCATTAATTTCATAGCCTGCATGACAATTATATTGAACCAGGGAACCATGTAAAAAGCTGTTGTCTATTAGTAATGGTTGGCTTGTAAGTGCATCATCTTCTGCTGATGGTTCTTTGACCTTTGAGTAGTCACCAAAATCAATATGCGGAGGCAGGCCGCAGTCAGCAGGAATACATTTGGGCTCAGAGCTTGACCAGCCATGTTCTTCACAAGTGAGATGATTATTACCAACTAGTAGGAAACCGGGGAAGCAGCTGTAGAAGATAGTAACCCCAAACTTGCGGTCCCGGCCTTCTACAAAGCCATTCTCGATTGGTTTTGGAGGAGAACAGTAGATCTGCACACAAGTGGGAGCCTCCTGGTGCCACTGTCCATTCTCCAGACAGGTAAGGGTTTCTGGGCCTTGTAAGCGGTACCCCCTGTAGCAGGAATATGTAACTGATTGGCTAAACTGAAGCCTGGAGTATCTAACAGAGCCATTGGGAATCTCCTTGGGTGCAGAACACTTAACAGGGTGACATACAGGTACATCTCCTATCCACTGTCCACTTTGACCACAAAGCACAGTGCTGTTACCTGCCAAGTCAAACCCTGCTTTACAGCTATAGACAGCAGTACTAAGATACATTAGTCCTTGAACATCCACAATTCCATTTGGTATGTCCTCAGGCTGTGGGCATTCAACAGGAATGCATTCAGGATAAGGTTTACTCCAGTTCCCATCCGCCTGGCAGCGGACAGAAGCTTCCTTCCGGAGCGTAAAGCCATCCATGCAGGAGTAGGTCACCACACTACCAAAGTAGGACAGTGTGTCAGATGGGTCACCAAAGGCAACCTCAGGCGGAGGTCCACAAAACACTTGTTTG
The DNA here is from genome assembly GCA_036247105.1 of Cirrhinus mrigala. Lineage (NCBI taxonomy): Eukaryota > Metazoa > Chordata > Actinopteri > Cypriniformes > Cyprinidae > Cirrhinus > Cirrhinus mrigala. Next base: position 38,105,905 of record CM070013.1, read on the forward strand.
CAGACAGGAAAAGAGTCATTCCACTCCTGGGACGGCATACAACGAAGAGTTCGTGCACCATGAAGAACATACCCTTCCTCACAAGAAAGCTCCACAACGCCCGAGTCAGAATCCAATCCACCCAGTACAAGGTGATTCTCCTCTAAAGGTGGTTCAGGGCACTGTACTGGGGAACAACGTGGGGTTACGCTCTGGTCCCAGTTTCCAAACTTTAAACAAGTCCATACGGAATCTCCAATGAGTTCATATCCTTCGTTGCAGGTAAATTCCACCTTGCTGCCGACTTCAAAGGTGGAGCCGTGGTAACGGCCGTTTTTGATATCAGGTGGAGTAGGGCAGGTGAGGAGGACACAAACAGGAGGAATATTGTTCGACCACTGCTTATTGGCCAAGCATATACGTTCAGCCTTTCCAGTTAGGCGATAGCCATCACTGCAAGCGTAGGTCACTCTACTGTTGTATACATAGCTGTTCTTTCTGATTTGGCCCTATGAGGAAAAAAATATCATGCATATTTAATTACGGATTAAATAAATGATTACGAAATAGATTTAAATAGCTCAAAATGCGCTAAACAGCAAGCAAATATTCCAGTAAGATCTTGTTAGGGATGCATCAATACTAAAATTCTATTTTGTTTTGTCTAAATAAATTAGAAATAAAACACTAAAAATTAAATCAATATGGTACCACTATATCATGCATTACTGGGAGACAGTATCATATTTACCTGGATAAAACCATTTGCCAAGCGAGGTGGGCTGGAACAGGAAATAGGCTGGCATGTGGGCAAGACACCTCCCCACTCACCGTTGGCTTTACAAATTCTCCTCTTCTCTCCTCGAATGAAATACCCTTTATCACAGCTGTATGCTATCACCGCTCCAAAACTATAATTGCTCCCACTGACATAACCCTTCTCAATGCCATCTGGCTTTGAGCATCTGACAGGCATACAGCCAATGTCCAAAGGCGAGGGTGTCCACTCTCCCCCTATCATGCACTTCAGGGTTCCTGTTGTGTTGAGAACAAAGCCCTCCTCACACTTGTAGCTGACCTCTGTGTTGCTTGCATACTTTGGTTTGTTGATGGAGTCCAGAATGGCATGAGGTACATCCGGGGGACGCTGGCAGAAGTTGGCAATGCAGTGAGGAATGCCAAATCCATCTGGGGGTGCCCAAACACCTTGGGAATTGCAGAACAGTTTTGTATTGTTACCAGCAGTGTAGCCGTCATCGCAGAAGTAGATAGCAGTGTCCCCAAAAAGCTGGTGTCCGGTGTCAGGTAGGGCGTGGTCAACTTGGGGTGGTGGTCCACAAGACCGAGGCACACACTGAGCAGCATTACGTGTCCAGTTGCCACTTGGGAGGCATTCTTGAGTTTCTACACCAAGGAGGGTGTAACTACAATAAGACATATTTTACAAATCATCATTATCAAGTCATTATTAGAGTGACTGAAAAATATATTTAAATCCATTGAATATGCATATATGAAGTTAATTACCCCTCTTTGCAAACATAGACGATCCTGCTGCCCAGTGTAAAGTTGTCGCCCTTAATCACAGCATCCTTCAAAGGAGGAGGTGTGCCACAGTCCACTCTGGCACAGATGGGGGGAGGAGATGCCCACTCTCCCGATGACTCACACTTCAGTTCCATGGCACCCTGCAATCTTTAAACACACACACACACAAAAACAGGACACTCAATACATTTTCTGACATCTAGATTGTGTAGAAAGCAATCATGCATCCAGAAATGTTTTCCTATACTGGGGTCGACAACCTAAGGCACGCGTGCCTGGCTTATACTGTCCCTGCTAACCTTTCATAAAGTCAGTGATGAAAAAGTATCAGACTTTACCTGTATCCTTCTATGCAGGTGTAGGTTAGCGTGGAGAGGTACACTTTCCCGTTGAGGGTATACTCAGCATAATCCACCACTGGGGGCTCACCACAGGTAACAGGCTGACAAACATTGGGCTCTCTGCTCCACTTCAAATTGGATTCACACTGGCTTTCTATTGGCTCCTGAGGGACATAGCCCTTCTCACAACTGCAGAAAATGCAGAAAAAAGGTTATTTACACACACAAATATTCTCCTTTCCCATTATGCTATTAAACAAAAACAGTCTCACTCATATTTAAACAGGTCCCTTAAAATTAATTATACAATACCTCTAGAAACTGACTCTACATCTAACAGTGACAGTGATACCTGAAAGTCACCTTGCTTCCGTATGTGAAGTTTGACCCTTTCATGGTTCCATATTCAGGGAGAGTGGGATGAGCACAGGAAAGGGCTGTTAGGGGAAATCATTAGAAACAGCTCATGTTCAGTGTTTTCAGTGAAAAGCAGACTTCAGACAGTAATTGTCTTCGTCATCGCTGCATTAAATTCTGTTATGAAAATGCATCCGGAGTGTATCCGGAAACCGCCAAAGCAAAATACATGCAACTCTGACTGACATACAATAATGTGGGATGACAAGGTTTAAAACCCTCATAAAAGCTGGCTGAGGTTCAGGATAATGCTCAGTTTACTGGCATAGTAAAATATTAAATTGTTCCAATAACATGGACTGCATAAAGCTGAACAATTGTTTATCAGATTAGGTACCTGTATATACACAGACAATGCATGTCTCCATAATCAAGCCAGTTTCCCATTGAGATTGTGAAACAATGTATGCGTGTCGTGTGTGGTTGGATTCATTTTTTTTCCATTTTAATGGTACGTATCTAAATAAAACTATTAATTTCTTAAAAAACAATCATACTAACTCCAATTGTTGAACGGCAGTTCTAGCTCCAATAAACACATCTGAAAGCAAGGCCTACCTTTGCAGTATGGGACATCTTCCTTCCAAATTCCTTCTTCTGTGCAGGATAGACGGGATGAGCCAATCAACTCATAGCCTTCCTTACAGGAAAAGACCACCTCACTGTCCATGATGAAATTACTGCCCTCACGGTGTCCAAATTCAGGAACACCTGGATCTTTACATTTTACTGGCTCTAGTGAGCATAAAGAAAAACAAAAAGAATTTTCATCGGTTGTTAAACATATTACTATGTGGGCTGGAAGCACAGTCATCTGCTACCTGCGGAAACTATAACTGTCTTTATGAGACTGAGAACTAATGAGATTGTGTTACCTGTGCAATTTCTTCCATCTCCACTGTAAGGAGGTATGCAGGTGCAAATATGAGAGCCATCTGTGTTTTGACAACTAGCATGTTCATCACATTCAGAGCCCAGAGAACACTCGTCCACATCTGTAAAATGAGCACAAACCAACACAACAAGGACAAACAAAATGTAAAATGATATTCCAGGTTCCAGGTGCACCTGTGTACAGTGATGTTTGATAGACCTATTGTCTATTCAATTCTCTCAGGTTCTTTCTCTGATTTGCTGTGTATCTCTTACCCAGACATGCAGGTGGGTTACCAATCCATTTTCCATTGCTGGTACACATCATCTTACTCTCCCCTAGAAGGTAGAATCCTGGTTTACATTGATAAAGCACTGTGCTCCCAGCATAGAAATCCTCTCCATGATACTGCCCATGCTCCAGGTCAGGCGGAGGACCACATTCCACACCTACAGATAAAGAGAAAGGCCCTGGTGCTAAGTAATGAGTAGTGTTGAAAAACTATTGATCTGTTTTTGTTATTGCATGTGTTTATCTGTGTTTGTTAAATTTAAGGTGCCTGATTGTATATCAGTTCAGCGTAAGTATATTGATGTCAGTGTGGCTGTAATGGTCATTTTGAATGTGTGCTTGTTTAAACAGCCAGCGCATGCTTTTGTATCTGTGCACTGCCAACACTCACGTTCACATATTGGTTCTGCATGGCTCCACTGGCCTCTGTTTAAGCACTGCTGCACTGGCTCCCCCACCAGATAGAACCCAGGACTGCAGGAGAACTGCACCTTAGAGCCAGGACTCACAGCTTTACTGGATGAGCGCAGTTGAGGAACAGAAGCCTCCACAAGTGGGCAATCTAACAAAGGCCAAAACCGTGAAAAACAAATGTAGGACTGCAGTGTGCACACACATGGTTGAATGATAATAATATATGTCTTGACTTCATTCTTACCAGCACAGAAAATGCTCTTGCTGCTGGTCTTTACTCGCCCCGTGACCCCTCCTAAGAAGTCAGGCCAAGCAAACACGTTTCCTTTCTGCAGATCACGTGGACAGCTGCTGGCTAGAGTCTTGATCTGAGAATAGCAGAAATATGTTTAGTTTCTGATCTCAGAGCAGTTCAGAAATTTATTTCAGTCTCTGTGAACTATGTACTCTGTTAACTTAAGAGTAAGAATAAGGAATGCCTATAAACTGTTACCTGCTGTGGTGTTAAAACATAGTTCCATATATTAAGCTGGCTAAGAGTGCCCACAAAGGACTCCACTGGGTTAAAGCCATCTCCCCTTTGGTCCTGATCCTGTCCAAGTACCAGAGCACCCCCTCCTGTTTAAAGTAAGTACAGAGCAAACATTTCAGTTTCTGGACACATATTGTCGCTGAAGCACCATGAAGCAATATCAAAGGTGTCTTACAGGAAAAGTTCACTTCCAGAACAAATATTTACAGATAAATTACTCCCCCCCACCCCCCACCTCTTGTCATCCAAGATGTTCATGTCTTTCTTTTTTCAGTTGTAAAGAAAATTATGTTTTTTGAGGCAAACATTTCAGGATTTTTCTCCATACAGTGGTGCCCAATGGTTAGGGTATGTCGAAAAGATCCCATCTCATTTTCTCCTCCAACTTCAAAATCGTCCTACATTGCTGCAGAAATACTGACCCAGTGTTTACAAAGTGAACGCGCAAAAAAAGGTAAAACAGCGATCGATGTAGGACAATTTTGAAGTTGGAGGAGAAAATGAGATGGGAGTTTTTCGACATACCCTACCTGTCTTGACCTGGATTACACAGAGTTCACACACAGCTAGACAAGATGAGCATTTGAGGTGAAAAAGTATATAAATGGTGCATTTTTTTTAGAAAATAACCAATCGTTTCGTTAGATAAGACCCTTCTTCCTCAGCTCGGATCATTTAGAGCCCTTTGAAGCTGCATTTAAACTGCATTTTGGAAATTCAAACTCGTGGGCACCATAGAAATCCATCTGGAGAATGTTCCTGAAATGTTTTCCTCAGAAAAACATAATTTGTTTACGACTGAAGAAAGAAAGACAAGAACATCTTGGATGACAAGGGGGTGAGTAAATTATCTGTAAATTTTACTGAACCGGCAGTGTGTTTGAATTCTTCATTAGATAAAAAGGTCAACCTGGTATGGAAGTGCCAACAGATAGTCCTTTCCCTCCATCTGAAGAGATCCCATCAATATAAACCCTCCAGTCGCCATCCTTGCTGCGCCATGATACAGCAATATGGTGCCAGAGGCCATCATTTACTGCTGGGCAGTCAGTGATCCGCTCCTTGCCATTAACATACAAGACCCACCTGAAAGTAAGACAGAAACAAAAGGAAAAAGGAAAAGAGGAGGACATAAGAAAAACTGTTAAACAAGTTATAGCATGTAATCATATTTAATTTAGTTACGTAAATGCAAATTTTGCAACTTTTAAACAAAGCTCTCACCCATTATAATCAATGAGGAGGAAGGCATTGTCACTTCCCTCCACGGCGTAAGAGATGGGAGTTCCATAATTAACAGTGTCTGATGACCTCATCCAAAATGTGCATGTGATCTGTGTAAGTGATGGCATGTGACCGTCCATCATCACATAACCATGGATACCAGACACTTCAAACTCCAGATCAAAAGAGTAGGGCATTTCTGTTTAAAAAAAAAAAAAAAGGAAAAGACCACAAATGATATGTAATTATCAAGGGGTCACATTATACATTATTTTTTATCGCTATATTTTTGACAAACTTGTAATGTCAATTCAGTTTTACCTCAAAATACAATATAATGAATGTCTATATAAAAATTATATATATATTAACTTTATTCTAAAAAATAAATCATAAATTATTTTCTTATTGCTAACATTCATCTTTCTGATGTCAGAAAGATGCAGAAGTTCAAAGCACACTTTTTTGTAACTTAATTCTAATAAATGATCATTTTTGACTGGGGAGGAAGTTCTGAAAGTTACAGCTTGTTGTCACAGTACATCAAACTTTATCTGAAAACATCTATGAAAAATTTATTCTGTATGACAGGGTGTGAAAATGATCAGTCTACTGAATCATTTTAAGTGCTGCTAGGAATTTTCCAAACTTTTCTGGGAACGCATCTCAATTAAATCTCAATTAAAATGACACAAAGACTGTCTCTAACAAGCTTTTGTAAAGCAACTCTCTATGATGATGATTTTCCATGATTTTTTTCCATCTCTTTCCCTCTATACCTGTCTCACACCTGGTTCCGTTGAACCCAGGAGGGCATCGGCAGGTGAAATTGCCTACTCCATCCACGCAGATCGCGCCATTCAAACACAAATTTGGATCGCAGTCGTCTACGTCCACCTGGCATAGTCTACCGCTGTATCCATTCACACATTCACACCTAAACGCAAATGTAAGAAAATGTCTGTTATCCATCATATGTCAGTTGTAACATATACAATGCATTATAACCATCCTCCTAATGCATATGCATGTGAAGCTTCTACAAAGGTTTCCTCACTAACCTGAAATCATTGACAGCATCAACACAAGTTCCTCCATTCAGACAGGGGGCGCTGTAGCACTCATCAACATCAACCTCACAATTGTCACCAGTGAAGCCCTGAGGACATGTACAGAAATACCCACCCTCCAAATCTTTACAAACACCTTCGTTTTGGCATGGGCTGGAAGCACACTCATTTATTTCCAACTCACAACGTGGACCTAGAAGTAAATGACAAAGATATTCTTTATTGGTGTGCTACAATTTAAAGGGATAATTCACCCAAAAGTGAAAATTCTGTCATTAATTACTCACACTCACATCGTTCTAAACCCGTAAGGCCTCCATTCATCGTCTGAACACAAATTTAGATATTTTTGATGAAATCCAAGAGCTTTCTGACCCTGCATAGACAGCATTGCAACTACCACATCCTTCAATGTCCTTACTACCTTTTTGGGCCTTGAACGTGGTAGTACTGTTGCTGTCTATGCAGGGTCAAAAAGCTCTCGTATTTCATCAAAAATATCTTAATTTGTGTTCCGAAGATAAATGAAGGTCTTGCGGGTTTGGAAAGACATGAGGGTGAGTAATTAATGACAGAACTTTCATTTTTGGGTGAACTATCCCTTTAAGAACTTCCAGTTTATTATACAATAAATGACATATGTATATGTAAGTGAACAGGTGTGGCAGAGCTGAAATGCTGACCTGTGAATCCATCTGGACAGCTACATGTGAAGTGATTCACTTCATCCACACAGAGTCCTTCATTCAAACATGGAGATGAGCTGCACTCGTTTACCTCTGCTTCACACATCAAGCCTTTCAGAGACAAAACACAAGACACAAACACACACAAAAGCATATGGAACATCATTTTACCTCACACTTGTGACAATCAACAAGCAAACATTACTTCAATACTCCAATTATCATTCAGATTGCCATACTATCTATTAAACTTTAAGTAACATCACAGTCTTTTACGATACACCAAAACTTATTTATTTATTTATTTTTAAATGATGATGTAATTGCACATGTTTTATCTGTAAAAAGGAAAAAGATTTTTCTGACTTCATTTCCACGTTGTCAATAACAGAACAGGACAAAACGTGGATGGAAACTTGGCTAATGTTGAATATTGTTAGTTTGCACTGTTTGAGATGAGTTTTCCTTATTTCATTTAAATTTTCTTTTCACACAAGCTTACTTCATACCAAAATCATGGATCTTTCTTATCTTTTTTTTTTTTTACAAATGCTTAAACACAGCATGACAGAAATGAAGACCTAATGTTCCAAACTCGAAATATAGTGTAAAGCCTCTACTTTTGCAGCAAAAGCAGCTCAAAAGAGCTGATAAGAATTATTTTAATTTCTAATAATTGAGAAATAGCTGATTTCAATCTTAATGAATAATTTCAAGTATTTCCATTACATGCCCAAACACAATAAAAAACGCACTCTGGATTGGTTTTGTTCAAAAAAAGAAAAAAAAACGTCTAGATGAGGAAGAGTTGGACGAAGCAGAGGACTGGTTGGACCAGGGAGAGGACAAGGTGTGAGAGAGGAGTAGTTGGACCAGGACTATCTGGTTTAGTTCAGCTACCAAAACAGACATCAAGAGATTACAATGGACAGTTAGGACTGCTAAGAGGATTATTGGTGATCCTCTGCCCAACCTCCAAGATCTTTACACCTCCAGAGTGAGGAAAAGGGCTAATAAAATCACTTTGGACTTCACACACCCAGCTCACTCCCTATTTGAACTGTTGCCTTCTGGTCTGCTCTACACAGCACCAACCTCCAGAACAGCCAGACACAAGAACAATTACAACATTCATTACTATAAACTGTCCATCATAAGTGACACATTTATGCATATAAAACCAAATATTGTACATTTGTAAACTGCACACTTGTAAATAATATCTCATTCTATACATCTCTGTGAATTCATTTAAACAATTACATTTTTTTCTCTATATTTCTGTATATAGTGCATTATTTATATTTCTTTTTTTATTATGTAGTGTTATATTACAGTAGTGTTATAATTAGTGGTGGGCATAGATTAATTTTTTTAATCTAGATTAATCTCACTGTAATCTTGGAATTAATCTAGATTAATCTAGATTAAAATGGCTCATTTGAATTCTGCCGAAGGCATTCAGAATATGTGTGCTACCCAAATAATGACTAAAAGTAAGTCTTTGAGAACGGGTTTCTCAAGCCAGGTGGCGCATTAGACCAGGGGCTCATCTCCTGTTTCCAAATCAGAATAAGTTCACTACTAGTAGTAAACAACTAGCAATCATCCAGAAGCAAACATAATGTGGTGGTAATTCGTGGTGTCGTGGTAATTAATAGGCTAAGTAATTAAATTAAATTATGTCATTTAAAATTACATAACGTAGCCTACCTAAAAAGCGAAGGAGCACGTCACGTTTGATGTGGTAATTTCACAGTAGGCATACACACAGGTTCGAAGACTCGTTCTCGCCCCCTACAGTGCAATTCGGCTAGGTATTAGAGGCTGACATTTTTTCGGGAATCCCGCGAGTCACGGGATTTTGGGAAACAAAATCACTAGGTGTGTTCGACTTCATCTACCGCTACAGACGGCGATCAACGAGAGTAGCCGAGAGCAGTCGCGGGCGGAGCTGAAAACGGAGCTGTCAAGTCGGACACTTTCTGCTCTCGTTAGTGACGCTCTCGGTGTTTGCATGCACTATCACAGATATAGTGATTTAAATGCAATATTTATCAAACACACAGACTTTTCAAAAGCGTTTTTATGAGCAACAGAAACACGTTTCATATACTGCTTAATACAGCGCCATCTGAACAAGAATAATGATCAACATAAACATATACTATTTAAATACTAATAAAGTGGGGTTATATATGCTTTTATCAGTGTTTTATGATAAATGTGACTCAATATAACATTGCGACTACAGTAAAAACACTTTTACTGTTCTAAAAACACAGATTTGTCAGCATTATCGGACTTCAGGATGTTAGAATAAACCCAAAACACACGTGATCGTTGTCATGCGGTGAATCTGGCCAATCGTGAAACAGCCACGTGTGTCATCAGAGCTCCTGCAGCCGCTCTGAAGAAACTGCGCCGGCTGAGTGAGCCGGCTGCTCTCGAATCGCTCTCGCGGTACTTTGATGCCACACGTGACAGTCACGAGGCGTCGGCGCCGCCTCAAGTCGGACAAAATTTCTAACCGGCATAAACTGCTTCAAGTCAGAACTTCATCGAGCTGCGCAGCGCTGCGTTAAGTCGAACACACCTACTAATAATCACGGGAATGGGACGGGACAGGAAAAAATGTCAGCGGGAGTGGGCGGGACCGGGAATCGTAACGCTATGAAACCCAACTTCATAAAACAAATATACCTTTTATATAAATAAACTATATATTGTAATTTTAAACTTAATTCTAGGTGACCTGTCTCTTTATGCTCTCCTTCTGTATGCTTTGGTGTGGCTGGTTAAGCAAGTGAGTTCATGACGGACAGATCGTTAACGACTGGTCTATGTGGTAATACAGCAGGACATCCAAATGCTCACCTATCATTCATCGACCATATGGCTTTTCATCTGAAAGATGTATGTAGTAGCAACTTTACATGGCCGCTCAATCTAATGTTAACCTAGAAAAATGTGCGCTATTGAAGTGTCAGTGCGAGTGTAGAAGAGGAATAGTAGCGCGGTACCGCATGACAGAGGCGCCGGTGTTGTGCTGATTTTCGACTGCCTGCCAGAATTCGACTGCCCTCCGCGTGCGCGCGCATGACGTCATTTGTTGATATTGGTGCGGCCAAATTAATTTAACGTAATATTCATTTTATTTAATTTATTTTATGTAGTTAATGCATCCTTATGTAGATAAATGTTGTTTGTTGAATTTGTTAAGAACACACTGGTTTGTTTTATATTTTTTACATTTAATTATAAAATGATGATTAAATTAAATAATTTTTAAGAAAGCCTGATTGTTGTTTAATGTTTTTTTGTAATATTTTCAACCAAAATCACACCATAGAATGTTCAAGAAAGCGTTAAGAAAACAGATCAGAGGCTTCAACAGTATGGTCTTACAGCCCTTTTTTAAATAAATTGCATTGACTGCTCTAAAACGAGATATCAGTGCTTGAGGAGTTTAGGACACAGAATAGGACACATGCTTCTTTGATAACTATTTTATTTCCTATTTGGGTTTATGCATATACTTTATTTTTTAGGATAAATTGTTTTTTTTTTCCTAGGGATTGTTAGATGCCAGTGTTTCCTGTCGGAACTATGCAAACACTTGCTTTCAAAACCAGTATCATAGCTACTATAAACTATTTCTTGTTATGATTTTAAATCTGTATCCAATGGCATGGATGTCTGAAAGTGGTTGTAGGCTATGTGAGTACTAATGTGTGTGCATATAAAATTTGGAGAGAGACAAATTTTGTAACCGCAAATCACAAATTCCAGCACTGTGGAGTTTTGCTGGCATCTAATGGAAAAGTTTGGTACTGTGCCCAAAAATCGTACTTAAAGCTAATTTTGTGAAGTATCAACCCTAAAAACACAATTTGTTTAGATTTATGGCTTTGAGTTTCTAGCTGTTTTTGAGTTCACTTTTTTTTCCCAACAAACATAAGTCAGTGCTCTAAAGCTCCAAAATTTTTATGACTTTTTTATGAGTTTTTGACACAGACATTTTTGTCCTCTAAGGACCTCAGAGTAACTTCAAGCATAACTTTTTTTATACACAAGGATTAAATTAGCACAGTCAATATGTGTTTGGATGGTATACTAATTTCAAAAAAGAGAAACCTGGATCCCAATGTTGAAGGATTTGATGATTTTGCAAAACAAATTATACAATGTAACATTTATTCATACTGTGTAATTTCTATTAGTGTAATATAATCCCATGTGCAATCAATTCTGCTTATTTCTGATTTCTTATTTCTCATACAGCATATCAAATGCAATATCTATTCTACAACAATACACCGGCTGAAATTATGCAGCCTTCCAGCTCCACTGTACAGGTTCACAAGCACATCACAATCATGCTGGTGATGGAGAGTGTTTGCTAAGACACAAAGACAATAGCTTTCCAGTGGGACACCTGCCAAAATTATACTGCCATATACAGGAGATATGTCTGGCTGTAAAGTGTGATTGATGAGAAGATTGTGACTTAAGCTTCAAAGGGAGAAATCTCTTATGGTCATAGTGGCTGTCTTGATTTGATAAACACATGAAGAGTTAAGATGCAAAAGCCCCTAAATCCATCTGACGTATTACTTATTAAAATGAGCATTTCTTTCTGGAGCGTTGTCTAGGTTTCTATGTAAGTACTGGTACTTCTGTTTGGGCTGAAGCTGGAATTTAGCAAGTTTAAAGTAAAAGTATTTGATGGACGTATAATATGTGTCAGGAGCATCTCATTTTTGACCGAGATGGCTTTTAGCTGGTTTTGCATCTGAGCTCTTCACATGTTTACAAAATATTCAGTTATGTTCAATATAATTACAATACAAAATAAATATTTTATAGTTTATTGTTTTTTCAAATATAATTTATTACTGTGCTCAAAGCTGAATTCTCAGCATCGTTACTCCAGTCTTCAGTGTCATATGACCCTTCGGAAATTATTCTAATAAGATATGCTGCTCAAGAAACATTTCTGATTATTATCAATGTTGAAAACAGTTTGTTTGTGTAGAAATTGTGATACACTGACTTCCATCATTCTTTGAATGAAAATTCTATATTTATTCATTTTAATGTAACAGTATTAACTGCCTTTTATGATCAATTTAATGTATCAAATATATCTTAATGTATAAATAAACATTTTACAAGAAATACTACATTTATTGTCAGTAATTAAATATGTTAATTTAAATTAATGAATTGTTTGCCGACAATTGCCAAAGATTCATTACTCAACAAGTTCTCGGGCGGACATTTATTCACTGTGCACTGTTATTTTACTTATTTTGCATATAAGCGTACACATGGATCTTGTTATTTGCAGCCAAATAATAGAATACAAGACCTGGCTCATACCCTGTTGGTTTATGAAAAAATGCGAAGACTTGAACGTTCGATGGTGTTGTGGTGTAACTTGGGTGAAAAAGATTGGTTTCAAACTGTGCGTGGTTTTTTAAATTCGTTTTTAATTAAAAAAAAAAAATGGAATAAAAAAAAAACAATTTAGTATGTTCTCAATGCATTTAACAAACAATGTTTATCCTCATAAGAATTCAATAACTACATAAAATAAATAAAAGTAAATGAAAACGAAAGGGCAGCACAAACACGTATTAAATTCATTGGTGGAGTCGATTGTCAACAAATGACGTCAGGCGCGTGCACATAGAGGGCAGTCGAATTCTGGCAGGCAGTCGAAATTTGGCACAACACCTGTGCGGTCACTTTCTCTTAATTTTTACTTTTAATTTTTGCTCTTTAATTTTAATTTTTCTCGTCATTTTTGGTCATACAGATAAGAGTAATAGGCATCTTTCGAATCTGTAAAGACTCAACGTTTTTTTTGTATGTGCACTCAGAAAAACAAGGAAACGCTGCGCTTTTGTAAACTATAATTAAAGCAAAAAGGACGGGCTTTCTGCCTTCTGTCTCTGTGAACTTGAGCGCGTCTCTACTAGGTATACATCCGCGCTAAAATATCAACGTGAAAGTCATCATAGCTTGCGTAGTATAGACCCAGCTCCCAACCCAACTTTGAGAATAGATTAACGGCGATATTTTTTTTTATCGCCCGATAAGAGTCTCACGTTAACGCAGCACCTTAACGCCGATAACGGCCCACCACTAGTTATAATTCATATGCATGTCTGCACCATCATGTATGTTTGCACTAGTCTGTATACTTTCTGCACTGGAAGCTTCTGTCACCATATCAGATTTCTTGTGTGTGTGAACATATTTGGGAATAAAGCTCTTTCTGACTTTCTGACATTCTTACTAGGGAGAAGGAGAGGTAGAGGGCAAAAAGCAAGGGGTTGTGTGTGTGTGTGTGTTTTTTTTTTTTTAATTTATGATCATGGCTTTATTGGCAATTTCATTTTTCCAAAAAAACCTTTACTGCAGCAATTCTGTCACTTTTCTTTTACATTCCATAAAGTACCGATGACTCCTTCACGATGCTGTACACATACTATCTAAATGAATCCACACATTCACACACACAAAAAGTGAAGAGTTCAGCTGACTTAAGTTTTATTTATTTATTTATTTATTTTTAATGGATCTCATACTGTGTGTTATATGCACAAGTAATGCAGTTTTTGTAATGTCATTAATCGTTAGCATTTTGACAGTCTATACACTATGATTGACCATATGTTCCTGTTGGATAGAAAACTAGTGCTAATGTTTTGACCGAATGACTTTTGAATCGGGTTTGCTGTGTATTCAGCATTTTGAAATGTAGAGTTTGTATTTATTTAACAAAATGTGGTTTTGGACAGAAAATTAACTGTTTGGCTAATTGTGTGATGTAGGTGTGTTGCTGTGTTTCGAAAAATGACTTTAAGTATTGGGAAATGCTTGTAAGCAATTGAAAAAAAACTGTAAAAAAGAACAAAAACACTTCAATTCAATTCTCCATATCTAGGGCAGCCACATGCTTAATCATGGCCACGTTTTAAAGAGGAGAGACAATGGCCTGAATGGAAAAAGTGTTGTAAGGTTCTGAGAATGAGAGCTTATGCAGTTCCACTGCCAGACTCAAGAGATTCAGAGACAGCTAAATCCATCACAATGGTTAGACTAAAGGAAAGTTTCAGAACCCTCAACAGAGAGGAATTTTGGATTTGGGTTTAATTGCCTCAAACATTTCAATCGTAGAACTCACAGTTACATTGGGATTCCCCAGTGTAAGGTTTAGCTGATGTCAGATTATGTGAGTAGACTTTCTCTTACCTACAAACCCAGGCTGACACTGACACTGGAAATCTCCCATGCCATCTCTGCACAAGCCACCATTTTGACAAGGAGCAGAATCACATTCGTCAATGTCACTCTCACACTTGGCTCCTGTCAGGCAATGAATGAGGAAAATGGGAAAAAAAAGTGGGCAGAGGTTCATCTCAACCACAGAAGCTGAGGTAAATCTATCAAAATTATATAGTGCAATACCAGACTAACTGAATTATTAAAACAAATTTAGTTGGCTCAACTGAAAATCTTGAAACGCACTGCAGTACATACTGTAGAACTACTGAAAATATGAGAAAACAGTACATAGGGCAACTAAAAAAGGTTTAGAAAGTTGTTTTTCAAAAGCTGACTGAACCTAACAGCTGGTTTTTCAATGTTACCTGTGAGTTATGGCTACAGAACATGCCAAACCTGTGAATCCGGGAAGACAGGTGCATACATATCCGACGCCGACTTCCTCACAAGTGCCTTGGTTTTGGCATGGATTCAGGAGACATTCATGAAACATCTGCGAAAGAGAAAAGAACTAAAGATTTATCTATGTTTCTTCAGCCTCCAGGGGGTGCTGCAACACTAACAAAAAGTAATGATCGCCACTCACTAAAAACATATCTGAATGTCATTTCATAAACAGTAAAATAGGAAATAAACTGGCATCTTTAAACAAAATGATACAAGAACTCCCTTTAGTATTATTTTAACTATAGTATTAACTATTTAGTGGATGTATGATGTAATTTTTCTTGGGGTTCACACAGGCGAAATTCATTTAAATTAGGAGCATGATCCAATACTACTGTGAAATGTTATGTGTGCTGTCTTTCCTCAAAACAAAACACTTTGTATTAAGTATTGAATGCAACGGCATTCATACATTTATTGGTATGACCTCAGCGTCCAAATACTTTTAATGCGATCCAAACACACCAAGAACACATTTCAAAGATTCCAGATACAGGTACCAACTAGTGAGTGAGAAGACGATTCACCTGGCTACTGGCTTGATAATCCTTTCTCACAACAACTTCTGGCGCTGCAGTTGCACTTTCCTCCTTAGGCAGGAAACTAGAGCCAAAGCCTGAGTCAGACCAAGAGAAAAGAGGGAAAAAAGAAAAAGGAGGAGACAGAAATGAGAAAATGAAACAGACAGAATAAGCACAACACACACATAAAAAAAGATGTGAAAGAGGAGAATTTCTGCTGTCAAAACTGGAAAACATTTTCCAAAGGCATTCATCATCCTCATCTTTTCCACACTGAGGCACTTTTTTCCTGCGTGTACAGAGAATCAGATTCCATTATGTGCATTGGATTCTCATTGCAAATCGTTCACACACCTACCCAAAGCCTGAAAATGACCTATATGTTCCATTGGTGAATGAATGAAGAAACGCTCTACGCACACAAGCATCACATTATATCACATTAAAGGTGAAGCGCGTCATTTACTTATGTTAAAATACTTTCTCTTACCAAGCCTACCTATAATAAGCTGTTTAGGAGAGAATTGACAAGTGGAAATAAGCATTATTTTTGAAATTCTGGTTACCGGTGACACTAGTGACGCAGAATTTACATGCATAGGCTATTCATACTCAGCATCAGATCCGGACACACTTCCTCTTACCAAGCTTACTGTACTTATAATAATCCGGATCTGTCTGGATCCGATGCTTAATTTAATATTAACATTTAAGAACACAAAAACGGCTTGTATGTGTATTTTCATACGGTTCATGAGGCTCAGGCTCAAATTCATGAATTCATGTTGAGATTAATGTTTTAAATATAACATTTTGAATACAGGAATATTAAATGATTTAAATAACTGAAAAGATACTTCAAAAATGAAACAAAATCTGCCAGTTGGTGGCGGCAAGTCACTGATTTAATTACTGAATCATTCATTCATTTGATTCGCTCGATTCGTCGCTGATTCGTCAGGAATAAAGCAAGTGACTGTCTTTATGAATGGGAAATTGAATCATCGACTCACTAGATTAGTTTAAATACGCACGTTCATAAACGAAACAACGCTGTGTTTGAATGGAGATGTGCAGCGGCTCAGTTGTGACTTGTTTCAAACTTTTTTTGATGACGAAATAGAGCAAATCTCATTTACAAACTCCCTTAAAAATCATTCAAAGCTGTCACTCATCTTAGTTCATCGCGATCTACACTGCCCTATGAATCTCTTATTTACACTCTCTCTACACTTTGTTTATGAAAGGATTCGTGAGATATTGCAGCTCCACTCAGCGCAAACACAAATAAGTTGATCAGGTCTGTTGCACATGGTGCTCCTAAATATTTTTTCATAGTCGCATGCAGTAGTTTTCAATTCCAAATGTCGCTGAAATGGTCACACTGTTGAGCCCTGCATAGGCGTAGCGTAAGCTTCTGTGAGGAGTGACGAACACAGAAGCGCAGAGAAGAGAGCAAAAAAAAACAGCAGTCATGAACTGGAAGTGCAAAAAGAGGATTTGTAAAAAAAAAAAAATGTTGAAGGAATTCGATATAAGCCAAGAGTAGACTGGTTTCCAAAACTTGACTCTCGAAAGGCTAGCATATTCTCACGGGAACTTACACTACTCCTACGTCCTTCGCTGAAACGCCACTCTCTCACGAATGCGTGCAAGACGGTTAGCCGAAGCTAGAGGTTACCATTTATAAAGTTTTCAATATGGATATTTTTCTTACACAAACACATCGTTTTGCTTCAGAAGGCCTTTATTAACCCCCCAGAGCCATATGGAGTACTTTTTATGATGGATGGATGCACTTTATTTAGCTTCAAAATCTCAACCACATTTCTTAATATAACTCTGTATTTGTCTGAAAGAAAAAAGTCACATACACTGAGGATGGCTTCAGGGCGAGTAAATCATGAGGTAATTTTCATTTTTGGGTGAACTATCCCTTTAAGACTGGAGTAATGGCTACTAAAAATTCAGCTTTGCCATCACAGGAATAAATTACATTTTAAAATATTTTAAAATAGAAAAACGTGTTTTCTAACTATTTTAAATTGTTGATTTATCATACAATAAAACTGTTTTTACTGTATTTTTGAACAAATAAAAGCGGCTTTAGTGAGCACAAGAGACAACCTTGAACGGCAGTGTACTTAAAGGAACACTCCACTTTTTTTGAAAATAGGCTTATTTTCCAACTCCCCTAGAGTTAAACAGTTGAGTTGTACCGTTTTCGAATCCATTCAGCCGATCTCCGGGTCTGGCGGTAGCAATTTTAGCATAGCTTAGCATAGATCATTGAATCTGATTAGACCGTTAGCATGTCTCTCAAAAATGACCAGAGTTTCCATATTTTTCTTATTTAAAACTTGACTCTTCTGTAGTTACATCGTGTACAAAGACGGACGAAAAATGAAAAGTTGCGATTTTCTAGGCTTAACTTTTCATTTTCCGTCAGTCTTAGTACACGATGTAACTACAGAAGAGTCAAGCTTTAAATAGGAAAAATATCATCATTATATATGGTCATTTTTGAGTGAGATGCTATCGGTCTAATCGAATTCAATGATCTAAGCTATGCTAAAAGTGCTACCGCCAGACCCGGAGATCGGCTGAATGGATTCGAAAACGGTAAAACTCAACTATTTAACTCTAGGTGAGTTGGACAATGAGCCTATTTTCAAAAAAAGTGGAGTGTTCCTTTAAAAAAATTTAATAAAATGACTAGAATAAAGGCAAAAGACACATACTAGAGCACTGTTGGATGGCTTTGGCTCCAGTTATTGTGGTGGTACCATAAAAGGGGCAAGAGAGGCAGTAGGAACGGCCCTCTTCAGGCTGGTAATAATCTCTGGGACATGGGTAACACGGAACAAGACCTGTCCGGGAGAAATGGCCTGCGGAACATGGTACTGGAAACACACAGAGAAAAAGAAAGCAAATGTTTTTAGAAACCAAATGGTACTTTTCTAATAAATCTAGCATTTGTTTATGTTTAAGCATTTCTAAGCTGTGTTTTAGTAAAAATTCTTCAGTTGTTACATCTCACCACCGCACTCATTGACATCCAGAGCCCCTCTATTGACAGTGGTTGTGGTGGGAGGGCAGGGCAGACAGGCCTGAGAGCCAAAATCTGGCTGGTATTCCCCTAAAGGACAGGACTCACAGGTCTCCAACCCGGTTATTGACGAGCTGCCAGGCTGGCACTGCGCTGGAAACATGCACACACATGCAGGTATGCACAAACACAATCACAGAGACACACTTAGAGATCCCATCTACAGTATAAGCAGTTTTCTACTGGAACAGATTGGAGTGATAAATAGAGTTTAACAAACAAACAAACAGATCATTTTAGATGAATAAATCAAGCTGAGTAATTACCTTTGCACTCCGCCAGGCTGCGTGAATGAAGGTACGGAGTGGAGAAGCCATCTGGGCATGACTTACACTCCATCTGCCCCTCCTCATCCTGATACGAGCCTCTCCAGCAGCTCTCACACTCACCATACTCCAGGGAGAAATACGTCCCTACTGGGCATTGCACTACAGGTCAAAAAAACCAACCGGAAGGTCAAAAAGGTGTTTGTTGCCAATTCATACGCAACTGACTGGCACTTCGCAAAACAGTATTTTTGTGGTAAACTCGCAGCTAATTTGTGGCAAATTTGCAGCAAACAAAATAGTTTGCCGCAAATATTTTCCAGACGTTTGCAGCTCTTCACCCTAACCCAAAAACACTTAAATGCCTGTCACATTTTTACTCCGAAATCTATATCAGATGTGCCTTTTTGAACACCATGTATTTCATTTTCAAACTCACCACACACCCTGCCTTTGAGAACAGACCCTGGCCGGCAGTACAGTGTAGCTTTTTTACTTTCCAGGGATTTGGGGTCCGCTACGATCATCTCTGATGACACATGGAAGGTAGAGAACGGCTGCTTGCTCAGTGTCCGCTTAAGCCGATTGGTGAGCTGCTCAAGTGCCCGCAGTAAACGTCTTTGATTGACTACTTCCGCCGAGTCGTTCCTCGACAAAGGCAGTGGGATGCTTGCTGGGAAAAAGGAATGGTGTTGGGAGAAGTTGCAACTAGCTTTGGATGTAAAACTAATTTTCAAAAGGTGCAACAAAGGGCCTAAGTAGTTAGCCCAATAGTTGGGGGTATTTCTCTACCTGTGATGTTGAAATGGATTTGTATCTTTTGCTCTCTGGTAGGGCCAGTGATTTTGCGATGCCGTTTGGCTCTCATGTGATAGCCATATTGTGATGAAGCATCTTGCTGCATGTGGTGCTCTGGAGCAAAACCAGTGTCAAAATATGCATAGTCCTGGCCATTCTGAGAGCCCCAATTACTCCCCCATCCTCCAGGACCTGAGGAGAAGGTTGAAGTTGCTCACATGTGGGGAAAAACTATATAAAATCATCTTTTCATCAATATTTTTGGTTTAATATTACATTTTATTTTATTTCAGATTTATTTCAATAATAACACTGCCTGGCGAAAAGAATTAGCATGCCAATATTTACCGATAGCAAATCCATTTGGATAATCATAGTTATACTCAAGGCACTGTCCAGGTAAAGTCATTTCCAGTTTGCAGGAAACATCATCTCCACTGCAGATTTTAGGGACCTATGGGATTATGATTATTAAAAAAGAAGAAGAAGAAGAAAACATTGAGGGATAAAAAGATATATTTCAAGTCATGTGGCCACAGTATATGTACACTACCAGTCACTGTTTTTGGACAGTATGATTTTTAATGTTTTTTAAATAAGTTTTCTATTTGATTATATTTTAAAATGTAATTTATTCCTGTGATCAAAGCTAAATTTTCAGCATCATTACTCCAGTCTTTAGTGTCACATGATCCTTCAGATTTGCGGATCAAGAAACATTTTTTATTGTTATTATTATTATCAATATTTAAAACAGTTATGTACATTTTTTTAGGATTCTTTGATGAATAGAAAGATCCAAAGATCAGCATTTATCTGAAATAACCTTTTGTAACATTATACCATTAAAACGCTTGTTTTTTTTTTTTTTGGGAAAGAAATTATAGAAATTAATACTTTTATTTAGCAAGGATGCTTTCAATTGATCAAAAGTAATGATAAAGGCTGTTCTTCTGTACTTTCTATTCACTTAAAAAAAGTACTCGACATAATAATAATAAATGTTTTCTGAACAGCAAATCAGAATATTAGAATGATTTCTGAAGGATCATGTGACTAGAGTAATGATGCCAAAATTCAGCTTTGAAATCACAGGAATAAATTACAATTTAAAATATATTCAAATAGAAAACAGTTATTTTAAATAGTAAAAATATTCCAAAATGTTACTGTTTTTGCTGTACTTTGGATCAAATAAATGCAGGCTTGGTGAGCAGAAGAGACTTCTTTAAAAAAACATTACAAATCTTACTGTTCAAAAACTTTTGACTGGTACACTTGTGTGTCAGATCTCACCATATCTTTAAGAACAGTTGAAAACTCCCCCGCGAAGGACTTTAGCAATTCAAGATCATCACAGCGGGATGCTTTAAACAGCATCTCAAAGGGCTTATATCCATTGTTTGCAATTCTGTTCACTGTACACGGGAGACACATAGGAGACACATACATAACCTCAAAGGAAAGTATAGAAATGAAGAGATTCATCTGTGCAGTGTGTGAAACAGTATATGTATGAATCTGCGTGTGGAAAGTAGAAATTACAAACAGTAGAGCAAAAATGAAAGACAAATGTTGAGTAAGAGTCAAGCAATACTCACGGGAGCAATCAGGCCTGTCTGGTGAGCGGGGCGGCTCCCAGATTCCATTATTGGCGCAAAAGTAGCTGTGCACGGCATCCTGGGTGAGACTGTAACCCTGTCTGCATATCAGAGTGCAGTTCTTTCCTTCCTCTGTCTTGGCACATGAGAAATCTCCATTCACAGGCACAAATGGCTTCTCACAGGTTGAACCTGAGGTTAGAAACAGCCTTCAGCGCCAATTAACTAGTTTATTTAAATAGGAACAGCGTAATCTGGAAAAAGTCACAGCATTTAGCTTATCTGGCTAGACAGATTTAAAGTCAGATTAAAGCAGAGTACTTTACTTCTTAAGAAAAACTAAGATAATAGACTGTAGCATGCTTTGTGGACTGACATTTCTTAGTCAACAATGTGACAGTCCACAATTACATACAGTACCTTGTACGGTAATGATGAGTTCACAGGTACGGTTGTTTCCAGAAGGGTCTGTGGCTGTGTAGTACACTAAAGTTTCTCCAACAGGAAATACATCTCCAGATGAGTGAGTACTAGAGATATTCAAATAGGCTCCTGAGGAAGAAAATTGAACAAATAAATTACTTAATACAGGCTAGGAAGCAGCACACTATTACAGTTTTATACGAACGCTTGGGAATACCTTGCAGAATCCGTGAAAATATGCATAATTTCAACAAAATGAGAGAGATCATACAAAATGCATGTTATTTTTTTTATTTAGTACTGTCCTGAGTAAGATATTTTACATGAAGGATGTTTACATACAGTCCACAAGACAAAAAAAAATGCTAAAATTATTAAAATAACCCCCTGCAAAAGTTTGGGAACACTTGGTCCTTAATACAATGTGTTGACTGTTTTTTTGTTTTGTGATGGTTGTTCATGAGTCCCTTGTTTGTTCTGAACAGTTAAACTGAGCACTGTTCTTCAGAAAAGTCCTCCAGGTCCTGCAGATTCTTCAGCTTTCCAGCATCTTTTGCATATTTGAACCCTTTCCAGCAGTGACTGTATGTTTTTGAGATCCATCTTTTCACACTGAGGACAATTGAGACTCATATGCAACTATT
Source organism: Cirrhinus mrigala (assembly GCA_036247105.1). Lineage (NCBI taxonomy): Eukaryota > Metazoa > Chordata > Actinopteri > Cypriniformes > Cyprinidae > Cirrhinus > Cirrhinus mrigala. The sequence continues at coordinate 38,128,389 of CM070013.1, forward strand.
ACAGAAGGTTCAAACACTCACTGATGCTTCAGAAGGGAACACGATGCATTAAGAGCTGGGGGTGTAAACTTTTTGAATTTGAAGTTCAAAGTAAATTGTACCTAATTTATCTTCGGAGAAACATGCAAGTATCTTCTGTTGCTTTTGAAGGGCAGTACTAAATGGAAAAAAAAGATATTTCAACAAAATAAGAAAAATTTGGATATCTTCATCCTGTTCAAAAGTTTTCACCCCCTGGCTCTTAATGCATTGTGTTTCCTTCTGGAGCATGAGTGAATGTTTGAACCATTTTTGAGTCCTTCAGTACTAAATAAAAAAATACCATGCATTTTGTATGATCTCTCTTATTTTGTTAAAATTATTCACATTTTCATAGATTCTGCAAGGGGTTCCCAAACTTTTGCATAAAACTGTATATAGTCTACCATTCAAAAGTTTGGGGCCAGTGAGATTATTATTATTTTTTTTTTAACTGGCTCCTCTTTACAGCTAAAAAAAAAAAAAAACTGCCAGAAGTGCACATCTCCTGCCCCTGACTGATGATATACAGTGCCCTCCACTAATATTGGCACCCTTGGTAAATATGAGCAAAGACAGCTATTAAAATAAATCTGCTTTGTTTATCTTTTTAATCTTACATTCAAAAAATTCACAAAAGGCTAACCTTTCATTGAAGTAAAACAATTAAAAGTGGTGGGAAATTAACGTTATAAAATAAATGTTTTTCTCCAATGCATGGTGGGCACAATTATTGGCACCCTTAGAAATTATAATGAATAAAATATCTCTGAAGTATATTCCCATTCATATTTGCATTTATTTAGCACACTAGAATGACTAGGAGTATGATATTGACCAACCATGACTTCCTGTTTCACAGGATTTATAAATATGAGGAGCACAAAGGCCAAATTCCCTTAACCATCCATCACAAGGAATAAAACCAAATAATATAGTTCTGATGTGCAGAACAAGATTGTTGAGCTTCACGAAATAGAAAGTGGCTTTAAGAAAAGTGCTAAAGCACTGAAAATCCCAATTTCCATCATTAGGACAATAATTAAGAATTCCAATTAACTAAAGACGTTACAAATCTGCCTGGAAAAGGATGTGTATCTATATCGTCCTAATGCATGGTGAGGAGGAGAGTTTAAGTGTCCAACGACTCTCCAAGGATCACAGCAAGAGAACTGCAGAGATTAGTTGAGTCTTGGGGCCAAAACACACAAAAAAAATTTCAAACAGCAACTTACATCAACTTACATCACCACATGTTGTTCAGGAGGGTTTTAAGAAAAATCCTTGCTCCTTGCTCATCCAAAAACAAACTCCAGCATATTCAGTTGTCAGACACGACTTGAACTTCAAATGGGACTGGCTTCTGTGGTCAGATGAAACTAAAAAAATTAGCTTTATGGCAGCAAACACTCAGGATGGGTTTGGTGCAAACAGGGATAAAAAGTACCCCATGCCCACAGTTTAATATACTGCTGGATCTTTAATGTTTATGATAATGAGTTTATTTTCCTGCCAGAGGTCCTGGACATCTTGTTCAGATACATGGCATCATGGTTTCTATCACATACCAACAGATAAAAAATCGAAATCTGACTGCATCTGTTAGAAGTTCTATGATGAGCTGTGGTTGGATCTTCCATCAGGACAATGATCCAAATCAAACATCAAAATCAACACTTAAATGTGTCATTGAGCATAAAATGAAGCTTCTGCCATAGCTGTCCTATACCTGAGCTGAACCCTATAGAAAAAGTGTTTATACACATGAACTAGAGAAAAACATTTATTTCATAATGAGATTTCCCCCTGCTTTCTATTGTTTTACTTCAATGATAGGTTAGAATTTTGTGAATTTTTTGAATGAAAGATTAAAAGGGTAAACAATGCAGATTTATTTTCACAGTCACCTTTGCTCATATTTACCAAGGATGCCAATATTAGTGGAAGGCACTGTAATTTGCCAGAAAACATGCAGTCCAACCTGCAGCAGCAGACTACCTGTGGGAAAATGAGTGATGAGGTATTTTTGTGCATAAACTGCATTTTTTGAGTATATGAATTAGCAGATACGCTAACATTTAGATGACTGGATGTAATCTGCGAGCGAGTTAGTCATCTTCAGTTTTGGTTAAAACTGGTTGAAAATCTGACTTTTTCTCTGTTTAAGTGCTAAAATGCACCGTGGTGCATCTACACTCTAAAAAATGCTGGGTTATTATTTTTAACCCAAGTGCTGGGTTCAGTCCATTGGGTCATTTTATTGGGTTGTTTTTAATATTTTTACCCAGGTGCTGGGTTATGCATTAAATCGATCAACAGCAACAGGTTTTCAACATTGTTAATAATAAGACATTTTTCTTATGCACAAAATCAGCTTATTAGAATGATTTCTGAAGGATCATGTGACACAAGACTATTGTAATGGCTGGTGAAAATTCAGCTTTGCTGTTACAGAAATAAATTGCATTTTAAATTGGAACCAAATTTCACAGAATCAAAAAACATCTTACTGACCCCCAATTTTAGAAGAGTAGTGAACACTACATTTAATATGTGACCCTGGAACATTTATAATATATTATAATAATAATAAATAAACTTTCCATTGATGTATGGTTTGTTAGGATAGGACCATATTTGGCCGAGATACAGCTATTTAAAAAATCTTGAATCTGAGGGTGCAAAAAATAAATAAATAAATAAAATAAATAAATAAATAAAACAATCAAAATATCGAGAAAATCGCCTTTAGAGTTGTCCAAATGAAGTTCTTAGCAATGCATATTACTAATCACAAATTAAGTTTTGATATATTTACAGTAGGAAATGTACAAAATATCTTCATGGAACATGATCTTTACTTAATATCCTAATGATTTTTGGCATAAAAGAAAAATAATTAATTTTATCCCATACAATGTATTGTTGGCTATTGCTACAAATATACCCACACTACTTATGACTGGTTTTGTGGTACAGGGTCACATATTATATAAAATCAGTATGTGCATGTATATTTGATTTGTAAAATAAAAACAAAAAACATCTATATTAATTTCGCTCTTTGTAGCTATAACAGCTTACAGTTCTGGGAAAGCTCTCTACTAGATGCTGGAACATGGCGGGAGGATTTGTTCCCATTCAGACAAAAGCGTGTCCAATTCATCCCAAAGCTGTTCAATTGAGGCCAGGCCTGGGCTTCTTAAAAACCAGACTCTGTTATCAGTTTCTTTGCGGACTTTGCTTTGTGCACTGGGGTATCATCACGCTGAAGCAAAAAAGTGCCATCCCCCAAAATGTTGCAACGAATTTGGAAGCACACAATTCCCTAGAACATCACTGTATGGTGTAACATTATGATTTATCTTCACTGGAGTTACTAGAATAGCTAAACCCGTTAATTAGAAGGGGGTGCACACACACCATTGGCCATTCAGTGTATATACGCCTGCATCTGTTTGCAATATTGCAGACAGATCGCTTTAGTTGTACAATCTGGCGTTAGCCAATGATGTAACAGGTACTTTCACAGACATTACCACAGGGAGCAATGTGGAGCTCCACAAGGACTCGCTCTGGTCAACCACAAAGTCCCACAAAGGGCGATACGCTACTGTAGTACTCCTCGCGAGGCCTGGGAATAATAGGCCTTGGTGCCAGAGGAAAGTAATTGCTAGATTGTTTAATGACACAGAACTAAGGGTGCTACACTGTGGCCAGACAATAGAGTCTTTCCAGGTTCATATACACTCCACACACTCAAAGACACACAAGCTTATTTGGATGAACATATCAGTACCCACAACTGTAATGAAACCCTCTTACATATATCTACTAAAATAAGGTTTTGTGACCACACTGAGGCTGCTTGTCGACGTCACACTACACTACTCCAACGTCAGCGTGTTTTGTTTTTCCATGCCCACACCCTGACGCTGGTTTATATTTAGTACAGACAAAACTCCTTCCAAAAGCCGGCAGACCCAGACATTTGTCAGACAGTTTGGAATAGCCCTGGAACTTCTCTCTGGAAAAGTGTGTGTGTGTCTATGTATTCATGTCTGAACTGGTTAAGAAGAAAATGAACTATCTTGCGGAATCTGCAGTGTGTATGCATTTGTGGATTTGTGTATGTTTTCTTATCTTGTTTGATCCCAATACAACAACTATGGTTAACCCCATACTCCATAATCATACACGTCATACACCATATCATACACTTTTTTTCTTTCTTTGTTCACTGTATTTGCAGTTAAGAGCAGAAACCTAAAGTCGCTTCACTTATCCAAGACCAAAATGCTGATTCCAATCCTTATCGCTGCTTAAGGCGCCAAATCAATAAAAAACATTTTGTAGGAATACGTTTCCTTCCCAGAGTTCTTAAAATGTTCATAAATCAAACCATTTCCATTCCCTGCAGCTACTAAGGGTCCATTCAACCCCATTCAATCTCCACAGGTGTCCTATATCGAAGCCTCTCTTTGATGACTCTACCAAACGTCAGTTCCTGAAGATTCATTTTCTCACACACCAGATTCAAAGTCATTCCAATAAGGCCTTCAATTTTCTGGACCTGTTTAATATTTCATCTGAACATAAAAATAAAGTATAAACATGATAAACGATTTGACATTGTTCCTCATTTTGCTGTCTATATTTATTAAAACAGTAAAAGGACGTGTTAATTTATTTGAGTACGACCTAATTTATTTTCCTAAGTACCCTTTCTCCCATTTAAAGGTGCACTAGGCAGAAATTGACAGTTACTGTTTATAAACACAACATTCAAAACGTGGCTCCTCTTTACAGCTAAAAAACTGCCAGAAGTGCACATCTCCTGCCCCTCCTTTGCCAGAACACATGCAGCCCAACCTGCAGCAGCAGACTACCTGTGGGAAAATGAGTGATGAGGTATTTTTGTGCATAAACTGCATTTTTTGTGTATATGAATTAACAGATACGCTAACAGTTAGATGACTGGATGCAATTTGCGAGCAAGTTAGTCATCTTCAGTTTTGGTTAAAACTGGTTGAATATCTGACTTTTTCTCTGTTTAAGTGCTAAAATGCACCATGGTGCATCTACACTCTAAAAAATGCTGGGCTATTATTTTTAACCCAAGCGCTGGGTTCAGCCCGTTGGGTCATTTTTTTGGCTTGTTTTTAATATTTTTACCCAGGTGCCGGGTTATTTTTAAACCCCAAATGCTAGGTTCAACTTGTTGGGTCATTTTATTGGGTTATTTTTAATAGTTTTACCCAGGTGCTGGGTAGTTTTTCTGTAACTAAGTTGCTGGGTCATTTTTTAACTCTTTTTTTTCTACCCAACCACTGGGTTAAGCCTGTCTATGACGAAACAACCCAGCTGCTGAGTTACAGTCAGAGCGCGGGCTATTTGAGTCCTCTACAGGAGAGAGCAGTTCTCAGCGCCGTTGATTTGGTGCACTTCTGCAATGAAAATAAACGTTTGTATACGTTTTATTTCAAGTCTTTACTTTGCTGTAGATTTTATTACTTTACGCAACACAACATTCAAGGACGAGATGTCAGTCAGCTGCATTCGCAGCAGTCACTTCGCATGATGGAAACGCCTTTTGCCCTGCATAAAACAAATGGATTTTAATCGTTATAGTACTGAGTTTAATTTAATTTGATAGTAAAATATGTTCTCTAATGTCAGTACTGTTTGTTTATGGGCAGGTTTTGGAGTCAGTCACGGTGTCTTTCAGCTACGAGTAAAATGCGAGGAGGCCGCAGTCTGAAGTTCACGGTTACCCTGGCGAACAGCAGCCCTTCACCGGTTTAGATTTCAGTGACACAGCAGCACAAGAATTAGCACTTTTCCTGTAAAAAGTGCTTACAGAGAAAGGCTGAATACACTAAAATTAAAATGCTACTTTTAAATGTTACATTTTTCTGCCTAAAATGGTTGTTAAACGAGTTTAAATGCATGTAATATTGTTATCTATGCTGTATTCAGCCAAATAAATTCAGTTTGTCTTGTATTTTGTCCATGTGTTCTTGCTTAATAATAAGTGTTCAACTTTTGATTTTTGCTGTTCCCTCTACTAATTCTGTGTGTTCTCTTTATAAGTTCCAGTCCATTTTAAGCCATGTAAATATATATAATATAATAACTTTTAAACAATAGTTGCTTTAAATAAAACAATCCAGCATGTTTGGTAAAAACATTTAACCCAACCAGCTGGGTCAAAATAACCCAGCATGTGTTCCGTCCAATATTTACCCAGTACTGGGTTGCCAAATAACCCAAGTTGGGTTGTTTTTAACCCAGCATTTTTTAGAGTGTACCAACCCAGAATGCACTTTCTTTCCCAGCTGTTTACCTTCACAGACATAACCAACTGTTTTTGTAACTCATGTGTGTTTTTAACATAAAATTGTGTGTATTTGACAGTTTAAGTGCAATAAGGCATGAATGAGAACTTATTTTAGTACTCTCATGCTGAGTGACAGCCGCTTTCTGTGTGCGTGCTTCAGATGTGTGCGCACAGAAAACCATATATCACATGTTTAAACTAATGTGGTTTAAAACGCATGATTTCAGCTTGATAGACATCAAAACCAAACAGATGTTAGGATGTATGTAACAGAGCATCTGAAGTATGAGCTGTAAAGGCACAGCTCTATTCTGGAAAAGTTGGCAGGGAGCATCAGCTCATTTGCATTTAAAGAGACATGCACGAAAACAGCGTGTTTCTGCTTCCACTCAAAATAGGCATTTTCAAAATTATATAATAAATGATCCGTGGGGTTTTTTGAGCTGAAACCTCACAGACACATTCTGGGGACACCTGAGACTTATATTACATATTGTAAAAAGTAATAGGTCTCCTTTAAATTCTGCTTAGTGCAGCTTTAAACTTTTTTGTCTTTTTCACTCTCTTATAAATGAAAACTTTTTACCAGAGTTGTCCACTATTTACCAGAATTGTCTGAAAACTGAGGTTCCTCCCAATATACTGCAGTTTTTTTCCCAATGGCCTTAACAGTAAGTGGAGATCGACACCTGTCAATCAAGGGGGGTTCCGTATCTAAGGAAACAGAGTACAGTACAAAGTAACTATTTTGCAGAAGCTCGAATATTGTAAATATTATATTAATTATAGTGCTTTGGCAAAAAAAACACTACATTTAAATATGACCATGTAAATTACTATTAGCTGTAGATGGAATCCAACCTCACCAACTACAGTAACAGTGAAAGAGCAGTTGGCCTTGTTTCCTGTGCGGTCAGTTGCTGTGTATGTTATGAACTCAGTTCCTATAGGGAAAGGCTGCATAGGGTTAAGAACAGGGGTCACCTGCACCATAACCTGAGGAAAAAAAAGACAAAATTACATTGTAAAGCAAATGCACAAAACCTGAGTATTTGATTAAAAGAGAAAATGGAAAACTAAAGAGCTGATGCAAAACTCACCTCATCTCCGGAATTGTCCCCAAGCATCGGTGCACTCAAACTGACGTTAGCTGACCTCTGATGTTCATCTGTCTCTGTGATGACATCACCAGGACACTGAATCCATGGAGGCTCTATATCTACAGAGGAGAAAATAAGTTCAAGGCTCGAAAGTCTCCATAACGTCAACCCCATTTCCAATTACTGATTTAATTACTGATGTAAACATGCCATAATGATGTCACTCATTGCTTCTAGCTATCTAATCTTTAATCTTACGCTCCATGTAAAACATCTGTAACGTAAAAAGATTTCATCTCTTTTGGAGCTTGACGGCCCCTGGTTAGTGTACACTGCAAAAAAAGTAAGCCACTAAATTCCAAACTTCATCATTTTAAGAGAAGCATAAGTATCTAACAGGGACAATTTGTGCAAAAATGAAAACCCTGTTGCCATTTACCCAGCCTCATATTGTTCCAAACCTATAAGACTTATTTAATTTTATGAAACAAAAATGATTATATTTTGACAAATGCAACAAATAAATGAATGAATGAAAAAATAAATGATTGCAATTATCAGCCTTTTTGGCTGAACTTTTCATTTAAACAAATTTTATTCTTAAACCACCACCAAGTTCTAACATTTGGGATGATGTCAGCAAAATATGTAACACTGTTCTGGTGGTTTTTGGATATTTTAATAAAAAGAAAAAGCTTTATATTTTTTTCCTTGGAAAATGAAGACAAAAATGCTCATTTATTTTTTATTTACTATTATTATTATTATTATTATTATTTTACTTGTTTATTTTTGTTTAGTGTATAGCATAAAAAAGTGTGAACATTTTGCAAAAAATCACCATTTGTGTTCTTTGGAACAGAAAGTCAAGTGGGTTTAAAACATGAGATTGAATAAATTATTTTTTGGTGAACCCTCCATTTAAAGATGTGAGTCTAGATTCATGTTGAGAATTAGTTGGTGTTACAGTGATATGACCTATTTACAGAGGTGTATCATTATCACATGCAGCTCAGAGTATAACATGATAATCACGTAGTCTGCACTCTCTCTCCAAGCCAAACAAATACTTCACTGGTACAGTAATAGGCCTACAAGAGAACAGAAATGAAAGTCCCGTCATGATTTCCTCACCCTCGCATTGTTCCAAACCCATATGCCTATTCCTTTAATGATACGATATGTCTGTGTGCACAGAGCATTTGTTGGTGTTGCTGTGTCGACTGAGCTGAGCTATTGACAGACTATTATTATCACATCCAGCTTGGAGTTGAGTCTTATTAATCACACAGCCTCTGCTGTCCCTCCAAGCTAAACAAATACTTTATCATTAGACTAATACGTACTAGAAACAGCCTGGATCAAATGCAAACACTCGGTCTCCTGCCCTAATCTCTATAGACACTGATGAGCTACAAACTCGCATAAATATAGAAAGCACAATCTCTTCTCTCATTTGTAAATCATAAAGGTTCAACAGTGAAAGTCAAAACTAATTGATCTTTTGTTTAGTTCCAGCTTGGAGGGGCAGTTTTGAGTTTTATGATCTTGGAATCCTTTAGCTTTACACAATGGTGCAACTTTGTTTGATGATCTTCCACTTATTCTGTTCTTCATCATCTTAAAGGTTTTAGAGCAACAAATTTAATGCACCTGTTTTACTGGCAGCACATCTGCCCCATTGCAACACGTCATATTACGGTAATAAGTCAAGAACAAAGAGGGATGTTTCAGCCACATGTGTAAATGTATATGCACAGGAACATGCAAAACATAACATTGCATGACTATAAACGCAAACAGAGAACAATTCACCTGTGCAGGTTGCTTTATGCAGACTGTCACTCCAGTTTCCAGAAGGCAGACAGGTGACTTCAGAGTTACCAATGAGATGGTAACCACTAGGACAGGTTAACTGACACGATCCTCCGGTCCTGACCTCGTTCTCCCCACAGGTAGGGGGTGACAGACGGATATGCTTCAAAGTAACAATCGGAGGACAGCGCACCTCTTAGAAAGAGAAGAGGAAAAAAAAAGGAACACAGTAAAACATAAACAACAAGCATTTCCCACAAAGATAAATCAAAAGAATGAGAGAGTGAGAGAGAGCGTGCAAAAATATCTCCAGAAAGGGAAATGCAAGAGCGGTTGTTGACCACACTGCTTGGCGTTCTTGGAAACAACCTCAACACACGCACACTCGCACAAACAAATGATTTTCATTCTGACATCTGGATCACCCTGTACTGCCAAAGTGAAAGAAAATGATGAGCATAGAGAGAAATAAAAAATTAAAGAATTAGAAAAGAAAACATGTCATAAAACTTCAATGGGCCAAAGGCATTGCTGGAAAATCAGTCCAAACAATTCAGCTAAAGGCTGAAGAAATCGAGAAGAGCCAAACAATGCTGACTTGACAGTCAGAAGAGGGATGGACAGACCAAGAAAAAAACACTTACTCAAGATGGAAGTTTATAAAAGATATAAAAGAGTATTTTGGCTGGCCTTGCTCACAGATGCCTCTTGCTTTTAAATGGGAAGCCAACCATAGGTTGTCTGTATTTTTGAGGGTAAAAACTAGTTAAGTGGCTGTCATAGCTGATATGTGTTTGTGTGTATATGTGTTCTGGTACATATGGTTTATGAGGACACTTTCTGTGGCCCCCTAAACTAAAAGGCTTAAAAACATACTAAACAGTGTTTGCCGAAAGTTTCCTCTGAGGGTTGGGTCTCGGCACAGGGTTGGGGTAGGACAATAGAAAATACAGTTTGTACAATATAAAAACCATTACGCCTATAGAGAGTCCCCGTAAACCACATATGCAGGAATGTGTGTCTGTGTATGTGTGTTTATGTCAGATGAAACGCTGAAACTAAGAGAGACAAAGGAAAATCAACCCACAAAAAGGGCACAATTATGTATTTAGTTACGTCAGACTGATTGACTGTCTTGTGGAGATCAGAGACTTTGTTATAAAAACAAAGCTTGCGCCTTCTTGTGGGATTGTATTGTTGCATGGTTTTTCCTGATCATTTCTACACAAGCTAACATAACTGATTCTGCAAAGTTATCAGTTAAACTGATTTGTAATGTGGAAAAAGTTACATGTAATGTATACGCAATTTACAATATTGTTCAAAAGTTTATGGTCAAGTAATGATCTCATTTTAATTTATTATATTTAAATTTGTAAATGTTTTTGAAAGAGGTCTTATGTTCATCAAGGCTGTGTTTATTTGATTAAAGATACAGTAAAAACAGTAATATTCTGAAATATTAATACAATTTAAAATAACCATTTTCTGTTTGCTCATTTATGCTCTATATGTTCACTTGGTGCACAGGAAAAATGTTCTATTATTATCAATGTTGTAAACACTTTTTTTTTTTTTTTTTGTATTGACCCCAAACTTTTGAACAGTAGCCAGGGGCATTTCCTCTGCGGAGTCAAGGGAGGCAGTGTCTCCTCAACAAATTGGATGAGAAAATCACGACACAATTTTTTCAAAATATTACATCAAATTTTTCAACACTATTACTGTCTAACAGTGACACCAGCAGGTAAAGTTACAGCAGGAGTCCACATTTCTCTCACCTCCCCTGAGCCCATATAGTTTTAACAGACCCCCTAAAGCATGCGGTGAGTTTAGGGGGGGTAACTGACAATGAATGGGAAAAAGTCAAGTGAAAGGAGGCAATGCCTCCACTGCAATACGAATGGATATGACTGGTTATGATCGGCTATGATTGGTTCTTACATAGGGATGTTACATGTGTTATCAATATCGTGGTATTGCGATAGCAGAAACCAATTGTGTCTCGCTATCATCATGATCACATGACGATATGAAATGATAGGTCTTCCTGGCAAAACGTACATTTAAACTTCTCATTCTAACATAAAAGGTCTTTAAAGTTGTGTTTTGGGCCATTATGCTTTGGCACAGTATCTTGGCACAGTATCTGTCGCTCTGTCTCTTCATCAAGCGCGCAGTTCATTCAGGCAATCAGTTCGAGATCCGGTGTTTTCCATGCCTCAAAACGCCTCAGTTCACAGTGAATGCAGTGAACTAGTTTATTGCACGTGCTGCGAGTTTAACGCGCTTGTGGCCACCAGTTATGCTTTATTTTGGCAGCAGATGAGCATTTCGATAGATTTGTTGAAAGTCTGTTTTCACTGAACCGAAGCTGGAGTTTTCCGTCAAAATAAAAGCCATTTCCGTCAGAATAAAACCTTATAAGTGCAGCATGAATTGCTGACAGCTAGCTAGTTAAATGGGTAACGCTACTGCAGTCCAAATTCAAAGTATCTCTTTCAAGTTTAGAAATTTGGAAAGAAGTATTGTAATTTCCCTACTGTAGTGTAAAGCAAAAATAAAATATGTCCTACTGTCATAGGAATAACAATATTATAAAATTGTTATTTCTATTATTATATTCTAATTTGATTGGCTTCCTAAAACACCAGTATGGATGTAATTTAGACTGAGACAGTATACCAAAACTAAAAAGAGGGTTGAGTCCTCTTTAAAGTTCAGGTACAAGTTAATTTTTAAGTTTCCTAGTTAAGAACATGGATTGGAGCTCTTAATTTTGAACTCTCAAAGTGCATTAGATCGAATAATTTAACTTTAAAATGTACAAAAATGTACTTCATTGTCTTTTTTTTTTAAATATCGCAATAAATATCTTATTGTGTAATTCATGTCAAGATATTATTGTAACATGAGATTTTAATATTGTTACATCCCTATTCATACGATAAATCCTGCCTCTTGTGTTTGTGCACATTTGTGAATCAATCTGAATTAACAATATAATGGTGTTAATGTGAAGACTAATAAAAAAGGTAGGTCACTACAATGTAGGTTTTTCAGTTTATTTTGCCACTTTATCCCCACAAAAAACATAGACACGCATTGAGCTGCAATCTTACCGACACACCGAGGCTGTGGCCCACTCCACTGTGAGTTGGCCAGACAGGTTAGTCTGGCTCTGCCTTGCAGTCTATAGCCCTGTTCGCAGCGCACCAAACACTCCAGCCTGTAGGGGGCGGTCCGCTCGCTGCAGTTCAGTACCCCATGACGCGGAGGGGAGAGATCTGGGCAAGAGCGAACTATGGGAAAATACCACACACACCAGACGGGAGTTAGAGCATCGCGCAGAAAGTTCGGTCCTATGTTATTAAAACATTGCTGTATTGGACAAACTTTAAATGATTCCATGGAACAACACTGAGCTAAAATTGACAGCTGGGAGAAACAAAAATGGAAAAGATGGACAGACTAAAGAAGAAGAGAGATTTTAAGAGCAAATGGGAGGGAAAAGAGAAAAAGCTGAAGAGAAGAGGGCTGGTAGCTAAGTCTGTGGTTAGGACTTTGAGACCTGTAATTTATTTCCAAACAAAGAAAAACCAAAATATTGTTATTTCAGGCCTGAGGTCACAAGACGGGGAACCCTTAACAGGTCAGCTTGCACACATGCATCTGTCTGAGCATCTGTGTGTGTGAGTATGTGTGTAGGTACATATACATATTGTATTCATTTGTTGAAGTGTGTAAGCACTCACATAGTTGGCAGAGCATTAGAGTTTACTTTCCAGCTATCTAAACACACATGAACTCAGAGCGCTGCAGGCCGACAGGCAGAGAAATGGCTTTATGAGACCCACTGCACACACGCATACATACTCACAGGCTGCAGTATATTAGCGTTTCTGGGGGTGATGAAACATATGGGGTGACTAAAGGCCCTTTGAGCTTCCAATTGTGTAACACATAAACTGACAATAAAACCAATCTGTTTTCCGCTTAGATGGAATTAGAGGCAAAAAATAGCACACAAGAGCATCGAGGGGGTAAGCGAACTAAATAATGAGTGAAATCAAAAGAAAAAGAAAAGAAATGAATAATCAGTCTGTTACAGGACAGCTGACATCATAAAATCCAGGTGTGCCTCACCTCTGCAGCTCGGCTGAACTCCCGACCAGGTTCCGTCTGGCTGACAAAGTCTGATTCCGTCTCCCTGCAGGTCAAAGCCTGTGAGACAGCGCACCCCACATGCAGAGTTAAACTGATTGTTACACACATTCTGGATGAAGAAGCCATTCTCTGGGGGGGAGAGAACCGGACAGACCACCGCTGCAGTAGGGAGAACAAAGAACAAGAGAGTGGGAGAGTTACAGGATTATATTTAGAGTACACATATCTATAAACATAAATGTTAGCAGACATATGTTTATAGATATAAAACAGATAGATCAGCACCTTGGCATGTGTTGTTGTGTGGTCTGTAGCCTTCTGTACACACACAGTCTGATACATCTGTACTCCCAGGTCTGGATGTGTGATTAGGGTCGGGGCAGGGCAGGCAGGTACTCACACCTCCAGAAACTGCTTCAGGTTTAAATGTGCCAGATGGACAAGCTGAGAACGAGAGAAAAAGTGAAAGAAAAGGTTCAAAAGAAAGCTTGACAGCAATCGTTTCTTGAAATGGAAATTGACCTGATACTCAGTTTTCTAAATGCATGTTATAGATCTTTCTGTGAACAACTTATCCATGTATCCGTTTCATATTTTGGACCTCATAAGGTTTAATCAAAATATCATACAGTGGGGGTAAAATTAGTTGAACCCCTGCTGATTTTGTACGTTTGCCCACTGACAAAGAAATGAGCAGTCTATAATTTTAATGGCAGGTTTATTTGAACAATAAAATCCAAACGCATTTCAGAAAAGTTATAAATTGATCTGCATTTTAATGAGTGAATTAATTATTTGACCCCTTCGCAAAACATGACTTAGTACTTGGTGGCAAAACCTTTGTTGGCAACCACAGAGGTCAGAATTTTATTGTAGTTGGCCAACAGGTTTGCACACATCTCAGGAGGGATTTTGTCCCACTCCTGTTTCCAGTTGGGGACTCAAACCTTCAGCTCCCTCCACAGATTTTCTATGGAATTAAGGTCTGGAGACTGGCTAGGCCACCCCAGGACCTTAATGTGCTTCTTCTTGAGCCACTCCTTTGTTGCCTTGGCCGTGTGTTTTGGGTCATTGTCATGCTGGAATACCCTTCCACAACCCATTTTCAATGAGGGAAGGATGTTCTCACCCAAGATTTGACGGTACATGGCCCTGTCCATCGTCCCTTTGATGCGATGCAGCTGTCCTGGCCCTTTAGCAGAAAAACACCCCCGAAGTATGTTTCCGCCTCCATGTTTGACGTGGGGATGGTGTTCTTGGGGTCATAGGCAGCATTCCTCCTCCTCCTCCAAACACAGCGAGTTGAGCTGATGCCAAAGAGCTCGATTTTGGTCTCGTCTGACCACAACACTTTCACACATTTCTACTTTGAATCATTCATATGTTTATTGACAAACTTAAGACGGGCCTGTACATGTGCTTTCTTGAGCAGGGGGACCTTGTGGGCGATGCAGGATTTCAGTCCTTCACGGCGTAGTGTGTGACCAGCTGCCTTGAGATCATTGACAAGATCCTCCTGTATAGTTCTGGGCTGATTCCTCACCGTTCTCATGATCACTGAAACTCCACGAGGTGAGATCTTGCGTGGAGCCCCAGACTGGGGGAGACTGACAGTTTTGCATTTCTTCCATTTGCGAAAAACGACACCAACTGTTGTTGCCTTCTCACCAAGCTGGTCTTGTAGCCCATTCCAGCCTTGTGTAGGTCTACAGTCTTGTCCCTGACATCCTTGGACAGCTCTTTTGGTCTTGGCCATGGTGGAGAGTTTGGAATCTGATTGATTAATTGCTTCTGTGAAACTCTTTGGTCATTTTTGAGCGAGATGCTATTAGTCTAATCAGATTCAATGTTCTATGCTAAGCTATGCTAAGCTATGCTAAAAGTGCTACCGCCAGACCCAGCGGTTGGCTGAATGGATTCAAAAATGGTAAAACTCAACTGTTTAACTCTAGGGGAGTTGGACAATGAGACTATTTTCAAAAAAAGTGGAGTGTTCCTTTAAGAGAGTGCTCCTAATCTCAGCTTGTTACCTGTATAAAAGACACCTGGAAGCCAGAAATCTTGCTGATTGATAGGGGATCAAATACTTATTTCACTCATTAAAATGCAAATCAATTTATAACTTTTTTGAAATGTGTTTTTCTGGATTTTTTTGTTTTTATTTTGTCTCTCACTGTTAAAATAAACCTGCCATTAAAATTATAGATTGATCATTTATTTGTCAGTGGGCAAACGTACAAAATCAGCAGTGGATCAAATATTTTTTTCCCCACTGTAACTCAATCTTCCATTTAAACAACAGACTTCTCTCTAGTGACCTATGCCAGACTTCACAAATCATTCTGCCTCTTTCTTACAAGCTTGCATTCAGATCTGCCTCCATCCAATTGACAACTGAACCAAGTCCCTAGACTGATGCTACATACATTACATTATGAATTTGCTTTACTTTATTCCATCACAATGCAGATTTCACACAGATACAACAACTCTGAGACCAAAGTTCCAACTTCTGTGTAAAGATGCAAAGATATAAAGATAAAGGGATAGTTTACCCAAAAAGGAAAATTCTGGCAGTAATTACTCACCCTCATGACCTTCGTTCATTTTTGGAACAAAAATCAGGATATTTTTGATGAAATCCGAGAGCTTTCTGACCCTGCATAAACAGCAATGTAACTGAAATGTTTCCAGGCCCAGAAATTGTTAAAATAAGTCCATGTCCATCAGTGGTTCAACCGTAATTTTGTGAAACTACGAGAATACCTTCTATGTGCATAGAAAACAAAAATAATTACTTTATTCAACAATTCTTCTCCTCCACATCACCATGCGTCATGGTACACTCATGAATGGTGGCAGACGGTGACACAGAAGAGAAGAATTGGTGAGTAAAATTGTTAATATTGTTTTCTTTGTGCAAAAAAATATTGTGCCACTGATGTCACATGGACAATTTTAATGATGTCCTTACTATGTTTCTGGGCCTGGGAACATTCCAGTTACATTGCTGTCTATGCAGGGTCAGAAAGCTCTTGGATTTCATCAAAAATATCTTAATTTGTTTTCAGAAGATGAACAAAGGTCTTACTGGTTTGGAACGACATGAGGGTGAGTAATTAATGACAGAATTTTCATTTTTGGGTGAACTATCCCTTTAATGATGCAATAAACTGTTTCCCACGACCGTGATTCCTCTGGAAATTCATTTATGCCACATCAAATGGACCTTTTTGTGGTATACACACCACAATTAAATCAGCCCAATGGATTTGTCAAACACTAGACACAAACCCTTGTGATAAGATGCTGTGTCAGATAACATCACTTAACTAAAAGACTCCCCGACACTAACTTTCCATTGCTTAAATAACACATACAGTATGTTTTGAAGGTTAAGAAAGGATTCATTAAATTCCTAGAGTATTTCTCAGGCGATTTAGAAAAGTAACTGATGTGTTTTGCGCTGGAACAATTTTGGCTGAAATGCGTAAAAACCTCCCCACATAAGCTCATGTAAAATATCAAAGACATTTCACTTGTGGAGGGAGAACAACCCAGACACACTTTATCAATTGCTGCTCTGTACAAGTCAGCCAAACATCTCAACTTTGTTAAAGTGGAAAAAAAACACTTTGTTTGGACCTCGATTGAGATTAAATTAGGTAATGGGACATAATTTTTAAAAGGAGTCACCTACTTTCTCCACTCTCAATCCATCTATCATTCCCTTCTTCAGTGGTACCTACTGCCAGAAGCAAATCGACTACCTGGTCAATTTAACAACAAAACCCACATCTGATAAATGTCCCTTTGCAGACATTGTTTATAATAGTGACAGACTCACGTCCATCATTAAGCTGGCAGCTCAAATGGCTAGTCAGACAACGACTGTTTTGTTTCACTAGTTACATAACGTAATATGCATAAGTAAAAGAGGTTTTATCTGAGCCTTCCTCCCAGTATCCTTGGCATCATTTCTAATATTTCACTGGGTCATTTTTCATGCAAATAACACCCAGCTGCTTCTGAAACAGTTGCTATGCTGAGTTTTGATGGGAAAGAGACAGTTTCTATAAACTGGTGCTGATGGGTGGCCATCCGCTCAGAAACGCTAGGCCCAAAAAGACAGGCAGTTGGGCACAGGGCTAAAAGTCAGAGAGAAAGAAAAGCTAGCAAACACCAAGACACAAACAGACAAGCAGATGGTGGAATTTATGTAAGAAGAACTGAAATAAACAAAGAGAGATTGACATTGAATCTGAGACAGGAAGAGAGAACTAAACAGACAGATGGCGAAAAAGAATGCAAGACAGGAATACAACCAAAACCAATGAAAAAAAATGTGCATCTGTGCTCAAGTGAGAGAAACAGACATACAGATGGATGGAATAAGTTAGATAAAGGGGAGAAATCAGAGAGCTGGAAAGATGATGGGTTTCCTTTCTCAAAAAAGTGCTGGGAAAAAATTGTTAAGCAACTGGTTATTAAATTTCCACACCTTCACACACATGCCCTGATGTTTTAATGTGTCTACTGAAGACGTTTTGTCGCTTATCCAAATGGCTTTTAGGAGCTGTCTGATGGCTGGAATTCCCCAGCATCCAACAGCTGATGAAGTCATTGAGATGGGTGGTGAAACATCTTCATTGGAAAGTCAAACTGCTTTCGAATACATTCTACCAGACATTTTGCAATGACCTGGTTTAATGATATTAATCACAGACATTATGCTTATGTTACAAATAGCTGACCTACGCTGTATTTTGTCACATTCAATACACTTTAGTGCCTAGAATATATTTCATTATCTGTGAAACTACACCAATCACACTAAACTGAAAACCACCTTATTACACTGTGGAAAGCTTCTGGTTAAAGTATCTAATATTAAAGCATCACTTTTCATAGAAGTTTTAGCTAAAGTCTGAACTGTTAGCACAACAGGCACAAAGACACACACAAATTCAGCATTTCACCTCTGCGGTTGTTTCCTAATCTAACCTGGCACTGACAAATTTCATATGTCTCTCTATTTTAACTCACTTCAGATAAAAACCAAATGCATTCATGTAATGTAAATGATATGTGTGAATGTTATATCATTTTCTAATGGCTTTTTAAAAGTTCCTTTTAAAATACTCCAAAGTCAACATCTAACATAAGAACTTTAGCATGTGTTTAATGATGAATGTGTAGCTCTGTTGTATATCAGGTTCTGTCAGGATAAGCTAGTCTTTGATAATCATGCGGTAGAAACTGGAGCCTTAGCTATTTTTACAGTTTTTGAAATAAGAGCTTCACAAGTTCAGTGGCTAAGTCCAGTACTGGTGTTAATTTGAATTGCTGTTTGCCTGCTGCATGTCTCATAACTCTGAGGCAATGAGTTAAAACTCTCATCCTACCGGAAAACCACAATAAAAGAAAAGAAAAAGAGGAGGGGAAAGGGCTTCAACCCAACAGATGGACAAGAACTTACAGTCCAAATAAAGGATGTGACTAAGAAGAGAGAGTGAACTAGGAAGGGGGATGAGGAGGTTTACAGTGCTAGTATGTGTTTTAGCATGTCGGATGTAAGGTTGGCTTATTTTAAATTTCAGGTGAAGTTGTAAAATTTAAACCTAACTGAAGCAATACGTATTTCATGACAATGGAAATGCTTTATGTAGCATAAACCTTAGCATTTTACACAATACAACTACTACAGCCAAATGCAGCTAGCTCATTCAACAGACATTTATCATAATTTACACGTCCAAAGACGTTTGAAAATCAAAGTGAATAGACACTGTTTAATTCTAGAGCTGAACCACATTACAGGCCCCATTGTGTCTGCTTTTAGTGGCACAGAGAATAAACAACTTCATCACGCTACATTGGGCGTCTTGTAAAATACTCACTGTATTCTAAAAGCAGGACTGCATGTCAGAAAACAGTTTGAACATGCAATTTAGAATTTACAAATGCTTACATTACATGGGTATCTTAACCCGACTGTGTGCATATGATGTAAGATTTTGGTAATAAACAACTGCAAACCACAGGATGCAACAGATGCACCGTATAAGCTACTGTAAATAACCTTTCTAAATGACATCACCATTCAGACTACCACTGGTACACCACATTCTCCTGTTTTCAGCCACAAAAATGTCATTCTGCATGTTTATATGGACTTCATCCTTTATTCTTTGTTCTGGGTTTAAACATGAGGTCAACCTCAAGTGCAATTGTTATGCTTTGTGTCACTGTGACAAAAGATTTCCTGTCTCCATCTCTGCTCTGATCTGGATTCGGGATAGGAGTAAACTTCATACATTGATGTAACTCAAGTCTAAAACAAATGGAGAACAATCATGATCTGTGATGATCCATTTTAAAACTCTAAATCCAATGTCTAGACTCTCTTGCCAACTTTCAATGACTCAAAAATTCAAACTTCTGTCAACATTTGCTCACTCTCACATCATTCCAAATCCCAATTCAGTAAGATTTTATAATACTGTACTTTAACAAAATGTGACCCTGGACCACAAAACCAGTCGTAAGTAGCACTTACGACTTGATTAGTAATAAGCATTGTTAAGATACTTCATTTGGACAACTTTAAAGGTGATTTTCTCAATATTTCGATTTTTTTTTAAATGGTTGTATCTTGGCCAAATATTCTCCTTTCTTAACAAACCATACACCAACGAAAAGCCTTTTTATTCAGCTTTCAGATGATGTATAAGTCTCAATTTCAAATTGACCCTTATGACTGGTTTTGTGGTCCAGGATCACAAATATTAGCAATATACACAAGACATACATTTTTCAGGCAAGATACATTAATACATTTATTAATAAAACAATGATTGTTGAAGTATGTTTAACAAGAAAACAATATTTAAGTCTCTCTACTTTCACATCCAATTCAATGTGTTTTATTGTGATCTTTGAGATTGAGATGACTGAGAAAAAAATGTCCCAATTAACATCAACATAATAAAAATAAAATATATACATTGCCAAAAAATAATTAATCAGACTTCAGTTTTGATTGGCAATCAATTGTGAAAGACACTACAGTATGGAAGCCTGTCTCTGCCACTGAATAAAAAATAAAAAAAAGGAAATTGCCACTTTTTTTTTCACTAGCGAGATATAAGCTTGCAATTCTCAGAAATAAATCCAGAATTATTTTGAGATTTAAACAGGCAATTCTGACTTTTTTTCTCAAAATTACGCTATATAAACTCACAATCTGAAGTTACTTGCAAGATATAAAGTCACAATTGCGGGACATAAACTCACAATTGCGAGAAATAAAGTCAGAATTGCGAGACATAAACAGGCAATTCTGACTTTGTTCTCAGAACTGCATAATATAAACTCGCAATTGCAAGTTATAAAGTTAGAATTGCAAGACATAAAGTCAGAATTGCGTGATATAAACTCCCAGTTGCGAGAAATAGTCAGAATTGCACAATGTAAACTCGCAATTGCGAGAAATAGTCAGAATTGCAAGATATAGCCTCGCAATTGTGAGAAATAAAGTCAGAATTGCAAGATATAAACAGGCAATTTTGACTTTTTCTCAGAATTTCATGATATAAACTCATAATTGCGAAAAATAAAATCAGAATTGAGAGAAATAAATAGGCAATTTTGACTTTTTTCTCAGAATTGCACGATATAAACTCGTAATTGCGAGAAATAATCAGAATTGCAAGATATAGACTCGCAATTGTGAGAAATAAAGTCAGAATTGCAAGATATAAACAGGCAATTTTGACTTTTTCTCAGAATTTCATGATATACACTCGCAATTGTGAAAAATAAAATTAGAATTACAAGATGTAAACATGCAATTCTGACTTTTTTTTCAAAATTGCATGATATAAACTCTAAGTTATAAAGTCAGATTTGAGGGATATAAAGTCAGAATTGCGGGATATAAACTCGCAGTTGCGAGAAATTAAGTCACAATTGCACGATATAAACTTGCGTGTGTTTGAATTGCGTGTTTGTAATTTGCAAGTCTGACATTTTTATTTCTTATAAAATGCAAGTTCATATCTTGCAATTCTGACTTTTTTTCTCAGATATAAACTTGCAATTGTGAGTTATGAAGTCGAGTTCTGTGGGGGGGAAAAGACTGATATTTTCTCAGAATTGGGAGTTTATATCTTTATAATTCTAATTTACTTAATAACTTGCAGTTGTGTGTTGTGAAGTCAGAATTCAGAGAAAATAACTCACAATTCTGAGAAAAAAAGTCACAATTATTAGATATGTAGCTCTAGCATCTACCAGCAAAAAAAGGGCAAGACCGCCATATTAATTTTTCCATTTTCTCCTATTCTTTTTTTCATAATGCGTCTTCTTCTCCTCCTTATACTGTCTCTGCTGTAAGTTAACATGTAGCAAAGGGTATGAGGTCAGTAGCAAAGGCGCCTATCTACAGTGAGTGATAGCACAGTCTTTACAGAGAGCTCAGAGGGGAGGCTCCTAAAACCACATGCTGTGATGGACAGTCATGAAGGGGGACAGGATGCAACACTCACACTCAACCTACAAGCACAAATGATTAATTCACACTATAAAAAGGCCTCTTCTACATGAAGACAGGCAGAAAATAATGACATGACAGCTGTTGGGAAAAGTGAGGAGGGAGAAACATAGTAAAGCTGACAGGAAACAATGTAATAGGTTATAAAAAGAGAGAAAAATAGGGTTGTACTTTCATAGCAAGCTTTTAAAGCCAAAGCAGGTATCATAAAACATTTCCAGTCTGATTTTTAATGGCAGTGAAAGAGAAACAGAGGGCAAGATAACCATTACAGCAACCTGACCTGGCATGACACTCACAGGTCATTCTCAAGAATCGAATCAGAGCAAAATTAAACCTGTCTGTTCGGCCAGCATGGGGTAGTCGTTTTACACAACACACATACTGTAAATCTGTTTTTATAACTGGATACACTGACACAGCGAGCTACTCTGTAATTGGCAAGGGGAAAGGGGGAAATAAGAGAGATGGGGGAGGACCGCTTGCAAGGTTCGTTAGGTTCAGCTACTGACTCTTTTCACAAGATCCCATTTGTCACCCCCACCTGCTGGAGCCCTAATTGCAGCCAGTTTACAGTCAACACACACACACGATTCCTAACAAGCAAATTTATTGTCATGCACACGCCTCTCGTATGCACAAGTGTCTATTTATGACCCAAAGAAACAGTAACTTTACAAGATCACAGTTTCTACAACCTATAAACTTGCCTCCTTTTTTCCAAAGGCATTAATCAACACAGTTTACCACACAGTGGCAGGCCGAGGAATGCTTAATTTGTCACCGAGGCACTAAGCTGTTCCAGATAGGAGCCACTGACCTCAGAACGCCAGTCACTTCCAATATGTAACTATTACTCACTGCCACTGAAAGTGCAAAACGGATGCGAGGTCAGCATAACAACGCAATGTCTCAATAACCAAGAGACCTCATTTAGAAATCTTCACATGCCTGTCTTCCTGGAACTAAAATCCTCACTTTAATCTGATCTAGTTTAAAAAACTGAGGTGAACCTAATTGACTCTGAACCTTTATGTCCCTTGAGATCCAAAGGCATCTGCTCTTTTTGGCCAAAACAATCCTGAAGCAGAGCACACACTAGTAGTTGAGCAACCATCGTCTGTTATCTGGAAAAGGAAAAGAGCTCAAACTATTTTTTTGAGCATGTTCTAGAAGAACATTAGATTACTAATCATGCATGTACAGTCATTTTCATAAACACAGTTATATAAGCTGATAATATGGTATGAATGGAAGCCACACTAGACTTGTCCTAACGGTGCTTGCTGTAAGCAAGTATTATTTCTCGTACAGTAATTATATTTGATTTGAACAATCCCCTAAGCCTTAATATTCAACTTTGGTGCATAATTTGTACCAAACCATCTGTGCTATGAACAGTTTAAAGTATACTATTAACTTTCTAAGTGATCACAGTTATAATTTGTGGTTGATGAGAAAATGAATAAAAAATAAATAAATAGCTGCAAGCAGTGGCTATCGGGGTTCAAGAGCTTTGAGGCATTTAAGCACATATGAAAAAAAAGGCATTATTTAGCAAGCCTGTAACCACCTAAATCAATGATTTAAAAAATCATTTTTAGCAAATCCAGGTAATTTACCATAGAAATATGTTGTTTTTGAATCCTTTTTAACTGTTATAGCAACAACTGTGGTCCGACCTCCTTAAAACTTTGCATGCTTGTTTAGAATCACCTGTCAAGTGTGCTCAACAGGTTTCGTGAAGTTTTGAGTTTTCCTTTAGGTTTTATAGGATTTTGGGTAAATTTGGAAAGTCCCCATTTCTAAATGGCTTCCCAATGGCTAAATTAAATTTTTTATTTTTTTTTGATAAATATCAAAAACACCTAGGGCTAGTTCACAAAAGTAGGTTTTTTACATCTTCTCAATCATTTAACAAATGATTTGATTGACAGCAGTGGTTCTAGAAGCAAAGTTGTCCAGAAGGAGGAGTTCCAGCAATGATACGAATATCGTGTGTATCCACGAAAAACCACGCCATGTACAATCATTTATGACCTTGAAAAATGCAATATCACCCCCCAGTGGCTGATTTCTTTCTCATTCCAAATTTCTCACAGACCTTTGGGGCTGTGAATCAAAAGTTAACCTTATCTAATAGGTGCTCGAACTTCATCTGTCAATGCCGGCCATGTTTTTTTGAGATATGCAAATGTCCTTATAGACCCTTGTGGCACTTTGGACCAAGATCATACACTGTGATTTTCATGTTGACAGGACAGGTTGCGTAGTTATAGCCATTTTTATGTTTTTTTTTCCCTTTTATAGCACCACCAAGTGGCCAAGCTCATGTTTTGAGTATGGCAAAGACATCTCATTCTGTTCAGGAGTTAGTAGGCATTTTAGTAAAAGTGTCCCCACCCCTTTAGAATGTTTTCAACTTTTCAACTTTTTTGATAATTATTGATATTTACTCTACAGGGAATCCTCCTGCACTGGTTTGGTTCCGTTCAGTCGAAAACCTAGGACTAGTAGTGTGCAAAAGTAGGTTTCTCAAAAAATCCAAAACATCCAAGAGCTGGGGTGAGCCAAGGATTCCAACGACATAAGAAACTTGAGCATGCGACTGACTTTTGAACGCTGTAGCGCCCCCCATCAGCCCAACTGGGGTGAGCCTTGGTTACGTTGCCTGCGGTGTGAGTACTACCATCCCTCCAAGTTTCAAGTCTCTATGACTTACGGTTTAGTCTGCACGATCAGTTTTACGTGGAGATTGCTGATCCTTGGCCTTTCTAACAATTACAATAGGGCAGGGGTGCCCAACCCTGTTCCTGGAGATCTACCTTCCTGCATAGTTTAGTTCCGAATCTGATCAAACACACCTGTCTGTAATTATCAAGTGCTCCTTCAGATCCTAATTAGTTGGTTCAGGTGTGTTTGATCAGGGCTGGAGCTGAACTCTGCAAGAAGGTAGATCTCCAGGAACAGGGTTGAGCACCCCTGCAAATAGGGTTTCAGCACTATGCACTTGAACCCCTAAAAAACTTGACAAGCAATTTGTACTCTAAATATGAAAGACTTGGATTGGCTGAAATTTGAAATATGAAAACAGGACTGGTTGTTTTGAGAGCAAGTTTATGCAACACATGAAATAACCAGATAATTCCGTGATCTCAACAGTACAGGCCTAGCACGAAATCGGCAGCCTAGAACAAACTGATGAAACAATCCTGTCCAGCTATGATTAAACAGCATGACTTCATACAAAACAGAGTTCAAACTATGAAAAATTTAAATGAAATGAAAACATCTGAAAAGTCTAATGTAATTAATATAACATACTCTATATAAACCAGAGGAACACTCAAAAGCAGAAAAGTGGTTGGGGTTTAAGACAAAGTCATTAGTTTCACACTTCATAGAACATAGAGTACTTGGAGTGATAAAACTACACTAAAACCTTTTTTCCAGATTGTTTGCTGAAGCCCAGGTTGGCTCTGCACTGCAGCAGAAATAACATGTCCCTGAAGCCAAACATGCATTACAACACCTCTTCTGACTTCATTGCTGGCTCTAGGATATTAAGACAGGTAGGAAACCAGCAGTTTCATTGTGAAGGAAAAATGGAAAAAATAAGACAAAAGAAGGGATATGGCCATGTGGCATAGAGGTTTGGATAGTGAAAGAGTAAAGAGGTATGAAAAATGAGGAATAAGCGGAAGAAAATGATGAGACCTGTGAGAGCTCTGAACCCTTCACCCTGAATTTGTGAAATGGGATGTTCACCTAGTGTCTGATGTGTGTGTAGTATGGAAGAGATCAGAGATACTAATGGAGATACTAATGGAAAAAAGGAGGAGATACAAAGAAGATCAAAAAAGAAGTAGTAGTAGTAGTAGTAGAAGAAAGCACGAACAGTGCAAGTACACAAAACAGACAAGACTTCAACCCACATCCTCCACATAAGCACTGCATCCATTTACTTGTGCAATATACTTAAAACATGGTTATACATCAATTGAGGCAGCAACAGTCTGGCAGAGGTGACAGAGTAAAGACAGTAGACGTCAAAAAATAATTGCAAACATACGGCACAAAAACAGATATGTCTCACAATATTGGGTCTGTGCAACATATACATAGAACATATACACTACCATTAAAATGTTTGGGATGAGCTGAATCAGGTGATACTGAAGACTAGAGCTGGGCCACATACCAGTTCAAACGGTCAGAATTTTTTAAAAACCTGCAAACCAGTAAAAATGTCTAAACAAAATACACAGTGATGTTAATTAAGAGGAGATCCCTGTTAACTGTATACACTTCTGACTAATGGTTGGAGAGCTTTTAAACTATTAATAACACACAGCAAATTCTTTAACTGGGCAAATAAACCAACTGTAAACGGCTGTTAACAGAAGCCAGAGACGTCGAATATGAGCGCACAGTGTAGACAACGCTGTAGCGCGCAGATCAAGCTCACTGTTCATGATGCATGAAATATAGGGAAAAAAATCCAAATACTGAACTGAAGGTGAGGGGTTTATATACATGTATCTCTGAGGGGAACTGACTGCCTTCAGAAAAGTTTAGATGGTATATTCTTTTCATCTTACCTCAGTATAATGTATATTGCTGCTTTGTTTACAGCAGTAACCAAGCATGCCTGCTGTTCCATAAGCGCCACCTGCTGTCAGAGCAGTGAATCTGCGTTCTCATCCAGCTCGCCTGCTGTTTTTGTTTTGTTCAAATGTGTTTTATGTAGCATAATCTAACTTACATGAAAAACTGCTCATGCTATATGTAGTGTGTTAAAATGCAGTGGTTCTGCACCTGTTTCGTGGATTCTGATTCACAGTCAGGGAAAAACCATGAAAACCTGTCAAACCACTAGAATCCTAAAAAAACATGATACAGATTTTTGGTCAAACCGCACAGCACTACTAAAGACTGAAGTAGGGATGGGCAATACGGGCTTAAAAATTTCACAATTTTTGGTATTATTGCGATAACGGTATCAATGACGATAATTCAGGGAATCCTGTTTCTTTAGTGAAAAGTAATATCTTTTCTATTTTTACCCAAAATAGAGCATAACTGAGTACACATATATGATGTAATGACTGTTTAATTCAATGGAAGCCAGAGGGCGCCCTTGCGCAGAAATTCCACATATGTTTTTATAGCAGAAGTAATAGTACTGACGAGGGTCCAGGAATCTCTAATCCAGTTATCGCTGTAGCTGAAAAAAAGAGAGAAATTTTAACTGAGGAAACTTGACAGTAAACATACGATTGCTACAATATATTGTTTGTCTGTGTTCTTCAAGCAATCTTGGGTATTTTTATGAGGATAAAGTATATTTATAATGCAATGCTAATCGACATAGCTTTTATAATACTATAAAATAGTATGATTTCTGCCTTATTCTGTGATATAAAGCCACGTCTGATCGGAAAAGTTTATTTTAAACACTCGACTATGTTATGAAAATAATTTAGAGAAGAAGCATGTTAATAAATTATATCTTTGTTGGACAACAGGCTTGTAAACAGGCTCATACACATGCAAAACTGTATCGCACCTGTGATACTGTAGACTTTATCGATATTATCACGGGAAGTCTTATTGTGGGGAAAATTTTTGCCGGTATAACAAACCATAAGATATCGCCCATCCCTAGATTGAAGTAATGGTTGTTAAAAAAAATTCCGATCATAAGACATTATATATTATATGAAAAAATGTAAACTTTTTTTTTTTTGCACTGTAATATTATTTAATAAGCATTTTGCTAAAAAAAAAAAAAGCAGCCTTCTTGAGTATAAGAAACCTCTTTCAAAAACAGTTTAACGCTAGTGTAGAAGACACAGCGATGAATGAAATTAAATAGATAATTTGATTATAGTCCTACGAAATTACATAAAGTGATACAGCCCAATACTAAACACAAACATGTCTACACTGTAGAACTGGAAGGATTGTGCTTGGGAAATACTAGAATCAAGAGTTGGAGACATATTCAGTTTCAG
This sequence comes from Cirrhinus mrigala, assembly GCA_036247105.1. NCBI lineage: Eukaryota > Metazoa > Chordata > Actinopteri > Cypriniformes > Cyprinidae > Cirrhinus > Cirrhinus mrigala. The sequence continues at coordinate 38,156,400 of CM070013.1, forward strand.
ACTTGGAGAGGTATTAGACTGTAGAGTTGTTTACTGGAAGTCTGCCTGTCACCATGTCTGATGAATGTCTTCACTCTTACTGCAGCCCTCCAATCTTCCCATCTAATACATCATTTGTACCGACGTGTCTTTTGGTTTCAAACCAAATGCATGTTACTGCGACCAAGACACATGTGCACAAAAGCGTGCACAATTATATGCATACATTCGCGTAGACAAAACACCACATTCTGCTTTACAGGAACTAACTGTAGCGAAAGTACATTTTTATCAACTCTAGAGACCATATGGGGGGTGTTATTGGTCACGGGGTTACAGGGGGGTGAAAAGGAGGGGGAAAGAGACAGACACAGAGGGAGCAGAAGGAGGTCAAACACAAAAAACACGATTGCAACATTTCCTCACTCAGTACCTAGCCAACATTTCCCAGATTCTTTCTATTTTCCTCTTTTCTTTAAGTTTTTTTTTTTATGGATAGATTTATGTTTGTCTAGAGGCTCACATGTGGAATCTGAGGCGTTCTGCTGAAGGTAAATATTTACGAGCCCCGATCTGAGGAAATAAAACAGTGTCTCTTCCTCAACTATCCTTGACCTCTGACATCTGACAACCGGTCCCTGTCACACACCAGCTGAGATGTATTACAGTGTCTGCATCTATGGTGATGTATTACACTGGCTAGGTTAACTCAGAATGTGACACTGGATAAAATGTCAGGTCATTATAGCACCAATGGAATGCTAAAGTCAAACAAACCCCAACACAGATCTTCACAAATGGGTGTCATTCATCTTTTCTCAGTACTCATTCATCTATGTCACCTGTGTTTTACTTTCAAGAAATAATGGAAGGAGGTCAGTTCAGATGAAATGGCTTTCAGTCTTGTTATTAAGCACCGTTTAGACATCAGGACAATGCACATTGCAGGCTTTCCAGTAAATTCCAATGATACTCAGGGCAACTTTCTTTTTAAAATCCCCTACAGATCAACAAAAGATTAAAACTTGACCTGTGGGAACAAACTTGATCCAGGCTGTAACTTTTCTGCACACAGAAGCTAAACAACACGTCTGGAAAAATTCTGCCATTATCTGTAACTGAAAAGCATGACCTTATCAAGGTCAGTTTTTTTGTCCATTTGCTTTTTGCTATATGATTTATTGCATTCATTATTAAAACACTCCCAGATCAGACACAAGAAACCCTGGCCTTCATTTTGTTTTTCCGGTGGCTTCCATAGAGTGAGCCAACCCCCTCTGGCCTGCTATGACTTTGTATTCTGTCATTAATTATAGCACTCTGCTGCTAATTAACAGTCAGACAGAAATTCATTTTGAGGAATGCTATCACCCTGACAACATCTGATTGCGATTCACAATTGAGTTCATGCCCTTCGTTATCACATCCAAAATAAACAGGACAATGGTGAAACACAATAAAGGAGAGAACGACAAAATCTGCTCAGTCTCTTCTGCAAACTCTTCTTCCCTTTCATTTGGCATATTTGACACGACTATTATGCATCGTGTCAAATATGCCAACTACCTACAATCGCAGCAAGGACCAGATTCAAATATCTTAAAGTAAATTCTAAGAAGTTCCTTAAAAATAAGTTCCTAAGAGCAGTTGTAACCCTGCACCACAAAACCAGTCATGAGTAGCACGGGTATATTTGTAGCAATAGCCAACAGTACATTGTATGGGTCAAAATTATTTTTCTTTTATGCCAAAAATTATTAGGATATTAAGCAAAGATCATGTTCCATGAAGATATTTTGCAAATATCTTACCGTTAATATATCAAAACTTAACTTCTGATTAGAAATATGCATTGCTAAGCAGTTAATTTGGACAACTTTAACAGTGATTTTCTCAATATTTCGATTTTTTTGCACCCTCATTAAAGATTTTAAAAAGTCATATGCCAAATATTGTCCTATCATAGCAAACCATAAATTGGCAAAACTTATTTATTCAGCTTTCAGATCATGCATAAATCTCAGTTAAAAAAAAATTACCCTTATGACTGGTTTTGTGGTCCAGAGTCACAATTATTGAATTAAAGCAGCATGCAGTGTTGAAAGCGTCCTCGCACCCGGGCTCACTGCCACCCTGCGGCTTTAGGAAAGCACAAATAGTGGGCAATATGCATTTAAAGTGGTAAATATAGGAGGAATACGTCAATAAGTCATTTATATGTGCGAAACATCCTGCTGCCAGCTGGTTGTGCTATGACTGAATATTGGCATGCAGATGTCTTTAGGCCAGGACTACATAGTTTGGCACATATTGAACATGGTATGTTTGCATTAGTATAAAACATGACATATTATATTGCCAACAGGAGGCGCTATAAATAAAAAATGAATATTGGCCTTTGGATGTCTTAAGGCCAGGACTCTTACCAAACGTTAAGCTTTATGCAGATCGAACATTGCATGTTTAAGTTAGTGTAAAACAAGTCATTTTCTGTTGCCAGCAGATGACGCTATGATTATTATGGGATATTGGCGTTTAAATGTGGTCAAGCCAGGACTCTTATCAAACGTGTGAAGTCTGGGACATTGTATGGCTGAGTTACAACAACTTCTATATCCATGGCGAAACTTTGTCAGGCTGCCACGGACACCCTTCAATGAAAACTAAAGATCTTTGAAATTTAAAATCACAAATGCCTTTAGATTAGACTGACCAAATATAATGTTCATTACATTGTAAAACATGGCACTTCCTGTTGCCATCAGGTGGAGCTATGACTATAACTGAATATGGGCACAGGCATGAGTTCAGAACAGGACTCTTATCAAACATGTGAAGTTTGTGGCAGATCAGACATTGTATGCCTGAGTTACAACAACTTACTATTTCATGGTGAAACACTGAAGTTTGTCAGGCCACCACAAACACACCCTTCAACAAAAACTCAAGATCTTCACAATTTAACATCACAAAGAACTTTAGATTACACTAACCACATTTGGTGTTGATCTGTTTAAAACTCTAGGAAGAGTTTGTTTAAATACAACACCTGAAAATGGCAAAAAAACGGCACAAAACTTGCAGAGAAAATTCAAAACAGACTGTTTTTTTGCAGGTATTGGTGTGTTACATGTGCCCATTGAATTTCGTACACGTATGTGAAAAACAGCTCAAGCGGCACTTAGTTGAAATTTTATAGGTGGCGCTATCGAGCCATTTAGCCACACCCACTTCTGAAACCCATATCAGATGTAAATTTTCACCGCTTTTGACGTGTGTGTAAAGTTTCATGAGTTTTCGAGCATGTTTAGGCCCTCAAAAATGCGATTCATTTTGGAGAAGAAGAAGAAACTGAACAATTCCAATAGGGTCCTCGCACCACCGGTGCTCGGTGCTAATGATTCTTAAGAAATTTTTTTTGAAGTTTTCTTTTGAAGAAAATAACTTTGACTTTGGTGTTATCTGATTGTATGGAGGTTCTTGCTAAAGATTCACTGATCAGCTCAATGAAAAACACTTCAAAGGCCGTGTTTTTCGCAATAAGCATATTTCCATTGTGACTCATTCATTTTCATTTCGTCTTTTTGTCCTCTCTTTAGAGTGAACATGTACTGTGTATTAGCGCTCTCAAATGTGCTGAACATTGTTGAAAATGATGCTGTAATTATATGCTTACATTTAAAATGAGTGTTCTTAGGCTTAATTGCAAACAACAATTTCATAAAACATCTTACATTTGGAGATTTACAGTCAGAAAACACCTTCACTTTGATTTTTAAGAAGATCTTTTTACTTTATTAATAATTTGAATTCATCTTAAGTTTTGTCCTAAGAACATTATTTTTTTTATTCTTTTTTAAGAATGTTTCTTAAACCCGGCCCCAGTTCCTCAGTGTTTCAGATTTGGCAGTCAGGCAGACTATTTATTTATTTATTTATTTTCATGTATTATTAACATTGCAACATCGTCTAGTTTGTGGTCAGATGAAAAAACCTAATCATTTAGAGTAGGAACACTTTTAGTAAAGACATTTGTAAGTAAAAGCTCTCACTGTTCCAAATCTACTTCTCAAAAGACCAGATTCATTTCCTGAGTTATGTCTGTTTAATATAAAGACTTAAAAATAAGATTTATAATAGACTTTAAGGCGTTTATACATGACTTCTCATAAGGATCGAGTGTCTCCGCTGAGAAAAAGAAAGAAATACTGCTACAAAGCGACAAAGTGTGAAAGCAAGTGAGCAATAATAACATCTGTCAGAGGTTAGCTCTCCATCACTTGAACTCTGCAGTTCACCCCGTGTTTGTACATCCAACACTTTCCTACCACCTCATTCCTCAGTTTAATTAGTCAGTCTGATTATTTTAGAACTGTCTCAATATGAGCTCATTTTTACCACGGCATGAAAGATAGCTTTAATAGGACTGTAATTCAGGAACGTAAACAAAAATAGATCTTAATTTAAATGAAGCATTGCTTTTTCTTCAAGCAGTTTTATGAGGTGGATAAAAAGCATGGTTGCCAGATTAAGACGAAGTTGAGCAAACTGCAAAAAAGTATTGACAAAGCATATAATGTGGCATTTTGCAGTGCACAAGAGATGATTGTGAATGTTTTAAATCATGTTTATGGGTTTGTTATGAAAGCAAAATGAGAGTTAAAGCACCACTTTGGCATCAAGCTTCAATGTCCCATCTATTTGTATGCTGTTTTCTCTGTCACTATGGATATTTGGTGGAAGTGTTTCTTTTACTTCATTTCAGAAGAGGAATTGGCATTCAAATTCACATTTCAGCCTTAAACATCCCTGAGCAAATTTATCGAGTAATAAACTGGACTTGTCTCTAAGAACTCCATCCATTTCTTTTGAACTGAAAATCCAAACTTTGCATTCAGGCCACAACACTTACCCATGCACTCATGTTTAAGTCCTTTTCCGTAGTATCCTTTCTCACACACACAATCGTACTGTCCTGTGTGTGTGCCGCATTTACAGCTGGCCATGATGTCACAACAGTCCTTTCCCGCTTCGCACAATGACGAACACTGGGCCAGATCCTCCTGAATATAACTTCCAGTTGGAAGATCTGGAAAAGAAAATGGCAATGAATATCAGACTTTGCACTTTTCTCTGATGTGAAAGAAATTCATTTTTGGCCTCATAATTCATCTATTCCTACCTGTCTAACTGAACTCCAAGCGGCTCTGGAAAAGTGAGCATGTGTGTTTCGGTATTGGCGTCTTCTGCATAACTAACTATAAAAACCTTCACTTTGGCAGGACCATTTTGTCTCCCTAAATACAAACAAATGGATTGCTCCAGATGTTGGTACACACAGACAGGCTACGCAAGCTGAAGGAGTCTGCACTATCTTGGACAAAGGATATGACAGACATGATATCACAACGTGAGGTGAGAACAAACGATGCCACAGCTTTAGTCAGCCAATGGCTGATCTGTTGCTAACCAGAGGGCTTCTTTATATCTCTCTGGGTTTTAGTGTAGGTGGGTGATGTCATTTTGAAGAAAGAGGTCTTTTGAGTTCATTTGGCTGATTGAGTTCAGAGCTCTGATAAGAAGAATCTGCTATAGCCAGACAGCCAAAGGAAATAATAACACTGAATTATTTTTGTACCAGTTTTCTTTTACACTAGGATTAACAGGGGCTCATATTTGTCAGGCTCAGGAAAAATGAGCTGGATAGGCCTTTGATTTCCCTTTACAAACATTCACCAAGGTAACTATAGTTTCTGTTAAAATATCACAGCAGCTACGATCATTACAGTAAAAGACCTTGGTATTAGTCACCACTGACATCAAAATAAAGTTTGCTATGCTGTTAACTATGGAAACTATGGTTACCACAGTACATTTTTAGTAAAGCTTGGATTTATATAAAAGCGACAAGAGAATTCTGTGACTATATCACACTTTATAGACATTTTAGCTTCCCACAATTAACCTTTGCTTAACGCCTTTTTAAACTCACGTTAAAGTCCAACTTTAACCCTTGTTTACGTAATATTTTACACCTTTACTTTTGGCAGGGGTTTTGGCACTACTTTTAACAGATGTGCCAAAGTAATACAGTGCTAAAATGCCAAGCAGTGCTAAAATGTTCCCGAGAGTTGTATAGCAACAGAAAATCGGTAATAATCTTTTACTAACCTCATTAAATATTCATATGTTTTATATAGTCGTAGAAACTTTGACGCTATGTTTTGTGTACATGCCTGAGAGAAACTGTTAAAATGTCAAACAGTGAAAGCAAACGCCATTCATTCATTCATTCCTTCATTCATTTTTTCTTCTTTTAGAATATATCAAACAAAATACAACAAATGGATTAGCGAATGGATTAGAGTTACCATTGTGACCGCGTTGCATGCTGGTCATGTGCTACAGATGTCCAATCAATATTATCTGTCTCATAGATATGCAAATACGAACTTTCACCAAGCGTTTACTACTGGCAGCACTGAACGTAAACAATGCCACTGAACCGAACGAAACTTGCATATTTTGCTGATTACTGCTGCTGAAAATGGTCAATTATTGTCATGTTTTCGGCTCTACTAATCGGTCGGACCGGGAAAAACTTTTGGAGTCCTATTGACTGCCAAGTGTTATAACAAATCAAGGAGAAGAGAGCAAAAAAACTAAACTGTCTTAGGAACAAAAGGCGTTTGTGGTTGGCCAAACTGAACCAGGATTTCCAGGGCAAGAATATTGACAACATTTAACATTCTTATCATTTCCGGTCAGTTAGGTGAAATATTAGACTAATATCTTAATACGTATCTTTATTACCTATTTACTTTAGTTTGTCAAAATATTGCGCTTTTCCTGCTTACTAAGTCCTTCTCTATATGATTTAGCAGCTTCCACACATGTTTTTTCATGGTTTAGACAGCATAAATTAGAAGAGAAAGATAGTACATTACCCGTGCAATCTATCCACCTTATTTTTCAATGCGGAAGTAAGCTGTTTTCTGGTAATGTGTTAGACGTCCGGTTCATAATCCGCCATAGGGAAATAACCAGAAGAATATCTAAGTGCAGTAAACGGTAAAACAGTTCGCACTACAAACCAGTGTGTTCATAATTAAGATAATACATTCAAATAATGTGGTAAGACACACCAGTTTGCAATATCAAGAAGCAAAACGAGCTTTTTGTGCAGCTAAAAATAGCTGGAAGTGGATGAAACCGGAAGCCAGACACAAAAAATTTACATTTGGCTGCACCCACTCTTATGGGAAAAATAAGGTGGATACTGTTGTTTACATCCGAATATTGCCAGTATGGCCGCGCATCCGGGTAACTGACCAAATCGTGAGAAATAGGAAGAATAACAACCTGCAGGAAACGGTAAGACTGTTTGCACTACAAACCAGTGTGCTCATAGTTAAGATAATACATTAAAATAACATGGTAAGACACACCAGTTTGCAATATCAAACAGCAAAACGAGTTTTGTACAGCTAAAAATAACTGGACAGGTGAGAGCAAAAGCCAAACACAAAATTTACAAATGGCTCGCCCACTCTTACGGAAAGAAAAATGTGAATGACTGCTCAGTATTGATTATGAACAAAACTGGGACTTCGTTATGAATTAAGAAGGAAATGTAAACATTGTAAATCATGAAACAATAACCCAGGATTAGTTTAACAAAGACTGATGACCTAATCTTAACAATTTTAAGTATGATAAGCTCATATTCTCACCTTCGTGAAGGGCGCGTCGAGCCAGCGCTTCAAACTCAGCAAAGTTGTGTACTAAGTAGCAGTGCTGATCCTTGGGGTGAGAGGCCATGTCGTGTAGTTCGCGGATGTTTCCTTGCCAGATGCCCAGCGTGAAGATCTCCACGCCTCTTTCTCTCAGCGCTGCCGCCACCGGCCGCGGGTCTCCGCCGTTTGAGTAACCGTCGGTGATGAGGAAGATCACCTTCGTGGCGTTAGCACGCGAGTGCCTCAGGATTTGCTGTGAGTTGAACATAGTAAATGAAATATTGAAACAGTGTCTAAGTTTGTTTTGAAATACCTCAAAGTACAGGCAGGGATAAAAGTATCGCCTGCTTGTACTTTATTACCTAAATTATGATTTTCACTGTATTTTGTTAATTCATTATGGATGACACACTTCTTTTATTCAGACAACATTTTACTCTTCCTCATACAAAGCTGTTGTATAGCTTCAGAAAAACATAATACATAAGGTGTAAGGACCGTTTTTGTGATACTTTTATGACGCATTTGTCATTTTGACTGTTTATATGACTCATTCGCTGTGTTACTCATAGTTGCACTGAGCTAAATTTTGTAGTGGGATGGTAGAATATGATTTAAGTTAAATAGTAAAGTAGATGATGATAGAGTTTTATTTTTCCTATTCCTTAACCAGCACCTCCTATACATCCAAAAATCCCCTATTGTATAAATGTTTAAAAACTAATGACATCTTTCTCCCTGTAACATACAGTTGGCATCACCAGAATAGCAGAAAATGACTGTCTTGTTGGCAAACACAGCCACATTTTACACTCACGTGCATGAATATTTGTTTACAGGACTTTTTATGTCTAAATACATGTAATTTAGAGGCTTGGTTGAGGAACAGAGAAAATCTCTTCATTTTCTCTAAGGGCGCTCTAAGTGGAGCACAATTTACAGTCTTATTGCTTCAGACAGAGAGAGAGGAAGGGGTTGTGAAAGTCAATGGACAAGGCCAATTCAAGGACTGGTAGAAAACAGAGCAGCTTTTCTCTTTATTGTCTAATTGGCTGCAGTTCAAGCATCTCAGACAGGAACAATAATTACAAAGCCTGGAGCCTGACTTCCAATTGCACACACATAGGGATACAAACACACACCTCAAATCTCTAATGCATCGGGGCTTTTCACTGCGTCTTCCTCTCTTTCTAACACACAGACCCAGACACAAATATACAGATGCTGCTGGTTGTCACCACAGTGATGTCACTGTGGTGGGGCCCTATGGGAGTTGGCCCATGGGCTAAAACAGGGTGTGATTGTGGGCATTTATGGGGCGGCAGCTTGAAGACGCTGAAGGCGTAAGGGGTTGTAGATATGAGTCAGAGGTGGTCATGGTACACAAACATGTCTGCACATTATTAGAGCAGGGTAGACAACTGTCGGAGATCACAGAAAGAGGAAAAAGAAAACAGCTATTGACGCACTGAGATGTGAAATTTGACATGCTTATTAGGAACCACATATACTGTGTTTGCACCCACAGAATTACACACTGCTTCAGTCACTCCTACACATTATAAACCCACTTGATTTTTATGCACAAACCGACACATCTTGTCCCCCATCAAAGCAGTAGTGGTTAATCGCTCACATTAGTGGTTAATCTAATTAGCTCAGTTAAAAGGTAGTTTGTGACTACAATCACAGGCAGTCACAACATTATGGGTATATAAATGGCTGTTTGTTTCACTCCTAGTGACAAATTTTCTCTATTCAGTCTGCATTGTTCCTTTTTTGTTAGTTTATATACGTGATAGTCATGTGAGTTTAGGCCGTTTGGCAGCCTAAATACCCTTTGCAACAACTAATGGTCACCTATAGTCTCAGCCTCTGTTCATTGACCATCTAATGCATGTTACTGGAAAATATTTTCTCAGTCTACAAAGCTTTGATGTGATGGCTGACTTTACGCAACTTCTGGGAGTAGGAACACAGGGTTTTTTTTTTTTTTTTTTTTTTTATCAGACCGTCTGGAAACAAAAGTTGTGTTTACAAGGTACCAGGCCGATATAACAAGCACCTTGAACCAGCAGAATTACAAAGCATACACATTTTCAGCTATTTTTGATGTTTTCTACAATTGCTTATAGAGATCACTGTGTTTTTTGTCACGTAGTATAAACTATTTTCCACACTAAATAAACTCTTAAAGGTTTTTATAGCTATGCGAAGAAATATTTTGGGTTCCCCAAAGATCCTGTCTGCAAAAAGATCTTAAAAGAGCTATTTTTTTCTTAGTTTAAAGAGTATTTTAATAATCTAAGGAACACTTTTCCACTATAAAGTACCTTTTGTGGAATGAAATGGTTCCATGAATGTTATATATTCTTTGTAGCATATAAAAATTAAACAGACAGTGGCTAGACAAGCAGTTCACAGACAGAATATGCTGCAGTGTGGACCAGAACTTATGCTATCCATCTGAGATTAGCTGTATGTTTTTATGTATGTCCATGTATCTGTGTGTTTTTATGAAAGTATGATTAATACAGTACAGCAGCAGTCAATCCTGTTTTGTCATACAGACATCTTTGAACATGCCATACATGTATAATCTTTGCAGTCTGATTTAGCGTGATCTAAACACTACCATGTGTACAGTATGTTTATAAGCATCAGAAGAGGAGACGCAGCAGCCTGTAAGTCTCTGCTGTCAGTGATAAGAGAAAGTCTGGAGATTTTCTGTGAAAATATGTCTCCACTTTTGACACAACTGTTCAACAGTTTTGGGTGAGTAAGATGTTTTGAATGAAATTAATAATTTTACTCAGCAAGGCTGCATATATATATATATATATATATATATATATATATATATATATATATATAAAGTTTTCAATCAAAAGTAATAGTAAAGACTTTAAGTTGTTACAAAATATTCTATTTTACATAAATGTTGTTATTTGAGCACCAAATCAGCATATTTGTTGATTATTTCTGAAAGATCATATGACAATGAAGACTGGAGTAATGACTGTTGAAAATTCAGGTTTGCTGTCACAGGAATAAATTTGACATTTGCTGATCCATGTATTTATCTAGTGACCTACAAAATACTGAACTTGGTCTGAAATTGCCCCATCGCCTTAAATTCCCCCCTAAAAATAAAGGTTCCAAAAGGGTGTTTTTGCAGTGATGCCATAGAAGAACCATTATTGTTTCCCCAAAGAACCTTTCAGTGAACAGTTCCTAAAAGAACCATTTTGAAGAACATTTTAAAAATCTAAAGAACCTTTTTCGACTACAAAGAACCTTTTCTGCATTTAAAAGTTTCCATGGCTGGAAGAACCATTATTTTTAAAACTATATTGCACTATTTTGGGTATCAGCCAATAGTAGTGTTGTCTGAAACCATAGTGGAGATTATTTAGTGCACTCATTTAGAGTGTGCAACCGCACTCTAAAAAATGCTGGGTTAAAAACAACCCGGCACTGGGTGAACTATGGACAATCCCAGTAATTAGGTTGTTTTGATCCAACGGTTGTTACGATCTAACTATTGCTTAAAAGAAATTTCGTATTTCTTCTTATTATTATCTTATTTATATATTTCTTGCTTAAAATGAACCAAAATAGATTGGAAATCGCTTATTAATAAATGTTCACTTTTTGATTATTGCTGATGCCTCTAGTAATTATGTCTGTTTTTTTTTTTTATTCACAACCTATTTTGGGTTCATTTTAAGCCAGCCATATAGTAATTTGTAAGCAATAGTTGAGTTAAATAAAACTGCCCAGAAGGTTTGCTTAAACATTTAACCCAGCCGCTGGGTCAAAACAACCCAGTCACTCGGTTCATCCATATTTCTCCCAGCGATAGGTTGTTTTTAACCCAGCATTTTTTAGTGTAGGTACACTTAACAACTAGAGAGTACCCACAATGTATGAAATTATGCTCTCTATGGCACACAATATTTGCATCAGTGTCCGAATTCAATCGCTTGTTTTCATTCACTCCTTTCTCATTTACTGGACTATATGACATCCCCAGGGAACTGATGTACAGGGAACAGTGAATGATGGAAAAGATTTTAGACAAACCTGTGGAACTGATGGTCGTAGACGTAGAGATATATATTGTTCATTTGAGCACCTAAATGGGTCAGCAAAAAATCATAATGTTACGTTTTGACTTGAATAATAATCTACTACTATCTAGCACTACCAGGCTCCATGTTGGGGTCGACATGTCTACACAGAATCTCACATGCTTTAATCAGTAAGTCCTTTACGGCTGCAAATGTAGACATAATCCTCTATTCAGTTCCTGTATTGGGTTAATGGGCATGCTCAGTGAACCATAATCATCACACAGGGTATTCTATTTCATATCCCCTCAGACACCTTACCATGTTATAAAGCTGATCTAAGGTCAGTATTCTCTTAACAAAACCACAGTGTTAACTTAACTAAAGCTATGATGTTTCTGAGTTGTGTTGCAGCAGAAAATGAAAACTTTTAAAAAGTTTTGCTTCTATTAGTGTCAGTGTGGACATATCTTCATCTGAAGCATTCCACAGTGGAGTAAACATGCGACCAGAGTGCATTCATTTGCTTGGTCGGAGGTCTGAGCTGTTTTGAAATGTTATGGTTCCAGTGGCAAAGAATGCCAGCAGCATGAACATACACTGCGAAAACAAGCCCACTAGATGGACCAGACCATTTCAAGCAGTAGTCCTGGGCAGGAGAAAACAGCTCGCTGTGCAATTACTAGATATTTTTCCACAAGTCTGCAATAAATCCTGTAAAAAACCATTTGAGGGTAAACATTTTGCTCTGCAAAGCAGAGCTGTTGAAATCCTAGATATAAACCACAGTTTAATTTTGCACGTGGGAGACTCCCGTTGCATGCCTGAAGTTTATATGCCTCCCACTGTGCACTAGTATGCTCTCCTTTAGTTCTCCTTGAGCGATTACAATTGATTTCATTTCCTCAACATGTCAGACACACTCGACTAGCTACACCTCGTTTAGAAGGACAGGAGCAGAGAGTGTTTGGCTAATGGATAGGGTAGGCCTATACATCTACCGACTGCTGGAAGTCCCTAGATCCTTATTACAGTTCTGTCTGTCTGTAAAGTGAATTGAAGAGGATGTGCAAGTGTGCGTGGATGGATGGCGTTTGAATAAAGGGAGTGTAATTGGTCTGGATAAAACACTGGGACAGTGGGTTTGTGGAGTATGGTTAGTTGATTCCTGTCAAAACATCATTTATTAAGCCGAGGACAGCGAGACAGCGGAGGAAATAATTTTTAAAAGAGAGAAGGTCTTGACAATATTTCATCTAACGCAAGGACAAATTTGGTCTCTCTGGTCCTCTGGTGCTGCCAGCCATGTACTAGGAACTCGATACAAGAACAAAGTTATGGAAGAGCAAAAAGAGTCTGGATTTAAATCTGTTAAATTAGATTTCTCATATTTTGGATCTTTATGCCAGAACTGAGAGAGACAGAAAATCATGCAGTGCTTTTTATGAAATGTATTGCGACAGTCCCTGTAATTGGAAGCAAATTCGAATGATAGCATTAAATGCTTGTGAAACCAAACAAGCCTCATCAATCTAACCAGACTCTTGGCTTGCTAAATTACAAGAGGTAAATGTCATAAAAGCCACAAGGCACCGAATAGATGTCCATGAAGGAGACCAAAATACTATGAAGAAAAAATAATTGGAATTTTTTTTTTATATGTGGTTTAAAGAAATAATTGATTGAGCATTATTTAAATTAAAAGTAAATTGCTTAATCAAACCACAGTGTGATGAATTTCATCTTTAAATGGAAAACTCAAGAGGGTACAATAACAGCTAAATGAATAATATTACCAATAAGTCCATCAGACATCGTATTATGATATTTGTTCTCAGTATTAGTTGGCTTTATTTGTGCATATACTTAATGCAATACGTATTTGCTGCTTTAAAGTGAACAGCTCCAACTGGGTATCTCATATCAATGTTTCAGAACATTTACTTAATATTTATTATCTCAATATTTAACTTATTTAGATTTTCTCCTTTGGGACAATCCAACACTGAGTATTTAGACCCATATATGCAAGTGTTCTTATAGTTCAACTATAAAAAACAACTGGATAAAAACATCATAATGCATAAATGTAAGTGCATGAACATTACATCCCTTTGAACTAAGACCCCACGCTTACCCACCTACTGTCCATCGTTCCTCCCTCCCTTTCTAAGCCAGAGCTGTGGTTTGAGCTGCAGACGTTTTCTACCTTGAGGCTGAGCAGGAGAGTCCTTTGACAGTTAAACTCTAATCTCTCCTCTCTATTACAGTGATCCTGTCTTTGTTTTGGGCTTCCCCAATGTTCAGTTTCATAAAAAAAAAATGAGCCTCACGGGCCCGGAGCAGAAAAGTGTCAGTGTTCCTCAATCCACCCCAGCTGGACCTGATTTAAAAACACCTGGTTGAAGAGTAGTGATCTCACTGATCTTAACTGAGAGGACAGTCAGCTTTTTTATGTGGAGTGAGTTATAGATGTGGAACTGAATATATCCTGTACATTGGCATTAACATCATAAGAAGAAATCTATTTAAAAAACAAAATATTTAAATTACTTATTTTATCTAAAATAAAAGGCCCATAAAAATCAGACTGCATGTTCTTAGTGGCTTTTGATGGAAACCTTCTAGCATTGGAACCCATCCACCCATAAATAAATACTGCAAACACTTTGCCAACTAGGGAAGGTTAGTTGGAAAAAAATCCCTAAATTATAATTTAGATTGTTTACATGGAATAAAAACAGTGCATATTTTGATATTATGTACACTGTGTTGACTAAATCCACATAATTGTGAAACATGTTTTTCTTCAAAAAAAAAAAAAAAATGCTTTCCCTTCATGATCATCATTGCACTTGTGGAAGATCTGTGCAAGAGACAATAGTGAGAATTAATAAAATCTCAACAATTAAAAAAATAAAAACACTTCCAAGCCAAATCTTATTTTGCATTATAAGCTACAACCAATGCCAAATAAAGCAGCACCGGAGTCAGGGTTGCCAGGTCTGTGTAACAAAACTAGTCCAATGGCCAATCAAAAATAGCCCATATGACCATATCCTAAAAATCAAAACTCGAAATATGCATACCCATACCTAGCGTACATATTTCACAGTTATTGTTGAAAACCAATATATTGTAGTGATCATAAACACAGCTCAAGGGCTTCTTATAGTGGTCCTCCTTCAAACACATCTATCGCGGTTTTATCATTGGTAGACTATAAAATATTTCTGTACAAGTATATATACTATATGTAATATGTCAAACCATTAACCCGCAACAACAGTTTAAAAGTAGCCCAATTCCACAGGAAAACCACAGACTTGGCAACCCAGATCAGAGTGTCTATTTAAACTAAGTGCAAATAGCCCGCCTTGTTGCACTAACTCCGCCCACCGATGTTTGGTTGGGCTAGAGAACATACAAAAGATGGCTGCTGAACAACAGCTCCAGTAGCTTAGTTAGTAAAGTGCATAGCACTGACTTTTTGATGCCATCGACTCGAGTTTGAATCTACCTTCTAGCCAAACTCGTTCTTCTTCCTTTTCACATCACACATCACATCAGAAAGGCACTTATAATAAAAAAAATATAAGTGTAGGAAACAATCGAAAAGTGGAAAATAAAGTGTCTCATGGGTGTTTGTTAGGTAGGGTTTTATTGTCCCAATAAGGCAGCATCCATTTAATAATTTTAATAAAAATTATCATTTACACTCAATTATTGTATACTGTACTTTTATAATGTACTACAGTCCTGAGGTGCAGATATCTGCCACAATTTGCACTAAGTAGTATAATTAGCATCTCATTTACACTTATTGCAAATAGGCCCCACTGCTAATGTTACATAGTGTAAATAGAATCTATCGCTATTTGAACTTAGTGTAAATAGAATATCACTAAGAAAATGCTGCTATTTTCACATAGTGTAAGTAGAATCCATTGCTATTTGTACTTAGTGTAAATAGCATCTATCGCACTGCATCCTAACACTTTGGTTTAGCTTTAGTTCTCAAATTGAAAAACTTCATGAGAGCAGTCACTGAAATATCTAGAAATTCACAGCAGCACCTATTTAAGATATTTTCCAGACCGGCGTCTAGGAAGCGCACAGGTCACTAATGTGAGGCAGTAATAGCACAGATGGGGGAGAAAGGAATCTATTTTCACTGAGAACAGACCGTGTGTTGCTGTTGACAGGCTGAACTGTTATCCATTTCAACACTTCCGTGGCTTCTCCTCTGTGGTATGTCCTACCCTTCCCCCTCAACACACATGTACACAAGCACACATGTGAACGTTCACATCCACAGACACACACAATACACACCAAGTGCACGCAAGTGCTACTTAGACTGTTGTGGGGGAAACCTGACTGTTTTTCCTTGCTTTTTGCTTTGAACCCTAAAGGACATAACTGTGGCCTTAGCTGTGAGGTATTTTAAGTGAGACTCCTGGAAAGCCTGTACAGAGCTGCCAATTACTAGCCCTCATATCATAGTGCGGTCACAGGCATAGACCAGGCGCCTTTGCATAGGGCCTTTATTAAGAAGTTTGCCTCTGGAATTTTACAGTTCTTTTAGATAAATAGTGCTTCTGAAACTTTGTGTTCTTTTATTGCCTCCTCAAATTTAGAGTGTTTTAGAGTAATAATATCACTAAATGTATAGTCTTAGTAGATTTTTACAATAATAATGCCTCAGGAATTTTACAGTCTTTAATCAGTGCCTTTGTTTTGCTTTGGTAATTGTACAGACAGAAGGGTTTTGCCATTAAGATACAGATGCTGGATCCAAAGTAAACAACACATTTTGCAGCATTTATAAATGCAATGGCAGGGGCTTTTCCTCCGAGTAGGCAAGGGACGCAGTGCCGCCTCAAAATGGATGAGAAAAAAACTGCTGTACAAAAATAACACAACACCAATATTACAAAATATAACAATGAAAAGTGTACAAATCACTTGTTTTTTAAAGGAGAAGTCCACTTCCAGAACAACAATTTACAGATAATGTACTCACCCCCTTGTCATTCAAGATGTTCATGTCTTTCTTTCTTCAGTCGTAAAGAAATTATGTTTTTTGAAGGAAAACATTTCAGGATTTTTCTCCATATAATGGACTGGTATGGTGCCCCGAATTTAAATGCGGCTTCAAATGATCCCAAATGCGGTTGTAAACAATCCCAGCTGAGGAAGAAGGGTCTTATCTAGCGAAACAATTGGTTATTTTTATAAAAATAATACAATTTATATACTTTTTAATGTCAAACGCTCGTCTTGTCTTGCTCTCCCTGAACTGTGTATTCTGGCTCAAGACAGTTAGGGTATGTTAAAAAACTCTGATCGTATTTTCTACCTCAACTTCAAAATCATCCTATGTCACTGTTTTATCTTTTTTGTTAAGGGTGTTTGATCTTCTTTGCATGTTCACTTTGCAAAGACTGGGTCAGAACTTCAGCAATGTAGGATGATTTTGAAATGATATTTGTTGAGGGAGAAAATACGATTGGAGTTTTTCGACATACCCTAACTGTCTTGAGCCAGAATACACAGAGTTCAGGGAGAGCAAGACAAGACGAGCATTTGAGGAAAAAAAAGTATTTAAATTAGATTTTTTTAATGAAAATAACCAATCGTTTCGCTAGATAAGACCCTTCTTCCTCAGCTAGGATCGTTTACAACCACATTTGGGATCGTTTGAAGCCGCATTTAAACTGCATTTTGGAAGTTGAAACTCGGGGCACCATAGCATCCATTATATGGAGAAAAATCCTGAAATGTTTTCCTCAAAACACAATTTCTTTACGACTGAAGAAAGAAAGACAAGGGGATGACAAGGGGGTGAGTATTATCTGTAAATTGTTGTTCTGGAAGTGTACTTCTCCTTTAATAAAGCATTGTCTAACAGCGACACCAGCAGGTAAAGTCTCTCTCGCTTCCCCTGAGCCCACTGAGTTTTAACAGACCCCCTAAAGTATGCTGGGGGGTAATAGAGAATAAATGGGGGAAAGTCATGTGAGAGGAGGTGATGCCTCGATCACAATGTAATTGGATATGACTGGTTATGTTTGGCAGTGATTGGTTTATGTGATAAATTCCACCTCTTGTGTTTGTCTGTGTTCGCGAATCAGTCTAAATGAACAATATAATAGCGTTAATGGGAAGACCTATTTTAAAAAGTAAGTAAACCGACACACTTAGATATAACCATTTGGTTCCATCAAAATAAGATTTGAGAAAACATGATCTGTGGGAGTTTTTAGTGAGTAATCAGCTTAGTAAAATATAAAGTAAATCTCTGTGTCCGTTACCAGTATTTACCAAACTTTGATTACTGATGATCTGAAAAATTAAAAAAATAGTTAAAACTATTAAAAGGAATAGCTGAACATAAGTTCACAAATAAAATAAACTGTTTAACTTTATACTGTCTTGAGTTATTATTTTGGAATAAATGTAAAATGCTTAAAAACACTTTTTTTCTGTTTGTGTAAGAAATGTTTATTTAACCAAGATAATGTGACTGGGACATGAATTAGCATTTTGTTGTTGTTTTGTCTTAACAAAATCGATCACTAGCCTCACCCTATGAACCTATTTTATGTTATGAAAGCAAAAATTGTGCAACCTCACTCTTAATTTGAAACATTGTCGAACATCACCTGTTGCCGTTTATGAATCCCACAGCCACAGTGGTCTCTTAAAACAAAAATAACATCTGGGAGTTGCAGGTGATTCTGGATGATGAAGTGGGCCTCCGCATATGTTACGCTCTCTTGGTGGTGCATGTATGCAGCTGGTGGAAAAACGCATGCTTTTATCTTTTCATGCTTCAGAGCAGAAATGTGACCTCTTGCATTGTGATAGAAATTACCTCGTTGTATGGGGCCATTAATAGTGCTAAAACAAACAGAAACTCTGTTTTTTGTCTATTATTTTCTTCCGTTTTTCTCTCAATAATATCATACATTTTTTGGCAGTAGAGTGTTCTGGTGGTGTAGTCAGACTGAGAACACCACCGCAGCACTATATTTGACTTACTCCAACATCCAGTTACCACTAATCACTGTGTTGAAGCGTTTTGCAGTGTATAAATGTTCCAAAATGCATTTGCGTGTGTTAGATCTCAGGGTGTGGAATAGGGCTCTCCTGGAGCTGAAAGCTGCGGTTAATAGCAGGAATAATCTAAGAGCAGACTAAAAGTTTGGCGTGAGGTGAAAACTGCAGAAGAGACTAATTATTTTGCAATAATACAGTTTGTGTGACTATAACTATGTTCTGTCTTAATGTTCCAGTAGCTACATGGAGTTTTGTTGCCAAATGAGCGGGAACATTATCAAGTGGGAGCCACTGATAATGATGGTCTGTGATTCGTTTTGATTTTTAGTTTCTCACATTTTCCTTTTTTTTCAGAAATATTATAAATTTGACTGTGCTGACACTTTCGGATGAAAATAAAATTTGAACTGAATTGAGCTGAATGATGACACTATTGCCCTCGGTATGCTTCATATAGCTGAATTGAACTAATTTAATAATTGATTAACTTCACACGGTAAATTCATCGAAGTATGTACAAATTAAATAATAGGACATATTTGTACTTGTTTTGGCTTATTTTATGCTTGTTTTGTCTTATTTTTATTTCGTCTTGCAGCCTACTTATAAATTTTCCTGTTTAAGAACCACTGTTCTGAACAGAGCGTAATTTGTTCTACTGTGGACAAAGAAACAATAACACATGAGATGTGATTATACACAGCTAAGTGTTCCTGCTTCCTGCAGAATGAAAGCTGCACTGATGGATGAAGACCAGATGAAGGTTTTCTAATGCCATCATGTTGGATTCATTTTACCATCACATGTGTGTCCCAGATAATAAGACTCTTTTCTCTTGTGTCATGCTGTCTCTCATTGTTGTTCCATTCCTTTTTAGGCATATTTCTTCTGCTTACGTATTTCAGTCTCTCACGTGTCTGATTTAATAGGTGCTATAAACCTATTTCTGGTGAAGGTAAATGCATACAACTAGCGACTTAACGTAAAGCACACGGTAACAAGCAACTAAGCAATCTGAGTTGCAATTAGGCCCCTAAATAGGACTAGGACTGATTCATTGTAAAACATGTTGCCTCTTCAGACAGTTAAAGACCTAAGGGCTCTTATCTGGCTGTCTGCAGACATATCTGTGGCTCTCAGGCTGGTTTAAAGGCATTCCTGACTGTTTTATCAGGGTTCGTAGAGTACAGGCTGTCTCTCATAAGGATCTCCCTAATCAGTCTTAATTAATAACACAAATACAGCCTCGGGAAGCGCCAGAGTTTCATCAGTGCATGCAGGCCAACAAGAAGCATTCTGCACAGCAATTTCTTTCTCTTATTATGACTTTCTCGGTTTCTTATTCACTCAACACCTTTTCTATCTAGCTAAAAGTGATCTTCTACAAGTAGACAATCACCTTACAATAAATTAGAGCGTACCTGTAAAGCACTGATAGTGAATTTCCAGTCATTTGTATCAACACCAAATATGACACATTTGTGTCTTTTGACAGCTGTCCAGGTTTCATTGTGTTCCTTTGCTTTTATGTCTCTTTGCTTTCATTTTTGCACAGCACATTCTGAGGGTTCCTGACAGATGTTTTTGCAGGCACAATATGAGATATTTGGACACGTTGATCTGTCTAGACTCGATGACAGTAATGCTCCTGCTGCCTTGTGCTTCAAAAAACAGGTCAGAGGGGTCAATGGCACTTTAGAAAAACATTCTCTGGAATTTCAGATGGGGGATCGTAGGAGAAAGGGTCATGAAACGGGACGGATGTATGCTAACAATAATGCAAAAAATATCACTGCCCTTTTCACCTCCACACTACTTGCATGAGATAAATGAACAATCATTTTTGAGGAAGAATGACTCTTGATATGTATATGTGTGTGTGTGTGTGTGTGTGTGTGTGTGTGTGTGTGTGTAGGGGTGGGTGTGTTTTCAAACAGGCTTATATAGAATTCCCATAGACTTCCCCTTCTTAATAGAATCCCTGCTGGGGGAAAGGAAGAATCCCACTCGAGACAAGCGTTCATCGGAAATAGGAAATTTCAAATCCATTTGGTCAAGGACTTCGATGTAATGACTCCCTATGGAGGCTGATCAGAAAAGCAGGCAAAGAATTTGGAAAGCACTAAAAGCATTCGCTAACATTCAGAAGGACAGCAGAGAGAGAGAAAGAAGTTTTATGGAGAGCTAGTTCTCCTCTGGTTTGGCAAATGGAAAAGGAGTTGGGGATCTGGCAACCCAGGATGCCCACTAAGTACAGATAAACACTGTGGTTAGAACAAGAATCAGCAGGAGCGCTGGGCGAACCGAAGAGAGATTACATAAGAACTTAGAACCGTAGATCTCTGTCTGTCTGTCTATCTTTCTATCCATCTATTCAAAGTGTCTAGAGAAACTTCTCTTTATAGTTAAGATAAATGTTGTATTTAAAAGGGTAGATTCTCGCCGGCGCCAATAGCCTTGTGGGCAGCGCGCCGACATACAGCGCTGTTGCGCTACGGGCGTCCCAAATTTGAATCCTGGCTTGAGGAGCTTTCCTTTCCCTGTCTTATGATAATAAAGACAAAAAGGCCAAAAAATAAATCTTTTAAAAAAAAAATGGCAGATTCTAAAGTCAGTTCTGAATGATTCACCGCTGTTTATAAGCATGTTGAGTTTGTGAGACTACACAATGCAGCCTTTATCCATCATCAGCCATAGCAAAATAAAATGCATTTAGAGCCAACCCAACATTTCATTCCCCAAATGAAGTGGAGTAAATGAATTAGAGGCTTGGCAATTGAGGATGTTCTTGCTTAAAGGCAAATCTGATCAGACATGTTTGGCCCCACCATGCACTTCGGCTGGGCCTTCGACCTCTGCATCTCTGAAAGATTGAAAACGTGTCTGGTAAAAGCTTCCAGACTTCCACGCCATTTAGGCTGAACAGAAGGAGCCAAAAACCATGAAATATTACAGTTTGACTGCAATGCCAATTAATTGCATATGAACAAAAGGACTTTCCTTCTGTGCTTCCATAACAGCTTAATACATTTGCAGATCTGGGTTAGCTAAACCATTTTTCAAACCACAAATGTCATTCAGGACAAGAAAAATGTCTGAAAACACGGACGTCATAATCATTTGTAACGGAAAAAGGGAGTAGAAGCTGCAGTAGGCTGCAAGATGAGGCAATAAATCATTTAGCTGCAATTTATAGCATCGCTGTTAACTGAGACTGGGTTAGTTAAAAGAAAAATTAGTTAGTCACTGCTGCCGTCTTTTCCTTTTGTCTGAATCCTGAAGTTCTCAAGTCGTTCCAACTTGAAACCATCAAACCTGCCTTTCCCTATATCCGAAAGTCTTCAGTGCAAGTCTACAGAGGACAAACCAACCTACATACCACGCACTTTTGTTTTTGTTGTTGTTGTTTGGCCACGTTTCTAGAATGCCCTACGTAGATAGAAGGTTGTGGTTGTGGTTATCTTTTCTAGATCAGAGTGCACAGGAAACCATGTGGTGTTAACTTAGAGATGACATCTGGAGGTACCTCGCCAGGAATGGAGACTTTTATGTATTGTTCATCCATCATTTTGACTTTGCAGTCCTGTTCCTGCTAAATGTGCTTAAGTGATTTAGATTCACTAGCTGTCTTTTTGTTGAAGAATATAAAGAGCAGTGGAGGAATATTGAATACATTCAGCGTAAGTTCTCAATCAAATCTCAGACAACTCAATCTAGATTAGGTGGCTAGACTGTCTGTCATGTACCTTCATTATTTCCTCTTTTATCTGTTACATTCAAGTACTTTCTCACATCCACAGACTCAGACATTGTGATTACACAGCTGCTCTTACCGCTGCACGCTGGAAGGCCCCCCTGGTGTAGGTGCCACCTCCTCTGTAGGTGATGGAGGGGATCTCTTTGCTGAAGAGCGAGCACTTGTGTTGGTGGGCTTTGGGTGCGGACACATAGTCCACTCTCGTAACCACATGGCTCTTGGAACTAAATGTCACCAGCGCTACACGTGTTGCCTCCGGCGCCACCGGAAAATCTGACAGCAGCTTCCGAACGAATCGCAGCTCGCTCCCGAAGTTGGAAGCTCCCACGCTGGACGACTCGTCCACGAGGAAGACCAGATCCAGACAGCCTCCGCGTTCCCGAAGAAGACGCACGTTCCTTCGGAAGACCTGGCCGAGACGTTCTACTTTGCTCTCCGCGCTCTCAGAGAGGTTTTGCCGGGTTTGGGCCGCCTGACGCAAAGCCCGCAGGGACAACGGCTGAGACTGGCTCGGCCAACCGGTGCAGCATGACCAGCACAGGAACAGTAAGGTGAACCTTAAAGTCAATGTCACCATGATAACGCCACAAACTCTAGCGTCCAGTAGTGGTTATGAGGGAATATTGAGGCGTACAAGTTTGTTGCAGTCCTTCTCTTCTTTTTGTTTTCTCTCTCTCTGAGTCTCCTATCTCTCTGCTGGTCTCAGGCATCTGTGGAGCTCCTGCATTTCAGACACCCTCCAAATGCGTCTCCCCTCTCTCTCAAAATCATTTAAAAAGAGCGAGACGGTGAAAAAAAGTTCGGTGAGAACGAGAGA
The DNA here is from genome assembly GCA_036247105.1 of Cirrhinus mrigala. NCBI lineage: Eukaryota > Metazoa > Chordata > Actinopteri > Cypriniformes > Cyprinidae > Cirrhinus > Cirrhinus mrigala. The sequence continues at coordinate 38,179,827 of CM070013.1, forward strand.
GGGTGTGTGTGCTGGTGCGAGACTAAGGGAAGGAGTGAGAGAGAGCAGCGAGAAGCGGTGGAGGAGGAAAAAAGGGGCAGTCAGAGGCGTGAGTGTCTCTCTCTTTTCTTCTCGTCCCGTTCTTTTCCTTATTCCCTACTTGTTCTGCCCTTCTCCCTTGCTTTTTCCTCTGCTTGTCCTAGAGTGCTTGAGTGAGGTTGTGTCATTGGAGCACTGCAGACTGTCCGTCAGCCAATGCCTTTGTGAGAGAATAAGGGTGTGTGTGTGAGGGAGAATGAGAGAGAGAGAGAGACGTTTGTCTATCGGCCTGTCAACATGCCCAAAGAAAACATCAGCACGGGGCCTGTTGATCAAATCCATATGTCTGGCACTCATCTGCTCTTGGATGAACACTCTCACCAAACCACCAGGCAGATACCAAAAGAGCCATCCGCTAATGAGAATAATCGAGAGGAGCTGTAGACAAAACAAGCATGAAATGAATACAAAAACTACATTCATTTAAATTCATTTGACAAGCAGGTTTTAAGTCGAAGCAACGTTAGATTAAGAGTCCACATGTCATGGCGAGTTTTGTAAGCAGAGCCTCTGGTCTTTATTACTTCCTCTTGTTTTCTCTTGGGGGTCTTGCGGGGAGAGAAATCTCAAGTAGGATCTGACCCCCCTCTCTGTCTCTTTTATTTGTTCCTCCTTTCTTTTGTGATTTTTATCTGTAACCAAAACAAAGTCTCAGTGCTTAACGCAGTTTGAGGTGGGCTGGCCGTAATTTGGCTGTATAACAGAACGATTTGAGCCAGGCTAAAACGTAAATTAATACAAATGAACACCACGTGTGAATCCCAACTGTCATGACTTTGACAGGACAAAACGGACGAAGATTTGCAGTATTGTGAGATTATAGTTCAATGAGCTACTGAGTCTTGACTGAAACAACATGCTGAGTGTTAAGTGTGGTCTATAAAGTTAACTGTGAACTTTGTGTCCGAGAGCATTGGGGACAACAGTGTTTGACTCACCAGTGTCCAAGCAGCTGGTCCACAGGGACAGACATCCCCCTGCTCATCATAAAGAGATCTAGAGACCTTACAAAGCAATATATACATATATTATTTATGTATTTTTTTATTTTGCATGTATTGATCTTGCATGCCATAATGGTAACTGTATACATACAGACACATTTTAAGTCATACGCATGCAGCATAAATCCACTCTGATCTGTAAATCAGTGTCTTGTTTCTTTTGTCTTTTATCTGATTGGCAGTAGTGATAATGGTGACACATTCTTGACATTTACTCAAACAAATGGAGTATATGTCAAAATAATACAAACACCAAATTTCTTGTAGCATTAGTGTTAAGCACTTTGCTCTTGCTTATATCTTGCTTTCACATATTTCACATATATATATGAAAATTAATGTCAGTGTTTGTTCTGATGCAACTAATTTATGATTCACAATACTTTTTTTCGTTATTAAACTACTTGGCAAAGCAAAGCGTCTTATGTAAAACTTAAAAATTGTAGAATAGTGTCCTCTACAGGTAAGTAAGGGTACATGTTATCTAGTCATTCAACTGTTAAGAAACCAGTACTTTTTAAACTGTAAGTGAAACTATTTTGCATTACAAAACAATGGTTCTGAACCTAGGGACCAGGACCCAGTGGGGGCCCTCAGAATTACTTATTTAAAACTGAATTATTTAAAATAAGACAAAATATCCTAAAACACCTAAAATCAAGATAGGTTTCCAACAATCTGAATGAGGTAGTCTATTTTAAGTGTGATTAAGTGTACTTTTCTTAGACCTGAAAAAGTCTAAATGTAAATGTAAAACTCAATAGGCATTTGTGTGTGTGTATGTGTGTGTACTTGTTTTTGCTACATTGTGGGGACCAAATGTCCCCACAAGGATAGTAAAACCTGAAATTTTTTACATTGTTGAGACCGGCCTGCAGTCCCCACAATGTTAAAAAATTATTAAAAATAGTAAATGGTGTTTATCTGAAAATGTAACGATGCAAACATGTTTTCTGTAAGGGGTAGGTTTAGGGTTAGGGTTAGGTGAGGGAATAGACAATATCATTTGGTCAGTATAAAATCTACAGTCTATGGAAAGTCCCCACAATTCACAAAAACAAACGTGTGTGTGTGTGTGTGTGTGTGTATATATATATATATATATATATATATATATGGGTATATATACGCGACATGGCATTTTCACTGTCCCACAAGAAAAAAATGAATATAATTAATATTGTCCTACATGGAACTGTTGTTATAAAAGCTGCAGTGTTATTCGATTTTTTTATTATTATTATTGTTTTTTTTGTTTGTTTTTTTTTTTTAAACTAAATGTAAAAATTGTCCTATGGTGTTGTAACGGTCTGGGTGTTGGTCCCTTTAAGACTTTGGTTTCTCTGCCCCTGCTCTCGTGGACATATTCTGGAAGAACACAGTGTGTTATCTGTTGTTGTTGCACCATTTCCTTAAGTAATAATATACAACTTGATGGTGACCTGCCTTGTGTGGTTCTTTCCTGATGTCCCACAGGTTACAGTGTGACTGTCTCAAGCATGGTTTAATAAATTACAACTTTTATAAATTAAAAAGAAAAGCATAAAAATGTTAATAAATACCTCTGGCATAATTGTACAAGTGTCTATTTTAGTAAATGGCAATCATTTTTGACACCATATCCTGATTTTAAATTGGCCAATTCCAGAAAAATTTTATTAGCTGAAGGACCCCATTCATGGTCGTGTTACTGATGCCCCTTGTCAAGCCCATGTGCACATGGTCAATTTTTGTCTCAGAATTGTTCAAATATTTTTTTTTGGAACCACTACAAAAGTTTTACGTTTTGTTGTCCTTTGGTGTGACACGCCTAAATTATATTTTTTACTTAAAAACTGTATGTTAAACTATATAATCATGGAAAATTACCCAAATGTGTCTTGCAAGCCGCTATTGACAGTTTAGCTTGGAATAGCAGTGTCATTAACTGACACCAAAGGCTGAAACATCCTATGGTGTGACAGAAAATGTCCTCCGGTGTGACGCCTGTACTGTTTCACCATAGGACAAAGATGTCACACCAGAGGACAAGGTCTCTTTAAAAAATAAGTGAAAAAATAAGTGTCTACCAGTGAAGATAAATCTCTCTCATGGTATTTATATATTATTAAGAGTTTTTTTTTTTTTTTTTTTTTTTTTTGCTATGTCACACCATAGACAAATTTATGGTACAGTTCAGTAAAAAAGTAGGAAAAAAAGAAAGAATTGATGAAGTTAAGGGACCCTTTATATTTTCTCAGAGATCTTTACACTACATAAATATATATATATTTTTTCTTCAAAAATGGTCTTTTACGAGCATTTTTCCCATTTTTTTTGTTTTCCCTTTATCACTGACAGCGTCTTTGCTTCTGGTCTTCGATGATCCAATTCAACCATACTAAGCGAAAAATGACTAAGGATAAATATTTATTATTATTATTATTATTATTATTATTATTATTATTACTGAAGAGTATTGAACTCTTTTCAGCACTGATGAAAATTTGTTTGAGCTGCGCCCTCTAGTGTACAGAGGTGAATTTACATTTCCACATGTTCAGCCTAAGGCTTATTCACTCTTAGTGTGAAAGGGCTTTTACATTTGCCAAAGACAGAACATAAAAACAAACAAGCAAGCCAATCCCAGATGAGAAAAGCAATGCAAAAGTAATGTTTCCATATAAAGTAATAAGTAACACAATTAGTTACTTTTTTTAGGGAGTACTGTAACACAATATTGTAATACATTACTTTCCGTAGTAAGTAACTAATGCAATTAGTTACTTTTTTAAGGGAGTAGTGCAATATTGTAAGGGATTACTTTCCATATAAAGTAACTAAGTAATGCAGTTACTTTTTTTAGGGAGTAACATGATATTGAAATGCATTAATTTCCATAAAAAGCAACTAATGCAATTAGTTTGTTTTTTAGGGAATAATGCAATATTGTAATGCGTTACATTTAAAATTAACATTTTGTAACATTTGTAACATTACAAATTAGATTTTTTATCATTTTGAGATCTTTTTTTTTTTAATTGAAATCTTAAATATTGTGAATATAATATTAAAGAGAGAGAGAATTACCACAACTTAAAATGATGGATGCTATTATAATTTCTCCCTCTGTTTTTATCTCTGAGCTTGTCGGAGTGAAAATTCATGAAGAGCTCAAATTTTTTCTGCTGGCTCCATCTATTGGTGAAAAGTTGCATGTGCGTCCTGCACAGGCTATTATTTGATACTCCATTATTTGACCTTATAAAATCAAAATTGTAGACATTTTGACATTTAGTTATAAACTAATGTACTTGTAAATGTTGACAAACATCACTTTTAGCAGGTTTAATAGGCCATTTAATTCTATTAAGAGTGTAGGTTCTGACACTGGTTAAAAAAAAAACACTAAAACAAAAAGAAATGTTTGAGATCTAAATATTACATGCATTTCATATGCTTTTGAATAACGTCAACTGGAAAATATTCTGTTTAAAAACAGATGTTGTATAGGATGCACCAGCAGGGGCTAATGGGGCTATCTATCCAGCCTTACCGTACACTGCACAGATGCTCTCTAGAATGATAATATCCCTCCCCCTAACACAACCAGCCAGCACGTAGCAAATCAGTAGTTCATGACTGTAAGCAAAGCCTAATGTCATTTTTAAAGATTCTTTGAAATGACGCAGTAAAACCTATTAAAACATTGTGGTTTTTATTTGTGTTTTCATGTTTTAGTCATTTTTGCCTGCTTAAGCATGCATGAGTATGCATGAGTCAAGTATACTCTACTCTGGCTTGCATTGGTCCAGAACACAACATATTTGACATTCTGAAATTGGTGTTTTTTAGACATGTTTCTTATCGGTTTAAGTATATTTGTTGTGGTTGTTCAGTAGAAAGCACTTCTTCGTATTGTATCCTCAAACAGCCAGCGCCCACAATAAAATGTAACGATCGGTGTGGTGCAGGTTCTCAGAGATATTTTTAGCGCAGCCTCTGATGTAGACATGAATAATTCATGAGCTCTGCGGCTGAATGATGGCCCACGGCATGCTGTGACATCACAATATATCAGTGACGTGAGATTATCCCATCTGCAAAAGAAAAGACTGCATTTATTTACCAAGTTTAACTTATTCATCCAGGGAAAATAATACAGAAATGTGAAACACTATACAGCTGCAATTTTGAGAGAAGAATTTGGTCTTTCCAAGAAATAAGGCATAGGAAAACATGTTGTTCCTCTCACACACTTAAAAAGAGAGAGGAGAAAAGGAACGGTTACTGTTTTTTCCTCTAGTGTTCGACATAAAAACTGACACACACATACCCACAACAGAACTCCACACTTGATGACAGAGTAATTTGTTAATTTACAAATTGAACTAAAAACCAAAAGGCCGCAGGGGAGCAAAAGTGGATGTTTCTGATGGGACAGCAGAGTGCAGGAATGAAAAACAGAGTGAGGGAGGAGAGGAAAAATGGGGAAACGGAGGAGACCGGATTGAACCAGAGTTCCAAAAACATGCTCACGCTGAGGAGAGCGTGAGGAGAGGAGTGAAAACGGAGAACGCTGGGAAGAGGGGGAGAAACCGAACCGGCAAATAAGAAGAACGAGAAAAGCTGTATTTCAGAAAAGCAAACAAATATGACAAGAACACAGAATTTAAAGGAACAGCTCATCATTTTGTTCCAAACCTCTGCGACTGCAGAACACAAACAAGAATATTTTGAAAGATGTTGGCTACCAAACAGCTTTGGCAATCACTGTCTTCCATTATACAGACAGAGATTAAAAAAAAAAAAAAAACACACAAATTTTTCTAAATGTCTTCATGTTTCAAAGAAGGATTAAAATTAGTTTCGGAACAACATGAATAAATAAATGATGCCAGAATTTTCATATTTGGGTGGGCTATCCCTTTAACCCGTGATTTGAATACAATAGACTAAAGTCGTATTAAAAACTCAAAATTAAGATTTGACAGGCATTCCTAAAGCTTCCGTAATATCATTACTGAATGATGAAAGAGGGTAATCAGTTCAACAATGATAGTTAAATGTAATTAACACTCTGCTATTGTGCTGCTGATGAAAACACTGATTCCAAACCACTTTGATTGATCACTGAAACTCCCACCTTTGATTAAAAACAAAAGACAGCCTCTCACTCCACAATAAATGTAGATACACCGTCAATCACATAGAAACCTGGTGGGAAGGGTGGGACAAAACAAAATCAGAGTGTTGAAACACATATGTCCAACTGTACATGATTCTGTATATGATTGTCCCCCGCAAAAAATAAACATTCTGTCATCATTTACTCATCCTCATGTCATTCCAAACCTGTATGCGTTTCGTTCTTCTGCACAACACAAAAGAAGATATTTTGAAAAATGGTGGAGTCCAAACAACATCAAACTCCACTGACCTCACTGTATGGACATATATACACAAGTATATTTTCTGTTCTGGAGAAGAAACAAAAATCATACAGGTTTGGAACAACATTTTGCTGGTGAGTTATTAAGATGTTGATGACATTTTAATAAAATGTGTTTGCACACAAATACAAACGTATGCATATGAATTACAGACACAACAAAAGGAACACTTACGGCGATCAGACCGGCTGTTATGTATGTTGTAAAATTGAATGTGACACAAACACATACATGAAAATACAGTTTTATTCCTCTGAGTATGTTCTTGGACATATTGTTCCTGGAGCACATGTGCTCCGTGTGTATGGTAAACAGACGTATCAAATTACACTTCCTAGAAATATTTGCGCCCCCTCGCTACATGCCTTTCTCATTCTTTTTTCTTCACTTACACTCTTTCTAATGATCTATTTCTCTCGAAAGTTCATAATTAAATTCATAACTCTCTGTAACACATACATTATGCCGCTCGTAAACATACTGTATACAGGTGTAGACATGCTGGTTTTCATTTCCCCCGTTCTCTCGCTCCATCATACATACTAAGGGAGCTTCATCCACATTGCGCAACGCTCCTTCTCGTGTTGTGGTAAATAAAGTGTCCAGGCACCAAATCTGGTACATGTGGAAGAGCATGACTCAGCAGTCCTGAGGTCAACAACTCAAAAGAGGGCTGTTGTTTTGTCTTTTCAGGTTCAGAAACACTATAGGAGGCAGAGTAGTATTTGCTGTCAATCACAGCTTAGCATACTTTCTAATTTACTTTACTAGTTATTAGAGAAGAAGAGCAGTTATTTTATTCATACAGTGGGGCTGACATATCTGAGACTGTGTTTTAAATCTGGATTTTATTTTATTTAACCCTCTGGGCCTCTTCGGTCTTTGACCGAAAAATTTTACATTTCAATTTTTTACATTTTTGTGTAAAAAATGTAATGACCAACATAGGAAATGAATAGGAAATATGGAAAAATATGAAAATTCAATGAAAAAAAAAAGGTAATAAAAATTATATAAATACTGCATAGTATCATAAAATCCCCCCAAACTCAAAATAACCCAAATATATTATTCCAAAAAAAAAAAAAAAAAAAGTGTGACCTCCAGCTGTATATGTGTGTATATATATATACCAAAATCATAATACAAACAAAATGCATGTTATTTTTTATTTAGTACTGACCTAAATAAGATATTTCACATAAAAGATGTTTACATATTGTTCACAAAAGAAAATAATAGTTGTATTTGTGAAAATGACAAAGGTTCAAAGGTTTACATACACTTGATTCTTAATACTGTGTTGTTACCTGAATGATCCACAGCTGTGCTTTTTTTTTGTTTAGTGATAGTTGTTCAAGAGTCCCTTGTTTGTCCTGAACAGTTCAGCTGCCCGCCGTTCTTCAGGAAAATTCTTCAGGTCCCACAAATTCTTTGGTTTTTCAGCAATTTTGTGTATTTGAACCATTTCCAACAATGACTGTATGATTTTGAGATCAGTCTTTTCACACTGAGGACAACTGAGAGACTCATATGCAACTAATACAGGAAGTTAAAACACTCACTGATTCTTCAGAAGGAAAAACAATGCATTAAGAGCTGGGGGGTGAAAACTTTTGAATAGAATGAAGATGTGAACATTTTTCTTATTTTGCCTAAATATCATATATTTTTCATTTAGTACTGCCCTTCAGAAGCTACAGAAAATACTTACATGACAAAATAAGTTAAATTTACCCTGGCTCACCCCCCGGCTCTTAATGCATTGTGTTTCCTTCTGAAATAGTTGCATATGAGTCCCTCAGCTGTCCTCAGTGTATATGTGAACATCTTTTACGTGAAATATCTTATTCATGTCAGTACTAAATAAAAAATAACATGCATTTCATATGATCCCTCCTATTTTGGTAAAATAATTAACATTTTGCAGATTCTGCAAGGTGTATGTGAAGTTTTGACTTCAACTGTATATAGTGTCACTACTCAAAAACGTAATTGTGTGACATTGTGCATTTGAACTGCTTTGTACAGAAAGTCAGATGTTCTTTTGTACAGAATTCATATTATAATCATTTATTTATATTACATTTGTTACATATTTTATTTATAATAATATTGTTTACTGACATTACTATGCTAATATAATATGCAACTATTTGTATTAGATATAGGTGTAAATTTAATTATTCACCAGTGTGATATAAGCCAGGGAAAATGAAATGTCATGAGCCATATCCATTGATCAAAAAAATATTACTATGTCAAGCTGGAAACCGGCCATACATTAGCTGAAAGGGGTGCTGGGTAATATCTTTCTATATCCTGCTGCTGATTTAATATCTCTCAGTAAAACTGTCTCTGGTTATAGTTCAATTTTCTCTGAAGTTCAGACAGGCTTATTTGTCTTGCTGTGCTCTGTTTTTGGATTGATATTGTCATTGCTAAGATTTTTTCCAGCCGCTGGGCAGTAAACAGAAGTAAAAGCTTTGGGTATTAATTAACCTCATATCTCTGCGAATCTCAACGGTTTCTAGTGCCCTCTTATCACTGAGAAAGAAGACTATTTGGGAAGACAGAGACGGAGAGACAAAGGGTAATAGTGGTCATATCAATGTAACCAATCATTTATCAGTACGTTGAAGGCTAAATGTTGCTGACTTTTGACAATCCACTGGAGTTTAAACTCAGTGCTCAAATCTTTCCCACCAGTCGTGATTGTTTTCCTCTCTGTCTTTTTAAGTCACTTTATTTTATACGTTTCAGTGCCTGTTCTCCCTTCAGATATTATAACTTCTAGTTTTGTGTCCTTCAGCATTTTGGACACAAACAGGTATCATTTTTCAAACTGATCATGCAAAAAGGTCTCCAACAAAACGGCTGTCTGTTTCCTGTGTACTTCCTCAGGCTTTAAGCTGAACGTGCCACTCACTCATGTGGATTTGACATGTTTACCCGTCCACTGTCTTGCTGATTAAAAGGAGGAGATTGGGTCAGTCCAGACGAGATTAGTGCAGTCAAACACACGTTCACACAGTTTTTACATACACGTTTACACTCAGTAAAGGTTGAAGGACATAGCAAACGTTTTTAGAAAACAACCTTAACCGTTTTCAGATGGTTCGTAAAATCTTTATGTCTCTGATGGCAAACATAGTTTATGGGGACAAAAGCATTAACCGGAAATTATGCATGACAAATATCCAGAATATTCAAACTAATTTTATTAAATATATTTAAAATATTGCAATGCAAAAAAATATATAATTTAACAAATTAATTTATTCTATTCAGTATTTGTTTTGACTTAAGTATGTTTTGTCACCCCATTTTCTGGTTTCTACTTCGGTTACAGGTTTCTACTTAAAACATGAAAGGAAAATAATGTTCAGTTAGAAACTACAGTGATGTGATGTGCAAATATAACCACTGAAATATTGTTTTGAAATCATCTCTTCTTGTCTCACTCACTGAGTTTCCTGAATTAGAGATAAATGAGTGAACATTCTGTATCAAACCTAAAGAATGACTGTTGATATCAAATGTCATATTGACCTGTAACGCCGCTCTAAGGCCTACACCCTTGTACTATGTGTTTACTTGGATACATGGCTGACTGGTGTTTTTAAGATGCTATTCAACCGGTTGCGTTTGACCCAATGCCCTGCTTCTGCTCACTGAGCAAATTAATGAAAAAGAAGGCCATCATGAGGGCCGCATGTGGTTCTGTGTACATGTGTGTGTGGAGCTGTACGTGTGTGTGCCTATGAGAGCCATTAAGATATCAAGCAATAGCCCATTTATCTATGACAGCACAGCTGTGCCAACAGTTTTAGAGTCTTCTTGTCCACTTTGATTCACATAATAATGAATGATGTGATGCAGTGGCAAAAACATTACATTTACCTCAACTGCTCTCCTACCGTCGCTTTTTTTTCTGTCTATATTATCTCTCGATTGGTTCAAGAAATCATGAGAATGAAGTAAATTTATGACACTCCCAAAGAAATGCACTTTGCCCCCCTAAGACTATAACTATGGAGGACTTTTTTATGGCTGTTCTAAACATTGGATGGTCTGAAAACAATATGCTATTTTTGTGATCTTATGACTCATTTTCTGCTGAGAAATAAGCAGTGTAGTCATAAAATATTTGCTTGGTCTAAAGCTCACTTGAATTTGTTCTGCATCATTAGACGTGATATTATGCTGCCTTGGAGGCATGTCTTAAACTGGTTTCTTTATAAGAGGTACACTGTAAAATATTTCCTTCCACTCAATTAAGTTCAGTTGCTCCAACAGGTGTTGCCTGTTTCTGAATTTGTATCTGTTTCTGAATCTGGTGTTTCTGAATTGTGTATTTTTAAGTACAATCAATTGTCAATTAAATCGTGTGTGTGTAACCCTGTCATAAGGGTCATTTTTTTAAAATTTATACATCATCTGAAAGCTGAATAAATAAGCAGAATAGGACAATATTTGGCCAAGATACAACTATTTGAAAATCTGAGGGTGCAAAAAAAAATCAAAATACTGATAAAATTGCCTTTAAAGTTGTCCATATGAAGTTCTTAGCAATGCATATTACTGATCAAAAATTAAGTTTTGATATATTTATGGTATATAACGATATATACGTTTTAAAATGTACAAAATATCTTTATGGAATATGATCTTTATATAATATCCTAATGATTTTTGGCTATTGCTACAAATATACCCGTGCTACTTATGACTGGTTTTGTGGTCCAGGGTCACGTACAGGGTAAAGTGGGGGAAGATGTCCCCCCTTAAGAACAATGTGGATTTACTTTTACATTTTAACATATTTAGATGTAAGTTTAGCATTATGATGCATGGATGATGGTGCATTAGCCAAAGTGTTATTATAGGAAATTAAAAGAAACATTTGCTAATTCAGTTGTTATAGCACAAAATGTCAAATATTAAAAGAGGGGAAATATGTCATAATAGCAGCACTATGAATGCAAATTTATTTCTCTCAATCAACCTATAGGTTTTAATGAAAGCAAAGTTATCTAAAATGTACATCTAATTCATAATTCTTAAAAAATAATCCAATTAATTACAATAAGTAATGCATTTAATTTTTTTTAATTATTTTAAATATTTAAAATACTACATTTAAAAATAATATTAACAACATGCCACTTCATCTTACCCCATTGGTGTGTTGTTAAAATAAAAACTATAACTTCACTTATTTATACATTTTCAAAACACTGAGGCACAAAACCTATCATATTTACATAATATAATTTCACAAATCACTTTTTTTTCCAGAGACATCTACTGTGAATATATATACATACACATACATACAATATATATTGTAGACATTTATTCAGATAAACTGCAAAGGGAAAGCGCTCCAGCCGTTGCTATGGTTACTCCCCCAGGCAAACGTGACTTGTTCGGTTTAATGGCAGGTGAAAATAAGGGTTCTTCCTAATTTTTGTAATTACTCAATCGTTTAATCATACTAAAACGTATAATTACTCAAACGTGTGCGTACATACTAGAAGAGCATTTGTAAAGACTGTTAAAGTCCTTGTGAGAAAGTAGGCTATTATTGTGTGATATTTTCACTAGGCTTTGGAAGCTAACACACTGACTGAGATGTTTAGAAAGAAGCGATAGATAAATGAAACTGTATATTGTTTGGTTCAGGTAGATCATATTCCTCACTGTGCGAGCTGCTCAACAGCTTGCCAGGGCTTTACGAGGGAGTTGTGTAGATCACAAAAACAAGCGCCGTGACGTGGGGGAAGGGGAGGGGGTGCGACTGTACTTATGGAGGCGGGTAGGAGGGGGTTGACATAAGGAGTAAATACTACAGACTGTGGCGGAGCTTGGACCACTGCTGCTTTGGATATCACTGGGGACGCGAACAGAGTGCAGCGCACGGGCACTGAACTACCTAAAGGCGTCTGGCACGAGTCCTTGCCTAAAAATGTACCCCATGCCTTAAGAACGAGGAAGCACCAGATATTTGACAGGTACAGGAAGAAGAACACATTTTTGAATAGGGTTTAAGCCTCGGTTTGGCGCGGCGTTTTGGTTTATACGGCAGATTAAAGCCTGGATAACCTTCATATAAAACGGACACAAAAGTTGCAAATGGACTATTGGTACTGTAGTTTTTTTACGCTCTAAATTAGTGTTGTATGTGGATTTTTAACGCCCGGAAAGGAGATTAACATTCAATGACACTGACAGTGCCTTATTTTAATAGTATTTTATAGTCTTGCACAGCAGTCGCCCCTCTTACTCAGCCGCTAGATTTTAGTATATACTGACACATGCTTCAGAACAGCCTCGTTGATAAGAAAGGAGAGATAAAGTGTCATAGTCGCATATTTTGCTCGAGATTGTATTCAGGCTGTTTATGTATACATTTAGGGTCGCTATCTGAGATCTGACCGGCAGCACACGTCAAGCGCGGCTCTAGCAGCATCACCGCTCAATATCGAGGACTGAACATCTCAATTACCAACATGACGGATGGACCGAGACAAAGAGGGAGCGCAGCCCCGAGCATTAGCGAGGAGGGAGCAGCAGACGCAGGGAAAGAAGCAGGACAGTCGGTGGCGTTAAAGAAAGAGATTGGTCTCGTCAGTGCATGTGGCATTATTATAGGTGAGTGTTCACTTGTTCCTTTAAATATATTTTCATAGGAGTAGTTGTTTTTTTTTAACGGATGTACTGTATGGTCAAGCATGCACTTGATTGGATAATGCTGAATGAAACATCTTGCAGTCTGCTTCTCTTTCACACACTAATCAGTCCTATAAAATGGGAAATAGATAATTTACGTTGGAAAAAATAAATATTTAATATCTATCATAGCACACTAAATATGTGGCCCTGGGCCACAAAAGCAGTCATAAGGGGCTTTAAAAAAAAAAAAAAAAAAAAAAAAAAAAAAACCTGACATTCATACGTCCTCTGAAAGCTGAATAAATAAAATAAACAAAGCTTTGCATTGATGTATGGTTTGTAAAGATAGGACAATATTTAGCTGAGATATAGCTATTTCAAAAACTGGAATCTGAGGGTGCAAAAAAAAAATCTAAATATTGAGAAAATCGCCTTAAAAGTTGTCCAAATGAAGGTCTTAGCAATGCATATTACTAATCAAAAATTACGCTTTGATATATTTATGGTAGAAAATTTACAAAATATCTTCACGGAACATGATTTTTACTTAATATCCTATTGATTGTTTGCATAAAAGAAAAATTGATAATTTTGACCCATACAATGTATTGTTGGCTATTGGTTACAAATATACCCTTGCTACTTAAGACTGGTTTTGTGGGCCAGGGTCACAATTAGTAAAATAATCAGTATTGGTCATACAAAAACTATAGATCACTATAGATCAGTCTCTTGCAGATAAATATTTCATGCAATTCAATGAGAACAAACAACATATACATTTAAAAGAAGAATATCATTTACTCAAAACATAAAATGTGCACTATCCATCAACAAGGCTGTCTATGGCACTACTACTGCAAAATGTGCAGGTCTTTTTTTTTATTATTTTTTATTTATTGGTTTAAAATACATAAACTGAATTAACAAGAATTAAGAAAACTGCACTTGCCTGTGTTAAATTGGTGTTCTTTTTCACTTGATCACATTCTCTTAGTCTCCTCAGAAAAAAAAAGAAATCAGGTCAGTGGCAGAGAAACTGCAAAGTGAAGTGGAAGTGAAGACAGGAAACGTGACAGAAGTTTTGTCAAATTGTAAAGTATATTGCAGAGCAATATTCTCATTTATTGCTTTAGGTAGCATTAAGCTATAAAATATATTATTTGATGTAATGAAATTACAGTTAATGAAAAGTAAAACCAACCCATGATAATCCCAACCCACATTTTAACTGCAGCTATATGATAATCCTCTTCAGCAATCTTGATCAGGTCAGGTCACACATTCACATGCTCTCAGTCCCCCACGTGAACATCATTATCAGGTGATTGTCGCTTCGGATCGCTCAAAGCTTTCATCAAGCCTTTGTTCTCTGTGTGCTTCACTAAATTTATCAGAATACTTTAGAACGGCTGCCATTATCGTCATTATCAACTCCTTCAATGTGATATTAAACCCTTATTTACCTGGAAAAAAAGCATGGACCTGAAAGTGAACTTTCTGTGATTTTCAACATGTAACATTCAACATTTTTTGATTTTGATTTTGCTGACAGATCTTCTGTAGGTGAATAAAAGAGAAAGAGATTGTGAAATGATGCAGATATCTGGCCCTAAATGTTATAAAGATATGCTTATGGATCAATTGGAGAACATCATAAATCAAGCTGGTTACAGGCTTGCAAAGTTTTATGTGCGTCAAATTAGATGTAACCAGTCAGCATCTCAATTCTAGTATTTTGAATTTATCAGTTTCTTGATCTGATACAGTCACAATTAAATGTTAGCAAATGGTTAATCCTCCAGTAATCATTGTTATATATAACCAACATTGTTTGCTCACCAACTAATAAAATTAAAGGTCTTGACCTTTCTCGTTTTTTCTTAGTTGCAGCTTGATGTAGAACTGAAAACCAGAGTTGTTAGCATGAGGTTTGAGGTGATTATACAAACCACAACAGATCACAGTTGAACCTGATGAAAAGAGACATTGTTTTGTGCAAATGGCTTGCTTCATTAACCCAAACTTTGATTTTTATATGTGAATTTGTAAAAGGGAAACATCTGGCTATCAAGGCTACAGACCCACAGAAACAGTTGGATCAATAGAGGCATGAAAGAAAATCAATAGGACAGTTAAGAGGGATTCACCGAAGAAAGCATGTTAGCAAGAGTAATAAATAAAAGTACCAAAGTATCAGTATTGTACATCACTGCACAATAAATGGGCCATGTCTCTGCACAGTGATTGACATGCAAATATGATAAGCTGATAGCAAAGAGTGAACTGAATTTTAGGTAAGTGAGTTCACTGCGGGCACTTTGGCGCCGCCCTATGCAGCTATAGTGCTTGTAGCAATCACTGACCTAAATCCTGAAACGCTGCAGTCTTGTTAGCAAAAATGTACAGGCAAAAAATTGTCTATTTTCAATAGTGTAGTGATATATGAAGCACAGCTCACAAAAAGCCACAAACAAAGCAGCATTCACATGACTAACTTAGACCCATTGTGAAATCCATGTGGGGAAATCTTTTGCCATCACAAAAAATTCCCAATTGTGTTCATTTCTATTAAAATGACTGGATTTTGTCTACAAAATTTTGCCAAAAAGAGTAAATGTGACTGCACTTTAATGTGTCAAATATGACAACAGTGATATCATAAATTTGAATTTTTTTATTTCAAATCATGCTACAAGTTTTTTTTAAGATGGTACAGCTAATTTGCATACATGTTCTACAGTAAAAGCCAGATGATGCTTTGAACTGACAGGCATGACTTCTATGTAGTGTTTAACAAGGCTTAGCGCAGTATGATTAGATCAATGTGAGCAGACTGACAAACTAGAATGTTAAATCAGTGATTGCTGCTGTGTTGTCAGTGATGTTTGTGTGGAGACCACTCACTAGGGAAGCAAAAGGATGCAGTATGAACAGGAAATCCATCTGCATTTTTTTCCACTTGAGTCAGCAAGATTTCTCATTCTACAAGCGTGCACAATGATCTATCAGCCCCTTTAGGTTCACAGCTTAAAACATGTTGATGTCCACATTTTGCCGATAGTTTCCACAGAGTCAAATAATACTCCAGCTGGCTGAAACCAGATCAATCCCTACATGCTTTGGCAATAGTAAAAGATACCTTAGATTGTATAAAGTTGTGTAACTTGTACTTTGAGGTCATGGGACATCAAGTTTGTGATAATCATATCTTGACAGCTTTTTCACAACAGAGATTAAAGGAGAGAAAAGAAGAGGGAGAACAACCAAAGACGGAAGCTGAATGATAAGGTCTAGTCGTGAAGGTTTATGGATATTCTTTTAAATCAGATTATTCCAAATAAATCGTGCAGAGCAGGAGAAGTCATCTGATTAGTTGTTTACAGTGGCTATGTTCAGCAGTCACTTGTGATTTACAGAACATAATTGCTGTGACAGTCCCACAGGAAAACCAAGACTAGCTGCCTTACTCAAGGGCACAGAGGTAATAGGGCAGAAACTCTGCAGCTCAGAAGTGGTGTGATATTAAAATCTTAGACATGTAGTGCAACTAGGGAAGAATGAAGAATAAACCACAGTTATAGTCCATGTGCAGAGCCAGCAGTCACTTCACAAACTGACTCGGATACTAGATCAGCGGTTTCTGCTTGTCCAGTCATATGAGAGTCTTCCTGCATGGAAGAGCCTTGATCAAGCTTGGTTAGATTTGACAACCACTTTGAGCTCTTCACAGGGATTTGGTGGTAATGCACCAATTTAATAAAGCGTGACTAGTTCTGTTTGTGTGCCTTCATTGTAATAACTCAGTAGTTTTAAATTAGATAGGGGTCGACCGATGTGTTTTTCAGGGGCGAAGCTAATACCGATTATTACAGATCAAGTAGACCGATAACCGATATTTTGAACCGATATTTATATGTCTGGTGTAAAAATGAAAATTAACGTCAAACTTAAGAATAACAAGGGCTCTGACAAAAACTTTCTTTAAATGTTTTTAAATAATTTTATCGGCAAAGGAGTTCTAAAAATAACCGATACCAATAGCCATAAAAATGCTTAATAATCAGTCAACCCCTAAAATTAGATCATCTGTGAGATCTACAGTTGTTCTACAGAAATTACATTTGCAAGTTATGGATGGGTTTGTTGGTATTGTGTAAACTAATGCAGTAAATACACACATGCATTCTCTCATACAGTACAGTGACCTCAAAAAGTATTTGGACATTCAAGTTTTCTTTTCTTTCTGGTTGTCTTGTCTGTGGATGTGTGGAACATGCACATATTGAACCTGAGGGAACATGACCTAACTCACCCACTAAAATTGACCAGCTGGGTAAAGATAAGTGAAATTAGATCACATTTTGATATTTTTTGTATTCGATGTAATGAAATTCAAAGATTTTTATGGGTGACATAAGTATCTAAATATTTTTGGGGCCAATATGTGTATCACAAACAGACATGGTTCACACAGTGTTGGTGCACTGCTGCACTAAGTGCACACACTCTTATACGGCTAGACAAATACGCACTACCCCATATATATGCTGTGTGTACTCACGCCATTAGTCACGCTGAATACTAACTCAGCAAATTACAGTCTGCTCTCTGTGAATCGTTCTCTCCACCTACTTTCTCTCTCGGTTCTCCCTCCTGCTTCCTTCTCTCTTTTTCCCTGCCTCACTGACATTTTCATTTTCTTTTTGATTTATGCACTGTCCTGCTTTTATTCCATGTTTTTTTTTTTAAATATCACCTATTTTGTCTTTTTGACTGTTAGATCTCACTGATCTCTATATTTTCTGAAGTGTGTCACACTGTTATGTCATCATGGCTTCCTGTGTATTTTAGGGTGCTACAAGTAGGGAAGTAATTTAGGGATATAGTAAATTAGGGAAGCATCATATTGCACATTTATCAGACAAAACTGGTAATCTATGTTTCAATCTATTTTAAGATTCAGATTATCATCTAGCGCTCGCTTAAAAAGATTGTGATAGATTATCACAAAAAATGTAACCCATTAAGTACTATCTCTTGAAGATTGTCTTATCTTTAAGAGCATGTTGGAATGCATTTCTGTGTGCATACAATTATAGTTTTGTGTAGTGTGGTGTTTTAATTGACTTTTTTCCACAAAGTTGTATAGTTTTTAATGTGAATCATAACATAAAATTACATTTCGAAATGTGAATCCCTAATGCTTTCCTACAAATCTAAAATCTCTATAAATCCTTACTCAGGATAAAGTCCGTTTCATTCAAATGGCTAGACATCCATTAGTCATAGGTCTGTTACACATAATCAGTGCTTTTTTTGGAGTTTATGGTGAGGATTGAAAGCTTATATGGTGACATGACAGCTTTAAATAATTCACATCAAACTTTCTGACATGCTTTCTACATTAACTCCCATTTCTAATACTCAACATTTTGTTTTCTCTTTTACAGGTAATATCATTGGCTCTGGAATCTTTGTCAGCCCGAAGGGTGTGTTGGAAAATGCCAGTTCAGTGGGCCTGGCCCTCATCGTATGGATCATCACAGGCATTATAACAGCGATCGGCGCACTCTGCTACGCTGAGCTCGGTGTTACTATCCCCAAATCTGGAGGCGACTACTCTTATGTCAAGGACATCTTTGGAGGGCTGGCAGGGTGAGGTTTTCAGTCACACATTGGTTTTAATATTAGTTCCAGAGGCTATTTCTGAACAGCCTAAAGTCCAAAGTCTATATTATTTCTAAAAGCTGTTACTCTTAATTTTTAAGTAGGTGACTTATTATTCATGTGCAGGGACATTTTAACATGATAGTATCTTAGTGTTCCTATAAGTGATAGATTAAACAGACTTCAAGAAAAATATATTATTGTTATTGCAGCCATCAAGGACAAAATATTTTTGTTATTGTCAGTAAAGTACAATAAATACTCAAAAACAACTCAAGCTGCAAGCAACATAGTGAGAAAATCAGATATTGCAGATAGCTGAACAATTCCAGAATGAATAGCTGGTTCTGTCCCAACAGGAATCCTTTTTCCCTCAAATGTCTATAATCTCCTTTCAACGAGTAAACACCACTATCCGTCATTAGCTTGTTAACACCATTAGCATTGCTGCTGTCGGGTGAAGTGGTTGTATCTGATTTAAAATTTCTTATTCCACTAATAGGCAATATGCGGTCAATCAAACCTTATAGCCCTGGCTTTGCTCACATGCCAACAACCTTTGCTTAGCACGGCGACTGCTCTAATAAATGATACTGCCAGTGGACATCCATTAGCTGGTCACTCAGTCGTAACTCCATTTCACTCAGCACCAACAAATGATGGTGATAAAGAGCGTCTATCCTAAGAATAAAGACATTGCTTTATGCAAATAACACAAAAACAATCATGGTATTACTATTATGTGTTTTTGGAGATTAAAGATAAAGAGATTTTTTTAGGCAAGTATTATACCATCTATGTGTGTTTTTGCGCTACAGGTTTCTACGGTTGTGGATCGCTGTGTTGGTGATCTACCCTACTAACCAGGCGGTTATTGCTCTCACCTTCTCCAACTACGTCCTGCAGCCTCTGTTCCCCACCTGCTTCCCCCCAGAGAATGGTCTGCGTGTGCTCGCTGCCATCTGCTTGTGTGAGTACCAGAAGGAGAAACAGAGATCTCATTGTCCTAGAATTTAGGGATTTTAGGGATGCATATTGAGATGACTGTTGATACTGCTACAGTATAAGGCCTTCATTTAAAATTTAAAGCCTAGCTTAGCAGGCATTGTCAATTCATAGTAACCTGTCCTGGTAATGCAAATATTAAAACTTGGCAGATACAATTAGGATGTTAAATATTTTCATGTTAAGAAAACATTGTTTTATGTTGTTTACCTCACGGATACAACAACAACTTACACAATCTCTATTTCCACATCTGCTTGTGATTCCCTTAACACATTTGTATATTTTAGACATTTTTCTCTGATGCACACATTGTTGTTGGGAATGGGAACTTCATTACAGCCTCTTATGTTTGACCGTAAGGTCAAATCACGCTTAAGCGAAAAAAAACATTCAAAGCCAGGACTAGAAATACAGAGTTTTGGGACTGACAGAAAGAGCAAGATGGATTGATGTGTGAATGAAGATGGCCGAGAGGTCTTATCCTGGGAGAGTGGACAGAAAGGTTGTGGGAAAATGTGTGGAGGATAGCGAGGGATGAGACTGAAAGAGAGAGGGATGTGTGAAGACGAATGGAATGATGTTTTTCAAGGCGTCAAGAAGCCTTGAGCGTGGGCTTTCTGCAAACTTCACGCTGGAGCTACAAATACTGCATGCTGTATGTAGACAGACAAACAACAGAGACCCTAGAACAAAAAGAGAGAGAGAGGTCAAGAAGATATAAGATATAAGGTGATATTTCACCTTTTTTTGATTTTTAAACAAAGGGCCAGATTTACTAAACAGGGCAAATTACCGTTAGAGCGTTAGAGCATAGAGAATTCAATAAAAGCGCCGATGGGAGGGGAAAATTTAGCATGTGATTTACTGACAGTGCACACATTGAAGAACACAGATGCAGCCAGATCATTTCCATAATGACCAATCTAACAAGAGCAGTGCAAATTACCGCCTGCTTTAAGACATGCTTTTTTGGGGCGTTAAATGATGCCGCAAATACCAGTAATTTGACAAGCGCAAGTGTTAGTAAATGTGTCACTAATTTTAATACTCTCCTCCCATAAGAAAAACTCCTATAAATGCATATTCAATAAGGTCAGGTGCAAAAATAAAGTGTCCACACCTTTTCAGCGTTAATTCTGTGCATCTTCAGTAAATCTTGACAGTACTATTTTAATGCCAAAAGACGGTTTGTGTTGGTGCAAGCTGTTAGTAAATCTTGCCCAAAATATGTTAAGTGTTAATTTAAGACTAGACTTAATAGCTGTTTAGTTTAAAAACAGTTCATAAGAGGTCAAAACCAGAGTCAGAATGATCTATTTAATGTATGGCTTGTAAACCAGTACGAGCTGTTTGTCCAGTTTGTAGGGTTACAGATTTGATCCAGCATTCACTGTGTGCTTGCAAGGCTGAATTACGGAAAGGGGACTGTATCAAGATCAAAATCTTCTGATTGAATGAAGTTGAAAGTAGTTCTTTCTTTTTTTTTAAATAACCAGATGTTCTCAAGCAGCTCTGAAGCTTTTTTCTTCTTATTTAGTTTTGCTTTTGTTTTGTTTAGAGAGCGGCAGGAAGTGAGTGAAAGGGCATAAGTGGACACTATGGCACAGTTTTACAGGATGTCCCTGCTGTTGTACCCTACTGTTTTATACCTCTTTACCTCCTTCATGCCTTTTTTGTTCTAGAACAGTACAGCGGTTCTGAGAAATGTCTGTAAGTGTGCACATGCTCTCTTTCAGAACCTGCCTAAGTAGGCAGCATTTTAAGGAAACACAGGCACACTCTTGACACAAACAGCATTCCAAAAGGTAGTCAGATTAACTACTACCATTTAAGACACTTCACCTTCTTTTAGCCAAAGACTGGCAGCATTGCATTTATATTTTTTAAAGACAATCCAATAACGCAGTTGTGTCCCAATTGACGTACTATGCCATTACCTATTTGCTACATACGCAAAGCTAAGACAGTTGATTGCATCATCAAGGTATTTTCATCATCAAGGCACTAAAAATTTTTGGAATTCTAAGTGTAAACACACTATTTATACTACAAAATGGCTTAGAATAGTGAACAAATATCCTATAATAAACTATTCTGACAAGTTCAGTGAAAAAAATCAAAAGTGAGAGAAATGTTGATTATTAATATAAAAGTAGTAAGTCATTAAATTTTGTAAAGTACTAAAATAATTCAGTTCACCTAAAAGCTACTTTACCCAAATATTTATGTGCGCTATGTGTGATTTTTTTTTTTGTAGCCAGTATCACATGGTTAGCTTAGCAACATGCTAACTGTATTATAATCAATTGTAAAACAAATGTTGTGCGAGAGGGCTATTTGTGTTCCAGATCAATCCATTTTAAGTTTGGATGCTGCCTTTGTAGACAGTATAGAGTGAATCCACTAGGTCTCAAAACACAGCCCATGAGTGTATTTTGTTCAACAAGCTGTTGCATTTGAGAGAAGTTGTTTAGCATATGTTTGTACTTGCATCAAATCTAAGATATAAACATGTTAAAGGAGTAACTCTGACCTGTGTTTGTGCACTATAAGCAGCTTACTGTAGTAAGATTGCTGTTATCACAGGACTGTTTCTGCATGCTTGCATTAGCACGTTATACTACGTAGGGCAGATTCCACTACCTTAATTTAGTATGGAAGCCATCTATAACTCTCTTCATCCTGTCTCTGCTTATTTTTAACAAACACCACCTTCTAAGACGTCTCCTCCAGTCCATTGCCCAGAATGCACTGCCCTTATCTCAAGACAAGATTGGGCTCAGTTAAAGGCACGTCATTACTCTGCACAGCGAGGCAGTGTTCCTTTTAAACAGAGATAAGACATAAGGATTACACCTCCTCGCCCAAAGCTTGTAGAGTTTGTTTGACTGTGTTCCCTTCACATTGTATTAGGCAGGGTGTTGCTTTGCACTGCCAAACTGTTTGTGTTTCATTAGCCACAAACAGTAATTATCAAGGACTTTGTGTAACAAAATACACCCCTCCACCTTATTCATGTCACGGACTTTCGTGACTGGATGCTGCTACAGGTGTAAGCAGTTTGTATGAGAGCCAAGAATTCTCACCAATAATTCTCAACTCACGCCCAGTTCACACTAGTTTTGTATATAATTGCTCTATTGTTAGGTTAATCAAATATACATAGCAATATCAGTCTGTTTAACTACCTGTTGAGGTGGTCGATTTGAATTACTACTTATCTGCAGGTACACGGATAGCATGTGAATGAAAAAGGACACAGCTGAACTCTGAAGTCCAAATCACAAAGCAGCATTTTTGCATGTCTTGCAAGTTCTCAAAAGTGCAAGACTCAAAGTTTACTTGCATGCTAAGGTTTTTTGTGTCCCTCTGATTTTATGACCAAATATCTCTGTCACATGCCATTTGAAGATCGTGCATGTGACCATGAGCGTTATTTAGCACATTAACTTTTAAACAAAAGTTTAATTAAGTAAAAACGAATGTATAAGAAAACATCTTTTTGTCTTGATTTTTACATTTTACAATTATTCCATGTAATTTCTCAAGTCACGAGTTAAAAAAATCAAACACCTCAATCATAGATTTGAAAAATGAATACTGGTTTGCTTTGAATAAAAACATCTGCCAAATCAATAAATGTAAAGGTAAAATTTCCTATGGTAATTATTTTGTGCTGAGTTTTAACATTATTTCACCTGTCTATCTGTCTGAGATGTTGCAGTGCATTCAAATGTTTACGTATATTAAAAAGGGTTCCTGAAGGTCTTTTCCGAGCTTATCATTTCTGTGTCTGATTAATTCCTCATAGCTGAAAGCATTATTTTATAATCCTTTGGCATACTAGACTACTCAAACTGCAGGGCGCCATTAATCTCACCAAAGGCTTATAATGTATGTGTGTCTTGTAATGTTAATCTCTTTGTGTTTCAGTGCTGCTGACTTGGGTGAATTGCTCTAGCGTGCGCTGGGCAACACGAGTACAGGATGTCTTCACTGCAGGGAAACTTTTGGCCCTCATTCTTATCATCATAATGGGCATCGTACAAATCTGCAAGGGTAGGCACCATATGTCTATGTATGTGTGTGTGCCAGGTTTATATTACTGTCTATTCAAGAAGCTCTGTGCTAAATAACAATATGTGTGTGTGTGTGTACTTGTTCTTGTTTGTACATTTGTAGAACTGTGAATGCGTGACTTCCCATCCTTTTGGGCGCGCCACTTCATCTCTTGTAGCTGCTTAAAATCTCCAGGAAAAACTAAAAGCACAGCACTTTCTCTCACTGTCTCGTTGTCTCAGCAGAAGTCACTGGGTTCAGACCCTCTAATAAAGAATAACACTGATAATGCAGCTTTCACAGCTGGTGCGTCAGAGAGGATTCAGTAATGATCACACTGTCGATGGCCTCTTGGCTCAGACGCTGACCTGATAATATGAGAGTGACAGATGTGATTCCATGCTGAATCTCTAAAAAAAACTGGATTTAGGTTAGTTGGCACTGGCTGTTCTCTAATGTGGGGTCTTCAGGGTCACATGTGCTCTCAGGGAGGGTTCAGAGAGTACATGTGACCCAAAGACCTGACCCTAGAAATGTGGTATTAATACTATGGCTTAGGGAACAAAAAGATTGTAGGCTTAGTAAATCCAGCCAAAACCAGTTAAAAGTTGTAGGTGTATTTAGGAACATGTTAGCTGGTTTCTATCTGGTGCTAGCTGGTGGGAATCTGTCAAACATGGAAGACCATCAATGGTCTAAGATGGTTTACCAGTTCAGCCAGGTTATATCAGCTTGATTTTCCTAAAACTTATTACAGTCGCAATGACATTTCGGTTCCTGACCAGAAAACTTGACCTTCAGTTGCTGTTTTCAAGTTGTTTCGGGTGAAAGCTTTTGCTAAAAATTAACGAGGTAGCTAATAAACAAGAAGCAAGTTTCTCTTTTAATATTTGATCATTACTGTTCCCTTTCTTCTTTCCCCAGGCGAGTATTACTGGTTGGAGCCGGCCAATGCTTTCGAGCCGTTTCAAGACTATGATGTTGGTCTGATCGCACTAGCATTTCTACAGGGGTCCTTCGCCTACGGTGGCTGGAATTTCCTCAATTATGTCACAGAGGAACTCGTCGACCCTTATGTGTAAGCCAATTCTCATCCAAAGACCTCACAGTAATTCAACACTGTGTTCTTAATATTTAATTAGTGTTAACAAGATACAAGTTCATAATATCCAGCAGAGAACCACATAATGAATCAATAGTCTGAATGGTCTGCGGTTTATGCACAAGTAGAAAGAGGCAAACACACAGGCACAGGCGGCTGGAATCTGCCTGTAGTTGTAGATGGTAGCTGAAATAATGTACTTCTTTTGACTGAACGCTCTTGTTTTTTTTATTTCTCCCTACAGGAACCTTCCCCGTGCTATCTTCATCTCCATTCCCCTCGTGACCTTTGTGTACGTTTTTGCTAACATTGCTTACGTCACTGCCATGAGCCCTCAGGAACTTCTGGCTTCTAATGCTGTAGCTGTGGTGAGTGACCTGTGTCCATTCTTAGCAGTCAGATGCTACCGAACTGCAAACTGAATGACTGTTTTGCTTTATGCGGGAGATTCTTTGACATATCTACCCAAGTATCAATATTTAAAGTTCTTTGATTGATACTTGGAATGAGCTCTTGATGCTTGCCAGTATACCATTCAAACAGATATATCAGACTCTGGAATCTTCTGCATTCAAATCTAATGACTTAATGAAACAGCACTGATATTATGCACATGATAATGCATGCATTCGATCAACGTCCTCTTTTCCTCTGCTTGTCTCTTTTCTCTTCACCACTCTGTTGCTGTCTCCCAGACGTTTGGTGAGAAGCTGTTGGGAGTGATGTCATGGATCATGCCCATCTCTGTGGCCCTGTCCACATTTGGGGGGGTCAACGGCTCCCTCTTCACCTCCTCTCGGTCAGTCCCTCCATGCATCCATCCATCCATCCATGCATCCATCCATCCATCCATCCATCCATACATGCATCATTCATACACAAGACTCATCTATCCATCTATCTATCTATCAGGGGCGTTTCCTCCAAAGAGTGCCTCCTCAAAACATTGGATGAGAAACAATTTGTAGTACAAAAATAAAACAACGTTAATGTTACAAAATATAACATTAAAAAGTATATAAATTGCTTGCTTTTCTAAAGAAACATTGTCCAACAACGACACTAGAAGGTAAAGTAACAGTGCGAGTCCGCGTCTCTCTCACCTCCCCTGAGCCCGTTGAGTTTTATCAAACCCCCTAAAGTGTGCGGTGGGTTTGGTGGAGGGTAATTGAGAATAAATGGGGGAAAGTCAATGCCTTCATCACAATATGATTGGATTTGACTAGTTATGTTAGGCTGTGATTGGTTCATGCGATAAATCCCGCCTCTTGTATTTATGCACGTTCCACGTTCGTGAAGTCTGAGGTCATGAGTCTGAATGAGCAATATAATGGTGTTAATGGGAAGACTAATTTAAAAAAAGTAAGTAAACAACTCACACATTTAGATACAACCACTTTGTTACATCAAAAACATGATTAAAAACATGATCTTTGGGAGTTTTTAGTGAGTAATCAGCTTGGTGAAATTTAATGTAAATCTTTGTGTCTGTGACGAATATATACTGAGCTCTGATGACTGATTATCTGAAAAATTCAAAAATAGTTAAAAGTTAATTATTAAAAAAGAATAGCTGAACATAACTTCACAAATAAAAGAAACTGTTAAAATTGTTACTGCCTTGAGCTTTAAAATATAGTTTTGATTACATTGTTAATGTAAAAGTAAAAAATAGTATCTATCTATCTATCTATCTATCTATCTGCCTGCCTTTCTGTCTGTCTGGTTTATGTCTGTCTGTGTCTTCACATACTCCCTTCTAGTATTTATATTGGCATCCTAAATAACCATATTATTGGGTCATCCTCACATTATTCAGGTTGTTCTTCGCGGGTGCACGTGAAGGTCATCTACCTAGCTTACTAGCTATGATTCATGTGAAGCGCTGCACCCCAATTCCAGCCCTGCTCTTCACTGTAAGTATTATATATACCCCACTTTCCCACTTCTTCATACCTCACACTCACTTGTGTTGAGCATAAAAAGTCTTCATGATGTTGTGACATCAAACCCTTTCTTGCTGTCTTGCAGTGCATCTCAACACTTCTGATGCTGTGCACCAGTGACATGTACACACTCATCAACTATGTGGGTTTCATCAACTACCTCTTCTACGGTGTCACCGTTGCAGGGCAGATTGTAATACGGGTTAAACAGCCAGATATGCACCGGCCAATTAAAGTAAGTGCTGAGAATTACTGAAACCCAGTCTTTAAAAAAAAAAACAATATCGTTTTTTGCTCAGTGATCTTAGTAGTTGTTGACTTTTTACTGATAACATGTCATCTGTTATACACTACCAATCAAAACTTTTTGAAAAAGTAAGATTTTGAATGTTTTTTAAAGAAATTTCTTCTGCTTACCAAGCCTGCATTTATTTGATCCAAAATACAGCAAAAGCAGAAAAATTTTGTGAAATATTTTTACTATTTAAAATAATTGCTTTCTATTTGAATATATTTAAAATTTTATTTATTCCTGTGATCAAAGCCAAATTTTCAGCATCATTATTCCAGTCTTCAGTGTCACATGATTCTTCAGAAATCATTCTAATAAGCTGATTTGCTGTTCAAGAAACATTTATTATTATCAATATTTTAAAAAGCTGAGTACATTTTTTCAGGAATCTTTGCTGAATAGAAAGATCCAAAGATCAGCATTTATCTGAAATAAAAAGCTTTTGTAACATTATACACTGTACCATTCAAAAGCTTGGAGACATTATAATATTTTTATTATTAGGGGGAATTAATAGAATTAATTAGAATAAAAATTAACACTTTTATTTAGCATAGATGCTTTCAGCAGTTTAAAAGTGACGATAAACATTCGTAATGTTACAAAAGATTTCTATTTCAGATAAATACTGTTTTTTTTTTCCATCAACGAAATCTGAAAAAAATTCTGGTTTTAACATAATAATAATAATAACAATAATGTTTTTTTAGCAGCAAATCAGAATATTATAATGTTTTTTGAAGGATTATGTGACTACAGTAATGATGCTAAAAATTCAACTTTGAAATCACAGGAATAAATTACATTTTAAAATATATTCAAATAGAAATCAGTTATTTTAAATAGTAAAAAATATTTTACAATTTTACTGTGTTTTCTGTGCTTTGGATTAAATAAATTCAGTTTTAAAAGCAGTTAAAAACATTAAAAATCTTACTGTTCAAAAACTTTTGACTGGTAGTGTATATCTGGTGTTCCGTTTATCAAATGCATTCAGAATCAGAATCAGAATTAGCTTCATTCGCCAAGTGTGCGCAAGCATACAAGAAATTTGTTGTGTTTTTTTAAGGTGCTCCTGGTACATGCATACATACATACATACATACATACAACATTTAAATAAAATAAAAACTTAAAAAATAAATAATAATGTATTAATCTGGAACAGATGATTTATTTTTTATGATTTGTGCATTATTTCCTCTATATACAGCTATATAAATAAGAGATGTGCATGAGTATTTACATAATAATACTACAGAAATATTTGTTACATTTATATTTATGTATATATATTTGTTATATTTATACAGAAATATCATATTGCTTTAACCTTTGCATCATGATATGATTGTCCAATTCCATGTCCTATAAAAGCGAAAAACTGACTGCTAACGTTACTTTTACTACTCACAGATCAGTCTGGTGTGGCCTGTCATCTACCTGTTGTTCTGGGCCTTCCTGCTGATCTTCTCTTTGTACTCGGAGCCTGTGGTGTGTGGCATTGGCTTGGCCATCATGCTTACCGGAGTCCCTGTCTATTTCTTGGGCGTTTATTGGGAGAACAAACCCCAGTGTTTCAATACATTTGTTGGTAAGTTGAACACAGAAGTCTGATGAGAAACTATGTACCTCACACTCAAGTAATACTTTTATACAACAAGGAAGTGTGAAACTGATATACAAAATAATTGTATGGGGCATAACCTGAATTCCTTTCTTTGTGTTTTCAGACAAGATGACATACCTGGGTCAGAAGTTTTGTTTAGTGGTCTACCCAATGGAGGACGTGAAGAAAAACGAGGAGTCTGGAGAAGAGATCGAACTGAAGGAACAGTCGGTTCCACTGTCAGCGGGCGATGAGCAGACACCGAAATCTGCTGACTGCTGAACAGACATGTGAGGACACACACAATCACTCACATACGGGCAGCCAGATTTATTCAGACAGACACTGGAAATCAAACTCAGATTTTTCACATACCTCTATATTTTGCCTTTTCATAAAGAGGGGGTTGCACTGGAGTGCAGTGGCTAAGCTCAGGAGAGTAATGAACGGAGACTAGCTGCTCCACAACTCATTTGGTCTTATACAACGTTCTCCGTTCTCTCTAGTTGCTAGTCTCTTAGCAACTGCTTTCTACTCCATTGGCCGTGCAACAGAATTACAACATTAAAATGTGGGATGGCACAAAGCTCTAGAATGTATTACTTAGAAACACTGGTTTGGAAGGGTCTGCATTTTTTAAAAGGACCTTTCTGAAACATTCTTTTTGTTTCTTTTGTTTTGAGAAGCACAGGGAATTAGAATTCTTTTTTGTTTATGCTAAAAATACCAAAATGCCATCATGGCTTCATCTAAAGTGTTCATTTTTATTTATTTATTTATTAGCGAGTACATTCTAATGTTCTAATTCTTACCCCCTCTTTATTTTTTCCATTTTTTATTTCTGTCCCAACACTTCCAGGAGTACGTTTTTTTTTTTTAATAAGCCAAAGCTGTATTTTAATTTGACATTTCTCATTTCAAGTGTATTTTATCACACCAAAACACTCAGAAGCATTTCTTTTTATATATTTAGATTTTTTTTTTTTTTTTTTGATTGTCCTGTTCTAATCATATTCCTTTGTCATGATGCAGTTGTTATTGTTTTCTCTGTTCTCTTTCCTGAAGGAAAGCTCTGGGATTTTTTTTTAATCATCATATTTTTTAAGGCATATATATAAGAACCAACTGTGGTGGTTCAGAGTAGTTTTCTACCAGGTTACTCTGGTACTGATTCAATTTAAGCTCTTTTATTTGCCTTAAAACTTTTACATAAACTGTATAAAGAGTATTTCTGTTATTTTTCAAGTTAAAAAGTGTTCAGTGAAAACCTAAAGAGGCCATTGTGAAATGAAGTGTTGCAATGGTATCTTCATTCTTTGTGGACTTTAAACAAGGAATATGGCTTTATAGCCACTGTCATAACACGTAGTTAAATAATTTCACAAGTATAAACACAAATATATGTTCAAAATTGCAGAGCGTTTGGTTGTATATGGAAAAAAGAAAAACAATAGTGGTGCATAGCTAGTGTCTGTGATGTAGCTGAAAGCCTGTGAGAATGTAATAGTTTTCTGTCATTAATTATGTGAATATTCAAAAACTTGAAACCAATTATGTCAGAAGAGCTTGTTAAATCAGTCTTACAAAGCACAATTGTGTAGATGGACTGTAGATGTTAATGTAGGTGCAATACAAGGGACTAGAATCAATCGATCAAGCTAACAAACCTATGATTTATTCATTAATATACTAAATAATTTAACTACACACCAAAATGGAGAGCCTTAAAGATAATTAATTTTCTAAAAAAAAAAAACAAACAAAAAAAAAACATTAATTTGTGTAAGTATGCTTAGTTCTAGAATACATCATTAAAGTGTTCAGTATGTATGTCACTGGTCCATACAAGCGTGTAAGGCTTTTTAGTGGTCACAGGGTCTTTTCATTGTGCCTCTGTGTTGATGTCACACCTTTACCCACTTGTGAAGACTATGGAAAAGTGCCAAGTGTTCTGTGTGTTATTATTTTTGCAGATCTGTAATGTGTAGGTGCTGTATAAAAAGCAATATGTATCAGTGTAATTCATTGCACATCCATTTTGCATGAGCTTAATCCCCCACATTCGTAAATATCAAATCTATAACCTTCGCACTTGCACAATAATCACTGCCTTTTGGTTCCTCTGTTCTAGTCAGGCGACGACGAGGCCTGTATTTATCACCCAAACTTTACTCCTCATTGTATGTCTCATCAAAGGTGCAGAGCATCTTTGGTTGTAGTAATGCTGCTCTGAGCTGTGCCTCAGTATCCAGCACTGCCTACTGTGTGCTAAACACAAACACTATGTATATTTTATATGGAAGCTGCGACTCTGATTGTGCTGCAATATTAGGCTTTCCTATCCACGCACACACTATCATAGATAGGCCTACAGAGGTGATACCAAAAGCCATGCAAAATGAATTCTGTCACATATTTGATTGTCACAGTAACGATTGATGTTAATATTTTGAATGTCCTCACAAATATATTAAAATCAATAAGAGAATGACTTTTATAGATTATATTAAGATATGTACAGTCTGGAAGGATAAAGATCATGAAGCTCATAGTACCACTTACACATGACTGGGGGTGAACGGTTTGTACCAGAGTCTTCTTGTTTACTATATGTTTTGTATTTGTTTGAACAGTATATATTACGACAAATAAATCTATATGCTGAACAAGGGAAGACTTGTTTATTTCGACTGACGTGAAGGAAACTGCAACACTGCCACCTACTGCAAATTAAGGAGAATGGCAGATTTTGGACATCTCCGTCAATAATTTCACATCCGGGTGTTTTTCTTTTACCACATGGGTTGCATATTACCATTTTTCTCAGTCGCTTTGGCTCATTTTGATACAGTCTTATTTTCTAAACTGTAAGCGCAATTGTTTTAAGGGATATCACAACTATATTGCATGTCTGCAAAATGTAATAACTCACCCAAAACATATTTTATGCCTCAAAACCTTGTTATTGTGTCAGTAATTTAACCAATATCACCAAAATTAAAGGTTTTGTCATTGTTTGAGCCATACTCATCAAAATGTTTCTGATGGTTTTTTTTTGTTTGTTTGTTTTTTTGCCAGATAACTCTGGAAATCTTTGTTATATACTTTTTGATCTACTTTTTTGTTGACTGTGTATCACACTGAGCTTTTTAGATGCGGCTTTTAACAGTAGATAAAAACAGAAAAATCATACACATATTTGTATGTATAGAGCACTTTTTTCATCAGTGTGGTGAAAAAAGATATCCTAGATATACATGGAATATGTAGGATGCATTTTGCATGTGATTTCTCACATAAAGAATGTTTAGATTTCATTGAAAATCAGCAAGCCATGTGCATGTATTTACTGTGCAAATTGTAGAAAATTGCACTTTTTTGCACACATGCTAAAACGTGTGATTTACTTGAATACGAAATTCACACACCACCAGTCAGAAGTTTTTGAACAGTAAGATTTGTAATGTTTTTTAATGTTTCTGCTCAGCAAGTTTGCATTTATTTGATCCAAAGAGCAGCAAAAAAATTTACATTTTAAAATATTTATACTATTTAAAATAACTGCTTTCTATTTGAATATTTTTAAAATGTAATTTATTCCTGTGATCAAAGCTAAATTTTCAGCATCATTACTCCAGTCTTTAGAACACATGATCCTTCAGAAATCATTCTAATATGCTGATTTGCTGTTCAAGAAACATTTATTATTATTATCAATATTTAAAGCAGTTGAGTACTATTTTTCAGGATTCTTTGATGAATAGAAAGATCTAAAGATCAGCATTTATCTTAAATAAAAAGCTTTTGTAACATTATACACTATAGCATTGAAAAGCTTGTTTAATTTTATTTATTATTTATTTTTCTTGGGAAAGAATTTATTGAAGAAATTAGTACTTTTATTTAGCAAGCATGCTTTAAATTGATCAAAATTGATGATAAAGACATGTATAATGTTACAAACGATTTGGATTTCAGATCTATTTATCAGAGAAACCTGAAAAAAATTCTACTCAGCTGTTTTAAACATAATAATAAAAATAATAAATGTTTTTGAGTAGCAAATCAAAATATTAGAATGATTTCTGAAGGATCATGTGACTGGAGTGATCATGCTAAAAATCCAGTTTTGAAATTACAGGAATAAATAACATTTTAAAATATATTTAAATAGAAATCAGTTATTTTGAATAGTAAAAATATTGCAGAATTTTTTGTTGTACATTGGTTCAAGTAAATGCAGGCTTGGTGAGCAGAAGAGACTTCTTTAAAAAACATTAAAAATCTTCCTGTTCAAAAACTTTTTGGCAGTGTATGGTGTGAACAATAAAATAATTGTTCAGAGATCTGAATTTATTGTTTTGAGACAAACATTCTTATTGGAGAACTGAGACAAAGCAATTGAGGAAGACCTGAAAACCCTTTGAATAAAGAAAGAATAAACATTGCTAAGCACTTCAATGGTTGCATCAATTTTTATTGACAAAATGATACATCAGTTTCACTTTGATTTAACACGTCTTGTAAACTTAACAAAAAGAGCACAATCATGCTCTTAACAAATTAAGGGGGAGTGGCATTAACAGGAAAAAGCTGATGAATATTCCAACAAACAGAATGCAATGGTTGCCACTCATCAGTCCAGATGATTCAATTGGCTTCTGGCAACATGTGTGAATATATGGGCTGTCTAAGGTGGCCAAGGCAGGAGTGGTGGTTACATAGATGAAAGGAGACTGCTGGGATGCTGGTGGACCTGCCCACCTCTTAGTGCAAGAACCAGATGCAGCACAGAGCCACCCTGGATCTTGTAATCAGCTGCTGTTTTCTCATCATTCCTGAGGTGGAGAAGATGAAGGGTTTAGAATAAAAATACACAAATGTTATAGGAGCGAGATGAACGTGAGCGTAAATTCATTACATCTGTTTTCCACTGTAGATGAGTCTCTGTTGCTGGGGTGGGATTCCCTCTTTCTCCTCCACTCTCTCTTTTATTCTCTCCACCTGAATAAAATGCACGCATCAATGCACATCAAATCAAATGCTCTTTAATGTTCATCCTTTAACATTTGCTGTAAATCATTAAGCATTTTGTATTGTACCTTGTCTGTGGGCTCGATGTCGATCTCGATTTCTTTGCCAGTGAGTGTCTTAAAAACAACGACGACGAGTAAGTCATTTAGACATAAGATTTCGCTCTGAATGGCACTTTTAGCATTTACATATCACAGTTTGTTACAATATTATCTTTGTACGTCATGCTGTAATAAAATGCTGTTAGTCTGATTCGCATTGGCTCACTATATTTAATAATTAATAACAAATAATTGCACTAGCTCTGACTAGAACCATACTGACGAACTGGATAAGAACTGTGCTGAATGAAATAGCTGTTCTTACCTTGACTTTAATTAGCATTGTGGCTTCTTCTGTTCTAGAAAAACATGCAGAGAATTGAATACGAATGTAATTAATTGACGGTGGAAGAACTTCAGACACCTCTAATCAAATTATTCCCACAATTTCCCCACTGAAGTTCCTGCGTTACTAAAAAATAATTCCTACCATTCTAGTGTCTGTAGGAAGCGTTCCGACGGACTTTGTGGAAAATAACGGTATTCGATCCCAGACGACGATTTAGAATTTCGTAAAATTAACTAATTGTTTTATATTTTATTATTTAAATACTCACAACTTACTCGGCTAACTGTAAATAACAAAATCTTTCAGTTGAATTCAAACCGACCGGGAAAAATAACATTTGCGACATTTCTTGCGACAGTAATGTGTGTTTGTAGTTTTTTCACCGAATGTTTGACCTTGAATTTACGCGCTAGCCGTCAGGATGAAAACTACAGTACATGCGCTGACAGCCGTAAACATCCGCCCTCCTAAAAAGACTGCCTCCAACCCGGAAACCGGTTTCATTCTCTTACATACAGCCTTTCAAGGAGGTGCTCGTCTGCAATTATAGGTAGGACAATATTTATTTTGTGGCTTATGTATATAAGGACAAACGTACAATTGTTTGTAATGGAGAACAAAAAGTTTAGTGTCAAGATGACAGAAGATCAGCCATTATGCTCTTGTGGCCTAGATTATCTGACAGCTAAGACATGTGCAGAACAGAACCAGATGTGAGACATCCAGGGTCATTTTATTTTTTATGGTGCATTGCTCTACTCCGCTGTCTGGAATCGCTATTTGGTATCACAAAATGTTTAATCATAGATTTAGAGTTTTGAAATAATTATAAAAAAAAAAATATTTCCTGTCTCACACTGTATCACCCTCCCCCCTTCCTCAGCATCTGCAGCTCCCATAACTGAAGGAGTGGGAATGTTTATCTTTCCCTTGTCTTTTGTTTTTGCAGACAGTGAGAAACGGTTAGAACAGTCTCAAGGCCATCCTCATCAACAGCCATGCCACGAATTGAAAATGATATCAAACTCGACTTCAAGGATGTGCTGCTTCGACCCAAAAGAAGCACTCTCAAATCTCGCAGTGAGGTTAGTCACTCTTAATGTTTTTTTTTTTTTTTTTGCATAATAGGTGACATATGGAGTATTAGATTTTTTCTGTGGACTTTTATTGCTTTTCACACTCTCTTCTGTCTCTCATCTGTTTCAGGTGGATCTCATGCGCAGTTTTACATTCAGAAACTCAAAGGGGAGTTACCGTGGGATTCCCATCATAGCTGCCAACATGGACACTGTGGGGACTTTTGAAATGGCCTTAGCCTTACATCAGGTATGGATGAACTCTTTTCTGATTTTCATACAGCTGAACACATCAGTCTCAACAGAATCCTAAACAAACATCTTTTCTTCAGAAAAATCCTTCAGGTCTTTGGTTTTCCAGCATTTTTGTGTATTTGAACCCTTTTCAACAATGACTGTATGATTTTGAGATCCATCTTTTACACTGAGGACAACTGAGGGACTCATATGGAACTATTACAGAATGTTCAAATGCTCACTGTTGCTTCAGAAGGAAAAATGATGCATTAAGAGCTGGGGAAAACTTTTGAACAGAATGAAGATGTGTACATTTTTCTTATTTTGCCTAAACAGCATATTTTTTTCATTTAGTACTACCCTTCAGAAGATTCTTACATGTTTCCCAGAAGACAAAATAAGTTTAATTTAGCCTCATCTTTAAATTCATAAAGTTTTCAAACTTATTTTGTCTTCTGGGAAACATGTAAGTATCTTCTGAAGGGTAGTACTAAATGAAAAAAATATGCTGTTTAGGCAAAATAAGAAAAATGTACACATCTTCATTCTGCTCAAAAGTTTTCACCCCCAGCTCTTAACGGATCGTTTTGCCTTCTGGAGCATCATTGAGCTTTTGAACTTTCTGTAATAGTTGCATATGAGTCCTTCAGTTGTCCTCAGTGTGAAAAGATGGATCTCAAAATCATACAGTTATTGTTGTAAAGGGATCAAATACACAAAAATGCTGGAAAACCAAAGAATTTGTGGGACCTGAAGGATTTTTCTGACGAACACTAAAGAACAGCTATCACCAAACAAAAAAACACAGCTGTGGATCATTCAAGTAACAGCACAGTGTTAAGAATCAAGCGTATGTAAACTTTTGATAGGGGTCATTTTTATAAATTTAACTATTATTTTCTCTTGTGGGCCATATGTAAACATCTTTCATATGAAATATCTTATTCAGGTCAGGACTAAATCAACAATAACATGCATTTTTTATGATCCCTCTTATTTTGCTAAATGAGCAAGGTGTATGTTTAAATTTTGACTTCAACTGTGTTCATATATAATTAAGAAATGCATGAAAAATAAATGTTTAAATGCATTGTTTTCGGTACTGATGGCCAGAATTTAGTTCTGTTATCTGCTATTTTGGAATTAACTTATTTTTTGTATTTTTCTTGTAGTTTACTCTCTTTACAGCAATCCATAAGCATTATTGTGTGGATGACTGGAAGGAGTTTGCAACCAAGCACCCAGAATGCTTACAGGTGAGCGACATCTTTGCTAGATTTTACATCTAGTCAATAAATCTATAGATTATTGATATTTAAATTACTTGACATTCTTTCTTTGTTTCTCCAGAGTGTAGCAGTCAGCACGGGGACGGGTGATGGGGACTTTGATAAACTGGGGGCCATTCTGGCTGCTGTACCTCAGATTCAGTACATATGTGTGGATGTGGCCAATGGCTACTCTGAACACTTTGTCAACTTTGTCAAAGATGTGAGGCAGAAGTACCCTACGCACACTATCATGGTCAGTTACCTGTCAACAGATACATTTTTTATTGACATTATCTCATTAACAATCATCTTAATATTCTGAGATCCATTTGTGTTTGGTAGGCTGGCAATGTTGTCACAGGAGAGATGGTTGAAGAGCTGATTCTTGCTGGTGCTGACATCATCAAAGTTGGCATTGGACCAGGTAACGTCATCAGTCGTCCATTGCCACAGTTTCAGATGGTGTTCAGATTCTTATTGCACCAGTTTCACTTATATTTATGTGTGTGTAGGTTCTGTATGCACCACTCGTAAGAAGACCGGCGTAGGTTATCCTCAGCTGAGCGCAGTCATTGAGTGTGCTGATGCTGCACACGGCCTGGGTGGACACATCATATCTGTGAGACTCTTGTGTTTCTATTACTATTTGAGTAATGAAGTAAACATACACTACCAGTCAAAAGTTTTTGAGCAATAAGGTTTGAAATGTTTTTTTTTAAGGAAGTCTCTTCTGCTCACCAAGCCTGCATTTATTTGATCCAAAATACAGCAAAAGCAGTACTATTGTGAAATATTTTTACTATTTAAAATAACTGCTTTCTATTTGAATATACTTTAAAATGTAATTTTTTACTGTGATCAAAGCTAAATTTTCAGCATCATTACTCCATTCTTCAGTGTCACACGATCCTTCAGAAATCATTCTAATATGTTGATGTGCTGTTTAAGAAACATTTTGTATTATTTTTATCATCAATATTTAAAAACGGTTATACCTAGATGAATAGAAAAATCCAAAGATCAGCATTTATCTGAAGTAAAAAGCATTTGTAACATTATACACTATACAATTCATATATATATTTGGCGGGGAAGAAATTATAGTTTATAAGTTATAAAAATTAACACTTATATTTAGCAAGGATGCTTTACATTGATCAAAAGTGATGATAAAGATTTATTCTTTTTCAGATAAATGCTGTTCTTCTAAACTTTCTATTCATCAAAGAAACCTGTAAAATATTCTACTCAGCTGTTTTCAACATAATAATAAATGTTTTTTGAGCAGCAAATCAGAATATTACAATGATTTCTTAATGTGACTGGAGTAATGACGCTAAAAATTCAGCATTGAAATCACAGGAATAATTTATATTTTATTATTTACATTTACTATTATTTTAAATAGTAAAAATATTTCAGTATTTTTACTGTTTTTGCTGTATTTTGGATCAAATGTATGCCGTCTTGGTGAGCAGAAAAGACTTCTGTAATAAAAATTAAAAATCTTAAAAACTTTTGACTGGTAGTGTAAGAATAAGGATAATATTGTTAATAATATTTTAAGATGAACATTTATTGGACTGAAACAGTGTAGGTTTACTTGATTATCGATATGTTATGTTTTAGAAAAATCATGTTAAAATGTAAGTGTCAGACATGATACAACAGACTTTTCAAATATGTTTATTTTATTTATTTCTTAATCATTATTGCATTGCACCTAAAAAATTACAACTACAAAGCTCTGATCATAAAACTAAGCATTTAAATATCATTTACTGTATCTAACTCCTATTGTGAAATATAGAGTGACTGATATTTTTAAGCATTTTATGTAAGCGGTCTCTTAAACTTTTATAAAAGTCTTATACCATTAGCTATCAAAATTTCATTTTACTTTTTGTCCATATGAATAAAAAAAATTGGGTATTTTTGCTCAGATTGGGCCTAAAATTAAATTGAGCTGTTTTTCTCAAGTATAAGCTCCATATTCTCACTATATTACAGGGACCAAAAGCCTGATGTATTAAATATGGACAAAAAACAAACAGATTTTTATTTATTTTTTTCTTTTGTATTTTGTCTGAAGGTTCAATAAGCCTTTCCATTTTAAACAAATGTTTTTTCAAACAAAATGTCAGGCTTTATAGAGTTAACAGTGAAAAATAACAGACCATGCTGCTTGCGTGCTTTGCGGACACAGAAGCTTTGATCATGTATTTGTGGGACTCATCTGTTTTTCATCTCGCTGTAGGATGGGGGATGCACCTGCCCAGGCGACGTCTCCAAAGCATTTGGTGAGTTTTTGTAGCAGTGCATTATAATAATGGCATAACAAAGAAAGCCACAAACGTTGTATTTGGACATTACTTGTTGTCTTACTACACGTGCAGGCCACGTTTTTTAGATGTTGGTCACATCAGCCTTAATTTGAGTGGCTAAACTGTGCGACAGGGGCGGGAGCTGACTTTGTGATGCTGGGTGGAATGCTTGCTGGTCATTCTGAGAGTGGGGGCGAAATCATAGAGAAAAACGGCAAGAAGTACAAACTGTTCTACGGCATGAGCTCAGACACGGCCATGAAGAAGCATGCAGGAGGCGTAGCAGAGTACAGGTATGCTCATGACAGATGCTATCATGTTGGAGCTTGTGGATTATTTTATCTAGCAGTTTGAAAAATACATAACACAAATATTATTTGACAAGTAGGGCTGGGCGATAATTCGATAACGATAATTTTCGCGATATAATTTTCCTTGATAAAAAGATATGAGGAGTTCGATAAATGTTCGATATCATTTTTATGTGCCAAAAGCGGAACGAGACAGCGCGACTCATTTATCATGGATTTACTGTAGTAAAACTCACTGCACCATGGTATTGTGGCAGCAATGTGGGATATTCACATTGAATTTTATTACAGGAGTAATGGTATATGATTATAGTATGTATGTATTTATGATTAAGCTATAGCATGTATGCATTTATACTGAATGTTTTTAGACTACCGTTTTTTATACAAATAGGCTAACGTTACCTATAAAACCATGTAGTTATATTTTTACCATGGTATTGAGGTACCATTATGTGTGGTTTTAACTGTGTTTATCATGATTTAAACTGTATGCTTGCTACTATGGGAGACCAATGCTTAATTTAAAAAAAAAAAAAAAAAAAAACTGTGTCAGAATAAATTTAACCATATAAAACTGAGGTTGCTACAATTTTTACAGATGTTACTGATTGATAATGAACAAAATTTACCTCTGCATCCTCAAGCTACTATCAAATGTGCATTTCTAAGAGACAAAAAAGTGATATTACTATTATTATTATTATTATTATTATTATTATTATCATTATCATTATCAGACAACCCAAACCTGTTTCTTGATTTGAAATAATATAACTCATTAGAACCTGCAGAAATTAATTTTTCTATTTAGATATTTATTTTGTTAAGGAAAATTAATGTTCTGGCTTCTACAACTTCCGATTTGGAGCAAAAATCTGACTTTAAACTGGAAAGAAATAAAGATTTGACATTTATCGTGATAATTATCGATATCGACTGATATGAAAAAAATGATTGTGATAATTTTTTTGCCCATATCGCCCAGCTCTACAAGTAAGCAATCAAGTTGCATTCATTTAAATAGCACTTTATAAAATACAGATTGTTTTAAAGCAGCTGGAGAATAATAAACAGAAAAATAACAGAATCAATGCTACAAATGTCTACAAATATGAGAAATTCAAATCCTAAACCAGTTTTAAAAAGACAGTAGTGTCAATATTCAAGTCAGTTCCTTATGATTCAGTTCATTTTTAATAACAGTCCATTATAAAGTGAATTTGATTCTGCTATAAAGCACCTCTACAGAAGACAGTATTGTTGTCATCCATCTTAATTTAGTTGTTTTGTTTTTGTTCTCATCCAAAAGTGTCAGAAATTACGCTAGAATATTAAATCTAATGCCCAGTTTGATTTAAAACTCTGCATTCTGGTTTAAAAAAGAGATTTGGTAACACTTTATTTTAAGGTGTCCTTGTTACACGTTACATGTACGTACTATTATAATAACAATTATGCATAATTACATGCAAGTAACCCTAAGCCAAACCCTAATCCTAACCCTAACCATATAGTAAGTACATGTAGTTAATTAATATTACTCAGTACTTAAATGTATAATTACACTGTAACAAGAACACCTTAAAATAAAGTGTAACCAGAGATTTTTGGACCGTCAATAATATATTGATTGTCATTTTTGTGTTTTCAGGGCATCGGAGGGTAAAACGGTTGAAGTGCTTTACAAAGGGCCTGTGGAGGTGACAGTGAAAGATGTGCTGGGTGGAGTTCGCTCCACCTGCACATACGTTGGTGCTGGTAAACTCAAAGAGTTGAGTCGTCGTACAACCTTCATTAGGGTGACCCAACAACTCAACACAGTATTTGGTAACGATAATTAAGCCAGTACTATGGCCTAAACAGGTCCATATTGGGCCAAATTATGCCAAATCCATGCAAAGGTCATTTTGTTCTCTCTGCAGTCAGATGCACACATACGCATATTCACACATACACTTCACATTAACATTTAGCGTTATAATAAGTATTTTTAGGTTTGCACATAAGCTTTTGGAATTCAAAGGCTTTCCCCAGATGCTGCCTAAAGCAACTACTAATTTCAGAATTAGTAGACACTGACACTGTAATACCAACTTTTTACATTGTCACTTTTAGTCTTATACTACACTGTAGTAAACAATGAGAACATAAATTTGGTTTCATTTATTACACTGCACTGATAGTGCAAGTTTTGTGCAGTTTGTGTTTTAGGTCATAGCCTTAAAATCTTGAGATTGTCTTCTGTTCATTTGTCTAAACAACCTCTGTTAGCGCCTTAAATTTTATCCAGATAATTTGGGAACTATTTTAGACTTTGTTGTAGATTTTAGCTGAACATCTATGCCTGATGTCTCATATTTATATTGCATTTCTAGGATTTTCTGATAGCATTTTGATTTGTCATTCCATTCACTGGACCAACGCAGATCCTTGAAAGGATTATTGAAGTATTTACGGTTTATTATACAATATGCTAAAGATCTCCGTTATGAACAACCATTATATTATATAGAATATATCTGAAGACCAAAGCAAGGGTATTTTTAACCCTTTAAATGGTTTCTCCTGCGTTTGTGTGTAACAAATGCAGTTGTATTACACAGTCTTTTGACTCTTAATCGATTCCTGTAAGTATTGGCATGATTTCATGCATTTGAGCTTGATTTGCTCATTAGGCATACTGCATACTTAAAATTTTTCTATTTTACTCTTAATTAACCATAATAATTTTTTTTTTCATACGTTTGACATTCCATTACAGTTCATTGACTGTGTTTTAAAGTTGCTGCTGGAGCAGATATGAATGAATGTTGAAGAAAATAATTTTCCCCCATTTAAAGCACGTAATTTGTTAAAAACCAGATGGTCCCCATTGATTCATATTAATATTTATCTTTATTACGTGCTGTTAAATCAGTTTTATTCCTTATATTCACTTCATTTCAAATTATTTAAGAAGTTCAATTGTTAACATCCCTGTATTGTGTTGTGACAATAAATCATTTAGATAATCACTGAAAAATGAGTTGTGTTGTTTGCTTTGCAGGTACAAAACGTTTAATTTTTTGCATGTGAAAATATTTGTTTGCAATT
This sequence comes from Cirrhinus mrigala, assembly GCA_036247105.1. NCBI lineage: Eukaryota > Metazoa > Chordata > Actinopteri > Cypriniformes > Cyprinidae > Cirrhinus > Cirrhinus mrigala. Next base: position 38,222,444 of record CM070013.1, read on the forward strand.
TGAACACAAATAATTGTGTTTGTGTTTTAAGGCCTTTAACCTGTTTTTGAAGGTCAGTGTAAACATGCTGACACTCCTTCTTTTATTGTTTAAGATTTATGAGACACAATTTATGCACAACACATCAGAAACATATACCTGTGAAGATTTCCCTGATTTCCTCTCACAGATTGTTTCTTACTAAGATTATTTTACCCAGGACTGGATCAGTTTTCACTGAAGTCAGTCTAAAAATGTAAGCATGTTTCTGCACAACACATCAGAATACAATCAGTTACGACATAATTGCACGGGAGGGGTAACAATGCCACATAAAAGTGACGTGAGGAACATGTGACAATGTACGCTGTTTTTCCTCCTGCATTACACCACAAATGCACTGAGGACACACACAAGAAGCCACACAGACCTGGAGGTGAGAAAACATCTCATTTGTTAGTGAAATGTATTCCTTTGTAAGTGCCTGTTTGATTGGTGCATTTTTATTATGATTTCTATTAATATATAAATAATTGTACTAAGGCTATATTTGAAAGACACTGTCAAACTTCATTTGTAACTTTATGCAAATCTTTATTGTAATGTCAATTAAAGTATCTGTTGCATTTCACATCCTGTTTAAAACTGGTTTGACAAGTTCAATTTGTTTAAAAAGGAGGGGCAAGTAGAGATATAGTATATGTATGCTTTGTTTGTACAATCATTTTGTTTTCTTCTTCCATCAGCAATGGCTTTTTCCATCAGTTCTCGGGTTGCAGAACAGTGCCTGTGTTCAATATGTCAGGATTTCTTCACTGACCCAGTAACCATTCCATGCGGACACAACTTCTGCATGGAATGTATCACTCAACACTGGGACAGCAGTTTGGGGCCTCAATGCCCTCTTTGCAAGAAGAACTTTCACTTGAGACCAGATCTTGGCATCAACAGAGAGTTCAGAGAGCTCATTGAAGGATTTAAGAGGGTGGAAAGTCCTATTCAACCTGGTGCAGTAGCATGTGATGCCTGTACAAAAATAAAGAGAGGAGCTTTGAAGTCCTGCCTGCATTGTGAAGGATCTTTCTGTAAAACACACTTAGAGCCTCATAACACTGTAGCAAAACTGAAGAAGCATAGGATTATCAACCCTGTGGAGAATCTGGAGGATTATATATGCCCGAAGCATGAGAGGCCGCTGGAGCTGTTCTGCAGAGATGATCAGAAGTGTGTGTGCCTGTTGTGTATGACAAAAGACCACAAAACCCACAAGATTGTTCCTGTGGAGGAAGAAAGCGAAGAACGGAAGGTGATAGATGCTTAATGTTTATCTGTTTTTCAGTGGCTTTCAAACTTTGACTTAAGAAAGTTTTGTTTCTGTCCACAGTCTCAGTTGGGGAGAAGACAAGTCGAGGTTAATTTGATGATTCAGAGCAGAATGAAGAAAATTGAAGAGACCAAATGCTCGATACATCTCAGCAAGGTTAGTCTTGTTGCTAATTTTAAAGTTTTATTTTAATGTGGTCAGAACTCAATCCCATTCATTTTTTACATTTGGCAGTTGCTTTTATTCAAAGCGATTTAAAGGGATGGTTCACCCAAAAATAAAAATTCTGTCATTAATTACTCACCCTCATGTCATTCCAAACCCGTAAGACCCTGCATAGACTGCAACGCAACTACCACGTTCAAGGTCCAGAAACGTAAGGACATCAGTGGTTTAACCGTCAGTTTATGAAGCTACGAGAATACTTTTTGTGTGCAGAGAAAAAAAAAAAAAACGACTTTATTCAACCATTTCTATTCAACCATTTCAAAGGTTTGGAACGACATGAGGGTGAGTAATAATAACAAAATGTTCCTTTTTGGCTGAACTATCCCTTTAAATAGCATTCAACGTACAGTGTATATTTTAGTCCCTTGTTTGTCCTGAACAGTTAAACTGCCTGCTGTTCTTCAGAAAAATCCTTCAGGTCCCACATATTCTTTGGTTTTGCAGCATTTTTGTGTATTTGAACCCTTTCCAGCTATTATTTGCTTAAGATCCATTTTTCTTTTTACACTGAGGACAACTGAGAGACTCATATGCAACTATTACAGAAGGTTCAAACGCTCACTGATGCTTCAGAAGGAAACACAATGCACAAGAGCTGGAGGTGAAACTTCTTGAATTTAAAGATTAGGTTAAATGTAATTTATTTTGTCTTCTGTGACAAATGTAAGTATCTTCTGTAGCTTCTGAAGGGCAGTACTAAATAAAAAAAAAAAAGAATTTTCAGGGAAAATAAGAAAAATGTACAGTACACATCTTCATTTTGTTCAAAAGTTTACACCCCTGGCTCTTAAAGGGGTCACCGGAGCAGGGATGTAAGTTAGACAAGAATATCTCCGATATTCTTGAGCGATTGAGGTGTTGTGTTGCTGGATGCAATAATGAACATAGTGGAGCCGCTGAAGATGCAGTGGATTATGTTTGTTTGTGAAGGGAATGCGCCTCCCGATCTACATATATCCGTCTATGTTTGCACGAATCATTCGTGATCCAGCTTCACTTACAGCAGAAGTGAGTTTAAGCATTTTTTTTTTTTATGAATCTTTCCTAATAACGTGCTAGCTAGCAAGTTTAGCGGCTGAACGCGGCTAAAGTAAACAGGTTCGTCACTCCACAGAGAGAAGAGAGGGGCGGGGTGAGCAGAGCTCATTTGCATTTAAAGCAACCTCGACCAGAACAGGATGATTTTTGCAGAGCTGATTTTGGCAAGGTAAAAGGGTGTTGTTTTACACTACCATTGAGAATTTTTAACCAAAGTATATTATAGACTTTCATTAAGACCCTAAAGAATCATATCAACTTGTGGAGTTGGGCATCCGATGACCCCTTTAATGCATCGTTTTTTCTGCTGGAGCATCAGTGAGTGTTTGAACCTTCTGTGATAGTTGCATATGAGTCCCTCAGTTGTTCTCAGTGTGAAAAGATGGATCTCAAAATCATACGGTCATTGTTAGAAAATGTTCAAATAAACAAAAGAATTTGTGCGATCTGAAGGATTTTTCTGAAGAACAGCGGGTAGTTTAATTGTTCAGGACAAACAAGGGGCTCTTGAACAATTATCACTAAACAAACAAGCAAAAAAAACATCTGTGGATCTTTCAAGTAACGACACAGTATTAAGATACAAGTGTATGTAAACTTTTAGAAAGAGGTCATTTTTATAAATTCAGCTTTTATTTTCTCTTGTGGACTAGATGTAAACGTCTTTTATGTAAATTATCTTATTCAAGTGAGTACTGAATAAAAAATAAAATGCATTTTGTATGATCCCTCTAATTCTGGTAAAATAATTAATATTTTGCAGAATCTGCAAGGTGTATGTAAACTTTTGACTTCAACTGTAAATTTGGTATCCATGTAATGAGATTGACTGTACATTATCCTTTTCTTAGCAAAACTCAGAAAAAGAGGAGGCAGACATTGTTGAGCTTTTCAACAGTCTGATCTGCTCCATCGAGAGATGTCAGTCTGAGCTGCTGGAGGTGATTGAGCAGAAGCAGATAGCAGCAGAAACACAGGCCGAAGAGCTCATTAAAGAGCTGGAGCAGGAGATCGCTGAACTCAAGAGGAGAAACGCTGAGCTGGAGCAGCTCTTACACACTGAAGATCACCTGCACCTTATACAGGTCAGCGTCTCTCTGTCTGCTCACATGACAGGATAACACTCAACATGCTGAGAGATTTCTCTTTCTCTCTCTCTGCTGTAGATTTATCCATCCCTGTGCAGGCCATTAGGCTCCAAGATCTGGGATGGGATCAGTACTGACACTCATCTGAGAGAGGACACTCTGAGGAGAGCCCTGACGAAGCATCAAGAATTTCTCAATAGTGCAATGGTGAATATAACGGAAATTGGTAAGCTTCAAGCTCCTATGTTTAGTATGAAAACAGCTTGATTTTTCTTGCACTTTTATCGTGAATAAATTTAAATAGAATTGTTTTGTAAGCATTCAACATTATTTAGAGCTAACGCTGGCACAGTTCTACAAATTTACATTTATCAAGTGTATAAATAAATAATCAAGTATATAAATTGTTTCCACAGAGCTAAAGAGGATTGAGAAGTTTACAGGTACAAGTCATCCATGCTGTTTTCCTACATTTATGCATAAACACACAAACATTTATAAATATTGGTGTTTCTTCAGCTATGGGCACTTTTGTCCCTCTGAACTTTTAAAACTCTTTAAACTCACTTTTCTCACTAGTTTAATATGTCAAATAATATCCAGTTGTGGATAAATGTTTGTTTTTGTTTTTAAATAAAAGTAATAAATACATACAAATTATTAATACTTTTACATGTTTTACATAATTTGACAAAATTACAGTGTGATTAGAATTTACACGCACAAATTCTTCTCACAAGTGATATTTTCACACATCACATAACTGTTCAATGGCACTGCAAAAAAACATGGAACAGCCATAATTTAAAAAATAAATGTATAATAGAAAATAGAAATTATTAGAACAATAATAGAAAACATAATAATTGTAAATATGTAATAATGGTTATTTATATTTTAATGTTGAAGTTCTAAAACAATTGTAAAACAACAGTACAGTCTATATATAAAGGGCATTTTAAAAAGTAGCAAATATGCTGTAATGAACTCAGCGCTAAACATTTTCAATTCCAGTTTTAATGGGAAAAATATAACAAAAGGAAAAAGTTTATGAAAGATTCATATACTATTGTTGTCTTGTTTATTTCATACTACACACATACGATGTGTTACAAAAAAAGTCTGCTAATTGTATGTTCTGATCTCTCTCTCTCTCAGTGAATGTGACTATGGATCCTGACACTGCTCATCCAAAACTCTTTTTGTCTGAGGATGACAAAAAAGCTGGATGCGGAGAAACACGACAGGTTGTCCCAGAAAGTCCATGGAGGTTTGATACATGTCCCAGTGTCCTGGGGAAGGAGGGCTTCTCGTCTGGGAAATTTTATTTTGAAGTGCAGGTGAAAGGGAAAACTGACTGGGATTTAGGTGTGGCAGTGGAGTCTGTTAAGAGGAAGGGAGTAATTACTCTGAGTCCAAGGAATGGACTTTGGACTCTGTGGTTAAGAAATGGAAGTGAGTTTAAGGCATGTGACTGTATGTCTGTCTCTCTCTGTCTGAAAGTCAAGCCCCACAAGGTGGGTGTGTTTGTGGATTATGAGGAGGGTTTGGTCTCCTTTTATGATGTGAACTCTAAGACTCACATCTACTCTTTCACTGGTCAGTCATTTACAGAGAAACTCTATCCGTATTTGAGCCCAGGCTTTAATTATGGAGAGAAAAATTCAGAACCACTGATCATTTCACCTGTCGGCATGAATAAGTGTACTTCAGTCAATTACAACTGTTTGTGAAGATGAAGAAAAACAAGAAGAAGAAGAAGAAGAAGAAGAAGAAAAGAATAAGAATGACTGTCAGTGTAATAAATGACAGTTTTTTAAATTTACAATAACCTCAAATAGAGATGATCTTAAAACTTATTGTTTTTTGCGAATTTGTGATTTTGAATTTTATTAAATATTTTAACGAACCCCATGACTTATGTTTAGCTGTAACAATGTTTTTGACAATAAATAAATCCAGAATTCATTGGCAATTCTCTCTCGAATTGATTCTGAGCTTGGTTTTTAACAGCAGATGGCGCTCTAATCTAGTTTTTTACCGCACACTCAAATGCTCAGCTATATGTATCATGGATAAATATTAAATTCCATTAAAATATATCTCATTGATACTAAAATAACACTAATTGATGGATAAATATTGGCATGTGAGGAATACTGTAAATGACCTAAAATTATTTTAACTTCAATATGTTTATAATATTTAACATTTTTGTCGGTGTTTCATGATCTTAAAGGTGTATGCTTGACTTTTTCTCCAAAACCAGGGACCAGGAGAATTTTCATTTGTGTCTGCGCTCTGGAAATCGCCAAAAGATTCTATTTATAACGTGTTTTCGTAGCGCTGAGCAATGTAGCCTATCACAGACATATCTGTTGATTTTTTTGAACACCTGTGACTGGCCTTTGCGTTCAAGTTTTTCTGAATTCACTCACCTCTAAACGCCGGATTTTTTTCCCCTGTACACTTGCCAGTTCTCTCACTGTAAATAAGAGGTTCATTGATTATAAAGGAACTTTGTGAGATCGCGATGAACTAAAGTAAGTGACACATTTTAGTGATTATCAAGGAAGAGCAATTTGCGCACTTCTAGGCTACATATAATCCGTTCAGAATTTGAATAAAAGTTTTGTTTTTCGTCCTGCTAACGGCCATATACCCTGTAAAAGGTTTCGGGAGTGATACATTTCTAGTAGGGATGTCACAATACTCAGTATAATATCGAACCGTTCGGTACGACATCCACGGTCCAATACGCGCTTGAGAATTGCGGTTTTTCGGTTTTGCATTGAAATAATTTCCTTGTTTTATTTCTCTCGGAATTTGTTGTATGTTTGCCCGCGATTTCACATGCTGAGATGAGAAAACGCTTCCCCGCTTGTATTTGAAAAGCAGCACACGCAGAGCATCTTCCATTCTAATGACATTCAACGATAAGCCTTTCTAAACCTGTTGTCCAACAAAAGAGTTATAAAAAAAAAAAGTTATGAAAAAAACATTATACCTTGTTTTTAATTCACAACATTTGTCCAGTGTTTGAAATAACTTCCTTGTGTGATCTGATGTGGATTCTCATCACAGAATGAGGCAGACAATAAATTCTATACTCATATTCTACGTATGTCGATTAGCATGGCTTATGAAAATACACGATGGCTTGAAGAACACAGATAAACCATATATTAATGCAGACGAGTGTTTATTGTCCTTACATTTCATCATTCAAAACGTTTAACGTTATATTTTGGTTTTAATCAGTTACAGCAACAGCGATGCTTTTATCCATATTAGAGAAGCTGGAACGGAACGTCATCAGCGCTAATTCTTTGACGCATATTTGGATTTTAGGCACAAGGGCGCCCTCTGGCGTCCAGTATGAATGAAACCTATTCTATTTTGCGTAAAATTAAAAAAAAAAATACCTCTCTCAAAAGAAAAAATAAGCAGACATATACTACACCACGCCTTTTCCAGAGTGCATAGGTTTACGGGAGTATTTTGTTAATTTGTCGCAAAAGATATCAGAACCGAACCGAACCGAAAACCATGGATAAAAACCGAGGTACGTATTGAACCGTGGACTAACTGCATCCCTAATTTCTAGAGGGACTGCTGTGGGAATTCTCACTCCAAGATGAACTCAAACGTTTGCAGCCCTGATTTCATCTCCATCATTGCCATTATCATAGGTTGTTATTAAAAAAAAAAAAAAAAAAAAAAAAACATGAATATTAAGAACATAAAGATACATTTTGACCTTGTTTGTCACGTTGTTTTGAGTTCGACGCTTTCTTTTCTATTAATTGTGTCGATCCCGTATTCAGCCGATAGGGGTCAGGTTATAATTTTCCAGCAAAGTTCAGGTAGGTAAAGTAGGTTGGTTTATGGCAGAAAGTGTAACTATTCCTAAAATCAGGAATGTTGTATAAAAAAAATCTATCTTTAATCAGTCATGGTATGACAATGGAATATTTACTGTTAGTCAGTTGCTTAATGAACATGGTTTGCTTTTGAAATTCCTGTGAGATCAAAAGACTATGCTGTTATTTTGATGCAATTCCAAGTAAAGTTGTTTCATTATTACGTAATTCTGTACATTCCATTAATACTGACCAACAATCATTGACTTGTGATATAATTATTGGCGATATTAATATTGTTAAAGATGCAGTAATAGATATATTAGAAATCTGTTAAAGAATAATTATGTGCCATGCTCAACAGTCTTTTGGTCATCTAAATATGAAAACATTGAGTGGAAGAAAGTGTGGTCGATAACAAGTAAATTTTTTGTAAGTAATAAAGTAAAAGAGGTATCTTTTAAGATATTACACAGAATTTACCCCGTTAAAGAATTATTTGAACGGTTCAAATTGGATTTAGAAAATTCTTGTGAGTTTTGTGGTGTTGTTAATGAGTCTGTGACTCATCTCTTCTTTCAATGTGTATACTCAAAATTATTTTGGGTAGATGTCTCTAACTTCATTTCTAGAATGTTTGGTACATTAATACAAATAGAAATGTATGATGTTGTATTTTTTTTTGTACAAGATACTATTGATTCTAAAAGTACAATTTCCTTTCTTACTCAACTAATTGTTTTACTTGGGAAATATCACATTCATGTAAAGAAATGGACAAAAGCTAAGCCAAATTGTGAACATTTTATTAAAGAAATCAAACAATATGGTATTACATTGCAAAATATTAGAAACAGAAAAGCTAAAAAGACTTATGAAGCACTGTGTAAATTTAATTTGGTTAGTTAAATGTATTAATTTTAATTTTTCTTTTATCCCTGGCATAGATCCTTTTTTTACTCATGTACATGCGCTTGTTCTTTTGTGTGTTTCTTTTTTATTTTATTATTATTCTCTCTGTATACCCTTTTTCTACTTCTGTTGTGAGATGTATATATTTGTATTAATATGTACATAATTGCAAAATAAATGTAACTGAAAAAAAATAAAAAAGTATTCCTAAAAGCAGGACGACATTTTCGCAAGTAGTACTCACTGCAGAGCCAAATGGGCTCCAGCTCCACCTCTGTGTGAACTAATGGGTGGAGTTATGTTTAGGATAGGGTAAGGGGTAGGGTTAGGGTGTGGTTAGGTGTCCATCTCCACCCATTACCTCCAGCGAGGGGGAGCTAGAGCTCCAGCTCCTCCCATTTGGCTCGGCAGCGAGCACCCTCTGCATTTTCTCGCTTAGAAGTTGTTGTAGAGGCTGGTAGTTTTATTCGGACAGATAAATACAGGTATGTGATGAAGGGAAGGGATTTACCTGAACAGTAAATTATGGTTTCTTTAAATCTCTTAATTGATAATGACATATATAACAACATTTAGACAGTAACGTTAGTTAATTTATCAAGTGTCAGTTTGCATTCGTGATAGTATCCGAAAATCACTTAATCGTTATGTGAGCCTATAAACAAGACTTATATTTTACAAATTATGTTAAACGGGCGCTTTAATATTTACAGTTTGCTTTTGATAATTTCCAGATCCATTTGTGGGAACTCAATCTGGTACTGGTAAGTTTTTCACAAATTCCTTCCAAAAACATTTTCTGCATCTTAAATATTTCGGTATTCTGCTTGATAATCACTTTTTAGATTAAAATAAGGCTCAGTGAGCTTGTTTAGAAACCTTGTTCCGGTGTTGTTCTGCATTCGGCCACTGACACTGTTTGCATATTCAGACTAAATATTTGTTTATTTTCCTTCGTGAGCAATTATATCTTCTCGTACAGGTTATTTGCAACCATACAGAACAAGTTACAGGAAATTTTTTTTCATTCGATTCATTTGTGTTTCTTGTATCTAAATCTCAGCTGAAATCGACTTGTTTTGAACTGACATGTCATTAAAATGTACTTAATCTTACTTTGTCATATTTGGCCATGTCATTCTTGTAAAAGAGAGTTAGCTTTATTTATTCATTTTATCTTTAAACAATGATTACATGCTTTTCGATGTTTACTGGTTAATGATTACTGTGAAGGAGTGGGAAGGCCTGGTGACATCCATTTTGAGGTAACATGAATTCTGTTATACAACAACTTGTATAAGCTGGTGGATTGTATAAGAAATGGAAGAATCCTTCTCAACAACCCCACCAGAGTGCAGACATGGTAGAAGAGACAGTACTGATTTGCCGCCATGTAAGTGTTTGTGGTCTGAACTTACAGTTCATACAGCCATCCAATAATAAAATGTGTTTTTCAATTCACTGCTACTAATAGGTTAAGCATTACATTACATTACAATGATTTTAATAAATATTAGGGTTGGGAATGTTAACTTGATTATTTAATGCAAGTCATTTCCCCGTTTTGCAGTTATGGATCTCCACAACATTCCCCTTCTGAATGAGGAGTGCAAGTGTCCAGTATGTCTGGATTTGTTCACAGATCCGGTCACCACTCCATGTGGACACAACTTCTGCAAGAGCTGTCTGACAGAATGCTGGAGCAGCGAACAGGATTACAAATGCCCATATTGTAAAGAAATATTCAGCAAAAGACCTGATTTAAAGAGCAACACAGTTCTTAGAGAAATTGTGCAACTCTTTGAGAAAATCACAACAGGTAGGCATATATTATAAAGTTACGATATTTTATGTAAAAAATTCTAGAGTGCAGCAGACTTTTGTTTTTCATTAATATTCATGAACTTATTGTAATCTGCACAATATTTGCTAAATTTAGAATTGACAAATCTACACCTCTAAACTGAGAAATTCCTGAAATGAATACATTTCTTTTGCTTTCAGGCCTGTTCTGCACTAGTGGTCCATTATCTGAGGAGCTCCAGTGTTCCATCTGTCTGGATGTATTCAATGATCCAGTCACCACTCCATGTGGACACAACTTCTGTAAGGCCTGCCTGGAAATGTTCTGGGACTACAGTCAGAACTGTACCTGCCCATTCTGTAAAGAAACATTCAACAAATGTCCTGATCTAAGGCACAACACAGCTCTTAAAGAGATTGTGCAACTCTTTGAGAAAAACACAGGTAAATATTTTTGTGTTTTTATAATGTGAATTTTAACCAGCATGCTTTGTTTGAATAGTGACAAAAATGCTGTATGAAACAAGCATTTACCTTGTGATGTCTACAAGATTTTTCCATGGCACAAGTTCATTTTCATTTTTGAAAATTTTAAAGGATACAAAAGGGAACCCATGATGACAGAATATTCACAACCACTAGAAACTGAAGATCAAGAAGAGACTCTGTGCAAACCTTCAGGTAATCAATAATAAACTGAAATATTCTATTCTTCTCATAAAGATACACTACCAGTCAAAAGTTTTAGAACAGTAAGATTTTGAATGTTTTTTTTTTAAAAAACGCTGCATTTATTTAATCCAAAGTACAGCAAAAACAGTAACATTTTGAAATACTTTTACTATTTAAAACAACTGTTTTCTATTTGAATATATTTTAAAATGTAATTTATTGCTGTTATTTCAAAGCTGAATTTTTAGTATCATTACTCCAGTCACATGATCCTTCAGAAATCACTGGAATATTCTGATTTGCTGCTCAAAAAACTTTTATTGTTATTATGTTGAAAACAGTTGAGCAGAATTTTTTCAGGTTAATAGATTAATAGAAAGTTCAAAAGGACAGCATTTCTTCAGAAATCTTTTGTAACATTATAAGTGTCTTTATTATCATTTTGATAATAATAATAAATGTTTGTTGAATAGCAAATCAGCATAGTAGAATAAAGGATCATGTGGCTCTGAAGGCTGTAATGATGCTGAAAATTTAGCTTTGTTTTTGTAATGTGTTAAGTAATTTTTCTTTTCTTTTCTTTACAGTAATGGCTTCCTCAAGCAGTGTCCTGACTGAAAACCTTCAGTGTTTCATTTGTCTGGAGGTGTCCAATGATCCTATGATGACCCCATGTGGACATAACTTCTGTAAGGCCTGCCTGAAGGAATGCTGGGAAAGCAGTCATGATAACACATGTCCTTGCTGTAAAGAAAATTTGACCAAGAGAGTGGATCTCGGGGATATTGAGCAGCTGTTGTCAGAGTGTCAGAGCTCCTACCATGAGACTAAACCAGAGCCTCATGAGAAAGCTGTAAACACAAAGCAAGTCACGATGATTGACCTTGTGGAGGATATCAATCTTAAAATAATCCAGAAACATAACAGAGCTCTGGAGATGTTCTGTGTCAGTCCTACACTGAGGGAGACCACAAGACCCACAACACTGTTCCTGCAGAAGACAAGATTAAAGAGAAGGTAACAAAGAATGATCACAACAACTAATTACAACAACAACAATGAAAAGTAAATCTTAAAACATAACCGGTAATGTAAAGCATCTGTATTTCCCCCCCCTTATCACAGATTCAGGAGATCTACAAGCTTGTGCAGCAGATGATCCAGGACACAATGAAGATAAATAAAGAAATCAAACACTTTGAAATGAAAATGAGCAAAGTGAGTCCTATGTAAAAACTATTTATCATATTATATTACATTATATTATATTATATTTTTAAAACATACTGGATGATGTAAAGCATCTGTATTTTCCCTTCTCATCACAGACTCAGGAGATGCAGATGCACAAGTTTGGGCAGCACACCATTCAGGACACAATAAAGAAAAATACAGAATTCAAACACTTTGAAATGAAAATGAGCAAAGTAAGTCTTGCAACATATTCATTTATTAAAGGATTACAGTGAGGAAAAAATATATTTGATCCCCTGCTGAATTCGTATGTTTGCCCACTGACAAAGAAATGATCAGTCTATAATTTTAATGGTTTAATGGTTTATTTTAACAGTCAGAGACAGAATAACAAAAAAAAAAAGTTGTAAATGGGGTATAAAACTTTTTGAGCTTGTCCACTTTCGAACACATCCAGAGGTGGTCAAAAACGCATTTGATCGGATTGCTTTCATGGTGTAGATGCGCATGTGGTCAAATGCCTACTGACCTAACGCTGACGGTTCAAAATTAATAGTGGCTGCAATTTATTGCAATGAACATTAAATGTGTTCCGTCGCATACAAAAATGTTCAAACCACTGATGATCATTAAACGTAGCCCGCACAATGTTTTTCCACCACTCCTGACTTCTAGTGCAAATCCACAGTGTGGGTCTTGAGGCTACGATTGCTAAAATGAAAGCGGCTGCTCGCCACATTTTCCTCTTTTGTCTAATTTTACGAACGTGAAATTTGTCTGAGCTTAATATTGGTTAACTTTACAATGCCAGGTGTAAACGGGTATGTGTCTCCATTGTCCACTTGTGATCTGATCGACTAAAACGCATCTTAATACCACGTGTAAACAGGGCCACAGAGATCAGACGTTTCTTGTGTTGGCCACCAGGTTTGCATACATCTCAGGAGGGATTTTGTCCCACTCTTCTTTGAAGATCCTCTCAAAGTCATTAAGGTTTCGAAGCTGACGTTTGGCAACTCGAAACTTCAGCTCTCCGCAGATTTTCTATGGGATTAAGATCTGGATGGCTAGGCCACTCCAGGACCTTAATGTGCTTCTTCTTGAGCCACTCCTATTCTGCCTTGTCCATGTGTTTCGGGTCATGCTGGAATACCCATCCACAACCCATTTGGCCCCGTCCATCGCCTCTTTGATACGGTGCAGTTGTCCTGTCCCCTTAGCAGAAAAACACCCCTAAAGCATAATGTTTCTACCTCCATGTTTGACAGTGGGGATGGTGTTCTTGGGGTCATAGGCAGCATTCCTCCTCCTCCTCCAAACACTCCGAGTTCAACCAAAGAGCTCAATTTTCGTCTCATCTGACCACAACACTTTCACCCAGTTCTCCTCTGAATCATTCAGATGTTCATTTGGCAGACTTCAGACGGGACTGTGCATATGCTTTCTTGAGCAGGGGGACCTTGCGGGCGCTGCTGATTTCAGTCCTTCATGGTGTAGTGTGTTACCAATTGTTTTTTTTGGTAACTATGGTCCCAGCTGCCTTGAGATCATTGACAGGATCCTCCCGTGTAGTTCTAGGCTGATTCCTCACCATTCTCATGAACATTGAAACTCCACATGGTGAGATCTTGCATGGAGCCCCAGACTGAGGAGATTGACAGTTAGTTTGTGTTTCTTCCATTTGCGAATAATCACACCATGATCAACATCAATAGATAATCAGAAATCTTAAAACATACTGGATGATGTCATTTGTATTTTCCTCTCATAACAGATGAAGATACACAAGCGTGTGCAGCAGATCATCCAGGACACAAAGAAGAAAAATACAGGAATAAATCACTCTGAAATGAAAATGTGCAAAGTAAATCTTGCAACATATTATTCATTTGTTTTAAACTACTATATTATATTATATTATATTGATGTCTGTATTTGATCTGATTTTAGAAAGAGAAGGCTTACAGATTTGAGCTCTGCACTGATCTGGATTACTCCCCATTCTTGTACATGTATTGTTGAAGCACCAGGACCATGAAGTCACTGCTGATGTACAACACATTCGATATTATTATAGTGATACAAATTTACATGATATTTATACATGTTGTAAAGCTTACGTTTGTTCTTAATCTCTCGCAGATGATACTTTCTGAGCACTGGGCGAAGACCAAGATGAAATTTTTCAACTCTGCTTTCGTTCTTTTGGATCTACAGGAGCTTTGCTGACAAATTCAGTAACCTTTCTTTTTAGCCAGTAACTTTGTATTTAGCATTCTGCATTGCATTTAGAAAAATATATATTGATACTATCATAGAATTTAGTCCACATGGTTGTTTAAGTGTTTAGTATCATAATCCTAATGATGAAGTGTGCATAACCAACTTCATGAGAAACATGTATAGGTTATAGGCTGAAGAGTGTAATAAGTGGCTTCCAGGCATTGTTGCTTGTTTATGGAATGATTTGTTAATATCTTGCTCATCCATTTTGCCCCTATTTAGTTTTTTTTTATTAATAGAAAAGTAAGAATTTAATGAAAATAAATGTATCGTACACGAGAAGCAAGGTTTCATGGCAGCTGTTTGGTGATTCTTTAGTGATTGTTAAATATGACAATGAATTCAAGATGCTTTTTCATTATGCAAAATTCAGGTTATAAGCATTTTGGGTTTCTTCTCACTATATTCTAAGAACCATATTATATAGCCTCAGGGACTTTTGCAAAAATAAAAAATATATAGACTTTTATGTGCACACAAGAAACCATTAAACTTAGCGTATAGGACAATGCGCACTGACCCACCTATTGTGTCATCAGCCTATTTCACAGTGTGATTTCTTGGCCATCACAGACTATGCATTAAAGAGACCTAAGGCCCTGAAAAATGGGATACTTCCCTAACGAAAGATAAATTTAAAACACTTTACAGTACCAGTCTTATTTATAGACCCTTGAACTTGGCAAATTTTATGCCATCAGCCCAGTTCATATAATTTCTCCGCCACCACAGAGGATGTTAAACTGGACATTAGGTGGTGATATTAGAGGTACGAAGTACTCTTGTAAGAGCAAGCTGATCTCTGTTAATTTATGTGCATCCATGCTCTCGTTTTATTCATAGAAAGATGGCAGTGATAGACAAAGAAAGTAGGCTGCACGCGACCCTGGACCACAAAACCAGCCAAAAATACAGTGTATGGGTCAAAATTTAGATTTTTGTTTTAGGACAAAAAGAATTAGGATATTAAGTAAAGATCATGTTGCATGAAGATATTTTGTAAATTTCCTACTGTAAATATATCAAAACTTCATTTCTGATTAGTAATTTACATTGCTAAGAACTTAATTTAGACAACTTTGAAGGTGAATTTTTTTCAATATTTAGACTTTTTTGCACCCTCAGATTCCAGATTTTCAAATAGTTGTATCTCGACTAAATATTGCCCTGTTCTAACAAATATTTATTGACCTTTCAGATGATGTATAAATCTAAATTTCAAAAATTTGACCCTTATGACTCGTTTTGTGGTCCAGGGTCACATATAAAACTAGAAATTGTAAGGCGTAAGCAAAAAAATCCCATGCACATGTGAATAGTTTCTCAAGGGCACAAAAACATTTCTTGTGTGCATGTAAAAGTCTGTATTTTGTATACATTTTTTTTTTAATTATTTGTTAATTTACAGGCTCTGCATGATGTCACTTCGAGAAAATTAATAAAACAAAATCTAATATTTTATTAAAATATTAAATAAACATATTTAAAATATTCAATAAAAATAAAAATATTTAGAGATGACTTTACTATATACCAAATATATGTATAAAAATAATGCTCTATGAACCATTTATGTTAAATATGATCTGAGAAACTACTGAGAGGTTTGGAAATTTAAGTCTGGAAAAGTATGGAATTTGGAAATGGAAAATGTGTAGGAACCCTGCGTTTGACAAACTAGTTTGGAAATTATCTTTTTTGTTTGTTTGTTTTGCTTGGAAATTCCACACTTTGAAATCACTGTTTGATTTTAGCTCCTTTGTATTTTACTGTCTTGTTTATTGACTTTATATTGTAACCACATAATCTTGTTAGCTAAATAAATTTTAAGGATCATGTTGCTGTCCACTGACTTTTGTAAGTGCACATAAAAGACTTACAAGACTTTAAATAATGCTTTATAGCGTTATAGCTGGCATTTATAGCGAAACTGGCATTTATGTGTTTATATGTTATTGTGTGTTTTTTTTTGGATTGTGCAGTGATGTTTAAATGTATTTTAATGAATAAAAAAATAAATAAATAATGCTATATTGATTTGAATGACTGAATAAAGCAGAGAATCTGTCTTAGTCCAGAAAAAGTGATTATATATTTTATAATATATAATTAAGCTTTACATTTTTATTTAAACTATACATTTTACAAAAAGCTTTCAATATTCTATAAAGATCTTTGTTTTTTCAATGGGGAGTAAATCTTTAATGTGTTTAAGTCGAAGACTAACCTTATCTTTTGTGTGTGCTTATCAAAGGACCTTTACATGAACTAAGGAAAGTTTATGACCACATCTATTTTTATCACATCACACCTTTATCATCTGCATCATAAAAATATTTTAATACATGTATTCCAAAAGAAGTTTGTTACTTATTTGTTATAAATTTTTTGTTTATTTTCTTATTTTTAACTTTCTGAATTTCACTTGTCCACTACTATCAGTTCCTACTGATGCATTGAGTAGGTGGCATTTGTGCCATGTATGAAGGCTCACTGGCAGAATGTACTCTGACCCTGACTGACGAACACTTCCTGTAGACGTGCATTCCAGCAGGCAGTAGAGAGAAAGCAGCCATGATGCTCAGCACTACTGCCACAATGACCTTAGACACTGTGACTGAGGAGAGACGCATGAAGCTGGGACGAGGAGTGGACCTGTCTTTCTTGATCACATCATCATCACTATAATACAGAAAAGATATAACTTAGAGAGAGACCCAACTGACATAGAAACACATTGTGTTTTGAGTTCTGTAACTGCTGACATATTCTGATGCAGATAAAACACATTTAAATTTTAGAATAAAAACATTAGACTAACCTTTCAATGAATGAGCCTACATTTAGATGGTCAGCTCCCTTTTGTCTTGATATAGGAGGAGCTACATCAGAATATTTACATATTCTGTTGTCTGGGCAGAAAATTAAACCCTCATAACCAGACACCTACATAATTTAGAGACAGAAAGTTATAACAAATAAGAAGTCATTATGCTTAACCTGCAGGGTTTAAATAAGGTTTAGATAACCAATAAGTTTCTCACTAACCTCGATGCTCTTTCCTGCTGGACAATCCAACCAATCAGAATCCATTACCTGAATTTGATATTTGTTTATTCCAGTGCATCTGTGTCTGTAACAATGACCTGCCACTGGTGCGCTAGCAATCGCATTATTCTAATAAAGGGAGGGTAAAGATAAAAAAAAATTAAAAAAGCCTTTAAAATCTTTAAACATTTATAAATATGTATTTTTGTAAATGTGAGCACATGTGGTACCAGTCTGGTGAGGTTGGATATGAAACAGCGGCTGTCTGAGCCATATATCTCTCCACTCCCTTCATTCATTCCACTCCTCTCATTCTCCTCTTTCCAGCATTCACTCTAATGAAGACAAGTGGCAATACGTAAAATTGTGAGAGAGGTTTTGTTAAGATGACAACAAAGTGAGGGACTTGTAAAAGAGAAACAGAACTTTAAGACTCACAGAATTTGCTAGGGGTTTGAAAATGTGGCAGCCATCCAGGTACTGATCAGTGAGACACTCCCCCTTGTGGAAGTGAAGGTAATGACATCCCAATCCACTGGGAAGGAAACAGTGGGTGGTTCATCTATCTACATTCATTACATTTACTCTAAAATAAGATCAGATAAAATAAAATAAAATAAAATAAGTTTCTAAAAATTTTTTACCAACTTTACAAAAGCCACAATTTAACAAGCCCACTTTTCTTTTCTTTGTGCACAAAAAGTAATCTCGTAGCTTCATAAAATTAAGGTTGAACCACTGATGGCACATGGACTATTTTAACAATGTCCTTACTATCTTTCTGAGCCTTAACCCTTTAACTGTCCCCGGCCACTCTGTGGGACGTCTATGTTTACTTCACCATATTACAAATAAATCCTAATCTAATCATGACAAACGATATATCGTTGGAAAATCATAGATACTCTACCATATTATGTAGCTAAAGTAATAGATTAATGTATGTCAAGAGTGCAACTTAAAAAATCTACATCATAACATGAGTTCTGACCTTTGTCACAAAAGACTTTCTTCATTGCCTTTTTCCCTATCACACTTTAGATATCATAAGAAATGATATATCAGTTCAAAACTTAAAATCTCAAAATTCATCCTTTGAAAGGCATTTTTAAATCAGACACTGCATTTCCACAAAAAAAAGGAACATCAAAATCATATTACAAAATGTTTTCATTCATGAATTATAAAAAATTTAAGTCTGGATAGTGCATTTTTATGTCTGTGTTCAAAAATGGGAGTGTCAGTTAAAGGATTAAACATGGAAGTTAAGTTGCTGTCTAAGCAAGGTCATAAAGCTCTTGTATTTCATAAAAAATGTGTTAATTTGTGTTCCAAAGATGAAGTCTTACGGGTTTGGAATGACCTGAGAGTGATTAATGACAGAATTAATTTTTGCGTGAATTATTTCTTTAAATAGCTGTGATTAATCAAATGAGCGTTTTTTTGTTTGATTACCCATCTGTGCAAAAGAAAGTTGAAGAATTGTGACAGGTAGAGACAGACCCAAACTGATGGCCTTCACCTAAAACACACAGAAACACATCAGAAATGGTAAATCAGTGAACTTGTGAATACAAGGTTTGACTCCAGACTCAACAAGGGCATAGTATTTATCTTACAGTAGAACTCCACTTCCAGAACAAAAATTGACAGATAATGTTGTAAGGTTTACAGAACCTCAGACACCTTGATCTTCTGAGACGGACAATACACACAGTGTATTAAGATACAGACATTTGTTTCCACATCTCACTGAGAGAAGACGTGAGAAAAGTCCCTTTCCACCTTTTCCTTCCATCCACTTCCCCTCACCCATCTCCTCTCACTCAGCTCACTTAGAATGGTCAATAGCATAATATAATGTTCTATATGAATACACGTGATATCCATATCCATGTTTGGCATCATTTGAACTGTCACTTTGTGTCTGGTACAATGGTCTCATTCTCACAAGAAGTAAACTAAAAGTTAAACAGATCCTAAGAGTTCTGAGATATTTTGCTCACTGTTGAGGGCATACTATTTCCCAGTGTCTTTCATGCAAATTTCCATCTGTCCCAAAAGGTGCAAACGACCAAGTCTAGGACTTGATCAAGGCAAATTCAAATTGTTAGTTCCTGTCTCCATTTCGGGGGATGTCGGTCTGAGTCTGAAGTACTTAAAGAAGTGTAGCAAGAAGATCAAGGCGCTTTCTGTAGCCAGAATGAGCCCATGGTACGAAGTGTGTTGACACACTTCATACTATGTATTTTTCTCAAGTCAGGTATGCATCTTACCCCTAGATTCATCTTGGAGATTTCTTGTATTGATTTGATATCTTTGAATTGGCTGTATAATTGGCATAATACATATTTACCTGACTTCTAATAAATTGTTACATTTGATTTTATTCTGACTTACTCTGAAATTATTTTCTCAAGTAGATTAAGTGAAGGCGTATGTTACCGCAAATACGTGTCCAGGGTTAAGTACATACTAGATCTCAGGTTAGATGGAGCATGGGGTACATCAGGTGAGATTCTAGATTTCTGACTAACTGCTTGACTTTAGTTAAGTTGTTATGCAGTTACATTAACTATGGGGGGCTAGACAAAATACTATTGGAGTATTAGCATGGTTCGGGCATATTTCATAGTACTAGCCATAACCTCTGGTTATTGTCTCAGCTTTATTCAAGTTGTTATATAGTTAGACTAACTATAGGGGGCTAGATAAAACACGATTGAAGTATTAGCATACTTCATAGTGCTAGCCATAACCTCTGGTTTTGTTTGAGCTTTAACTAAGTTGTTACATAGGTGACTGTAGGGGGCTAAACAGAACCACTATTTAAAACATGACAAGCATGAGGCGGTCTATTAAATAGTTAGCCATAACCTCTGACTAATGATCAGACTGGAGGGTTTGTGATCGTGGGGCCCATGTAAATCGGCCGACATGAGGTACCCTGAGCGACATAGATTCCTAATGAAAGAGTAAATATAAAGTAAAGAGTTAAACAGAATAAGCAAATGTAAAAATAATAACAATTACAAATAGAGAAACAACCAATTCGTATGACAACCTAAATTCGAGGTCATAATAAAATGGAGCCAGATTAGATGATAAAATGGAGTCAGATTGAATTTAACTTCAATTAAATAACTTTAATAACTTTGCGCACTGGGAAGACCCAACACGCAAGAAACCCTTCGGCCCCCATTGGATACCTTCCTTGGGCCAATTGCGTGGACCTTACAACGTGCTCACCACCTTATCATGCTAGCTGTTCATGTCTTTTTTTTCTTCAGCCGTAAAGAAATTATGTATTTTTAAGTTAAAACTTTTCAGGTATGGTATGGTGCCCTGATTTTGAACTTCCAAAATGCAGTTAAATGTGGCTTCAAACGATCCCAGCTGAGGAAGAAGGATCTTATTTAGAGAAATGATCGGTTATTCTCAAACGTTCATCTTGTCTTGCTCTCCCTGAACTCTGCCTTAAGACAGTTAGGGTATGTTGAAAAACTCCAATCGTATTTTCTCCCTCAACTTCAAAAATCATTTCAAAATCATCCTACATCACTGCAGAAGCACCGACCCAGTCTCTGCACAGTGAACATGTAAAGAAGATCAAACACCCTTAACAAAAAAGGTAAAACAGCGATATAAGGCGATTTTGAAGTTGAGGGAGAACACAAGATGGTAAATTTTCCTAAGCTGGGATCGTTTACAACCGTGTTTGGGATCGTTTGAAACCGCATTTAAACTGCATTTTGGAAGTTCAAAATCGGGGCACCATATCACTCCATTATATGGGGAAAAATCCTGAAATGTTTCCCTCAAAGAACAAAAGAAGTAAGAAAGACATGAACATCTTGGATGACAAGGGGGTGAGTACATTATCTGTCAATTTTTGTTCTGGAAGTGGACTTCTCCTTTAACGCATGTCAGCGAAATGGACTCAACAGTGGATGCTTTACCTTCTCCCCACACCAGACTATGAGCTCGACTGAAGTTCACTGAATACCAGCCTGTGTCCTGGAGGGCAGCGAGTGTGATGGGATCGATGCGTATCAGTGACGGCTCCACCAGTAAAGCTGCCATGATGGAACCCTGAAGCACACGAGCCTCCCAGTGTGACGAGAGACCATCTGAACCAGCATCCTGAGAAGAAGAAAGACGGGAAGTCTTTGAGTATTTCATTTGTTTTTTACATTAGGTTGTTTGTACCAAGCATAAATAGCAACACATAGCATTGTATTTACACTAAGTGCAAACAGTGATAGATGCTATTCAAAGTATAGAGGAAAATTCGCTGCTATAGTAGTGTCTTGTTTGCAATGAGTACCTTGTTCTCTAATGGAACCCCAAGGTCAGTGTGGGCAGAGTTGAGGTGTTTTTGCATTTCTCTGATCACAGTAGGAGAATACAGTCTAGCTTGGCCCATCTCATCTGTGCTGGTCACCTGGCCATGAGACCAGCAGTCTATGCCAGTTTCATAACACACACATGAAAAAATTACCAGCAAATGCAAGGTTACGATAAACACCATAACTCTAATAGATATCTATTTAATTACATATAGAACATTTAGAAAAATAATGCAGTGTTACTTACCCTGAGAAGAGAGAGAACAATCCTTCCATCGGCTGAAGAGATCTTTACTGAAGCCCAACACATGGAACAGCTCATGGATCACTGTCTGTACCAGAACAAAATAACAAAGAGTGAATGCCGTAATCTAAATGGTTTTTTTTTTGTAATTATTTTTCACAATAACTACAATTCACTCTACTCAGACAAACTTGCTGTCACCTGCACAAAGTGCTCATGTGTGTATCTTTCCATACTGAGTGTCTCTCTACAGATGATCATAGTTCCAGCCAGAGGACGTCCCTCTGAATCTGTCTGACAGTGAGCAGCATAAGCCAGTATACTAGACTGAAGAGACAAAGGTGTAAAAATGATACAGACATTTTGAGAAAGCCCACATTTTCTCCTCTAGTGAAGACCAATGTATTTCAGAAAGGACACTGGACTTTATTACTTCAGTCAAGGTTGAAAAACTGTCATGAGGAAATATGTTACAGACATTATATGACAACATGCATTAATAATATCTCAGTGCACTCAGACTGGGACACGACAAATATTAAAATAAAATAAAAAAATAAGTCCCATGACGCCTCATGCGCACCAAGCCTGCATTTATTTGATCCAAAGTACAGCAAAAACAGTATTTTTTTTTTTTTTACTATTTAAAATAACTGTTTTCTATTTGAATATATTTTAAAATGTAGTTTATTCTTGTGATTTCAAAGCTGAATTTTTAGCATCATTACTCCAGTCACATGATCCTTCAGAAATTATTCTAATATTCTGATTTGCTGCTCAAATACATTTATTATTATTATTATTGTTATTATTATTACTATTATTATTATTATGTTGAAATCAGCTGAGTATAATTTTTTTCAGGTATCTTTGATGAATAGAAAGTTCAGAAGAACAGCATTTATCTGAAACAGAAAACTTTTGTAACAGTACAAATGGCTTTATCATCATTTTTGGTGAATTTAAAGCATCCTTGCTGAATAAAAGTATTAATTTATATAATTTCTATAACCCCCTCCCAAAAAAATGACTCCAAGCTTTTGAATGGTACAGTGTATAATGTTACAAAAACTTTTTATTTCAGATAAATGCTGAACTTTGTATCTTTCTATTCATCAAAGAATCCTGAAAAAATGTACTTACTGGTATTGTATACATACATCTTTCTTTCTTTCTTTATTCTCTTAGTAAAAAACAATTTTATAGAAAGACAACTTTTACATTTTTCAGCCAAGCCCAGCATTCAAATCTAATTACCTGCCTGTGCAAAACAAGGTTAGCACATTGTCATGAAAAAGAGAAATATATACAGATCAAAGAGAAATCTCTACCTCTGCTCGACATTTATCTGTACTATGAGTAAATACATAAAGCAGAAAGTCGGTGTCAGGAACTCCCGCCCCCTCTGGCTTCAGCACTGTCGGGACTGGATGTTCAGGATGTGGATAAACAGCACAGCCATTCAGGTGCTCATCTGGCATCTGTAAACAGCCAAGACTGAGCAATAAGAGAAATATTTTGAGTAGTGTTTGCTTATGTATGAAAAGACTCACAATTACGCCGAGGCAGCTCTCGAATCTGTAGTTCTCATTGGCTCTGCCACATCTGAGGAGAATGACGCAGTTGACTAATAACACATTTTGAAAATTCATTTTACTATTTATAGAAAACAAATGACAGAGCTCCTACAAACCGTAGGACAGCCAGAGAAGAAGACATGTAAAACATACTTCATGTGGTTAACAGTGCTGCTGTTTCTCCAGATGAATTTGCAGTATTTGTTTATGTCTCTGTTCAGCAGCAAACTATGTGGAGCTCGCCTCACTATGAACAAACATCCACACAGAGTTACTAAAGAAGAAAATATGGGGTAAATCCGAATTGTTTAGTCTGTATTTCACATAAAACAACCACACACCTGACAGTAAATTGGAAATTTCGCTCACAGCATCATCAACTGCGCTCATTAATCTCTCTCGCTCCCATTCTGTGAGGGCGGGGCTTTCTGAAGGGATCCAAGTCTTGATTCTGATTGGTTGTAAATCCGTCATAGATTCCGCATGTCTTTCTGCTCTCTGAGGTTTAGAACTGCGGGGGGCTGGATTTTCCTTTGACGCAGTTTCACGCAAGGACCAGTGAGCAGAGGCGTATTGGCCAGTGGGCGAGGACACAACTTTGATTGATCTCTGAACTTGGTCAAAGATGCACTTCTCCCATGTACAAGGAAACCACGGCAACAGTAATATGCCAATACAAACGCAAGGCGCAAAAGGCATTATCTACTACAGAATAGAAGACAAAGAAAAGCACACTTATTTGAATAAATAATTTACAAATGTTTAAGAGTATATTAAGATTCCAAAATGTATTGTACATAATATCTTAAATCTAATTATAACTGTTTATAAACTTAAACAAGGACACAAACTGTCTTCGAAAAAGAAATGTGTCCTAAATGTAAGAAATATTAACAGCATCGTTCAAATGTTTAGGGTTCGTAAATTTTACTCATTTATCCTAATTTATTTATTTTATTTCTATTTTTATTTATTTATTTTTGTGGAAACCATGATACATATTTCCAGGACTCTTTGATGAATATAAAGTTATAAAGTTTAAAAAAAAAAAAGAAGATCAAATTAATGCCCTTTTTAAATAATCATTTCTTTAAAAGAAATCCTACTTACCACAAACTTTTTAATGATAGTGTACACTACCAGTCAAAAGTTTTTGAACAGTAAGATTTTTTGTTTTTAAAGCAGTTTCTTCTGCTCTATTTATTTGATCTTAATTCCAACTAAAACAGTAACATTTTGAAATATTTTTACTATTTAAAATGTTTTCTATGTGAATATATTTTAAAATGTAATTTATTTCCGTGATCGTTTTCAACATAATTACTCCAGTCTTCAGTGTCACACGACCCTTCAAAAATCATTGTAATATCCTGGTTTGCTTATTATTATTATTATTATTATTATGATTATTATTATTATTAGCAAAATTTAAAACAGTTGAGTAAATTGTTTTTCAGGATTCTTTAATGAAAAAAAAGATCCAAAGATCAGCATTTATCGGAAATAAAAAGCTTTTGTAACATTATACACACTATGGCCCGGTTGCACAGACAGGGCTTAGACTAAGCCAGGAGTAGCCCATAGCTCAATTAGGACATTTAAGTAATTTTTATAAAAGTGTTTAGAAAAACCTTACTGGTTTGCATCTTGAGAAAAAACAAAGGTTTTATTTTATATTTTATATTATATTTTAAGATCAGTCAATGCAAGTTCCTTTCAGTTGAAACAGCGCAGACTTGCATTTTAGTCTAGGCTTAAGCCTAGTATACTATTGAATGGTATACTATTCAAAAGCTTGGAGTCAGTATATATATATATTTTTTTTTTTTGGGAAAGAAATTATAGAAATTAATACTTTTATTTAGCAAGGATACTTTAAATTGATCAAAAGTGATGATGAAAACATTTATAATATTACAAAAAAAAATCTATTTCAGATAAATGCTGTTCTTCTGAACTTTCTATTCATCATCAAAAAAAATAAAAAATTATACTCAGCTGTTTTCAACATTAATAATAATAAATGTTTTTTGAGCAGCAAATCAGAATATTACAATGTTTTCTAAAAGATCATGTGACTGGAGTAATGATGCTAAAAATTCAGCTTCGAAATCACAGTAATAAATTACATTTTAAAATATATTCAAATAGAAAAGAGTTATTTTAAATAATAAAAATGTTTCAAAATATTACTGTTTTTGCAGTGTTTTTGATCAAATAAATGCAGGCTTGGTAAGCGTAAGAGACTTATCAAAAAACATTAAAAATATTACTGTTTAAAAGCTTTCTGTGATCACAAAGAAAAATAATATATTTCTTACCAGCATAGTATCAGTCCTTTAGCTTGTATTTGGAGATGGTGAGCTAGAAAACTTGCATATCTGTTTGTCTCTTTCTCTTGTAAGCAAAACAATCAGGTACTCCTTCTTCACAGGAAGTAAAGAAACTGAGCCAATCACTAACAATGCAGGCATTGATGTGCAAATAAGACAGTCACTTCTCACTGTTTCACCTTTCATAGAATAGTCACGCTCTTCACCTGTAACTCTTGTCTAAACATCCAAAGCTTTTTTTTAAACAAAAAAAATAAAAATAAAAAAAACTCTAAACCATAGCATTTGAGTAGGCACATGAAATCACACAAGGAAGAATAAAAGTGCAAATCATTTTAATCTTCGTGGATTTTCCAGCTGGTTTAGCAAATATATACAGTGAAATTCATCCTACTATCATCAGTTAATCTAAGATCATTCCCACCCATGTCTTTCTAATCCAATCAACATTCAGCAGATGAGAGTTCAACATTTCGGCATTAAAATACACAGAGTAAAAACAATGATGACAGGATAAAAGAAGGAGTGAAATGCAGTTGATCACACCAACAGTTGAAACCAAGTGACTATAGATATGGCACTATGACTGGTTGCCTGTTTATTGTCCACTGAGCCAGAAAAGTATGAAATCTAAATTTCTCATTTTGTAAGACATATTCAAGTTATTGTGATATAATTATGTCATTCAGGTGGTGCATATGGAGGTGCGAGTGAAACCTCCGAGAAGGATTGTCTCAACTGAGTGGCTTACCACTTTCAGCTAGTTCACTCTCTCTCTCATATACATACACACACACACACACACAATCACTCACTCACAACACACAAGTTTTTATTATTAAGTTATTGCCACAGTTGCCATGCACTACCATATACATAGCGAGGGTGAGTTCTACATCTGTGTAAACTTTTGTGCAAGTGAGTTTGGCCCTACGTGCAAGCACATACGCAGTCACATACTGCCTAATGATGTACAGGAAGCTCAATCGAAGGCACTTCTGAGGAACACACACAATAAAATATGTGGCCTGTAGCATTATGAGGTAAACTCACATGTATGCACATAACACAACCATGTCGGCAGATTTAAAAAAAAAAAAAAAAAAAAAAAAAAAAAAAGCTATTCTAACTAAAATCTATCTTTTTTACCAACGTCACGGCACAGGATCACACAGAGGATCATTTCGTAAGCCAGCCAGGGAGATTCTTTGTGCAAATGTTCTTTTACCAACACTTCAGATAAGTGCACAACCAACATATCTGTGCGCACACAGTCACTTGTCAAATATCTTTGACCCACATTAATTCAATACTCAGGAAAAACAGATGCTCTAATACAAGTTAAGGCACCAAGCCAGCACAAGAAGCAAACATGGTGACGCTCACGTGCTGAAATCAGGAAGGCAGGAGAGCAAGGAAAAGGTGAAGAGACAGAACTAAAAAGGAAACGAAAGAACGAGTCACTCATGTTAGCATGGGCACATCATCTTCAGAGGTTGTGTCATCAGAGAGAGGAATCAGCAGCACTTCATCTTCAGAGGAAGAAGAGGAAAAAGAGGGGGATGCAGAGAGAGGAAGAGAATTAGAGGACGGGGAGGGACGGAAACGGGAAATGCTCCGCCCCAGAGTGTGGAAGAGAGATGCCAGGGAAGGGCTGCTTGGGGGGATAGTGACAGGTGGGGTCTGTTGTGTTTCAGTTGGATGGACAGAAAAAGGAGGTGGGGGAGAAGGAGGAGGTGGAGGAGGAGGAGGAGCCTCCGCTTGCTGCTGTGTTTCTGTCTGTTGGGATAAAGCCAGTTTTTGAGGCAAGGACTGACTGGCTGCCTCTGTAGCCACTGAGGAAACTCCAGGACTGGACTGACTGGGCTCAGCGCCAGAATTAGCAGCTTCTGTCTGTTGGGAGGAAGAGGCGGTGGTCTGGGTCTGCCTGGGGGTGGATCGAGGAATTAAGCCCCATCTTCGTAGGCGCCGCATAGCTCTGCGGACAAACCGGGGCCTACGTCTTCGCCGTAGAGAGGAAGCGTTGTCTTGCCTGAGGAGCTGTAGTATTCCTCTCAGGGAGAGTGAGACAGTCTGGGGAAAAAAAAAGAGAAAGTGAGAATTGTGGAAACAAAATCATGCAAAAGTGAAAAATCAAACGCAAATATAGCTGCAAGCAGCGATTATCGGGGTTCAAGCGCTTTAAGGCATTTAAGCACATATGAAAAAAGACATTGCATACTTAGCAAGCCTGTAACCAACTAAATTAATGATTTCAAAAAGCATTTTTGGCAAATGCAGGTAATTTGCCAAAGAAATATGATGTTTTCTTTAATGTTTATGACTGTTATAGCGGCAGCTGTGGTCCAATCTCCCTAAAACTTTGCATGCTTGCTTAGAATCATCTGTAGCATGTGCTCACCAGGTTTCATGAAGTTTTGAGTTTTCGTTTAGGCTTTAGGGTATATTTGTATACGTTGCTTCCCAAAGTTTCAAAAAATTTCAAAAATTTTTTTGATAATTATTCCAGAGTCCAGAGAATTGTACACCAGTGTTTTTTTCCAGATTAAGCAAAAAACATAGGACTAGCTCACAAAAGTAGGTTTTTCACATCTTCTCAATCATTTAACTAATGGTTTGATTGACAGCAAAGGTGTTTGGAACGAGGAGGTCTATTGTATGATACGAATACTGTGCGTATGTGTGAAAAACCGTGCACTATACAATCGTTTAGGCCCTTGAAAAATGTGATATGGCCCCCCCAGTGGCCAATTTCTTTCAAATTTCTTACAGACTTTTAGGGCCATGAGTCAAAGGCCCACTGAGTTTCGTTCCAATCGGCCTCCATTAACCTTGTCTAATAGGTGCTCAAAGTTCATCAGCCTATGGTGACCATGTGTTTTGAGATATGCAAATATCCTTACAGACTCTCGTGGCTCTTTGGACTAAGATCATGCATACTAATTTTCATGGCGATAGGACAAACATATGCATAGTCAGGGCTGTTTTTGTGTTTTTTCCTCTTAGAGGCCGTGTCTTCAGCCAAGATGGAGAAACAGTTGATCATAGCTGTACAGGGATAGACATTTTTAAATAAATTTAGCAGCAGAGCTAAAGCAAGCGATTTTTAGTGCTGGAAATCCGTTTGTCCCTTGCTGAAACTTCCGTGTCTTCATTAAGAGCACAGGTCACGGTTGTTTAGCAATGGCAGATGTCACAGGAGCGCAAGCTACAAAGTGCTTTGGAAAGTAGAAAGTGGCATGCCTAGTTTTCCGCGAGTTTTTAGGCACGACATATGAACTGTCCTTTAAAGCGCCACCAAGTGGCCAAGCACAGATTCCACTCTTACATACGCGTAAGATCTCTCATTCCGTTTCAGTAAAAGCAGCATGGAGACGGAGAGTTGAAAGTTCAACTTTTTTTGATGATAATTGATAATCATTGTCCAGAGAATCTTCCTGCACATCAGACATCAGACACTTGAGCTTGTGATGAATAGTTTAGGAGTTATGAGTGATTTCGTATTTTTAAATGCTGTAGCGCCCCGTCAGGCCGATTGAGTCGAGCTTTGGCGACGCTGTCGGCAGTGCGAGTAATACCATCCCTCCAAGTTTCAAGTCTCTAGGACTTAGGGTTTGTTCTGTCCTATCAGTTTAACATGGAGATTGCTGATCCTTGGCCATTCTAATTATTAATAATAAGCTACAGCGATTTTAATATATTCTAATTTTTAGGTACCAATACAACTGATGCATTAATAAGAGCTCCTACCTCATTGGGGTTCTCAGTAGGGAAGTCTTCCACTGGTGGGATGATTCCCTGAGCAATCAGCTGACCATAAGAGGGTGGGGCCTGCTGCTGGATCAGTTCAGCCTCCTGGCGAGTGATTGGTGCGAACATGCTGACAAAACAAGAGAACAGTACACAGAAATTCTGTTACTAAAAGGCACTGTTATAACATTATACACCAATGATATTCTGATCTTGCTCCAAAAAAGTCACAATAAAATCATTATATGAAAAATTCTTTTAATTTTATCTAGTTATTATCTGGTTTAGATGGTTTTACCTGTATTCTCGAGTGCGGAGGGAGTACAGCTTGCAGGTGCAGCCCATTGCAATGACTAGCAGAAGTCCGCAAACTAGGCTTCCAACAGTAGCTGCTGTTATGACTTTTCGGGGCAGGGTCACAGTGCAGTTAAGCTCATCTGTGCCGTCCTTACAGTCAACCTGTCCATCACAGCGCCAGCTCTCAAACACACACCTGTTTCAATGAATAAACATTGCCAGAATTTAAACACAGAATCCATCATATGGTGGGAAAAATATATATACCATTAAAATAGTGTATAAAATAGTGTAAAAAGTTTTTGGACAATTAGTCTCTTCTGCTCACCAAGGCTGCATTTATTTGAGTGCAGTAAATGCGCAGCAAATACTGTCAAACTGTGAAATATTTTTGCAATTTAAAATAACTGTTTTCTATTTGAATATATTTTAAAATGTAATTTATTCCTGTGATTTCAAAGTTGAATTTTTGGCATCATTACTCCAGTCACATGATACTCCAAAAATCATTCTAACATTCTTATTTGCTGCTCAAAAAACATTTATTATTATTATTATTATTATGTTGAAAAAAGCTGATTAGAATTCAGCTTTCTTTGATGAATAGAATGTTCAGAAGAACAACATTTGTCTCAAACAGAAATCTTACATGTATGAAAAAATTTCAAGTAAGTGCTGTTCTTTTGAATTTTCTACTCAAAGAATGCTAAAAAATGAATCAGTTTCCACAAAATCATTAAGCAGAACAACCCTGTTCTTCACTGATTTCTTGTGCAACAAATCAGCATTTTGAAATGATTTCTGAAAGATCATGTGATACTGAAGACTGGCGTAATGGCTTCTGAAAAGTCAGCTTTGCCGTCACACAAGTTGCATTTTAAAAATGTATTGAAATAGATTTTAAATTATTTATTAAGTTAGCTATTTTTAATTACAATATTTTCACAATATTACTGTTCTTGCCATAATTTTTAACAAATAAATGCAGTCCTGATTGATAACCATTAGAGACCTAATTAAAAAACAACAACAACAAAAAAAACTGAACAAGAAAAATAATGTAACAGTAGCATTTACTTGT
Organism: Cirrhinus mrigala; assembly: GCA_036247105.1. Taxonomy (NCBI): domain Eukaryota; kingdom Metazoa; phylum Chordata; class Actinopteri; order Cypriniformes; family Cyprinidae; genus Cirrhinus; species Cirrhinus mrigala. Next base: position 38,253,507 of record CM070013.1, read on the forward strand.
TTATTAAAGCAATAAGCCCCAGGAAGCCGTGGTTTATAGTAGATGTATAACAGCTAAGGGGTGTTGTTAGGCACGACATGAAGCGGAATTAACCACGGCTTCATAGGGCTTATTGCTTTTATAAAATGGTTTTTCCATATACGTAGTAAGGTTTCACAAAATAAAACAGAGCAAATAAAGTGTAATGACATTGATAAAAACATTATTCATTCGCCGAACAATGTAGTTCCTCAGAAACGGTTGTGGTTGCAACAAAGTGGCTGCTGAGCAACACACAAACGCAAACAAAAGCGTATGTTTGCTTTGAACGCGGCTCAACCAATCAGAGTCAAGGACCGGAACTATTCGTTTTATAAACACATATACAAACCTGTCACTGTCGCAGTGAAATGTCCCAGGTTGACAGATGGTACATTCTCTTTCATCAGTCCCATCTGCACAATTAAGCTGGTAGTTGCAACGCTCATGAATTGAGAAACAGACTGGTCGTCCAGTCTGGTGAATTCCTCCCATGCCACAGAGGAAGTGCCCAGCTGGGCAGCCCCAGCATCCTTCCTCATCCAGGCCCGTTTCAGGACAGTCCCAGTGTCCGTCACAACGCTGCTTTGCAGTGTAACATCCTCCCATTGATCCCCCACAGAGCTCCTCCCACGGAAGGCAGTAATCCTTGATGCGATAGGTCGCATTAAAGCCCCGCCCTTCCCCTGAAGGCTCCATATGGTAAATCAGCGAAAGAAAGCCAGTGTGGGACTCCACCTCCACTGCTTTGTTATTGGACACAACATTGATCTGTAATAGCCAACGAAAGGAGGTTCAAAGAAAGTTCAAAGAAACAAAAAGACTGGAATAGATGGATCTGCATTGATCAAGCTACATCATTTGCGTGAAACTCACTGTTTTAATGATGCTGCCTGTTCCGTGGGGCTGGTCTGTGATTGTGATCGTGTCTCGAGGACCCAGCTCCAGTTGCTGAAGCTCTAATTTGAGCGGTCGTGAATCCTGGGGGTCAACCGTCCATACACACTCCATCGGTTGCCCTGTTTGTGCAGGGGGAGTAAATGAACCATAAAATGCATCCAAGTATCCCCCACATACATCATCTATTGGTGGTTCAGGGCTGACGTTGTTACATTCGTCCTCGTCAGAGCCAAGCTCATCGCCCACGCCAAGGCATTCAACTCGTCCGTTACAGCGCCATGATGCCGGAAGACAACGTTCACTGTAACATTTAAACTCGCCTGGAAAACAAGGACCTGAGCCTGGAAAGATGGGGGAAAGATGAATAAACCATGTTAAACCCTAAAGTTAAGTAAAGTTTGTGAGAGGGCAGGAGACGTGAACAATTTCCTTCAACGTGTTGCACTCTACCTTTAATATATGAAAGATGGAACCCTGTTAGTGGGTAGAAACGAGAAAGGAAGTGGTGTGTCACTGTAATGTTTCCCCCTGACATCTCAAATGGTGCTGGAAGCTGGGAACCGCAGAATTTGGTTGGAGAGCCGGTGAGAGGAACCACAGACACCCATTCCCGCCCGCATCTCATATCAAACTGGGAAAAACTTCAAGAGAGATGGACACATAACTAAAAAGGGACTATTTGCTGTGTAAGGATCAAAGCAATCTCTCACTCTGTTAACAGCTAAAGCCATTTGTTAATCTATTTACAAACTGAGATACGCTCATCGGTGGGTTGACTGTCACATTTGATGTTCATAATGTTCATATCTGTACAGTATCACGAAATACAAAAAGCTTTAATGGTCACACTTTATTTTAAGGCGTCCTTGTAGAAGTGTAATTATTAAGGCTGTCCCCTAATATTCGACTAACTGAAAAGAGGCTTGGTTGACCAAAATCGCTTAGTCGCAGAAAAAAAAAAATCCACAGGATGTGGCAAAAATCACACAGTTCGTGATGGACAGACCATTAAAATCTGGTCTGTGTGGTAACACAGTACATCAGGCATTACATCCAAACGCTTGCCAATCATTCATCAACCTCAAACATGGCTTATCATCTAAGATATGCAGGTAGTGCAACATTACATTGCCTTACAGACATGAAAAATATAACTATGGAGAGCAAAATGTCTACTTTCAAATGAACCAATTCAAATGGAAAACAAATATTCATATTATGTAATCTATATGAAACATGCATACAGGTGCATCCACTACTGCGGAGATGATGAGTCAGTCCTCTCTTCAGGCAAGAACAAAGAAAGCACTTGTTTATAAATTCATTATTAAATTGTTAATGCAGCCTCCTTACTTTATTTCCTTAACACATTCATAATCATTACTTCTGCCATTATGCTGTGGCAAGCTCTATGCGTGCACTTGAATGCTTATTAGGCCATGTAGGTAATTAAAGTCTCATTATTATGATTTAAATGGTTTATTAATAAACGTGCGATTAGTCGACTAATCACTTAAAATGACTGACTACTAGTTGACCAGAAAAAACTTTAGGTGATGAAAGCCCCAGAAATTATATATTTAAATACTGAGTAGTATTAATAAATAACATGCACTTACTATAGAGTCATAACGTTAGGATAAAGGTTTGGTTTAGGGTTGTTAGTTGCTTGTAATTATGAGTCATTTACTGTTATTACTGTAGGTAAGTACATGTGACATTTAACAAGGACACTGTGTTATGGCTTCGATTTCTGGTATATCATAGACTACAAAAAACGGGCAATAAAATTCTGCTGGTACCTGATGATGACACGCTCTCCAGGTTTTGAGGTTATCAACCAACTGCAGTTGAGTGGACGGGAAGGCCAAGCATGGTGGGCAGTGTTATGAATCTCTCCTTGTCTGGATTGTAGTATTTTGGGCGAATGATCACAATGACCTGAAACAGACAGTTAAATCAAAGACATTTTTAAAATTGTGCTCTAAACCTACATTTCTATGTGAAATTATCACAATAAACTAGATTTTTGATTTACTAGACTCCTCTGAGAACAAGATTGTTTAATGTTTTTAAGAGGTCTATTATGCTCACCAAGCCTGCATTTATTTGATCCAAAGTACAGCAAAAAAAAAAACAGTAAAACTGTAAAATATTTTTGTATTTAAAATAACATTTTTCTATTTGAATACATTTTAAAATGTAATTTATTCCTGTGATCAAAGCTACATTTTCAGCATCATTACTCCATTGTCACATGATCTTTCAGAAATCACTCTAATAATTATGCTGATTTCCTGTTCAAGAAACATTTTTTATTATTATTATTATTATCACTATTTAAAACAGTTGAGTCAATTTTTCCAGGATTCTTTGATGAATAGAAAGATCCAAAGATCAGCATTTATCTGAAATAAAAAGCTTTTGTAACATATGTATAACTTTTTTTTTTTTTTGGAAAGAAATTATAGAAATTAATACTTATATTTAGCAAGGATACTTTAAATTGACAGATAAATGCTGTTCTTCTGAACTTTTTATTCATCAAAGAAACCTGTAAAATTCTACTGTGAGAGCTGTTCTCAACATCATAATAACAATAACAATAACAATAAATGTTTTTTTGAGCAGCAAATCAGAATATTAGAATATTTTCTGAAGGATCATGTGACTGGAGTAATGATGCTAATAATTCAGCTTTTAAATCACAGGAATAAATTACATTTTAAAATATATTCACACATTACTTTAAATAGTAAAAATATTTCAGACTTTTACGGTTTTTGATGTACTTTGGATCAAATTAACGCAGGCAGAATGCAGAAGAGACTTCTTTAAAAATCTTACTGTTCAAAAACTTTTGACTGGTAGTGTATTTCAGAGCATTTAAATATATTTAAAACATATAAAGGCAGTACTGGAAAAAAAATCCAAAGCAGTCAAGCAGGAAGTACAGACCAGTCACATTGGGAAAAAAATGTCCATTGTCTGCTGTCAATTGCATAGTGATGCACGATGCACCATTCACACAAAAAGTCACTTTTAAACCAAGCAGCATTCTTTAGTTTAATTTGTATTAAATCCTAGATACAATATTTTCACTCCTCTCAATGACTATTCTGGTCAGGAATGTTGTATTTTTAACTGGGGCACTGGGTGTGAAATAAAATGAGTGTTTAGACTGAAATATAAACAAAGAAATGTCAAGCTCTTACTTACCAGCACCGAAGACCAGCTCCAAAGTGCAAGGAACTGTCAGAGCAAAAACATAAAAGTTAATCGCATAGAAGACAAGCATTGCTAAATGTTGTTTATTGCTAGTTATCACAATGTAAAAACAATCAACCTTTTGTCTACCTAGCTTGACCCTAAAGTCACCATAGGTATCCTTTGGTTAAGACAAGGTCAATATTTTGAGCTACATGAAAAGTTTACCTTAGATATATATAATAGGACAGTTTGTTCCATATTTGCGTGATACACACTCGAGGACAAAATTATGATATCTTACCTGATAAAAACAAAAGACCTAAAACGCAAAAGCTAAGGGAAACAGACATCCTAACAAGCCAATGACTGTTGTTGTCGTCTCATAAAACACAAATAAAAATACAATTTATAGAAAAAATATGGTCGGTAGATCCATCAGCTCGCCACAACTACAGGCGCCATCGTCACCAATGCCTCTTGTTGGAAGTGTTTAACTGTGAAGACAAAAATAAACACCATGAACTACCATCATTTAGACAAAGAAAACACTGACAGCTGGAGCTTAGTGCTAGGCTTTCCTTTGGTTTCTAAAATAGTGATTCAATCTGAAACAAATTATTAAATCTCGACAAATGTCAACATATGAATTCGATATGAAAATAGTCAGTGACTCACTGATAAAAACGCGTAAAAAGTGTTTAGAAAGGATGACTTCCTGTCTCGCTCATTTTTCGACAGTGACGCAACTCGGTGTTAGGCAGAGTAGCGCAGCAATGTTTAGACACGAAACAGTCAAACTATTCAGTGACATTTCATACATACAGCCAAGAATTATATTTAAGAGCATTCCCTAACATTTCAACCGTAACACAGTAATAGGCCGGACGATCAGCTTCTAAACTGACGCATTGTGGTAAAAGTTTCGCTCGCGACTTCTAGCCAGCCTTTCTTACTCGCCTGATTTTAGCTAACGCTAACTGGCTTCCTGCTACTTACTTTACTTCATAATAGGGCACTTTTAGGACCTGGTGCCATAGTACAAACTATTCTAAATGGGATTGTTCCCATTTACGCGTAAATATTGAGTTATTACTTTATCCGTACCATACCTTTTCTCCTTATCTCTTGTTGACATTCGTTCTCAGACACTTCCGTAAGTTCTGTTTCGTCTGTAGGAGACAATGCACCACCCATTTACGTTTCAGTGACGCTATGCACGCCGGTTTTTGCTTGTAATGTTCAGCTTTCAACACTAGATGTCATCATTTAGCACTTTATTTTCACCTTTGCCATGGGTTGTTGCAAGTAGACTACACTATTATTCTCAACATTGGTGTTGTTGTTTTTTTTAGTACACTACCATTTAAAAAGTTTCAACGCAGACTCTTGCTTTATTCCACATATTGTAATATTCAGAAATAATATTCACAAGAATAATACTTATAATAATCAACATATATCTCCATTCACTAGCAGAGAAGAATAGTAACAAAAAAAGTAAGAATAGGTCAGGGCCATGGAAGAGGTCAAATCAGTAGAATGATTGCTGAATTATTAATGTTGTTGTTGTTGTTATGTTGTTTATTGTAATGATGATATTTATTAAAATGCTTGTTATATTATTTATTAGAGTGCTATTGGTATTATGCCATTTTTTTTAACATTACATTTACAAAAATAATAATAATAAATATATATATAGTTTCTAGGCGTCCCAGTTTGCCAGTAAGATTGAATTTGTGGTCTGTGCGTGTTTAATTTTTGTTTAATATTTTTTTATCCATTACAGTTTTGTAAAAATACATTCATACATACACTACCAGTCAAAAGTTTTTGAACAGTAAGATTTTTTAAAGTTTTTTAAAAAAGTGTCTTCTGCTCACCAAGCCTGCATTTATTTGCTTTTATTTTAAAATAATGGTTTTCTATGAATATATTTTAAAATGTAATTTATTCCTGTGAATTCCTGATTTGCTGCTCAAAAAACATTTATTATTACGTTGAAAACAGCTTAGTAGACTTATTAATTATTAAGTATTAATTTATCTCATTTCTTTCCCTAAAAAAAGTATACTGCCTCCGAGCTCCAAGACCTTGTGACACTGAAGACTGGAGTAAAGTTGCTGAAAATTTAGCTTTGATCACAGAAAAAAATTACATTTTAAAATATATTTAAATAGAAAGCAGTTATTTCAAATAGTAAAAATATTTCACAGTATTACTGCTTTTGCTGTATTTTGAATCAAATAAATGCAGGCTTGGTGAGCAGCAGAGACTTGTTTAAAAAACATTAAAAATCTTACTGTTCTAAAACTTGACTGGTAGTTTGTTATATTACTAAAATTTCTTAAAAGAAAAAAAAACTTTTAAAAAGTTTTAGATACACTACTAGTCGAATTAAAAAAAAAAAAAAAACAATAAATCATAATGATAAATCATAAAAAAAGAATAATAAATCGTTTAATTAACCATCAGAGATAGGCTAGTCCTACATAATAGTCGCCGAGTAGATGCTCGGATCGGACATAGACCGAAAAGTTCGTTTAAAAAGTCAACCTCCGCCTGAAGCTATTGAATACTTCGCACACTGGGAAAAATGCACATCTGCAGGGTCGATTCTTCTTTAACTCCTCCCAGTTAGATGCTCTGTAGATCAGGCAGATTACCAGAGAGGCCGTAAGAAAGAGTGATGGGAAGTTCGGATCATTTTACCGACTCGGACCTTTGAGTCTCGTTCAGCAAAATGAACGAATCTTTTTTCGAGTCATTTTGTTCATGTTAGCAAATATAATTTAAATGTTACGTGTTGCCTCCCTAACACATCGACTGCTTACACAACCGTTGATCACACTACAAACAAGACAAAACTATAATGCTATAAGAAACAGAAAAGATTAATTCATTGTTTACCTGGGTCTTTAGTGTATGCTTAGCTCACCTCGCCTCTTCTCTGACAATTTTTCGGGATTGAGTCGTTCGTTCATCACGTGACAGTCCCATAAACTTAACCAATGCAGTGTGAGCCGGAAAAAGAATTGATTAGTTAATTTCTGGAGTCTTCGGGTTCGAGTCGTTCGTTCATCACGTGACAGCCCCATAAGATGAACGAGCGACTCCAAAAACCCGAAGACTCGAAACAGGTGAACTAATTCCAGTACAGAACCTAACAGGATGTTGCACATGCGCGACTGAACGAATCAATCCCCGAAACGACTCGTTCGTCCCGAGTCACATTAAAGATTCGTTCAAAATGAACGAATCGTTCAAGAACGACCCATCACTAGTAAGAAACAACCACGTCTCCAATCTGACACTGAAGCCGCCTGTGGAGAGAGAGAAAGATCAGCGGAGGACAAAAGAAAACGCAAAATGAGAATATAGCGCAAAGCTACTTCAAATATATTTTACCTCTGAAGATAGTTTCCTCTCTTTGGGGTCCAGTTTTACTTTTGGAAAACCTTTCATTAATAATGATTATACATACTTATTAGGTTAGGCATAAGTCAGTTTTTATTATTTTCGAACTTCGAAAAAAAGTTTTCGTAAGTTTTAAGGAAACATTTTCACTGTTGGAATGGTCTAATTCAGGACAATCTGCTGGGGAAAACTTAGAGGACAAAACTTTAAGAACGGAGGCTAGAGCATTTTTGTGTCCCGAGTTCATTACTCTCTTGCATTGAGGAATGTTACCGAAACTCTTACCGCGGCTGCTGCCGCTCGCCCTCGCCAGCGTATTTCTGGTGCAAAGCGGGAGCAGTGACAAAGAAGTCAGACCAGAGGTAACACAGCGTCCACTGTTCTTCTAGTATTGTGTGTTTGTGTATGTTTGTGTCTTTCCACTGTCTGTCTGTCAAGCCTGCATTTTTGGATACAGATGCACTCAGATGTTTCCTCATGTCAGGATTTCCTTCATGAAGTGTCTTCATGTACCTCATAATTCACTGTTGAATACAAAAGAGAACAGTGAAGCGCTGTATCTTTTCAAAACCCCTAAATATCAGGTTAAAACAAAACAGGAGTGAGTCAGAGGCTCCAGGGCTCCTATTTAGCTAGAGAGGGTTAGTTATTAAACTGGCGCAGGTCTAGATTTGTGGTGTCTGTCCTGCATCTTTAGATTCACATTTTTCTTTTGACTGAAAAATGGGACTAATAGATAGATATATTAGCAGATAAATCAGTTTGTTTATACACCAAGAGGCATCCTAATGTCTGCTTCAGAAATAGGCCTACATGTCTGGTAGACACATAACTGTGAGTGGGAGAGAACGATCGACTGTTTTTCAGGACGTTTTGGCGTCTCTGTCACAGATGCAAGCCAGGAAATCTTAATGGCCTAAAATAAAGAAAACAAGATCAGAGTGAGGATTTAAGACATTTTAATAACTGTCTCCAGTCGTATCCCTTCATTCCTTACTCTCACACTCCTTCACATTTCTAAGATGGTTGAGAGATCCTTGTACCCAAGGATAGTGTGGAAAAAATTCAGCTCTCCGGATTCCAACAGAGTTTTCAAAGATGATAAGAGTCTCCTGATGTGGGAGTCGTGTGATCAAAGATAAAGGTCAGACAAAAGGTTAAATCACAGATGCCAGGTGCTTTGAAACTGCTGCTACTTTTCAGACTTTACAGTTTAGGCTGCCTTTATTACAATATTTAGTAGTATGCTTTAACCACATACAGAAGTGTTTTTTTTTTTTCTTTCCACGAATTCTGAGCTAATGAACTAAATTCATTACGTTAGGTTTATTATGGCTTTTCCAGGAATTGCTAGGGTTTAACAATCCCTCAGACAACAGCCCTGCACTTTTGCTGTTGTTTCAGGTGCTGTTGTTTTGAATACTGTACTAAAAAAAGTAAGAAAGAAAGAAATTTGGGCATATTCCTTATGGAAAACAGCTGGGTATTGCCCCCCTCTTCAGACCATAGACGAGAGATGATGTATTTGTGTAAGTAGTATTACAGATGCAAAGCATCTGCTGAAACGCTGCTGAATCTTTCTGAATCTTTCTTAAAAATGGATGAAATGTTATATGCATGTTGCATGCTTGTTATACACAGTTTAGATACATTCAAACACAAAACTAAAGGTCAAAAAACAAAATCTCTCATTTTAATGATTGTTTTATTTCCATGGAAAAAATATGTGGAGTAATTAAAGGAGTATGTGAATTAAACATGGATGATAATGGCATGCATCTGTAACTGCTGGAATTAGACAATTAAGTTGTGCTAATTGGTAGTAAACTTTGCAGTGTTCTCATATTTATAGCCATCGAGTGACATCAAAGTTTGCATGATTTTTGTATTGTTTTATAATGGAGGTCAAACATTTTATCCTGTATTAATATTAGTTCATTTGCTCAGTTAAATGGGTCAGTGATCTGATGCTCCACGTGAAGATGCAGAGTGAGACGTGGGCACTAATGTCTAAATTTTCTGGTTTTTCCATTGGCACAGACAAGGAGGAACAACTGACTCAGTCCTTCTGTCGTGCATTCAGGCTCACCTCTGGCCTCCTTTTTTCTTCTTCTTTTTCTTCTTCCTTTTCTTCTACCCTTTGTTTTTAGATTTCTAACTCTCTTTTACAATCTCGCTTAGGCCTTGTGTTTGTCCTTTCAACTTTTGTTTCTCTCTCTTCAGTTATAGTTTGCTCTTTTCTTTTCCTCTCTAATACCTTAGGAGCAGCAGATCAGCTGTTAAAATCATAAACTCAGCTTTTCCCCCTTAAGCGTGGAAAGTTTGACAGCAATATTTTCTGCAGTGAAACTATAAGAATCAGCGATCAGGATAGTTGTGGGCTGTGCTCAGTTTTTTTTAGTGCAGTGTTAAAACTGCCTACCAGAAAAACAACATGTTCCTCTTCCCAACATGGAATGTGTTTTCTGTGTTGCAACACCATAACATGATGAAACCGTTTTAGTACCTAATCATACTGACTCCATTTAGATTTTTCATGTAGCATGCGTTAGCCTTGCTGGCATGTGTGGTAGTGACGTCATAGCGTGTGATTAACTTAACCGCACATCTTCTGAACCTGCCAGTCACTATCATGTGAGTTAATTGTTACTGTTAAAATCTGTTCCCATACCTGTGTATGATGGCAGCGTCTGGTTTGATTATTACATAAAGCTTTCCCAGACTGCCCTAGACTCAGTCAACTCAATAAAGGCTACCTGTCTGCATGGTAATAGCTGACGCATGGCCACACAGTGACTCGCTCTTCCTCAGTCAGGGGAATGGCAGAGGGGTTCTAAATAGAACCTTTGACGCCCACCGCTGGGAGTTCCAGGCCAGCGGAGCATGCTGGGATTGCTGGCAGCATTAAGAAGAGACCTGAGGCTTTTCAGGAGGGAGAAGAGTGGCCTTCAGAGGGAGTAAGAGAGAGAGAGGGAAACGTTTTCATCCTCATGAGTTAGAGTGTTTTTACAAAAACGGGGTGCGTCACCACAGCGGAGCCACCACACACAGAAAGCACTCATACAGAAAGGAGGAATTAAATGACAGACTGAGAAAAAGAAAAATTGGCCAAATGGTGACCAGGTTAACACTACACTATGGTGTTATCCCGATCTATACTTCCTCAACCGATACGGCCTGTTGACAAGTCCCATTGGAAAATCTACAACATGAATGAACCAGTGTGAAAGCACTCACTGATTTAGTGAAGTTGCTCTCTAATCACTGCAGGACTTGTATGCTAACATACAGGTTTGTTGTAGTGTTTTGCCCATTTTGAAGATGTGTGGATTATAGGAGTAAATGGCATATAGTTGAGCCCTATGCACTGGAGGAATTGTTGAGAAAACTTAAAAATTCAACCTGATGCATTCAGATGTAAAGGTTCAGCTATTGTCTTAAAAATTGTTCTAAGTAATGCTACTTTGTTTTGTCTGATTATGTCCATGAAAATGCAAAATGTCTCATTCCCATGTTGAAAAAAACAGCATATGCTGGTTAAGTATGTTTTGAAGCATGGCAGCTGGTTTGAGCTGATTTAAGCTGGTCCTTAGTTGGTCATGAGCTAGTCCTGAGCTGGTTATAAACTGGTTATGAGCTGGTCCTGAGCAGGAGCTAGTTGGTTAGGACCAGCTTAAAACCACCACAAAAGATACCTAACCAGGTATTCAACAGGGTTAAGGCAACTACAGATTTCTTGTTTCGCAAATTTTCAGTTAGTAACAATAAACTGAAATTACAATAAATTGACCTTTCATTTTGGCAGCCATACATTTAGCATTCACACAGTTTTATAGGACACTTAATATGTGAAGTGAACTATGCTGTCTTTGTTTCTGAAGGTGCAAATATATTGAATATAGTTTTAGAAAGTAGTAAACAGACCTCAACACTTAACAGCTGACAACATTTCAGCCTATCTGTCGGTCTAAAATGAGTTTTTATGTGGTTTCAAGTGATTCATATTTCTCAGTATTTGTGACTCAAAGGTCCTGTAAACTTGAAAGTATGTAGTTTCTTTTAGTTTAGTTTTTAGTGTAGCTTTAGGAACATAATAATGCCTTATTTCAACTATCTGGGGCAAGTTGCATAAATACAGCCACTATTTTAAGACTGTGTCTTAAAAACTAGTTTAAACAACTACCAGTTAGCCAAGGGGTAACAAGTCTTACTTTTCAATTCAAATTAGAGCACACTCTTAAAAATAAAGGTTCTAAATGGGTTTTTTTCACAGGGATGGCATAGAAGAACCAGTTTTGGTTTCTCAAAGAACCTTTCAGTGAACAGTTCCTTGAAGAACCATTTTTTGTTAGTATGAAGAACATTTTGATAATCTAAAGAATCTTTTTCCATTATAAAGAGCCTTTTGTGAAATGAAAAGGTTCCATGGATGGTAAAGGTTCTTTGTGGAACCATTGATGCCAATAAAGAACCTTTATTTTTAACTGATTTTAAAAAGTTATGACCAGACTACACTGTAAAAAAAACAATTTGTTGAGTCAACTTAAAATAATTTGTAACCTGGCTGCCTTAAAACTTTATGTTCAGTCAACTCAAAAAAAGTGTATTCAACTTAAATGTTAAATTATACTAAGTGACAACTTAGATATAGAAGATATTTGAGTTAAATCAACTTAAAATTTTAAGGCAGCTGGGTTACTTACCCATCTGTTAAGTTTAGCAAACACAAATATCTAAGTTGTTACTTAGTACAACTTAACATTTCAAGTTGACTAAACTTATTTTAGTTGACTGAACTTAAAATATTAAGGCAGCAGGGTAACAAATTATTTTAAGCTGACTCAACAAATTGTGTTTTTTATTTTTTACAGTGTAGAAGAAAATAAAAATGACATGACTAACTTTTAAAGACTAGTTTATGCAACTGGCCCCTGGACTGTTTCTCTGCCATCATGCTCTTCCTTCTTTTTCTCATTTCTCTCTGCAGCAGATTCAGATACTGCCTTTTAAGAAGAAAGAAAGAAAGAAAAAGAAAAGAAGAAAGGGAGGCAGTCTGAGGTCACAAGGATTACTGAAAAACTGCTTGTAATTTTTGCTGACACTCTTTGTGGTTGGAATGGAGACACTGGCTGTCTGATCCTTAAAATGAGACATTTACCACTTAGTCTAACAGACAGTCACTCCTAAACATGTAGCCTTTGTGTTAACAGCCCAGATAAGCCCATGAGGTTACAACTACCTATACAGCTATAATCAGGGCCATAACTACCACAGACATGAAGGGAACACGTCCCTCTCCAGGGTTTTTCAATAACTGATTTTTATTATTATTATTATTATTTTAACATTGGATCAATTTGTTTCTTTACAATGAGCATGCAACTTCAAACATGTTCATGTGAGTGTAAGTTTATAAGCAGAGCTTCTTTAAGCAGAGCTTTAAAAAAAACACATGAAACACATGAAGTTGAAGTTCTTTGAAGCTACATAATTACATTACCATTGTAGTTTGTCTAGTTGTACATTGTGAGATATATTTAGATTTTATTTGTTTCATTCTTTGTTAGTGTTCATTTTTCTCTCCTTTCAAGTTCCTAGTATTTATTTCTGTGAGTCAGAAAGAGTGAGAACAGAGGAACTGTTTTATTTCAAAGTCAGTCTGGTCTGTCTTTGCCCAAGTGTGGGTAACCTTAATCCTACCCTTAAAAATCATTTAGCATTTTTTTTTTTAAAATAATAATAAAAAAGCATTCTTACAGACATTTATGAATGATTCATTTTGAATTGGTTGCTGGGTTTAACTTCTGAAGACAATTTGGTCCCTATATAAACTTATTATAAAACTAAAAAAAAAAAAACAGATATACATGCATATGTATTTTTTGTTATACATACATACATACATACGTATTCTTTGTAACCAAGATAGACTTTGTCATATTTAGTGAAAATCTGGTGACATTTCTTCAGCAAATATACCTCCATAATTATAACTAGGTTGGAAACACACACATACATACGTCCTTAAAGTTAAATTAGGGTCATAAAGTCTCAGACGCACAGTTACTCACAGTTACAACACACACTCCACAGTAAAAGCCTTTAAGATTCTCTAGCGTCCACACACACTCTCTTACCCACAAAAGTTTAACCAGGTCATAAGCACACACTAACACACATCTTTGTGTTTACATTGTGGTTCGTCACTGATGTTTGTAGACTTTGGCAGGTTTATGTACAATTAAATTTTATAAATTCAGACAGCATGTCATGTGGATGTGGTGCTGCACTCAGACATTTGGAACAGTGAGTACGCTTCAAAAACATTCAGCCCGACCTTTAATTCACTGAGGTCACCTTAACAGCCATGACAGCAGTGACACCTGTACTATTTCATGCTTTGACAGAGGTGATGTTTTCCAGAGAAACGTTTTTTTGTATGTGTCTGTGCACTATACCATTTCATTGTTGAATATGGTTCATTACGATGATGGAAGTGGTGTTTTAGGTCGATATGCATGTGTGCTAATGTGACATTCATTTTCTCAGGCATGGCTCCAGCAGTATGGGTATCTTCCTCCTGGCGATGTTCGGGCTCAGGCAATCCGCTCTCCTAAATCTATCATCACCGCTATATCCGCAATGCAGAAGTTCTATGGCCTCACTGTTACCGGCACTATGGATCCAGCTACACTCTCGTAAGTCTTCAGAGTTTCATAAATCTCTGATTTGATAATTATAACCATTTAATGATAATGTGCACTATTTAACTCAGTAGTTACATTATGTATGCTAATGACTGACAATCTTTGACCACAAATGAATGTAACATTGCCTGATAGAGAATTAAAGAGATAGTTCACCCAAAAATAAAATTCCTATCAACATTTACTCACTCTCATATTGTTCCAAATCCATAAAACTATGTTCAGACTCAGTTTCTGTCCCTTCATTGAAAGTCTAGGTAACCAAAACTTAAAAAATCCAAAAAGGCATTATGAAATGAATCTTGTTATGGAGGACAGATTAATATTGATTAATTTTGTTTCTATGCATCACACACTAGAACTAACCTTATTGGTTCTCACTAACATCTGTTTAGCAAATGTGTATGCATGTGTGTTGATCATTGTTTAGATACAAATAAATGACTAACCCTTTAAACATCTGATTTTCTGGGTGACTGAGTCACATATTATTGAGTGACTTTATGTCTTGCATTAACATGATTTTGTCAGAGCCATGAAGCGGCCAAGGTGTGGAGTTCCAGATAAATTTGGCTCTGAACTGAAGAGCAACCTACGAAAGAAGCGCTATGTCATCCAGGGCCTAAGATGGGACAAAAAAGAAATCACTTTCAGGTATGGAACTGTTTTTGACATTGTTTCTGATGTAACATTTAATCTATTTAAAACTGTGGCACTCTATACATCTGCCAAGAACACTTTGTATACAGATAGTATCTGGGTACACTTTAGCTGGATTGCAATTTACAATGCAATTTACATCGCATTCCAATCCAAATTTAAACACTGAAACCACATAAACAATGATGAACGTCTTTAGAACATTAATAGATAGTCTGGTTCTTCTTTTTTTAAAAGCAGAAGTTGTGACATATTTTTTAAAAAAAAATTCCAGTTTGTACACTTCCTAAAAGAAACTGTTTCCTTTTCTTAGTATCCAGAACTACACTCCTAAAGTGGGCGAACAAGCCACACAGGAGGCCATCAGGAAGGCCTTCAAGGTCTGGGAAGCCGTGACGCCGCTCAAGTTCCGTGAAATCCCATACAGTCAAATCAGTGGCAAGGTAGACAAGTTTGCAGATATCATGCTTTACTTTGCGGAAGGCTTTCACGGAGACAGCACCCCATTCGACGGCGAGGGAGGTTTCCTGGCCCACGCGTACTTCCCTGGTCAAGGTATCGGAGGTGATACCCATTTTGACGCAGCGGAGCCTTGGACAACAGGCAACGTTGACCAGGGAGGTGAGTAGAGAATAAGAGAAATGTGTCTGTCAGCTGAGCAAGTAATGAATGTAAATTCTGTAATATTTTATATTTAGAGTATAATCATTCTACCTCTCTTTCAGGTAATGATGTGTTCCTGGTGGCAGTGCATGAATTAGGTCATGCTCTTGGTTTGGAACATTCAGGTGATCCCTCTGCCATCATGGCTCCGTTTTACCAGTGGATGGACACTGAGAACTTTGTGCTGCCTGATGATGATAGACGGGGGATCCAGCAAATATATGGTAGTCAGCTTGCATTACATTAGTTTCATTTATTCATTATTATGTTCATTTAACAAGTCATTTAGGAAAATATGTGAAAGTGTAAATTAATTCAAAAGGCCAGCTATTATAAAAATAATGTATAAGATAAGAATAACGGATAAGATCATATAAAATTCTAAAAATGACTAAAAATCATTAAGAAAGAAATTACAAGAAAAAAATAAATCTTAAAGTATTTGATCTATTCAATCTATAGATATTTAAACAGCAAATAAAAGTTTAATTAAAATAATGCATTACATTTTATTTTAATATTTTTCATTTGAATTCTATTTATTTATTTATTTTTGCCATTTTTATAGTTTTTTTAGTCATTCTTATTTTATACATTTATACATTTTAGTTATTTTAGTACATCAAGTTAGACCAGAAAAATGAGAAATGTTGCTTTGGCAACTAACTAATAGATCATTTTTAACCATTTTAAAAAAATTTTTTCAGTTAGCATTTTATATAGGGAAGCCGGCGTCACGGCTTCCCAGACCTTGAAGGCCTTCCTGATGGCCTCCTGTGTGGCTTGTTCGCCCACTTTAGGAGTGTAGTTCTGGATACTAAGAAAAGGAAACAGTTTGACTGGTAGTTTATATACACTACCAGTCAAAAATTTTATTATGTTTTTTATGATTTTTTATGTTTTTTTAAAGAAGTCTCTTCTGCTCACCAAGCCTGCATTTATTTGACCAAAAAGTACAGCAAAAACAGTAAAATTTTGAAATATTTTTACTATTTAAAATAACTTTTGATTTCTATTTCAAAGCTGAATTTTTAACATCATTACCCCAGTCACATAATCCTTCAGAAATCATTCTAATATTTTGATTTGCTGCTCAAAAACATTTATTATTATTATGTTGAAAACAGCTGAGCAGATTTTTTTCAGGTTTCTTTGATGAATAGAAAGTTCGGAAGAACAGCATTTATCCACATTAATTTCTATCATTTCTTTTTCCCCCCAAAAAATAAACTGACTCCAAGCTTTTGAATGGTATAGTATGTAATGTTACAAAAGCTTTTTATTTCAGATAAATGCTGATCTTTGGATCTTTCTATTCATCAAAGAATCATAAAAACATGTACTCAACTGTTTTAAATATTTATAATAATAATAAAAAATGTTTCTTGAAGCAAATCAGCATATTAGAATGATTTCTGAAGGATCATGTGACACTGAAGACTGGAGTAGTGATGCTGAAAATTTAGATTCGATCACATGAATATATTACATTTTCAAATATATAGAGGAAAAAGTTATCTTAAATAGTAAAAATATTTCACAATTTTTCTGTTTTTGCTGTACTTTGGATCAAATAAATGCAGGCTTGGTGAGCAGAAGAGACTTCTTTTAAAAAAAAAACATTAAAAATCTTACTGTTCAAAAACTATTGACTGGTAATTATTTTTTAATTCTAATAACCCTGATGCTCACCTGTGTGTTGTTCGACAGGTGCTGGATCTGGTGAGGTGCCCCAACCCCCGGCACCCCGTCCTCCCACACGAAGTCCAGACCGGCCATCCTTTGGCCCTGACATATGTGAGGGACACTTCGACACCATCACTTTTCTCAGGGGAGAGATGTTTGTCTTCAAGGTACAACTGAATGCAAATTAAGTTTTGTGTATTTAAGTTTTATTAAATATTTTGTGTGTTTTTAATATTTACACTCTCTCTGCTCCACAGGAAAAGTGGTTCTGGAGAATTCGTGATGGTAAACCTCAGCAGGGGTATCCCATGCCCATCGGACACTTCTGGAAGGGACTGCTTCCCTCAATCAACGCAGCATACGAACGCTCTGATGGAAAGTTTGTTTTCTTCAAAGGTGCGTCCATCTTCTGTATTTTTTTCCACCTCACATTGCATTTCTGGTTTTAATAGGTGTCACAAATTGTGCAATAATGCTTGTTTGTCTGTCTTCTTTTTAGGTGATAAGTACTGGGTTTTCAATGAGGCCAAAATGGAGGAAGGTTATCCAAAAACTTTCAAGGAGCTTGGCACAGGCCTTCCAAGAGACAAGCTGGACGCCGCTGTTTTCTACACACCCACCGGCAACACCTACTTCTTTAGAGGAGCCAAGTACGTTTCAAGTGTTAATCACCATGTCTTAATCAGGGTCTGGTCATAAATACAGTGATTTTGCGTCATGTGCTGAAAAATACTTCCTCTTCTTTTTTTGTGAACTTCTCTATTTCGTTTATTGTCATCATTTGTTATTTATGGCTTTTCTGCTTTGTCAGGTATTACCGTTTCAATGACAAAAGCAGATGTGTGGATCCAGATTACCCCAAACCCATCAGTGTATGGCAAGGAGTTCCAGATAATATCAAAGGGGCCTTCATGAGCGAAGATGGAGGTACAGGAGCATTGTTCTTTACTGTCCACTCAGCAATCATAGTCTTCGGTGTCACAAATTTTGATTTACTGATTAACTTGATTCCTCAGAAATCATTCTAATATGCTGATTTTGTGCTCAGGAAACAGGATTTTAAAAGAATTTCAAACTCACAAGTTTGAAAAATTCAGTTTAAATTAAAAAATTCTAAAGAATTTCAGGATTTTTGATGAATAGAAGGTTCAAAAGAACATCCTTTATTTGAAATAGAAACTTTTGTAACATTATAAATATCTTTACTCTCACATTAGATTGGTTTTTAAATGCACCCTTGCTAAATAAAAGTATTAATTCTTTCTAAATAAATAAATTAAATATGCTGCATTGACTAATCAGGAGCCAGAACCCAAGCTATCTGTTTATAAAGAGCTTCTAAACCATTTTAGAGATTTGGAAATTTAGAGATGCTTTTACTGAATCAACTTTCCCCCCACTTTTTCAGCCCACACTTATTTCTACAAAGCCAATAAGTACTGGAAGTTTAACAACCAGCAGCTCAAGGTGGAGCCAGGCTACCCCAAATCAGTCCTGACTGACTGGATGGGCTGTGAAGGAGAGGAGCCCAAGAAGAGAATCAGCACAGATGAGGAAGTGCTCATCATCGAGGTGGACGAGTCGGAGGGCGGAGGCATGGGAGGAGCCGCTACCATTGTCATCCCTCTCTTTCTTTTGGCCTGTGTTCTCGTCACTTTGGGGGCTCTGCTGTTCTTCCGGCGCTACGGCACCCCTCGACGCCTCATCTACTGTCACCGCTCTCTGCTCGATAAGGTTTAGAGATGAACTTGAAAGGCACGGGAAGAGACGAGAAAGAGGGATACAAGTAGATGGCATTTGGAATGGGAGAAATTTTATTAGGATGGAGTGAATATGAATGTCAGACAGTACAGATTGGTTTACAGGTCTGCAAGCAGGGGGAGATGAAAAAGTGAAGGATGTGTATTGTATGTTTTTTCTATTTACATGTACTTCTCAGCCATTAATAAAAAATGGGAGTGGGAGATAAGAAAGACAGACACAAGCCCCCCTCCATCTCTTACATGGTTACGGTTTATCAGTGAAATGCACTTTTGTTCCTTCAGTCTTCTTTTCAGTATATACTCCCTCCTTTATCCTCTCTGAAAATCTCCCTCCCCAGAACCGAACTTGACTCCAGCCGGGCGGCTGTTTGATTGACATGTTCTATATTCTAAATGATCTCACTTTGATGTATTTCATTAATTCAGATTTTGCTTTTTTTACATTGTTGATCCAATGAAAACCTCCTGCATCCCATTACGTGCCTTTGCCATTGAATTAATAGTATGGAAGGACTATTATAATTGACCTTCCTTGCACCTTTTATTCACCAAAGATATTTGCACAAAGTATGGCTCGACTATAGAGACCTGCTGTACGTGAAAGGTCAAAGGTTACAGGTCAAAGTTCAGGGAGAGAGAAGCCGAGCAGCTTCTGGAGTAGGCCAGTTTTAAATACACCTATTGAGCAGAGCTGTCCATCTGTTTCAAGTCAAAATACTATTGTTATTGTAATGTGTTTGGTACATTTTACTATGATTAATTATGTCATTAATGATTGGCATTGTTATTATAACTATGGTTATTGTTATTATTGTTCTCCATGTGTAGTCTTACCTATTTTAAATTGTCATTTCAAGTCCTGCTGGACACAGGCAGAATGTGACTTATTTCAAATTAGCTTTCGGTCTTTTACTGTCAGGTTTAAGAGCGGAAAAATCAGGTTTCTTTATAATAAATGAGGCTGGAGGTGAGATTGTCTCTTTTGAAGACATTTTCTTGCTCTCCGCCTTGCAGAAACAAATAAAGAATTATTTATGAACAGTAATGGTGCTATGGGTTTTCTCACTGCATACATCAGTATTAGACATTTCTGAAGTAGTTTTAACAATGATAATGGTAATGATATTTATAATGATAATGGTATAGTGTAAATGTAAAGGAATGACATTTTTGCCTGTTTCATACTTTTTGTACTTGGAAATGAAAATGAAATAAAGTTCCTTTTTTTAACATTATTCTCTCTTTCCTCAACCTTAAAAAATAAATTTCTCACATGAATACCAAATGTACTTAAACACACTTATTCTTTTTGTCTTTTACTGCTGAAATCTCTACATCTAAGCTGTTTTGAGAAAGTTCCCTTTTTATTTAGTTAGCGGTAAAGTTCTTATTACATTTTTATATTAACATCATAGTAATCAAAATTCAAGATAAAGACATGGCTTATATACAACAGCTCAACTGATAAATATGTAAAAATAAAAAAATATAATAACTAGGTAGTGTCCCAGAGAACATTCTCATGGGCAGCTGCTTTCTTAAACTTTTTTACACCATGGATCTTGTTGCTAGTGCAAGCAATGATGACCTCCCAGCTACTAATTTTTGATTCCCAGAACATTTTTTATGTTTTGTTTTTGGTTGGCCAGGAAAGTTTTCTTAACGTTCGTTATCTTTAAAAAAAAAAAAAAAAAAAAAAAAAAACTAAAAATAACTAATGAAAAAAACTAATGGACAAGGGCTTTTAGCAAGGGGCTTTTATGCAACAGTTCAATATAATATTCGGTAACTTATTTTAGATGCCAGTAACAGTTACTGTGATTTTGCTCCACCCAGTTCATATAGTTGTTAAGGAGGGGGTCCAATTTAGTTCACTTCCAGAACAAAAATTTACAGACAATGTACTTTTCTTTCTTCAGTCGTAGAGAAATTATGTTTTTTGAGGAAAACATTTGCCCGCGAGTTTGAACGTCCAAAATGCAGTTTCAGTGCAGCTTCAAAAGGCTCTAAATGATCCCAGCCGAGGAATAAGGGTCTTATCTAGCAAAATGATTGGTCATTTTCTAAAAAAAAACAAAAACTTTTTAACCTCAAATGCTTATCTTGTCTAGCTCTACGACGCACATGTGTACTCGTGTAATCTGGGTCAATACAGTTAATTTAGGTCGAAAAACACCACTGAAGTCCACTATATGGAGATAATTCCATGGAATATTGGAATATATTCCTCAAAAAAACGGAATATTTGGAATATGGAATATTTTCCTCAAAAAAACATAATTTCTTTACGACTGAAGAAAGAAAGGCATTTCTTTCACATTTTGGACAATGAGGTGAGTACATTATCTGTAAATTTTTGTTCTGGAAGTGAACTACTCTTTTAATTCGTTAGCCATAGTTAATTTAAGTCAATAAGGTTTTGGTTTCTGTTGTATTTCAATGTCACAGCTTGCAGACGATCGCTATGCAGAAGCTCCACATGCTGTGACTCTTTAGCTCCGCCCACAGCACGCCTCCAGGAGCTCGACTGTTTTCGGAGAGAAGCAATACAGCTGTATCTTTCTTTTTTTAAATCTGATAAAACTAAAGAACCTTCAGAGATATGACGGATGAAATACTACCAAAGACTGTAGAATACTCAAGACTTGTCACTCGTATAGTTTTGAATGGGGAAAGATGCAACGCTCATTATGGCCACTAAGCCCCGCCTTCTTAATGAAAGAGCCAATCGTTGATTAGTAAAGTCAGCGCGTCACAGCAGTTGCTGTTAGAAGTCCCGGTTGCTATAGAAACAGTCAGCGTTCTTTGGCTGACCTTGCCTGAAAAATAAGCTTTTTTTTAACGGTGTTGGAGCATAAGGAACAATATTTGTGAGGCAGTTCTTGTCTTGATGTTTCCCCATTCAAAGAGATAGGAGCCATACTTGCCTACCCGAGAGGCGTTTCAAAAATGGTCGCTAGTGAAATGACTTGCCTTAAAGGAACACTCCACTTTTATTGAATATAGGCTCATTGTCCAACTCCCCTAGAGTTAAACAGTTGAGTCTTACCGTTTTCAAATCCATTCAGCCGATCTCCAGGTCTGGTGGTAGCACTTTTAGCATAGCTTAGCATAGATCATTGAATCTGATTAGACCGATAGCATCTAGCTCAAAAATGACCATATTTAATGACGACATTTTTCCTATTTAAAACCTGACTCTTCTGTAGTTACATTGTGTACTAAGACTGATGGAAAATGATATACTTCCATTCCAGCGTAATAATCAAAGAACTTTGCTGCCGTACCATGGGTGCAGCAGGCGCAAATATATCACGCAGCACCTGAAAGTGTAGATGCAGAGAGTTGCAGCCAGCAGAGTTGACGGCTGCGTAATATCATTGCGCCTCCTGCACCCATGGTACGGCGGCAAAGTTCCTTGATTATTACGCCGAAATGAGAGTATAGTTCCTAGCCATATCGACCTAGAAAATCGCAACTTTTTTTTGTCCGTCTTTGTACAAGATGTAACTACAGAAGAGTCAAGTTTTAAATAGGGAAATTATCAAAACTCTTTGGTCATTTTTGAGCGAGATGCTATCGGTCTAATCAGATTCAATGATCTATGCTAAGCTATGCTAAAAGTGCAACCGCCAGAACCGGAGATCAGCTGAATGGATTCAAAAACAGTAAAACTCAACTGTTTAACTCTAGGGGAATTGGAAAATGAGCCTATTTTCAAAAAAAGTGCAGTGTTCCTTTAAAGAGACTTTGATACTACTCTATAGATAATCGAAATTAACATGAGGTTAGCAGAAACTGTGTGTGTTATCAAAGACTATAGAATAACCAACACGTTTCACTTGTTTTGAATGGGGAAAAATGCAGTGTTCAACATGGCTGCTCTATCACAGGAAGCCCCGCCTTCAGAATAAAAGAGCCAATCGGTAAAGTCAGCACGTCAACGCAGCTGCCATTTGTCCCTGTTGCTATAGAAACAGTCAGCATTCTGCAACGTGCACTTAGGACTGGCATGAGCATTGGCTGGTCTAGCTTGAATTTTTTTTTTTAGATGTTATTTAAAGATGAAATGACTTGCCTTAACAGGACTTTGATGTTATGTCCCATTTAAAAACACAACAGTTGCACAACACATGGCGTGAATGAATGACTCAATAGCTGACACATAAAGTCACTTTCTTTCCTAAATGTATCAACTTTTTTAAATAAATCAGTTTACTGAATGATTCATTGAGTGACTCATAAAGCCACTTCTCTATTGGCATGACGATGTAACCTGAAGTGTCACTGAAAAATTCCATTACTAATGCACACATTGACAACGTGCTTTGATAAAAATGTAAAAAGTCCCATGCTGTTGGACTGTTATTGTATATCAGATTTGAGGACTAAAACTAACAATTTATGTAGGTAAATATATTCATGCAATAATTAATATATATATATATATATATATATATATATACACATATATATATGTGAATAACTGTTTATAGCATGTTTATTACAGAAAACTGATGAGTGTCTGTACGTGTTCTCATATCTAAGCGACCAGAGAGACATATGACTGTACTTTGTAGTGAAGGAGGAGCATTCGCTTCTCTCCGAAGTGTCCTAAAACTGTTCCAGCTGACAGAGTCAGAAAAAACAGCGCTCTGCCATTTCCGCCTTCCTCCCGTCCTTTCCCCCTCCTCATTTCTCCACACAGCAAAATTGTTCTCTTTTATGAGGCTTTTAAATGAACGGCCCACCACAAACATCTCTGAGCTGTTTTTCCTGTCCCCTCCCTTTCTAAATCTCTTTCTCTTTCTCCCCCATCTTTGAAACCCTATTCCTTTCTATGTATTTGCATGATTTTTTATTAAGTACAGTGGCAAGCATGTATTAGTCAGATGAAAAACAAAATGCCCTTTCAGCATGATAACGATGACATGAAGAGACTTGTCAAATTACTGATGATTATTTTTATACTCCTTTCTTTCTGTTCTCTCTTTCCACTCCAATTTCTCTGCCTGCAAAAAACATCCGGGTTTGATTCTCTGGAAACTGTGGCTGCCCTTATTAACTTACTGAATAGATTACTAAAACATGCATATAATATGTTACTGAAAGTGTGTCATCCCAGAAATTCATCTGTTTATGAGATGGACAGATGAGCTAAGGACAGGACAGGAAGTCTGGCTCTGGTCATGGTGGTGTGAGAGAGCTCTGGCAAGCTGTTTGGTGAGCTTGGTTCTTGTCTCCTGGGGTGGCCGGGGAAAAAGTACACAAACGCCCACATACGCGCTGAGCTGGCGAACAGGACGTGGCCTGGACAGTTGCTTGCAATTTAGACTGTGTATATGTGTTTTGTGTAACCTACATTACTATACTTTTTACCACACACTGCTGACTGAGAGGTGAACAGAAGTCAAGAGGCTAGCAGAGGAGAGCACAGAGGAAAGTAGTTCAAAGTTGTGTATACTGGAAAAGCAACAAACCATCAACAGTATTACTCAATAAAAATTGGTAACCTTAAAGATCTTTTTTGTATTGTGTATTTATTTATAATGTATTTAGGTTGATTCAGTTAGAGTAAACAATCCATTTGATTGAAATCAATTAGATTTAAGTTAGATTTACCATTTTTAGGTCACCATTTTTTTTGCCTGTGTAGGCTTATATATAACACTGTTAGATAAGTAGGCCTAAATAAATAAGCCTGAATCAGCAGCCACAGAATTATGCTGAAAAAAAAAAAACATGAATTATGCAGAAGGGCTCGGTACAAACTCCCACCCCTTGCATGTTTGTTTATGAAATATTTTGGGTAGTATAATAATGCTTATTCTAATAAGACAACCAGTACATTGGCCCATTATTCAGCTCTAAGTACTTTTGAAACAGCCTGTTTTTCAGGTTCTTTACTAAGTCAATAGTTTACATACGCCTTGCAGAATCTGCAAAATGTTCATTATTTGACCAAAATAAGAGGGATCATACAAAATGCATGTTATTTTTATATTTAGTACTGACCTGAATAAGACATTTCACATAAAAAAGATTCACATATAGTCCACAAGAGAAATAATAGTTGAATTTATAAAAAGTACCCTTTTAAGTTAAGTTTACATACGCTTGATTCTTAATACAGTGTCTTTACCTGAATGATCAACAGCTGTGGTTTTTTTGTTTAGTGATAGTTGTTCATGAGTCCCTTGTTTGTCCTGAACAGTTAAACTGCCTGCTGTTCTTCAGAAAAAAATCCTTCAGGTCCCACAAATTCTTTGGTTTTTCAGCATTTTTGTGTATTTGAACCCTTTCCAACAATGACTGTATGATTTTGTGATGCATCTTTTCACACTGAGGACAACTGAGGGACTTATTTGCAACTGTTACAGAAGGTTAAAATGCTCACTGATGCTCCAAAAGGAAAAATTAAGCATTAAGAGTAAACTTTTGAACAGAATAAGGATGTGTACATTTTTCTTATTTTCCCTAAATATCATTTTTTTTTTTCATTTAGTACTGCCCTTCAGAAGCTACAGAATATACTAATATGTTTCTTAGAAGACAAAATTAGTTACATTTTCCTAACCCCCAGGCCAAACACATACTGTAACCTTAGCTTTGTCATATCCTGTTAGGACACCAACATACATACCTCTAGACCCCCATTCTGCCATCCTCACACACTTCTGCTCCACTTACTCTAATGTTTCTCGTCTGCTTTCAACTCTTACACTTTTTTCCCTTTTTTTTCCTGTATGTATGCTAAAGGGCTGCACATTCACCTCATCTTTCGTCCCTCCCCTACCCTTCCTGTCCTCTGCTCTCTCTCCTCTTGCACTTCAAAAAAACATCTGGATCTCATTCTGTGGAAAACCAAAACAACATGAGAGAGCGACAGTGAGAGAGATAGAGGAAGGCGGGGAAACGAACAAAGGAAAAAATCTGTTGGTGAAAATCAAACAATATGAGAAAGATGAGTACATAAAAAATTATCTTGATATATGTCTCAGTGCCTGTGAACCAGTATTTTCTGAATTACACAGACCAGGAGACAAGATGGATAGGTTCAGTAAAACTTAAATCTATAAAATGTAATCATAACCGTGGTTTTGAAGTATTCAGCGGTGTGAGAGAAATCTTGGGTTTCTGTTGTTTTTGTCAGCTTACATCTTAAACAAAACGTTCTCATAGTGCTGACAAAAATGGTTGAATCTGATCCAGGGTCCAGTAAAACAGCAGAGGAAAAAATTTGCAGTTCAGCAACTGGAGCCATAATTATGGAGAGAGGCTGCTGAAATCAGCAGGAAGACCTGTGTGTGTGTATATGTTTCTGCAAGAGAGAGAGAGAGAGAGAGAGAGAGAGAGAGAGAGAGAGAAAGAGAGAGTCAGACAGTGACAAACAGTCATGTGTTACCTCCTCTCATACTAAGAACTAAGGACTAGAGAGAAAAGAAAATTTAGAAATGAATATTTAAGGTGCTGTTTAGAGAATGATTAACATACAAGCTCCCCATATTTCATAGCCATACTGATTGATTTTCAAGATTCAGAGGTTCTCTGGTTTAAAAAAAAAAGAAAAAAGAAAGAAAGAAACGTGAAATGGCATTTTGCGGCTAATATAAAATTGGGTCACTATAGCAACACCCTTAATTACTTTCTCAGGCAGGAGATGGTATGGCTATAGTCTCATTTCAATGCTAGTCTGTACCTTGGAATCCATTTTATGACAGCACAACTTTGTCAAAGAAAAAAAAAAACAGATGGCCGCAAAAAGACTAGCGATAAAATAGTGAAAAATATAAACATGTGGAAGCATGTAGAAAGAACTTTTTATCCCACGATGGGAGAGACAAGGTCAGAGACAAATGGCTGCCAAAACATCAGCAGCACAGACGGAGAAACACTGCAGCCTAGTGGAGTCAAAATGGCATATTTTATGACATACCAGTTTATAACTGTGACGTGACATGGCATTTTCACGGTCCCACAAGATAAAAATGAATATAATTAATATTGTTGTTATTTAAAATGCAGAAAATCGTTAAACATTTATTTGTCCTTCATGGATCTGTTGTTATAAAAGCTGCAGTGTTATATTATTTTTTTTATGCCAAATGTCCAATTTGTCCTATGGTGTGACTGTCTCAAGCATGGTTAAAATTACAACTTTTATAAATTAAAAAGAAAAGCATAAAAAATGTTAATAAATACCTCTGGCATAATTATAAAAGTGTCTATTTTAGTAAATGGCAATCATTTTTTTCATCTATATATTTCTGAAAGTGTAGAAACTTGATACATTTTGTCTCTGAAAACCATGTCCTATGGTGTGACACCATATCCCGATTTTAAATCGGCCAATTCCAGAAAAAAACATTAATTAGTTGAAGGACCTCATTCATGATCATGTTACTGAAGCCCCCTGTGAAGCCCATGACATATGCACAAGGTAAATTTTTGTCTCAGAATTAAATAATTAACTTTTTTGTAACCACTACAAAAGTGTTACGTTTTGTTGTCCTTTGGTGTGACACCCCTAAATTATATATTTTTTTTTATTAAAAACTGTATGTTAAACTACACAATCATGGAGAATTATGCAAATGTGTCTTGCTAACTGCTAATGACAGGTTAGTTCAGAATAGCAAGGTCATTATTGTCACAAAAAGCTGAAATGTCCTATGGTGTGACAGATAAAGTCCTATGGTATGACGCCTGTACTGTCACACCAGAGAACAAGCTCTTCTTAAAAAGCATTTTAAATAATTAAATATGATTTGTTTAACTCCTTTTTATTCTTTTTTGATCATTTTCAGTGTTCTGAAATGCAATAATTAGATTAATTAAACTATTTTCTGATGTTTTTGCAGAAAACTTGAAACAAAGAATTGAGGGAGAGAAATTAGTGGAAGAGAGAGGACACGGAAATATAGACTGAAGAGAACAAAGCAGAAAGTAAATAGAATCAAAATGATGCCGTAAAAAGAGAAGCCATATAGTTGCCATAAAAATTCATTCATATTTTAATGAATATAGTTTGAATATTAATCATATTTAGTTGTGCAGTACATGCAACAGGGGAGCTAGAAACATTTCACTAACATACTGATGGAATAAGAGACGGAATTTTGTTGATGAAAATGATTTTGTTTTGTTTAAAAAACATGCTGATTTTGTTTGTATCACAGTTAAACTTTCTTTCTCATTTTACATGTTCAAAATTAAATAGAATTACTTAATTAATATTAATACTTAATAACTACCATTTCTGTCCTTTAGTGTGACGTAATGTCCTATGGTGTGACACACACAAAAAAATAAATTTGTTTTTATCTCAAAATATCTTAAAAAAAAAAAACAGTATTGCAATAGGGGAGACATAAATATCACTGATCTTAAAATGGTATAATTTTCAGCAGATTTGAACAGATGATAGCAAAGTGTGTCTTAAAATTGTCCAAAATTCATGCCTTATATTTTCTCAAAGATCAGATACAATACAGAAATATATATATATATATATATATAGAATTCCATGGTTTTCCATATCAGGACATCATTTTAAAAAATTGGTCCTTGGCTGGTCTTAAAATTTCAAAAATAAAACCTCAGATGAACAACAACACATGACAAATTGCACCGTGTTATTATATAGGTAAGACATCAGCAATGATCTTAGAGAAGCAATTGTTGCTGCCATCAATCTGAGAAGAGTAATAGGGCCATTTCCAAACAATTTGAAGTTTATTCACAAGTGGAAGACATTTATAACAGACACCTCTCCTCCAAGGAGTCGACGTCCCAGAAAATTCACCCCAAGATCAGATTGTGTAAAGCTCAGAGAAATGGCAGAGAACCCAACAACTACAACTCGGACTCTACAGGCCTCAGTTAACATGTTAAATGATAAAGTTCATGACAATACCATTAGAAAAATATGGGACAAAAATGTCGTGTTTGGAAGGCTTGGCAGAAGAAAGCTCTTCTTTCTAAAAAAAAAAAAAAAAAACAAGTTTGGTGAAAACCTAAAGAGCATATCAGCACAAACACCTTATACCAAAAGACAAGCATGCTGGAGGAGGGCTGATAATTTTGGTCTTGTTTTGTAGCCACAGGACCTGGGCACCTCACAGTCATTGAGTTGGCCATGAACTGCTCTGTATATCAAAGTATTCTAGAGTCAAATGCGAGGGCATCTGTCCGACATCTAAAGTTGGGCCAAAATCGGGTCATGCAACAGGACAATGATCCCAAGCACACAAGCAAATCTACAACAGAATGGCTGAAAAGAAAAGAACCAAGGTGTTGCAATAGCCCAGTAAAAATCCAGAGCTCATCCTGACTCAAATGCTGTGGTGAGAGCTCTGCATAAGCAAATGCCCACAAACCTCAATAAACTGGAGCAACGCTGAAAAGAAGAGTGGTCCAAATTCCTCCAGAACGATGTGAGAGACAGATAAAGTCACACAGAAAATGAATGCTTCAGGTTATTGCTGCTAAAAAGTGGATCTACAGGCAGTTGAATTATAGGGTGTCCTAACTTTGTCACACATGGCTTTTCCATCTTGGTTTTTCCATCAAGATTTATTTTCCAAATTTTAAGACCTGCCAAGAACCAGATAATTTTTTTATTATGTCCTGATTATATATATATATATATATATATAAAATTTAAATATTGAAATAGTAAAACAAAAAAGTACACATTTTAAAAGAAATTAATACTTCTACTCAGCAAGAGTATATTAAATTAATCAAGGTGAAGACAAAGACATTTATAATGTCACAAAAGATTTCTATGCTGTTCCTTTAAATCTCCTAGTTTACAGATATTAAAGAATCCTGAAAAAAACATATCATGTTTCTACGAAACAATATTAAGTGGACATCATGTGACATATTTCCACAACACAAATTAAGGTTGACTTCTTTTGCCATTTAAATGTAATAGTCATAATGCAGCTGTATAATGTATATTTATCTACACAAAGCTAGACTACATAATAAATGTGAAAAATAAATTCCAGCTGTTTGTAGGTTTATGACTTGCTAGCTATCATAATTGTACACTAGGGCAATTTTAGCAAATTGTTGTTTGTTTGTTTTTTTGTTTTCCCCCACAACACCACTCCCTAAAATAAGTGTTTTAGAAATACTGGATCTGCTTAACCTCTTCCCTTAAAACGTACTGGCCTCCTACAATCAGCTTTACAAAAAAACAAAACATAGTTTTATTTTTTTCTATCACTATAAAAGTAATTATGTATTGTTATAGTGTGTTGGTAGGTTTAACAATAAACACAGAAATCATGCACAAGCTTTACTGTATCTTTATTTTTTGTTCTTTAATAATAAATTTCCTTTAGGTTTTAGCAATAAGGATTTTACATGCTCTTCTTTCTGTTTCTCTGCTTCCTTCTTCTCCTGCCACCGCTTCATCCCTTCATCCACCTCTGCACTGAGATACACTGCTCTTCTCTAAATGTGGACACAAATGTAAACATTTTTTTCAAGTTAAATATAAGCAGGAAAAAACAACAAATCCAAAAACAAAAGTGTCTTACAGCAAACTCCTCTCTTTGCTTTTGTCTGCGGATCTGTCCTTTCAGTGGAGGTGCAGGCCTTCCATCTGAAAAATCACATCATTTATACAAATCCTTGTCAGCGCTTATATTCATTGTTTACGGTATGTTTTGACAAATACCATGCAATTGATGTATACAAAACAACTGACAAGCACAATATATCTGTAGCCATTTAACACCCTACTGTTGCCTTTCGCTTTTATAAAAATAATACATTTACCTGCATATGACCAGTCAGGTAGATCTGTTAATGGTCCATACTCTGATCCACCACGTGCTAAACCGTTTCTGCAGACAAAAAGCGAACATGATAAAAGAAACCAAAACACTGACTTCAAGATTAACCATTGCTAATAAAATGTAATGCATGCAAATTATCTGATTTAATCAGGTTCCCCCCCCCCCCCCCCCCCAAGTTGGTATTAATTAAAATTTTAGTAGAAACTGTATAAACGATTATTCAAAACTGGATTTTAAAACCATTTCTCCTTCGTATCATCTCCAACATCTGTATTTGTCATTAACCCAATTTAGGGTAAACAAACGTCCCAGTTTTCCTGGGACAGCACTGGTTTTTGATGTTGCGTCCCTGACTGGAGATGTCCTGGAAATGTACCAGTTTTACAACACATTAAAAAACTACCCGCAAATACAATGTAAAGGCCCGATGAATACAGCCTGCTGAAACTGGACAACAGAAATCTCTCTGGTGCTATTATCATCAGTTATCAAAAGAGACACTGTTATCGGTTACAAGGTAATCACATATTAACAAATAAAACAAAAAACAACAATTAGTAACTAAACAATTACACTTGCACAATTATATTTGCAGAAAACACATGCTTTCAAAAAGTATGGTCAAAAGTAGCCTGAAATGTCAAATAATGAGCCTAAATAAAGACAGTAAAGATCCATTTCCAAAAGCACAAACAGAAAATAAAAATCTGAGCAATTGTATACTTACAGTTTGTCAAAATGAAAATGTTAGAAATGTTCTCAGTTGGAAAAGTTTAAAATATTTCTTAAATCAAGTTTTATTCATCATATGTTCTTATGTCCATTGTTTTATATTTGTTATGGGTTTTTGTAAAGTCATAATTTTGTTATAAAACTTTTTCATCTGTTTGCTATTTGGAATAGCTACTAATTATAATTTTTAAAGTCTGATTTTTTGGTGAATTGTATAAAGAAACAGGGTCAATTTGATCCTCAAACAACAAAATTTTTCATTCATATGGAACCCACACCCATTCAAAAATAAAAACATACAAAATATATTGTTTATTTTAAAGTGTTGTATATATATTATTATTATTATTTTTTTTTTTATTTTTTTTTTTTTTTAAGTACAATTTGTCAATGTCAAACTGCAGAGGAAACTCACTCTAATCTCCACTTCTTTCCTGCAAGGGTCACACACGACGATGAAAACGGGCGCACAGACTGCCTCGACACTGTAAATGATGTGAAAACAGAATTTACCCATTTAAAAAAACGTACTGTTCACTCATACCTGAGAGAGTAGTGGCACCATAGACATTCATTAGCACGCTAGCTAATATAATAACGTTTAGACGCATTCCTGAGCTCAACGACACAACGTCTATTTTGCAACAAAGCACGACAGGTTTCTGAAATAAATATTCTGCTAAATCCTGACTAACACACTGCCTCACCTGCGGTACAAAACGTCCTCAAGGATGCTGCCATTTTGGATTACAACAACTACGGCAAGCAAGAGGAACAAAAAAAAGAGACTCTGCATTGGACTACGGCGGCGTGGCCTGTTTCTACCAGTAGGTGATGCTGTAGTCACATTAAAGACAACACAGACTCGTCTGATTCACCTGTTGAATAAACTACACTTAGTTTATTTTCAGCCTTCCTAATCACAGCTTGCTCTCAGGACAAAAGATAACAACCAAAATAAAACAAACGTGTTACGACGTGTAAACTGAGAATTGTTGCGGCTGCCGGTGGTGGTATGTTTATGTATACAAATGTTTCCTTGTGGTGTTTAGAATAAAATTTTGAATGGTCTTTCAGGATTCGGATTTGGAATGTTTGTCATTTATTTAAAAGCTGACTCTAATGACTGACTGATATGTTGCCATTCATTTCGCAGTCTTAAGATGAGAACACATCTTGTAAAAACACGACACGGAGGCGCCTCTGAAGACCGGCCCTTAACACCTTCCGCTTCAATAATAAATTGTCTTTCAGCACCGCCGATCCCCTTCATTCCTCCTGTGTACGGGCTCGAGCAGTGCTGAGTAAGCGCTGAAACATTCCCGCGCGCGCTCCCAGACAAGTCCCCACTCGCCAGAGAGCGCGAGCTTGTGCGCGCTCCCACAAAACCGCAGGAGAAGCTGCAGACAAGACCGGAGTGGGAGGAGGGAGCTCCGGGGTAGGGAAAAAACGAGGTTTTAAACAAAAGAACAGCACTGGGGCTTTTTAGGGTCTCGGTGGGCTTGAATACAGTAACCATACGACAGCAGGTCAGTTGTCACCGGAATTTATGCCACTCAGTAACTATGGAGCAGCGAGAGGCATTTTCCGCGAGGGAAGAAAAGAAAAAAACAGTTACATTGTTGCGCTCGCGAAAAGCACACACGCAGCCGACTCACGCTGTCCCAGCGAACTTAGCGATATCCCTCCGCACATTCCACAGACGAAAGGCACGGCACGACCAATTAGGCCTTAGGGTTGGAAAAATGACACAGAAAATATGTAAGGTCTTCTAACCATATATACGTTTCCAGGTTCCCGTTTATTTAAACACCGTTTTAAGTCGAATATACGTGAATCTTTCCATTTTGTCGCCACATTACGTGTAATAAAAACATACGGTGTTATAAACAAAAGAGAAACAATTTGATTCATGACTGCATTTTGCATTCTTTTGAGTTTTCCGTCTCAGTCAGCTGACTCGTATGTAAGTATGAATTAAACCGCTCATTCTGAGCCCTCAGACTAACATAAAACGTATTTGTCTGTTTTATTTTAGTCATTTGATAAATGTGTGCGATTGTGTCAAGGTTGTTTGTCTAAGTCCAAACAGTAGGCTGAACCAATGGGCACAGTCTGTTTAAGAAGTTGGCTTGTGTGACGAAATAGTGGGATGCTATTCATGCGCGCTGCCCGGGGGAAAGGTGTTCCGGTCGGGAAAAAAAGCCACAGAGGAAGAAGAAAGGGGGAGGAAGGAAAAAATTTGGAAAGAAAGAAACTGTACGTTGAACATTTTAGCGCAGTTTTCCGGCGTAGAGTGCGCAGTGCGTGTTTATCTACGCGATTATGTTTGGGTGAGCGATACGCGAACTTCCTCCCTTCGACTCGCTGCAGCTGGTTTTTTTAATCGTTACACGCTTTTGAAGACTTCCACTTCTGGGGAATAATGGTCATTTTCTTTCAAACTGGACTGGGCAAAGTGGAAATCCTGCGGGACAACAGGAGGCTTTGATGTGCCTTGTACTTTTTGTTGCTGAGGAATACACGCTTTTGAGTTTTCGGGTACGGACGGCTCATTTATCCGCACAGAGAAACGTTTTCAACTTGCCTTTTTGAAAGCCGCTAGTTGAGTCAGAAAGGGGCCGTGGTGTATCCCATAACCTGCGTGTTTAACTCCAACACAATCAAAGGAAACCGCGCTGGAATTTATTCAGTATTTAAACTTCATTCTAATTTCTTAAACAATCGGCAGCGCCGATTAGATAAATCCACAGAGACAAAGAACCAAGTGGTAATTAAAAGACTTGCCAGTGGTTCCGACAACAGTGGCAGTGGATCAGTGCTGCGAGACTCAACGTTTGAATGGATCCGTTCTGCGAGAGTCAGGGAGCAGAATTAAAGACTCTTTGAAAAAGTTTTCACACGTTCGTTTGCTCACTGCCGAAGACAAGGCCACAAGTAGCTGCAAAAGGGATCGCAAACAAATGGATGAACATGCTCCTGTTCACACGCATGTCCAGCAAATTCATCACAAGCAAACAGTTTGGAGACAAACCGTTTGTTTTCAAGCCTAACTAGTACGACATGTAGCCTGCAGAAAATGTCATAGTGTTTTTATTTATCTTCAAAGTTAAATATTTATTTTTGTAGCTCATCAAAAAGTATTAGTTTTTAACCGTATTATTATTTTGTTATAACCTTTGGATGTCACGTATCTTTTGGTCTGTTATCTCATCTGCTGTTGAAACACTTGAATGATGCTTGTGCCCACACTGTATTTCACTGTATTTATGTAGTACACTATTTAAACCGTAGTTGTTTTTCAGGTGGCATCTAAGAGAAATTCAATTCGTACTTTATATTTTATATCGTAGTTGAGCATATATTAAAAAAAACACAATGGATCGACTTGGCAGCAAACTCAAGCAGAAGCTCAAACTGAGTGACTCTGGAAGTGTCAAATTCAGCAAAAAGAAAAATGACTTGGCCAATGCGAATAACAACAGCAATAGCAACAATGCCAATAATGGGACTGTGACACAGATCAACGCACCTGTGACACAGATCAATGCACCTCAGTTCCCACTCTCCTGTTCCACCTCTGTGGAGGTGTGCGGTCAGTCAGCCGGACGACCCGGCAAAGTGGGCACTTCTCAGAGAATCGCACCCTCGAATACCACCTCGGCCACGGTACCTGAGGATTGCGGGCCTGGGAACGAACATCACCCGTCTACCCTCGCCCCTCTTCGGCGTCGGTCGCCCCAACAACGAGCTTCGTGCTACCTACCTGAAACGGTGGAACGGGGCGACTCCCCCAGATGCGAAGGTGACCCGCAAGGGGCGTACAGCCCGAATTCTCGCGTGGCCTTAAAGCAGAGGCGCTATTCCCTGGAGCTCCAGCAGCTAGTTCGCCGCCAACAGCTACTCGCCCAGCCACCTCCGCTGTCGTCCGTACCACCTCCGTACCCGACGCACAGCTCGGCCGCCCGTTCGTCCGCTGTGGAGCCCAGCTTCCTCCACGACTTAGAGCGCCACAAGCGTTTATCCTTGCAGGAAGCTCTGTTCTACAAGCGTCTGAGCTCGGGTGGCGAACCTTGGGACAGCGGTCGCCCCGCTTCCCTCTCTCATCCACCTCAGAGGACCCATGACAGTGGCATAGGGGGGTTCTTCTTCCCACCTGCACCAGCGTTGAGCCCCTGCTCTTCTTTCAGCTTACAAGAGTCCGTGTTGGCAAGCCCTCGCTCCAGTTTTGCGAGCAGTACCGCTAGTGGAGGAGGCGGAGGCGGTGGGAGTCCTATGGGAAGTCGGTGCAGCAGTAACCGGACCAGCGGCATCAGTTTAGGTTATGACACCCGCCATACACCTGGGCCTGCCCAGCAGATCCAACTTGGCGCTACCACCCCGGGTCAGACGTACCCTGTGCAGGCGTCGGTTAAAACAGGAGCGCCCCCTATGGAGGTTTGGAGGGACTGTCTCGAAGGGGTGTCGGGAGGAAGTCCGCACGACAGCCGCCACTCATATCCGCCTGCGCTGAGCACACCCACTGCCACCTTTCACCGGGCAGAACCAGATTGGGGTCCCGCTGACCAGCGGGGATCAAGAGGTGACGGTGTGGGCGAGAGGGCACGACACTCCGACTTGCTAGGAACCAGATACCAGCAGGAGCTCACCCGCCTGCTATTGAGAGATGCTGCCCTGGAAGGAGAGGCGTTACTTGGGGGTCTGACTTTAAAAGAACAACCCTTGTCTACCACCATCCTACCCAGCTCCGTATCTACTCCAGCCCCAATCGGAGCTCCAGGGAAATCCCTGGAAGAACAGTCGGCTGGATCTGTGGACAGACAGGAGTACTTCGGTGAGATCACTAACTCGTCCAATCTGGCTAATTTGTTTATGACTAATGATGTGTCTCTCTGGCAGTAGGTTGTGAATGTGTGTGATGTGGTGAGATGAAGACTGCTTCGGACCTGCTAAAACTTGCAAACGTTCTCCGAAGCAAAAAGCAAGACATGAAACGCATCCCGTCAGACTTCAAAAATACACACTAGCCCTCGTTTTTCAGCCCGCTTCTCTGACTAACCATAATAACTAACTTGCAAGTCACCGAGCGAATATATAACCCCTCCACCCAAGGCTACACAGAATTCTGAACAGACTCCAAAGTCAAAAATATCTGCCTAGAGCGAGCATAGTGATTATGCATGACCCCAAATTACAGGCTCTGTGATATGCTGGTCATACCAAAGAGCTGTGAGTAATACAGTAGGACAGAGGCTTGGTTGAAAGGAGGGTTTTCTCTGTGTGTGTGTATGTGTGTGTGTGTGTGTAAGCGCTTTCGGCTTTCAGCCAGCCACAGTTTGAGGGTGTGTTCATGTGTGTTAGCGTGCACTAGCGTGTGCTGGCGTGTGCTTGTTTAGCACAGGTATTTGAGTCCTGAGGGAAGGCTCTCTCACACACTCAATTGTGAGGGTTGGGTGTGTGTTTGTGCCTTCTGTGTGTTTAGTGCTTTGTTGCGACAAGGAAACCTCCCTGTTGTCTGAAAAGCACCTGTGTAAAATTTAAGACATTACCTCATTCCGACACATTACAATATCCAATTCCTGTATCCAACAGCCTATTAGCCTTTTTTTTTTTGAGTAATGAAGGGGTTGCAGAGTACAGATTTATCGGTGTGTACTGTTACTACAAGAAACAAACCCACTGGTTGGTATTATGGGAGAAGAATGCTCGAGTCATGCGGTGCAGACACGTATTTTTGAGTCCAGACGGCTCTGCCGCCTGTGTTTTATGTAATTGGTATGATTGGGTGATGACCTCATTGTCCTAGATTGCCACTCGAGTTGTGTGTGTGCGTTGTGAAGTCTCTGATGCATTTGTTTATAGTGTACTCAGACTGTGTTTGTGGTTGTATGCTTGTTTTCAGGTACATGTGTGAAGTGTGGTAAAGGTGTATATGGTGCAGATAATGCTTGCCAGGCTCTGGACAGCCTCTATCACACCCGCTGCTTCACATGCGTTTCCTGCGGTGAGTTATCAGTCTGTAATGCAATGCTGAAGTCATACATTCATAGCCAGTATTTCAATAGCTCTTCATTTGGGTCAGTATCTCTCATGCTGGTTTGAACATCTGCCTTATCTTGTTTTTACTTGTAGGGCGAACTCTCCGCAACAAGGACTTTTACAATGTCAATGGCTCTGTTTACTGTAAGGAGGATTACATGGTAAGGATGACTTCATGTGGTCTTTTTAGTACTCATTTTGGCCAGTCTTAAAGGTATAGC
This sequence comes from Cirrhinus mrigala, assembly GCA_036247105.1. Classification (NCBI taxonomy): domain Eukaryota; kingdom Metazoa; phylum Chordata; class Actinopteri; order Cypriniformes; family Cyprinidae; genus Cirrhinus; species Cirrhinus mrigala. Next base: position 38,291,339 of record CM070013.1, read on the forward strand.
TCACCTAAAAATGAAAATTCCATCATTAATTACTCACCCTCAAGTCGTTCCAAACACGTAAGACATTCCTTCATCTTTGGACCACAAATTATATTATTTTTGATGAAATCTGAGAGCTTTCTGACCTTGCCTATACAGCAACTACCAGGACACTGACAGTCCATGTGACTTTTTTAATATTTAGTTTATAATATTTAAAATAATATGTATATTTTTATACTTTTTAAAAAGTACACAATTTTATATTTAGAATTTTTCTTTAAAAAATGTTATATTAATAATCTAATGAATATTCCAATCTTTCCCAATCTGTTTTCATTACAGTTCTCAGGCTTCCAGGAGGCGGCTGAGAAGTGCAGTGTTTGTGGTCACCTCATCTTGGAGCAGGTAAGTGTTCTCTCTGCAACAGGTCAGTGTTAGTGTTTGAAGGTTGTATGGGTTGAGTGTTCACATCTCTCTGTTTATGTGTAACTCAGATTCTACAGGCTCTAGGGAACTCTTATCACCCAGGATGTTTCCGCTGTACGGTCTGTTCAAAGGCATTGGATGGAGTGCCGTTCACAGTAGACTACCTCAACAATGTCTACTGCGTCTCTGACTACAACAGGTCTGTTAGTGAACTGCGTTACAAAAGACATGACAACAATGCAATTTGCCTAACAGTAAAGGGATAGTTCACTGAAAAATGAGCATTTTGTCATCATTTACTCACCCTCATGTCGTTCCAAACCTGAATGAGTTTCTTTCTTATGGTAAACGTAAAAGAAGATATTTGGAAGAATGCTGGTAATCAAACAGTTGATGGTCCCCATTGACTTCCATAGTATTTCTTTCACTACTATGGTAGTCAGTCGGGACCAACAACTGTTTGTTTCTTCAAAATATCATCTTTTGTGTTCAACATAAGAAAGAAACTGTTTGGAACAACATGAGGGTGAGTAAATGATGACACAAATTTTATTTTTGGGTGAGCTATTCCTTTAACAACTGCTCTGAAACCTTTTTGCCAGATTTGGTGCTGTTCAGGTTTAGTTGTGAGCTAAAGAATGCTAAAAATAATTGTTTTATTTTATTTCTTAATTAAATTAAGTACCATATATTTCTTAAAAAACATACATTATCGAAGTGTTGAAGGTTAATGCATTACATACCATGGATTATTTTTCTATTTACTAATAAAACAATTGAAGATATCTCCATTTCCTGTATCATAGTCAAAGGCTTTGCAGTACAATGTCTATATAGTGATAAAAAGTGCATGCGAACTACTGTTTGTAGGGCATGAAGTGCAGGAGGTGAGTAAATTCTAAACCTCAGTGGACAACACTGCCACATAGTTAAACTACCACCTGCCTAAAATAAACGTTTTTTTCTTGTTGTTGTGGTTTTTGAAAGAAATTGGTACTTTTATTAAGAAAGGATACATTAAAATATGGAAGCCCATTTCTGCCACTGAATAATAAATTTAAAAAGGTGATTGCAACTTTTTTTTCTCAAAATTCAGACTTCTTTCTTTACATTTCGGAATTCAGCCTTTTTATTTTTATTTTTATTTTTTTTTTTAGAATTGCATGATACAAAGTCGGAATTCTGACTTTTTTTCCTCAGAATTGCGTGAAGACAGAATTGGGTAATATAGCGAGTTATACGAGTTATAATATTAGAACTGAGCTATAAACTTGCAAATCTGACTTTTTTTCTTAGACTTGCGTTACATAAATTCGCAATTACGAGTTATAAAGTCAGAACTGCAGGACAAACTAGCAGTTCTGAATTTATTTCTCAGAATTGCGAGTTTGTCCTGCAATTCTGATTTTATAACTCACAATCGTGAATTTGTATAATTACATCTCACAATTCTGAGAAAAACATTTGGTTTTTTTTACAGTATATCGAGTTTACAGAATATCTCAAAATTCTGACTTTTTTCTCTCGCAATTCTAACTTTTTTTGTCTGAATTGCGAGTTTATAGTATCTTGCAATTCTGACTCTTTTTTTCTCAGAATTGCGAGTTTACAGTATATCCCGCAATTCTGACTTTTTTTGTCTGAATTGCGAGTTTATAGCATCTCGCAATTCTGACTTTTTTCTCTTGCAATTCTGGCTTTTTTATCACAATTGAGTTTATATCTTGAAATTCTGACTTTTTCTTTTTCTAAAAAGTTTACAGTATATCTTGCAATTCTAACTTTTTTTTCTCTTAAAATTCTGGGTTTTTTTTTTACCCTAGAACTGAGATTATATCTCGCAATTCTGACTTTATAACAAGCAATTGCAAGTTATTACGACAGAATTGTGAGATATTAACTCGCAATACTGAGAACATATCAGCCTTTTTTTAACTTTATAACTCGCAATTCTGAGAAAAAAAAGAGAATTGCAAGATACAAACTTGCATTTGCGAGAAAAGCAAGTTACAAAGTTAAAGACTGATGTTTATGTCACAATTCTGACTTAATTTCTCAGAATTGTGAGTTTGTATCATTAAGTTCTGAGAAAAAAAGTCAAGAATTGTGAGATGAAATTGCAAAAACCTTTTTTTTTTTTTTAATTCAGTGACAGAAACTGGCTTTCATATTAAACTGATTGAAAGTGACAGTAAAGATATTTATAATGTTACAGATTTTTTTCTATTTCAAATAGATCTAGATCAAATAGAAATTTCATCATTCATTTCAGGAATCATCAAAGAATCCTGAAAAAAAAAAAAAAAAAAAAAAAAACGAGATGTGAATGTGAATTAATTTTTGTTTCTTTCTTTTCCTCAGGACATTTGCTCCCAAATGCGCTGCCTGTTTACAACCCATCTTACCTGCTGAGGTAAATGATACCCTAGTAGTTCAACAGATGCTTTCAAATCAATTCAGCGGAATGTTCAAAATTTGGATTGTATTTGTGTGTGTGTGTGTGTTTCAGGGCAGTGAGGAGATCCTCAGGGTGGTATCAATGAACAAAGATTATCACTTTGAGTGTTATCACTGTGAGGTAAGTATTATGGAAAGTGGTTTGGATAAGATGCTTTGTGTAGATTTCAGATAAGAGCATATCTACATGTCGTGGCACAGGCTTGTAATGACTGTAATCCTCTCTTCTTTTTCAGGAGTGTGGGAAGCAGCTCTCCGACGAGCCTGGATCTCAATGCTTCCCTCTGGATTCCCACCTCCTCTGCCACTCTTGCCACATGACCAGGGTGTGCGTCACACATAACCTTCCCCCCTCACAACACACACTGAAATGAGAACTAATGTGCCTGACCAACTACTTTGTACTCTCATATGCACACTAGTGACCACTGTAAATTGTCGTCTTTCTAATGTCTCTCTCTTCTATGCCAGCTCTGTTTTTTTGAAGATGATAGCGAGAGGGGGAGAAAACGCGTTTTCTCTTACTGAGACTTGAGGTCATAGTACATTTCAAATGCAAATCCCAGTACTGGTACAAACTATATCACCCCCTAGTGGCTGGGAAATGCAGCAACTGAATCCTGCTGAACAGAATATTTCTATACAAGTTCTCTGAGTTTAAGATTATCGTTGCCTGCTTATTTCATTGCTAGAGGGAGTTGAATTATCACAGAACACTGTTTTGCTCCCGTATCTACTGTTTGCTGTAGGGAAAAAACAAGGGATTTTTTTTGCTTAACATTTTTTCTATATTTAATATCACTAGCAAAGATTTTGCACTTAAACATGTTTACCTATTAAGAGATTTTTTTAAAATAAAGTGATTGCAAAAAGATTAAAAACATTCCTGTATCTGTTTTAATAAATAAAACTTTCTGTGTACGAATGAGTGGTATTTTCTTGTATGGTTCACTCTTTTAGTTGAGAATTCAAATCCTGATGCATTTATGAGGAAGCAGCTATAGATAATGACTTTCATTTACAGATTATATATGTACATTAGGGGTGTAACGGTACACGGATTCGTACCGAAATTTTTCGGTATGGTGCGGATGTGTACTGAACAAGTACAGCATTTCCCCCCCAGGAAATTCAAACAATAAATTGCGTTTTGACAGTCTTTGATGTGGCATGACACATATATAAACGCCTCGGAGAGCCGCTTCTGGGATGGTTCAGAAACGTACTGGTATAAACTAAGCATTGACTAGAGTGCCCGCGACCAGCTCCGGTGGCTGCGTCAGAGCCATAACGCGCCGCAGCGTAAATAAGGTCCTTTCAAATGGCAGAACTGATCAGTAGTACTCTGTACTACTAGTTTTAACATGAATGAACACTCAATCAGTGTTTCAACCGCGAAAGATGTCAACAAACCAGCGTGGAAATAAAACATCACCTAGCGTTTCATTTACCTCAGGGATGTCATCAGGCTCCAGAACTCGTTAGTTCACTAGAGAAATGAAGTCTATAAAAGAGCATTTCGCAAACGAATTATATTTTTACTTTACCTATTAGTCCTAATTATTTAATGTGTGTTTAAATGAATCTGTTATGAAACATGTTATGACAGCCACTGTGTAATTGAATATATTTTAACAAACTGAAATTTTTATAATTTATAACTTTAAATTTAAAAACTGCATTATGTGCAGTTTTTTTTTCAATGTTAAGTATTGATTATTATATTTAACAATAAATAATTAAATTTAGGTTTGGGTTAAGCTGTTAAATCTTAACTCTCGATAGTTTAAAGCATACGCTGAGGTAGATTTTAAGACAATTTCACTTGTAACTGAATGTATTTAAAGAAAGAGCAAAGTGTTCAGTAAACCACTGTTAATTTAAGTTTTCCCCCTGCTGTACCGAAATCATACCGGACCGTTAAGTTAAAACCTAGGTACGTACCGAACCGTCATATTTGTGTACTGTAACACCCCTACGCATACATACATGCATTATATATGTGACACTGGACCACAAAATCAGTCATAAGGGTCAATTTTTTGAAATTGAGCTTTATACTTCATCTGAAAGCTGAATAAATAATCTTCCACTGACTTATGGTTTGTTAGGATAGGGCAATAGTTGGCCGAGATACAGCCATTAATAATCTGTAACCTGCACGAAAATCACCTCTAAATTTGTGCAAATGGAAGTTCTTAGAAATGCATATTATCAAAAATTAAGTTTTGATATATTTACAGTAGGAAATTTACAAAATATCTTTATGGAACATGATCTTTATTTATTATCCTAATGATTTTCGGCATAAAAGAAAAATTGATAGTTTTGACCCATACAATGTATTGGTGGCTATTGCTACAAATATACCCGTGCTACTTACGACTGGTTTTGTGGTCCAGAGTCATATATTACATAAAATCATTTTAAGCTTATTAAACAAATTATAATATGTAGCCGATATATACTAGAAAAAACAAAACAAAAAACAAACAAACAAACAAAAAAAAAAAAATGGCACTACACAACCGTTCATGACCTCCTTGTGTCTTAAAATATTTTCCACACCTGCACTTGGATTTTACTGCTGACCTTAGCAGTTTTAATACACACTCTTCAGTCAATTTGGTGTAGTTTTCACTCCAATTGCTGCTAGTTACTGCCGCAATTATTCTTGGCATTTAAAGAAAACATCACACAACACAAAAACGGAAAATTTCCTTCAGTTTGTTTTATTATTCTTTGTACATTCTGCACATTCATAAAGAAAATAATCCAAAAAGAGAATCTTTTGAAATATATCTTCAAAACTACAACATTAAAATAATATTAAAAGGCCTCTTGCTATCTTCTCTATAAAGGTTAAATTTATACCTTGTCTGATTCACAGAGATGAACAGTAAACTTCATAAGACCAGGTGGAGGAAAAAAAAAAAAAAAAAAAAAATTAGTGAGAGAGAGAACAGACGAGGATGGAGATGAGAATCTAACAAATGAATCTACAGTGTGGTTCATAGCATTGGACATCAGTAGTCATTTTAATAAACTCAGATCTTATGAGGAAAAAAAAAAAAAAAAAAAAAAAAAAAAAAAAACCTCAGTGAGATCAGCGTCGACAGCAGGACTGGCTCTGTTAACAGGGGCCAAAAAACTTGGATAGGGGACTTTTTATTTTAACAATTTGGAAATATATTAATTGAATCTGGATACTCAATATATAAAACTATCATTTGAAAGCCAAAGAATTTCAAGTCCCATAATTACACACTGAATTAATGACTCACTAGACTCAAGTGGCACTAGTTAAGCTATAAATAAAATTACAAGTGACGATTCCGGGGTGGAGAAAAGGAAAATGATTTATATAGTCTCACATAATTTCTTTTGACTTTGGTGTTTGTGAGCTTTCGACAGCACACTAACACACACACACACACACACACACACACACACACACACACACAAACAAGAGTAATTTTAGTTTGGAAAATAAACAGTCCCCTTCATTAGGTTTGTCCTGCTTCAATTGAGATTGATGGGGAGACACAAAAAAAACAAAAATAAAAGTTTGATCTAAAACAGTGTGCTGCTGTGCACAGCAGTGAAACACTGATGACATTATTACTAGGAAAAAGAAATGTTAAAGGGACAGTTCACTTAAAATCTAAATGGTCATTTATTCACCCTCATGTTATTCTAAATCTATTTGTATTACGAATCAGAACAAGAAACAGGTAAATATTTCTAAGACTTTGTCATTACAAATAAAGTCAATGGGATCCAGTGCTGTTTCAACTTCATTGTATGGATAAAAAAAAGCGTAAGCATTTTTCAAAATACCTTGTTTGTTTATAAATGACAAGAGAGCGAATAATTTTTGAGTGATCTATCCCATTTTGGTAGCTGTCGTCATGCTGACGACTCTGATCTTACAAACCCCGTCTCACACACATCCACTCGTCCACAAACACGCTCAGTGCACTCAGTGTCGTCTGTCCCTGGAGGTGTTGCTACGGCTCCGTGAGCGTCTGCTGCCCCCTGCAGTTTTGGAGTCGCTACCACGGCCTCTGTGGCCATCTCTCCTCTTTTCTGCCTCTCTGCCCCTTTCTCTCTCTCTTTCCTTCCCTCGGTCTCTCTCTCCCTCAGTTGACCGTCTCACAACACCTGCTCCTCCTGTGTTCCCTCCCTCTCTGTCACGGCCTTTTGCTCGCTCTCGCCGTTCTTCTTGTTTTTTGTCCTCTTCCTCCTGGAGTTCCTTCCTCCTCTTCTCTCGCTCCTTTATGCGCTCAGCGCGCTCCAGAGCTCTTTGTGTCGCCTGGGAAAAAAAGCAAGAACTTAAATTAAGAAGAAAGAAAAGAAAGAAAGAAAAAAAAAAAAAGGGGGTTTGTGATTTGGACTAGAGGAAGTGCTGACCTGTTCTTCTGTGAGGGGTAACCAATATATACAGGGAGCTGCTTTAGTTTTGTGGAAGAGGTCATCAAGAAGTTTTACAGGAGGCTCTTCTGGTTTATCTGGAAAACAAAGAGGGAGATGATGTCAAATGATACTGTAAAACGAAATTTCAGGTCTTTCAAGGACTTTAAGCATTTTTTGATTTTTAAGGACTCTAATCAGAGATCTTATCAAACAATGTCTTTCAAATTCTAAATTCTATAGATAAATACAAATATACTAATAAAATAAACAGCAAAAAATAAAGTGAAGCACAAGCAAAATATCACTAAAGTATTACAAAGTACACTATATTTTTACTATAGTAAAACCACCAAATTTTCTTATGAGATTTGTATGCATTTATACTTTTTTCTTTGTTTTTATAACTGTACTGCCTTAACGGTTTGATGTTTTCTACTGTTTAAGACAAAAAAAGATGCAAAAAAAGATTTCGCAAAATTGCTCCGAAAACCAGATCTGAAACAAATGATTCACCATACACGCTCTGAAGTCCCGAACTGAATCAAATGATTCACAAACCCATACCGAAATCCCAATCTGAATCAAATGATTGGTGATCCACACTCCAAAGTAAATCATCTGACTTAGATCGGGACCTTAAATTTGCGTATCGCAAATCATTTGATTCGAATCATTCAATTCATGAAATGATTCACAAACCCTTTCCAAACGAAATAAAATGATTCATTAACCCGCTCTGAAGTCCAGATCTAAATCAATTGATTTGCAATACGCAATTTTTTTTTTAATGAATCACTTGAAATTAATGATCGAAGTCATAAGTTTAAATCAATTGGAGTGGCTCCAACGTAAATGACTCAATTGATTTGGTTCATCTGTTCATCTTTGGTTCACGACATTGTCAGTACTAATACTGGCTTAGCTCACTAGTTTTATGACATTAACTGAAAGAGCAAAAAAGGTATAAAGTTTTTTGAATTGCGTGAATTTTGCGTGAAAAGATGTGTTTATTGAAAAACTTAAATACTTATTTCATAGATTTCATAGAAGTATTTATCATTTTCAATAATTCAAGCACTTTTCAAATAGTTCAGGAATATTGCTATTTTCAAGGGCTTTCCAGACCTTAAATTTCAAAAAGTCAAATTCAAGTACTTAAAGCACTTTTAACACCTTATACGAACCCTGAGGAGACCCATTATGCCCCAAAATGTAATACAAGTCTCAGGTGTTCCCAGAAGTGTCTGTGACGTTTCAGTTCAAAATACCCCACAGGTCATTTATTATATCATTTTGAGTGGAAGCAGAAATGTGCTGTTTTCGTGCACATCTCTTTAAAAGCAAATGAGCTGCTGCTCCTCGCCCTCTTTTCCAGGACAGGGCTGTGCTTTTACAATTAGTACCTTAGATACTCTGCCAAAGAACATCTGTTTAATTTTGATTATCATGTCTATTGCAGTGAAATCATGTGTTTTAAAGCTATATTAGTTTAAACTTCTGATATAGGGTTCTCTGAGTGCACACATCCAAAGAATGTCCACAAAAACGTCTGTCACACGGCATGAGAGCACTTTTCTAATACCATTTCATGTCTTATTGTGCTTAAACTATCAAATACAAGTTTGTTAAAACACACGAGTTACAAAAACAGTTTGTTTTGTCTGTGAAGGTAAACATTTTCCTCACCTTTCTTCTCTGTTCTCTTTTCTTTGCTTTTGCCTCTCTCTCTGCGTTTTCGGTCCCGCGATCGCGACCTTCTCGTTCTGTCTCGGTCATCCTTCCCAAAGTCCTTGACTTTATCCCGGTCCCACTCCCGCTCAGAACGAGTCCGCTCTCTCCTCTCCATTGCTCTTTCCCTCTCTGCCCACTGGTCTCTTACAGCTGTAGCTCCGCCATCTCGCTCTCTTTCTCGTTCCTTCTCTTTTTCGTGGTTTGCAGGTGGGACTGGGTGATGGGCGGCAGGGCGGGCTGAGGTTCCAGAAGCGTGAGGGTCGTGACCATCACCTGCACGGTCACCAGACAAGAGACCTTTATGGAAGTCCAACTGGAAACAGAACAAAATACAACAAAATGAGAAGAGTGAACAGCTTGATTATAATTTGAGAAAATGAGAATGGCTAAATGATGACAGGAACAGTAAAGAATGCAGCTGAAGCAGATTTAGGCAAACCGTTCAGACCTCATCCTGCTCGCAAAAATCCACACGGAGTACTTTGGGGTTACTTGTAGGCCATTTCACACCATGCAGTGCTTCTCGAGTGGTCACAGCTTCCTCTATAGTGGAGTACTGAGAGAGAACACAACAGATTGAAGGTTAAAAGAAAACTAAAGGCATCAGATGGAACAATATATCACTAATAAATTATGAGTTATCACAAAAGGATACAGGATAAATAAATATATGCAACATCAACAACAAAAAAAAAAAAAATATTCTTACTGATTTTGAAATTTTCAACTGTAGTGTAATTAAAATATAAATAAAATGTATATAATAACAACTTACTGTGACATAGCAGTGGGACTTGATCTTATCGATCCAGAAACCCTCCTCCACCAATGTACCAGTCCGATTTAACAACTCCTTCAGCTGCCCTAAGGTGAAAGGTCGCACCTACAGAAAAACAGTTCGGATCAGGGGTCAAAAGAGCAGCAAAACCTCTAGATTCAATCTCAAAACAAAAAACAAATTCGACCTTAAGTACTATGATGCTCGAAAAAAACTGAAGAGGTCAGGGGCAATATTCATTTGCTCAAATTATTTTATAAACAATTACATCCCTACATTATAAGGAGACAATGAGCAACATGATCTTGTGCTTACCAGGTTGCAGACGTGTATAATGTTGGAGGTTTTCCCACGAGGAGGAGAGAGCTGGCGAGCTGTCCGTATGGGGTCATCAATAGTTACGGACACGCCTGATTTTTGCTGACTGATGGAGCGTCGTACCAAAGAATCATTGGGAGTGACTGACAGAGAGAGAAAAAAATTATTATAATCCTGCTTGACAAAAAAAACGTCTCAAAATGTTACGATTATTTTATATGAAACCAGCAAAATCACAGAAGGTCACCTTTCTTGGGCTCGCCTTCCTGTATTTCCATAGTAGCATCAGGGGAGAGCTCCTGTTTCCTTTGTTTTTCTGTCTCTCCTTTAGTCCACTTCTGTTCTTCTTCATCCTCCTCCTCCGCCTCATCCTTCATTTCTTTCTGCCCGTTCTCGTGTCCATCAGAAGGAACAATCTGGAGCAAAGTTAAGAGATGCAAAAATTCACTGAATAGCAGAGGCAAACCATGAACTTCAAAAGACAAGACTCAGACCAGGGCTGTCACTAATGATAACCTGTTGATTATTCTGACAATTAATCAGGTAATTTTTTTTGTAGTAAGAAAAACAGACCAAAAAAAAGGAAACAACAGCCTTTAAAATGACTTGAAATACATCTATAATACCAATAAGGCAATAATAATTAGTTCAAATAAAGTATCAAAAGCAAGTAATCATATGGTTTTATTAAACAAAACTGTTAAAACACATAACATATTATAAACAATAGAGCTAATGTACATTACGCATTATAAAAATGTCTGCAGAGGGTGCCAATGGCCTGACGATTGTGTTTACCCTTTACTGCGCGACCCAATTTGTGTTTACTATTGACTCATTTAATTCAAATTCCACTTAAACTTTAATATTTGGCCATTTCTTTATGATAGAAAAGCTGCAGCCACTGTGATTTCTTGAATGCGGACACCAAATCGTCTAAACGAGTGAGGGTTTAAAATTTTATTTCGAAATCACGAACAGTTAGCATATTGAAAAAGATAATGACATATTCTTCTGTGTTTGCGGAGGTTTATAAATGATTTACCTTACAAATTTGATCAAATGGTGCACGTTGTGTTCCCAGATGAATGTTATATTTAACACAAACCCACAACATACAGAGATGGAGTATGAAACGCTCCACACATGTAAATGATAACAGTTTGTGAGGAGCCGCATTTACCTAACCTACACTTTATGAAATCTACACGTATGTAAATAATTAAAGCGCATATTAAACCTGCATTGCATATATTTATTTAATTAAATTGTAGCGTTTGTGAATTCTTAATAGCATTATGCTTTATTATGATTTTTTAAAATGGGTTTAATGTGTGGAATGCACCACTTCTGGTATTTTGCGGATTACTCAACACGGGCAAAATGCAATTAAGGATTTTTTTTTTTTTTTTTTTAAATTGAGTACTCAAATAGAAAAGAGGAATTGTTGCAGCCCTTCTTAAAATGATTTTAAGAAAGTTTAAGTTTTTTTCTGCAGTATTGTGCAGCAGTCTTACAAACTTATGTTCATTATAGGGTGATCCCTTTAATATTTCTTGTCAGCTACCAGTTACAAGCCTTTGTCATTCATACCTGTGTCACTGTGCGTCTGATCTTGAGGCCCTGATCCTCCTCCGGTTCCTCTCGCTCACGAGGCCCAGATGAGTCTTCATCTCCAGAGAGACGCCCCTCATCTGGGTGCAGGTCGACCACCGCCTCCTGCAGGGGCTTGATGTCTGGAATTAATGTCTGTAAAAAGTTTCATAGGTAAGTAAAAGTGCTAAGTCATGTAAAAATACTCTTATGCAGTACTATTAAACAAAACTGACAATTCCGTAATCGGTTATGTCCATACTATACAATATCTATATATCCACTGCAACACTGAACCTGTAACATTGATTTTATTCAAACAGGCAGGCTGTCAAAAACAGATAGTGATTCATCATGTATCTATTAAGGTAATGTGGGAGCGTTCTTGGATAACTTACTTTCAGCGATTCAGTGGTGATGCTGATTGACGGCTTCTTGGCAGTGACTGCTGTACTAGAACCCCACCTTCTTTTCCTGCTTGCTCCGCCCACCGGCTCTGCCTCAGATGATGCAATCTCCGTTTTACCTTGTGCCAAAGAAAATTAATCACAAAACTGCACAACCCAGAAACAGATCCGGCTTTAAATGACCGGTAATGGAGCATAGCACAGCATATAATTCCTAATTGACCCTGTATCCGCTTTTTCACTGGAATGGTACTGCAAATTAATTCTGCTTCTGTAAGCATGCAAGAGGACGCTTTGAAGGATTAGTTCACTTTCAGAATAAAAATGTCCTAATAATTTACTCACCCCCATGTCATCCACAATGTTCATGCCTTTCTTCAGTCGCAAAAAAATAGTTTTTTGAGGAAAACATTGCAGGATTTTTCTCCATGTAGTGGAACTCAGTGGTGGCCAACAGGTTGAAGGTCCAAATTGCAGTTTCAATGCAACTTTAAAGAGCTTAAAACGATCCCAGCCGAGGAATATGCCTCTTATCTAATGATAAGATTTATCATTTTCTTAAAAAATATTTATAGACCTTTTCTGCACGTTCGCTTTGTAAACACTGGATCAGTACTTCTGCCTGTTACGCGTGCATAATTACGTAATGCTTGAGGTCAAGCTAGTGCAAGACAAGCATTTGTGGTTAAAAAGTATATACATTTTTATTTTCCTTAGAAAATGACCGTTTCACTAGATAAGACCCTTATTCCTCGACTGAGATCATGTAGAGCCCTTTGAAGCTGCACTGAAACTGCAATTTAGACCTTTAACCAGTTGGCCACCATTGAGGTCCACTACAAAAAACAAAAAAAAAAAACCTACTTAATTTCTTTGCGACTAAAGAAAGACATGAACATTTTGGATGGCATGGGGTGAGTAAATCATCAGGAAATGTTTATTCTGGAACTGAACTAATCCTTAATGTAATATTCAAAACTTAAATGAAAATTTAATAAATATGGCAATCAATTGGGCAAGCAAGTCACATTTACTTGAGCATAAACATTTCAGGATACAAAGGGAAGATTAGCGGCAGCTTTGCAGCAAAACAACAATTGGAAACAGGGTTTATTTCAACATTATGCACATCAAATAATGTTGCAAGGCACTGCTTTCTGTGTAAAAGCTACATAATGGAACAGATCAAGTTTGGTGGAATTTTATTTATTTTTGCTCTCTAGCCAGAGTTGTTCTCACTTTGAAAACTGTACTTTGTGAGGACAGCATCCAGGCCCATTTAATGGATAATACTCTAGTTCAACAGGTTTAAATAATTTATCCTTTTTTGGAAGAAACACAGAATGGGCTGCAGCAACCTGTCAGCGGACCAAGGGTCAAAAAGTAACATTTCGAAGACACTTACTGCTCAGGGAAATCTTGCGGGCAGCAAACGATTTTACAGCGGAGCTCTGAAATGAAATAGAAAGGAGGAGAAACAAGATCCCAGTGGATGTGTGGAGGAAGAGACAGACATAACAGACAAAAGAGACATTGGGAAAAGGAGGGGAATGAGAGAAAGGAGAGGGGGAAGAACAGATGCACAGCTATCAGTTACACCAATAATGTACAGTTGCTTTGACAAACAAAGGCTGTGAGAATCCCATCATTATTATAAACTTTTTCTGAATTTTAAAGTCCCTTATATACTGCTTTAGTTTTTACTTTAACATGACTTCGGCTAACACATGCTTGACCAAATTCCCTACTTTCCCATATGTGCTGTAAAATACAGGATAACTAACACCCTCTAACCTCATCATTAACTAAGCAAAAAACCTTCTTTCCACTTTAAGTAATTTAAAATCAAATACATCTTGGGAAAAAGGGTTTTCCTGGTACCATTGACACCTGATTCCTCTCTGGCTTGGCTATGGCCCAACCGCACAGCAGTGTGCACTGTATCTAGGCAACAAAGGTCCAATCAGAGGAGGCTGAGGAGTGAGGGCGAGATACGATCACAATTGAGTGTGCTGATTGGCCAGCTGACAGGAACTGCACTTTTTGTTTCAATAGCTGTTTTTGGCTCTTGTAGTGGGAATTGTGATTCAAATGGTCTTTAAAAAGTCTTTGTTGAATGTTCAGGAAGCAGCGGAAGTCTGTGGTGAAAAACTCCCAGCGTCCACACTGGCTGGGGAGATATCATCCACACTTATGCACCAGCAAGAAACATGACGTTCGATAAGCCAAAATTCTGGTATTACTCTGTCACAGCATTTTATCATCTGTATCAAGTCCTTTGTACACACGGTGTGCCACAAATACACCTGTGATGTGCAGATAAAGATGGTTTGCTTTTCTTAATGTCTCAGGGTCTCACTCTGGGAATTTAGGTGAGGAACAGCAGAAATAGCAAGGCTGTTTTTGTTTCCAGTCAGCCTGGAGCATAAAGTTCTTTGAAATATCCAATAAAGTCCATTTGTATTGAAAGCGTCAAGAGAAGTCCTTTAAAAAAGAAAAAAAAAAGAAAAGCATGGCTGTTGACAAACTGAAGAGACCCAAAAACGACAGGAAATACAGTTTGTAGTAAATGAGTCCATAAGCCTGGCTTCATTATCTCAGATCGTTTGACTCGCTGAGAGCAGTCCACATGCATGTGAGAAACAGCAGATGTCTCTGTAATGAGTCTCCGCAGATATCAGTTCATTCGAGCACTGAAGTGTGGGCAAAAATAGCAGGAGGCGTCAAGACAGCTGTGTTCCCATCATGCTGACAGGAGAAGTCCATCTGATGCTTGTGCTTGGCCAGTGTTTTAAATGCTTTGAAAAATGTCTCTGTTGGCGAGCATCATTCTTTCTTTTGCGTAATACGACTGACGCCTCCTCCGTCTCACCAGCTATTTTGGCTTCTCTTAAGCAGTCCCATCAGGAGGCCACATCAGTTTTGTATGACGAGGCAGTGGCCAATCATCCGGCAGGTTCCGTCAGGCTAAGTGTGCAGTGGCGACTCTGGGGGCCTAGCTCAGGTACAGCCGAGACGCTTGGGCATAGCGGGGCAGGTGATGGAGGTGGTAGAGGAGAAGAGGTGGTGGCAGTATGCAGGTACCAGTATGAGCAATGGAAGAGGGGAGGGCACCTTCACAACAAAGCAATCAATGGGATTTTAAACCACATAACAGTCATACTACCAGTTCCAGAGATAAAAAGAGAAAGGGAACAAGAGTGAGAGACAGAGTGGGAGAAAGAGAGAGAAAGAGCTGGAAAAATAGAGGACAGAGAGAGACTAGAGCCTACATCTCAAACTACATGTTGCCAGGGTCTATCATTCTGCTCACTACAACTTAAATACACACTGGGCTGTTTAACTAAACACTTACGGCACAACATATGATAAGGACTGTTTTACAAAAAGGTGATTTTAGAGATGCAACTTCTCAGAGGAGGGTTATAAGACTGAAAACTGTAAAGCAGTTGCCTCTCTAAACTTTTCTAAAGCACCACTGCTAAAAGTATTTTTATTAAAATAAAAATTGTTGATCGCCTACTTGGTAGATCATCTCATCTCGATATCTTTTAAGCTACAACAGGATTTACGGTCAATACAAAAAGGCATAAAATCTAAATGTGTTAAACTGCACTTTTAAAATTAGCACTGATTTATCCTTGCTCACACACGATGACCTCAACAGTGTCTATTTTCACACATTATTAGCCATCCACATCCCCCACACACTGCTGCTACATAGTAAAAGGAAAAACAGAAGAGGATAATGGCAAAAATAGAATAATATCCAATACTAATTTAAATCTAAAGAAAGACAACAAATTTGAAATCACTTCAACTCCAAAAGGTTCAGCTAGAACTGCCTTGCAAACTACAGCTACCCCTTCCCACAGTTCAGGGTCATAGTTTCCACTGGTTCTTCATTCTGTGGGCCTTCTTACCTCCTCTGGGCGGGTGTCGCTGGAATCTGCCCCCTGGTGGTCAGACTGTTGCATAGCACTCTCTGAATGAGAGCGGCCCTCCAGTTCCATGGCAACTTGGCCTGCAGGCTCAGAGAGAGCTTCCTGCTTTACCTCCCTAGAGAAAGAATCAGCGAACAAGAGAGAGATAGAGAGAAAGAGAGTGAGGGGTAAGGTGGCTGAGGCTGGTTGATCTGGGTCACTCTACCTATAAATAACTGCCTGGCTAAATGACTCTCACTGCCAGCATCACACATACATACATAAACAAGATGGTATACGTCATGATAATAAAACTTGAAAGCACTGAGAGGGAAAAATCAAAGACAGCACTTCCATTCTGTCATCAACCAAAGTATGTATACACATTTAAAAAGATACACATAAAAACTTAATGGGTAGAAATTACGAGACAGCGATTCTCTGTATTACTGAACTGTTGTACAGCTAGTGAGGTAAGAAAAACAGCAAAAGAAGGGAATATAAATGCAGTGCATCTGAATCACGATACCACTAACATGTAGTACAACATACAGTCGAAGTCAAAAGTTTACATACACCTTGCAGAACCTGCAAAATGTTAATTACTGTACCAGAATAAGAGGGATCATACAAAATGCATGTTATTTTCCAAAGTTTTTGCCAGGGGTGTATTTCTTATTTTGCCTAATTATCATACTTGTTCCATTTAGTACTGCCCTTCAGAAGCTACTTGCATGTTTCCCAGAAGACAAGTGTTAAATTTATCCTGATCTTCAAATTCAAAAAGTTTTTACCCCCAGGCTCTTAATGCATTGTTTCCTTCTGAAGCATCAGTGAGCGTTTGAACCTTCTGTAATAGTTGCATATGAGTCCCTCAGTTGTCCTCTGAGGGACAACTGGAAAGATAGATCTCAAAAATCATAAAGTCATTGTTGGAAAGGGTTCAAATACACAAAAATGCTGAAAAAAAACAAACAAAGAATCTGTGGGACCTGATGGATTTTTCTGAAGAACAGTGGACAGTTTAACTGTTCAGGACAAACAAGGGACTCATGAACAACTTTGACTAAACAAAAAAGCACAGCTGTGGATCATTCAGGTAAGAACACAGTATTAACAATCAAACGTATGTAAACTTTTGAACAGGGTCATTTTCATAAATTCAACTATTATTTTCTCTTGTGGACCACAGTAAAATATCAGGTCAGTACTAAAAAAAAAAAAAATTACATGCATTTTGTATGATCACTCTTATTTTTGTAAAGTAATTAACAGTTTGCAGATTCTGCAAGGTGTATGTAAACAACTTCAACTGTATACATAAGCATGTTAATAACTATGTATAATTGTATGCTAAGCACGCTGTTTCAGCGCATCACAGTGTTTAATAATAAAAAGTTACCAATACGAATCAAGCAAGCAGCCCCTTGAGATTACAGAGGTTCTGGTTTGTGGCCCCTGACCTTTCCAACAAATAAACTTGTGCTTTCCCATGAAAGTTCTGGGAAGTTTCTACTACTGAGGGGCATCACAGTCCAAATACACTACAGTTCAAACGTTTGAGGTCAACAAGATTTAGGAACTTGTTAACAAATATACATTAAAATGATCAAAAGTGACAGTAAAGATATTTACAATATTACAAAAGATTTCCATTTCAAATAAATGCTGTTCATTTGAATGTTTTCAACACTGACAATAAGTAAAGTTTAGAACTCTAAATGAGCTTATCAGAAAGATTTTTGAAGGATCTTGTGACTCTGAAGACTGAACTAATGACTGCTGAATATTCAGCTGTTCCAAGCCCAAACCTATGAAAAAGTAGTGTACATCTGATGACCTTCATAACCAATAATCAGCTCTTGCAATAACAAAACTGTTTAAACTCAAATAACAGATTTGTCTGAATGATATTCAACACTTTTGACAATTAAACCATGGGAAACAACTGCATTTAAAAGGAACAGACTCATTTGCCCCTGACATTCCATACCTACGTGATTCAAATCACATTCATTGTTCTATAGATAACCAATCCTTCTCTCTTACACAAACACACACCTGTGCAGCACACCTTGGCACCGTGGTCTCTAGAGACATAACAGCCCTGATGCCATTTGCTCCGAGGAGGGAAAAACTGCCTCTGGGTTCTCAGAGCACAAGGCTTCCCCTTTGTATTAAAGCAGTCAACACATGCTGAGGGGAAGGGGGACGGGCAGCCAGATCCCCCGTGGACAAAAAAGCCAAGCGCTTAGAATACTTAACATTTACACATGAATGCAAAGCTGGCAAGCACCAAGAGGAAAACCTGAAAGACAGACTCAAACTGAACTACAGTGGCCTCAGAGTTCATTTTCCATGCACTGAGACACTTTTTAACAGTTAATGAAGAATAATGTATGAGGACTGACTTTGTCAAACAATAATCATATACAGAAATGCTCATATACATTCAAAGTGTGATCTTAAATCACATTTCTGTGATTTTTCCAACACTGATGTCATTGCTCACTAGGGAACATCCCCATTCCCCTTGAGGACTTTCAATGCCTAGCATATGAATACCATTGTTAAGATTTGCTATCCTTCAAAGAAAATACATGAAACCTAATATACAGATCTATATGGATCACAAAACATATAGAAATGTAAGCTCATGATCACTCCTAGTGTTTCCTTACCACACTATTAATTTTAGCATTAAGTAACAGGTTTACTACACCTAACTGCTTACATAAATTGTTATACTGTTAAATGGGCTTCGGTGAAATGCAAGCTGAGTTAACATTGTTTTATTCATAAGATGAGATGTTGCAATCCATTCATACAGGCCATCGTGGACACGGCTATCTCCATTACTAATTTAACACTACACGCATCTCTCATGATTAAAAATGCCAGAGAATTGCCCACATCCTTAATGAACCCAAGTGCCTGAACAAGATCCCCTTCCCCCAACACCGTAACGAAAACGCCTACGTTTCAAAACCTACTGAGATAGCCATAGAAAAATCTTTTTTGGGGATCATAAGCGCGGTCTGATTCATTATGACGGCAAAAATGCTATCTAGATAGGCGGCTCAGTGGGTTTTAAGACATGGCTAAAAGCCCTCCGCGATTTCGAGGCTGCATCTAAAATGATATAAAACGGTTTCGCTTCGCATTTAACCAAAGACAATACAGGAACCACTGCACAATCGCTCGATCGATTAAGCTCGTAATATAAACGTCTATCACCTAAACGATGTGGCGACCCAGCGCTGGAGGGTATTTCTCGAAACCACCTCTCCCAACCCTTACCCGTTTTTGTTGCCGTCCGACAGCATAATGTCAGGCTGTAACCGGGAACGCGATGGCCGATTCTATACCGGTTCTGCCGGTCACGGATGCGTAGGAAGAAATGTGAGAAGCGAACGCGCTGCAAGGCTGTGCTTTTTTTTTTCTCTTGTGCAATGCGTCGGTATAGTCACAGCGGCGCTCACAGAGCAGCCATATTGAGCAGCGCTAGGGGAAGTATGAGAAGTACAAGCAGGACCCCTCCTCCAAGGCCACGCCGGTTGATAGGCTGTCGTATAGAACGCCTGATTAAAAATACAACCGCCCTCATATTCCATATTCCAAACAGTACAATTACGTGGACGGGTTTTAAAATGTGTTTAGGTAAAATACAATACTGATTTTCTAATCGATAAAAATTTTATACATATAAAATAAACAACAAATCTGTGAAGGTTTAGTTTTTACCCAAAAAGGAAAATTCGGTCTTTTTTATACTGCAACATTTATCATTTTCTCACCCTCATGCGGTTCCAAACCTATATACATTTCTACTGCAAAACCAAACCGTTGTCTATTGCATAGACAAACAAATTAAAAATTAAATTAAATAAATAAAAGACTGAGACATTTCTTAAAATATTTCCTTTATATTCTTTTTATGTTTGAAAAGACATAAGAGTGAGTAAATGACAATATTAATTTTCGGGGTGAATTATCACTTTAAGAATTGTCTTATTTCTGCATACATTTACATTTGTGATCAGCTCTTCATTCAAGTAGATAAAGACAATCCAGTTAAACAAATAATACACAGATGTTTGCATTTTTTATTGACCAAAACTTATGCTTGTCTGACTGGAAAAGAAAGCATTTCTAATAGGTTTAAGTTCCAGACAGTTAATGCACAACATCATAATTAAGCAGCGTTGTATGGAGCAACTGGCTAAATGTCCTCCAAACTGATGATGACTGATCCACACTTTCTGGAAACTTTAGGCTGCTGTTATGCTGCTAAAAGAGGGTTACACCAGATACTGAAAGCAAGCGTTAAAATACTTTTTGCTTAATACATTAAATATTTCCACTTATTTCTTTTATCTGGTTCTCTTTATTTGGTCACATGACTTTAAGAACTGATCACAATGTAGGTCAAATTTATGCAGAAACAGAAAATTAATTAGTTCTAGTGTCACTTCAGAAATCTTGTTATATGAACCCTGGGATCCAAAAATATTTTTAGTATATAAAATAAGGAGAAATTAATTAGGATGTTGGTTTCATTTATCAGAATTATGTTAGAATTATGTATGATGAGAAATCTGGATAAAGCCTGTTGGTGGCCTATACCCTTGTCGAGGCCACGGGTATAAAGAAAAAGAAAAAGACAAAGCAATTCTGTCACCAACCTGTGCACAACGATTAGTTAGTAAGTGCGTCATGGAATCTCATGGCTCTCCTTGTTGCATTTTTAACATTACTGAAAACATTACCCAATATAGCATTATTTCCACTACATGTCATTAATAACAATGAAGAGAAAAAGACAGAGAGAGACTTCCATCTGCTGGAAGTCCTGGTGAGAAGCCCGGAATGAGGCCAAATGGGCAATCTCACTAAACTATGCATGACAACAGACGGCAGAGTTTTAGCTCATGCATTTCTGAGCTCACACATGCTGGGTGGTCCTGCATTTAGACAAATTTCTGTGATTCCAGAGATGGCAAAAAGGGGCAAAGGTTATGAAAATCAATGAGGTGTGAAAGACAGTTAGAAATGTATGTGACTTGAATGGCAATCCCACACCTTCAGACCAATGGATTTCTGTGACTTTTCCAGTCATTTTAGCTTAATGGAAATGAATTTAAAACATTACACAGATTAAATATGTAGAAAGCATACATAGAAAAACATTACTCACAAAACATTTTCCAAGTTTTGCATGATCATTGTAATTTTTTTGCATTACATTACATAAGTACTTCAAAATAGTAGAAACAGAAAGACATTAAATGTAACCCTGGACCACAAAACCAGTCATAAGGGTCAATTTTTTTGAAATTGAGATTTATACATCATCTGGATTACTGCAAGTCCCTCTATTTATAAGGAGGAAATTTGATCATGCTACCCCCCTTCTAAGATCTCTTTACTGGCTTCCGATTAATTTTAGAATTGAATTTAAAATTTTATTATTGGTGTACAAAACATTAAATGATTTATCACCTTCTTACTTATCCGATCTTCTTCACCTGTACTTTCCCAGCAGAGGTCTTAGATCTGAATGTAAACAACTCCTTCAGATACCCAGAACCCGGCTACAGTCGAGGGGTAACCAAGCTTTTAAAGTGGACAGCCCCACACTGTGGAACAAGCTCCCACTCTATATTAGATCGGCTTCCACTTTGTCTGAATTTAAGTCATGTCTCAAAACTTACTTGTTTTCTGTTGCTTTCTGTTTATAATGAGTGCTTGGTTTTAACTGTTTTGTTGTTATTAGTACTATTAACGTTTTAATTGTACAGCACTTTGGTTGGCCAAGGCCATTTTTAAATGTGCTTTAGAAATAAACTGAATTGAAATTGAATTGAATCTGAAAGCTGAATAAATAAACTTTAAGCAACTGATGTATGGTTTGTTAGAATAGGACAATATTTGGCCGAGATACAACTATTTGAAAATCTGGAATCTGAGGGTGCAAAAAAAAAAATCTAAATACTGAGAAAATCAAAGTCCAAATGATGCTCCTAGCAATGCATATTAATAATCAAAAATTAAGTTTTTATATTTTTACAGTAGGAAATTATCTTACAAAATATCTTCATGTAACATGATTTTTACTTAATATCCTAATGATTTGTGGCATAAAAGAAAAATCGATAATTTTGACCCATACAATGTATTGTTGGCTATTGCTACAAATATACCCGTGCTACTTAAGACTGTTTTTGCAGTTCAGAGTCACAAATTATTTTCCTAAATTACATATGACCAGAACAAAGTAAAAAAGGATAAAAAGAGAAAATAAATTCTGTATGATAATTAATTTTAATTGTATTGTATTTTATTTTATTTACAGCTCATTAAAAATATGCTGAATGTTTGCATTGAAAAAGCATTGTGTATTTGTACCTGTACTATGCAGTGTAACTGTTTGTATGAAAGACTTTACTGACCTTGAAGACTGAGCCCTTTTTTCTTCTTTAACATCATCTTTGTTCTCTTCCTCATCCTGGTTGGAGCAAAGAAAGACAATTTCATCAAAATTCATAATAACAGTGACTTTGTTCCACTGTGCATTTTTTATTGTTTCTATGAACACCTTCTCTGTTTGTCCTCAGATCACACTACCAGTGTGAGAAGTTGTACTGAACTCATGTACACCCAGTCAGACTGGTGCATCAGTATTAGCATGGCAGACTCATCATCAGAACACACCAAAGGCAGAAGTAACCAGCAGAATTAAAAAAACGTATGTTTGATAAGCCAATTACACACCTTCTTTTGGCTGGATGGGCTGGATTTATCCTGCGAAGGAGAGCTTGAAGAACGAGAGGATGATGATTCCGAATCGGTGTCAGATGATGATGACCGAATTGGCGATGATGAGCGCCGCTCATGACCCTTCTTTCTCTGTGAACGGTCTCTTGTTTCATCCATTTCTCTTTCTTCAGATGTAGAGTGCGGCGATTTTAGTACCTTTTCACTTTCTTCTGCTGGTTTAGGTTGCTCTTTCTCTTGAACCTTCACTTCTTTGTCTTCCTCATTTTTCGATTCAGGCGTCGTTGTAGAAGCCTCTGTCTCCATAGCATCTTCAGAGCACTCCAGCCCTAATGTGAGGACTGGCACCTGTTCAGATTCGGAGCATGACGTAAGTGAATCAGGTGGTGGGACCTCAGAGAAAATGCCTGGCCTTCTAGGTGGAAAAGTGGTGGGTGACGTCAAATGGAATGGTGCAGAAGTCTCATCCACTTTCTCATTTTCTTTTTCCTCACTGCTTTTTTGCTCATCTTTCTCCTCTTCCAACTCAGAGTCTTGAGCATCTTGTTGAGCAGGGGGCACTGTGGGTACTGACACAGACACCTCTGACCGACTAAGCTGCTCAGCTGAGTCTTGCACTTCTGCTTCACCGTCTTCCTGCTCTTCAACTTCCATCTCTCCTTCTCCCTCCATCTCTACCTTCTGTGCACCATCAAACACGCCCTCAGATTCCATTTTGCGGACCAGCAGACTAAGTGGACCAGGTCTGCGTGTGGATGGGGGTTCTGGGCTGCTGGATCTAGAACTGGAGCTGGACTCCTGTCTTTTGAGGGATGGAGGCAAAACCATACCTGCTCCTGGAGCAGCACCTTCTGCTAGGCCAGCTGGCTCATCTTGGTCATTCGGGCTCTGTTTGGGAGTGTCGGGTAGCGGGAAAGAGAGCTCTGGAGGTGGAGATGGGGGAGGAGTAGGTTGTCGGAGCTGCAGAGGTGGCTGGTGGACTGGTTGAGGCTGGGGAGGGATGTGCTGTGGTGGCTGAAGCTTTCGGCGGGATCGTTGGGGGGCTGCAGCTGGTGGAGTGTGCACAGGAGGAGTCCGGATGTTCTTTTTCCCTTTTGAGGTGGGACCCCATTCATCATCGTCATCACTGTCATCATCATCCTCATCGTTGTCATCACTATCAGCTTGAGCACAAGCTGCAGCTCTTGCGGAACGGCTGAGCTGCAACACCGAATGGGCAGGACCTGCTTCGGCCGGAGCCGTTCCCTCTCTCTCTTGAGAACGGGGCATCATGAGGCCTTGACGCTCTGGTTGTCCAACCACACGCACAGACAAGGAGGCAACTGCACGTGGAGGAGAGGGTGTTGCGACATCCTCGTGGCCGGGAAGAAACGAAGGATGCCAGTTCCTCCCAGCTTTAGTGTCAGATGACTCTTGAGACACTGGAACAGGGCCTGTGTCCAACCTGTGTGATCCCATTAACCCAGGGTCCTGGGGCAACCCTCCTCCGCCTGCCTGGGTTGCAGACAGATGAGAGTGTACGATGTGATGCTGGAAAACAATGTAAATGATAGATCAAACACTGAGCAGATGTTCTTAGACATGGAATTTCTAATTATTTCATATTTTATGAAATCTAATTAACAGTCATAGTATGACTACTTGACAGTCCACAAAAACAGCCTGGTATTTCCTCAGAGCACACTGCAAGTGTGAGAAGTTTAGATGAACTCACTTACACCCAGAGTGACATAGTCAAACTCTGATGCATCAGTATTAGCATGGCAAACTCATCATTGGAAATACAACATGAGGATATCAAACTCTCTACCGCTTTTACATGATTGCATATGTGACCCTGGACCACAAAACCAGTCATAAGTCACACAGGTATATTTGTAGCAATAGCCAAAAATACACTGTATAGGTCAAAATTATTGTTTTTTTTTTTTTTGTTTTTTTTTAAATGCCAAAAATCATTAGGATAATAAAATAATAAAAAGTAAATATCATGTTTCATGAAGATATTTTGTAAATTTCCAATTGTAAATATATAAAAACACAATTTTTGATTAGTAATATGCATTGCTAAGAACTTCATTAGGACAACTTTAAAGGCAATTTTCTCAGTGTTTTTTTTTTTTGCACCTTCAGATTCCAGATTTTCAAATAGTTGTATCTTGGCTACATACTATCCTATCCTAACACACCATACATCAATGGAAAGCATATTTATTCAGCTTTTTGGGTGATGTATAAATCTCAGTTTTAAAAAAAATGACCCTTATGACTGGTTTTGTGGTCCAGGGTCACATGTGTGGTGTGAATTCTGATTGCTTGCATAGAAAACAAATTCTGTCAAAGCAGGTAATGTTTGTTCTGGACAGCTGATCTATACTTTAGAAATCAAATCAAATCAGCCTGTGTATTTGTTGATTAAACAAATCTGATAGAGGCCACAAATGTACTACTATTTTTCTTTGCAAATATTTAAGTCAGTTTTATACAAAGACTGTGTGTGCTTACTTTCTCTGGCAGAAATGAAGTGCTATCTTTGGTTGGCGTGTGTTCATCCTCCTCAGGGCCAGCAGGACTCTGCGTCTCTGAAAACAGCATATTGCAGTGGTCATACACAGAGTTTTTGAAGGTGAAAAAAATGTGTATCTACAAGCTAAAGTGTCTGAAAATTCAACATCCCTATGAAATCCTTAATGCACAGTGCATTAAAGAATTGTAATCTAATAAGGAAACAAATAACATGACTGTTTGACAGCCATTGACAGGCTGTTGCATCGGAAAACCACCTAGCATTTCCTCAGAGCACACTCCAAGTGTGAGAAGATAAGTTAACTCACTTACACCCAGATAGACTGGTGCATCGGTATTAGCATGGCAAGCTCATCACTGGAAACACTAAATTAGCGTACAGGACTTTAAACATTATGCATCACTGTACATTAAGAATCCCTGCACAGATGGTGTAGTCAAGTCAGTGTTATAACCTATGTGTATATGTACATGTGAGTCTGCTCACCATCTGCCTCAGTGGCCTCCCGGGCTTCTCTCTCCAGTCTCTGTCGGAGGAGCTCCTGCTGTTTGGCCAGGTACTGCTTTATAAAGCTGTTCTGACTCATCTCCTCTCCAATCTGATACATACACAGAAAGCACACTCCAGTCAAGGTCATCTCATTTACATTTGCTGAAGCCGATAAGCATGACAAACCTGCAGCAAGCATGTCATAGATGTTCAGAGGCTATATATATCATATTTGTGTGATTAATTTATGATTAAAATGGATTTATATGATGCCCTGATGGCAATTTCATAATGCAGTTTTGCATTTTAACATTAAAGGATTTGTTCTCTTTCAGAACAAAAATTTACAGATAATTTACTCACCCCTTTGTCATCCAAGATGTTCAGGACTTTCTTTCTTCAGATGTAAATAAATTATGTTTTTTGAGGAAAACATTTCAGGAATTATGTCCATATAGTGGACTTCAATGGTGCCCACAAGTTTGAATTTCCAAAATGCAGTTTAAATGCAGCTTCAAACAGCTCTTATCTTATCAAGCAAAGGGTCTTATCTAGCAAAATGATCTGTCATTTTCAAAACAAATTGACAGTTTATATACTTTATAATCTCAAATGCTTATCTTGTCTCCGTTATGTGCATGTGTAGTCTGTGTAATCCGGGTCAATACAGTTTGGGTATGGTGAAACACTGGGTATGGCATCAATATAGTTTTGGTATGGCGTTTTCTTCAACTTCAAAATCGTCATACATCATTGTTTTACCTATTTTTTTTGTTTTGTAAAGGGCATTTGATCCTCTTTGCATGTTCACTTTGTAAACACTGGGTTGATACTTGTGCAGCGATGTAGGACGATTTTGAAGCTGGGGAAGAAAACGAGATGGAGTTTTTCTACATACCCTAACTGTCTTGAACCAGAAAAACTAGAGTTCATGCAGACATAGACAAGACAAGCGTTTAAGGTTAAAAAGTATATAAACTGCCAATTTGTTTTGAAAATGACCAATTATTTTGCAAGACCCTTCTTCCTCAGCTGGGATTGTTTAGAGCCCTTTGAAGCTGCATTTAAACTGCATTTTGAAAGTTCAAACTTGGGGCACCATTTGCAGTCCATTATATGGAGAGTAATCCTGAAATGTTTTTCTCAAGAAACATAATTTCTTATCAACTGAAGAAAGACATGAACATCTTGGATGACAAGGGGGTGAGTAAATTATCAGTGAATTTCTGTTCTAGAAGTGAACTACTCCTTTAAAAAAAAGATTGCTTCACTACAGGTAAATTTACAGTCATTTTTAAAACATACCAAAGGGCTTTTGACTTCCTATAATGCCCTCCGACCTGACTATCAGTCAGAGGTCATGTAATAGATTACGTGCAACAGGTTGTGAATCTATAAATTATACAAATGAGAAAAAAGGGTTAAAATGTCTTTCTTACCTGAGAGTTGGGCTGAAGACCAATGTGATGGGTAGATGATCGTTGGAGATTCTCCAACATAAGAGCCTTCACAAACACAGCAGTTGATGCACATTTAAAACACAGCTATAGAAAATATGCCATGCACATCAAACCCAGTAAACAAACAGTATTTTTCGTCAACACTCCGTTTAAGTTCCTAAATCTGATCACGCATGCTGCTTGCGATACAAAACTATTCAAACACTCTTCGTACAACGAAAAAGTCCGAAAGCGTCGAAAAATATCTCACTTACCCGACCAGCACAACATGACCGCTTGCGATTGGATAACGTTACAAGAGTCAGAGTAAAGAACCGTCACTGAATGAAGTGTTTATATTAGAGGTGGGAGTGGCATTAGCCTTTCAAAATTATTCACCGCGTTAGCACATACTAAGCAGGTGACTGCGTTAATCTGACAGTTTACCGGTCGTTATGCTAATTGTCGATGGAAAACAACGACTGAAAGAAAAAGTCTTTCACGTGAATGCAATTCTGAACGAGTGAAAGAAGTGTGAAAACACTCCACCCGGAGCCCCTAAAACACGGCATTTATAACCAAATTAGTTGAGTGATTTACATAAAATAGCCAATATCGCCCAAACGTGATTTATGAGCGGGTTTCATTTGTAAATTCATTGTTATATTGTAGAAACTAGAATTCTTTTCAAATGTTGTGCAAATGTCAAACGCGCATCCATCACATGAGACTGACAAGCGCGCGCCCCCACTACAAACATACAACGCGCGGGCACGATGTCAACTCTGAGACCTCGGCTTGTCATGACCCACCGACTGTTTAGAAAACACCCATATGGCTGTATTATTTAAATTGCGTGTTAGAACTGCATACTTAATGCAAAACAATTGCTGTGCGATGCGGTAAACGATTAAAACTATGTACATGCACTCGACAAACATTCCCGCTCTCGAAGCACCGATACTTGGCCTGCCTGTCGGGTCTCGTCTCCGGCTCAACTTGACAGCTAGCGCACGGTTTTAAGCCCGCCCTTTGACCAAACTCACCCCTTTCAGCCGTTTAATAAGTGCATTTTTCTGTCCACTTTTGGCGAGCCCTCTTTGCTCCAGGGCGGCTTTTAAATCCGCCACACGAAGCGAATGAAGCGGTTTGCCGTCTAACGTAACATCCTCGAGTTCCGCCATTTTGCTTCACCCGAGCGCTTGAACTTCTGGGGCGTGCACGAGCGCACGGCGCGTCACCGCTCACTGATCTCCGGAAGAGAGAACCAAATAGACATAAAAACAAACACAAGTGGCTGCACATTCAAAAACGGGCACGTTACTTACAATTTACAATCTACAATCTACATACAGGATATTTACAGCAACAGTTTAAAATTGCACTGTGTAGTCATTTAATGTTATGACCCCGGTGTCCTTCATAAGTCACCACAACAAGCGCATTGCTTAATTCGGTTTCTAAAACGGTTTGCTGGTCTACCAGGATGATCTATTTGCTGGTTTAGAAGGGTTTTCGGGACTTTTCACCTGGTTAGGCTGGGAAACCAGACCAGCTAAACCAGCTGAACACCAATTTGGCCCGACTGTTGGGGCTAGCCAGACCAGCAAAGGCTGATTATCACTCAAGCATAACATTTTAAGCAAAAAAATATGACGCAGGACAAAAACAACTGAAACAACCACAACTTTGTTCAGTAACAAAAATGTATTTTGAAGAATCTCACCATTTAGCAAGTACCAAAGATTCCCTATATGTGAAGTACATGTGGAGTGTGTCTTACAAACAAAATGTCAAAATGAACATCAACATAGTGTAAAGAAGCACAAAATATGCATGTCAAAAATACATTCTGGTACCAAATGAAATAGGGGGGGAAAAAAATCACATTCTTAAAGCAAACTTTGAATTATTAATGCAAAGTTGCATGAAACATCCCTGGTTATGTGTGCATATATTTCTTTAATAAGCAACTTAAAGCCATGCAGACATTTGATTAACAAAATCAAATAAATATAACTATATAGGGCCATCAAATCTAAGCAGTACTATAAGCACTTAATTTAAGAACTTAAGATAAGTGAGCTTTTTGAGAGGAACTCTTGCTTGAGGACTACTGTATAATTGTAATGTTTATATACACACAGTTATTTTGTACAAAATGACAGGAGAGCTCATTCAAAAGCAAAAATGATGAAGATTACCAGAAAATGTTTATAAGTATACTCTGAAATACCTGTTGAGGTGTTTTATTTTTTTTACTTATCCAAGTAGTTTGTGTAGTAATACTGATAAAGTCCACCAGATGGCACTTTGAGTCAACTAACACACCAACACCAGAGTAAACCACCTAAATTAGCCAACTTCAATTCACTTATTTGGACTTTTCAGCACTTTTTAACACTGCATCCTTTGTGATAGGACTGACGAAATATGCAAAAACTAAAAAGGCCACTTTTTTTTTTTTTTTTTTAAAGGCAGTAATAAAGGGAAGGCTACTTGAGATTTAAATTCTGACATTTTTTATGGCTGAATTACTCAATTGCAAGAGTCAGTAACTGTAAAAATGTAATGAACCAGTCAAACCAAAATCAAGCAGCTAGAATAACACTGATAGCATTGTACTGATGGCCAACATGTAAATCCTGAATATAAAAAGAGGAGATGTGGGTATTTACAGACAAAGATGGGGGAATGAGCCAGAGAAAGAGAGCAGATGGAGGAATTAACAGATGGAGGAATGGGCTCTGAGATGCAGACTATGAGGGCGTCTCGTAAACATGATGGTACATTTATGCCACCAACTTGATTTTTCAAGACAGGAGGGAAACAGGTGCATGTTTCAGCCTGTGTAATTATTATTCAATGGGTAAGATACACAAAGCTCAATTTGGCTTGAACCAAGCCTGTTCCAGTACAAGTTATTGTAAGCACCAGCATTTCAACTGCCACTATGGAAGCTACTAGATATATATTGCTGTTTTCAGAAATGCTGCATAGCCTATTTAAAAACAAAAACCCTGTATGATATTTATTGTGCAAGAGTTAGTTGTTGCTTCACCATTAAGCTGCCTTCGTGAGCATGTGAAGAAACCAAATGTGGGAGTGTGAGAATTACGGGAAGAAAAAAATAAGTGAGTGAAACAAAGAGTGTGAAGAAAGAGTGGACCTGACAGACAGGTTTATCTCTGAATCAGCGTGTGGGAACAAAAAGAAAGGATATCTCTCCTAAAAATTCAACAAATTGTTGAATCTCTCATTCAAATAGCACTGGTTTTCTTCATGTCAAGCATTCCTTCTTGTTCAACATTTGAAATTAGGTTAGCTTTATCTGTTTTGGTTACATGTACAGCACAACTGAAACCACCTGGGCTGTCAAATTAGTCACTTCAATCTCTATAACACCAAGGCCACTTCACATTTACAAACAAACTGAATAATTAGACCAGTTTACAAGAGCACCCTTAAATATAGAAGTTCACTTTTACCTCATTGATGTCAACATGGTTAAGGGGACAAAATAAAGCTATTAAAATGTGCCTGAGGTTGCAAACATCTTCAAACAAAACATCCATCAATAAGTTATTAAAACGTTTAAGTGTGCTTGGCACTACAAAAAAAAAAAAAAAAAGAAATAAAGAAACGCCAGTCTAAAGTGTCAAAACCAACACAGGCAAGCAGATACACTCCAACATATACTCACTAACTTTTTGATCATTTTATCACTGTTGAACCGATGCAAAGCAGTGACACTTTTGATGCATCCTTAAACATAATAAACATATAAAAAAAATAATAAGGCATTCCACTGTGAAAACAAAGTTTAGACCGCTCACAAATAACATCAAGATATCTCAGCTAATCGCTGCAAAAGCCCAGAGAAACCAGCTGCATGCTGGGATAGATCGGCTACTCTGTCCACCATTTCTTGCGTGGCAGGGACTGAAGGATAATTCTGGGCGGCACCCTTGGTTGCCACGACAACAGCCTTCAGAGCTTGGCAGAGGCGTCCACTGGAGGTGGTGACCTGAGAAGACAAACAGTGCTTGTGTGTGAATGCATTTAAGTAAAGTCACCTGTTTGTAACATCACCGCTGGAAACTGACTCGTCAACATGTTTACTAAAAACTTGCTCATGCTGACAACTGCCCTTGGGTTATTAACCATGACTCACAATTTGATTTGTTGTGGCATGAATCGTGTATATTTACTTGTAATTAAGAATTTGTACAACAACACATAAACACAAACTCTTGATATTATTTCTAACCAGTTCTAACCTTTGCTCTGAGGTCTGAAGAGCTGAGAAGCCGTGCAAGTGTATCTCCAATGAAGACAAGTTTGTGTGCGGTCACGATGAGACTTTTCCCTCTGGAAACGAAGACTCGGGGTGGCTGGTTCCCTTGGACGCTTGTGAACAGGGAATCGATGGCATCGGCCAGGCAAGAAAGATGAGAGAGACTTTGAGAGGAGTAGAAGGAGAGCAGCTCTGAATCCTCCAGAGACATAGAGACTGGGGGTGAAGGACTCAGCTGGATAGAAACAGAGGATAATATTATTTATATAAACTCACAAAATACTCTATACAAAGACCTAAAATGCATAATTACAGCATAGCTGCAAAGCTGACATTTCAGTGTGTTAGAATGAATTTATACTCCATAAAGTTTTATTAGGCTAAGCTGGACTATGATTTAATAAATGAGCTTTGTTGGGAGTTGTAGACTTCTGCAAAATGTAGAAAGATGTCTCATTTAAACAGGTTTTTAGTTAGTTTTTTAAACACTGTCATTTATATCACTGAACATGCTGAAATACATATCAAAACAGTACATATCAAGTACATACATTAATGTTCATTCATTTCTGTAAGATATTTTTAATGTTTTTGAAATAAGTTTATTATGCTGGGTTTATCTGATTAAAAACAGTCAAAACATTGTTGAAATGGCCTTCGCACCCAGGCTCACCACCACCGGGTGGCTTTAGGAAAACAGCAAATGATGAGCTATATGCATTTAAGGTGGTAAATATAAGAGGAATATGTCAAAGTGAATTATATGTGCCAAACTTCCTGTTGCCAGCTGGTGGCGCTATGACTATAACTGGATATTGGCATGTAGATGTCTTCAGGCCAGGACTTTTGTCAAACATATGAAGTTTGGTACAGATTGAACATAGTATTCTTGAATTAGTGTAAAACTTGACATATCCTGTTGCCAGCAGGTGGCGCTATGATTATAACAAAATGTTGGCCTTTAGATGTGTTCAGGCCAGGACTCTTGTCCTGTGGAGTGTGTGAGGTTTTTGGCAGATCGGACGTTGTACGGCTGAGTTACAACAACTTCGTTTTCCATGGCGAAACATTAAACTTCGTCAGGGCGCCACAGACATGCGCTTTAATGAACACTCAAGATCTTCGCAATTTAACATTGCAAAGGCCTTTAGATTAGACTGACCAAATATATTGTTGTTGTCATTAAATCTCTAGGAGGAGTTTGTTACAGCGTAAAACATGTCACTTCCTGTTGCTAGTAGGTGGCGTTATAACTGTAATTGAATATGGGCATGTGTTCAGGACAGGACTCTTATCAAACATGTGAATTTTGGTGCAGATCAGACATTGTCTGCCATTATCATGGTGAAACATCTAAGTTTGTCAGGACACGCCCTTCACCGAAAACTCAAGATCTTCGCAATTTAACATCACAAAGGGCTTTAGATTACACTGACCAAATTTGATGTTAATCTGTTTAAATCTCTAGGGTGGGTGTTCGTTTAAAAATGCCTGAAAATGGCAAAAAACGGCACAAAACTTGCAGAGAAAATTAAAAATAACAGACTTCCTGTTGGGTTCCGGACTTTTTTTGTAGGTATTGGTGTGTTACATGTGTCTACCAAATTTCGTACATGTATGTGAAACATATCTTGAGGGGCACTTTGTTGAAACTTTATAGGTGGCGCAATCGAGCCATTTTGCCAAACCTACTTATGAAACCCATATCAGATGTAAATTTTCACCACTTTTGCGGTGTGTTCAAAGTTTAATGAGTTTTCAAGCATGTTTAGGTCCTCAAAAATGCGATTCATTTTGGAGAAGAAGAAGAAACTGAGCAATTCCAATAGGGTCCACACACCATTGGTGCTCAGGCCCTAATTACATTTAATATAATATAAAATAATGTTTTCTATATGTTTTTAAAATATGTTAAAATAGAAATTTAATTTATTTCTGTGGCGCAAAGCTGAATTTTCACTATCACATAACCCTTCAGAAATCATTCTAATATGCTGATCTGGTGCTTGAGTAGCATTTCTTATTATTATCATTGTTAAAAAACAGTTGTGCTGCTTAATATTTGTGTGTACTTAGGAGATTGGAAAGTTTGATTCAAATCAGTCAGCAACGGTATCTGATTGAGGTTTTATTTAAGTGTTGCAATCTTTCTTTTTGTTTCTGCTTACACAATCATCATGGTGAACAAAAAAAAATAAATAAATAAAAAAAACGGTGAAATGCAGTGCAACAAACAGATGTTACTGTCACTGAAATGTGTACATCAACCAACAATTAAAAATAAACACCTTCTGAGTGAATGGTCCTTTATTGTGTGTGAGTTTTGGAAGCATAACAGACAATCAAAGACTTACTTTATTATCAGTTGTGGTGATAAGCTGTGAAGAACCATGTTCTGTATGGGTGTCTGGTGGAGGCTCTGGCTTCCCCTATAACAGAACAACAAAAAATTTAATTGTCCACAAAAACAGAACTGCAGACCACAGACAAGTTTCACCAATGGTGAATACAGGCACGAAAAGATGGTGAAAACAGATCAACAGACAGTGAAAAGAGAAGTAAAGGTCTGATTGAATAAACAACACAGAAAGATTGTGAGAAAATATTAAAGGGTTAGTTCACCCAAAAATTTGTCATTAATTACTCACCCTCATGTGGTTCCAAACCCGTAAGACCTCTGTTCGTCTTCGGAAAACAAATCAGAATTTTTTAATGAAATCCGAGAGCTCTCTGACCCTCCATTAAGAGCAAGGGTCCTATCACTTTCAAGGTCCAGAAAGGTACCAAGAACATTGAGAAAATAGTCCACAAAATAGTTCAAAATATTTTTTGTCGCTTCATAAACTATGGTTGAACCACTGATGTCACATGGGACTATGCTTTGCTGTCTATGGAGAGCCGGAAAGCTCTTGGATTTCATCAAAAATATCTTAATTTCCACTCCGAACTAAGGTCTTGCGGGTTTGGAATGACATGAGGGTGAGTAATTAATGACAGAATTTTTATTTTGGGGGGAACTAATCCTTTAAAGTGGCCATGAAAGTTTTGTTAAATTATGTTTTTGTTCCAAATTGTGTCTGAAAAGTACAATGCTTCATGCTTCCGCCTGATGAACAATTGTGTTCATACTCGAATAAAAATTGACACAAAAACATCAGAGTGTGAACATTTACTCTTTTTTTGTTTGTTTGCTCTATTTTATGGCATTATATCCATGCATACTCTATAAAACAGGCATCTAACCTGCAATTTGACGTATCCCACACTATCACCTACAGGATATGATGGTGGTGTAGGAGTCAGGCCGATTCCAGCATACTCGTTGCCTTGCTCTTCATCCTCTGTTCTTCCCATACCAGGAGGTAAAGAAACTGGAACTGGAGGCAAGGAGAAGGCAGTGGGTGGCGGAGGAGGCAGCGGTCGTTCCTGGATCCAGCTGCCCTTCCGTGATCCCATGTCTCCTGCGATTGGTTTGACCTCTGCGACCGGCAAAGCAGGTAGAGGTCTCCTTGACAGAGACTCCTGGGAAGGTAAACGAGGACGTGCTTGACTCTGTAAAAGGGAGACTGAGTCTTCAAGGGCACAGCGGACCATCGTGAGCAGACCATCGGCTGGAGGTGCAGTACCGCACACCGAAAGGGCAGGAAGGAGGTCTGAGAGACGGGACCAAGCCTGCTGGAGAACTGGAGGAATATCACCAACATGCCCAGCCTTCCAGACAGAAAGGATCTCAGCCAATGCAGAGGCGAGGTCTCGGGATGGGGTGGTGGTGACAGAAGCAGAGGTCAGAGCGGACTGGACTAGAGCAGAAAGAGACGCTTTCCACTGGATGTCCCCGGAGCCGGTGCTCGACACAGATAAACGGCGTGTTGGGATTTCCAGAGTGAGGGCAGGCATGTCATAGATGCCTCCATCAGGTTCTGAAATATCTTCAGAGGTTAAGTCTTGCTTTCTAGGACTGGAAATCGAATATGTACGTCCGCTTCCAGCAGTTTCTGCAGTTAATCCCACCATTTCGATTGCCTCCAATGGCAAACCAGGAAGACTGGGAACACTGTACACATCCTCATCCTCTGCATCTCCAGCCGCAGCAGCCGATCCTGGAATATTGTAGGTTTGCTGCTGATGGTCAGAAGAGGAATTCAGGGCCAGAGTGGGAACATCATAAATCTGAAAGATATGAAAGAGTTACTCACTGTTTACTTTTTTTTTTTTTTTTTTTTTTTTTAAGAGTTACAACTGATTCCATTCACTTACACACCATGGTAATTATAACAGCAAACCGTGCCATAAAGCATGAATCATGCTGTTTCTTTAACTATTAAGTGGGAGTCTCGGCTACCGTTTAATTCAAAGGAGGAGTTCACTTCCAGAACAAAAATTTACAGATAAAGTACTCACCCCCTTGTCATCCAAGATTTTCAGGTCTTTCTTTGTTCAGTCATAAAGAAATTATGTTTTTTGAGGAAAACATTTCAGGATCCTTCTCCATATACTGGACTTCGATGCTGCCCCCGATTCTGAACGTCCAAAATGCAGTTTAAATGCAGCTTCAAAGGGCTCTAAACGATCCCAGCCGAGGAACAAGGGTCTTATCTAGCGAAACGACCAGTTATTTTCTAAAAAAATATATATATACATTACAATTTATATACTTTTTAACCTCAAACACTTGTCTTGTCTAGCTCTGCCTGAACTCTGTTTTTTCCGCTTCATAACAGTTAGGGTATGTCGAAAAACTCCCAACTCATTTTCTCCTCCAACTTCAAAATCGTCCTATATGGCTGTTTTACCTTTTTTTTTTAAAAAGGGTGTTTGATCTTCTTTGCATGTTCACTTTGAAAACATTGGGTCGGTACTTCTGCAGCGATGTAGGATGATTTTAAAGTTTTAAAGTTTGACAGACCCTAACTTTAATGAACTGGAAAAAACAGAGTTCAGGCAAACGAGACAAGACGAGCGTTTGAGGTTAGAAAGTATATAAATTGTATTTTTTTGTTAGAAAATAACTGTTTTGCTAGATAGACCCTTCTTCCTCGGCTGGGATTGTTTAGAGCTGTTTGAAGCCGCATTTAAACTGCGTTTTGGACATTCAAAATCAGTGTCACCATTGAAGTCCAGTATATGGAGAAAAATCCTGAAATGTTTTCCTCAAAAACCATGATTTCTTTACGACTGAAGAAAGAAAAGCATGAACATCCTGGATAACAAGGGGGTGAGTACATTATCTGTAAATTTTTGTTCTGGAAGTGAACTTCTCCATTAAGACTATAATGCACTATGCAACTTTTGAAAAGATTTTAAAACACTAGGGATCATACCGTTGATGAATGTTTTAATGATTACAGAGAAAATTAGACATCATATACTAAACGACTGAGGATCACACACGACTAGACTTTCAAGTTATTTCGAACACAATAGACTCACTCATAAACATGTGTCTTGTTGCTAGGAGATGCATGACAAATCAAAACAACATGTGTTCTACAATCAGCTCATAATATCAAATATGCTTGATATCGTCCAACTGGATGAAATCATCTGTACTGTAGTCTGTACAATACACAATTTTCTGTGAAATCTGTCCACTCTGACTGCTTAAAACCTGTAGACTGGTTCTGAATTTCTGCAACTAGTGTTGACTTCTCCAAACTGACAAAAACAGGCAAATGTTATGTAGTAGTGTATTCCAGCCTTTAGTATGTGTACTCTAATAGTGCACAGTTTAACAATCTTGGAGTGTCTCTCATGTGTGGTCATCACTTATTTGCCATGTCACAGTTTCCACTTTGATACTGACTAAGAATAATAATATATACGGATTAAGAGCAAAAATCCATTATCAAAGACAATTATACAGATGCTACATTTATTTAGGGTTAATTCTCTGCACAAGCGCAAAAATCCTTTGCTAAGGATTCAGTGAGGATTTATAAGAAAAATGAGAGAGGGAAAGGGGAGAGAAAGATTTTGGGTGGAGGGCTGAAAAGAGCCACATGGGTCTGGCTGATCTGCCCAACCCGACAGACGGCTGTGACTTGTGTGAACAAGAGAAAAGTGTTACATAGAATTAGCTCATAGCAGAAAAAAGGTGTGGTTTAAAAAGCAAAGGAATAGGAAAGGAGTGAGAGAATGAGAAACAGAGAACAAGAAAAACAACAAGAGGAAGAACAAAGAAAATGTGGAGACTGTATGTAAATGCGTGGAGATTGTATGTAAATATCAGGATACATCTGATATTCAAAATAAATGATTTTTTAGCATGTGAATTTCAAATACACATTCTTTTGAACATTCTATAATTTTGAAAGTGAAAATAAATAAGAAATTTCCTTTAGCATCAAAAAAAGCATATTAGAATTATTTTTGAAGGGTCATGTGACACTGAAGACTGGAGTAATGGCTGCTGAAAATTGAGAATAAAAAATGAATTCAAAATAATAAATTAAATTTTAAAATATATTACAAATAAAAAAGCTAATTTAAATCGTAATAACATTTCATTTTATTACCGTTTTGACTGTATTTTTGACAAATAAATGTAGCCTTGCATAACATAAGACACTAAAAACATTTTAAAGTCTTACCAACTTCAAACTTTTAAACAGTAGTGTATATTCAAATATTACATGTGAAGACACACATGATACCAATCACGCTAATAACCATTCCTGATAGCACATGTACATCACAGAGACATCTATTTGACGTCTGCATTTACATCTGGATGGCATATTTTTAGAGTGTTTGCTCATCTGCAATACATCTATAGGACATTTCCTATCAGATGTCAAATAGACGTCTATTAGATGTCTTTAAGATGTTTATGATTTAGAATGTATGTAAAACTGACATCTTACAGATGTCTGTCAGATGTGTGTACACAGCCCCAGATAGCACACGTACATCTGTAAGATCTGCTGTGTATAAACATCTGACAGACGTCTGTAAGACATCATTCTTACATTCATTCTAAAATATAAACATCTTAAAGACATCTAATAGATGTCTATTTGACATCTGATAGGAAACGTCCAATAGACGTATTGCAGATGAGCAAACACTCTAAAAAATATGTCTTGCAGATGTAAATGCAGATGTCAAACAGATGTCTCTGTGATGTATGCGTGCTATCAGGGGCAGATGCTTTCCAGAACACGTGATCTTTAACAGACATCTTGCAGACGTATGTGTGCTATCTGGGTTGCTACGTGGGTGGCTCAGTGGACTACTTTAAGAGCCAGATTAACTAACAGCATGCAGTAGCGCAAACTGTGTTGTGGCATTAAAATACTACTGTCAGGAAGATGTGCAGTGAAGAATTAGCGCTGAAAAGGTGCGGACACTGTTATTTTTGCACCTAACCTTATTGAATTCACATTTGTAGTTTCTCTTTCAGATGCAAAATTTATGGGAGGAGAGTATTAAAATGAATCACGCAATGCAATTTACTAATGTTTGTGCTCGTCCAATCACTGGTACTTGCCAGTCTTAAAACAGGCAGTATTTTCACTGCTCTTGGTAGACTGTGCTGATCATTATGGAAATGATATGGCTGCGTCTGTGTTTTTTAATGTGCGCATTGTCAGAATTTTTCCCTCCCATCGGAATTGCACTCTAACGCTAATTTGCCCTGTTTAGTAAATCTGGCCCTAAATGTGTTGCAGTCTAAAAGAGATATGAGAGCTTGAAAGAGGGCATGATTTTCAGTGAATAAAGACTTATGTCTGAAACAATTCTGGTCTGTTTTTTATACAAATCATATGGCTTCAAAAGATATTGTATGCATTACTTTTATAGTGCGTTTTGCATGCATTTGTGACTGGACAGACTCAGTCCTGGCTCACTTTTATTGTACAGACATAAACAAGATCAACATTCTGCCTTCCATTTCCTTTTGTGATTGATCTCTTACCTCTGAGGCATGGTCGGTGTGTAGCGGTACAGCACGAGGAGTGTTATAGATCCCATCATCCTCCTCAGAAGGCACTGCGGGAATTGGCTGCTGCCACCTATTTGTTGGAGGTGTATCATATACCTGAAAAACACAGGGATAAGCATTAAACAAAATAAATCGCCACAACTTCTTCAGTGAAAACACCTCCATCTTCTACAGAACGACAACCTTTTCCCTCGTTCCAATCAAGTTCTCATTTATCTCACCTCCTCACAGAGTTTCTCATCCTGAGAACTTGCACTCTCCCTCTTGGTCACCATTTCACTGTTCTTCTTCATCTCGTCCCCTCCACTTTTACTTCCCTGTCTCTCTTCTTCCAGCACGTTTGTCTGTGGGGGTGCAGGGCTGGCCTGGAGAACAGGTTTGGTGGTTGGAACCGAGTTAGACTGAGGTAAATCCTTCCTGGTCACACTTCTAACAGGAGGTGCTGGCGGAGGGGGTTTGCGGCCAAAGTTTGGAGACCCTGGTACTCCGGATTTTCCCGCCCTTGCGAGTAGAGGTGATTCTCTCAGTTTTCCTCGACCAACAGGAGGAGTTGAAGCAGCACCCTTTTGGGATCCTCGGGCAGAGGGAGGTGTCTGTTTAAGATTCTGGCTTGGTGTTGAGGCTCCAGACGCTAATGGAGTTGCAGCGGGGTGTTTGCGGTCAGATTGAGGGGTCCTTGACATGGCACCGCCAGGTGGGGTTGGGGTTTGGTACATCCCTGGGGCATCCTGGCCAGTCTTACTCTGAGAAGGACTAATGGAAGAAGATGGGCTGCTTTTGGGTGCAATCCCATCTGTAAGTCTTGAAGTCATTCCCGGTACACACTGTCCTGCCACTTGTGTGGCACCACTTGTAGGAGTCTGATATAAATTCTCACTGGTCAGTGCAGCGACAGCTGGTCTAGGCACCAAGTAGCATCCATCGGAATTACCCACCCCTGTATCTCGTGGACTTAAATACCTAGCCTCCCCTGCAGTTTCGGCTGCAGACCTGGGAACAGCACTTGGAGTCAGGTACACCGAATCGGATGCCACTGCACCTTGTGATCTGTGTTGCGCCGCCATTGGCGCAGGTGAGGTGGGTGTCTGGTAGAGGGTCCCTGACTCGCCATTCCGTCCTCTAAGTGAGGGTGAGCGGGGTCGTCCCGCCGCACCCACATCCCCCCAATCGGGACGAGGCCTGGTTCCAGAACTAGAATGAGATCGTGGCCTTCCTCCATCAGGGTGACGTAGCTCTCCAGACCTGACTGGGGCAGGAGCAGCCCCAGGGCTCTGGTACACCCCTTCAGCTAAGCTTGGTGGTGAGAGATACACCCCATCTGAGTCTTCAGTGCCCAGTCCATTTACTCTACCCTGCTGGCTAGTCGATAGATGCACCGAGTCCACGCTAGGAGCTCGTCGGGTATCTGTACCTGCACTTGAAGCAGGAGTCTGAGCAGTTTGGAGAAGGCGTAATCGGTTGGCGGGGGCAATGCCTTGTCGGCCATGCAGGGAGCAAAGCCACCACCCTGGTCCGCCATCCTGCTCTTGGTCCAGAACCATCAGGATATCACCTTTGCGGAACGCTAACTCCTCTGGGCTTTCAGCGGCATTGTCAAAAAGTGCTTTTGCAAGCACTGTCTACAAGACAATGAAAAACAACATATTCAGTGGAAGACCACACATAAATCACCTCTGAAATAGCTTATTTTTAAATCTAGCTTTCTAATAAATTTAGCATTGTACTCTGAATATTGCTGGTTCTGTGACAAATAGCTCATGTTCCTCTATCGCAAGTCCCTCGGATTAAAGCGTCTGTTAAATGCACGAATGTAAATGCAAAGGCAGCAAAACATAAAATCCTGCATAAAAAAGGGAAGAGAAAGAGAGAAGAAAGGCTTTTGAGTCCTTTGATGAAAATGGGGAAGGACAGCAATAGTGAAGGAGAAATGTAATTCAATTGTAGTTAAATTCAATGTACTCGGTTAGAATGCATTTATTTGAGCCTTCATCTGACTCCACTTCTGCAGCGTTTGAGCTGCATTGTGTTAGTAAGGGAAGTCAAGAAAAAAGGAAACAATGTAGAGGATCTAACCTGGACATTTCAACCAGGTTCATCAACATGTGTAACCAAACAATCTGTTTTCCCATTTACTTAAACAGATCTAGCACATCATCATGACAACACAAAGGAGATGAAGGCCATGGACAACCACAAAATAACCTAACGAGTCTCATAGTTGACTTAAACATTTAAAGACTATACGAAGAGATCAGATGCAAAAGGCTCTAAATCCATCTGACGTATTTCTTTAAAATGAGCATTTCTTTCTGGCTACTTTGTATAGGTTTCTATGTAAGTACTGGCACTTCTGATTGGGCTGAGGCTGGGATTTAACGAGTTTGAAGTAAAAGTGTATGATGGATGTATACTATGTGTCAGGGGCATTGACTCAATACCATTATCTCATTTTTGACCGGGATGGCTTTTAGCTGGTTTTGCATCTGAACTCTTCATACACAAATATGGCTTAGTAGCTTAAATGATGGTCTGTACATAGCAATTTAATTGCTGACCTAAATTCTTGGCATACATAAGGCCTACAGAAGAAATGCTCATTTAAATGCCTGTGAGGGCAGCGCATATGAGCCGTACAGTTACAGTGACGTTACGAATGTAATGGCTTGCCTCAAGGTCTTTTGTATTCAGAACACCACACTACTGCCTTCATGGGTAAATCAATATTGATAGAGAGAATGCATAAGTAAGGGCAGAGGTCTGTGATTATGGGAGAGAGAGAATTAGTGATTAAGGGAAAGAGGCGCTGAGTTGATGATAATGAGGAAGACTCATGGGGGAGGGGCTCAACATCTGTCCCCCAGTTTTAGGTCCTTTTGTCATCCCCTTTTATACCTCTAAATTTCCCTCTCATTCTCTCATTCCCCCCAGGGGATGTGGTGCTCTGAGGCAAGCTGAGCCCCAGTTCCCCCTCCTCCATACTAGCAGTGAATATGAATATTGAGGATTGCACAG
The DNA here is from genome assembly GCA_036247105.1 of Cirrhinus mrigala. NCBI lineage: Eukaryota > Metazoa > Chordata > Actinopteri > Cypriniformes > Cyprinidae > Cirrhinus > Cirrhinus mrigala. Next base: position 38,333,856 of record CM070013.1, read on the forward strand.
CAGAGAGTGTTTTACAGTGGCGACTTACCGATAGAGACATGGTTGAAGCTGGTTCTCAGTTTTTGGCTGTGCTAACTCCACATGGGCTCTCCACACAAGCTATCCCGTTCACATGTGCACTGTGCGACTCATCTGCATGTTTTGCAGATCTGGTTTTCCATTAACCTGAACCGTGGTAAATACGATGGCCTTTTTATCCAGAAAGATCAATTCCCCAAAACCATGATTGTTGTCCTTTGCAGTTTGTGACTTTCATCACACCTGACAGCTGCCACACATATTGAACCTGAATGATCAAAATAAACGAATTTTCAGATAAATCTTAATGGCACAGTATTGTGTTAGTAACACAGAGTTCACTTTGAAGAAACAGTCAGCTGCAGTGGCTAAACTAGTCAGACCAGCTGTGGGACTCCACCAGTGGAGTTCAGACAAAAAAAAGATCTTATTTCATGAGAATTTGGCTGTTAATTTTTAAGTACAGCTGTAATGCGGTATTTAAATTCTCCCACCCTGATTGGACAGAGGATTAAGGGGCTATATGATATCATAACTTAGTAATTATGAGTTAATATAGGTGGAGACATTGTTCCACATTTGTTCATTTATGTTTGTTTATATTCATTTATTGTTTATAAAGATATTTTTCCAGTTCAAAGGAATGAAACGTATGATTAAAATCACTTCAGCAGCTGTGGCACAACCGCCTACCGAAGTCGAGGACACTGGCCTTTTGAGACAGAAGTCCACAGAATAATATATATTTTTCATTTAAATAGATGGCAAATTATAATCGTGATTAGACAGCGTCTTTCAAGTCATTTTAATAGATTAAACTGCACTAGGCTGAAACAGGGTGAAAAAAAATCACAGTAAGCCACGTTTCGTTTTCCATCCAAGACATCTCAAGGTTTCTTTTATGCAGTAGAACCCCAATGAAATAGAGGACCACATTTCAACGGAGAAATAACATAATGAAAACAAGGAAAAGCTCACATTCCCCGGATAAACCGGTGCCAAGGGCATTAGGCATATAAATAGCGTTCTTTCAAAAAACGAGATGCAATTTATTTCAGTCACAAAGCCGCAAACAAGCGGCGATCAGCCAGTGTAAAATCTTAACTAAATAACCAATGCTCGTCTTACCGTTCACATGTCTGGAAATATTATCTGGAAATACAGAAGTAACGTTAGAGTCAAAGCTCGCAAATCATATCCTTTCAAATGACTGCAATGCACGGCTGTTGTTTTTCTTTTCTTTCTTTGGGGATACACGTCTCGCTCCGCCAGGCTTCGCCCTACCCTGGCCTTCTTGGTTTTGAATTACAGTTGAGCGCATATGGTCGCTCCCCCCTCATTGTGCCCGACACACAGCACGATTCCTACAGTGCATCACGCCCTCTAGTGGAGGACTATCTATCTATCTATCTATCTATCTATCTATCTATCTATCTATCTATCTATCTATCTATCTATCTATCTATCTTATCTGTTTATGTTTTTTTAACCAACATTGCCACGTGCTGCTTCTGAAGGTTACATCTGCCTCCAATGTAAACTTTATAACACATTAAGCAAGTATAAATCATTTACTAACTAGACAGACTATTAATTTCCTCTTGTAAAATGCTTCTGTCACACTGAAAAAAAATGGAAATGTATGATAAAATTAATATAATATTGTATAGGCCTACTGACCATGTGGAGGAAAAGCCTTTGTGAAGAGAAGATTGCACTAGGTTATAAAGGTCACATTTCTGTTCTGTGTGAAAGATGTTTTATATTATGATGAATTTACCTTCAGTGGCTGTGCATCAATATACATCACTACTCAAAAAGTTTTTGAACAGTAACAATTTGAATGTTTTTAAATAAGTCTCTTCTGCTCACCAAGCTTGCTTGTTGTTGATCCGGAGTACAGCAAAAATAGTAACATTTTGAAATATTTTTCATATTTAAAATAACTGTTTTCTATTTGAATATATTTTAAAATATAATTTATTACTGTGATTTCAAAGCTGGATTTTAGCATCATTACTTCAGTCACATGATCCTTCAGAAGTCATTCTAATATTCTGATTTGCTGCTCAAAAACATTTATTATTATTATTATTATTATTATTATTATTATTATTATTATTATTATGTTGAAAACAGCTGAGTATAATTTTTCAGGTTTCTTTGTTGAATGGAAAGTTCAGAAGAACAAGATTTATCTGAAATAGAAATCTTTTGTAACATTATAAATCCCTTTATCATCACTTTTGATAAATTCAAAGCATCCTTACTAAGTAAAAGTATTAATTTCTAGAATCCCCCTATATATTATTCTAAAATAATATTAATAATAATTACACTGACTCCAAGCTTTTGAATGGTATAGTGTATAATTAAATCCGCATATTAGAATGATTTCTGAAGAATCATGAGAAACTGAAGACTGAAGTAATGATTCAAATAGAAAGCAATTATTTTAAATACTAGAAATATTTCACAATATTACTGCACTGTAAAAAATCAAAAACAGAATTTGTTGAGTCAGCTTAAAATAATTTGTTACCCTGCTGACTTAAAATTTTAAGTTCAGTCAACTAAAATAAGTTTAGTCAACTTGAAATGTTCAGTTGTACTAAGTAACAACTTAGATATTTGTGTTTGCTAAACTTAACAGATGGGTAAGTAACCCAGCTGCTTTAAAATTTTAAGTTGATTCAACTCAAATATCTAAGTTGTCACTTAGTATAATTTAACATTTCAAGTTGAATAAACTTTTTTTGAGTTGACTGAACATAAAATTTTAAGGCAGCCAGGTTACAAATTATTTTAAGTTGACTCAACAAATTTTTTTTTTTTTTTTTTTTTTTACAGTGTGCTTTTGCTGTATTTTGGACCAAATAAATGCAGGCTTGGTGTGCAGAAGAGATTTCTTCTTACTGTTCAAAAATTTTTGACTGGTAGCGTACATGCTCTGATTCAGCAATATGCTGGACGAAATTAAATAAGAATGTACATAAGTTTTTTGTACCTAAAGAAAATGTCCATAAAAACCAGAAAGCTAATTAGTGGTAAATAGATTTATCTAGACTGAACATGTTTAGCATAATAAATGTTATATTTTCTGAGATTCTGAGGTTCTACACATTGGTATATCCCGTATGCTGTTTAGTTAGATATACAATTTGTACTTAAAACAAGTGTAAAATGCCTTGAACAACAGGAATTAAAACAGGAACTGCATGCAGAACAAACACAAATCTTTGTTATAGAATAAACGGACAGGGTCGATGTCCAGGTATTTGATAGTGCCGATTAAATATTTGTTGACCTCACAAAGTGCAACTGATCAAGAAAGACTGCACTTTTCTGTTCAACTCCAACTGTATCTTATTTTTACTAAAACACCACTGCAGTGATAAACATTGTACTGTACAGGACAAGTACAAGTGCAAGTGCAAAACCAGCATTTTGACAGTAAAAGATGTGATTGTATAGCCCAAATCTTATGTAATCTACATACAAATTTAGTGAGACATTTTAAGTTTACATGAATCGAAATAAAATATTTTACTAATATAAGAAGTGGATTTTAAGAATGAATGATTAATTAATTTTAACCAATTAATTAATATTCCTTGAGACTAGCATCCTCCTCCAGAGGGCGCGCGAGGATGATTCCTCAACTGACCCGCGTTCAATTTTTTTTTGTTACATTTGTACACTTAAATGTATAACATTTAATCAGTTAATTTCAACTACTAAAACCTGACTTTCAAATGAAAATTTGACCTATAAATCTATATAAAATTATGTATAAAAATATCCAGCGAATCATCTGGTAATCACACTGGTCTGTGATTGGTCCGTCCTGACCAGCGCTGTAAAAAGTTACAGGAACCACGCAAGAATCGAATCTACATGCTACTTCTTCAGCGGTCTGTGCGATAGTTTACACCTGACTAATGATACCGAAGAAACGTTAGCATCTAACGAATTGCACATACACCAAAGAATACAATAGGAAAGTCACTATTTGTAAGCATCTTTCCAGACCAATAAGAGACAACTTCCGGATCGTTTATCACCGCCCTTTCAACCAGTTTATATTATTTTTACGGTAATGACGTACGAGAGGCGTTGATTTTTATTACTTTTGCAAACTGCCATCAGAACGGCAGACCTTATCAACTGGTAGGTATCAACTGGTAGCTGTATTTCGTCTTACTAAGCTATATTTCACAATTATAATATTCATAGTTTATCAAGATTTAAAACAACTTGATTCGCTCTTGACTCGCATTAACCATGAATGCGGTGTTGTGCAGTTAGCTCTGTTTAAGTAACGTGAACATTAAGGTTAATCAAGATAACTTGCTAGTTTTTGAAGTAACGTTACTTAACAGAAACACGTCCACCTCAACTGCTTGTCAAAGAATGCAATTAATGTTAACGGGAAAACAATACCTGCAACTTTTACCCAAGATGACCTTTAACCCACTTTCCTACATAGTGTTGTAGCAATTATTATGCAGACTCTCTTTCTGTTTGTCTCAAGGCAATGTTGAAGGCTGTAACCAGGTGCCTTTTGTCAAATCCTGTTGCTGGCAGAAGAATGATGTCCCATCACATACCACAGAATTTGTCAGGAAAAGTTGCTATAGTAACTGCATCCACAGATGGGTATGATGCTTTATTTCCATTCTTATCCAACTGAGTCTAGATTTTTATTTTTGAAGGGTGTGCAACTGTCACAGCACCAAAAATACATTGTCCCTCTGGTAATAAGTGACAATACAACTGCTAAAACATGTAATTATACATGAATGTAAAATGTATTCTAAATGGCCTACTTACATAACATGCTGACAGACCCTTGTACTCACCGGTCTTCTCAGGATTGGGCTCGCAGCTGCGGAGGCTTTGGGTCAGAGAGGAGCACATGTAGTCGTGAGCAGTCGACGTCAGGCCAATGTTGACAAGGCTGTGTCACTCCTGCGCAGCAAAAATATAAAAGTCATAGGCACCACATGCAATGCGGGGAAAGCAGAAGACAGAGACAAGCTCGTTAATATGGTGAGGAGTTTCTATATTGCTCTTTTTAGTCAATATTTAGTAAATATTTTTGTAATCATACTGAGGAATATGTGCAAATGTTATGCTGAACCCAAAGTCTGTGGAAACTTGCTAATATATGTTGTGAACAATTGCAGGCAGTTGAACAATGTGGTGGTGTGGACATACTGGTGTCTAATGCAGCCGTGAACCCATTTTTTGGGAACATATTAGATTCCACAGAGGAAGTCTGGGACAAAGTATGACAAAGCTATTAACCTTGATTAACCTTTTTCTATGAAAAAAAAGTCAATAGTGTAAGTACTAACATTTGCTTTATGTCCACAGATACTTGGAGTAAATGTGAAAGCTTCTTTCCTCCTGACCAAACAGGTTGTGCCTCACATGGAAAAAAGAGGGTGAGAAACAAGTGAAAAATGGGGGGAAAACAGAAACATCAGATTTCAAAATAAACTTTATATCTGAGCATAACATGGGAACTTTTTTCCATTTCATTCAGTGGTGGATCAGTTGTGATTGTGTCTTCAATTGCAGGGTACCAGCCAATGCAGGTATGATGCTTAGTGCCAAGTTTAATCATGCAGCATACCTTGTCAGTGAGCACTTAAGTGGTTTCTTTATTTGGGTTTGTAAATTTCATCGACTGTTTTTCATTCAGCACAAGTTGAGAGTTCACCTTCATGCCGCTCTTTGACTTTTAGGGTCTGGGCCCCTATAGTGTGAGTAAGACCGCCCTGCTCGGTTTAACCCGAGCGCTTGCTCCTGATCTCGCCCAGAGTAACATCCGGATCAATTGTGTCGCCCCTGGCATAATCAAGACACGTTTCAGCGCTGCTGTAAGGATTTCTATGATTTATAAACATGAATTATTGTCTTTACAATGTTCATCTGTATAACCCTTTGCTTCTGTTCTTTTGTAGCTGTGGGAAAATAAGAGTATGCTAGAAGAGTTCTTGAAACTTACAAGCATAAAAAGGTTTGTACAACTGCTGTCAAGACAATGAATTAATTTATTTTTAAACTAATAGTACCGTGGAGCTTAAATAATCATACCACATGAGTAGGAAACTTAATTGTGCCACTAGAATTATGCATCACAAAATTGTTACATATTTAATGTATTATGCACATGTTGTTGTTTTTATAATAGCTAAAGTGTATGATTGCATGATTAATAATTTTTTTAAAATAAATTCCATTACCTGTAAGGTAGCATTGCAGTAATTGTCCTCAAACAATTAATTCATTATTATAAGCCTATATACGGGTCATTCTATAATTAGGGGTACATTTAGAATTTGACAATGTGAAGAAAAAAGTTTTCCTTTTTCCCAAAAACCCAAACATGACCTTACATAGCTGCTTTGAAACAAGCTATATTGTATAAAGTGCTGTATAAATAGAGTTGATCTGTAGGAATATGTGCTTAAAATACCATCTATGTTTGCTACTGTCCACTGTGTTACCTTTACTGGGTAACACTGTTGACATTTTTAGTGTTTTGGCCCTATACTCAACATGGAAGCCTAGAACTACTGAGCATATGGTATGTTAAGAAATATATTTTCATAAAACACAAGTTTTAGTTAAATTGTTTTGTTAAAATTTGAAGCAATAATACTTGTGTAACACTGTTGACAGTCAATTAATCCACTCTAGACACAGGTTTGCTAGTTTAACCAATATTAGGGGAAAGAGTGTTCTAGTGTTTCATTCATGTGCTTCTAGAGGAAATATAATCATACGGTGCAAATTATGCGAGAATGGAACAAACCATTCCTTTTTGAGGGTTTTTTTTCTAGTGGGTAACCTAGTTGACAATGGTTTTTCGAACACAAATAAAACAAGCTATATCACAATAAACACTTATTATTTTTGAAGCGCACACCCAAATGTCTTGATAACGAAATCTAACTATGAAATGAATTTATATTTGAGGTAATTTTCATGATTAAATGCAGAGTAGAATGAGCAACTTTACAAAATCGGACAGCTAAATACCAGGGTTGTATGTGATATAATTTTTGAACAAAAGACATGGCTATTTGAACATATAGTAGTGTGATTGGGAAAAATATAATCATGTACTAGAAAAATAAGTATCAGGGTTTATATTGATGAAAAAATATACTATATATATATATATAAAATTCACAGACATGAGATGTACCCACAAATATAGAATGACCCATACGTATGTTGGTGCAGAAAACCTGATTCTTGTGTAATGTCTTGATCTTAGAATTGGCCAGCCAGAGGATATAGGTGGTGTGATTGCCTTCCTGTGCTCAGATGAAGCCTCATACATCACTGGAGAGACCATCACTGTAACTGGAGGCATGAACTCCAGACTGTAAGAGGAGTGGCACAGAGGCAGTAACAGTAATTATGTACTTGTACATCAGAGGGAAACCTTTGAATTCAATGACCCAACACATTTGTAACAGCTGATGTAGAAAACAACACATTTAAAAATGTTTAATTGTAATAAAATGATTTTTTGCAGATTTTTCACATAAATTTAGTCTTCTGATGTAGTTTCCAACATCTTTCAACAAGTGAATTGACTTGTCAACTTCTCAGTTTTTTTCCTGATTAAGGGGAACTCGTTCAGAAATATTAATTTCCCTCAAAAAGAACAAACATCTAGCAGTAGACAAGATTCTTTATTTAAATATATTACATATAACAACGACAACAACATTCTACATGATACAGATATAGGTAGAATAAAAATAAAATAAATGATTCTAATCATTCTAAGTAATGCACACTTGCTAAAAGCAGGTAGGTTTCCGTGGTTACAAAATGTACTACATGGTACGGAGCTTATGTTTTTCAAATAAAATCTGAGACGTATGACTAATACATGCACAATCCATAACAGCAAACACTGCAGCATCCAAGTCTTAAGCAAGAATGATGTTCCAAATGTGCATCAATGTCGGCTTCCAGGAGACAATGTGGAACAAAACACAGGATTCCAGAACTCCCGCAGTGTGGGCACATACGTACCATTCCTTGTTTTATAATACTGCTGACTGAATACCTGACAGGAAATTAAAAGAAAAAAAGCACACGAGTCAGATCGAAACAGCCACAGTTCAAACACATATTTAACCAAACCCTAGAATCAAGAGTTTGGAAAATAAGAATTTTACAGACCTTTTGATAAATGAGTACCTAGTGCAAGGGTGTCAAATGTTGGTCCTGGAGAGCCAGAGTCCTGTAGAGTTTCGCTCCAACCTTGATAAAAACTCACCTGCCTATTGCTTTCTAGTAACCCTTACACCTTGATTATCTTATTCATGTGTGTTTGATTAGGATTGGAGTGTGCAAGATTGTGGCTCTCCAGGACTGATGTTAACCACCCCTAACCTAGTCCATGAAAATTGCACATTTTCAGTTTGATGCAATATTGATTATGCTATTCTAACAGAACACACACAATATATAGGGCCACATACACACAGCAAAATTTTCAGGCATTCATTAACCATGCGTCAGTAACATGCCTACATTTTGTGGTGCATGTAAACAAAATGTTTATGAACTTGCTGAAGCTGTGATATTAGTTCAGTTATTAGGTTATATTAGTGACTGCAAATATTTATAACACATAAACATCTCTGCAATCTACCGCAGGGCTGATGGAAGGAACTAAGGTTCAGAGACAGTTTTGTGAAAAGGAAAACACATACCTCTTTCTCTGTGATTTGCTAACACCACTCCTGGAGAAGAGAGACACACATTGCAGACTCGCTTTCAGTGAGAGCAAAGTCACTGCAATAATAATTACTTGCTCAGTTTGGTCCTGAACAACACTACATGGATTTGTTCACTTCCAGAAAAAAGATTTTCTGATAATTTTCTCACCCCCACGTCATCCAAGATGTCTCTCTTTCTCCAGTCAAAAAGAAATTCAAGTTTTTAAAATATTCTAGGATTTTTCTCCATATAGTGGATTTCATTGGAGATCAATGGGATGAAGGGCCAAACTGCAGTTTCAATGCAGGTTCAAAGGGCTCTACACAATCCCAGCTGAGGAATAAGGGTCTTACCTAGCAAATTGATCAGTCATTTTCTAAAATGAATAAAAATGTATATACTTTAACTACAAAAGCTTGTCTTGAACTCGCATTGGAAAGGTCACACGCATTGTTAGTTCTTCATCTGTCTATCTCATCTTTTCTCCAATTTCAAAATCATCCAACATCGTTGTTTTACCTTTTTTTTTGTGAAGCGTGTCTGACTTTCTTTGCATATTCCCTTTGTAAACACTAGGCTGGTACTTCCGCCTACGTCATGCGTGACCTTTTGCGTGAAGACGAGCATTGTAGTTAAAAAGATCCTTTTGCTAAATGAAACCCTTCTTCCTCAGCTGGGATCATGTAGAGCCCTTTGAAGCTGCATTGAAACTGCAATTTGGACCTTCAACCCATTGAAGTCCACTATATGGAGAAAAATCCTGGAATGTTTTACTCAAAAACCTCAATTTCTTTTCAACTGAAGAAAGAAAGACATGAACATCTTGGAGGACATGGGGGTGAGTAAATTATCAGGAAATTTTTATTCTGAAAGTGAAGTAATCCATACCATATAACTACCACGGTACTCTACGAGTACAGAACTCATAAGCACTCAGAAGAGAGACAACTGTATTTAGCTAGTGTGTATGTGGCCACAGGAACCTGCTGTAAATACTGTGCAACTCTCTTTAGAAGCTCAATAGAATGAATTAGACAACTAAAATCTCCACTCTCGTCGCTGGTTCTACATGGCGTAACAATTTGGTTGTTTAAATCATGTAGATCCAGTTACAAACCTTCCTCTTGACATTGTCTGTCCTCTCATCATCAGAATCGCAAATGATGTCATCTGATGACTTAACTGAGGGAGATGGTGTTTCTAAAATAGACACACGAAAAAAAAAAAAGTTACACCTCTAGCATACACCCCCCCCCCCACCCCCCCCCCCCCAAAAAAAACCCACACACAAAAATTGTTACCTGGATTGCTGACTGGAAGATGCAGAACAACAGGAATACATGGAGAGGAAGCAGAAGGTCTTAAAGAACAAGAAATTGAGAAGAGAATGAATTAGAAAATACAACATAGCAAAAAATGTATTTAATTAATTGTAATGATTTCAAATGAATTAAAATATTAACATAGTCATGTTCTTACGGTTTATTGACCGATAAAGTCAGGTGTTTCTCCGGCGTTGAACTCAAATCAATACATTTCCTCTTGCGCACCACAGAGTGACTATTTCCTGCACTGTCTTTTGAAGACTTTGTATTTTCCTTCTCATCAGACAGATGATTCGGACAGACAGGAAGATCACGGGTGTTTAATCTGGGAATGACAACTCTCAGTTGGCGCTTCATGCAGGAAATGAGGAGAGCACTCATTTCTGCTTCTTGCTGTGACTCGATGCCTTCAGAGTTTGTCCTAGTGGAATATTTCCTTGTAACATCTTGCCCTTTTTTCCCATTCCTGTTCTTAACTTCAGTCTTTTTGGATAATTTGTTTGCTCTCTCTCTATTCTCCTTCCTATTGTTTATTTCTTCTGTGCTGCCCTCCTCTTCTTCTTCTACTTCACTGCTGGATGACTGACTGATCACTGTGACCAACATATTCCCGACAAAATACTCGTTTTCTGGATCCTTCTCCAAATTCTGTTTTTTAGAACATGATCTTTGTTTGCTTCTGGTATTTCTGGATATTTCAGAAGCCGTTTCGATTTCTCGTCCTAAACTTGCTACATTCTCATTGTCTTTTTGAAGAATGTCAGTGGAAATGGACCCAATCACGGGTGTGACCTGCGACTGGGCTTCTTTCGCAGCACTGCGAGTGGTTCTGGGTGTTGATGGGGTGGGATTTCTGACCCTGTTGGATGAGGAAGTGGATTCTGAATGCATGGTCTGCAGCACTTTACCAGAAAGAGGAAGGGAAAGGGAAGACAGGATCACGTCACCAGTGGATGACAGAAGAGTTGCTGAAACAGAGAAGAAAAGAGTAACTGAGGATGACAAGACAGATAATAAGGGGCATAAAAGGAAATAATTCAATCTTATGCTTCCAGACATGCAATTACACGATCATTTGTGACCCTGGACCACAAAACCAGTTGTAAGTAGCACAGGTATATTGGTAGCAATAGCCAAAAATACACTGTATGGGTCAAAATTATTGATTTTTCTTTTATGCCAAAAATCATTAGGATATTAAGTAAAGATCATGTTCCATGAAGATATTTTGTAAATTTCCTACTGAATTTTTGATTAGTAATATGCAGTGCTAAGAATTTCATTTGGACAACTGTAAAGGCGATTTTCTCAATATTTAGATTTTTTTGCACCCTCAGATTCCAGATTTTCAAATAGTTGTATCTCGACCAAATATTGTCTTATCATAGCATATCATACATCAATGGAAAGCTTATTTATTCAGCAGATGATGTATAAATCTCAATTTAAAATAAATTGACCCTTATGACTGGATTTGTGGCCCAGGGTCCCATTTTATTTCCCAGATATACCTGGGCTGATATGTCCGAGGCATCTTTCATGCTGCAGCAGAGTCCTGAGAAGCTGGGGCTGCGATGCAGAGCGCGCACACTCCTCCAAAACAGCAGGGGCACCACTGAGCCACGAGACTGTCTGAATAAGACATCACAATACAAAATGAAACAGCAGTCCTGTCCCAAACAGCAACATTAGCAGTGCAGACGGGTCACCAGTCAGCAGTCAGCAAGTGCACACTTGAATACTTTAATCAGGCAATTCACTTTTTTACTGTACTTTGTTATTTTTACGTTTTTTGGGGAAATTATTATAAGCATATGTTGTGTAAAGGACCATGCATAGAACTCATTCTTCAATATCTTTTTTATTAAACATTATTTATGTGACACATAAAGCATTACAAAATGTAACAAAAAAAATTAACATATAACATTGTTTTAATATTTAGGCAGTGTGCAAGAAAGTATTTCCTCCTTTCTAAATATTTTTGGAAAATTTTACTAACATTAAATCGTTAAAATGTACAATTTTTATTTGTCATGACAGCACCAAAAGTTATTTTCAAGGCATGAACAGAGTAGCTTTAAATTACAAAATAGACAAAAAAAAACACCTGATATTCTTTAAAAAAAAAAAAAAAAAAAAAAGGGTTTTGTTCTGGACTTTATTATGAATTATACCTGAGCAAGATCTGGAACGGGTAATAGTTTATCCAGTCTTTCTAGAAATTCCCACAATAGCTTCTCTAGACTGGCCACATAGTTTCCTCCATAGTGAAGATGGAATTCCTCCTAGATTCAAAGACAAAACCATATCAGTATACATGAATAGAAGTTTGCATTAATTGAAGAGTTCCAGACATTTACCAAATAGTGACAGATAATTTTAGAATAATCAGCTCTCCAAGTTTTTTTTTTTTTTTTGGTTTTACCTTGAAGAACTGTTTTCTGGCTGCTGCATTGTTCAAGAGAGAGTGCACTAGGGTCTGAAAGTTGCGTTTAGCTTCTTCCACCTTCTGATCCTTCCTCTGAGGACCAGAAAAAAAAAAAAAAAAAAAAAAAAGTACAGTCCTTGTGGATGCATGTAAATCTTGTGAAATTGTATGCAAGAACACTTTTTTAAAGGAGAAGTCCACTTCCAGAACTAAAATTGACAGATAATGTACTCACCCCTTGTAATCCAAGATGTTCATGTCTTTCTTTACTCATAAAGAAATTATGTTTTTTGAGGGAAACATTTCAGCATTTTTCTCCATGTAATGGACTGATATGGTGCCCCGATTTTGAACTTCCAAAATGCAGTTTAAATGTGGCTTCAAATGACCCCAAATGCGGTTGTAAATGATCCCAGCTGAGAAAGAAGGGTCTTATCTACTGAAACGATCGGTTATTTTTAATCTTTTTAATCTCAAATGCTCATCTTGTCTTGCTCTCCCTGAACAGTACAGTTAGCGCATGTCGAAAAACTCCAATCGTATTTTCTCCTTCAACATCACTGCAGAAGTACCAACCCAGTCTTTGCAAAGTGAACATGCAAAGAAGATCAAACAACCTTAAAAAAAAAAGGTAAAACAGTAATATAGGACGATTTTGATGTTGAGGGAGAACATGAGATGGGAATTTTTCAACATACCCTAACTGTCATGAACCGGAAAAAAAAAAAAAAAAACAGTTCAGGCAGAGTGAGACAAGACTAGCGTTGACATTAAAGGGGGTGAGTACATTATCTGTAATTTTTTGTTCTGGAAGTGGACTTCTCCTTTAACTTCTAAAGATGCTAGATGAGAATAAAACTAGCAAAACATTATGAGACAAACAAGTGTCAAGGCCAAACTCACCTTTCTGATGGGAATGGAGGAATCTTGCAGCTTGTGCAGCTCCTGGAGGACAAGCTGAGCGTCAGGAGGATCTGACTGACGAAGCTCTTCCAAGATCATCTTAGGTTAGCAGGATAAAAAGCAAAGAAATGTCTTTAAAATTTGCAGACAAAGTCTAAAAATATTAGAAAACAGCAATTTGGTTTAAATATATGACCAAAGGCTACTTCACTGAATCACGTGCAGTGTAAACAGCAATGACCAATGTACAGTGCATGTGTACAAAACTGAGTATGGTAACAAAAAACATGCTGGACATGCTGTTGGTGTTTTTTTTTTTTTTTTCCCCCGTATGTGATGCGGTACTTTTCAGCAATCTCACCAGTGCTCGCAAACCCATTGTTAGCCTGGCCTGATGTCTGTAATGGAGCAGCCCAGGTACAGTCTCACAGAGTGATGTTACGGTCTCCTCCAGTTTTCCATAATGCACTGCATCTCTCTGTAGCATCACCTTCCACATGGCTGCAGACACCAGACGAAGAGGTGGAGCTATAAGCTGCAGAGCTGACAGGGGTAAAGGTGCATCTGTTGAAGAAAAAAAAAAAGAAAAGAAAAGAAGAATTATAATTAATTATTACAGTTGGCTTATTATAATAATTACAACAAGCCAACTGTTCTGAAACTCATTATTATTATTCATCAAGTTACCTTATGGATAGACAGATAGGCTAAAACTGACATTAAATTAATAACATTTTAATATGGTTTTATATTAAATCATGTCAAGTAAAGTACCTATACAGACATTTAGCCATTATTTCTAGATATTTACAGCTCTGATATGCTTATCTATATTTAGATGTGTGCTACGCAGTTGACACATCAGCTGTAACTGAAACAGCATATAAAACCATTCGCATCTAATGATAAAAAATCCACAACAATGAAACTCTTCTTTAAATATTAGATTTTACAAGTTACACCGCACAGACCCACCTTCATTCGTAGTGTTAGTCGCTGTTTTCATTGTCCTGTCCGTCCAGAAAATAAACAACTCTGTGTGTTTTGGAAATGGCTTACTTGATTCCTAAACTTAAAAACAAAATCTCTTCTACAGCTCAAACGAGGAGTCATCAACAACATTCAGTTTAACAGCACGATATGATAACAGTGATGCTTTCTGTCCTTTAATCTATATTTACAGCCTATAAGCTACGTTTACTAAAACATCTGATGATTCATAAGAACGTAATGACGGTCGCGGTAGAAATACACTTCTCGCGCCAAAATGACGAAATTCTGTTTCCGGTGTGAAGTATGCAAAGACGAGCGCTTTTAAAAATACGTCGTAGGAACAAATATTTTGTAGGCAGCTGTCTTTTATTTGAATGTTATTCCTGATCTTGACAATATGCCGTACTTTATTTGTTTTTAAATTAAAGTAATACCCTTATTTCTTTTTATTATGACGTTAGTCGAAAACTCTGCTTTCAAAATAAAAGTCTTCAAATTTCAAGAACTGTAGAATCCTGACAAATTATTCAGATGCTGCCAACGCATTCAGTAACAACTTTAACTAATAAATAAAAAGTACATCTATCTATCTATCTATATGTGTGGACATTGTAATGGTATAGGATGCACATACATTAAAGTAAAAAGTGTTACAACACTAACCAGTCTCCCTATGGCTCCGAAACACACAAATACGATCAGAGAAGAGACCTTGCCCAATGACACAGACTATCAGCCTAAATCATCCAGCAAAGTCAAAGTCCACTTGGCTAGCATCACAGAACACATTATTGTCAAAAAGATATTCTCCACCAGCTGTGACTCAGTATCACTAGTTTACTTGAAACGGTCAAAAAGGGTTAGAAAGGACTGTAAACAACCAAACCTGAGGTGACAGGCAGAAGGGCTCAGCCACAGATCATAATGGAAACAACAGCCTCCCTGTTCAAGTAAGTTTAGTTACATTAATTTGTTGACATTAAATACTGTTATTTACAATATATTCATTTATCTTCCACAGTATGCTTTGAGTAAGAAGCTGTCAAATTACATTTGATTTAAGTTGTTTGGAAATTGATACAAAAATACATATTCAGATATTTAGTTTAAATTATTTTATCAGTGATTGTCCTTAAAATTGGACTTTAACTGTTGGTCTCTCTCAGTACATTTGTTTCACTCCATTAACAGCTCCTCAGATAAGACAGTCAGATTACAGCCATGTGCTGTCTGTGCCTGTCCCACTTTTAAAGCAGTCATTGATTATTCTAGGAAAAATGTAAATTTTGTCATTATTTACACATCCTCATGTTGTTCCAATCCTCCATGGATTTCTTTCTGTGGAACACAAAAAAAGGATTTTGAAGAATTATTTTGGTCGATCGAGTTCTAAAAAATGGGTACTGTTGTTTTCCAATGCCAAAAGGGCGACAAAAACACTTAAGAAGTATTATAAATTACATTGAATAGCTTTGTGTTATAAACAGATCTAAATGTAAGTCATTATTCAATATTTTTATATAATATATATATATATATATATGATATTATATATCAATATTTGATGTTTTAGTGATAATCTTACTTTTTAGTGAGCTTTGATCCGATTGGTGAGGTAGTTGAAATTGACAATTCAATCAGTCTGATTTGTCACTTTATGAACTGGATGATTTGGTTATTAAATATCAAGAAAAAATTGTTTACAAATCAGGCATCATTAATTTATTTTCCCTTAAAAATGGCCAGAATAACTAAGGAGGATGCCAAGATTTACAAGGATGTCAATAAATATTACATTTCGATTTCTTATTTACAAAGCTATCACGACTTCATAAAACTTGACATATAGTACATATAGTAAGCCATATGAACTAAGACCATCAACACAATTCTTCAAAATCCTTCTATCGAAGCAAGGAAGTCATACAACATGAAGGTGAGTAAATAAAGCATTTGAGCATTATTGTGCTAACTGTTTCTTTAAGTGGAGTTTCTTTTCAATATTGACTCCTAACACATTTTTGTACTCTTATTCTATTTTTTCCTTGACATTTTGTCTCCCCCTCACTCCCACACTGCTCTTTCTCTCAGGTCAGTATCTCGGCGGGTATGGTCACCCCCTCAGCGTCCATTCAGAGTGTGTTCCTGGGACAGAGAGGTCAAAAAAGGAGTCACTGCTGGAACTTTAGAGGAGCTCAAAGAGAAGGTAGGCAACAACTCTCAACATGCAGTTTGCCACTTACCAAAAAGGTTTTTTTTTTTAGATGTAGATACATTGCTTAATCTCGCCTTTAGGGGTTTGGTTCTATCTTTGTGTAGCAACCCCTACCCTGTGTTACATATGTTACACAGAAGCTCAAACAATTTTCTATATATGTCCTACAATGACCCGGATTACCTGAGAACTTTCGCAGACATTTATTACAAACATTTGTGACACATTTGAACACTGTGGTCATTTTTATGTGATTCTTACCTCAGGCAGCCCAGGCTCTCTTGATATCTACTGTACTGTCTTTGGTGTGTGAAGAGGATGGGACCGAGGTTGACTCAGAAGAGTTCCTCTTAGCCCTGCCGGACAACACTGTTTTTATGGCCCTGACAGACAGAGAGATCTGGAAACCTCATCCTGTATGTATTTTCTGTTAATTTCAGGTTTTTCTTAAAGGGATAGTTCACCCAAAAATGAAAATTCTGTCATTATTTACTCACCCTCATGTCGTTTCAAACCTGTAAGACCCCCGTTCGTCTTCAGAACATAAATTATTTTTGAATGAAATCTGAGAGCTTTCCGACCCTCCATAGACAGCAAGGGTCCTACCACGTTTAAGGTCCAGAAAGCATTGACAAAATAGTCCATGTGACATTAATGAAGCTACGAGAATGCCTTTGTTGCGCAATAAAAATTACATTGTGGTACTATCCAAGATGGCGCTAGGGTGACACAAAGGAGAAGAATTGTTGAATAAAGTTGCATTGATGTCACATGGACTGTTTTGTCAATTTTCTCGGTACCTTTGTGGACCTTGAATGTCTACGGAGGGTCAGAAAGCTCTCGGATTTCATCAAAAATATCTTAGTTTGTGTTCTGAAAACGAATAAAGGTCTTACAGGTTTGGAACGACATGAGGGTGAGTAATTAATGACAGAATTTTCATTTTTTGGGTAAACTTTCCCTTTAAATTATTAGTTGCTTTTTTATTAGTTTTACCACTTATCCGATTGATTTCATCAACATTAGAAAAGTAGTAATATGCATTATATTAATTCTTATCACACATCTCATCATGAAGCAATAACTCTCAGTGAAATATAATTTGGTAAAAACTAAACAAATGAGGTTTCATTCACTTATGAATGTTGTTATTTGTATCATTCAGTACCTTATCTTAACTTCTTCTATCCCTCCTAGTTACGCCATAGGGGTGCAAACAATCCCGCTGAGAATAAACCAAGAACAGGAAAAGACATTGCTCAAATCACCTTCGACCTTTACCGTACACACCCCAAAGATGTATTCGGCTCACTAAATGTGAAAGCTACATTCCAAGGGCTCTACTCTGTCAGTGCAGATTTTCAATGCTTGGGGCCAAAGAAAGTCCTGAGGTAAACCAACTACAGATGGTTTTACTGTTTATTTGTACAAAACAACCTTTATCAAGCCACTGAATTGTATCCTACACTTTTATTGTCTTTAAGGGAGGCTCTCAGACTCATGTCCACTCTCCTTCACGCTGCTGGACACTTACTGATCTCTTCTGCTGCTGTAATTCGCCGTATCATCCACGGGGCGGATCTTCTTCAAGCCCAGCATGGCAAACCTGTCAAGTACTGGGAATAACTACTCGAGTATTTGGAATAACCAAAGATGCATATAATTTAAAGGACATGAATCAGAGATCACTAACAATGTAACTGAGGGATGTTTTTTCTACAATGTCATTTTCTATTATGCTGATTTGGTGCTCAAGACATATTTCTTATCATTATACATTTGGAAAACAGCTGTGCTGCTTAATATTTTTGTGGTAATCATGAATAGAAAGTTAAAAAAACAGCATTTATTTGTTAGTTAATACCTAATGCATTAAATAATGTTAATGGAGTTTATTATAAACTGTAAAGTTACCATTATACTGGTGGTTTAATGGAAAATTGCTCCAGGGAAATGTTTGTTTCTATGAAAACTGCTGTTTAGTTTTTTTTTCTAGTCTAGGACTACCCAGTGTTACTTATTTTGTGTGTTCAACCTTCTTTATGATTGTTTATTTCACCTTTAAAATGTAATGTTTACGTGATAAACTACTGTATAATTTTAATGTTCCTCATTTTGTAAGTAGCTTAGGATAAAACCGTCATCTAAATGAATAAATGTAAAAACGGAATGTTATGTAAATAAAAAATGTCATTACAGCAAATGTTTAGAAAATAAAAATAATGTAAAACTGTTTTAAGATCAATTTATTAAGTAAAACCAAATAGGTACAAAAAGCTTCAGCACAAAAAAGGAAAGTCTCTCTAGCTTACTCAATGCATAGACTAATAAACTCCATATTAATACTACTTAAGATTTAATTAGTCTTCAAATAATAATAAAAAAAACAAATCACAAATATGATTGGGGGAAAACAAATCAAGCACATAAATTATGTAGTATTATGTTCGCACAATGTTTCCATGGAAGAAACATATCTGTGTAGCACAATGTGGATCTAAAAGATTGTAGTTAAGCTTATAGCCTTAAATACAATTGACCTTTGTAAAAGCAAACATCTACATATCTAAGCTCGAAGTGCAACTTAAACATGAAAATGGCAACACACATGCGTTCGCTCTGTTGAGTCACACCGAGAACCACAAGGAATAGACCTCTGATAAAACAAGCTACAAAATAAAATACATTTTACAGTCATTCAGTGCCTTGCCATACACATTTTTGTTTCAATTACTTTAAGGTACATACTCTAATACTAAATATTTTTGATTCAAGTAAGATGCTTAGTTTTGGAGATACATATTGCATAACAATGTTGTGACAGAGGTTCTACAAGGCCCTGGATCATAGCATTAAATTGGGATGGAAATATCCAGACAGGTTAAAGGAGAGGAAAAAAAAAAGTTTTGTGTAACATCTTTGGCAGTGATGTGGAATTCAGCTTCCACCTATCTGCACAGCTACAAATGCCATCGCAAACTGACATTGCTTCGGAGGTCAGAGTTCACCCTCAGGCAAAACTGGGGTACTTCCCCTAAAAAGTTCATTCCATGTTGCTTCGCCTCTTCCACCTCCGTTAGTTAACGTAGGATCACCCAAACTCATCCCAGAGCCCATGTTCTCAAATGAGAATTTGCCCCGCGAATACTTCCCGCCCCTTTTCTGCTGTTGCGTTATAACTGCGATGATGCGTTCCCTTTCCTCTGAGGTCATCCAGCGCATCTGATTGTGTTTGATGTGATAACGCGTGTCTCCGTACCACTGGATGATCTCTGTCCGCGTCAAGCCCGTCTTCTGTTGTAGTATTAGGTAGTCGTCGCTTGTGGGCCACTGGCAGCGAAGAAAGCTTTGCCGCAAAATTTCCAACTGCTCCCTCGTTTTCTTACGAAGTCGCACGTTCGGTTCTACCCGGCCGCGGATGAATGACGGAGACGGGGAAGGAGAGGGAGAGATGTCTGCAGAATATTGTTGAACGGAAGCGCTGCCGTCATCTAACTCGCCTTCATCGCTTACTTCCTCCTTAGCCTCACTTGATTGGTTGACTGGTCCCTCATCGTCACCCAAATCCACATCGACCTCAAACCCCGTCTCTGTGTCGTCAGCCTCGTCATTGTCATAAAAATCAGCGCTTGGTAGAATATCGTTCTCCATCTCGTTCTGAGAGTTCTGCTGCATCAGCTGAAATGACCGATTGCGTCTCGCGAGCTTAGATAGCCAAGCTCTGCCGTTCCTACGAAGCTGGTAGCGGCTGTCGGCGAACCACTTGCGGATTTCACGCCGATTCAGTCCAGTCATTTTTTGGAGCCGCTGAACTTCGCCATCAGAGGGCCAAGACTTCTGTACGAAACTGCGGCGCAGAGCCATCAGCTGCGCTTTTGATTTTTTCCCCGGCAAGCAGTGTAGAGACTGTGAAAGCTCAGGAAGCTCGGGGTATGACATTGCGGCGTGTTGATCGTACGATGAACGTCCAGACGAATCGAGAAGTTGGACTCCAGTATTGTGAGGTTGTAGGTTTCTGCTCTCACTTTGGAATTGGGGATTGACTTGAGGAACTTGGGATGCGGGTCCAAGGCCGTTTTTGTACACAACATTTGTGCTGAGCAACTGCTGTATACCGTTGGATTGGGAAGCGTTATTCTGAATAAAATGCAAGCGGTTTTGGTCACTGGTGATGTGCTGTGGAACAGTCCGGCTGGGTTTAAGCGTCTGGTCTCTCTGATCTACATTAGCCATTGGTGCAGGTTGCGGCATAATATGTTGAGATTCATCATGGTCTAAACAATCATCCTCGTCATTTATTTCCACACACTCCTCGGCTACCGCTCTTTTTTGAATGTGCCAGAGCTTGCGTCGCGTCTCTTGGATGTCGTCATCAGCCCAGCTGATTCCGTAACGTACCCGCTGCATCATGAACCACGCTTTAACTCGGTCCGGTGGTAGCGCACACTTACGAGCTAAAGCGCTCGCCTCCTGGGACGTGGGGTATGGGAATGCATTAAATGCCTCTACGAGTTCAGACACGGCATCCAGCTCGTGGACCTGCTCCGAGCGCACCCAGATAAGCTTTAATCCCTCTGACACCAATGGAAGACAAACCAGGTTAGTCTGGTTGTGGGTCGACGTGCCAGAGGAGACCGTTTGCCTCTTTTGGCAGGAGTCCTTAGTCCCTGAAGAGGAGGGTGACTTCTCCTGAGGTAACTCAGGGGAAGAGCTCTGTGATTCTTCAGGAGCGGGTGAGTCGTCCATCTTCTCTTCCCGTTCTTTGGGATCTGTGGAGGATGAGGTCTCATTTGAGTCTTCAGGAGTCTGAACAGAAGCAGATTCTGTTTCCTCAGTGGTGGTTGGCTGAAAGGAGTGAGATTGAGAAATATGAATACAAAATGTATCCGATTTTGTGGCCCGCCAGTTTACATTCTTTTTTGACACGACTGGTATCTGTATTGCGGTCTATGAAGGGTCAGAAAGCTCTTAGATTTCATCAAAAATATCTAAATTTGTGACCCTGGACCACAAAACCAGTCTTAAGTAGCACAGGTATATTTGTAGCAATAGCCAAAAATACATTGTATGGGTCAAATTTTTTGTTTTCTGCCAAAAATCATTAGAATATTAAGTAAAGATCATGTTCCATTAAGATATTTTGTACATTTTCTACTATAAATATATAAAAACTTAATTTTTTATTAGTAATATGCATTGCTCACAGCTTAATTTGAACAACTTTAAAGAGGATTTTCTCAATATTTTAATTTAGTTGCACTCTCAGATTTCAGATTTTAATCAGAAATAGTTGTATCTCAACCAAATATTGTCCTATCCTAACAAACCATACATCAATGGAAAGCTTATTTATTCAGCTTTAGATGAGAACTAAAAAAAATGGACCCTTATGATGCTTATGTCCAAGGTCACATTTGTGTTCCTTTGATGAACAAAGGTCTTATGGGTTTGGAATGATATGAAGGTGAGTAATTAATGACATTTTTGGGTGAACTATTCCTTTAACACTTTACAATTCAATATTAAAACCCAGAGGAAAATTAGTTTGATAATTTGGACTTTTATATGTTGCTCTACAAAATCATTTAAAAAGTCATGTGGAAATGAGGTTTAGTCATACAGTATTAATCTTTTTCTTTGTGCAGCAGCTGAATGAGTAGTATTTTTGGGAAGCTTTCCAGCTGTTTTTCATCAACAGTACAAAAAACAGCAACAAACTCAATTGTATGGTCAATATTCACTATTACTTATAACTTACGGCCATCAACAATTTGCCATAGGTCTAAGCAGTATCCAATATTGAAACAATTTTCCATTTTCATGTGCGCTCAATTCATAAAAATGACCACTTGTAAAAAAAAAAAACCTTAATTAAAACTCGAATTCAAAAAAAAAATGAAAATTGTGAAATAAAATAACGATGTTTGTCAATAATTTATCATAAACACTGCAATATTCCATAAAAATAAACACTGCTGGCATTTGTGATTGTTGTCAAACAGGTTTCCCTGTACAGCTCAAATAGAACAGTCAAATAGAAAGCCTTTTTCAAATTCACACTATTGGTTGAGTCAATAACACTTTACCAGCGTGTTTACCCTTTTCGGGTAGTTATACAAGTCTTTGCATATTAAGTCGGGATAGGAGAAGGAATTTACATTTACATAACACAAACTCCATTCACAGCAACTCTAGTGGTTCACACAACTAACACAAACACACATCTATAAATGCTAAGAGAAACAGATACAAAACTTTACTTACTTTATCCTTAACAATACTCTTTTCCAGGTCACCATTTAAGCAGGGAGTCTCCGCATCATCCACACACTCCTCCTCTAGGGCATCACGTCGCTCGTTTCTCACCGAATCAGAAAGACTGGTGACAGGGTGAGCGGTGTGCAGGTGCTGACTGAGACATTTAACGTCTTGCGCTTTATACCCACAAATCCGGCACTCGTAAGCATCCTTAACCGTCATCTCCCCGGCATCTCTTCCAGGCTTTTCCGCTGGGTCTGTAGGTGAAGAGTGTGTACTTGTGTTCTCGAGCTGCGGAGCTGCGCACTGCTCCATGGCAACCTCTGCACGACCGAGCCAAGACGCAATTCATACAAGCGAACAGAGACTAGACGGCTAAATCTCTCCCACAACAAAGTCGGTGTGCAATACCCTCAAGGATGCAACTACTTTCATTTGAGTCAAATAACTGTATACGGCGTAAACATGCAAGAACTAAAGGCTGAATCCTAATTTGTGGCCACACTGGTCTGAGTATGGAACAAAGGCTTGCTAGCCAGCGAGCTAACGCGAAAGCTGTTCGTTCTGGCTTCACACAGATGCATAAAAAGTAAATATAGGCAGCTCAGATGCAAACCGGTTTATTTATTGGATTTCTGATGTAGTTACTTGAGAAATAAAGGAGTTAAAAGCGTCATTCCCTGCTGATCGCACTCGCCTTCGGGTCGTACAGTAGCCCAGAAAGCTGTCACAGGTTTGGTTTGTCGCATCCTCCGAATGTGAAGCCAGAGCGGCTTCAAAATAAAAGTTCATTGGTAGCCGCTCTCTTTTCGGTTTCAAGAAGCTTTTGCCATGGTAAGATAGCTGTACATTAATAATAATAATAATAATAATAATAATAATAATAATAATGATAGTAATAATAATAATAATAATAATAATAATAATAATAATAATAAACTGTATATATTTACACTACCAGTCAAAAGTTTATGAACAGTAAGAATTTTTTTTTAAAACATTGCTCACCAAGAAAAAACTGCTCACCAAGCCTGCATTTATTTGATCTAAAATACAGCAAAAGCAGTAATATTGAGAAATATTTGTACTATTTAAAATAACTGCTATCTATTTGAATATATTTTAAAATGTAATTTATTCCTGTGGTTAAAGCTAAATTTTCAGCATTAGTACCCCAGTTTTAGTACTCTATTTAGTACTCTATTACTCCATTCTTCAGTGTCACATGATCCTCCAGAAATCATTCTAATATGCTGATTTACTGTTCAAGAAAAAATTATAATTATAATAATAATATTTATTATTATTATTATTATCAATATTTAAAACAATTGACAATATTTAAAACATTTTTTCAGGATTCTTTGAGGAATAGAAAGATCCAAAGATCAGACTTTATCTGAAATAAAAAGCTTTTCCAAAATTATACACTATACCAGTCAAAAGCTTGGAGACAGTATAATTTTGGGGGGGAAAGAAATAATAGAAATTAATACTTTTATTTAGCAACGATTCTTTAAATTGATCAAAAGTGATGATAAAGACATTTAAAATGTTATGTAAACCACATTCAAATAATAAATACAGAAGGTGTTTATTTTATCCTTTGCTTGGATCATATTTTTTTTAACATTCTATAGGCCTAATTGAAAGTTTGAAGAGTAAAGTGTAGAAGAATAAAAACTACAGTATGCATAAATGGCATTCAAAAAAGTAACAAAATATGTGGTAAAATGTTTATCATGAAACATTAAAAAAATATATATATTTCAATGTGACTATCACAGAAAAGGGAATTTATTCTAATTTATTTTAATAAAAATAAACTCTTGAGAACCCACCATATATATTTTTATAGCTAAATATGATCCCTCTATAACACTATGTGTGCAAATGCTCTTGATATTTATGCTGGTGTTTATGGCCCAGTATGTCAACAGTGAAGGTGAATCGTTTAAATTGGAGACATTACGTATTTTGTAAAAAAAAAAAAAAAGAAGAAGAAGAAGAAGAAGAAGAAGAAGAAGAAGAGAAAAAACGGCCTTCCGAGACGAATTAATATGACGTCATAAAGCGATCTGGGGTGCGTTTCCCAAAAGCATCGTTAGCTAACTATGGTGGTTAGGTCCATTGAATTCTATTAGTAACGACGGAAATTGCGACCTTAGTTAAACGCAGCCCTCGAAAGAAGCGTTCTAAATGACTCTTGGTAAGTTCAAACTTGAGGTTCAGCGGATGATGTTCCTGTTTCACTTCGCGGTATTACTGACACGTTTCTCTTGTAACTTCGTGGTGCTTTACCTGCTGACAGGTACGAGTTTTCAGTGCAACCAGCTTCACGTGCAGACCCTTTGTGGTGTGTAAAAGCACGTGAAGTCGGTATAGTTTCCCCCCCTGCCGGACTGTGGTGGTCTGTAGATGGGGGGTGTGACACGGTGATTGACAACAGGGGGGCAGGGTGGTTATTCTCTCTAACCAAATGAGCTTTAATGGTTTATAGCATCCCCACCCAACCTCGCCCTTCATTAGTAACGGTTGTTAATCACTGTTAACACCTGCTACAAACCATATAAGGTGTTTTAATTGACGGTATACTTGCTTGGAAATAATATTTATCATTTTCAAATCTATTCATTATTCGTAGCACACCAGCCACCCAATAATCGCATTAAGCATTTTTGTTACTTTCAATATAACACAAATAGCCTTTAAATTCTGTCAGTTTTATCAAGAAATACAAACAATATTTTTCCCGCTCTTTGATGTGGCGGGAGATCACTGTAATCCCCTCAGTTCAAGCAGCATGTGAATCAGACATATTTTTCTCTTTTCTACTAGTTACAGCATGAAATAAACAGGAATAAATATCAGAAGACATGATGATGAAAATTTAGAACAACTTGATAAACTGAATGTCTCAGGTAATCAATCAACCAGTGTTTGAAAATCGTCAGTAAAACAGTGTGTAAATAGCGTAACGGTTTTATTACTTTCATAAATCAGTCACAGAGCTATTTTTGAAGTAGGTGGAATTTTATAAATGATTAACTTTATTCATACAATACAGTCAAACCAAAATTTATTCAGACACCTTCAACATTTCTCACATTATCACAGTTTATTCGCTATAGTTTAGAAAATGGTAATTAAATATAACAAGAACTCAGAGTTAAACTCTGTCAGAACAAATTCATCTTAATAATGTCAGATAATTTTGATAGAAAGCTATGTAATAGATTACAATCAACCAAAATTTATTTAAAACAACTGTTAGTATGACAATATTTACACAACTATCAATACTTTGTTGACCAATTAATAAGCAATGTTCAATTTTGTTCAGTCTGTTGTGTAAAAAGGTCGCATTAGCAATTAAAGAAAAAACACTTAAGCAAAACATGGTCAGGTCAAAGTGTCTGAATAATTCTGGTCCCAAATTTTTTTATCAATTTTAATGGTAGTCCACTGTATGAAGAATTTTTGGGTATAATATGTTAGTTTACTTTATTTTGCTATCCTCACTTACATAAATGAACTATAGTGTCCTGCACCCACTAATCAAAAAAAATATAAAAAATTAATCAAAATCAAGAATCTGGTGTCTGAATAGTTTTTGGTTTGACTGTATAACAGAACTTTATTCTTGTACTTTTGACTTCATGCTAAAAATATGATGGTACTGAAACACTGCCATATTTACTAAATTACTGCAAAGGCACAGCAGTCCAAAACGCAAAAAGACACTACTCACATTTCAGTTGTAATGAATTCTTTCTGTGTATTTTCATATGCAACATCATATGACACCTTTAAATAGGGTAACTTGTATGTGTATCCTATTACATTTCCAAAGCAACCTTCCCAACACTAGTTATGTCTATACTGTCGTATAAGACCGATGTCCTCACTTTGAAAAAATATTAACAAATAAATTAAAAGTTTTCTTTTGGATTAGAGGTTAGTCTAGGATTTATATTTTACTTCATATAAAAACCATAAGCGATATGGTTTATGTGTGTGTGTACATGGGTATTTGACATTACATTTGTTATGCATTTTGATCTATTTAGGAAAGGCAATTCTCTCCCTCTCTATTTCAAACAAATTGTAGTTTGCACTGGTATAGCAAGTACATCAAAGCATAACAAAAATGATTAGAGCTAAGAATGTGAAGGAAGATCTGGAGCTGATAATAAAGACTTATATTCAAGTCAAAAATGTAATAATCATTTTAACCATGTTAGTGATTAAATGAGACAAAGTCAAGAGGAAGTGTGGATGAGATAAAAACATGGCTATATGAGCAAATATGTTGTCCATAGTAAAAGAATAAAGGTCACAAATGAACCATCATAAACATCTCTGTAAACATCATTCCTATAGTAATACATTAACATGTACCATTAAACAATGATCAAAGGTCAGTCACTGTGTATAAAAAGAAAATATTACTGGGTTTCACCTTCACCAGACTCAAAGCGAGGACAGAGAAAGAGATCTTAGCACATTTGAAGAGAAAACAGAAAATCAGCAAGTATGTCAGCCATGTTTGTTCCCAAGAAACCCTTTGTAAGCTGTGATTTATGTGTGGAGGTGAAAACTCCGGCGCTGAAGACCTGCTTGAAGTGTGAAGTCTCTATGTGTGCTCAGCACCTGCAGACCCACCTGACCACTCCAGTGCTGCTGCAAACCCATCCGCTGACTAATCCTGTACAATCAGGTTCCTCCAGTCAAATGGCCAGCAAATGCTCAGCTCACGGCAAGCTAGTGGAATACTATTGCATGGATGATCGCGTGCTGGTGTGCATGTCTTGTGCTATCGAGGAAGGGCATCGGCTGCACAACATGAAGACGCTTCAGACTGCCCATACGGAGTTGTCGGGTCAGTTGAGAGAAGAGTTAAAGGCACTGGCTCAGAGGCAGAACCAGGCTAAAGAGCTGGAAAGGTGGCATAAAAACCAAATGCAGATTTTGGAGAATTGTGTTAGTCAGCTGGCGAAATCTGGATCAGCCCTGAAAGAACTGGCACTCACAAATTTACAGACTTCATTATCAGCCAGACTGGGTGCTCTTCAGACCGCCCAGCAAGCTGTAAGTTCGGCTCTAAAGGAAGAGGATCATTTCAACTTCTTGCGGACATTTGCCAGTGTACACAAAGCTATAATGGAGGCTCGCAAAGTGAATCTGAAACTGGGCTTGGTGCCAGGACCTGATCGCACTAAAATAATGGAAGACATCAGAAAAGTTGGACTAGTTATTGAGGAGCAGGTGCACGAATTCCAGAGAAAGTTTTTTGCTTTTGCTGATCCCGATTCCTACCCAGTCGTTCAGGACTATCCAAATTCAGTCTCAAATCTAACCTTTGACCCACAAACTCTTATAGGGCCTGAGATGACTCTGTCTAATGACCTTAAAATGGTGTTCAACACCAGAAGCTCATTCCAAGGCTATGGAGGCTTACATACGCCACAGACTCTTCGTTGCCTGCAAACAAAACAAAACGGCAATATGCGCTGGTCCCTCAGTCTCTCTGAGCATTGTGACTGGACCATTGGCCTCTGTGATACTAAAGCCATGAATGGGAAATATTCAGAGGTATATGGACTGAAGAAGCAGAATAAGTCTCTCTTATCCTTAAAAACAGAAGATGCCAATTATACAAGTAATAATAGGAGAAGAGATGCAATAATTCAGACTTCTGAAGTCTCTCATGAATTTCATGTCACTGGTCCATGGAAGGTGGAGGTGATCTGGGACGATACTTCAAAACTACTAGCCTTTTACAGCAGAAATAAACTAACCAACGGTTTTTTACTGTGTAAACTTAAAGCAAAAAGGCTCTGTCCCTTTATTACTTTTGAAAGAATATCATCTAATCTACAAAATGAAAACAGAGGGCTGCATCAGACTGGTCAACCCTATATCGGCTATGTCAGCCATTCTTATACAGAATTACTCTGTGTACTCAAATAATAATCAAACGGAACTTAAAAAGGCAAGAAGTGTCATTATTTTTATTTTTATTTTTTATTTTTGCTAATTGTTTCTTCTTTCTTGTTATGTGTCAAAATAATTTTCTCTTAAAAATGTATCCAAATGCGTAGTAAGTGCTAAGGGGGGAGATGAGTCTATTATTTCAACTGAAATATGCAATGATTAGTTTCTTTTTAAATTAATTAAATGTTTAATCATTTTTAATCATCCACTTTTTGTATGAAGAATCCTTTCCTTAAGATGACATATTCAGAGATATTATGCATTGTATTTCTATCTTCATTTTATCATTAGACAGGATGTGTGACTATGAGGATGTGTATAAAGTCAACTTCATATGCATAGTAGAAGGGAATTTTAATTTTCTATGTGATATTTATTGTATCAATCTTTACACCAGTATGTCAATTTTGATTAATGTATATCAGCTCCTACCAGTGGTGTGATAAATGTTAAAACCAATTATCATGTGCAAAATAAACAGATTATTTCTTCAAAAGAAGAGCATGTGAAAAGCAGGTACTTTTTCAGTCCACACCATCAGTAAAGCATATTCTCACAGTCATTCTTAAATTGCATGATGAGCAGGTTGGATGCAGAAACTTCCTAACTCACTGAGAAAGTCTTTCAAAAATACAAATCAAAAATACAGTCCAGTTACTGTGGCCTGACAGATTTAAACATGTTTTAATCATGGCTAAGTTATACAGCATTTTCACAACAGATTATACTTACAAGACTTGTTAAGGAATTAAAAACATCACAGTGAATTTTAGGCACTTACAATTAGTTGCATCATTTCAGATACAGTGCTGAAAACAAGTTATCAGCAATTGGTGCAAATAAAACTTAATGAACACTGATTTTAAAAAGTTTCAATGTACAACATCATACAAGACAATGCAAATACTTCTATTAATTGCAAAGACTATAGTAAACACAACGCCATGGGTTCAGTTCCTAGTAAATGCAAGACCTGATAAAATGTATACCATGAATGCAATGCTTTTGATAAATTGTTTGGCAAATGTACCTTCCAGAACAACAATTTACAGATAATGTACTCACCCCCAGTCTTAAAGAAATTATATTTTTTAAGAAAAACATTTCAGAATTTTTCTCCATATAATGGACTGATATGGTGCCCAATGTTTGAACTTCCAAAATGCAGTTTAAATTTTGGAAGTTTGGAAGGGCCTTCGATCGTATTTTTTCCTTCAACTTCAATATCGTCCTATATCGCTGTTTTACCTTTTTTGTTAAGGGTGTTTGATCTTCTTTGCATGTTTACTTTGCAAAGACTGGGTTGGAACTTCTGCAGCGATGTAGGATGATTTTGAAATGATTTTTGAAGTTGAGGGAGAAAATACGATTGGAGTTTTTTGACATACCCTAACTGTCTTGAGGCAGAATACACAGAGTTCAGGGAGAAAAAGGCAAGACGAGCATTTTTAAGTATTGAAATTGTAGTTTTTGAATGAAAATAACTGATCGTTTCGCTAGATAAGACCCTTCTTCCTCGGCTGGGATCGTTTACAACCACATTTAGGATCGTTTGAAGCATTTAAACTGCATTTTGGAAGTTCAAACTCAGGGCACCATATCAGTCCATTATATGGAGAAAAATCCTAAAATGTTTTCCTCAAAAAACACAATTTCTTTACGACTGAAGAAAGAAAGACATGAACATCTTGGATGACAAGGGGGTGTGTACATTATCTGTAAATTGTTGTTCTAGACTTCTCCTTTAAGAAGCAAATTTAGTATAATACAATTATTTTTAATTTTATATTTGTTTAGTAGTGAGTTCGTTCATTCATTGATATTAACAGGTGAGATTATCAATGGGGCAGAGTATTTATTTTTAATATTTGTACATGGGTTTAAAAATGGATAGAGATCCTCAGTAAACCACTGATTAGTGAAAGAGTAGATATGACACCTGGACTCCACATTATAAAAGGAGACCAAGCCTTCTTCATAATCCACAAACACACCCACCTTCTGAGGCTTCACTTTCAGGGACAGAGAGACAGTGGGTCCAGCACAGGCACTATACTGGTTCCCATTTCTCAACCGCAGTGTCCAGTAACCATTCTGAGGACTCAGTGTGATCTTCCCCTTTCTGGTAATGGATTTTCTGGCCACTCCTATATCCCAATCAGTCTTCCCCTTCACCAGTACCTCAAAATAAAACCTTCCAGAGGAGAATCCCTGCTTTCCCAGGACATTGCCACATTTGTCAAACCTCTCAGGGTTGTCTGAGACATTCTGTTTTTTTTCTCCACGTCGCACTTGTTTCCCATCTTCAGACAGGATGAGATATCGATGAGCTGTATCTGGATCCAGTGTCACATCCGCTAATGAAAATTAGTAAAATCATTATATTCACAATACGTACATATTGAAAGCAAATACAAGACTAATATCCACCTTTTTCTTCATGTAAGAGCCATTTGTAAATTTTATGGGTCTGGCTTCCGGTCTCATCCGCATCCAGCTATGTTTAGCTGTACAAAACAGCTCATTTTGCTGCTTCATACTGCAAATTGGTGTGTCTTACCATATTATTTTAATGTGTTATCTTAATTATGAACACACTAGGCTGTAGTGCAAACAGTTTTAAAGTTTACTGCACATTGTTATTCTTCTAATTATTATCCTATAGCAGATAATGAACCAGAAGTCTCATAGACTTATTTTCGCGTTGAGGAAAAAGGTGGATTTTACAACAACAGTAAAGGTAAAATGGATTAATAAAGGTATAAATGATTTTTCTTACTCACCTGCATATTTTCTTCTCTTTTTGACCTCTGAAAAGACATGTTTAAATGGGTTTTAAATGTGTCTAAAATGAATTTGGTCCAACATAGAAATTCACATTAAGATTAAGAACAATGCGTATCTTTCTTAATGAAATGATTTATTTTACTCACAATTAATGTAATATATGCAACCGTAAATTCCATGCATATACCACACATTTAGACATTATATTGAATGATTTTATGGAATAAAAGTAAATCTCTGGCAGAAATAATAACATGAACTCACCTTTTTGAATCCTCCTCAAATGACGAACTGAAGAAATTTCAAAACATAAATAAGATAAGTAAACATTGTAATTGTCAAACAATTTCTTTCCGTTCAAATGCAACTACAAAATTAAGACTATATAAAGACTAATTATTTTGCATCTACATGAATTAATAAAAAACAGGCATCACCTCTTCTTATGTAAACAAAAGCAGCAACTGCAACTGCAGTAATGACGCAGAGCACAGCTGTAATTGAAATCCAAATGACTGATGTTCTCCAAAAGTGAAACATTTTACCTGTAGCAAAAACCTGATTAAATTATACACTCTCAGAAGAAAGTACAAATCTGTCACTGGAGCAGTACTCTAATGTACAAAAGCTTAAAAAATGTTTATCTTTGTACCCTATTTATCTATTAATGGTATATTAGTACCTTACAATAATATATTAGTACTTTAAAAGTACAAATGGTATCTGAAGTACACATATTGGTACCTTTTGAAAGTGTACCGTCTTTGTGATTATTAACAAACAAACTTAGGCATAGGCAAACATTTTCTGTACTAAAACATTTACAACAAACTTGCAAATTTGTGAATTAATCATAATTCATTCTGAATCATTACGACTGCTTCAAAATACCTTGGACATTTATGAATGATAAACTACCCAAATCATACTTACTTGAGACACTAATGTCTGTTTGAAGCGTGTGATGTCTCAGTTTGACTCTACAGTGATACTTTGTCTCACTGTTATGCACAGTGATCCTGTGTTTCACATTGTAGCCCTTTGCATCTTTATGTTTCTCTGTAGAATCAGAAATCAAAGTATCTCCTTTACTGTCCAGCCACTGAAGCTCAGGTTCAGGATTCCAACCTTCACATTCACATAGCAGATGAAGCCCTCCTGAATAATCAAACTCCTCCACAGTAATCAGTGGATGAGTTCCTATAGCTGCAGAGATCAAGAATAAGAATAACTAATACATTGTACTTGTACAGTATATTGTCTGTACTATTAAAGGAGAAGTTCAGTTCCAGAATGAAAATTTCCTCACCTCCATTTCATCAAAGATGTTCATGTCTTTCTTTCTTCAGTCGAAAAGAAATAAAGGTTTTTGAGGAAAAAGTTCAAAGGTGGACAATGGGTTAAAGGTCCAAGTAAGAGTGAATGTGTGAAGAAAGTCAAACGCCCTTTACAAAAAAGGTTAAACGACGATGCTGGACGATTTTGAAGTTGGAGGAGAGAATGAGTTTTTCACCCTACCCTCCCTTTTTAAACCCTAAGTACACAGACTAAAAACTAACCACGCGTAACTTTGCAAACATGATTACGCAATGTGTGAATATGTGCATGTGGATCTCAGAGCTAGTGCAAGATGAGCATTTCTTGTTAAAAAGTATATACATTTTTATAGTGTTTTGCTACACAAGATCCTTATTCCTCAGCTGGGATCGTGTACAGCCTTTTGAAGCACCACTGAAACTACAATTTGGACCTTTGACCGATTGGCCATCTTTGAAGTCTATTATACGAAGAAAAATTCTGGAATTTTTTCCTCAAAAAACTTAATTTCTTTGCAACTAAAGAAAGAAAGACATCTTGGATGACATGGGGGTAATTAAATTATCAGGAAATTTTAATAATGAAATTGATCTTCTCCTTTAATTTGATTTTAAACGCTTTTGTTTTTGCTGCTTTCAAAAAACATAATTTTTGTAGTCTTCGCACCTCCAACAGAAACATTAACAGTGATGTCATCATACCAGGAGCTGGACTCAATAAAACACTTGTAAACTCCATCATCAGAGACTCGGACTGAGGAGACCTTGAGTGATGCGTTTCCATTCTGTAGTTCTTCTGGGAACAGTGCTGTTCTCCCTCTGAAGTACTGATTCTGCTTCGTGATTTTGTTTTCACGATTCTCATAGAGATACACTACTGAGTCTTGAAGGTCAAGTCTAAACCATTCCACTCTCATGTTCACAATGCTGCTGTTGGGCTTGACAGAACAAGGCAGGATCACATCTTCACCAGTGAAAGCAAAGAGAGGCTGTGCAGGTCCCACAACATTATACATCTCTAAAACAAAGAAAATCATGTCTGAATTGGTCATATAAAGATAGTGAGTTAATTTATGGCTGTGCAAAATATAGTAACTCAGCTATTTCCTAATAATGCTAAATCTGCCGCATTTTACATGACTGCATACAACACAAATTTATGCGCACAGAAATCACCCTGATCAGAACAGTTCTGCTGTGGTTTTATTTGCAAAATTAAATGCACCTGGTATCACTGGATCTTGAAATGCACAACACTGTCTACTTTTTCTTCAAGGTGTGAATGATTACCTGATCTTAAAGGAGAGGTCCGGTGTGATATTGACCTAAAGTGTATTGAATCATGATACCGAGTGTGAACTAACCTTGCATATCTCATCTCGGCTTGTCCACTCCAGTCCGAAATCTGGGGTCAGTTAGCCGATGCTAACAACAGGTTGTCGATGAGAGTAAATGGGGCATCGGGCTAGCCATGTAAATAAATCACTGTTTTACACCATTTACGAGGCACAAAGTAGCTCCACACTTCATTGGTAGACTTCCAAGGGCCCTGGCATTTAAAACGAGACATTGAGAACTCAGAATAACCACCGGTAGTTTATTTACAAGAAGACTTATACAAACAGTACCTGCAAGAAAATGACGGGCCGCCGCCATCTTCAATGTAGTCACGATAAGTTGAGTGTCGAGCAGGAACGAAACTACAACCTGATAAGTCACGTGAGTCCTCGCGTTTGTTTTGGACTGGAGTTAGTGCAGACAGTTGGCAATTGCAAGGATGTCGGACGATGAAGCTACTGAGTCGCTGTCTCTCAATCTCTCTCCTTTCACGGCGCTCACGCAGCTCTTCCTCCGTATATTCAGGCTCAAATAAATAAGGACGCCCATCAAACTCAAATGTTTCATCCTCGTCTTCATAAAACTCAGTAGCTTCATCGTCCGACATCCTTGCAATTGCCAACTGTCTGCACTAACTCCAGTCCAAAACAAACGCGAGGACTCACGTGACTTATCAGGTTGTAGTTTCGTTCCTGCTCGACACTCAACTTATCGTGACTACATTGAAGATGGCGGCGGCCCGTCATTTTCTTGCAGGTACTGTTTGTATAAGTCTTCTTGTAAATAAACTACCGGTGGTTATTCTGAGTTCTCAATGTCTCGTTTTAAATGCCAGGGCCCTTGGAAGTCTACCAATGAAGTGTGGAGCTACTTTGTGCCTCGTAAATGGTGTAAAACAGTGATTTATTTACATGGCTAGCCCGATGCCCCATTTACTCTCATCGACAACCTGTTGTTAGCATCGGCTAACTGACCCCAGATTTCGGACTGGAGTGGACAAGCCGAGATGAGATATGCAAGGTTAGTTCACACTCGGTATCATGATTCAATACACTTTAGGTCAATATCACACCGGACCTCTCCTTTAAATTTGTAATTGCACAAAACATCAGAGTCACGGCAACCAACTTCATCCCTGCAAAGAAACAACTGAAAAGAAACAGAATGCCTTTTATTACAACTAGTATTCTATGTGTTAAATAAAATAAATACAAGTGATTTAGTCAAAACGCTCACCTGATTTGTCTCCTGTAAACAGTGTTTAAAAGACTTGCTATCACTTCCTTTTAGAGAAAAACCAGTCAAACCAGAAATCACACACTCAAACGCTTAAAGATGCACACACACACACATTCAAACATTCAGCACACGCAGTCTAGATGCCTATACTTGTCGGTTTCAGTGCTGTTATTTTAAACTGAAAATAAAGCCATTGAAAGCTGTTGTATTAAGTAAATACAGCTAAAAAAAAGTATAGAGGAAAAAACTGAAATTGCTAAAATTGAAATAAAAATAAAGCTAAAAAGAAATATTAAAAAAAAAAAAAAATAATTACAAAAAGCACATAAACTGATGAAATAAAAATAAAAGCTAATTCAAAATATTAATAAATATTATAATAGTATATAAATAATATTCAAATGTCACTTGGTCTGTGCATTAAATCTTCGTAAATGCAAATAGATAAGTAATGCTTTGCTTTGATGCACCGCTTCATACATTTATATCCTCTCATATCTACTCCTGGATTTTCTGTGGTAAATCAGCGAAAAATGAAAATTATGTAATTATTTATTCAACCTCCAAACCTGTATGACCTTCTTTTGCAGCTCTAAAACAAAAGCAAAAGGTTGTTTTAGTTTTAAAAAACAAAGTTTTGGGTAAAGCATCCCTCAGTGTGTTTGTGATATATGCGAAAATGCCTTAATGAAATTAAATAATGAAAAAAATAAGAAACTGTATATACAACATTGTGGTGTAAGCAACGTGTATATACAACAAATTTGAGGAATTTAACAAGAATGTTAGGAAATGTTGTCTATTAACAGCGCTTTGTATTCTGACATATTTTCAAAATATTGGACCAGACGTTGCTCTTTCTGTCTCTCAACCAGCTGAGATAGTAAAGAAATCAATAAACAAAGACTTTTCTCACATCAGCAAATACTTTTCTTGAGTCACACAATAATCTTCATATGTTTATTGAAAGCAACTGTTGTAAATGAACTGGCTCTAGTTATTGGTGGTTGCTCTGCGGGTGTTCGTTGTTGCTCACATTGGCTGGTGTTGTGTATTTTGAGCGTGGGGAAATACACCGGGCATGAATCTTCTGCATACACATTTGCTCCAGAAGCAGTTGCTGTTGATCATTCTGTAGAGAGACCTGTTGTTTTTGTAAAGCCTGAGCTCTTTGTAAGAGGTATTTATATTCCTCATGCAGGCTTTTTTTCTCTTGAAACACCCTATTCATATAGGACATCAGGGAGTGAGATGCCTCCTGTGGAAAAGGGGAAGAAAATATCCTGACCTGGTAACTCATGGTGATGTGACTGTACAATAATACAGACTGAATTCACAACAGCATTCATTCACCTTGTTGGCTGAGATAGTGAGAGCTTGCACAGTGTCTTTTCCCTGTTGCTCACAGCTCTGCTTCTTTTTAATGAATTCAGCCTTTTGAGCCACCAGAGACTCTGAATGATTACACTGCATGGTAGTCAGCTCTTCTTCCAGCTCAGCGATACGACACGACTGTTGCTGTTGTAGAGTCTACGACACAAGTACAAGTAAATACATATGTAAAAAAAAAAAAAAACAAAAAAAACATTCCACTTCAGTGCAGTATTAGAAATACTGTAAAAGTGAAAATGCTGACACAAGTTTCCACCTATTTCAGAACCTATTCAGCACTTGAATAGTTCAATAAACTTTGAAAATGAGTTCTGTCTTTGGCTGCACAGACAAAACGCTGCTGCCACACAGATCTAATATAAACAAGCGATTTCTTTCCCAGCTGTTTATCTTCACAGACATAACCGACTGTTTTTGTAACTTGTGTGTTTTTAAAGGGCCATCGGGTGCCCTTTTTCCACAAGCTGATATGATTCTTTAGGGTCTTAATGAAAAGTATATAATATACTTTGGTTAAAAATTCTCAGTGGTTGTGTAAAACAACACCCTTTTTACCTTGCCAAAATCAGCTCAGCAAAAATAATCTCATTCTGGTCGAGGTTGCTTTAAAAGCACATGAGCTCTGCTCGCACCGCCCCTCTCTTCTCTCTGAGGAGAGACGAGTCTGTTTACTTTAACCGCATTTAGCCGCTAAACTTGCTAACTAGCACATTATTAGGAAAGGCGATCACAAAGATTAATAAGAAAAACCCTTATACTCACTTCTGTTGTAAGTGAAGCTGGATCATGAATGATTTGTGCGAACACAGACGGATATATGTAGATCGGGAGGCGCATTCCCTTCACAAACAAACGTAATCTACAGCATCTTCAGCGGTTTAGATGTCAGTAAATGACGACCACTATGTTCATTATAACATCCAGCAACACAACACCTCAATCGCTCAATCGGAGATATTCTTGTCTAATTTACATCCCTGTTCCAGCATCAAAACAAAGAGGGCGGACTGTTACAGCTGATCTAAGGTAAAACGCTCATGTCAATCAACTATCGTGGGAGCGGCCTCTGTCGGTGTGACGCCACAACGACAGGCATTTGAGAATGGCTCGATTTGAATAAGGGAATAATATTTTTACAGATTAATTAATAACCACTGCGTGGATTTTTATCATTATAGGGTAGATTTGTACATGCACTGCCAACACACAATAATGTTCAAACAACATGTAAAAGTGAACTTAGCTTCCGATGACCCCTTTAACATGAACTTGTGTATATTTGACAGTTTAAGTGCAATAAGACATGAAAGAGAACTTAGTTTAGTACTCAAATGCTGTGGGACAGCCAGTTTCTGTGCGTGTGCTTCGGAAGTTTAAACTAATATAGTTCAAATGTATGATTTCAGCATGATGGACAAGATGATTAAAACCAAACAGGTGTTTTTTAGCAGAGTATCTGAGGAATGAGCTGTAAAGGCACAGCTCTATTCTGGAAAAGGGGGCGGGGAGGAGCAGCTCATTTGCATTTAAAGAGCCATGCACGAAAACTGTGTGTTTCTGCTTCCATTCAAAATAGGCATTTTCAAAATAATAAATGATCTGTGGGGTATTATGAGCTGAAACTTCACAGACACATACTGGGGACACCTGAGACTTATATTACATATTGTAAGCATCAGTGTTGGGGGTAACGCATTACAAGTAATATTATGGGGGTTACGTAATATTATTACTTTTTCCAGGTAACTAGTAAAGTAACGCATTACTTTTTAATTGACAAGAAAATATCTCAGTTACTTTTTTCAAATAAGTAACGCCAGTTACTTTTCCCCCCATTTATTGATTGAAAGCTCTCCTTTCCCCATGTTAAGAGAAATCGGGAGTAAGATGTTAGTTCTAGAATAAATGTGAACATGAATTAATTCATCTCACTCACAAAAAACAGATTCGGTATTCTTCAAAATGAATAAAAACAGTGAAATTCAACTCGGAATATGAGGCAAACCTGCAATAATTAAATATGTTAAATAATACAAATATCCTTTATGCATTTAATACCATTTGATTAACCGATGTCTTTGCTGCTGACCTTCAATGAACCAATTCAGCCATACTAACAAGCAAAAATTAATCTAACATTTGTTTTCCTTTTTTTTTTTATTGCTGAAGAGTTTATATTTTTTCTTCTGCGGTCTACTGTACAGATGTGAATTCACTTTTCTCAAAGCCTGAGGCTTTTGGTGTGAAAAGGCTTTTACATTAGCCAAAAATAGAACTTTTTATATTAAAAACAAACAAGCAAGCCCTGCCCAGATTTAAAAAGTAATGTAAAAGTAAAGTAACACATTTCTTTTCATAAAAAGTAACTAAGTAACATAATTAGTTACTTTTTTAGGGAGTAACTCAATATTGTAATGCACTACTTTTAAAAGTAACTTTCCCCAACACTGCTAAGCATCATAACAATATATGTAAATAATAAATGATAATGGTCATTAATCTGTGTTTTTATAGGCCAAGTTTACAATGCAACAATAAATTATATATTATGTACAAAAATGTACCTTGCTCTATCTGTCCATCTACCAAAAGACATTAGAAAAAGGTGAAAGGCACTTCATATAAGCACTCCTTTGCAATTTAACCCCAGTACAATACAAACACACACACTAAAAATAGGAAACAGATCCTGCTACCTTAACCTCTTTCAGGTCTGCAATTTCTCTGTTTAGCAAGGCCAGCTGATTTTCCGTCTGCAGGATCTCCGTCTGCAACTCTGAAAACACAAACAAGTGCACAAACAATTTGAAGTACAACATTTGAGGTTTCAATAGCATCTAGCCAACTACTGGTTGCATTTGTTGTTTGTGAACTGATTTGTAGTAATGTAGGATATGGCAAACTATCTTCAGTCATTTTTCCGTCATTTCTTGTACAGATGCATAAAGACTTGTCTTACCATTGGTCTTCTCCTCATGTTTATCCTGCATGCTCTGTCTCTTTCCCTGCAGCTCTTCAAGTTCCTTATTGCTCTGATTACTCAGAGTCACTATTGAATTCTGTCTCTTCTCTGCTCCTTTAGACATGTATGACATGTACTCTTTCTGCACAGCACAGAGAACAAGAATGATTATGTGTGTGTATATATATTAAAGCAATTATGCTGATCTGTGTTCATTTAT
Source organism: Cirrhinus mrigala (assembly GCA_036247105.1). Lineage (NCBI taxonomy): Eukaryota > Metazoa > Chordata > Actinopteri > Cypriniformes > Cyprinidae > Cirrhinus > Cirrhinus mrigala. Next base: position 38,374,010 of record CM070013.1, read on the forward strand.
AAGAACTTACACTTTCCACACGGCTCTGAGCTATCTCTTTCTGAAGAAACTCATTTTCTTTTCGTCTGGAGTTGAATGTGTGTTAAGCAGTCAAACACTAACATAAATGCAAACCAATCATATTTGTCAGTTACAGTTACTGGGATGGACAGTATCTTTTCCACGCACATGCGCAATCTTCAATAACAGTAAACGCTGTGTTTTACATGGCGTTTATATATTAATTTCAAAATCATTCTGTTAATACACTGAAGAAATTACATCCATTTGCTTTAACAGTATGAAATGATTTGCTGTTTTAATCTGGTCTAGGTTGTATCACAGCCTTGTCAAGGTGATTGGCCATCCAGCTTGACCAGATAAAAAAGCGTTATAAACTCCTCTAAAAGCATCAAACCAGATTTGTCTGGCCAGATTAAGAGACAAGCTAATAATTTTAGCTTGGTTTTAGCATGATGCTTCTGTTTGTGCAAAAGGATACAGTTGTTCAACTCTGCTCTTCAGTGTGCTTAGGTTCTCAGTTAGAGTCTCATATCTGTGGGTTGCAAAGCGATATTAACTAGGTTGGTGATCTTTCTACATCAAAAGTGATTTAAAATGTTTTTAGCATCTCTACAAACAACTCACTCCCTGTGTAACAACATCTGCCTCTGCGATTCATCCTGTTCAGCTCTCTCAGCCGAGACACCTGCGTCCTGCTGACTCTCTGACTCGCTTTTCTTCATTGAAGACATCCTGAAACCACCTAGACAAAATGTTAACTCGTATACAGCAAACTTATGACGACAAAAAGATATCTAACGTATTTACTTGTCTACCGAATCAGTCTAGTCTAGTAGTTAATTCTTTTCCACTCCCACAGTTGGTTGCACCGTGTAACCAAGGCAACCACAAATAGCATTCGCTGTAGGAGCCAGATTCACAGCATATATGTATAAAAGTTTGTTTTTGATAATTTATTTCTAACTCAAAGTGTACGCGATTCATAATCAAGCCTAATTCAATGTTATTTTGGGAAAAACAATTGTGAACAGCCCTGTTTGAAATGTGTTGTGCGTTGATATGATACACGCTAGCCGCTAGATGGCGCAAGATACTCTACTGGAGTCAGTGTTGCCATGTCCGCATATTATAAGCTAACATGCACTTGTCTTTTTTCAGTCTCTTATCCACCTTTTTCGGTTAAGGCTAGAAGGGATACAGCTCTAGCTACTGGGCATACGCACATCAATTTAATGTTATTTTTGTCACACTGTACAACAATAATACTGTTTTTGTAGTGTAGACGTTAAAAAAACAATCTAATAGGTAGAACAATTCATTTCATTGTTAGTATCGGTCGGGGCTGTATCCCTTCTAGCCACAATTAACCACCTTTTTCTTCAACACTACGGCGGAAGTAAGCCTATGGGCGAGACTTCCGGTTTATTAGCCGCTATAGGGGAATAACGAGAAGAATAACGTGCAGTAAACGGTAAAACTGTTTTTACTACAAACCAATGTTCTCATAATCACGATAATACATTAAAAAAATAAGGTAAGACACCAATTTGCAATATCAAGCAGCAAAACAAGCTGTTTTGAACAGCTAAAAATAGCTAGACGTAAATGAGACTGGATGCTAGACACACAAAATGTACAGAATTTACTAAATTATAGTGGGATAAGGCAAGGTGTATTGGACTTACTGGACTCGTTATTATTGAAATAATGGAATCACTTTCAGAATTATTTTATAACAGCCAGAATAGATGCTCTAAAAAAAAAAAAATTAAGTAGCCTAGCAGGTGACATAACTGCAAATCTTATAATAAAACAGAATATTATCATCCATTGATGTGGATACTAATATAGTTATCATTATTGTTGTAGTTATCCTTACAGTTCTTAGTATGAATGGGCCTTAAATCTATAAAATGTTGATAAAATATTTAAAATGTCGTTCGATCTACCACTATTTACTGTTCAAGCTTCAAAGAGGGAGACTGATTGAGATGGCCAGTTATGTGTAATATTTTATTTTTTGTAAAACGATATATTAATTGAAAATACATCATTTTAACATTTTTGTTTTAGTAAGTTGCAATTCAGCTATGCTAAATCTATTTTATATTTTTATATTCTATATTTATAAATTAAATGATAAGTACTTCTTCCCTTTTCTTTTTTCTTTTTTCAATCGAACCACTATTGAAGCAAGGTTGCTTGTTCGTCTTACAAGATCTGGCAACATTGCGTAGAGTGCATTGAGCGAATAGACAGAAGGAGGCAGAACCGAGCTGACATAGACAAGAAGCGTCCACGTTTGACAGTTTGCCAATGTTTGTCTATTAAAAAAGCAGCAATAATAAGCGCAATTGTTCTCTATCTTCATGGCTCTCGGCTTCAGTTCACGCGGTCTGTGTGTGTCGGAGGGGAGGATGCGCGGCTGAAGACTTCAGTCCGGATGACAAGGCGCGGAGAGACTGAAGCATCCGCATCCCGAGCATCCCGATAGACAATCACAGCGATGATGGAGGGGCGACACGAGTTTTTATGCGGTGTTGTTGAGGGTAAGTTTACGAACACATCGTTTATCTTGATGCTTGTGTAGGAGCCACAGATACAACCAAACACATGGGAATTATTCGTTAAATGGGATGTTTAACGTGAATTGGTGCGGTTATGTATCTTCAAACCGTTATTTACAACGGAAAAAACAAGCACCAAGCTATAAAGACTCCTATAATTAGCCTCTAAAATAACCCATTTCTAATTTATGGGCTAGTAGGGCAATTCATCTTATTAAGGCGCCGTGGAGCATCCTGGGTATTTATTTCCAGATTTATACTGGAGTGTGATAGGAAGCAGCTGGCCAGAAACCATAAGACACACACACGCGCACACTCTCTCTCTCTCTCAATTACACACACATTTCCGTCTCCAGTGCACACACACAGACACACACACGCCATGTTTTGCGTATCTCCTAATTGGCCTTACTCTTGTTTGCAGCTCAGTGTCACATTATTGGCTCGGTGGGTGATTTGTCTTTTTTTCTCCTGTGGAAATGTCACCCTGCTGGATTCCAGTAGCTTTTTCTTACTGACCCACTTCTGTTGTACAGCTGCAAACTTTAGGACCACACTGTGAATATCCAATATCAGGGTTGTCGCTAGAACATGTGGTAAGGAACAGGGGAGACACTCTCACACACATTTATGATTTATAAGTAAATCTAATTTTACTTGCATACATACCGAACACTCACGTACAGTGATACATACTAGGTAACAAATCTCAGCTATGTGATCATTTATATTGTTGCAAATTGTAAACTATATTATTGACCAGCTCTCTATGTAAAGTTTAATATTTAAGCAGAGCTGGGTAGTAACTGACTACATGTAATCTGGATTATGTAATCAGATTCCAAAAATTAAGTACATGTAATTAGATTTTAAAATACTCGTAATCAGACTACAGTTGCTTTTTTATGGATTATATGATTACATATTATTTACACAATAGCAATAAATTATCTGTAATTTATTGATTCCTTCTAATTACTCTTTTTCATCTTTTAAATGTTCCTATCTAAAATAGCTTAATGCTTACATACATTTAGAGAGTCTTGTTTTTAGTTTTGTCTAGTTTTGTCGACATTCACACAAAGATCAGTCATTAGTCAGGTGGTGACAGCATTTAACCACTGATTTACAAAAATCATATCAGGTTTAAGAAGTGTTTCAACATCAAATACATATAAATATATATCAAATACTGATGAACACATAAATGTTTATAAGAATTATCACTCTGTAGGTTATTTAACCATGTATTTCCATGACTTTGGCTTTTTGGTTCTTTGACGTTGGTTATGGTCCCATGACATGCAGGGAAACAAATAAAATATTTATAATTTAACATTTATAATGTGTTTTTTTTTTTTTTTTTTTTTTGATTGATTTTAAAATGATTTATTTTAATTTAACATTTTTTACTATTTAAATTTTTAGCTTTTCATTAAACTCATGTTTATGTAACCCATGTTGATGTAATACAAGGTTTTATCCACTTCATATTGTTAATAACAAATGTACATATAAATGTAATACACATATTTTTTACTCTTTGTATTTTTATGTCAGTGTGGTACAAGATTATCCTATTTAGATGAATGTGATAAACAAGTTAGGTCAAAATAAATCTGAAAGTAATCTAAAAGTAATGTAATTTTGAATCAGTAACACACTACAATTTGTAAGAAATCCCCCAGCACTGTATTTAAGTATATCCAACTTTATCTGCATACATTAATTATTCTTTATTTAAGTTTTAAACCAAAATGAAGTTGCTTACAAGACAGTATGAGATTTCATATGCGGCTTATTAGTATTGTGAAAAAACACTATACAAATAAAACGGACTTGTCTTGACTTGAATAACCACACCAGCAGTAACCACATTCAAACATATTAGTAAAGTCAGACTGCTAAGTAAAAAATACACAAAGTTTCTAAATAGATTTTTTCATCCTGATCTCCAGAACCATACATTCCATACAAAATCTTTCCATATAAATGTATTCTATACAAATGTTTGATTTGCTATTGTTCACATACCAGTAAGGCCAGTCACATCATATTCATAATTACTGAAGAGAATCAAGCAGGAATATATGCGTGGTTTGTTTTTCCATCAGCATGGCAGCCAGCATGAATAATAAATAATAACCAACCGCTGTCTTACCTAATGCAGCAAAATCTAATCCTAGAATGCTAGAACAGCATAATGATGTGCGGTGCCAAACACTGTCAGTGCCAAATTCTATATTCCAAGTTTTTGGAAGTTAAGATAAAAAAGTCATTGGATGTGTCATTGGATGAGCTCTCAGTACAAGCTAGATTGAGTTTTATTGAGACGATGGATGTATATTGTAAATGTGGCTATGGATGTAAGATGGATTATCTTCTTTTAAATGCTTCAATAATAATGTAATCAATATTAAACATATATATTAAATTATATTTTATGTATAAACGTGTAACTTCATGAATGACATGAATTCTGTGTATTTAAATGTTTTACTAATTATTCAAAAGATAAGTTGTGTTTTTTGCACAAGCAACCATAAAACAATGTAGAATGTTGCAGCAAAAAGTCTGTGCTTGCTTCAAAAATCTGTTTCTCATTGCAGTTTATTCTGGCCAAGAACTACCCACCGCTTGACCAACATGATCAGTCATGCAGTGTTAGAGTGAATTCAAGCAGTCTCTATGAAAACTTGTACATAAAAACTTACAGTAAAAATAGCCAAATATATGTATAGACAACTCTAAAAACTATGTAGTTTACTTGTTACAGAGTGTCTCAAACTAAGCTTTGCTACATATAATCTAGCACTGCTTCCCAATGCCCACCCATGGCGATGGCCCTGACTGGTATTATATAACTGGTCCAGTATAGTATAAAAGCACCAAGCCCATAATTCAGAGTCTGCCCAAAATCCGGCTGTTTGAGTAGGTTGCAGTGAAGAGGAGGTGGAAGAGAACAGAAATACTGAAGCTTTGTGATGGTTATGAAATGCTGCCTTGTGTAAATTGAGAACAAATCACGTGTGTGTCTGCATGTGTGATATGTGTGATATATCTGTACATTCTACTCCTTAGGTTTCTATGGGAGACCCTGGTCAATGGAACAAAGGAAGGTGCTATTTCAGTGGTGAGTATGGGATCAGTGAGTGCACACACAGCTAGATGGAATGATGAGATTGCTTATTAAAGAGACAAAAAATATTACATATTACAGGTCTGCAGTTATGTACTGTAATATGGGATATTTATTCCGATCATGTTGGCAACTTTGTGGTATCAGAGCAGTACAGTAAGGCTGCCCGGGGGGCAGCACAGAGCAGCTGGTGCGTTGCAAATGTGTAAAGTTGTGTAGGCAGAGAGACAAATGGCTTTTTTATGACTAATGACTGGACACTGGTGCCAGCATGACTCCACTGAGCCAGTTTCACACGTCTTCAGACATTAGCCATGATGAAATCAGTGGCAAGGAACAAGTCCATTTTGAATCAGAGCATGGGTGAAGTAGAAGAGGAGAGAGAAATTATTATTATTGTTTGATATATTATTTTATGAAACTTAATAGTACACCCAGCAATGAATGTTTGATGAAAATGTACTCACCCTCAGGCCATCCAAGATGTAGATTAGTTTGATTCTTTATTAGAACAGAAATTTAGCATTGCATCATTTGCTCATCATTGGATGCTCTGCAGTGAATGGGCGCCGTCAAAATGACAGTGCAACAGCTGATAAAAGCATTACAATAATGCACACAAGACCAGTACATATTTGTAATAAACACATCCATCATTAAGATGTTTTTAATTTCACACAAATCCTCCAACTTGTCTGAATCAGGAGAGAAAGTAGCACAGATTAAGCATCAAAGCAGAAAGCATTATTATGAATTGTGGTATTTTGTCCAGAAGCAAGCGTTTAAAGTTTAAACGCCTTAAAGGATTAGTTCACTTCCAGAACAAAAATTTACAGATAATTTACTCACCCCCTTGTCATCCAAGATGTTCATGTCTTTCTTTCTTCAGTCGTAAAGAAATTGTTTTTTTTAAGGAAAACATTTCAACAATTTTCTCCATAAAGTGGACTTCTGTGGTGTCTGTGAGTTTGAACTTGCAGTTTAAATGCAGCTTCAGAGTGATCCCAGCCGAGGAAGAAGGGACTTATCTAGCAAAGCGACCAGTTTTTTTATTTTAAATATACAATTAATATACTTTTTAACCTCAAATGCTTGTCTTGTCTACCTCTGCGATGCACATGTGTACTCTTTGCGCTCCGGTTCAATACAGTTAGGGTATATCGAAAAACTCCCATCTCATTTTAACCTCCAAATTTAAATTTGTCCTACATCACTCTAGAAGTACCGACGCAGTGTTTACAAAGTAAACATGCAAAAAAGGTATTTACTGAAAAAAGGTAAAACAGCGATGTAGGATGAGGTTGTAGGTTGGAGAAGAAAATGAGATGGGAGTTTTTCGACATACTCTAACTGTATTGACCCGGAGCGCACAGAGTACGCATGCGCATCGCAGAGCTAGACAAGATGAGCATTTGTGGTTAAAAAGTGTATAAACTGTAATTTTTTTTAGAAAGTTAACACTTGTTTTGCTAGATAAGATGCTTCTTCCTCGGCTGGGATTGTTTAGAACCCTTTGGGCGTTTTGGAAGTTCAAACTCGGGGCACCATAGAAGTCCACTATATGAAGAAAATTCCTGAAATGTTTCCCTCAAAAAACATAATTTCTTTACGACTGAAGAAAGAAAGACATGAACATCTTGGATGACAAGGGGATGAGTAAATAATCTGTACATTTTTGTTCTGGAAGTGAACTAATCCTTTAATGATGAACTTATTACAAACACACAGTGTTTCACTTTACAAGTTACATGTTAATTGATGGACTGTCGTGTCATGTGGATTACTTGTGAATTATTGTGATGCTTTCTTCAGTCGTAAAGAAATTATGTTTTTTGAGGAAAACATTATTTCAGGATTTTTCTTCATATAATGGACTGCTATGGTGCCCTGAGTTTGAACTCCCAAAATGCAGTTTAAATCCGACTTCAAACGATCCCACATGCAGTTGTAAATGATCCCAGCCGAGGAAGAAGGGTCTTATCTGGCGAAACGATTGGTCATTTTCATAAAAAAATACAATTTAAATACTTTTTAATCTCAAATGCTCGTCTTGTCTTGGGCTCCCTGTACTCTGTGTATTGTGGTTCAAGACAGTGAGGGTATGTCGAAAAACTCCAATCGTATTTTCTCCCTCAACTTCAAAAATCATTTCAAAATCATCCTAATCGCTGTAGAAGTACCGACCCAGTCTATGCAAAGTGAACATGTAAAGAAGATCAAACACCCTTAACAAAAAAGGAAAAACAGCGATATAGGACGATTTTGAAGTTGAGGGAGAACATGAGATGGGAGTTTTTCAACTGTCATGAACCGGAAAAAAAACAAGTTCAGGTAGAGCAAGACAAGACGAGCATTTGACATTAAAAAGTATGTAAATTGAATTGTTTTTATGAAAATAACCGATCGTTTCACTAAATAATGCACTTCTTCCTCAGCTGGGATCGTTTACAACTGCAATTGGGATCGTTTGAGGCCACATTTAAACTGCATTTTGGAAGTTCAAACTCTGGGCACCATATCAGTCCATTATATGGAGAAAAATCCTGAAATGTTTTCCTGAAAAAACAAAATTTCTTTACGACTGAAGAAAGAAAGACATGAACATCTTGGAAGACAAGGGATGAGTACATTATCTGTAAATTTTTGTTTTGGAAGTGGACTTCTCCTTTAAGTTATTGGTCAAGCTGGTTAACCTAGGAAGTCTTCCTGGTTTATCTAGCTAAGAAGCCTGGTGGTGACACCAACACACCAGCATCTAAAACAAGTATGTGCTGGTGTCCTGTATTGAGTCCCTGCTCCCTTTCAGTCATAAAGCAGTTTTCCTCTCTCTGCTGCAGCGCTAATGAACAAGCTCACACTTTACTCAGCGAGCTGGCATGAGCTAGAAATGGATTTGAAATGCAAAACTGAAGTTCTTTCCCAGTTTAGTACAGCAGATTTTCTTAAACTTAAAAAAAAAAGATGAATAATTGCTTGTGACTGATTCATTCTTTCCCATTTGCTATTCACTGACGGAAAGTAAATATTTTAAGTGCAATACAGATATATAATTCTGACAGCGTCATACATTCTATGTGAAGTATTACTGATTTGTTTATATTTTTCAACCTGCTCTGATTGATGTCTTGGGTTATGACGTCCAAATCAGTAGAATTTACATTAATGTACAATGGCTCAGACATGACAGGAATTATAGTGTGTGGGAATCCATCTGCACAGGAAGAAAGGAGAGAAGTGAGAGAGTATCCTACCCACCCACCCACACACACACAAGTAATAGAGGCACTGGTCCAAACTCTGCACTGGATGAAAAGATTAATAGTGCAGGCAAAAGAAGTGGGATGAGAACTTTTACACGCTTGAGTGAGAGTGAAGCAATTGTGCTGATGCAGTAGATGAAGGGAGAGAAGGAGGAGAAAAAGAAGGTGGGGGAGAAAAAGTGAACGATAGATTCTATCTGTGTATTAGCATTTTAAATAGGTTGAAGAGGGAGAGACCCAAAATAAGCTTTGTGTGTGTGTGTGAGTGAGTGTATGCACACGCTAGCTTGAGGTTAACCTTTGGGGAGGTTCTTTAATATTTTAGACAAGCACTAACTCAGCCTCGATCTATTTAGGGAGTCTGCTTTTCTCATGAGACACACACAGAGACACACATTCTATGGTAGGCGAAGATGTAGGCTAATATTTCATTTATAGTTAACTCTGTCTGACATCTTGATTCTGTCATTAATTACTCAACCTCATGTTGTTCCAAACCCGTAAGACCTTCGTTCATATTTTTTGATGAATTTTTGATGAAATCCGAGAGCTTTCTGACCCTGCAAAGACAGCAACACAACTACCAAGTTCAACGTGTGCTGAAGACTGACACGGAAGAGAAGAAATTGTTGAATGAAGTCGTTACTTGCTACCTTTATGGACCTTGAAGGTGTCAGTTGCGTTGCTGTCTATGCAGGCTCAGAAAGCTCTCGGATTTCAGCAAAAATATCTTAATTTGTATTCTGAAGATGAACGAAGGTCTTACAGGTTTGGAAAGCATGAGAGTAGTTAATGACAGAATTGTTATTAAAACTAATGAAAATTCTAGCATTGGTAATAGTGCAGTAATCATGATTTTCCTTTGGTATTATTTAGAGGCCATTGTCATTGCCACTGAAACTGTTCTTCTTTATAAATAAGCTGAAATTCATAGAGGGGCAGACCATTCACTTTTTCCTCTGCAGAGGAATCGACCCTTTGCTGTTGTTAAACTCAGACTCATTCTCTGCAGGAAATATGACCCCTTATATTATTAATGATTCAAGATCAATGAATGTCTCTATTTTCTGCCGCCCTCTCTGTCTCTCTCTCTGCTGTGTCTTGTGCTCTTCTTACACAATATTCTCAAATCATGGTGCAGCTGGGCTCAACGTTAAGTATTTTTTCTACTGGCCCGGTCAAAATTTTCACTGGCCCTGCCACAAAAAAAAAAAAAAAAAACAATAGTTGCTGTTATCATTGTTTTGACCCATGTTATCTTTTATTTTAATAAATAAGCTTATATGACACCAAAATTGTACATACCAATTAAATTGTACAATTCCAGTTTCGATATATCAAAGCAAAACCTTCTAGCCTAACAAATATAAAGTTCAAATATTATTTGTTTGTTCAAAAATTATTTTATTAGTATTTTTTAATTACTAATGAAACGATGCTTAGGGAAAAACAGCAGATTTACTGAATGAACGCAAATTCAGTCTTTGCCAGCAGGTGGCGCTTATGGAATAATGATACAGCGTTTCAGTGGTTACCACTGTAAACAAAGCAGCGCCGTGATTATGAACTCAACTTTAAATGCATTATACAGAGGTAAATGAAAAGAAAACGCCATGTAAACCTTTTTTAAAACAGTACGTTTCCCTCAGAGATACATTCATATAAACCCCGTTTCAATATTTAGGATATTATTTACAATATTTCGCGCATTGTGAACTGTGATCTTGTTCTGCCTGCTAACGTTACAGTATTTTTTCCTTTTTGCGTTCGTCTTCAGCGTCTCTGGCCTCTGTTAACGGATGTTTAAACACCACACACATAACATTTTGAAAAAATATAGCATGCAGTTTGTGTGCAAGCCCGGAACAGAGATCGGTTAAAATATGTCCTGTCGATCGGTGCATCTGTACTCTACTGTATACAGACAGTAACATTCAAGTTAACAATTAATCATTGTTAAAACTACAAAGTTACTCGTCAAGACGGACATTTTGGCATACTTTTACAGGCTATCTGTCCGACAGAGACACGTCTCTCTGTGATCGCTTGAAATTTTAAATGACCAAGACATAAAAACACGAGCAAATGCTAAACTTTCGCGACGACGCAGCAGTGACAGATTCGTCAACTGTCCCGAGCATCTTTTACGCGGGCACTCCTTATTGTCGAGCCCTGGTGATGGAAAATCCATTTTAAATTCTGAATTGATTGTTTCTTAATGCACATGTTGCACCTTAATGCACTTGTCCCTTTCAGGATGCAGATGTGGAGTTTGAATACATATCTGTATGGACCTAAAGATGATCTGAAGCACAGGTTACTGTGGAGGGAGGTTTATTCAGCAGAAGAAGAGGGTATGTGCCCCAATATTTATTCAGATTACAGTATATAGAAGTACTGGGTTAAAGCGTTTATTAAATTTGTTTATTTTAATTTCATTTACTGATTTATTTACAGCTAAAGGCTTATTATTACTTCCCAAAATATCCATATCTAGAAAACACAATCTGAGCTATCAGAATATAAATGCTTGGTTGTCTTAGCTGATATAGTTAAGATGCATTTCTAAGAATGTAATTTCCAAATTGCACTTAATCATATTGTTATACAAACATAATTGTATTAAATAATATTTTGCCATTATATGTCTTATTATATGCCATATCTTAATCCGAATGCCCAATATTTTCAGATAATTAAGTACGCTACCAGTCAAAAGATTTTTAATGTTTTTTAAAGAATTCTCTTCTGCTCACCAAGACATATTTTTACTATTTAAAACAACTGCTTTCTATTTCAATATAATTTAAAATGTAATTTATTCCTGTGATCAAAGCTCAATTTTTAGCATTACTGTCACATCATCCTTCAGAAATCATTCTAATATGCTGATTTGCTGTTCAAGAAGCATTTTTATTATTATTATTATTATTATCAATTTTTAAAACAGTTGGGTGAAATTAGTATTTTATTTTGCAAGGATGTGTTAAATTGATCAAAAGTGATGATAAAGACTGGAGTAATGATCCTAAAAATTCAGCTTTGAAATCACAGGAATAAATTATATTTTATGTTCGAAGGAAAACAGTTATTTTAAATTTTAAAAGCATTTCAAAATGTTACTGTTTTTGCTGTACTTTGGATCAAATGAATGCAGGCTTGATGAGCAGAAGAGACCTCTTTAAAAAAAACACATTAAAAATCTTACTGTTCAAAAACTTTTGACAGGTATTGGATATAAAATGATGCCTGCATTCAGTATGATGAATAATGACTCATGAGTATCGTTACAATATAGTGTAATTCTAGTATCATAAAGGTGCGATTTTTGAGATAGCTAGCTTTTAACCATTGCAGTACTACATGTCTGGCATTGTTTTAGTGCCGTATCACACCTGAAAACCTCTCACCTTTTCATTCTCTCTCTATATTTCTCTCACTGTCTCCAGCTCAGCTGAAAGCTTTGGTGAGTGAGGCAGAGTCGAGGGGTCTGACGTTTGTATACGCTCTTTCTCCGGGTCAGGACATCGTCTTCTCCAGCTCTTGTGACCTCACACTGCTTAAACGCAAACTCAGACAGGTAAGCAAACTTACTTGCTTTTCTCACTTAAAGGGGTCATCGGATGCCCATTTTCCACAAGTTGAAAAATTCTCAATGGTTGTGTAAAACAACACCCTTTTTACCTTGTCAAAATGAGCTCTGCAAAAATCATCCCATTCTGAAGGATTGTTCCTTTAAATATGACGGCTCGATTTGAAAAAGGGGATATTATTTTTACAGATTAATTAAAAACCACTGCATGGATTTTTATCATTATAGGGTAGATTTATACATACACTGCCAACACACATTAATGTTCAAACAACATGTAAAAGTGAACTTAGCATCGGATGACCCCTTTAATTTCTCACTTTATTCTGAACATAAGCACATGTGGTTACAGTTTGTTTCCCATTAATATTCCAACTGTAGCATCTGCACAACCAGTGTACTGTTTGACAAAAATGCCTCAGTGCATGAATGCCTTGTTCTGTTTAATTTCACCACTAGGTGTCAGACCTGGGCTGTCAGGCTTTTGCCCTCCTTTTTGATGACATTGATCACTCCATGTGCCAGTCAGATACAGAGGCCTTTTCCTCATTCGCTCACGCCCAAGTCACCGTGGCCAATGAGATCTTCCGGTTCCTGGGGGAACCACCTGTCTTCCTATTCTGTCCCACTGGTAAGCTAATACATAAATATATCAAGCTAAGTTCATTACAGAACAAAATTCGGTTTAACGGAGTGACACATTTACTTAATGAAACCTGAAAGGAATAGTTCAACCAAAAATTGGCTTAAAATGTTTTCACCCTCAGGCTGTCCAAGATATAAGTTTGTTTCTTCATCAAAATTTAGCATTATATCACTTGCTCACCAATGGATCCTCTGCAGTGAATGGGTGCCGTCAGAATGAGAGTCCAAACAGTTGATAAAAACATCACAATAATCCACAAATAATCCGTACAACTCCGGTCCATCAGTTAACATGTTGTGAAGTGAAAATCTGTGTGTTTGTGTCATCATTGAGGTATTTAACTTTAAACTATAGCTGCTGGCTAAAATATCCATAATCCATAAATCCATAATCTATAATGCCTCCTCTGGTGAAAAAGTCCATCCCTTATTGTCCTCTCACATCAAAATTCACCAACATATTGATTAATGGATAATTGATGGACTGGTGTCATGGATTTACTGTAGAGGATCCATTGGTGATCCATCTCTCCAAATCTGCTTCAATGAAGAAAAAGTCTTGTCTACATTTTGGATGATCTGACACTGCTCTTCCTGTCTTAAAACCTCATCGTCATTCTCTGTGCCTTTTCTCACATTGTTCTCTTCTTTTTCCCCCCCAAAACAGTACTGTGCTGTTATTTCTTTCCTCTCTAGAGTACTGTAGTTCTTTGTGCACTCCTAGTGTGTCAAAGTCTCCCTACCTGCTTACAATTGGGGAGGATCTTCTCCCTGGCATCTCTGTCATATGGACCGGTGAGAGACATTTTCCATGTGTCCTTTAAAAATTCATACTCAGTGTCAGTTATGAAACCACTTTTGTAACATATACATATTTGGTCTTTACTCTCCTATAGGAAATAAGGTGATATCACGGGAACTGAGTCCTGAATCACTAGCCGAGGTCCAGTCGGTGCTTCGACGGCCACCCCTCATTTGGGACAACCTTCATGCTAATGATTATGACTCCCGTCGTGTCTTCCTGGGGCCTTTTAAGGGCCGCCCCCCTGGACTCAGGGCTCATCTGAGGGGTCTGCTGCTAAATCCAAACTGCGAGTTTGAAGCCAATTTCATCCCTCTGCATACCCTGGGAAGCTGGTATAAAGGAAAGGAAAAGGGGAAAGGTAAGAGCAGAATGGAGGATAGAGAGGAAAGAGAATAAAGAGAGGCTTAAATATTGTAGTATGGATTTAGAAATGTCAAGATTATGAGATCGATTCCCAGGGCATGCAAAAAAGTGTTTAAACTCTGAATGAACAAACATACAGTAGTAGTCAGTAGGAGTATAAAGAAACATTCTGACCCAGCATGACCTCTGTAGGTGATGAAGAGGCCTATAGTGTGGATAGAGCGTTGTCAGCTGCCCTGCAAGACTGGATGAAGGAGCTCAGCCTTCCTCTACAGCCTGGTACAGGATCCTAAAAACATCTATTTATTTGTAAATTTGAAAAGTGATTTATGTACATTAAATATATTTAGCTTTTTATTTGTTATTTCATAAAATGAAATAATGACTAAAACATATTATATTATTTTTTTATTTGTAATTATAGTATTTGTTAAAAATAAAATAATTAAAATTAGTTAATAATAATAATACTTAAAAATAGTTAATAATAATAAATTAATAATTAATAAGAAGATTTTTATTTATTAATAATCTTTTTTTTTTTTTTTCAGTTTTAATTTTCAGGTTTTAGTCATTTTATGTGCTTTTTGTTTTTTATTAGTTGTATTGTATATTTTTACTTCAGTGTTAGTGCCAATAATTTTGGTACTTCAACTTATTTTATTTCAGTTACTTGCAATGGCTACATTTCTAATTTTCATTAGTTTTTTTTTTAAGTAAAATTAATAAATATTTTAAATTTTCTTTATGACAAAAAATGTCTTAAGCACTGAGATATTTTTTTTGTTATTTATGTATTATTTTGGTATTTAATAATAATTTTGAACTAGCTTTTATTTTTATATTTTAAGTTTTATTTTTCATTTTAGTTTAAGTTTGAGTAATTTTATGTGCTTTTTGTTTTTTTATTAGTTGCATTGTAATTTATTTTTTTAAACATTTCTCTTGAGCTTTAATTTATTTCGGTGTTTCACTAATTTTGGCACTTATTTCATTTCAGCTAGTTGCAACAGCAACATTTCCATTTTTTTATGTTTTTCTAAAATTTCTAATTTTTTTTAATTGAAAATTTATAATGTTTAATCATTGATCAAATTTTTCTTCAATTTCTTTATGACAAAGAATCTCTTTTAAATGCTGCCATATTATTTTTAGTGTTATTTATGTTTTGTTATGATATATATAAAAAAAGTAATTTTAGTAATTTTATGTGCTTTTTGTTTTTTATTAGTTTTATTAGTTTTTCAAAAATTACATTTTTAAGTAAAAGTTATACTAATTGATCATTGATAAAATTTTTCTTAATTTTCTTTATGACAAGTAATCCCTTAAGTGCTGACAATATTTTTAGTGTTATTTATGTATTATAATGGTATTTATTAATAATTTTAAACTAGCTTTTATTTTTATATTTTCAGTCTTATTTTTCATTTTAGTTTAAGTTTTAGTAATTTTATGAGCTTTTTGTTTTTATTAGTTGTATTTTTATTAGTTTTTTATATTTCTCTTGAGCTTTAATTTTTGTATATTTAGGTGTTAGTTTCACAAATTTTGGTGCTTATTTTATTTCAGCTAGATGCAAAGGCAACATTTCTCTTTTTTTTTTTTTTTTTTTTTTTTACATTTCTAGTTTTTCTGAGTCCATTTATTGCCCACTGTTTCTTTTAGGACGTCAGGTGAGGCCAACAGACCTCAGGCCCTCGACGCTCTCCGTTAAATCAAAGTCCTCCGATAGCTCAGACAATCAACATGGAGCCCAGCCCAAATTTCCCATAACCTCTTCCCAGAGCACAGGTGCTCTTTCAAGCGATGAAATCCCAGCAGACCCTCTTATGAGCCAGGATCTGAAAGCTGGGGAGAACCAGGGCTTTAGGAGCTTCAGCCATGAAAAGACCTCTAGAAGGGGATTGTGTTCTGGGAGGGTTCCTCTCAGCGAGCCCCAGGTCCGGCTGCTGATAGGCCTGTACTACCTGCCACATGAACACGGGCCACACGCTCAGAATCTGCTGCAGGACCTCACGTGGCTCAAAGCCAACTGTCACTGTGTCAGTGTCAATGGCAACGGCAAGAAGGTCTCTCCACAGAAGGTGAAAAGATCATATTTATTGAATATACTCCCTATTAATTCACTTGTCATTTGATTTGTTTTTTGTTTTTGAGTTTCTTTTTTGTTGTTACTGTTTCTCTTGCTCTCTCAGGTTGACGAATGGCGGGAGCGTGCAGGCCGTTTCCTGGCTGCTTGTGATGATGTGGCATTACTGCACAGCGCTGTTGTGAACAGCATCAACAGGGCTGTTCTCTATGACCTTTACCCTTACATTTGGGACCTGAGAAACACCCTGCTAGTGGCCAAGGCTTTCATCTGCTGGCTAGGTGAGACAGTATGGATGATCTGATCTTGACGCTCTTGTCTTGTCATGTAGGGCTTTTTCCCCTCATGGGTTTAATAAAAAGTGATCTCCCAAAAGATCTCCCATCTTCCTTTCACAGAGGGTCGTATACTGAGCGAAGGTTCTCCACTAGGCTCCTGGAAGAACTGCTTCCACTGTGAGTGTCAGATATGCACCTATACACTGTAGAATATTAATTTCAGAATGATTTCTGAAGGATCATATGACACAGCTTAAATTACATTTTCAGATATACAGTTAAAGTCAAAAGTTTACATACACCTTGCAGAATCTGAAACATGTTAATTATTTTACCACAATAAGTTATTTTTTATGTAGTACTGACCTGAATAAGATATTTCACATAAAAGACATTTACATATAGTCCACAAGAGAAAATAATAGCTGAATTTATAAAAATTAGCATGTTCAAAAGTTTATATACACTTGATTCTTAATACTGTTGTTACCTGAATGATTCGCAGCTGCGTTTTTTTGTTTAGTGATAGTTGTTTATGAGTCCCTTGTTTGTCCTGAACAGTTGAACTGCCTGCTGTTCTTCAGAATCCCAAAATTCTTTGGTTTTTCAGCATTTTTGTGTATTTGAACCCTTTCCAACAATGACTGTATGATTTTGAGGTCCGTCTTTTCACACTGAAGACAACTGAGGGACTCATATGCAACTATTATTGAAGGTTCAAACACTCACTGATGCTCCAGAAGGAAAAACAACGCATTAAGAGCCAGAGGGTTAAAACTTTTGAACAAAATAAGGTTGTGTACTTTTTCTTATTTTGCCTAAGTATCATATTTTTGATTTTCATGTAGTACTGCCCTTCAGAAGCTACAAAGATACTTACATGTTTCCCAGAAGACAGAATAAGTGAATTTTACCCTGAACTTCAAATTCAAAAAGTTTTCACCCCCCGGCTCTCAATGCATCAGTTTTACTTTTGGAGCATCAGTGAGGATTTGAACCTTCTGTAATAGTTGCATATGAGTCTCTCAGTTGTCCTCAGTGAGAAAAGATGGATCTCAAAATCATAGTCATTTTTGGAAAGGGTTCAAATACACAAAAATGCTGAAAAACCAAAGAATTTATGGGACCTGAAGGATTTTTCTGAAGAACAGCGGGCAGTTTAACTGTCCAGGACAAACAAGGGACTCCTGAACAATTATCACTAAACAAAAACAAACAAACAAAAAAAAACACAGCTGTGGATCATTCAGGTAACAACATAGTATTAAGAATCAAGTGTATGTAAACTTTTGACTTCAGCTGCATATGATTGTTAACAGGGTGTGGAGCTTCTTCAGGGGCGGAGCTCCATGGTGTGGAGGCGGAGCCATGGGTGTTTAAAGGGGGACTATCTGGAGAGGTGCAGGTAGGAATGATACAATTAATTAGGATAAACCGCCAGATTGATGTGTTGTAGTTTTTCAAATTCTCTTTTTTTTTTTCCTGACTTGTTCCTGTTCTTGTTATGTCTGCCTCTGGTGTTGGTGTGAAACAGATGCTTCTGCCTGTGGGGACCAGCAGTGAGTTGTTCAGTCACCCTCCCCCTCTGTTCCCCACCTCTCGACTTTATAATATACGGCCATTTCAGCAAAAAGACAAGGTGATTCAAGCATACTTGTTAACCTATTTAATCACACCGCATTATACATTTATGACTCTTATCATTGTTTTTTCACAACTCTAGGTGGAGCTGTACCGAATGGTGCGTCAGTTGTATCAGAGGGGTAAAGGGAGCCAGGACACAGCCATCTCCCATCCAGATTTAATTGGGGACAGGCAAGAATTACTCTCATGCATATCATAGCCCGTATATAAAATGTTCTGACTTTTATTTTTCAGTAGGTGGCTCCATCTGAGCACGAAACTGTATCTTCTCATTGCGGTCACTGATTCCTGAGATGAAGTCATAGTAAAGAGATTTATAATGTTACAAAATAATTATATGTGACACTGAAGACTGAAGTGATGGCTGCTAAACATTCAGACTGGCATTACCGGAAATATAAATTAAAATAAAATATGCATTTTAAAAATATTTCACAGTATTAGCTTTTACTGCATTTTTGATCAAATAAATGCAGCATTGGCAAGTATAAGAAACTTCTTTTTAAAACATTAAAAAATCATACCAGCTCCAAACTTTTGAATGGTACTGTATATAAAGGTAAAACACTTTATGTAAGAAAATACAAGAAAAACAGAAGGTTGTACTAAAACGTAATGCCTTAATGCTTCTCAGTCCTGAAAAATCAGTGAGGTATATGAGAAATATCAGCCTCTTTCTGGTGTGTGTTTGTGTTTCAGGTGTCTGGGTGCGTCTTTGGCCTTGTGCCCAGAGTACAGCTTAGTTTTAGAGGATGAACTGGGCGTATGTGGGTGCGCTGTGGGTATTCTGGATGTCCGCTCCTTTGCCAAACGGTGTCAGGCCACCTGGCTACCTGCTATGAGGGACAAATATCCTTCACGCCCCCATGGAGCCAGTGGACATACTGCAACAAAGGTAAGAGTTAAAAGGATAGTTCAACCAAAATTGAAAATTCTGTCATTAATTACCCACCCTCATGTTGACCTTCATTCATTTTCTGAACACAAATTAAGATATTTTTGATGAAATATGAGAGCTTGCAGACCCCTGCAACTGACACATTCATGGCCCAGAAAAGGTAGTAAGAACATTGTTAAAATAATCGATGTGACATCAGTGGTTCAACTGCAGTTTTCTGAAGCTATGAGCATAATTTTTGTGCACAAAAAAGATACTGTTGAACAAAGTTGTTATTTTTGTTTTCTTTGCACACACAAAGTATTCTCGAAGAACTGATGTCTCATGGGCTATTTTAATAATGTAGTTACCACCTTTCCGGGCCTGAAACATGTCAGTTGTGTTGCTGTCTATGCAGGGTCAGAAAGCTCTCAGATTTCATCAAAAATATCTTAATTTGTGTTCTGAAGATGAACAAAGGTCTTACGGGTTTGGAACGACATGAGGGTGAGTAATTAATGACAGAATTGTTCATTTTTGGATGAACCTTTAAATCTAAATACACAGCCACACTTCAGACACAATTATAGAATTATTTAAAAATGGTGCAGTAGTAACATCTAATCCTGACATGGCTTGAATTGCATTTTCTCCTCCAAAACCTTAGGAGGTGCTGCTGTATTTCCATGAAGAACAGGACTATCCAGATTCCCTGCTGTATCATTTCCCATCTCAGCTCAGGCTTGAGGCTCTTCCTGAACTGGTGGATTGTAGCGTCAGTCGTAGCCTCCTCACAGCCTTGCTAACGGCCCTCAAAGCTAACGGTGAGTTAACGCTAATTGTAATTTGAAGCAAATTTCCATACTCCCTGTTGAAAAAAACAGCATATGCTGGTTAGGTATGTTTTGAAGCATGGGAGCTGGTTTGCGCTGGTTCAAGCTGGTCCTTAGTTGGTCATGAGCTGGTTATAAACTGGTTATGAGCTGAGCAAGAGCTAGTTGCTTAGAACCAGCTTAGGACCAGCACATGACCAGCTTAAACCAGCTCAGGACCATCTTAAACCAGTTTAAACCAGCTGCCATGCTTTAGAACATTTCCAACCATCATATGGTGTTTTTTTTTTCAACAGGTTGATAGTATTCGTGATATTAGCCTTGAGTATTTAATTTCTCTTTCTTCTTCAGGTTCACAGGGTGTATTTTGCGAGGTCCAGCCTACAGATGGATTACGGATGGAATTTCTGACAAAGCTGGGATTTCTAGAGATTCTCCGTGGAGAAGCAAGGCCTAGAGAGGGCGTAGTTTTGGGGAGGCTCTTATAAACAAATAGCTAAAACACAGGATCCAGTTGAAAGAAAATCAGATTTTAGATGAACATGTTGGCCGGAACTGGGGTTATAGTTGTGCTTAAAAAATGACTGGGTTTAGCAAGTGCTTTGGTGAAGCATTAAGGTATATTCCCAAAAAAAAATATTAAACAAAATGCATTTTGCATGCCAAAATCAAATTTAAGATCAGATTTAAAAAAAAAATTGTACTATGATGGTCTGCATTTTTTTTAAGGCTTTTTAATCATTTTCATTTCAGAGAATAACAAAAATTTGGCATCTGACTTATTGTTATTTGTTTTAGTGTTAAACTATTTTGTTTGTGAATATTTTATTTATAACAGTACAAGCTACAGTAAAAATGTACAAACACATTTGACATTTGTCGTTCGACAATAGGACGGGGCTTCAGTAATATGTAGGTATATGTTATCTGTTTACACTGAAAGTATTTGAGGGACTTTCAGAGATTGTCTGTAGGCACTTTTGTGATTATTTTATAATTTCTTGACATTTAAGGCCTTTAAGTTTCGTGGTCAAAGCTGGGGGTGTGACGAAACATTAGGGACAAAATGAGAACTTAATTGTGATCACTTGTTTACAGCCTCATCTTCATTGATCAACATTCAGTTTGCTTTCTCACTGCACCATGCATTTGGAGTATAAACCTTTGGCTCTGCTTTTGGGGATAAATTAAACTTGATGTTTTTTATTGAGAATGTCTGCGTTGCAGCTATGGATGGCTGTAGGAGCAAAAAGCACAATGTTTCACTTTGTATTCAGCGCACACACACACGCTTCTTCTAGTCATGGACAGGCTCACAAAGCAGACTCCCTAATATTGTCACGTAATAGCTCCTCAAGTGTGCTGAGGGGGCCTTGAACTCCACTGCGACAGGATTGATGAATCATGGTGCATCTCACAGGGCTTTTTATAGCTCTTTCTTTGAATGAACTCTCTCTTTTTCTCTCACACATACTCACAAATCTTCTAAGAGGCTGAATTATTGTTAGCTCTAGCCTTCTCTCGTCCCGTCACACACACTGACTGTATGCACGTCTGTCCACACATTCAAAAATATGCCTTGTGATCTTTAACCAACAGCCTTTTTTAATCGCCATGGCAATCATAAAAGAAAAATAGTGAATTAAATCTGCTTTTTTTGCACCATTGGTTTGATATAGTTCATATACACTTATTAATTTGAGGTTATTTGCTATAGTTTTTGTATATTTATGGTAAAAGACATTTGATTTTGCATGTTAACTTTACTTTTGATCCATTTTAGAGCACTATTTCACTATTTCTGCAGGTTTTCATGTTGGAATTGTGATATGTACACTGAAAGGTCTCAGCTTAGATAGTAATATTTAATGTTAAATTGTTTGCATTTAATGTTTTTAAGGATTATGGTACAGTACAACTGCAGTTTTTGTAATAATGGAATAAAACGTGTTTACAGCATCATTAAAACAGTTCCTTTCTCGCAAAATATCTCCTTTTTGTTTGTGTATGCACGAGCCATTTACATTATAATAATTTGAGTGCCTTTGTAATTTCTGATATACATACATATCAGACACTACCCTGTATTATATATACTTAAGTCTGTGGTTGGTAAGTTTTTTTTTAATGTTTTGGCTACAGTTGAACATTGAATATTGTAAATATTCATATCATTACTTTTTCTATTTAAACGTATTTAAAAATATAAATTATTCCTTTGATGTCAGCTGAATTTTCAGTCCATAACTCCAGTCTTCATTGTCACATGATCCTTCAGAAATCACTGTAATATGATGATATAGTGCTTAAGAAACATTATTATTAATGTTGAACACAGTTTTGCTGCTTAATATTTATGTGGGAACTGTGATAGTTTTTTTCATTATTATTTGATAAATAGAAATCTTTTATATATAAAAAAAAATCTTTACTGTCACTTCTGATCCATTTAATGTGACTTTGCTAATAATTTTCTTTTAAAATGGCATGTGCTGTCACAGTTGTATATTTACAGTGCACAAGTATTCATACCCCTAATTTTTTTCAAGTTTTATGTTAAACTGCTTTAAATAACTTTTTTTCTCCACACATCATAATGACAAAGCAAAAAACAGATTTGTGACAACTTTGCAAATTTATTAAAATTAAAAAACTGAAATCAAAATCAGTAATATCTGTAAAAATTGTAGCAACCTCATTTTTATATAGTGAAATATAATTATTCTGACTGCCTGAGGTTTTTTGTTTTATTAACCATTTCTCTTCAATAGTTTCATCCATAGATCATGATAATAAGAGTTAAAACTACAAATATAGCAAATCAATACCATGGTAAAAATGTAATATGGTTTCTAGGTATTTGTATGAAAAACAGTAACGTTAGTCTAATACATTTAGTATAAATGCATAAACGCTGTAGCATAATCACAAAAAATAATGTAATTATATTCCATTACTCCTTCAATAAACTTAATACATGTCTACATTAATAATATAATAAAATTCGACACAGATATACCCATATTTCCGACACAATACCACAGTGCAGTTAGTGCAACTACAGTAAATCTGTTAAATGATGGCGATTTGTAGATTAAAAAGCCTTCTGACTGTATCTTTGTTTACAGTGTTTTACCTGTTTGTCTTACCGAGTCATTTGTGTCCATCATTGAATTCAAGCGATTCACACTGGCGCTGTTTAGTAACCGAGACTCAACAATGAGTGATCTGCTCTAGTAAGTTAATTTTGAACTTTGATCCGAGCGGATAAACGGTCCGAGTGGCGCGCTTTAAATGACTAGCGCTCTTTTGTTCCGCCTTTGCTACAATTCGAACATTTATCGAACTCTTATTATTGTTCATCGAGGAAATTCATATCGCGCGATAATTATCGTTATAAATGTATCGCCCCAGCCCTAGCCTTCAGTTTTTTTGTTTTAAGGTGACAAGCTTTGCACATCTGCATTTGGCAATTATCTGCAGTTCTTCTCCTCACCTCTTCACCTCTCCACCTCTCAAACTCTATCAGCTTGAATGGGGACTGGCAGACATTTTCAGGTTTCTCCAGAAATGTTTGACTGGGTTCAAGCCCAGGCTGTGGCTGGGGCCCTCAAGGAAATTCACAGAGTTGTCTATAAGCCAAGTCTATAAGCGTACTTACGATCATTGTCCTGCTGGAAGGTGAACCTTCTGCCCAGTCTGAGGTTCTGAATGCTCTGGACTAGGTTTTCATTAAGGCTATCTCTTTATTTTGCCGTGTCGAGCTTTCCTTCCACTCTGACGAGTCCTCCCCCTGAAAAACAGCCCCACAGCATAAGGCTGATACCACCACTCTTTACTGTTGGGAAGCTAATGTGCAAGTGATGAGCAGTGCCTAGTTTCCTCCATACATGACGCTTGGAATTGAGGTTCATCAGACCAGATAATTTTGTTTCTCACATTCTGAGAGATCTCTGGGTGTTTTGTTGCAAATTCCAAGTGGGTTTTCATGTATTTTTACTGAGGAGAGGATTGAGTTTGGCCACACAGCCATAAAGACCAGATTGGTGGTGTGTTGCAGTGATGTTTGTCCTTCTGTAAGTTTCTCCCATCTGCATATATGATCATGGAGCTTAACCAGAGTGACCATCAGCTTCTTGGTCACCAGTCTAACCAAGGCCTTTCTCCATCAATTGCTCAGTTTGGCCAGGAGGGCAGCTCTAGGATGAGTCCTAGTTGTTCCAAGCGTCTTCCATTGTGAATAATGGAGGCTACATGCTTCTGTGGTCCTTCAATGCAGAAGATTTTTTTTCTGAACTCTTTCTCAGATCGGTGGCTTGACACAATCCTGTCTCTGAGCTCTACAGGCAGTTCAGGGCTTGTTTTTTGCTCTGATACGTATTTTTAGCTGTTAGACCTTTTATTGAGAGGTGTGTACTGATTCAAATGAATTTACAACAGGTTAACTCCACTCTAAGTGTAGTAACATCTACAAGTGATATGAGTGCTTCTGAGCTAAACTTCAGGTGTCCCAAAATATGCAATAGAATAATGTCAGTTTTTTCATTTTAATAAATTTGCCATGTTGTTACAAACCTGTTTTTTACTTTGTCATTATGGTGTATGGAGTGTAGAGTAATGTGGAAAAAAGCTATTTAAAGCAGTTTAACATAAGGCTGCAACATAACAAAACTTAAAAACACACAAACAAAAAGGGGTATGAATACTTTTGCAAGGCACAGTATGTATTATCTATGAATTTAAGCAAACACTATACGTCAGATGCATTCGTATTGGCCGCAGACCATTGCTTGTGTGAGCGCAAGTTCTGTTCTGGTGAGGTTACTTTTTCAAGAGGGATTCTGTATTCTTTGAGGTTTTTCCCTGTCAGCAACAACACCAGAGTGCCTGCCAGAGTTGCAGCCCAACTGCTTGCTGGGAGACCCACCTGCGCAGGTGAGAAGGAAAAACAAACAAAAACTGGCTGAATACAGAGATGAAACCCAGAGGGTGTGCTGGACAGAGACTGCATATTTGTGTGTGCTTGTGTGTGTCTACTCACAACTCCCAGCAGGTTGCTCAAGGCGATGTCTGTGTAAGCTGAAAGCAAGGCTGCAGACAGAATAAATAATTTAGTTGTAGAAAAATAAAATAACACTACAAAGAATGTGTCTGTGCATTACTCACCATTTGCAATAGATAAGAGATGTGTTTTCCAACTGAATATGTAGAACACTCCCACAGCCATGCAACCCAGGGCACCATTAAACCCCGAGAGGCCAGAGTACAGAAATGTGTGCTGGACTGACATAGACAGACCTGCAGGAAGCAACAGAGAAAACTTGAGTCCATACACTTATTGACCATGGGGTCAAAGTTTTGCTAGTGGTAGACTAATGGCTGGTCCACACTGTAGCTTAAGCTGCATTCACGCCATCTCGTAATTCCGAGATGAAAACACGTGACATTCTACACTACCAATGCCAAAGCCCTCACATGCTCCTGAACTCGCAATTACAACTTGTAAACTCGGAATGTTTTGAGAGTTATGACTTGGACCAGTGACAGATGAACCATGTGACCTCCACCAGGCTCATTTTAATGCTACTTACGCGCTATCTCTGAGTCCAACAACATGGAAAGCTATGAGTAAAATGTCACGTGCTGTCATCTCGGAATTACGGTAATTACGACATGGCGTGAAGGTAGCATTATTCTGGCCAAGAACCACCCACGTTGACAGTTATGATTTGTTTTACGTGCCATTTTGGGGCTGAAATATATTACTACAGTAACAGACTGCCATGTTTGAAATCATTTAGACATGAATTTGCAATAGACTGCAGCAGGGATGACATATTTTTGTGGACCAGACCGAGAAACAAGTTAGCATTTTAGCACTCCCAGCTCCATTGTCCTTAAATCAATGGGTTACTTAATTAGTTTCTGTTTAAATGCCTTAAATTATTCTATGGCATGAAATACATCAGTAAATACATCAGTAATACCCTTTATTTGTCTTGAAAAAGATGTTGCTAATAAATGGGACTACAGAGGTTATCTGAGACAATAAATGTCATCATGATCATACTCAGCAGGAAAACACATCTATTCACTAGCCTGTTTTTACAGCCTTTTTGTGTTTAGAATAGTATTTTCACAACAGTCAGCAATTAGCCATATTGGCGATACTGAATTTAAACAATCCCACTGAACCGAATGAAACAAATATATTTTGCTGATTATTGCTGCTGAAAATGGTCAATTATTGTCATGCTTTGGGCTGTACTAATCAGCTGAACCGGGAAAAGCATCTGAAGTACTACAGGCTGCCAAAAGTTTTAACAAATCAGAAAAGAGTGCCAAAAAAAAAAAAACTGTCTGAAGAACAAAAGGCATTTGTGGTTGGCCAAACTAAACCAGGATTTCCAGGGCAAAAATCTTTACAACATTCATGTTTGTTCTTATCATTTCCAGTCAGGTAGGTGAAATATTAGGCTAATTTCTTAATTAATACTGCTTGTATGTATCTTTACCACTTTACAACTTTAGATTGCCAAAATATTACGCCCTTTCCTGCTTACTAAGTCCTTCTCTATATTATTTAGCAGCTTCCACATGTTTTTTCTATGGTTTAGATAGCATAACAACATATTCAGTAGTACATTAACCATACAATCCATGCTGTTGTTTACATCCAATCTTCAATATGGTCACACATCCGGGTAACTGACCAAACCGTGACGTAAGTGCAAACCCTCTATTGGGTTTTTGTTGAGTTGCTAACTTCCAGGTTAGCCTTTAGGAATATGTCTTTGTGTTTTCAGGTATGAGTCTTCAGTTAGCAAGCTAACAATTTGGCTAACTAAATTAGCATAATGCAAACTTAATCTAAATATGCCAAAGTCTACTTTAGATTGGCTAGAATATGCTATTGTGATGACACAATCAATTTCTGATCAGGCATTTAGGAAGGGGGGCTAAGGTGTGACTGGTTAGCTTTAGCAGTTAGCTGGTGCTGTGGCCTACTACACAATTATGCAAGCAAAATGGCATATATGGCTCTGGTGATTGGCTAAAACCTATTTTTTATTTTTCAGTTTGTCTCTGGAACAGAGTTGCCAGTGAATGAACATGACAGCATCACATTTTCCATAGCCACATGTGCTGTCTAAGAAACTACCATTGAGACGAATATGAATAGGAATGCTACTGGATAGCTCTATCCACGTATTTTGACTTCTTTACTATGGTTGTGTTCAGAATGAAATACTAGCATACTTCTAACTGTATACTGCACAGTTTAGACTATATTGCGTACTTTGTGTGAGCCTGTAAGCAATGTGCAACAATAAATGTTTCAAACTGTAATACGCTTCATTGCATAAAGCTATTATTATGGTATTAAGTGTCTTGTACTTTGACTTACTATCCTCTTGATAGGTAATTTTTAGAATTTTTAGGGTATTCTGTAAAATAATTTTTGATATCTGGTGTGCACAAATGTATTTAAGTGGGCTTGGGTTGTTGGTTGCAGTTCTGATTGTGAACTGAAGGTGGCAATGTATGTTCATTACAAAATATAGTTTTTAGTCTAAAGCTGCTGCCCCATGTTCCTGTCCAAGCCTGCAGACTTCACTAACCGCCCACCATTCCCTAGAGCTTTCTTGTATTATAGCAAGTCTTTTTTCTCTCACTCTCTTTGCATTTTTTCACAGCATGAATATATTCGATAATACTCAAGAACACGCCTTTTACAGTATCTGACATTTGATATAATATTTGCATGGCCAGATGCTCACATTTGATAACTTGATGCCTAATTAAGCAGGCAAGGCTTTGGAATGTATATATGTTATATTACAGCAATATTATTGTGAAAATAGGGCTCTTTTCCATTATGATATGGTCTTTCTGTCTGGATCCACATACTGAACAGTAAGTTCTGCCTCTGATTCTCTCTGACAGAAGATCAAAATGAAAGTACTCTGTCATTCAACAGTTCACCTTCCCCTCAGTTTACCCTGTTTTACTTGTACGGCTGCCTTCAGAAAATGGAATAGCTCTCAAGAGCTCTCGCTCTCTCAGATGAAATGTGAAATGTCACATTCACCATTTTTCCTGACCATGGTGCAGCTTTACAGAACTGGCATCTGTCCATGAATGGGGTATAGACTCATCTAATATAACAAATTTAGTTTCATTTGGATTCTTGTTTATTTGCTTAATTAGGTGTGTTTTGGTATACAATTGGATTTTGAATACAGACATGTTCAGCATACAAAATATAGACTATTATACTAACAGAAAGATTTTATTTAATATTTTAATTCAGAAAGGACACATTAAATTGATCATTGACATTTATAATGTTGAAATAAATGCTGTTCCTTTAAACTCAGTATTCATCAAAGAATCCTGAAAAACATTATCGCAGTTTTCACTAAAATATTATGCAGCACAATCGTTTTCAACATTGATAATAAATGTTACCTAAGCAGCAAATGAGCATATTATAATAATTTCTGAAAATCATGTGACACTAAAGACTGGAATAATGGCTGCTCAAAATATAGCTCTATCACAAGAATAAATTACTTTTAAAATAAATTCAAATAGCAAACCCGTTATTTTTAAACTGGAATAATATTTCACAATATTACTGTTTTTACTATATTTTTGCACAAATAAATGCAGCCCTGGTGAGCATAAGAGACTTCTGAAAAACAATAAAGAATCTTACAGCCACAAATTGTGAATTGTAGTGTATATGTAATGAATAAAATAATAAAATACTGTGTATTTTCTTTTGTTTCACCAAGGTTAATGAAACAAGAAGATTGTTTTTGTAAGAAAAATAAAAAATGACTTAATAAAAAATGACTTTTTAAAGCATTTAACATTTTGTAGTCCCTATTTTGTACCCTATTCATGGAAAATGCCAACTTATGTATGCAGGGATGCCGAAGGGAAAATGAACTCCAGTGCGAAACATTTGAGTGCATCCTTCTGACTGCACTTTTGGGACTCTTTATGTTTCAATGTTTTATAGTGAAGGGCTCCCCATAAAAGAAATGCCAATAAAAGAGCTCCGAGATGAAAACCTAGCATCAGCAGCAGGAAGGACACACCCAGAACTTTCTTTCCCGTTTGAACAGGAAAGCAGTGTCACCCAGGAGGTTCGTGCCGTCTGTTCACTCTCTTTTTCTCTCAGATATTTGTTTCCTTTTCATAAACAAATGTTTTTTTGCGTCACATGAATCTGCATGGTTGTACATTTTCACACAAGGAGCCTGTTGACAGGTTTACAGACTTCAAGCTGTTACAAATTGGTAAACATCCGTAGATGACATACTAATTAAAAAACAGATTGTGTTATGTGGAAAATTTCTATTTCTACTGTGGTGTTTCATGATTAGTGTGTCATTGAAATAGTTAGAATAGATTTAAAAGATTCCTTCTCAAGCACACACACACACACACACAATCGGGTCTTCATTTCCAATGCAAATGCGGTGAATCACAAAGCATGCAATATTTTTTCTGGTGTTTCCATAACTCATCTCTGATCTGGTTATATAACACTTACAATACACTGATATGCTATCTATGCAATTCTATAACCTAAATTCAACATCTGTGACCCAGAATGGTTTCATTATATTCCTAGTTTCACTATCACCATGGTTACGGGCTTGTCTTTGTGCATCCATGTGTGCGGGATCATCATTTGTGAACCTGTGCTAACTTCAGTGGGTTTATACTATGAGTCATGTAGAGAGGACAGCATGAACAGCCTGTCTGCTAAACACCAGATCTCATTATCAGTGGACCACACTTCATGCTGTGGGACAGGATTAGGAGTCCCTATTCAGTTTCGATTTAGTGAAATCTCTAGACAAACAAACATATACTCCACTTTTAGTTCTGTTGCACTTTCTTATGACTGTTCTTACAATAAAACCACTACACTTAAAGGAAAAGTCCACTTACAAAACAAAGATTCACATATAATGTACTCACCCCCTTGTCATCGAAGATATTCATGTCTTTCTTTTTTCAGTCATAAAGAAATTATGTGTTTTTGAGGAAAATATTTCAGCATTTTCCTCCATATAATGGACTGGTATTGTGCCCTGATTTTGAACTTCCAAAATGCAGTTTAAATGCGGCTTCAAACGATCCCAAATGCAGTTTTAAACGATCCCAGCCGAGGAAGAAGGGCCTTATCTAGCGAAACGATCGGTTATTTTCATTAAATAATACAATTTTATATAATTTTTATTCTCAAACGCTCGTCTTGCCTTGCTCTGCCTGAAATCTGTGTATTCTGACTCAAGACAGTTAGGGTATGTCGAAAAACTCCAATCGTATTTTCTCCCTCAACTTCAAAAATCATTTCAAAATCATCCTACATCGCTGCTGAAGTACCGACCCAGTCTTTGCAAAGTAAACATGCAAAGAAGATCAAACACCCTTAACAAAAAAGGTAAAACAGTGATACAGGACGATTTTAAAGTTAAGGGAGAACATGAGATGGGAGTTTTTCGACATACCCTAACTGTCATGAACCAGAAAAAGAGTCCAGGCAAGACGAGCGTTTGACATTAAAAAGTGTATATATTGTATTATTTTTATGAAAATAACCAATCGTTACGCTAGATAAGACCTTTCTTTCTCGCTGGGATCATTTACAACCACATTTGGGATCGTTTGAAGCCGCAAGTTCAAAATCGGGGCATCGTGTCAGTCCATTTTATGGAGAAAAATCCTAAAATGTTTTCTTCAAAAAACATAATTTCTTTACGACTGAAGAAAGAAAGACATGAACATCTTGGAGGACAAGGGGGTGAGTACATTATATGTGAATCTTTGTTTTGGAAGTGGACTCCTCCTTTAATATGTTTGGTGTGGAAGCTCTTGAGAATTAATTGTAGACTTGATTTGTGGTTGATTAGATTTAGATCAGATGTTTTTATGTAAGGTACAAAAGACATATGTGACCCTGGGTCACAAAACCAGTCATAAGAGACAGTTTTTAAGGGAAATAAATAACCTTTCCATTGATGTATGATTTGTTAGGAAAGGACAATATTTGGCTGAGATACAACTATTTGAAAATGGAATCTGAAGATGCAAAAAAATCTAAATATTGAGATAATAATTTTGACCCATACAATGTATTTTTGCCTATTGCTACAAAAATACCAGTGCTACTTAAGACTGGTTTTGTGGTTCAGGGTCACATATGATAAATCACATCACAGCTGAAAGTTTGATCAAGTCTGCTGTCAGTAGGTTCATAAACGTCATGTTCTTTGAAGTGAACTTAATGTTCTTGGCCTAATTGTGAATGATTCATCAGGGCTTGTTATTCCATTTTTACCCTTATCCAACTACCTGTCATACGGAAACTACTTTTCACATTTCAGTCAGTTTTCAAAGGTTTACAAGATCACCTGTTCATATGGTCCTTATGAGTAAAAAACAGATTAGACTTGTACCAGACAACGTGACTTTAATTTATAATTATATATGAGAAAATGAGATAATGATCCTGAATGAATGCTCTCGACACATATTATACGTCCATCAAATACTTTTACTTTAAACTTGCTAAAATCCCAGCCTCAGCTCAATCAGAAGTACCGGTGCTTACATAGAAACCTACACATCTGAGCCTGATAAGAATGCATTTTTTAAAGAACAACGTCAGATGGATTTAGGGGCTTTTGCATCTGAACTCTTCATGTATATGTATATATATATATATATATATATATATATATATATATATATATATATATACATTTTTTTCATGTTTATTACTAGAAAATATTAAGTAAATATTGCCCATTTTCCGCAAGTTTGAACTGTCATGAAATGTTTGCAGCATACTTTGGTTAAAATTCCTCATGGTTGTTTAAAACAACACCCTTTTACCTTGTCAAAAACAGCTCTGTTTACAGGGAGCCGTTTCAGTGTACGTCTCTTTAAAGGGGATCACTGATGCAAAATTCACTTGTGCACAACCACTCTATAGTGATAAAAATCCACCCAGTGCGTTTTTTAACATCCCCAATAATAATAATCGCTTTCTCAGATCAGGGTGTTCTGAGATTCCTGGCAGAATGATGTAGTTCTGCACAGGCCCCTTCCACGACTATTGATTGACATGGCTGTTTTAGCACAGACCCACCCTGAGTGAGCTGTAAACAGTCCTCCACTGTTTTGATGCCTGTGCAGGGGTAGACAAGAATGGCTCCTAAGCGACTGAGGTGCATTGTTGTTGGATGGAATAATGAACATAGCAGTCACCATTTACTCCAGACATCTCAGCTGCTAAAGACGCAGAGGATTACTTTTGTTTTTGAAGGGAATGCACCCCCCGATCTGCCTAAATGCGCCTATGTTTGCGTGAATCATTCATGCATAGATCCAGCTTCATCTACAGCGGAATGGAGTATTAGGGGATTTTTTTATGAATCTTTGCAAATCGCCTTTCCTACTAATGTGCTAGATAGCACGTTTCATGGCTAAATGTGGCTAAGGTTTACAGTCACTCAGACACCTGCTTCTCACCCCACGGAAGAGAGGGGCGGGGTGAGCAGAGCACATTAGCATTTAAAGGGACATGCACCGAAACGGGTCGCTGTGAACAGAGCTGTTTTTGACAAGGTAAAAAGGGTGTTGTTTTACACTACCTTTGAGAAATTTTAAGAATGCTACAGACATTTATTAAGACCCCAAACTTTAATGATCCCTTTAAATGATAATGAGCTACTCCTCACCCTGTCCATCTCATGTTTTTTTGTACTTGGTGGCACATTACCATTAAATTCATGTATATGAGGTTTGTTATTTTAGTTTGTACATTTTTTTTATACCTTTGTAAACCCTTTTACCAGAATTTGTCTCTAAATAAAAAGGACATTGGATTAGCAGTGTGTGGACATAACCACTCTACAATGATAAAAATGCATTATCAAGCTGTTTTAATTTTCTGAGCAGTGCGATGTCATACTTATCAGGCCCCACCCACAGCCGCTGATGGACTATCCCATATTAGCATATTTCCACCCTTAGCCAGTTGTATGCTGTCTGCCATTTTCCCCACGCTCGTGTTTTGCAGGTGTTTTGTAGTTGGAGGTAAAAGTGAACATTAGAGTCTTCATTTTCTCCCGACATCAGAATCACTGAGGACGCAGTGGATTAGTTTGGTTTTTGATGGCAACGTGCCACCAAATACACAAAAAAATGGAAGAGAGGGGCGGGGTGAGGAGTAGCTCATTATCATTTAAAGGGGTCATCGGATGCCCAATTTCCAAGATTCTTTAAGTTCTTAATAAAAGTCTATAACATATTTTAGTTAAAATTTCTCAAAGGTAGTGTAAAACAACACCCTCTTTACCTTGTCAGAAACAGCTTTGCAATCAGACATTGCATTACCATGGACCATGTACATCAAAATCATATTACAAAATGTTTTCATTCATGAATTATAGAAATTTAAGTCTGAATAGTGCATTTTTATGTCTGTGTTCAAAAATGGGAGTGACAGTTAAAGGGTTAAATGCTAATGAGCTCTGCTCACTCCACCCCTCTCTTACGTTCTCTGAGAGACTGTAAAACCGCATTTAGCCACAAAACTTGCTAACGAGCACATTATTAGGAAAGGCGATTTGCAAAGATTCACACAGAAACAACTCAAAACAATATTTCGTTTCAGCTCATGAGGTTGACGGTCAACATGTTCAACATTATTTAGGATATCAGACCAGCACACACAGCACCTGTACAATTAACTTGATCTTGATTGTGAAGAACTCTGAAAGCGCAATCTTGTAAAGAGAGTATATTTCTCTGTAGGCTTTTCTCTTGTAAAATACAGATGTAATTTCATACTGTAGTAAGACAGAAATTCTACACCAGGGAGACAAGAGTGAACCATTAATCAATAAAACAGAGGAGGATGGGATGGTAAGATGAGTGGAGGGATAAGAGTGGTATTGATTAGATGGTGAGGATGTTTAGAGTGTGTGTGTGAGGGACAGTCTTCTGATAACGGCTCTTTGGAAGTCTAACATTCAGGGCGGGATCATGGTTCCCGCAAGGCCTGTTGGCACATGTCTACCCCAATCACCCTGCTGCCCATATAATCCAACTTTTGAAAACGTGACTGAGCCTCATGTACTGTGCACAGTATTCGCGTAGCTTTATAACATTATAGTTGAAGCACTGATGTCACATGGACTATTTTAACGATGTCCTTACTACCTTTCTGGGCCATGAACGTGACAGTTGTGTTCCTGTCTATGCAGGGTCAGAAAACTCGGATTTCATCAAAAATATCTTAAATTTGTGTTCTGAAGATGAACGAACATAAGAACATGAGGGTGAGTAGTTAATGACAGAAATGTCATTTTTGGGTAAACTATCCCTTTAGTATTTTTGGAAACTGTGATTTGTTTTATTAGGATTCTTTGATAAATAAAAAGTTAAAGAAGCATTTATTTGAAATAAGAAATATTTCATATCACCATAAATGTCTTTTGAACAATTTAAAGCATTTTTGCTGAATTACAGTATGAAGTATTAAAAAAAAGCTACCAACCCCAGACTTCTGAACAGCAGTGTATGTGCCGAGGGCCCTGATGTTCAGCTTCTTTTATCAGTCTCAGAACGTGCAGCCTGAGACTTTAGAGGCCCCAGACAGTCGGAAGCACCGGCCCCATCAGCCCCATCCATAATCCAGTACCGCTTTCTCTCCTTTCCATCTGTCTTTTACAGTTCAAACCCTCTAGCAATCTGAACCTCTTCCAAATTACATCTAAATGTTCTTTTGCCACACAGACAGGGTGGGAGAGCCAGAAAAGGGATTTTTCTTTTCGAAAATCAACCCCCTCACTACTACGGGGAATAACAGACAGCTGTCTGACACACACGGATATACCGCAGAGTCCCTGATAAGCTTCTTTGCTGCTCCTTTATGAAATATTACATGAGAGCTTTTAAGTTTGTGAGTGTGAATCACACTGCAGGGGATGAAATGAAACAGTGTGTATTGTGTGTGGGTGTTGTGCTGGGGACGAGGTATCTTACATCAGTCTCTTCCACCTACACACACACACACACACACACACACACAGTCTACCCAACCTCTGTCTTTGTGTCTGCGATGACTCATATGTCTCCATAAGGCTGTGTATATAAAATATAAAACAGAAAGTATGACTGTGTCTGTGTATACGAGAGAGAAAATGAGTGAAAGGGTAAAAACACCTTCCATGGTCTTGAGGTGGCAAACGCAACAGTAAAACTGGCTAATTATCAAGCGGTAGGTGCAAATCATCCTCTTCTGCATAGTGGGCGTTTGAGGAAATCTGTGTGCAGCCTGCTTTAGCTGAGTAAATCACAGCTACACAGCCAGAATACTCAGCACAAACCTTTTAAACAAGATTTACCCACAAATATTTGATTCGTTCTGTTCAGGCATGGATCTCAAACAACCATCCACAAACTTTGAATGAAAAAGAATTTACTATATATCGATAAGAAGTCTAGCTTTAAAAGCATTCTTAGTTCTAAGTGCTAGTTTACCCAAAAATGAAAATTCCGTCATTAATTACTCACCCTCATGTCATTCCAAACCTGTAAGACCTTCGTCTACGTTTGTGTGCCTTGACCGTGGTTGGACCTTTGCTGTGTATGCAGGGTCAGAAAGCTCTCGGATTTCATAAAAGATTTCATAAAATTTTATTTCATAAAATTTATAAAAATGACCCTGTTCAAAAGTTTACATACGCTTGATTTTTAATTGGTGTTTCGAAGATGAACGAAGGTCTTATAGGTTTGGAACAACATGAGGGTGAGTAATCAATGATATAATTTTAATTTTTGGGTGAACTATCCCTTTAAGTATCGATTCTGAAATTAAAATAGAAAAAATGAGACAATTGTTGGCATACAGAAACAGTATAGTGCATTAAAATGAATGGGGATGGCATTGTCCATTGATCATTGACTTATAATTGCAGACTTACAAGTCAAAAGTTTGCACCTTGTAGAATCTGCAAAATGTAAATTATTTTACCAAAATAAGAGGGATCATACAAAATGCATGGTATTTTTTTTTTTTTTTTGTAATGGTGTTTAGTACTGACATGAATTAGATATTTTTTAAAAGATGTTTACATACAATCTCTCATATTTTCTCACTAGAGAAAATAATAGTTGAATTTATAAAAATGACCCTGTTCAAAAGTTTACATACGCTTGATTTTTAATACAGTGCTGTTACCTGAATGACCTACAGCTGTTTGAGATCTTTTCACAATGAGGACAACTGAGGGGACTCATATGCAACTATTACAAGAGGTTCAAATGCTCACTGATGCTCCAGAAGGAAAAACAATGCATTAAGACCAGGGGGTGGAAACTTTTTGAATTTGAATATCAGGGTAAATTTAAATTTATTTTGTCTTCTGGGGAACATGTAAGTATCTACTGTAGCTTCTAAAGGGCAGTACTAAATGAAAAAAATGTGATATTTAGGCAAATTAAGAAAAATGTACACATCTTCATTCTGTTCAAAAGTTTTCACCCCCGGCTCTTAATGCATTGTGTTTCCTTCTGGAGCATCAGTGAGTATTTTATTAAAATAATGAATACTTTGCAAATTCTGCAAGGTGTATGCAAACTTTTGACTTGTTTGTTTACTCTCCATTCAGTCTCATTGCTCTGTTCTGTTTTGTTGATATTTCCTTACCTGCCATAGTGCTAATGCCAGACCCCAGGAGGGCATAGATGGCCAGAATGGGTGAGAAGAGGAAAACACCACCCAGGATAAGCAGAGATGGGCCTAGAGTCCCACATGCAAAGATCTGCCCTACGCCCAACACCACCCCCTGCAGGAGCTGATGGGAACAGCAAACACACCTGCAGATGAGTCCTGTATACATTACATTACTGATGTCTTCAACGAGAGTAGCAATACCATCCACATTTACAAAAGATATTATTTTAGTTAATAAAAAAAAAATCACACTCTGCACAACCTTTGAATTGTAGTTTATATTTTTTCTATGTAAATTAGTTTATCTTAAAGACCCTATAAAATGTTTTTCTTTTCTGCTCTGATGTATTTTCTACTAAAACAGGAAAGTGACTACATTTCTATTTTTATAGCCATTTTTAATTATCTTAAATTATGCTGAAAGCTGTTTTGTCAACGTTTAACATATAGATCAAAATCTCATAGTATGCCCATATTATTCCTGTCACAATGCTGTGCATGAATCATTTGCTGACTCAAGCTTGATATAATATGATCTAATTTTAAAAGCCAATTTTAATGGCCTTTTCACTCTGCTGCATTCACGTTGAATATTCATGGCAGTGAGAGATAAAAACAGATACAATATAAATAAAAAAATTATATTCCATTATCTCTTTTAGCCCAGCACCCGTCATTACCGGATCAAGCTGTCTCCATGGAGACGTGGTAAAAGCACAGATACTATTTAGTGCATAAATATGTAAGCTATAAACAGCCCATAATAGTCAGTTGCTATACTGTGTCAAAGAAAGCGGATCAGCCCGATGCATCCTAATGTCATCAGACCAGCGTAATGCAATAAATACGATCATCATGACATAAAACATAAAACACACACACACACACACACATCTCAGGGGAGATGCAAAATGGAAGGATTATGAAGATAGATGGAGAAAGGAATAGACCGCAGTGTGTAGATAAAGGAGCTTAAAGAGGCAAAACAGGAAGATGACAAATAAAACAGACTGAGAGGCAGAGCGAGAAGGACAATACAGTAAAACCTAATCAACAAGATGACAGGATAGATATTTTTTAAGAGCATGAATGGCAAATAATTTGAGTTGCCTTTTCATATCGCTCGGTCCTTTTGTTCTCTTTCATTCTCATCATTTGTTGCTGCCGTTTTTTTCATCCTCTCACCTGTGGTACATGAAGTTGCGTGAGATTGGTGCTCGCTGGCGCCCCTGGTGGCTGGGCTGGATAGTTTGGAAAATAGGGGTTAGAAGTGCCAGTACAGGCCAGATACAGCACGATGACTGTGTTAAATGGGAATACGCTCACTGGTAAATCCCAGCGACCCAGAACCGGAGCCAAACTGCTGGAAAGAAAAGTCCTGTGACAGGAGAGAAAAGGGTTTGTGTTTATATATGTGACACAAGAGGACAGAATTATGTAAATTGGTTATGTAAATTGTATCTTACGTTGCAGCTCCACCGAGACACACAGGCAGCAGAAGCCACCAGTACCAATCTCCAGCAGAGCTGAACACTCCCATCAGCAGAGCCACCAGCATTCCATTAAAACCATGAAGGCCAGTGGATATCTCCTCACTGCAGACACACACACATGCAGGTTAGGATCACATGTGAGATTGGAATCAGCACGTGCTCCTCTTCTAGCCATGTCTGACATGTGCTTAGATAAAATGTGTTTTTCAACACACCAGGGGAATTCTTAGAAGCAGAAAGAGTTGTGTTTTCTGTGTGCATGACAATGTTTTCTTTGTGTGTGCATCTGTATGAGAATTCAGAGAATTGTTCATTAACACATTATACTTGTTAGATATGTATTGCTTAAAACATGTTTCAAAGACTGTGAACTTTGTAGTACTGAATTGTGGAGTTAGACCGTTTAACTGTTTTTCACCGTTTTTGCGTTCAGGATTTTTTGGCTGGGCCTGAAATCAAGTCTCGATGGAGCCACTGAGGCTTAAAAGGGAAGTTCAATTGCAGAGCAAAAATTTACAGATAATTTACTCACCCCCTGGTGATCCAAGATATTCATGTCTTTCTTTCTTCTTCCATTTTTTGAGGAGAAATTTTCAGGAATGTTCTCTACATAGTGGACTTCTATGGTGGCCATGAGTTTGAACCTCCAAAATGCAGTTTAAATGCAGCTTC
This sequence comes from Cirrhinus mrigala, assembly GCA_036247105.1. Lineage (NCBI taxonomy): Eukaryota > Metazoa > Chordata > Actinopteri > Cypriniformes > Cyprinidae > Cirrhinus > Cirrhinus mrigala. The sequence goes on from CM070013.1 coordinate 38,413,047, forward strand.
AAAGGGCTCTAAACAAGCCCAGCCTAGCAAGAAGGGTCTTATCTAGCAAAACAATTGGTTATTTTCTAAAAAAAAAAAAAAAAAAAAAAAAGTACAATTCATATACCTTTTTTTTTTTTTTTTTTAACCTCAAATGCTTGTCCTGTCTAGCTCTGCGTGAACTCTGTGCATTCCAGTTCATGACAGTTAGGGTATATCGAAAAACTCCCATCTCATTTTTTTCCTCCAAATTCAAAATCCTTCTACTTCGCTGTATTTACTATTTTTTTTTGTGAAGAGTGTTTGACCCTCCTTGCATGTTCACTTTGTGAACACTGGCTCAGCACTTCTGCAGCGATGTAGAACCATTTTGAAGTTGGAGAAATGAGATAGGAGTTTTTCGACACCCTAACTGTCTTGAACCGGACGCATGTGCATTGCAGAGCTAGACAAGATGAGCATTTGTGGTTAAAAAGTTTATAAATATTCATTTATTTAGGAAAATGACTGATCATTTCTCTAGATAAGACCCTCCTTCTTCGGCTGGGATCATTTAGAGCCATTTGAAGCTTCATTTAAACTGCATTTTGGAAGTTCGTGGGCACCATAGAAGTCCACTATATGGAGAAAATTCCTGAAATGTTTTCCTGAAAAAAAACCCCAATTTTTTTACAATAAAGGAGAAAGGAAGGAAGACATCTTGGATGACAAGGGGGTGAGTAATTTATCTATAAATTTTTGTTCTGGAAGTGGACTAATCCTTTTAAACTGATTTCCCCCTGAGAGACTCTTATGAGTTCTGTTAGCTGGTTATTAGCTGGTTATCCTTCTTATTCTTCAGCATGAAAGTAAGCCTATCGGTGAGACTTCCGGTTCATTAGCCGCAATAGGGAAATAATGAGAAGAATAACAGTGTGCAGTAAACGGTACAAATGATTAAGATAATACATTATAATAATATGGTAAGACACACCAATTTGCAATATCAAGCAGCAAAACAAACTGTTTTGTACAGCTAAAAATAGCTGGACTTGGATGATAATGGATGCCAGATCCATAAAATCTGTGAATCAATAACATACAGTACAGCAACATATGCTGATTCCTGAACGAATAACTCTTATGAGGCAGTTCTTTTTATCAGTAACAAACAGCGCAATCAGTGACGTCTGATTTCATCACGAATGACTCTATTGTGGCGATTCTATCTATCAATAACTTAGAGTGCGTTAATTTACTCTGGTTAGCCAACAAATTGTTCTAATGAGCCAGTACTTTTTGTTTATCAAGAACAAACAGTGGTACCAATGAAATCTGATTAAGTCCGATTCCTGCACAAATGACTTTTATGGTTCTTTTTTTTTATCATGAACAAACAGATTGACCTAAGAAAATGGCTGTTATGAAGCAGTTATGTTTAATGAATCAATAACATTCAATTACGAGAATTAACTGTGTATTCTAATTCCCAGAGGGATGACTCTTATGAGCCGTGTCTTTTTGTTTATCAATAGCAAACAGCGCAATAAGTCCAATTCTTGCACAAATGATTCTTATGAGTCAGTTGTTTTTAGTGAATCAAAAATGCACAGCACAATCAGTAAAGTCAGATTTCTGAGCAGTTATTTTTAGAGAATCAACAACACTAAAAATCATAACCATTTAACCCTGACTTGTATCGTTTTAGAACTGTATTAAAATAATTTTTTGTTTGCTATATCTTGTTAAAATAATCTCATCATCAGTTGACAACAGACCGTTGTCTCACCACTCTTGCAGCTGTAAAAGCAGTTTGTGCCTCTGAGGTTTGTTTTTGTAGGTTTGCATCTGTTTATTCTTGTGACTGCTTGTGCACGTTGTATATAATATACATAACAATACATGTTTGTTTTTGCTGTAAGCAGGTTTTTTGTTCATGATTGGATACCTAAGTATACATTTATTTGCACATATTTTGGTCTGTGCATATACTTTTGTGCATGTGTGGGGGTGTAGTTCCTCACCAGTCCTGTCCCAGGATTATAGCTGTGAAGGTGGAGGCCAAAAGGCCGAGCATCCCCAGCAGAGCCTGCCAGGGGCTCTCCAGCAGCAGTGCTGCCAAAATCAGAGCTCCACTCAGGGGGTTATTTAGTAGAATCACACGTGAGATCCCACGCAAACAGCACTCAGCCAGCTGCAGTGGGAAGAATTTATCTTGGAGAGAGAACATGGGGAAAAACGGAAAGAGATGGAGAGAGATAAATAGAGAATTCACCAAAAATGAAAACGATGTTGTCATTTATTGTTGTTTCAAAACCTACACTCTTAAAAATAAAGGTGCTTTACAATGCTGTAGAAGAACCTTTTTTGTCTAAATGATTCCATAAAGAATCTTTAACATCTGAAGAATCTTTCTGTTTCACAAAAGATTCTTTGTGGCGAAAGAAGGTTCAGATTGTAAAAAGATAAGAAAGAGATGGTTCTTTGTGGAACCAAAAATGGTTCTTCTATGGCACCGCTGTGAAGAACCTTTTAAAGCACATTTATTTTTAAAAGTGAAAATACTTTTTTTTTTTTCTTTATTCTGCAGAATACAAAAGATGGTTAGCAGAATCTGTTAATAGCAGATATTAATGTTCTCTTCAGAAAAAATGGGGATGGGAACTAAGGGCTGTCAGTCTCCAAAAAAAAAAAGCATAATTAAAGCCTCATAATATGAATATTATAATATTAATTTTTAATATACTATATTCCACATGTTCTGACCTGTTCTGACTTTGTCTAAAATTTTTGCATTGAAAATCACACTTGACAACCTTGGTCACCATTAACTTTCATTGTATTTAATTTCATCCTTTTGAATTCTCAAGAAACCCATACAGGTTTAAAAAGACATGCGTGTGTACATGACAACAGAATTTTCATTTCTGAGTGAATTTTTGCTTTAAAATAGCTGTGCATGAGATATCCATGTGGTCGCACATCCCTCTGAATCATGACATCAATACTTTTCATGTTACAATGTAATATAATACACAAAAAGCAATAGTCCTTTTAACTAACACACATGGTGTACTTGAATATACATCTCATCAATACAAATAAAATGTGTATATCTATTAAGCATTTATACTTTATCACTTATTTTTATAAACTGCTATGTGGAAGATGCTTTCTTAGTTTGTCATTTTATAATGCATTTCATGTTCTGTAAAACAATATTTTGTGTAGTCTTTGTCAAGTTCCTGACTTCAACAGTACTAGTACATTTTATTAGTATGACCTGAATGTTCTGTACTGTAGTGTAGCCATCTCTTACCCTGCATGTGAGTATGTAATTGTTGCATTTCTCCAGTGCAGTACAGCAGGGCACTGACGACACGCTGTTTTAGGCCTCCGGGCTGCTGTGGTGTGGTTTTTTCCAAAATCCACATGTTGCCAATCGAAACCATGCAAGCACTAGAGATTTTCAGACTGAACTCTGACTAATCCAGACTTCCGCTTACTTAATGTCCTCTCCCCCTTTTTTCTTACCCTTTCCCCAGTCTTTTTCTTCTAGACATCCTGTGTTCTGTACTCACTCACTTCTCTTGTTCTCTTTTCTCATGTGAAGGTTAATATTATATATTATTTAACTCATGTATTGTAACACATTTGCCCTGACTAAGCAGAGAGGGACAAAGGTCACTTGTAGCATCTTTTGATCATTCATGTTTCTGTTACCCTTGTGTTTTTGTGCACTTTTTATAATATTTGTTCTGTTTTGAGAGCAATTGCAGCGTAAAAGAACATATTGGTGTTTCTGTCTTATTTTTTTAATTCATCACTTCAAGCTTTTTTTTCAGATCTGAAGTCCATTCTTTTTAAAATCTAAAAACTAATGTAATACACAACACAGCCCCTCTTTAAACGTGAATATACATTAAAAAGTAAATAAACAGAAACAGAACTTCATTCATGTGTATTGTGCGACAAGAGTATCATTTGTGAACCCAAACTGCACCTGCAGCTGCATTATGTAATCAGCATTCGTTGCTGAAAGAGGGACCCACAGTTCAGTCTTTGGCACGTCTGTTACATAATAAAAGTGTTGCCGGAACAAAAAGAGATTTACTTTCAACATGCAAGAGGCCAGTGAGTAAGCAGTTTGTAGTCTAAATGAGTCTGTCAACAAATGACGTCAACTTGTTTCCGTGTGGAGTTCTAGAGAGCGGTGGGGATAGATAGATAGATAGATAGATAGATAGATAGATAGATAGAAAAAAACTCCATCCATCACTCATTTTCCATTTCTTGTTATTTTTTTCACTCAACTAGTTCTCCAGTGTTCAGTCAAAGGTTGAATTATTGACTGCAGTCATGCTGAATTACTGAATGCAAGCAGAAACCAGACAGAAATACAAAGACACCCACACAAGCACAGAGAGGGAAAGCATAGAGGTAATTGTCCAGCCTCTCCCTACTGATGCTGTTTATGAGGTATTTGTGAATAGCATAAAAATACCCACCATGGCCTTGACAGTCACAGTCTGTCTGAACTACCAATAGAAAGCTAACTACTCACAGTCAAGGCTGCTTAAAATAAAGTAGGTGTATTGTAGTTACATGTGTAAGTACCTGAATTATATAATTTCTCCCCAAAAGCTTTCATTACTGTGTATGTTATATAGAAGAAGCAGATAAAATGTGGTGGTTTGTGCAGAGTTATTTTGCAGTCTCACTCTTGTCCCTGTTCACTTTTTTTAAACTCTTGCCATCAATTTTTCAAGCGCATCTGTTTGTGTGTGGGTTGAGGCAACCCAGAAGCAAACGCCCTTCCATTGATTGATAGTCACCCTGACTCAAAGTCTCTGAGTTTCTGACTGATGAAGAGGTGGATGGAGTGAGGCAGTAGTAGGAAATGCTAGAGGAAACAAAGCAAGAAATGTGTACTTGGTTTGTTTTGAGGTTAGTATACCTTTTGCACATGTTAATGATGGGTTAATATATATTATAGATTCTGTGTGTATGTTTAGGTGTTTGTAAGGTCTTTGTGATTGACACAGAGGACACTGTGATCTTGCGATCTGAGTGACATTCTCCTTGCGTGGACAGAACTGGTCGATGTTCACTCATTTACAATGTCTCAGGCACACACACAGAGGCTCTAATTAAGGATGCACAGACTGTCTGGCCAGTTGTAGATCGTTAGCCCCGCATGTGCTGGAGTCAGAACACAATTATCTGGCTGTGTAGTGCAGTGGCCTCGTGATCTGTGCTCCAATTCACCCCACCCACAGCTTAGATCTGGGTAAAGCTGCTCTGGGAGGCCTCAGTGAAGCTGTATGTGTTATTTTCTTAAAGGGACAGTTTATCCAAAAATGAAAATTCTGTCATTTTTCTCATCCTCGTGTCATTGCATGTGTTGACTTTCTTGACTTTCTGTGTGTGTGACCTTGTATGACTTTGTTTCTTCTATGGAACACAAAAGGTGTTTTTGATAATGTGTCTGTGTTTTGTTTTTATTCCATGCAATAAAACTCAATGGTGTTCATAGTTATTTTGGACCCTACTGACTTTCATTTGTGTTCTGCAGATGAAAAAAAAAAGTCATTCATGTTTGTAACAACATGAGAGTGAGTAAATGATGACAGAAAAATAATTTCAGATGATCTATTTTATTAATCACACTGTTTTTAAGCCAGTGCATATATATGCGACATTTGAAATGTCACCTATTATGCCCCTTTTTACAAGATGTTATATAAGTCTCAGGTGTCCCCAGAATGATGAGTTTAGGCTCAAAATACCCCACAGATCTTATTATAATTCAAAGCAGAAATGCGCTGTTTGTCACGAATCCTGTCCATGGTCTTTGGTCTGCCCGCCACAAGAGGTCGCCTGTGCATCATATTGACTCTCACACTATACAGACTGTTGCACTACACCCTGGACTACATTTCCCATGCTCCACTTCATCCATTACGCACACACCTGCAGCCAATCACACACAGTATAAATACAAGTTCCCAACTATCATTCACTGGTACTGTCTAGCGTTTAGCCCTCTCCAAGTGTTAGCTACATTGCGGAGCCTTTTCGAGTTTTCTGAGCCTAGTTTAGTCTTGTTTCCAGAATGGTTATCCTAGTCTTGATCCTAGCCTGTTATCTCGTCCTGTCTGTTTGCAGACTGCCCTGGATTTATTGCCTGTTGTGGATTTACCCTTTGTCTTGCCGTTTCGGACTCTGTTCGCCCCTTGTTTGAGTTATTCTGTCTGCATTACCCGTTTGGCTTACCCCCCCGGATTACGTTTGCCCCCGATCGACCCTCACCTGTCCCTGTATTACTCTTGTGTTTTACCCTGTTTATATCTGTTTGCTGGTGTCGACCCTGCCTGTGTCTGACCATGTCTCTGTTTATGAATAAAAGCTTGCATATGGATCCGCCCGCTTCACGTCTCGTAACACTGTTGTCGTGCATGTCCCTTTAAATGCAAATGAGCTGCTGCTCCCCGCCCCCTTTTCCAGAACAAGCTGTGTCTTTATAGCTCGTAGCTCAGATACTCTGCCAAAAACATCTGTTTGGTTTTGATTATCATGTTCATCCCACTGAAATCATGCATTTTAAAGCCATATCAGATTAAACTTCTGATATACGGTATTCTGAGCGCACACATCCGAAGCGAACACACAGAAAGCGGCTGTCACACGGCATGTGAGTACTAAGCTAAGTTCTCTTTCATGTCTTATTGCGCTTAAACTGTCAAATATATATATATATATATTTTTTTTTTAAGTTTGTTAAAAACACAAGTTACAAAAACACAGTTAGTTATGTCTGTGAAGATAAACAGCTGGGAAAGAAATCGCATGTTTATATTAGAGCTCTGTATTAAGTGACAGCAGAGCTAGTACCAATACTACTGTCTATGCTGTTAGTATGACCCAAACAATTTAATAAAAACAGAAAATCACTCACTGCTCTGGAGTGAAGAACTTATATAGCTCTAATAAGAAATTTCTTACTTGAATGCTACTTTTAAATGCTGAAGACAAACATGGTGGATTGTGTGCGGCTTACTGAGGGCGGGGTCTCTGAAATACAGCAGTGTCCGTCAACAGTTGTGGGTGGGGCTTGTAAAATGTGACGTCACCTTTTACAGATTCTGTAAACTTGCTCTGAGACACTGCTTATGATTTATGGGGATTTAAAAAACAAATGAGTGGCTGGATTTTTATCATTATGGGGTGGTTTTGTACAGACACTACCAACAAACATTTATGTTCAAACAACATGTAAAAGTGAATTTTGCATAATAGGTGCCCTTTAAAGGCCAACTATACAATCTAATCTAAGGATTCCCAAACTTAATTAAAACATAATTTTAATAAACATTTATTTTAATTTTACATTTTATATTTGATTAGTTCTTTGTTTTCCATTAATTCACAAACCCCCAGTTTGGAAAAACTCGAGCCATTCTAAATGATTTTCTGTAGTGTTGTAGATTTAATAATAAGGAGATGCACACTGATGCATTAAACATCTCTCTGTATGAGACAGAGATTGTTCATTCCTCTATATGTGTTTGTGTATGCTTGTATAGAGGAGTGTAGGTGCAACTCTGGCAATTTGATAATACCTAGAATATCAAAATCAACCGCGGGCGGGAGATCATTTTCTTATCTAGCACCCAAACTCTGGAGCAATCTACCCTACAATGTTCGGGACGCAGACACACTCTGTCAGTTTAAATCTAGATTAAAGACCCATCTCTTTAACCTTGCTTACACATAACACATCAACATATTCTTATAATTCAAATCCGTTAAAGGATTGTTAGGCTGCATTAATTAGGTCAACCGGAACCGGGAACACTTCCCATAACACCCGATGTACTCAGTGCATCGTCAGAAGAATGGCATCTACGCTAATATTAGTCTGTTTCTCTCTTATCCCGAGGTAACATTAACCACCAGATCCAGTCCGTATCCAGATCAGATGGTCACTGCAGTCCCCCGGATCCAGTCCGAACCCAGCCCAGATGGTGGATCAGCACCTAGTGACGACCTCTACAGCCCTGAATGTCATCGGAGTCCACATCAACTAGATGAGCCCCAGAGACGGATCCACAGTGAAGACCTCGTCACCTAGACGGCTGTCGGCACAAGACCACGGGACCTTTGGCTAGAGGAGAACTGGCCCCCCGACTGAGCCTGGTTTCTCCCAAGGTTTTTTTCTCCATTTGTCACCGATGGAGTTTTGGTTCCTTGCCGCTGTCGCCTCTGGCTTGCTTAGTTGGGGACACTTTCTCTCAACACAATATTGCATTTTATTTTATTGTTTTTGATTAACTACCTTTACCTAAAATGTGAGTGTTTACTGTTGCCTTTGGCATTGTTGATGTACTGTTTCCTATCTAATACTGTACAGCCGCTTTGTCACAATTCTGTATTGTTAAAGGCGGTATATAAATAAAGGTGACTTGACTTGACTTGACTTGACTTGTTGGTGAGCTGGACAACACTAAGCAGTTGCCATGTTTTATACGACTGCTGCTTTTTAGCATATACATGTGCACATCCACACACACATACACACACTATTCCTCAATGTCACTGATTGAATAAGCAACACACCTTAAAGGTTACACTGACAAACCCAGATAAATGACATTGAGAGCTGTAAGAGTCTGGTTCTGTTTTATGGAAACAGTTAAGCAAATGTTCTTTTGCATTCCATGCTTCTCCGAGACACTTTTAATATTCCTTTCCAAGAATCAATGCGCTTTATGTATACCTGTACTCAATTATATATTGTACTCAGGTTATATATTCCTATATGATATACTACATAATTTTCTTATGATGTAATTGCAGTTTGTTTCTGCAGGATAAATTATTTATAAATTATTAATTCGTTCAACAACATGACTTTAACTCTTTTTTTTTTGTACAAAATTTTAATGTGGAAGGCAGATTCTATACCAGTTTTGTGAGTTATCTGAATTTGGCCATTTAGCTCCACCACCACTCTTTGTGTCCTTTTAAAGGTCAGTCTTGCTAGAAGCTGCAAGCACAAATTAGGTTCCACAAAGTACAAGGAGGAGATAAAGGAGAGAGGTTGGGCTGGCCCGATTAGATCTGAGGCTGATCGATAGAGGATATATGATCTGGTTCAGTTTTCGGCAGCAGAGAGAGACTAATGTTTGCAGAGAGAGAGAGCATGAATATGTGTGTGTGTGTGTGTGTGTGTGTGTGAGAGAGAGAGAGAGAGAGAGTGTAGTTTAAAGAATGTATGCCACAGCCACTGAGCTGACTAATGGCTGTTCATAGCAAGTCTTCAGTTGACCACAGGGAATAGATGAGTTTAGGAGGAGAGAGCGGAAATGAGATATGGATATGGATAGAAAGAGAGTGAGACAGTGTGAAAGGACATAAATTGTTCTGAGAAAACAGTTTAAACCCTGCTGAACTTTCCTGCATCCCCCAATCTCCCTTTACCTACTTTTCTTCACAGGATTGTTATAAATGAAGACAGTTTCTCTTAGTCTTAACCTCAGATGACACATCCCCGGGTTGACTGCAGTGGATTCAATGGTCATTTGATGCAGATTGCACACATAAGCAGCTTCAGGGAGTCCGAGTGCACAGAGTGGTATTGTGAAATTATCTATTCTAGATTTACATGTCCCTAAATGTCACATAAAAACAAAACAAATTAAATTTAGATCTCTCAGATTTCTTTCATGTGCAGTTCCTGGCCAGAATAAACTGCAAAGTGGACCAAACTATTATGGTGTGTGCACACCAAAAGCAAATTTAAAGTCCCCATGAAATAAAAATGAAAGTTTTTTGGCTTTTAGTATTAATATGTTAGCAATAAGGTTATCTATATGGTAGTGTGTTTTAAACCAATGACAAAATTCAGATTTAGAAGATATAAGCATTCAAAACTTACAGTCTCTAATTTCCGCCAGTATGGATTAATGATTTTGATGACATCACCCTGCACTTCAGCTTCTTCTCAAACTTTTTGTCCAATCAAATGCTCTCTAGAATCCGAAACGTCCCGCCCCCTACACACCGAAGCTGCAGCTGAAATCGGTCAATTGTTCACAGAAATTGTATTTTCTATACGGTAAATGGCATGTAGTGCACTATACAGGGGATAGGGAACCATTCAGACAGTGTAAATATGCTTTCTGTTGGGGCGAATGTAGTCTGGTTTCGCAATGTGTCGCAGTGCGCACACAGTCTGCTCCCATCCAAAGTCAATGCAAAGACACAGATAGACACAGATTCACACGGGGTGATGCAAATTGACAAACGAGGTGGAAACGAACTTTGATCCTCCGCGCAATTTCATTTCGAACAGAAAGTTCACATGATGCGTTGTTGCGCAAGCCAATCAGTGAAGAACCTATTTGACACGCTCGCTTGTATCGGAAAATAGAGGAAAGCATTATGCGATGATTTTATTCACACAAATAACACGAAAAACATTGCGTGCATAATCTAGCAATAATGTGGTTGAGTATACTTGTTTTGCGTTTGGTGGGCAGGCAGCATTTTTTCTTCTCATACGAGTACATTTTATGGGCCTGTTCCAGCTTTATCCACGTCCAGCTATTTTTAGCTGTCCAAAAGAGCTTGTTTTGCTGCTTGATATTGCAAATTGGTGTGTCTTACCATATTATTTTAATGTATTGATTATGAGCACACTGGTTTGTAGTGCAAACAGTTTTTTCTATTTACTGCATGTTGTTATTCTTCTCATTATTTCCCTGTTGTGGATAACGAACCGGATGAACCCATAGTCTTTCTTCCGCATCAAAGAAAAAGGTGAATAAGGTGGTTTTGCTCTCTGAGACTCTTTACAATGCTCTTAGGGAAACAGATTCTTAAACTAGAGTTTAATAATAATCTGCTATAAAAATGTTCATCCATTAAAAGCTTTGAGAGAATTTGGGTGTGTGTGGGTGTAGTATGTCCCTTAATTCAGTCATGCAGAAGAAGGGCATCTGCCATGACTCACACTGCTAGTTCTTCTGGGCAATGGGACAACTTCTCACAGATGTAGATCTGGCTGTGCTTCTCACAGAATGGATTGGGAACTCAGAACACTTCTTATACCAGAAGCTAATTGACACTTCGCAGGGAGTTTGATTGACAGGTGATCTGACCAGTCATATCACTGAATCTGCCGTTTTGTCCAACAAACAAACCAGACAGGAGAGTAGATTAACTTCAGTGGACTTAAACTTAAAAAAAATGGTGTGTGTTGATGATGTCCTTCCACGGCTGAAATAAAATACCTTTTAATGTCAGTCATATTTATTTTATGCTTTAACTAGTAAATATATAGATGATCAGTTCATGTGCCACCACAATACAGTATTTGTTTAAATTCATTATTCATTAAAAAAATGACAAAATTTGAAAGCAGAGATTTTGTTTCATACAAGATGTAACCTGTTCTGTCTTGTCTGTCAGCACATCATCAGTTTCCTCTTTTCTCCGTGATGTATTTTTCACTTTTTATTTTATTTTTCACTTCAGAGTGAAAACAATCATGGCCGCCATAATGAAGTGTCATTCCAAACTGAAGTGCTCAAAACTAGCCATTTCAAAGGGCTCTTTGGAATAAAGGATTTCGAAGGGTTCAACTGATGGACACTTCGGGCCCCCATGACCCTTTGTGCACATTCTTTGCATGATGACAGCGCCTCTGTATGGACACGGGATGATGACTTAGAAGGACACTTTAAGAAACAGTTGGATGGTCCCCTACACCCTTAAACCCTTCGAAGCTCTCATGTAAAATTCAATACAGCATCTATTCGGATTAAAGGAGAAGTCCACTTCCAAAACAAAGATTCACATATAATGTACTCACCCCCTTGTCATCCAAGATGTTCATGTCTTTATTTCTTCAGTCGTAAAGAAATTATGTTTTTTGAGGAAAACATTTCTGCATTTTTCTCCATATAATGGATTGGTATTTTTTGAACTTCCAAAATGCAGTTTAAATGCGGCTTCAAATGATCTCAAATGCGGTTGTAAACGATCCCAGCCAATGAAGAAGGGTCTTATCTAGCGAAATGATCGGTTATTTTCATTTTAAAAAAAATTCAATTTAAATACTTTTTAATCTCAAACGTTTGTCTTGCCTTGCTCTCCCTGAACGCTGTGTATTCTGACTCAAGACAGTTAGGGTATGTCGAAAAACTCTATTTTCTTTTTTCTCCCTCAACTTCAAAAATCATTTCAAAATCATCCTACATCGCTGCAGAAGTACCGACCCAGTATCTGGAAAGTGAACATGCAAAGAAGATCAAACACCCTTAACAAAAAAGGTAGAACTGCGTTATAGGACGATTTCAAAGTTCAGGGAGAACAGGAGATGGGAGTTTTTCGACATACCCTGATTATTTCATGAAGAGGAAAAAAACAGTCCAGGCAGAGTAAGACAAGACGAGCGTTTGACATTAAAAAAGTATATAAATTGTATTATTTTTATAAAAATAACCGATTGTTATGCTAGATAAGACCCTTCTTTCTCGGCTGGGATCGTTTACAACCACATTTGGGATCGTGTGAAGCCGCATTTAAACTGCATTTTGGAAGTTCAAAATCGAGGCACCATATCAGTCCATTATATGGAGAAAAATCCTGAAATGTTTCCTCAAAAAACATAATTTCTTTACAACTGAAGAAAGAAAGACATGAACATCTTGGATGACAAGGGGGTGAGTAAATTATTTGTAAATTGTTGTTCTGGAAGTGGACTTCTCCTTTAAGGTTTAAAGCTTGACTACAGAACAACTGACTCATAAGAGCTGGTTTAGTGAATCAAGTTTTGTCCAATTTTTGACCAGATCCAGTAAGTTAAAAAAAAAAAGGAAGTGAAAAAATAAACATGTTAACACATTTTTCATTTGCTTAGCAATGTTGTTTAATGTATAGTTCTTAAATGTTCTAAAAGAATCATTAATAGAACTAGTACGGAACCAGATCCAGGGCTGGAATCATTCTCTATGATCCCAACTCACAGATCAGTTACAAAACACATGCAGATCAGCTTTGGAGGGCAGCCTGGGGTTTAGAGTGTTTATGCGAATGGAGAGGAAGCAAATAATCCCAGGGTGAGGCTTGTTGATTTGCCCTCTCACTGTCTGTTTCTTCATCCTCTCATTTTTCTAGTGACTGGTAATGTGTTTTCCTCGGAAGCGTTGCTGCCTGGTATTCAAATCACACACTATCATTATCGCAAGACTTATTTACCGTTTTATGTGTGTGTGTGCTCAGCTGTTTGTGTGCTGGTGTGCCATCCATCATGTCTCCCAGTGTTTTGTGGGCGCAGCAACAATTTGTCATGTCACACTCCTGCCAGTTTGATTTTGGCCCGCCAGGCACACTCTCTCTCCCAGTCACGACTGCTCTCTCTTTTTTCACTCGCTCTCTCTATCAATCCACCCTCTCCGTCTCCATAACAACCAAAGGAGTTTAGCCTTGACAGTTTGGTGGAATGGCGTCTTTTCTGAGCCACGTTCGGTAATTCATACTCACACACTCTCTCAAGTGCAACGGCTCTGTCTTGAATTCGCTGAGACTCTCAAGCAAAAGACCTTGTAATTCCTCTCCACTTCTCTGCAGGCTACAGACCTCCTTCATAGCACATCCGACACACACACGGAGCTTATGAAGCATTTTAGATTATATTTGTGCTGAAGTGTTTGATCAGTGAGTGGGGATGGGTTCATCTCTGGAAACTGGGTCAGCATAATTCATTTTTCTCCCACTGAGACATGACACTGTGTGTGTGCATGGTCGTGTTTGGTTTTGCCAACATCGTCAAGATCGAATGTTTCCACAAGGATAGTAAAACCTGAAACACACTGGAGCAGCCAACAGTCCACAAGGAAGATGTCTTAATGTGCATGATAAATAATGTCTTTATGGATATGTAAAAAGCCAGAAAGATTTGTGTCTTATTTAGATTTAGGGAATGTACAATACTCATTCTTACATCTATGGCTACAGTTATTGGTTTGGGTGTCATCTAGCCAAAAGCTAGGAGGATTCATCCTTTTAATAGCAGTCAGAGGACCTTATGCAACTGAATTCATAACCAGACACTCTGTAAAAGGTCTCCAATTAAAGGTGTTATTTATATATTTTTTTTGGGGTGTGTGCATGTTGGAGAAAAGAATGGGAGCCCTTTAAAAGGTTCTGTGGTTGTTTAATTGTCATTGCCGTTGAAGGTCATGTAGTTTCAGTGGTATGAGTCAGCATACTGCTCCTTCAGTGGCCCATCATGCATCTGGACACATTCACTTTTAATTAAAGACCGAAAATGGCAAATCAGTTTCATTCAGTTTTCATTCATGTTTTTATCATTCATCTAATTTGTCCCTTTGACTGTGTCACTTTTCGGTCAACCCATTTCAACCATTTTAAAAGCACTTCAGCTTCCTAAAAAACAGTTTTCCTGTACAATATAAGGCTCTTTAAGAAAATGCTTACTTAAACGTATACACATATGGAGGATTTCTTGTTTGTTTTCTATTTTTTTTTTAAACAAATGGATAAACAAGTGACTTATTATGTCTCGTTTGAATATGTTATATAAGTCTCAGGTGACCCCAGAATGTGTCTGTTAAGTTTCAGCTCAAAATACCCCACAGATCATTTATTATATCATTTTGAAAATGTCTATTTTGAGTGGAAGCAGAAACAAGTTTTCGTGCATGTCTCTTTAAATGCAAATGAGCTGCTGCTCCCTGCCCCCCTTTTCTAGAATATGGCTGTATCTTTACAGCTCATACCTCAGATGCTCTGCCAAAAACATCTGTTTGGTATTAATTATCATGTCTAGAGTGCTGAAATCATGCGTTTTAAATCATATTAGTTTAAACTATGTGATATACAGTTTTCTGAGCACACACATCCGAAGCACGCACACAGAAAGTGGCTGTCATGTGGCATGTGAGTACTAATAGTCTCTTCTCTTTTATGTCTTATTGCGCTTAAACTGTCAAATACACACAGGTTTATGTTAAAAATACACAGGAGTGACAAAAACAGTTGGATATGTCTGTGAAGGTAAACAGGTGGGAAATAAATTGCATATTTATATTAGATCTGTGTGGCAGCAGAGTAATATACAGTAAATCAATAAATCCACTGTTCTCTTGTCTCCTCTGAGGCTGGGACTCTAAATAGTGTTGTGTGCTTGTCTGTGCAGCCAATTACAGAACAGTTAGCATGCTTTGCTCAAACTTTCGCTGTAGTGTTCAGACTGGTACACCGTTTTCACTTGTAAAAACACAATGGTGGCACCGTGGGTGGAAACGTGCAGATTAAGGGGCGGTAATATTTTAACAAGATCCCCAAAATCTGAGCGGCTCGTTTTTTCACATGCTTGAAGAAAGGGTCTTACCAAAACAAAGTTACTGGTTTTTGCGTTTTCTGGGTTGGTAGATGCACCAGGGACCTTAAACATGGAAAAGGTCAGATTTTCATGATATGTCACCTTTAAATGTTTTATTAGTCTCATACGTGGTATAATTGTCTGAGGGGTGCTTTTGTCCCCAAAATCAGAAGCGTGGACTGCAGATTAAGTTACATAACATTTACATGGCCATTTGATATTGTGAATACTATTTGTATTCAATATGACACACAGTGGAATTTTTTAGAAAGGAAAATTTAAACGAAAAAGAATAATTGTGAATAATTTACTGCCAATTATGTAAATAATTTGTAATCATGTAATCCATAAAAAGTAACTGTAATCTGATTACAAGCATTTTAAAACGTCATGTAATCTTAATACAAGTGCTACATTTTTGGAATCTGATTACATAATCCAAATGACATGTAATCAGTTACTACACAGCACTGTATATACACCAAAAAATACACCTCTGCATCTCTCACTAAATAAAACAAAACTCCCAGCTCTTTTTATAATGCGTCTGGTTTATGTCTCTCTCTGCTCTCTGGTTCATTCCAGGTGATCTCTCACACTCATAGTAACATTTCTGCTGATCTGAGAGCAGTTCTCCTATTTCATTTTAGGTAATAATAGATCTGAATGGATGACGCAGTGCCTTAATTAGCATTTCACATCCTACTCAAATGAAACTCCTGAGCTTGTGATGACAGTCTCTGGGGAGACTCGCCTGTGAATGAGAGTCTATGTGTCGTGTGTGGAGGTGTTTGGGTGTCAAGCCTGACGAGGCAAAAATAGAACAGCCAAAACTTGTAGATTTAGCACATAGATGCAACACGACCGACATGCACAAGTGTGTCATCAGTGAGTTTAATTTAATAACTCAAGGCACTGCTCTGCATGTGTGTGGCCCTAGGCCCATATCACAGTGGTCCATTTCTTTTCTGTGGTTTAATCTTATTTTCATCCGTTTAATAATTTATTTCTTGGACGAGACAGTCATGGGCTGCTCTGAATACCAAAAAGTCAGAGAGCCAACCTCACGTGCCTCATCTCTCCCTCCATCAAACATACAGCTCGGCAGACTCAGTGCCCTCCCATTATTTTCTTTATCTCTTTCTAATCCTTTCCCTTTGCCTTTATCTCACTCCCTCTCTTTCATTTCCACCTTACTTCTTTCTATGGGTTTATGACCATTTCAGTTCTGTTCTCCAGTCAGAAAACCATCCTATTCTATTCGCACTTCGTATCCTTTCATCTATTTCTTTCATGTTCCCTCTCACTTTTAAGTTTCCCCAGTCCCCAGTTTCATTTTGAGATTTATTGGCAAGACAAATGATAGCTCTTTTGTACTGCCAAAGATGTAGCATTTTAGACAATAAACTCCTTGCGTCATTCACTCGCTCTCCTTCTCAGCAAGGAGACAGCAGTCCTTCATTTGTCGTTTCATGATGTACTACCGCATTTAAAATGCATTTCCATTACATCTGAGAACTATAAAAATCCCAGCGTGCAAATGCACACACACACACACACACACACACACACACAGAGCTGATTCACAGCTTGATCTTGCAGCTCCCGCAGAGCTGGACTGGACAGGGTGGGGATTTGTGTCTGACTGCAGGAGGTGCTCTCTAATGTGTACGTGGCTGGTCTTTTCATACACTAGCTTTGCTGCAAAACCTAGTGAGTTGCCCACATAGATATCATTTAATGTACTGATCCACCCAAAATGAATATGACAGCAAAATGTATTCACATAATGTTACATACCTGTATGCTGTTATTTTCTGTATCATGTATTTTTTTTGCTTTACTTAAATTGCATGTTGCAAACAAAATGCATGTTTTCACTTTAGTACTGACCTGAATAAGATATTTCACATTAAAGACATTTACATATAGTCCACTAGAGAAAATAATAGTTGAATTTATAAAAATTACCCCATTCAAAAGTTTACATACACTTGATTCTTAACACTGTAATGTTACCTGAATGATCCACAGCTGTTTTTTTTTTTTTTCTTTTAAGTGATAGTTGTTCATGAGTCCCTTGTTTGTCCTGAACAGTTAAACTGCCTGTTGTTCTTCAGAAAAATCCTTCATGTCCCACAAATGTTTTGGTTTTTCAGCATTTTTGGGGATTTGAACGCTTTCCAACAATGACTGTATGATTTTGAGATCCATCTTTTCACACTGAGGACAACTGAGGGACTCAAAAGCAACTATTACAGAAGGCTCAAACGCTCACTGATGCTTCAGAAGGAAAAACGATGCATTAAGAGCCGGGGGTGAAAACTTTTAAACAGAATGAAGATGTGTACATTTTTCTTATTTTGTCTAAATATCATATTTTTTCATTTAGTACTGCCCTTCAGAAGCTACAGAAGATACTTACGTGTTTCTCAGAAAACAAAGTAAGTTAAATTCACCCTGATCTTCAATTCAAGACATTTTCACCCCCAGCTTTGGAGCTGGAGCATCAATGAGCGTTTGAACCTTCTGTAATAGTTGCATATGAGTCCCTCAGTTGTCCTCAGTGTGAAAAGATGCATCTCAAAATTATACAGTTATTGTTGGAAAGAGTTCAAATACACAAAAATGCTGAAAAACCAAAGAATTTGTGGGACCTGAAGATTTTTTTCTGAAGAACAGCAGCCAGTTTAACTGTTCAAGACAAACAAGGGACTCATGAACAACTATCACTAAAAAAAAAAAAAAAAAAAAAATTGGGTCAATTCAGGTAACACAGTAAGAATCAAATGTATGTAAACTTTTGAACAGGGTCATTTTTATAAATTCATCTATTATTTTCTCTTGTGGGCTTTATGTAAACATCTTTTATGTGAAATGTCTTATTCAGGTCAGTACTAAATAAAAAATAACATGCATTTTGTATGATCCCTTATTCTGGTAGAATAATTAACTTTTTGCAGATTCTGCAAGGTGTATGTAAACTTTTGATCTCAAGTGTATATCATTTACTTAATACTTGTTTATTTTTGTACTTTTATGCTTAAAGTATTGAATTGCTAGCTTAGCAAAATGTGCAAATTCCAAACTCTTGGAATTAGTTCTGAGTTGCTGTCTATTTTGATTTAGTTGCTGCCTTAGATAACAGCTTCCTATGTTTGCAGTAGACAGCGCAGCAGATCTAGTGACTGAGAGGATCAGCTTCCCAGGTGTGCAGAAACCGATGAAAGAGTCTGAGCTCTCTTTTGACATTATTCTCTCCTTTTTTTTGTGCAGACAGGTGTGAAGGCAGGTCTGTCTGATAGGTTGGTGTGTGTGTATGTGTGTGTGTGTGTGGTTTGACCATTGCCCAGAGCCCTTAAAGCTGACCTATTCTCTGATGTAAAACTGGAGAGATGCCAGCTGATGCATCATTGTATATTACCTGACGTCAGAACTTCCGTCATCTTATCCACCTTATTTTTCAATGCGGAAGTAAGCTGTTTTCTGGTAATGTGGTAGACGTCCGGTTCATAATCCACCATAGGGAAATAACGAGAAGAATATCGAAGTGCAGTAAACAGTTTGCACTACTGTTCATAATTAAGATAATACAAATAAATAATATGGTAAGACACACCAGTTTGCAATATCAAGCAGCAAAACAAGCTTTTTGTGCAGCTAAAAATAGCTGGAAGTGGATGAGCCGGAAGCCAGACACAAAAAATTTACAAATGGCTGCACCCACTCTTATGGAAAAATAAGGTGGATACATTTGCATGCACAGTCAGCACACACACACATTTCACAGTTCTTGCCACTTTATGTTTCCCTCTCTCTACCTGTCCTATCACTTTTGACATTTCTCTTCTTGTCTCAGGATAACATTTTCTTTAACTGTCACATGCACACAAACCTCTGTGTATGTGCATATCTGTACATTTCTTTTGCTTTCCAGTGTCCTTTTTAATGATCAATTGTTCTTTCGATTTGTCTTACAGATCAATTTAAATGAAACCGATAAGCTGCCTGTTTGCATCTTCATTTGAGTAGTGTGTCATTTTTGAATGACTGACTCCTAGCTTTTTTTAATTTGTCACACTAGAGTCTCACAAGTTTGTGTGAACCCTTTTACGAGTTAATTATTCATGGCAAGTGTGGGTGTTCACATTGGTTCTAACACATGTTTTTAGAAACCTGGGGCACTGACACATCAGTGTTATACTTAGTGGACTGACGTTGATGGCTAAGAATAGAGCTTTAGCTCATTTTGCCACTGATCCAAGTGAAACAGAACATTTAGCCCTTCTTGATATTCCAAGCCTTGGCAACCCACCCACAGGTTTTATGAGGATAGAGTTCTTCCTGATGGACTATAACTCTGCTGATTGCCCTCAAATTAGAAAGGAGGGAGGAAACATACACTAGCATCAAATGAAATCTCTTAGGCTCACCAAGACTGCTATATATATAAGAGGCCGGGTTAACCAAAAATTGTCCGGAATTGTGACGGAACTTTTTTATTATCAGTGACGGAAAAATCTGAAGGCCGTCCGTCACTCTGACAGATTACACTGAGGGTAAATTGTAACTGTAATTCCCCCTCCTGTCCAGTTGGTGGCGAGTGCGCTAGAGTCTGGCAGCAGAGCAGGGGATCCAGAACAAAAACGAAACTGTCAGGAATGTTTTCCTATGTGTTTGATCACGGACAAGCGAGTACACAGAAGCTACAACAATCTATCACGCCACATTAAAGAGCGCCAAAACGTTATTTATTGCTTGAATTTCCTAAAGAAATGGACGGAATTTTAAATCTGAGACTTTGTTTTGTATCAAAAGTAACACAAAGGCTAGCTTATTGCTATTTATTGGAAGGAAGGCACACTGTGTACGGTTCATTCAAAAGCTGAAAACAGCATAGACCAAAAGATCGTTTGGGATTTAAGAATCAATATTGGCTCATCAAAATGATAATCTATTAAGATCAAGATTTTGTTTTGTTTTGTTTTGTTTACCCAACCCTAGCGTATTTGTTGTTTTTAACCACTGTGCTGTCGCCCTGTAGGTTCATAATTAAAAATGATAATGTGAACAAAAATAAAAGCAATTAAGTGTGTTATTATAATTAAAATATGAAAATTAAAATGACTGGTAATAATAGATTATGACGGAATTTTTATGACCCTGTCTGTCAAAATGACAAAATGACGGACAATGCTAAAGTCTAGTGCAACCTCTGATATATATATATATATATATATATATATATATATATATATATATATATATATATATATATATATATATATATATATATGACGTAATTTATTCCTGTGATGGCAAAGCTGAATTTTCACCAGCCTTTAATGCAGCCTTCAGTTTCACGTGATCCTTCAGAAATAAAGTATGCTGATTTGGTGCTCAAGAAGCATTTTATTTTTTATTATTATCAGTGCAATGAAAAAAAGTTTGTGCTGCTTAGTATTAATATAAACCTTTTTTTTTTTTTTTAGGATTCTTTAATGGTTAGAAAGTTCATTAATTTATAATGTTATAAAAGTTTTCTATTTAAGCTTTTGATCAATTTAACGCATTCTTGCTGCATAAAAGTATTAATTTGTTTTAAATAAATAAATCAGTTGGAAGCTTGTTTCCCAAGAAAATTTTATGGGCGTTAGATATATGTACATTACACCATCTCTCCCTTTCTCTCTAATGCTAATCACTAGTATTGATCTGACTGTGACGTAAAACCACTGACTCAGACTTCCTACTCATCACAGTAAACAACATTAAAACGATATTGCTCCATCAGATGGAATGAATTTAGATGAACTAAATAACTTAGGAGACGTATTATATTTCTTTCTCAGAACTGGATGTTTTATAGTAATACACATATATATCACTTCCACCGTTGTGCTCACAGTGAAGAGAACAACATTCTGTCTCGCACTGGAACTGAACTAACACACACATACACATTTATATACACAAGGATACACGCACACTCGCTCACATTCACACATGTACACGCGCACTGCATGCGGTCCTGTTCAGTTCGTGCAGTCGTCCTGCGGTAACACATCAGTCTCTGCTTGTTTGTGCCTAATTTAGGCTGCTTCCACACCATGTTAACTTACAAAAACTTCAAGCAGAAAACACAACGACGAACCAATGTCGAGAAATCAAGTATAAAAGGAAGAGAATAAATGAATTTGAACATCAGAATAAACAAAAGATAAAAGCATCTTTTAAAAAATAAACAGATCATTCAGTTCATTTACATCATCGTCATCATCATCATCATCACATTACCAGGATTTTCTTTAATTTTATCGCATAATGGAGTATTATTAACAGTGAGTAGAGAAGAACAGCAATAGCAACATGACATTCGATACTGCACAAAGTGGTGATCGATCAGATTTCGAATGAAGCGTGAAGAAAAAGCGGCATCGGGCATCTGAGACAGTCTTTGGAATCATTAATTGGCCGGGTTCAGCTGCCGCCTCCCCCATTAGAAGAAGCCCCACCCCAATGATATGACTTGTATGACTGAGATCAGTTGATTGACAGAGGACATTACTCGCGACAAGTCCACAGTTCAAATCCTGCCCGCTCAACCACGTCAGTTCCTGGGCAGAGCTAGTCTTCGGACAGCGCGTGCCACTTGGCGATCTGTCGCCGCGGGTGGTCGCAGATCTCACGCCAGTGTTCGCCGGCGGTGCCGGGGGAGGAGGTGCCGAGGAGGAGCCGGCCGATGACGGGTGTGCGGGACGTTCTGTCGGAGTCCAGCAGGAGGAGCTCCACGCTGGTGTCCCGCAGGCCGTCTTCCGAGGGCAGGTCGAAAACAAAGAGCTCGTTGAAGACGGGGTTGGGGGAGCACTTTTTCACATGCGTCTTCTTCTTACACACTCGCTTCTTCCCCTGGAACAGGTTCACCTTCACGTAAGGGTCTAATAAAGATGGGAGAAGAGAAATAAACAGAGTGAGACAGAAATCAATACTGCAGTCGATGCACAGGAAATGATACATTGCGCACTGGGAGATCACACCTCTGCTGGACAAAGTGTTTTGTAAATGGATGATGCAGCTTAAGAAATACAATAATGTAATAATCATGGTTATTATAGTTCACTAAAACCATCTTATTTTCATTTCAGTTTTACTTAAAGGAATAGTTCGCCCAAAAAAAGAAAATTTAGCCATCATTTACTCACCCTCATGTCATTCCAAACCTTTATAGGTTTCTTTATGTTGAACACATAAGAAGATATTTTGAAGAGTTTTGAAGAACCAAACAGTTGTTGATCCCCATGGACTTCCATAGTAGGGAAAGAAATACTATGGAAGTTACCAGCATTCTTGAAAATATCTTCTTTTATGTTCAATATAGGAAACTCATACAGGTTTGTAACGAAATGAGGGTGAGTAAATTATGGCAAAATTTTCATTTTTGGGTGAACCATTACTTTTTTAATGTACTAAAATAAACGTTAAATAAAAACTAATAAAAATAAAAATATGAAAAAAAATTAAATGAAAATATAACAATCATACAAATTCTAAATATTATTAAAACTATAACAGTACCTCTGTGATTCTAAAATTATACTGGTACTAATAGAGGAGATCCATCATAATATGTACATAAAATGCTCTAGATCAGTGGTTCTCAACCAGGGGCCCGGGGCCCACTAGGGGGCCTGGTCAAAGACTTTATATATGTGATCCTGAACCACAAAACCAGCCATAAGTGTCAATTTTTTGAAATTGAGATTTATATATTGTCATATAAATAAGCTTTCCATTGATGTGGGGTTTGTTATGATAGGACTATATTTGGCTGAGATACAACTATTTGAAAATCTGGAATATTAATGTGTGCAAAAAAATCAAAATATTGAGAAAATCACATTTAAAGTTGTCCAAATGAAGTTCTTAGCAATGTGTATTACTAATCAAAAATTAAGCTTTGATATACTTATGTTAGGAAATTTAAAAAATATCTTCACTGAACATGAAAAAAAACCCGTGCTACTTAAGACTGGTTTTGTGGTCCAGGGTCACAAGACTGTAGACTCCTATTACTTATGAATAGGAGAAAGTGCAACGCCCAATATGGCGAATAAGCCCCGCCCTACAAACGAAAGAGCCAATAGTTTATTAGTGTAGTCATCGCGTCACTGCAGCTGTCGTTAGACACTCCGGTTCCTATAGAAACAGGCAGCGTTCACAAAGTGGCACTCATGAGTGTACATGTGCATTGGCTGGTCTAGCATCAAAACCAGGTTTTTAGCGGTATTTGAATGTAAGAAATAAGTTTTATAAGCCTCTTGTCGTTGAATCTCATTGCTGTTTTCAAATATGAAATTTAATCGCAAGCTTAGTAAACAGTTTTGGAGAATTTGATGTTTCCCCATTCAAAGAGATGGAAATTACTTGTCCTAAAGGGACTTTGGCCTAGTACAGTATACTAATAGTAAGCTAAAGACAACTTCTATCTGACCCACACGCTCTGACCTCACCTGAGGGTCCGTTGGAGTCCGTTTTGGGCAGGTGGCGGGCTTTCAGTACCACCACAGTCAGAGTACTGGTGGTGGACTGATAACACAGGGACAGAAGTAGCTCTCCTCGACCAGCACTCCTCTACAGATAAAGATAAAGAACAAAGACATTTGTTTATATCTTCTCGCAAGGTTTGGACACAAGCAGCATCGCAAAGCCCAAAGCACTTTCTTTTTTTCTTTTATAATGTCACGTTAAGGAAAATAGCCCTAGGCAGCTTAGAGAAGACAACTTTTAAGCACGTTAACATTACGAGAAACTGACTGTGAATCATTCCCTTGGCACAACACCAATGTATGACTCCAATTATGTGTGAACACGGCAGCATGTTGCCTTGGCAACACATCAGCAGGGTTCTGCTGCTGCCACGGCGATGACTTGGAATGTCTCTCAACCGATGAGGCATAATTATGTGTGTTTAACTATATGCAGCCACAGTCACCGATGAAAGATAATAGCTTTCCTTTCAGATCAAATGGAGTGAATTCTTATGTGCACAACAGTAAAATCATGTTGCCAAAACAAGATTTTGTCAAAGATTATGACTTCTGCCCCATTCACTATTATTTTAATAAGGTGTGTGTCCTTTCAGTCCTCAACAAAGCTTTTTATGCATTTAGGTGTACACTTTGTTAACAGGTTAGTTCATTTATTATCAGCCTAAATACATGGACTCGGTCTTTAAAGGCCAAAAAACTGAGTCATGTGCGGTCCATTAGTGAGTAAATGAAAAATTTACAAGCTGTGGGCCTCAAGATGGATGACTAAGATTATTTATTGACCCAAAGGACAAACAGACATCATTAATTGTTTCTGCTTCCAGACTTGGGTGTGTCATTGACTGTCCGCAGTAAGCAAGACCAACTATTGACAGATGTCGCATGAGGTGGGACGAGTATGTTAACACCTTTAAAATAACCAAATTCTGTCTCCTCTTCCAAAGCTACAAGCATGTGCTTTCATATTAAACTCAGCTATATATATATACACATCAAAAGAAATTCATTAAAGCTATTCTTACCCTGACATTCCTTTTAATAATGTCCCGGCTCATGAGGACGCGCCCTTCAGACAGGTCAATGTCAGCCAGAGGAACGAGGGTCTCTCCGATGACTTCATCACGTGAAAAGCGGTCGAAGCTCAGCACCATGAAATGCAAAGCCAGCTGGGAAACGCGTGCATATGGGATTCCATAGAAGCTGAAGGTCTCGTCGAAGGCAGGGTCCAGAGTCTTCCTCAAAACACGTGTCTTCACCTTGTGCTTCTTCTCAGGCAGCAAGGTCAGCTTGATATAGGGGTCAGAGGTCAGCGACTGCTCATCCGTGGGAGACAATCCGTGCGCCTCCTTGATGTGAACCATGAAAGCCTTCTTCTCAAAGTTGTACTCAACTGAAAAGTGGAGTGTCCCCAGGCCACCCTCTTTGTCCTGAGATTTCTCCACAGCCGGTGTTGGTGTCTGACTGGACAGAATGCTTTCTGGCGTACCAGCCTCCTGATTGCCGCCCAACCCGAAGCCTCCTTGAAGAGACGGGATGTCTAGATCTGGGGAGCTGCGTACCTTGAGTTGGACGGTTGGTGGCTTGGAAGTGAAGTTCCCATTAAGATCTCGTTTCTCTAGGTCCAGATGGAGCTCGGGCCGCCCACCGGTGGGACTGGGGGTCTGTTTTCCATGAGCTTCTGGTGTTTTTTCTCCTCCAAACTTCTTTTTTCCAGTCAGGCTCTCAGGATAGATGTCGACTCCCTTTAGCATGTGGACAAACTTATAGGGTGGGGTCTTGTTGCTAGCCTTGTTAGCTTTGCGCTGACAGCAAATCCATGCAAAGATGGAGACACTGAAGACCAGGCCAAACACACTCACCACTGCCACGCTCACAGGAACCTCCACTATGTATAAAAGAGGAAATTGAGAAAAAAAAAATACCATTTATTTTATAGATGTATGTAGATTTATATAAAGTTATATTCATTGGAGGCAACACAAACACTGACGTGTTGTTGTTTAACAGAAACACCCAAAAGAAAAAAAATGGCACTTTTTCCTCAGTGAACAAGGGTACGGTCTCTTAAATCATGCCTGAGATTATACTATTTACAAAGAACTGTTCATTTCGATTTAGCTACAAAACCCTGACAAGCTAATGTCTGCGAATCTGGAAATTTCCGTTTTCATCATGGGTGCAGCACCTCTCCAGTGAATTAACTAAGATGCTCTGTCAGCCTTTTGTCTTTCTCCTTGAAAACAAATCACGTACACTTCCGTGACTCATACGTTATCACTGAAAGCTTCTGACATTCAACGCGTTTCAAACATTTTCATAAACGAGTGATGTCATAGGCTTCTAACAGAGCACGCGCCTATCTATGATGTGTGCGCATATGAGGGAAAAGCTGCGTTACTGAGCCACGTTTCCAAATATCCAACAATTCTTTAACCATAGACAAATACGACGTGTTCACCGCAAATGATAAATAACAACAATTTCCTCACCGAAATGTGCTTCTTCTATCGTCACTGGTGCCATTGTGTTCGCGCTCTCTGTCCAAGGTCCTGAAAAGATGCTTTTAGTTCGCGCTGCCTCTCACGATTCTTCACCTCGCCCGTCTTTCGCTTCAGGCGGAGAGAGACACGAGACTAAATAATTTAACGGTTGTAGTAGATTAAAAATTTATACCTGTTTATTGTTGCTCCACAATAAACAAGAATAAGCGAGATTTTCCCCCTTTCCCAGAGGTTTCCTCACACCCGCCCAGTGCTGATACTCGCTGCGCTATGAGTCTGCCTGGCAAGCGACGCCTCTCCAATCCCCTCCCCTCCAGTGAGTTCATCGCTTCTGACGCAGTTCTGACGAACGCAGTGCCTGAAATCACTGCCCTGCGCACTGATACCAAACACGGGCCTGTTAATCATTGTGATTGCCCAGGGTTTATGGCGTCTGTGTGCCTTCAAACGTATCTGAAGAGGTCCAGGTGAAATGGTCTTTGTTGTGGTTCTATTAACGAGAAGGACTGAGCTGATGACACTTAATTTCGATTGTTAAAGTGCACACCAATTCACAAAGCACAGGCCCATCACACTGTATGCAATGAGTAATCAATGAACTAATAGCTTTTATGTTTCCTGGATATGACATTTGATTATAATAACATGGGTAATAAAGCAGTCGGTCTCGATAAATATCATTAGCCTAATACCACCTACAGTTCTCTGATTGCGCACATATAAAACTGATTGTGCACTTGTTTATATTTTGTTCTTTTGGCAGCAATGTGTATGGTCTGACGCATTTTAGGCACTTATTTTTTAGATTTGTCATTGGTAACATGTTGCTGTCCTTATTTAACATCTGTTGAATATTCATGCTCATCAATGAAAATCTGATTTATGGTGTCACCTTGACCACTTTTTTTTTTTTTTTTATCACTTTGAAGTTTTATTTAATATAATCAGTGGGGAGTCTATGTTTAATTGACAAAGATATTATTAATCTAAAAGACATGCTGAGGGCATAAGATGACTTTTAGTCATATACAAAGATGTTACTCATATGATACAACATGTACACTACCAGTCAAAAGTTTTTGAACAGTAAGATTTTTAATGTCTTCTGCTCACCAAGGCTGCATTTATTTCATTCAAAATACAGCAAAAACAGTACAATTTTAAAATATTTTTACTATTTAAAATAACTGTTTTCTATTTGAATATATTTTAAAATGTAATTTCTTCCTGTGATTTCGAACCTGAATTTTTAGCATCAATACTCCAGTCACATGATCCTTCAGAAATGATTCTAATATTCTGATTTGCTGCTCAGAAAACATTATTATTATAATTATTATTATTATTATGTTGAAAACAGGTTTTTCAGGTTTCTTTTATGAAAGCTTATTAGCATTTATCTGAAATAGAAATCTTTTGTAACATTATAAATGTCTTTATCTTCACTTTTGATCAATTTAAAGCTAAATCCTTGGTAAATAAAAGTATTAATTTCTATACCCCCCCATCCCCCTGCTTTTTATTGAGGAACACACAGATCTTAAAACATCCGGAATCATAAAATTAATATGCAGTTAATTATTTTAATTTGCTGACACTCCTAGTTCTTGTTCATAATAAAACCAAATATCCTAGAAAACATGAGGGGGGTTCTGAATAGACAATAGGTGGTGTTTAGGTTAAAAATTTTAAATACCACTGGTTTAAATGAGGGAAGATAAACTCCATCTTATACCCTTGATTCTAACTGGACACTGATTTCAGCAACAGCCACAAATCATCATCAGCATGCATTCACTTCCTAGGTCACCTTATCAACAGAACCTCGAGCCACTGCATTAGCTGCCAAATTATATTTCAGGCAGGCAGGCTGGTCTAACACACTCTTTCTTGGTACAGAATTTATAGTAATTGTAGTTAAACCTTTTTATCCAAAAGTGAAATACTATACACTTGTAGGAACAGTGTCCTTGAAGCAATTGGGTTAAGGGCATTGCTCATACCTCACTCTGACTCAATAAGTAGCCTTTTCTTTAGCAAAACTATGCTCAAACTACCACAGAATATAGTCAGGGTAAAAAAAAAAGAGAAAAATTATCAATGAAAATATTTATCAATGAAAGTTTATCAGAGAAAATATTCAGTGTTCAAGACCTCTCTTACTTTTATAAGCAGATGCACTTTAACAGATAAAAGTACTTTTACTCAATAATTTTCTTATATTTTAGGACTTTTCAAAACAGTCTACATTATCTTTGTCTTTGGCAGTTCGTGTTAATCTGGTTAAAATGTTGAATATGTCGAATGTTTTCTGTATTTATTTTCAAATATTCCTTTTTAATTAGAAAGAGTTTCTTTACCAAATTAGATTTAACTTAATTATTTATTTTTTTTCTGTGGGAAAATAAAACTCCTCATATTAGGAAATCCTTTTTACAAAGACCAAAACGTTATGGAGGAATGGCACGGCCTAATTTTTTATTCTATTATTGGGAAAGTAATTTTCAGAAAATCTTATGTTGGATGTCTGAGTCAGACCCACAAAGCACCCCACTGTGGTTGCAAGGGGAACAATCATGTAGCAAATTTAGTCTTAGATCCTTAATCTGTGCCTCACTCCCTTTGATGAGTACATTAGTTTTCAGAATCCAGTAGTTTCCAGTGGTCTCAGTTTAGGAAGCATTTTGGTATGCCTTTATTATTATTATTTCTCTATTATTGTGAGAATAAATGTAAATTTCAATAAACAAAGTATTTAAAAAAATAAAATAAAAAAATAGCTGGAAAAAAATGAGCAGAAAATAACAGATGATGTTGCATGTTCATGGTAGGTCCATGCACACATGACATGGATTTTTTTTTTTTTTTTTTTTTCCACTTTGGTAATTAACATATGAATTTACATAATTAGTTAATAAAATAAGTTATTAGGGAATTAATACATTATGACACATTTAACTAATAACAAATTGATTACTTAATCTATGAATCATATAGAATGTTCATTAGTTGCTGATGTAGTAATCCTTAATAAATGGTTGAGTTCTTCATGAATTATACATTAACTCGTGATTATCTGTGCATTAATTAAACATGAATTAATGCATATTTGTGCACACGTAACGTAAAGTGTTACTGTTTTGATATATGGTACTTCTTGTTGATCCACTACAATGTGAGACATGAAAGAACATATTGTGATAAAAAACACTATGTAAGAAACATAGTTACAAACAAAAGAACAAAAGTTCTTCACAATTGCACTCAACACTGCAAAGATGAAACTGACGTTTTTGGTTCCATGTTTCTGTGAAAGGCTGTTTACTTAAGGTATACTATATATGCCACTTGTACTACTTTTATTTTAAAATTTCATATGGTACAATAACTAAGTAAAAATAACATTTACTTCTTGCTTTGTGTTTCTCTCTTTGAGTTGGCGAGCACTGTCGAGGCTTTTGGCTTCTGGCTGAGTCAGAGAATAAAGCTCAGGCATACTTACTCAGGTATACTTATACTCATGAGTGGAATGAGAAAAATGAAGGATAGGCTATCTGAGCAGATGGGAATGTGGAAAATGAAGTATGCCTGAGCCAAAGCCAAAAGTGTGTTTGGCTCCGGTTTTTATGGAAAAGGGTAGTATTTCAGTGTTTTTACTCAGGTAATGTATACTTTATTTTCTGCGTTCCACCAGTCTCATTCGGCCGTGGACAAATCCAGTCCACCCGGTCCACATTCCCCCCCGATTTTTTTTTTTTTTTTTTTTTTTGAGGTTATATTGGAGTAAATACATTCATATATAAAATAGAACAAAACCTATAACAACAGATATTAGTACACATACTGCATGCAGTTAACAATGATAATATTGCATATTACATAGAAATTCGACAGTTAAAGCACAGATTTTAAAATAGAATACATCATTTACTCACTCATGTTGTTGTTCCAAACTTGTAAAACATTGTGCCATACACACCGCTAAGTTTGTCAATACACTCTAAAAATGCTGGGTTAAAATCCACCATTTCTGGGTTATTTGGCAAACCTGCGCTGGTTAAATATTGGACAGAACACATGCTGTTTTTTTGTTTGTTTGTTTTTTTGACCCAGCTGGTTAGGTAAAATGTTTGTCCCAACATGCTGGGTTGTTCCATTTTTCTCAACTATTATTTAAAAATTACTATATTTAGAAAATTAGAAATCAAAAGGTAAACATTTATTGATAAGCAAGAACACCAATTGACAAAATAGAACAAATTGAATTTATTTGGATGAGCACAGCATTGTTTACAATATTACATACATTTTAGAAATAAAAAAATGTAACATTAAAAAGTAACATTTTAATTTAAGTGTATTCAACCATTCTCTGTTATCCCTTTTTACCAAAATAGTGCTGATTCTCGTGCCAGTGTGTTGGTGAAATCTGAGCTGGTGATGGGAAATCAGCAGAGCCAAATGGGCTCCAGCTCCTCCCATTTCGCTCTGCTGTGAGCACCCTTTTCAAAAGACATCCAGCTCCCCCTGAATCTAATGGGTGGAGTTATGTTTAGTGATAGGGTAATTGATATGGTTAGGGTGTGGTTGGGTGTCTAGCTCCCCCTCCCTGGACGTCAAGCTCCATTCATGGGCTCTATAGTGAACACTCTCCAACTTGCTCACAGACAAACAGTATCAAGATTAGAGAATGTATTTTAACATCAAAATAAAGTAACTTCAGTATTATAACATAAAATCAGTTCAGTTCATGTTATGCAAGGCAAATGGCGTTTCCATCATGCGAAACAACCACTGCTGACGCATTTAGCTGACTGTCCCTGATCTCGTCCCTGTATGTTGCATTGTGTAAAATAAAATCATTTACAGGATAGTAAACAATTGATAGATGTATACAAATGCATACAAACTTTTATTCCACTGAAGAAGTGCACCAATTAGGTGGTGCTGAGAACCACTTTTTCCTACAGAGGATGCAAAAAGCCAACAGCTGGTTTTAGTGTGACCCTGCGCTGGATTGTTTGGTCGGATGGAGTAGGAGGGGTGTATAGCTGTTGTGAGATAACACAAAAACCTCCCGACACTGCAAAAAACAACCCAACAGGTGAACCCAACAGTTGGGCAGAAAAACAAACTCAGCATTTTTTAGAGTGTAGTATTTTATTTTATTTAATTTATTTTTGCATTTTTGCCTTTATTAGGATAGGACAGATCATAACTGACAGGATTTATTAAATATTGGTAAATATGTCACTTTTATAGAGGCTGTTTTCCAACTGTCATTTGCATGTTTACCATAGCCTGTTTTTATTATTCAGTTTTAATTGCTTGTTTTAATTCATTTTTTAAATTATTTTAAGTAAAATGTTAATTCAGTCAAAGCCTGATGAAAGATCAATATCAGTGTTATGGCTAAATTAGGTGTTAACATTTTATGTTATGTTTGTTGAAAGGGTAGTTCATCCAAAAATGAAAATTCAGTCATCATTTATTAACCCTCATGTTGTTCTTCTGTGGAACAGCAATAACTACAACAAAACCAAACAAATAAAATTGTCTGTGTTTTTTGTCCGTACAGTAGAAGTCACTGGTAAACAAAATGGTTTAGTTACAAACATTCTAAAAAAAACATTGTTTTTTGTTTTCAGCAAAAGAAAGAAGCACATTCAGTTTTGGAACTACATTAGTATGATTCTTTTAATAGTTGTAAATTTACTCTTTCGCATCCTAGCTCAAAATCAGTGCTTTATTGTCAAATGTGCAAATTAACATTGTTAACTGCATTTTGTTCTATTTAATATAAACATATTTACTCCAAATTTTACATATGAATGTATTTACACTATTTACACTAATTTAAGGCTCTAACCTCAAAAACAACAACAAAAAGCATTCACAGGGTAATGTGCCGGATGTACTGGATTTGGCAATGTATAAGATGAGTAAAAATATTGAAATTCTACCCTTTTCCGTAAGCTGAAGTCGAACACACTTTTGGCTTTGGCTCAGTTATACTTATTTTTCCACATTTCACCTATGCTAAGATACCCTATCCTTCATTTTCCTCATTCCACTCCCGAGTATAAGTATCCTGAACTTTATTCTCTGACTAAGCCAGAAGCCAAAAGCCACAACAGTGCTCGCCAACTCAGAGGACAGAAACACAAGAAACAAACGTAAGAGTTCTTTTACCACATAAATGAAATTTTAAAATATAATTAGCATAAATAGCACATACTGTATGCTTTTAGTAGACAGAAACATGGAACATTTCATCTTTGCAGCGTTGAGTGTAATTGGGAACAACTTTTCTCTTTTTGTGTGCAGACTATGTTTCTTACGTCAGTGTTTTTAGAGATCATTTTCAGTCTCTCACTGAATTTACAGCTCTGTGAGGCTGCAAGTGTGATAGTTTGTAAGTAATAAGTGTAATCATTTATTTGGATCGAAATGAATTTATTTTAAAATCACATTTTAGTCCTTAGTCCTTAGGGGAGTCCTTTATCAGACATTCTGTGATATGACCACTGCTGGCGGCGGCTGGACGCTGGTTGCCAGTGTTCATGAAAACAACTTGTATGGAAAGTGTACTGTTGGTGATCGCTGGTCTAGTCAGCAGGGCAGCGACCCAAACCGGCCTGAAGGTGACGGGACATGGGCAAACACAGTCACATTCAGAACAGCAGAGGCCTCTACAAGCGATGATTATAAGGTATTATTATTATATTCATGGCTTTACAACCCGAGTTAAATAGGAGCAACATAAAGGACACTAAGAGACTAGACTGATAATCAAAAGATGTTTATGTAGAATTTGAAATGACAGTCTGTTTCCTTTCTGTCACAGAATCCTGGATATTATGATATTGTGGCACAAGATGTGTCTGTGTGGCATGTTCCTAATAATAACGAGTTGGGACAGTGGTCCGCTACCTCCCTCCTGCGATACCACACTGAAAGTCACTTCTTAAACCTCTATGGATGAAACCTTTTCAGTTTATTCAAGGTCAGATGCACTTTGATACCAGTTATGAGTTTGAAACTTTTGCAAAAATATAGTCTAAGATTACAATTTTGTGACATTACAAAAATACAATTTTTTAAAAAATCTGTTTTATAATTTTCCCAGAAATTCCCAGTGAGGTTTGGAGCTGGGGCATGCCTCGCTGATAATGGACCTGCTATTCTAATAATGTATGACACTGGAAATGTGGATTTCAACAAAAATCTGTATGGTCCCCATTCAAGAAGTATGGCAATACCTCTTGAACCAGTATTTTTCAATAAGTAAAGTAGCTATATCACTTTATATCACTTGCTCTCCCTGGACTGTTTTGTTCCGGTTCATGACAGTTAAGGTATGTTGAAAAACTCCCATCTCATGTTCTCCCTCAACTTCAAAATCGTCCTATATCGCTGTTTTACCTTTTTTGTTAAGGGTGTTTGATCTTCTTTGCATGTTTACTTTGCAAAGACTGGGTCGGTACTTTTGCAGCGATGTAGGATGATTTTGAAATGATTTTTGAAGTTGAGGGAGAAAATACGATTGGAGTTTTTCGACATACCCTAACTGTCTTGAGCCAGAATACACAGAGTTCAATGAAAGCAAGGTAAGATGAGCGTTTGAGAATAAAAAGTATTTAAATTGTATTTTTTTTAATGAAAATAACCAATCATTTCGCTAGATAAGGCCATTCTTCTTTACAACCGCATTTGGGATCATCTGAAGCCGCATTTAAACTGCATTTTGGAAGTTCAAAATCGGGGCACAATAGCAGTCCATTATAGGGAGAAAAATGCTAAAATGTCTTTCTCAAAAAACATAATTTCTTTACGACTGAAGAAAGAAAGACATGAACATCTTGGATGACAAGGGGGTGAGTGCATTATATGTGAATCTTTGTTTTGGAAGTGGACTTCTCCTTTAAGTCTGAATTTGTGGTGGCTGTGCTTTAAATTAAATTATTACACGGCTCTGGAATGCTTGATTCTGATTGGTCAGTTGTGACATTCCAAGGTATGTTATTGCCCGATAACAACTGGGAAAAGCTAATAACACAGACCCATCTGGGTAACTTAAGTAGGTGCTATACTCTTGCTAGTTTTTCTTGGTGGAAGCTTTTCATTTGGTTAGCTAATAAAATATTAAAACTGTTGTCACTGAAAAGTGACTTGGACCTATAATAAAAACAAACTAACTTTGTTGTCAACACATGATACACTTCATTTATGTTAAATTCTTTTGAAGTGATGCTGATGAAATCCACTATAGTTTAAATACTAAGCAGGATTAAAATGTCAGAAATTAGATGTTATTTTTCTATTTTGATAAGCATAAAGTAGTTAGGAGTCATATCTTATTTTAAATCTTATAAATTAGCTTGACAAGTTTCACAAAAGAGAGAAACAATGAAATAAGGATTTGTTTTGAAACACACATAGATAGACAGATAGATTTGTGGTAGTGCAAATTAATGCATTAATGAATGAATGAAACGCATTTGTCTGTGGTTCACACCGTCTCGAATCATGCTCACGGAAAACGCGTGAGAAACAGCTGTCTCTTCCGCGGCTCGGCACCCTTTCAGCTCACTTTTTAGTCTCGAGCAAGACACTGTACGACAATCATGTTTCATGATTTAACTGATTTTTAAGTAGAAAGGGCGACAGTGCACCGCATTAAAATAAATGAACAGTAATGTTTTGATAACTGCTGGCCCGCTTCAAAAACGAAACTGAAAATAAATCATTTTTCAGAGCAAGGGGGCCCTTGGTGTTTCGGGTGCCCTACGTAGTTTGCGTATTTTGCGTATAGGGAGGATCGGCTCTGTACATTACTATCACCAAAACACATTGTAAAAGTCTGTGACATTTACTGTAAAATACTGGCAGTTGTGGCTGCCAGAACTTTACCGTAAAAATATGGTATGAACATTTTAGGTTTTACAGACTTATCTTAAATTCCCAGTTTTATTATCTGATATAATTTGTATTATTTTACCAACCTATTTAAGTACTAATATCTGTTATGTACCATTGTAATACACTCAAAACTATCAAAAACTTTTCCACAAGGTGAGGAGGAAAATTATATTAAAGGTGCACACACAGTGTCATTCACACAAATGCTAAACACCATCATGGTTACAAATATGATACTGAATTAATGCAATAAAAATTAATTTAACAACATTAGACGTAAGAGAACACCCTAATGTACATACACAACTGATAAAACAACAACAAACAGTTATTTCAACGAAAAAACATCAAATGGTGACGTGTCACACAGGGAATCCTGGGAATGTCAATTTAAATTTTTTACTGTAAATTACACAATGACTTTTTCTTTTTCACTTCCAAAAACTGCAAATCTAATTACAGTTTTTTGCATCGTAAGATCGCTGTGCTGTTCAGATGTCTGTTTTGAAGTTGTCGTTTTGTTCACAATACATGACACTACAACAATGATCCGCAACAGGGGGTCACACACTACAAGAGCTGACAACAGCTCTCTTACCCAATGACTCTATTTGGTCCCCAAACCACATTTTGCCACAAAAAACACACACGAGACATTGAACAGGATTCTATTCATCAAAGAAACCTGAAAAAATTCTACTCAGCTCTTTTCAATATAATAATATTTATTTATTTATTTATTTATTTTAAGCAGCAAATCAGAAATTTAGAATGATTTCTGAAGGCTCAGACTGGTGACTGGAGTAATGATGCTAACAATTCAGCTTTGAAATCAATAAATTAAATTTTGAAATATTCAAATAAATATTTAAAAAATGTACTGTTGTGTGTGTATATATATATATATATATATATATATATATATATATATATATATATATACACTACACTATATTACACACAAACTCACACATGCACACAGTGAAGGCCTGTACTTTTTTTTTTTTTTTAAGCTTTATTTAGTAACAACTTACACAACGTGTAAAAATAATAACAGCAAGAAGTCAATAAAAATATGACAAAGGTAGTGTGAAGGCCTGTACTGAGGGTGGCAGTAATATTAAACACTCGTGTCTGTCGGTCTGCTGTATTGGATCTTTTTAGTATTCAGAACAGAGAGCCGAATATCATTCAAAATCGAATTGAAGATAAACGGTCATTGTATTTGTCTATTTATTCATGTCACCCTAAATGTATGAGATCACACTGCTGGCTCACTCCCAACTTTATACAGGGAGTGAACTTCAGTCCCAACTTCCCAACTTTATACAGGGAGTGAACTTTAACTTCAGTCCCCAAAAAGCCCAAAATCACTGGACTTAATGACTACAGACCTGTCGCTCTCACGTCTGTGGTCATGAAGGCATTCGAGAAACTGGTCCTGGCCTATCTGAAAGACATCACTGGACCCTTGCTGGATTCTTTTCAGTTTGCCTACAGAGCAAACAGGTCTGTGGATGACGCAGTCAACATGGCACTGCATTACATCCTGCAACACCTTGACAGAACTGGGAATTATGCAAGGATCTTGTTTGTGGACTTCAGTTCGGCCTTCAATACCATCATGCCTGACCTTCTCTCAGACAAACTGACACAGCTCTCTGTGCCCACCTCCATCTGTCAGTGGATTACCAGCTTCTTGACAGACAGGCAGCAGCTAGTGAGGTTGGGTAAACTCACATCCAGGACTATCACAACCAGCACTGGTACCCCACAGGGTTGCGTTCTCTCCCCACTGCTCTTCTCTCTCTACACAAATGACTGCACTTCAAAGGACCCCTCTGTCAAGCTCCTGAAGTTTGCGGACGATACTACAGTCATCGGCCTCATCAAGGACGGAGACGAGTCTGCTTACAGACAGGAGGTTGATCAGCTGGCTGTCTGGTGTAGTCTTAACAACCTGGAGCTAAACACTCTTAAAACAGTGGAGATGATCATAGACTTCAGGAGGAACCCCCCTGCTCTCCCCCCACTCACCATCATGGACAGCACTGTGGCTACAGTAGAGTCATTCAGATTCCTGGGTACCAACATCTCTCAGGACCTGAAGTGGGACAATCACATTGACTCTATTGTGAAAAAAGCCCAGCAGAGGCTGTATTTCCTCCGCCAGCTGAGGAAGTTCAACCTGCCACAAGAGCTGCTAAAACAGTTCTACTCGGCCATCATTGAGTCTGTCCTGTGTTCCTCTATTACTGTTTGGTTTGGTTCAGCTACCAAAACAGACATCAGAAGACTACAACGGACAGTCAGGGCTGCTGAGAGGATTATTGGTATCCCTCTACCCAACCTCCATGATCTTTACACCTCCAGAGTCAGGAAAAGGGCTAAGAAAATCACTCTGGACCCCTCACACCCAGCCCACTCTCTCTTTGAACTGTTGCCCTCTGGCCGACGCTACAGAGCGCTATGCACCAAAACAGCCAGACACAAGAACAGTTTTTTCCCCCAAGCCATATCCCACCTGAACCACACTTAACACACCTCAGTACTGGTCATGTGTATTTACTTAACAAAACTTTTGTATATAGCACATATGCACATTCATAGTTCTGTCTATGGACATTCTGTCTATCTTTTTTTTTCTCTTTCTGTATATTTTTATTACCACTGTTATTTATAATTTATTGTATATTCTTTTTTAATATTAGTGTTTATTATTACCTTAACTTTATGTATGTCTGCGCTATGTTTGTATTTTCTGTACTGGAAGTTCCTAACACCAAGACCAATTCCTTGTGTGTGAACACACTTGGCAATAAAGCTCTTTCTGATTCTGATTCTGATACGTCACGGCCAGCGCCTCGTGCTCTTTCTCTGTGTCGTTTGGGCGACACTGACATCTGCTGGTTAATTTGTTAAGTTGCAAAGCCTACAAAACACAAGTTCGCCAAGGCGTAGGTATTGAATTTAAACTTAATGAACATTTCCAAACAAATTTAATGAGTTAATAACCAGGTGAAAACATCAGTGGACCCTGAAAGTACATCACTGGCTCACCGTTGGATAAAGATGCCGTTACTTTTATTATGCAGGCAGCGCTCATGCGTAAGAACAGCGGGCGCGTGCGTGAAGAGGAAGAGCCGTGAGTCTCTCCAAAATGGCGACGACCATAGAGAGTGGCAATGCAGGAGCTGCAAATAAGAAAAAACACCTCGGAATCCCCGAAGCAATATTTGTGGTCAGTGAGAATATGACATATAGTTAATTTTCATGTTTGTGCTGTCGATAGTTTCCCGTGAAAGCGGTGTGTTAGTGTGTTGGTCTTTTAACGGCTTTCTTAAGTAGAAAGCGCCCTGCTCCTCTCCTTATAAGGCTGCAGGCTATGCTTGCTCGTGTCTTGAAGGTGCAGTGAGCTTTGGGTGACAGATAACACACGATGAATCCGTTTTTGAGTACTTCATATGATGTAATTCATTAAGGAAGCCCATATGATGTTGTTGTGAACTTAACTGTGGTTCTGTAGGAAGATGTGGATGCATTCATGAAGCAGCCGGGCAATGACACAGCAGACGCCGTGCTGAGGAAGCTGGATGAACAGTATCAGAAATATAAATATATGGAGCTCAATCTGGCTCAGAAGAAGCTCAGGTTTGGTTCTGATCTATTCCATCCTGTGAAGTAATAGGCAATAATCAGTTTGTGTGTGAGTGCTAAAGGATGCTCTTTTTATACAGACTATTGTTGTTTTTTGTGATAAGGAACAAATAAGCAGTGATTTACT
The DNA here is from genome assembly GCA_036247105.1 of Cirrhinus mrigala. Taxonomy (NCBI): domain Eukaryota; kingdom Metazoa; phylum Chordata; class Actinopteri; order Cypriniformes; family Cyprinidae; genus Cirrhinus; species Cirrhinus mrigala. Next base: position 38,452,176 of record CM070013.1, read on the forward strand.
GCTGCCTTAAAAAAAAAAAAAATTTCATCACTTGTTATTATTTTTCATTATTCATTATTTTTTTTTGTTTCTTAGGTTGAAAAGCCAGATCCCACAAATCAAACAGACGTTAGAAATCCTACGGCACATGCAGAAAAAGAAGGTAAGCCCATCACAAAGTTTGACTCCTGTATCTTAGGATGTGGCCCTGGACCACAAAACCAGTCATAAGCGGCAAATTTTTGAAACTGAGATTTGTACATCATCTGATAACTGAATAAAGCTTTCTGTTGATGTATGGTTTGCTAGAACAATATTTGAATGAGATACAACTATTTGAAAATATGGAGTTTGAGGGTGCAAAAAAAAAAATTGAGAAAATTGCCTTTAAAGTTGTCCAAATTAAGTTTTCAGCAATGCATATTGCTAATCAAAAATGAAGTTTTGATATATTTACCTTAGGAAATGTGCAAAATATCTTAATGGAACATGCTCTTTACTTAATATCCTAATGATTTTTGGCATAAAAGACAAATCGATAATTTTGACCCATACAATGTATATACCCACGCTACTTAAAGGAACACTCCCCTTTATCTGGCGGTATCACTTTAGTGTAGCTTAGCGTAGATCATTGAATCCAATTAGACCATTAGCATCTCGCTCAAAAATGACCAAAGATTTTCGATATTTTTCCTATTTAAAACTTGACTCTTCTGTAGTTACATCGTGTACAAAGACTGACGGAAAATGAAAAGTTGTGATATTTTTTTTTTTTTTTTAGGCTGATATGACTAGGAACTATACTCTCGTTCCGGCGTAATAATCAAGGAACTTTGCTGCCGTACCATGGGTGCAGCAGGCGCAATGATATCACGCATCCGTCATCTCTGCCGGCTGCAACTCTTCATCCGCACAAACTTAGTGCTAGTCACTTTCAGGCGCTGCTTAATATTATTGCGCCTGCTGCACCCATGGTACAGCAGCAAAGTTCCTTGATTATTACGCCAGAATGAGAGTATAGTTACTAGCCATATCAGCCTAGAAAATCACAACTTTTCATTTTCCGTCAGTCTTGGTACACGAGGTAACTACAGAAGAGTCAAGTTTTAAATAGTAAAAATATCGTCGTTATATACGGTCATTTTTGAGCGAGATGCTAATGGTCTAATCGGATTCAATGATCTATGCTAAGCTATGCTAAAAGTGCTACCGCTGGACCCAGAGATCAGCTGAATGGATTCGAAAACGGTAAGACTCAGCTGTAGGGGAGTTGGACAATGAGCCTATTTTCAAAAAAAGTGGAGTGTCTTTTGTGGTCTAGGGTCACATATACAAATGGATGGATGGAGGGAAGTAAATAATGAAATAAAGTAAAGAAGATCTGTCTATAATTGTGGCTTTTAAATGAATGTTGTGTTCTTTGTAAATTATCTCATCTCTTAGTTTTTGTTTTTCTGTTCTTAATTATGCATGTCCAATCACAGGACACTACAGATCCCATGGAGACGCATTTTCTTTTGGCTGATAACGTCTATTGCAAAGCCTCTGTCCCACCCACAGATAAAGTGTGTTTGTGGCTCGGGGTAAGTGTTAACTACTGTGTTTCACTGTATTCATACAGTCAACATGAAATCAGCAATTGATTATATTTACTCTCTTAGTCTTACCCACTTGTTATTTTTACAAAGACAGATCATTTACAGACGGATAAAATCAAGTGCTGCTCTAATTTTTTTTGTTATTCATCAGCCTGGGTCAGTGAGAAATACATTACATTATGGAAGTAAAATGAGTCATGACTTGATTGAAAATGCTTGAAAATAAGTTCATCTTCTGAACACAAATTAAGATATTTTTGATGAAATCGAGAGCTTTCTGACCTTGCATAGACAGCAAGGGTCCTACCATGCTCAAGGTCCAGAAACGTGGTGAGAACTTTGACAAAATAGTCCATGTGGCATCAGTGGTTCGGCTGTAATTTTATGAAGCTATGAGAATGCTTTTTGTTTTGAAAAACATAAAAAAACTAAAATAACTTTATTCAACAATTCTTCTCCTCCACTTCACCCTAGCACCATTTTGGAGAGTACCACAGCACGTGTGTGCTTTAATCTGCACGTAAACAACGCATGCTTGTGGTGCTGCTGATGTAGAATACAAATGCGCTGTGCCTTTTTTACGTTCAGAGGAAAGCACGTGTATGCGTCGTGGTACTCTCCAAAATGGTGCTAAGGTGACGCAAAGGAGAAGAATTGTTGAATAAAGTTATTTTAGTTTATTTGTGCAAAAAAAGTATTCTCATAGCTTCATACATTTGTTTAAACCACTAATGTCACATGGACCGTTTTGTCGATGTTCTTGGTTCCTGGACCTTGAACGTGGTAGGACCCTTGCTGTCTATGGAGGGTTGGAGAGCTCTCAGATTTAATCAAAAACATCTGAATTTGTGTTCTGAAGATGAACGAAGGTCTTATGGGTTTGGACTTACATGAGGGTGAGTAATTAATGACTGTCCCTTTAATGTTGTTAACTGGAAGCTTAGTCCAAATTGGAGCTACTTGTGAACTAAAGAATCACATAAATCCTGTTTATGCTGTTCATCAAGGCACTTCCTGTTTAATAAAATGTACATTCAGTTGTTTGGAAAAAATATTTCCTAGTGACACACTAGCTTATAGCCATGTTTTTTTGTGTTTGTGTACCAGGCTAATGTCATGTTGGAGTATGATATTGATGAGGCCCAGGCGCTGTTAGAGAAAAACCTGGCTACAGCTTCACGGAATCTGGACTCTCTGGAAGAGGACCTGGACTTCCTTAGAGACCAGTTCACAACCACTGAAGTCAGTATCCTTAAACAATGGCAAATGTATAGAGACACTCAGGTTTGTGTTTGTTCTCTTCCATAATGATGTGCTTGTGAAATTAAATAATTGTCTTTGTTGAAAATGATGACAAACGAGTTTATAAAACATATACACTGGCTTTCATAAGTTGGGGGTTGGCAAGATGTTAAAAAAAAAAAGTTTCTTATACTTACCAAGCTGCATGTATTTGATTTGAGAAATGTTACAATTTACTAAGCTACACCTTTTTATTTTTATTTTTTTTTATTTTAATATATATTAATATAATATAATTTCATCCTATGATGGCAAAGCTGATTTTTTTTTTTTTTTCAGCATCCTTCAGAAATGATTGATTTGCTGCTCAAATATTTATTTATTTTTAATTGCTGCTTAAAATTTTTGTGTAAACCAAAATTTCTTTGATTAATAGAAAGTTAAAAAAAAAAACAGCTCTGATTTTTATTAATTAATTGAAACTTTTGTGACATTAATAAATGTCTGTCTTGTCACTTTTGCTCAATTTAAGACAAAAAAAAAAGCTTACTAACCCCAGACCTTTGATCGGTAGTGTATGGATGCATCTAAAAGAGATTAAACTGGTCAGTATTTGCATATTTGCATTTTTTGCAGTATTTGATGTGGAGAGCATTGAGTCATTCCATTTTGTTGTTTATCGTCTGTGTAATAATGAATCTTATGTACATTTAGCATTTGAGGTCAGTTGTGAGAGAAATAGGGTTATGCACCAGCTCCAACACCAGCACCATTTTGGTGGAAAAGTGCAGATATTTATGCATGTGTAGTGATGGTTATGTGATCAATGAGTGAATCATGTGGAGCATTCCTCAACTAAATTCATATCGCATTTTATGCTTCGGCAAATGGTCATATGTTGTAATGGTTAGTCAGACGTGTATGACATCTGTAGATTTCTTTCAAGAAAGAACTCCTTAGCTAAATTAGATACAGGCCACCTGTTTTCACCACCTGTTAGAATCTGTTAGTGAAAGATCTGTTGAAGACTCTTGTCTCATCTAAGGCTACATTCACACTGCAAGCCTTAGTGCTTGATTCCATTTTTTTTTTTTTTTTTTTTACATAGCTGTTCACGTTGTTTTTTTAATGTGACCAATATCAGATTTACAGTTCAATACGAACAGGGTTTCCAGGTTTTCATAGCAAAATCTGCCCAATGGCTTTTTAAAACTAGTCCAGAACTAGCCCAATCAAGTTCCGGGGGGTAAATATTGCATTAGTGGGGTTGCTTCAACCCGCAAAGTTGAAAAACAACCTACGACAACAGTGGAAAAAGTAGCCCAGTTCCGAGGGAAAACTATGGACTTGGCAACACTTGCACAGTGCACTGTCATATGGAAGTAAACAGAAGACATAAAGTTAGTGATTATGCCTTTATGTATAGTGTGATCTGCTGCACCAGAGTTACCACTGTAATACTTTCTGAGTTCTGACACATCACTGTACTTCCATTGACTATTTTTTGCAACTGTCTTGATAACTTTATGTATGTAAATTATTTGAAGTGACTCCAATGAGTGGAGAATTGTGACGAATGTCGATCTAGAGTGACGCAAAAGTTGCATTAATTCCGATATGACCGTTCACACTGCGGTCGATTTAGTACCATATATGGAAGTGGCACAAATTGGAATTGAAAAGATCAGATTCCAAGTGGTTTGTGCTGTTCACACTATCATTAGAAAAACAAATCTAAGTCACGTGAGCAAAAAAACTGGATTTGGGCCACATTTGCCTGCAGTGTGAATGTAGCCTGAGTGTAAAATGTTCTTTCAAGTGTCAGAAAAGTTTTTTCAGATCCACCTTAACCACTCCTCTCACAGATATGGCACGTGTTTACAATTGGGATGTCAAAAGAAGGAGCAAAGATAACCTCCTCAAATCTGCTGAGCGGTCCTAGAAGAGGAGGCCTGGTTTGGTCCCACCCTTCCTGAATTCCTTCCCCATCAGAAAATTCACCCCCATGTATCTGTTTGCACCAACACCAACTGTTATCTATTGATTTATTACTTTTTAAAGTATTTTTTCAAGTAAAAAGGTGAAAAACATCAAACAAAAGTAATAATGGTAGTTTTCTTGTTTTCTTTTTTAATGATGAATTATTAGCTGTTTCAGAGAGGGCCTCACTCCGCAGGGTCTACACATTTGTCTTCCTCTGTTCTCCTTTTTTCTCTCATTTGTTATTTGGTAAACATCTGAAATTTCAGTTCTGTTAAAACAAAACTGTTTAAACTCTGGAATTTCTTTGGAATTTTTCTTGCCAAATCTTGGTGAGATCTTTGTCAAAATGCAACATGCAGAATATCAGGGGGACATACTGTTTCATTTACTAGCCTCCTTCCTTCTCCACTTCCCTGTTCTTCACTCCTCCTCCTCTGATGTCTGTTTTTTTCATCTCTTGTCCTTCGTCTGTACTCGATTTGTGATATTGTAGCCATTAAACACTGAACAAGGAACTAATAATGAAGCGATTTGGGAAAAGGCACAAAATCGATGAGATGGTGTGTGGTTTTTAATCTGCGTAGCTTTTTATAATTCCTCCTTTGATTGAGGTTCTGGCAGTAAGGGAGATGAATAAGCTTTGAATCCAACTAATTAAATATGTGCCTGCAATTCCGTCCATTTCTTTCAGTCTTTGACAATCAAACTAATTGGGGCCCGAGTACCGATGGTGCAACAACCCTATTGAAATTGCTCAGTTCCTTCTTTTTCTCCAAAAGACATCATATTTTTGGGGGGCCTAAACATGCTCAAACTCTGCCAAAAGTGGTGAAAATTTACATCTGATAGGGGTTTCAGAAGTGGGTGTGGCAAAATGGATTGATAGTTATTTTCACATACATGTAAAACAACAATACCTACAAAAAAGTCCCCTGGTACGAAGTCCGAAACCCAACAGGAAGTCTGTTATTTAGAATTTTCTCTGCAAGTTTTGTGCCGTTTTGCCATTTTCAGGCATTGCATTTAAACAAACTCCTCCCAGAGATTTGAACAGATCAACACCAAATTTGGTCAGTGTAATCTAAAGCCCTTTGTGATGTTAAATTGCAAAGATCTTGAGTCTTTGTTGAAGGGTGTGTCTTTGGTGGCCTGACATATTTCGATGCTTTACCATGAAACAGGAAGTTGTTACATTTCAGGCATACAATGTCCGATCTGCACCAAAATTTACATGTTTGATAAGAATCCTGTCCTGAACACATTCCCATACCCATATTCAGTTATAGTCATAGTGCCACCTGCTGGCAACAGAAAGTGGTGTGTTTTATGCATTAACAAACTCCTCCTAGAGATTTAATGACATCAACATTATATTTGGTTAGTCTACTCTAAAGGCTTTTGCAATGTTAAATTGCAGAGATCTTAAGTTTTCGTTAAAGGCTGTGTCTGTGGTGGCTTGACAAATTTCTGTCTCCTCATGTAAAAGGAAGTTGTTACAACTCAGCAATACAATGTCTGATCTGCCCCAAACTTCACCCATTCGGTAAGAGTCCTGGCCTGAACACATTTAAAGGCCAATATTCAGTTCTAATCATAGCGCCACCTGTTGGCAACAGGATATGTAATATTTTACACTAATTCAAACATACCATGTTCAATCTGCACCAAACTTCATATGTTTGATCAAAGTCCTGGCATCTACATGTCAATTTTCAGTTATAGTCATAGCGGCCAGCAGTAGGAAGTTTGGCACATATAAATAACTTTGAGATATTCCTCTGATATTTACCACTTTAAATGCCTGTTGCTCACCGTTCGCTGTTTTCCTAAAGCCACCAGGTGGCGGTGAGCCCATGTGTGAGGGCCCTTTCAATGCTGCCTGCAGCTTTAATTTTGTCTTGATCTTCTATTGCCTTTCAATTATATTCTTTAGGAGGAGCACACCTGCTATACTCAAAATTTAATCATTGAACTGTAATGACCCTCAATTTCTACAGGCTGTGGGTCGAACATAATCAACTTATAAAATACAACCAAAATGTTTTTAACATGTTACTTTAATCTGTAGTACATTTCAAGTTCCCTTGATAAAGAGGTACAGGGTGTCTCAAAATCACCTAAACAGAGTCAGTAGTGTTTGTACAGCCAGTCCTTGCAAATCCACATCAGCCACAAAAAGCTCACAAAGCAAACAAGTGGTCTACCCAATCCAAAATCCTCTGGTTCTTCCCTGAGACCCTGTTTCAGCCATGTTTTGAAATGGCTTCATATTGTCCAATAATGTGATAGATTAACTACTCCGCCAGTTCTGAACAGTATCAACACATCGTCTCCAATCAGATTCAAGAAAGCGGCTATGGATTTATTTCAAAGGGGTGAGAGTTAAAGTGAAGAGCAAGTCATTTCAAAAAGTAAAGATGTTATAGATGAATAAAGTAAGGATAAATACATGGCAATGCAAGCTCTATAGATACAGATGCCTTATGTGAATGTGTACAAGGTCAATGGCCCTCACTGGGCAGTTAGAAAACCTATAGGAAGAGCTTGCCTTTTCACATTAGATAGTACAATCACAAGCTGTAACATCAGAAACACTCTTTGGGATAAAAGGTGTAAAAGATGTACTCAAGTACAACTGATTAAGGTTTCTTTGTAATTCTGGTGAGCACCAGAGGCCTCTTGTGGTAATGTGTGATAAGTGAAATGTTAATATTTGTAAAATAATGCACACGTTTCTTAATTCATCTGGGGCTCATGGATGTACTTTTAGTAGTCCCTTATGAATCTTTGCATTAGATCATAAAAATGAACCTCCATTATCATACCATGTAAGTGACACTTATCTCACACCAATTAAAAGTGAAAATCTAGTTTTGTTCATATGGGAATCATTACAGGTCATGTAGTATATTGCGGTACATCTTCCCTTTGTCTTTCATTTACTAAATTTATCAGACACATCACACCTTCAGCAATCAAATGTTTCAAGTCTGAGATCTTCGAGTCAATAGAAATGAGTATCCCAGCATTCATCGTTGAAGTCAGCAAGTAAAACTTGTGTTAGTCAGTTATCTCTCCCATGATGCAACCAATAGAAGACACCTGGAACAAGCTTAGTCCCAGATATTGGAGATGTCCAAAGCCAGTACATCTTCATTTGGGAAGTCTAACTTTAGTGGCTCAACAGAATGAATGACAGATGTGCAGATACAGTTAAAGTGCACGCTGGCCTTTCAGTAGGAGTTCTGCAATAGTTTTTACTAACCTTCCATTCTCAGCAGTTCAATTTGGCCATATACAAGATTGCGTGATTAGGGAAACGAGCGAAGTAGTATAGAAAAGTGAAGCGATATGGTGGGACTTGTTTAGGCATTCAGCAGGCAGGAAAGGGGTGATGTCATAATCAGGGAGACCCTGTGATTGGAGGAAGCGTTTCTTTTGTCCACAAGGGCCCAAATGTTTGATAGGTAGCAGGGTGGCGATTACCAACTCAACAGAAACACCGACGATCGCCCTTTGTCACTTCTTCTGACGAATGCACCACATTGGGTACGAACCCACTCTTCACTCCCTCCCAACCTTCCTGGATGGTAATCTCCCCGCTCTTCACCAGCTCGAATATATCCCGTGTTAGCTCCGTAAAAGCTCTCTCCACGTTTATGGCGTCACGTGCTGATGTCTCCACGTAACGCATGCCGTACGCAGCCGCTAGCTTCTCGGCCTCTTGCCGGCTCACCTGACGCTGTGGTTCCAGATCACACTTGTGGCCGACCAGCAGAAAGACAATGCTGTGGGGCTGCACGTGGCTGCGTGCCTCCTCTAGCCACTCGTGAACGTTCTGGAAGGAGCGACGGTTAGTGATGTCGAAGAGCAGCAGGCCTCCCACGGAGTTACGGTAGTATGCTCTTGTAATAGACCTGAAGAAGGTGTAACAGAATGAAATATTGATACTGAATTTGAATTGCGTTAGTATGCAGGATACAGAACTGAAATTCACATTAGAATGTAAGAAAGCAGTAGTGCTGGTTGATCATGGTTTTTCCCTGATTGGTCCATTATATGAATCAAAATGCATAAAAACAGTTGCAGAACCACTGCATTATGATCAAGATCACAAACAAAGATGCTACATGTAGTATGAGCAGTTTTTGATGTAATTTAGACTGTATAATTTCAAAATGTAAAGCAAAAATAGGTCTGACATTAGCTTTGTGAAATTATGCTACACAAAACACCTGCACGAAACAAAAACAGCAGACGGGCTGAAAGAGATGCAAATTCACTCTCTGACAGCAGGTGGCGCTTATGGAACAGCAGCAATACAGTGTTTTCTATGTTGCCATTGCAGCGTTACTTTAATATGGATTATATGGAGGTAAGATGAAAAAAAAAAAACATCTGAACTTTTCTGAAGACAGTCTGTTCCCCCTCAGAAATACATTTATATAAACCCTCACCCCTAATTCAGTATTTTCAGGATTTCACGCATTTCTTCCAATATTATGGCCATGGTAAAGTGAGTTTGGCTTCTGGCTTCTGTTAATGTCCGTTTACAGTTGGTTTATTTGCCCAGTTAAAAAATTAGTCGTCTTATTGATAGTTCTAAAAGTTTTCCAACCAGTCAGAAGAGTATGTAGTTAACAGGGATCTCCTCTCAATTCATGACACTTGTACCGGTATGTAAATGTACCCTGATCTTTAAATTCAAAAAGTTCTTAATGCATTGTGTTTCCTTTTGCATCAGTGAACGTTTGAACCTTCTGTAATAGTTGCATGAGTCCCTCAGTTGCCCTCAGTGTGAAAAGATGCGACCTCAAAATCAGACAGTCTTCGGACAGGGTTCAAATACACAAACAAGCTGCAAAACCAAAGAATTTGTGGGACCTGAAGGTTTTTTTGAAGAACAGCAAGCAGTTCAGGACTGTTCAGGACAAACAAAAGACTCATGAACAACTATCACTAAACAAAAAAATAACTCAGCTGTGGATCATTCAGGTAACAACACAGTATTAAGAATCAAGCGTATGTAAACTTTTGAAACTTTTAACATTTTGCAGATTCTGCAGGTAGTACGTAAACTTTTGACCCCAATTGTATGTGAGACCTGTCCATGATTTTGTCAGCATAAATCTTACAGCTTTCTTAGAGTTGACTGCATTGACTGTTTGCATCTGCCTCCATCCAATCAACAACCTATGGACTGAACTGAGATCCCATCCTACATTTTTTTCTTTTAGATAATCTGTTTCACTCATCACAATACAGAAGAAAAGATCTGTCACTATTTGTCTTACATTGTGACTATAAAATGAATTAAAATAAACTGTCATTATTTTTAAGATTTATATTTGATGTTTTGCCTTTATTATGATGCAACAGTGGAGAGCAGACAGGAAGCGAAGCAGGTGGGATCAGGAAAGGTCCTCAAGCCGGGATTCGAACTTGGGACACCTGTAACGGTTATATGTCACACTAGGCTATCTGCGCCAATGAAAAAAACTGTCATTTTAACTAAAAGGCAAATTTAGTGACAGTAGACTTGAACGATGGTTTCATAAAGCCTTGTCAAAAAGTTGATAGATAGATAGATAAAGATATCAAATTTTGTGTTTATGAGAAATGGAGTGTGGATGTACAACAGAATCTGTCCTGTAAAACTAGGAAAACGAATCTGAAAAAGGTGTTTGTGTGTATGACAGGAACAGAAAGAACAGGAAATGTAAACCTGCAACAGAAGGCAGAGATGACAACAAGGTAGACGAAAAAATGTGTAAAAAGGCATCAGAGTGAGACTGTAAAAAAAGGTTTGAGCTTGTGTAGGAGTACCACTGGGAAACGCACTGAGCTGTGAAGGATGCCGAGGGGCCTCTGGAGCTACTGACATCACTTTAAGTCAGACATTTGTGACATTGTAGAAGGCAGTGATTCACCAATATTTATATTTTCTGTAGGAGTTCTGCAAAAGAACTTCTGTTGGTAAAGAGACCTTGAGCTGCATTCATTAGTAAATAAATATAGACAGTATCTCTGAGTCACCTAAGGTGAACAAAAAAAGAGAAGAATCAGTGATGTGCGTATCAGTCTGTCATCAAATCTGGGTGAAATACATCAGCATTGATACCATGGAAACACCAATCATGTGGATGGATAAGGACTCCTTGAATAAGCTTGATGATACAACTTTATAAGGTGAAAAGTTATTTTGACGCATAAGCAACTATTTGACACTGTACAATAGTTAAATGTGTAAAATAATGTGCCAGTCAGTTTAAAAATCTTTCTGAGCTAATAAACAGTGATATTATTTAAATAGACATACATCTTTATGGAATTGGGGCTCTTTACAATTGTAATTTTTAGGTTAAACAATTCTATGAAATGTAGTCATCCACCCTATGAACAATCAATGAATTATTGGACAGTGATGCAGAATTATGAGAAAGGTCTAATGTAACATAATCCAAGATAAAGATTTATAATACCTGAAGCGTTCCTGGCCTGCAGTGTCCCAAATCTGCAGTTTAATGCGTTTCCCGGGTTCGATCTCTACCAGGCGGGAGAAAAAATCCACACCGACCGTCGGGTCCGACACCTGTGCGAAGCGGCCTTCTGTGAATCGTCTAATTAAACATGATTTTCCAACAGTGGAGTCCCCAATAACAATCAGTCGAAACTGGTAAAGCCAAATTGCCTCCATGTTTTTTTCAGATCTGTCAAAACAAAAAGGAGAGAAGTGGATTAGATGCTGTCAAAACGTGTTTAAGAAAAGAGATACATTTTTATTTTGTTCACTCACATTTTTATGTCAGCCTGCTTTACCAGTATACTTAAAAGAGAAAATAGTTTGCTTTAAAGCTTTTGTGACTGCTTCTGTAGTTATCTCTGTCCTTGCTTTCTATGGGAAAGTAGCTGAGGCACAAAATCATCCTTTCAGAGTGCAATTTTAAGGCCTGCATCAGTTATAATAAGTATCTAGTGATTTATTCTTTATCTATCACTGAAGTGAGACATTTTTGTAAAATATTATTGCAATATATGTTTATATGTTATTAGTCACGTGCAGGTAAGTGAATACAACCAGTCTAACAGTTAACATGACCTACTGACAGTATGTGATCCCTGTTAGATTACTGAGATTTCAGGCTCGCCTGATAGCTAGACTACAGTAGCTGGCTATCTTTGGCCTTGTCATAATAACGATTAGCCTGCTCTCTGTTCTATATCTACAGAACAGACAACTGTTTAACAAGCGTTGTCTTTGTGTAGAAGCATCTGTGTAGTGGGTCCCTTATTCGGTGCTCTTTACTTACGTTGTTTTTGTTTGGTCGGTTCAAAGCTACCACACGGTTGATTCCATCATCTTTAAAGGATTGAAGCCTCTTTTGAAACCGCTGGATGAAACGACGGACATAAACTATTTACATAACATACCGAATAATAAACAAAACATTCGTCTCTGCATAAAAAAACAAACAGGTGCAGACCAAACTGCGCCGTGTAGGCGGTCTATTTAGCTTGGATGTTGCTAAAGATGAGTCGGCGTGTTGTTGAAATGATCCCTGCCTGGATCAAAGTCGCGTAAAAGTCAAAGATGATTTACGCCTGTCATGTTTTGATCCACGCTTGGAAGATGGAGAAATGTTTGGATGTTTTGTGCTGATGAAATGGAAGCGACAGCAGAAGCATCATATAGCCTGACTCATCCCGCATCAGCACCAGTACCACAATCCTCCTAATATAGCAGCCACAGACATTCACTTTCACTCATAGACCCCCATAAACAATAAATATTTTAATGCTTCCTTCCTTTGACTCTCTTATGTTGTTTCATACATAATTTTATGCTGATCTTGGGGAACATACAGATTATTATTATTATTATTATTATTATTATTGATAATGTTTAAATACACTACTAGTCAAAAGTTTTTGAACAGTAAGATTTGTAGTGTTTTCTGCTCACCAAGCCCACATTTATTTGATCCAAAATACAGCAATATTGTGAAATATTTTACTATTTAAAATAACTGCTTTCTATTTTAATATATTTTAAAATGCAATTTATTCCTGTGATCAAAGCTAAATTTTCTTCATTAGTACTCCAGTTTTAAGTTTCACATGATCCTGATTTGCTGTTCAAGAAACATTTTTTTTTATTATTAGGCTACTATTAATAAATAAAACAGTTGAGAACTGTTTTATAAATAAAAAGCTTTTGTAACATTATACACTATACCATTCAAAAGCTTGGATTTTGGATTTTTTTTCTTTTTGGGAAAGAAATTATAGAAATGAATACTTTTATTTAGCAAAGATGCTTTAAATTGATCAAAAGGTAAAGACATGTTACCAGTGATTTATATTTCAGATAAATGCTGTTTTTTCTGAGCTCTCTATGCATCAAAGAAACCTGAAAAAAATCTACACAGCTGTTTTCAAAATAATAATAATAATAATAATAATAATAATAAAAATAATAATAATAAAATCAGAATATTTGAATGATTTCTGAAGGATCATTTAGCTTTGAAATCACAGGAATGAATTATATTTTAAAATATATTCAAATAGAAAAGTTATTTTAAATAGTAAAAATATTCAAAAATGTTACTGCTTTTACTGTGTTTTGCTGTTGATCTATCTCACTTCTAAAAGGCCTTTCAGAATTACATTGAAATGATTTTAAATATTGTTTGATACATTTACATTTAGAGAGGTTAAACATCACAAAAAGTAGTATAGGCATAGTTTACTCCTGGAGTCTACTATCTTTCTTAAGTTTAAATTTAATACGTGTAAATGTCTTTCATGTGCGCAATCTATTTCAAGTTTTACGAGCAGACAAACCAGATAATCAGTATGACGGGAGATGTAGTTTATAGGTGGTTCCCAAAACTAAACGCTGGACCAAAATCTCCTCTTAGTCCTTAAGTTAAGTTAGGCACACTGTGATCAGCTTCTTCAATACATCAGCAATACAGGATATTTGGCTTGAAAGACTCGACAAAGGATCCAAAGCGCGATGAAAAGTTGTCGACGGTCGGGCAAATGAAGTGCGAAACTTCTCACCTCTTGAAGAAATGCTTTTTTGAGACGCACTATTTTGACAGCTGTAAGACGGGCGTCCTCTACTCCATCGAAACGCAGTGAATTGTTTTCGCTTTGTTTGTCATTTTTACGATCCACGAACACTTTAATGTAGCGAGAACTTCGCCCAACACGGCTTTAATTTCACATATAACAAAGATTTATTTATTTTGGATAAAATTGTCATGTACTTTAGACCGCAGAAATGCAGCAGGAGCGGTTACTCAAAGTCCTTGTCATTGGAGATTTAGGTGTGGGAAAGACTTCCATCATAAAGCGTTATGTGCATCAGGTTTTTTCTCAACATTACAGAGCGACTATCGGAGTTGATTTTGCTCTGAAAGTCTTGAATTGGGATCACCAGACAGTCATTCGACTGCAGTTGTGGGACATTGCAGGTCAGTTACTTAAGTTATGTGTAGTTCCTTGTCTTTGTCTGCAGTGTTAATGATTGTCCGTAAGTTATATCACAGACTATTTTATCAAATAAAGTCAATAAGCCTATGTAAATAAATGAGCATATGGGTAGTCGAGAGGAGCTTTTGAAGGTAATGACATGCCATAAAACTATTCTACACAACATTTTCTAATTCTTGCATACTTATATTGTCTATGCCGTTTTGGGCCTGAAATCTATCTATCAATCTGTCTTGCTATGTAGCTATCTAGCTATTAATACACTGACTTTATATTTACTGATTAAGAAAACTAAGGAAAACTCACAAAATACATTAGAAACTAAGTATTGTAAGACATTAAATGGATGGAGCCAAAACTGTTTAAATAAAAAGATAAAAACATTTTTACAGTGTTTAGAAAAAGAATATGATGTCAGTCAAGTTTAGGCCCTTTCCATCCTTTTAGCTGGTTTTGCATCTGAACTCTTCACTTATTTTTAGGAAAAATAATAACACACACTGTACAGAAAGACGAATGAGATAAATAATATTACTGGAGTAATGCTTTTAACACTTTCCGTGAACATTGGCTATGTCATTACATATAGTCCAAACAAACCTTTGTTTGAGATTTTCCTGCTCTTAGCTGGTGTATTTGACGTCACAGTGGCATGAATCCCTCTCTGTGTTTATACTCAGAGTAAACTGAACCACAGGGACAGGAATGTGTGTCTCGTGCTTATATTCACTAGTCTCGTGCTTGTATTGGTCTCATGTGAGGGTCCTCACATCACCTACTGGTGGAAAACACTAAAAACACTTTACCTTTCACTGTCACTCTCACGCACACACACAAACACACCAGTCCAAGACAAAAACATTCCCTCAGTGCATTTAATTCAACATGGCTGACAGATTGGAAAACTTGGAGATAGTTTACATAACTTTTCCAGGTTTACAATAACGGCGATAAATGAACAAAAACGGATAAGATTTAAATAAAGGTTTTTATCAGCATAGTTATTGACTGTGAAAGCATGTATTATGAATAGCGCCTGTGCCCCTGAGCTTGAATTTAACTTTAAAAGTACTGGAGGATTGCATGACAGTCATCCCTAATTGAACACAGTAGTTTTATGACCTCCACAGAAACTCATACAAATTGAATTTCAAGGTACTCCTCTGTGAACCCTAAATATTATCTGTGAAAATGTAATTTGCCTCAGTTCGCCTTCATTTTTAGCATGATAATGCGTTAATACAGGCTAGGTCCATTTAAGATCTTCCACAAAAGAACTGTGTAGTGCTATGAAATCAGGATTAAAATGTTTGTAACTTCGATGATGCAAGAGTTGGAAACAATGCGATACTGTAGTTAAACACTGGAGCTTGTGCACTCTGGAGAATCATTGCATCATATATATTAATTTGAAAGTTCCCAGACTAGCTACAAAGAACATTTATTAAAATAATATTGTATAATTTGATTCAGTTCAGTTCAAGATTTATTCAGTTAAGCAGACACAGTAAACATTTTATGCAGTGATTACAGTTTGTGTTTGTAACGATTACATTTTAAGGATAATTTATGTCCTAATTTATGTATGTGAGTAATATATCAATATAAATTTAATGTTTGTAGAAAGAAAATACTGTATTATACTGTCATCACGTCACTACAGGTGTCCCACCAGCATGATTTGGCACAGATAGTTAACAGAGTCGAATTGTGAACCGTGTTTGAATAGAAATGCATCTCTCTGCTCTGACAGATATTATAAAAGAGTTTAAAGATTTAGCTTTTTTCCAGTGTGGTTAAGCACACCATTTGTGATATTGGAAGGTGTTTATGTTGTCTGCAGTCAAGGAATCCTATGCACATTTCTGATTGGCTGAGTAGTGCATTCAAATTAAAGTTTTAGTTTAGCTAGTCTAAGAAAAGACAAAAAAAACATTAAATTCAAGACCAGTGCAACAAGGAATAAATAAAATTAAAATTACTTAAAGGTATAGTACACCAATAAATGAATATTTGCTGAAAATGTACTCACCCTCAGGCCATCCAAGACTGTCTCTTCATCGGAACAGATTTTGCTCACCAGCAGATCCTCTAGTGAATGGATGCCGTCAGAAAGTGAGTTCAAACAGCTGATAAAAGCATCACAATAATACACAAGTAATCCACATGACTCCAGTTCATCAAAAATGCTGCATGTTCATTATCGTTGAGACGATTTTAACTTCAAAATGTTGCTTCAGGCCCCTATCCATTAATTTTGCTTTCTCCAGTGAAAAGATCTTCTTGTCTAACTGAGAAGAAAAATATGCAATATTTCCAAACAAATATGTCGGTGAATTGTTGAAAGGACAACAGGAGATGGACTTTTTTTACTGAAGAAAGCGTTTTAGATAATAAACCTGTATTTTTGCCAGACTCCGTGGTTTAAAGTTAAAATGCCGTAATGATGGATGTGTTTCTTAGAAACGTGCAGTTTTTCACTTCACAGGATGTTAATTAATAGACTAGACTCTTGTGGATTATTGTGTCGTTTTTATCAGCTGTTAGAACTCTAATTCTGACGGCACCCATTCACTGCAGAGGATCCACTGGTGAGCAAATGATGTAATGCTAAATTTCTCCAAATCTTTTTTGATGAAGAAACAAACTCATCTACATTTTGGATGGCCTGAAGGTGAGTAAACTTTAAGCTAATTTTCACTTTCAGGTAAGCTATTCTTTTAAATTACATACGCAGAAACTATCATACACTTTTTTTCCTATTTATTCTCAGGACAAGAGAGGTATGGCAACATGACACGTGTATACTACCGAGAGGCCGTAGGCGCGCTGGTGGTTTTTGACATGACCCGTGCCTCCACCTTCCAAGCTGTGTTGAAATGGAAAAAAGATCTTGATTTAAAAGTTGCCCTTGGCAATGGGCGTCCCCTGCCAGCTGTCCTGCTGGCCAACAAGTGTGACCAACAGAGATATGGTTTGTGTTCCAAACTGCCCAAACTCGACAATTTCTCCAGGGACCACGGTTTTGTGGGGTGGTATGAGACGTCTGCGAAGGTACTAATTACAGGCTATATATTTTATTCTATTACCCTAGCTAGTGGCCTGGTGCCAGTTTGAAAAGCCATTTATATTCATATTATTCCTTCTTATTTTTAACAGGACAACACAAATATTGATGCAGCCATCATGTGTCTTGTAGAAAATGTAATGGCTATTAACACGGAGGATGTTCCTGTGGAATCAGACCCTAGTGTACTGATCCTCCCTGCTTTTGATTATAACCTACAAGAACGCAGTGACTCTAGATGTTCAGTCTGCACAACATTCCAGTCCGGCAGAAAACCCCACAGTGAATTATAGAGTGAGATGATGAAAAGAACACAGAACAGAGTGGGAAAGAAAAATATAGAGAGAAAGAGAGAGAAAACAGTCACACCCTTTGTTGGGCCTTCAGATTGTGCTGAAGTAAGCCTTTGTGGGTAAGACAAGACCATGAAGCCTTAACACTTATATGCACTTACATTTACACATGCCAAAAACAACAAAGTCATCAATAAAACATGCAGCGTTTACAAAGAGTTTTCTCTGATAAATACTTAATGTTATAGACTCACAACTAAATAAGGCTCTTGTGGTTATACTGCAGCAGAAGAGCAGCGTCCGCACATTTTCTGATTCTTAAGGCTCTAAAAACACAGTTAAGGGAGTAGTTCACTTTTAGAACAAAAATTTACAGATAATGTACTCATCTGCTTGTCATCCAAAATGTTCTTGTCTTTCTTACCTCAGTCGTAAAGAAATTATGTTTTTTGAGGAAAACATTTCAGGATTTTTCTCCATATAATGGACTTCTTTGGTTCCCCCCCCGAGTTTAAACTCCAAAAATGCAGTTTAAATGCATCTTCAAAGAGCTCCAAACGATCCCAGCCGAGGAAGAAGGGTCTTATCTAGCAAAACGATCTGCTATTTATCTAAAAAATGTACAATTTATATACTTTTTATCCTCAAATGCTCATAGATTTGCATGAACTCTGTGTATCCCAGTTCATGACAATTAAGGTATATTGAAAAATCATATTTTCTCCTCCAACTTAAAATTGTCCTACATCACTGCAGGAGTACTGAGTGTTTACAAAATGAACATTCCACGAAGGTCAAACACCCTTTACAAAAAGAGGTAAAACAGCAATGTAGGCCGATTTTGAAGTTGGAGGAAAACTTTTTTCAAAATACCCTAATTGTCATGAACCGGATTACACAGAGTTCACACAGAGCTAGGCGAGACAAGCATTTGAGATTAAAAAGTAAATAAATTCTACTTTTTATTTTTTTTTATTTTTTTTTTAGAAAATGGCCAATCGTTTCGCTAGATAAGACCCTTCTTCCTCAGCTTCTTCCTCAGCTTTAGAGCCATTTAAAGCTGCATTTAAACTGCATTTTGGAAGTTCGAACTCGGGGGCACCATAGCAGTCCATTATATGGAGAGAAATCCTGAAATGTTTTCCTTAAAATCATAATTTCTTTACGACTGAAGAAAGAAAGACATGAACATCTTGTATGACCAGGAGGTAAGTACATTATCTGTACATTTTTGCTCTGGAAGTGAACTACTCCTTTAAATAGTCCATTATTGCTTATCAACTTGAGGTAAATTTAGAATTTTATCTAAAATGATAAGCATATCTGATTCAAGTATAGTGCTTTCTGTAGAAATATGCCTGCACAGGACAATATTACACGCACAATAGCTGATCCAAAAGAAAAAATATATTTATTTTGTAGATATGGTTTATATCAAGGATCAAGGATGATGTAAGATCTTGAAATGATAGTGATTAAGCAATCATGTGCCAGCATACAAAATGAATTCCATTAGTGTGAATAATCAGCAGTGGATTCACACAGTCAAGTGTAATGTGTGTGCTTACGTACGTATGCAAAAAAAAAAAAAAAAAAAAGATGAAAGCATTAACATCAGACGAGTAATTGCGCAGAAGTGTCTCGGCTGACACCGAGGAGGCGCGTGCCTAGTGTTTAAATGTGTCACTGGATGTTTGAGTGTTTTTTTTTTTATGTCCTGACCCATATGCTTACTGTCTGCACACAGCAGTAATTTTTCACTGTCTGTTTACCATATCTGTTTTGTCTGACTTGCAAAGGTTTTCTTCAGCCCATGCTCCAGTGCCCATAATTTATGGATTCCCACAGCTCTCTTACTAAATAGGCTTCACTTTTTGACATTATTTGAGGAAGTGTTTTGGACTGTGTAACTCTATCAGTGTAATTGCATGTATCTTGTAGCTACAATTTAACATCTCACAATACAGTAATCATATTTACATTTTTTACTCACTGCTTGTTGGACTGCTTTTGTCCTCTTTGCCACGTAAGAGTCTGCCACATGGAGCGTGTCTAACAGTGACCTTTGCTAAGCCTAGTTTTTATTCAGCAGACTTGATGATGAATAATTTTATGGCGATTTATATGTGAAAGTTAAATATTTAAGCAAAAAAGAAATTTTCTGTGTCATTCATGAATGTACATGTGTGCAATGGCTTGAATAATGAAACGCTTTAACCAAGCTTTACTGTTTTTATTTCATGTTCCATGGCCTTGCTGTATTAGCAAATATGCACATTTTTATACAATAAATACTTAATAATACATAAAAATAATATATATATATATATATATATATATATATATATATATATATATATATATATATATATATATATATATATAATTATTATTATTATTATTATTATTATTATTATTATTATTATTATTGTTATTTTATTTATTTTTTTATTTTTTTATTTTTTTGGTGTGGTGGACATAAAATTAAGAAACTTCTGTCCCCTGATGATGCATAAACCCTGTTCTCATCATAATTCCCCATAATATATACAGTATATATGGGCCATTGGTGCAAACTGCTGTCCCACAATGAAAAAACTTAATTAAAAGCATTTAAGAATTCAAATCTTAGATGTTTACTAAGATCCTTCTATTATCTATTGAAACCCACAATAATATTTAAAATATCAGTAAGCTTAATATAGGTAAAATAATCATTTATTGGGTACTTTCAGTTGGGAGGTGGCTGTCCTGAACCATAACCCCTACATTCAACTTATGAAAACAATATTGAAAAAAATGTTTGCATTTTATTCTATTGTTGTTTTTACAAATATCTTTAGTTAAGTTAAAATATATATATATATATTTATTTGATATTTTCATGTCACTACCAAAACAGTGTGTGTTTTAGTCTATTGGCTGAGACTTCTTTTAACTACACCCCTACATATATGCTCAGGAAATATTTATGTGTTACTCTCTCTCATAGCTACAAGATTTAGGAGTAGGTATGTCCCATTATTTTGAGGTAAATGTGTTCAAAAGTGTGTAACTTTGAGGAACGTCATTACCAAACACCTTTTTTTCTGCAATTAAGTGCACTTTTTTGGGTGTTATTCCATAAAAAATAGTTTGTATACAACTTTTCAGAGCTGTGTTAGCTAACCATGTGCTGATTAGCATCTTTGAGCTGGGCTCAAAAGTATCTAAAATTGTCACTAACGTAACTGTCATGGCTGATAGCTTCATGTCATTATTGTTTCGGTTGTGACAAAAGTGAACACACATAACCTTTATTTGGGATAAATAAACAAAATTTGAATACAGTTATGCAAATTGTTTTGTATTTAGTAGTGTTTCAGTTGTTGCCTAACCATGTGCTGATTAGCATCTTTGAGCTGGGCTCGAAAGTATCTAAAATTGTCACTAATGTAACTGTCATGGCTGATAGCTTCATGTCATTATTGTTTCAGTAGTGACAAAAGGGAACACACATAACCCTTTATTTGGGATAAATAAACAAAATTTTAATAGTTATGGAAAATTTTTGTATTTTAGTATGTTTTAGTAGTGTTTCAGTTGTTAAAATTGTAATATAATGTGGTGTGGTCGCTACCAAAACATTACTGACACTACTGAAAATGTGCAGTCACTACCGAAACATGGGATGTTTTGTCAAAAATAAAGTATACTGAATTATCAACTAAGATGTTATAGTGTGTTTGGTGCAAAGCATATTTAAACTAATTAATCCTCAACTTTGAAATCAGTATGATCATCTTTATACCTATCACAAAGCAAGATTGGATTCAAAATACAACAAATCTCACAAATCACACTTGAATACTTGATACAATTGTATTGATTTGCCTCTAAACACTTTTTTAATAACATAGCAAAAAATATAATTACAACGTATATATAAACAAAATCTTAATAGGTCAGTATAACCCTTCCTATTAAATTATAACTGTGTTTTGGTAGTGACAAATTTCAGGAGAAGGAAAGTTTTTAATTTTCCATTTTTAAAATGGAAAATGGCCCATTTTGACTCAGTAAAGACGTCACTCCAGAAGAACCCTCAGACAACAGGAAACTTGGGAACATTAAACAAATGCAATGCAATGAACAAATGAGCCGTGCAAATGAAGGCTGAAGATATTCTATGCTTTTGAGAGGTCATTGCACATGTTATCGTTTGGAACAATATGTGGGTGAGCTGCACAGGCTGTTGATAGAGAGAGCGAGCGCGTATCTCCCGCCTATAGAAGTGCTGTATTTCCAGCCTTGGGCAATAATTGTAGGTCTGAGAGCATCACCAGAGAATAAGTAGCCTATTGATCGCTTTGTACAGTATATTGTTGTAGAGGAAATGTGAATAGGTGAGCGATGCTCCTCCAACACTCCAGCAGAAGGATACGATAGTGTCACGGCGCGTCGTCGTTACGGAATGATCAAAGGGAATTCCGTAAAAGTGCGTCGGACAGCAAACCGTCACCGGCTTTCACGCTCATCGAAAGGTTGCCGAAAGGTTAACGACTGTCGGGACCAAATCACCTTTGAAAAAAACCGGGAAGAGAGGCGGTGAAAGATGTTTTCCTGAAATCAAGTTTGAGCAGGTATTTTGCTAAGTAGCACACTTAATAGAGACATTACGTCAGAAGGATTTATCAAAAGTAAATTGCTATTTTTAAAAAAAATAAAATGAAATAGATTTAAATAGATTTTTGCGTTTTTAGTGTTTTCCAAGGACGATACAGCCCAGCGGTAAAGTCAACATAATGCTGTGGATGGGGACCGAATTGCTTCTGCTTTTTATTTTTTCTTCGATTTCAGGTAGGATGCTGCCTTGGATCGTGTTACTGACAAAATATTGCTCAAATGGTGTGTTTGTCTCAATTATTAATATTTAATAGTTAATTAATAATTAGTGCTAGCTTGAAACTGTTTTTAAATAATTGTAGCATGCTGTTTGTTTATTAACTGTGTATCTTTTATATCTATTTTATAGAAAAACGTGTTGTCAGATTGGACATAAGAATTAAAAAGGCACAAAATAACACAAAGGCCAAACATCAAAATTAAAACATTAAATTAATTCCTCTATTATTATCTATATTTCTAAAATAATAAAATTGCACCATACTAAACAGTACACAATACGACCCTGCATGCTATAGCCTGCAATACAATGTACAAAAGAAAATAGACAATTTTTTTAAAAATATATTAATTAGATACTTTATTGTGGCTGGTATATATACTACAATATACACTAAACAACACATTGCTCATTATCCACCTAATTCTTCAACGTGGAAGTAAGCCTATGGGTGAGACTTGCAGTTCATTATCCATACTAAGGAAATAACAAGAAGAATAACAATGTGCAGTAAACAGTAAAACTGTTTGCAATACAAACCAGTGTGCTCACAATTAAGATAATACATTAAATAATAATATGGTAAGACACACCAATTTGCAATATCAAGCAGCACAACAAGCTGCTTTGTACAGCTAAAAATAGCTGGTCATGTATGAGACCAGAATCCAGACCTGTATAATTTACAAATAGCTCTGCCCACTTAGGGGAAGAAAAAGGTGGATACAGAATAATACAGTGTGCAATATAAAATACAGTACATACTCTGAGAAAGCGGTAAAGGTGATTTCACCGCAGCAGGTAAAATATTGCTAATAGACTGTAATGATATGTTTTGTCTAATAAATGATTTGCTAAATAAAACTAACAGCTCATCTCTTCTCAATTTACCAGCCCAGAACTCTGAACTACCAGCAGTAATGGACAGTGACATGCTCGCCAAATTTGCTTACCAACCTGGGCCATCGTACCTGAGTCTGATCCTGTTGGCTCTGACCGTGGGACTGTCCGGCAGTGTTTACCTCTGCGTGCTGCGGTACATTTGCACCGGCTGCTGCCAGCCTGTAGTTGTTGGACCTGAAGATGAGAGCATGTCAGGAGTGGTGTGATAGCAGCTTTTGTTTGAAAGAGTGTGTGTATTTATAAGTGTGAGATTCATTTGTGTTCTGAAGCACTTATGCTGATCATCTTGTAACGTTAATTTTCAGGATCGCCACAACGTTCAGTTATTTCCTTTATTTTCAAACTAAAACAGCACTGTTTAATTACCAGATCTTTGAGAATCTCTGATTGAAATGTTGCTGTCTTATTTTGAAAATATAGACAATGGTTGAACACTGTGCAGTTTTCCCTCATTTACTTTTGTGTTTTATGTTTTGGCCCTGCACCTGTTGAACATGTTTTGGATGTGTGTATTTTCCCCATCTTTTGTATTTAATTACTACACACTGGTTAAGGAAACCCCTGAATGCAATATTTTTATGTTATGTTATGAAACACCAAACTATAAATTATCCTTCATGTCATTCATGTAACAGAGTTGAAGGCTCATCTTAAAGACATCAGAATGTTAAAACTGTAAGATAGAATTTTTTTTTTATAATAAATTTCTTGTCACGTGTTAGCCATTTGAGATAAAAGCCTCTGCTAAACGACTGCTTGAAAATGTGAAATTCACAGCTCTAAAGCCTGACTGTATGTTGTCAGTAAAAGCATTCATTTTGCATCTACGGAGTCAGGCATTTGACTATATGGATGACGCAAGTGTTGACCGAATGAGAGGGAGGAGTAAACCATTTTAGCAGGCTTTGGATACTCTGTCGGTCAAGAGAAATCACTCACAAATGATCTGCTTGTGTTTTTATGACACCGTCGACAGTACCACACACTGTACTTTAAATGAATGTACAAAGAGCTTTTGTAAAAACAAGGTAAAACAATTATGAAGCCAAATTTTTCTAATTTCTTGATCCACTGATTTTAGTTATTTTTAGTGATCTATACAGTGATCCAGAATCATTTTTTAAGAATAAAAATCCAGTGCAACTTTCTATTAAATTTATAAGCAGAAATTGAACCATATTGTGTTATTTTCATGTCAACATCTCTTGTTTAATTAAGTAGGATGCTCCCTGAGGAAGTGATCAGTCAGTTGCAGAAACTGTTGCCAAGGGCTACTGCTGGATCTAGTTGCCATGGAAATAGTTGCATCTGTTTTCCTCTAGATGGGGCTGTCACATCAGCTGTTCAGATCACCTAACTGCAAGAATTCAAAATCTGCTGGACTAGATGTTGTAGAAATACTTTTGTAGATCAATACAGTGTTGTGTGTTTGCCAGTGTAAACATATTATTGTTTATTGTAAATCAATGTGAATAGCACACCATTAAGAGATTCCTAGTAATTTTGTTTTAACAGTATTTTGTTAGTGATGTAAATGTATGTGTGACCCTGGACCACAAAACCAGTCTTAAGTAGCATATTTGTAGCAATAGCCAAAAATACATTGCATGGGTCAAAATGATTGATTTTTCTTTTATGCCAAAAATCATTAGGATATTAAGTAAAGATCATGTTCAATAAAGATATTTTTGTAAATTTCCTAACTTAAATATATCAAACTTATTTTGGATTAGTAATATGCATTGCTTACAACTTCATTTGAACAACTTTAAAGGCAATTTTCTCAATATTTAGATTTTTTTGCACCGTCAGATTCCAGATTTTCATATAGTTGTATCAAATATTGTCCTATACACAAACCATACATCAATGGAAAGCTTATTTATCCAGCTTTCAGATGATGTATAAAACTCAATTTCAAAAAATTGACCCTTATGACTGGTTTTGTGGTCCAGGGTCACATATAGCAATATGTGACACAAGTTTGAATAAACTATAGCTATTCACACGTAAAACATTTATAGAATGAGACATGTTCTCATGCTCCTCCCAAATGAAGTCAAGGCTTGACACCATTGTGGTTTTGCTCTTTAACCACTTCCTCATACAGAGAGGTGTGTGTTTAAATGTTGTACTTCCCCTCCATTTGCTTACCTCATGTTTGACACACTGTTTTTTAATGCTTTAGAGAAAGTCACAGGTCATCTTTTTTTTTTTAAATTCAGGGTTATGGAATATGTTTTAACATTTCAGTAATTCATTTGTTCACTATAATCCACTATGTATAAATCTAATGTAAAAATAAAGTTCAAGCAAAATGTATGAAATGTTTGTTCATCTATTTTGTCTTGTGTCTTATTTTTTGATGACATTTGTAGAAAGAATTGGTTGTTTTACAGTGTATTTTAATATATTTATGCTGTCTTTTAATTATGCAATTATGTAAAATGACAAACTACTTCTTCTCACGGCTCTTAAGTGGGCATTCAACAAAGAAAACGACTCATGCAGGTGGACGCTGTTTCTGTTCTTCATTTTGCTTCTTTTGATAGGTGTCATAATACGGTGAAAAGCACAATACAGTCAGTCAGTCATTCACACGTGAATAGACAAGGGCAAAGAGATCTGATAGCTTTGTTGCGCTTTGTTGGATGTCGTTCAGAGACACGCAAACGTATATTCACATAAAAATAGGCTGAGTGACTGAGTCATTCCGAACATATTTATACTTAAAAAGATCAGAATACAAAATTCAAACATCAAAATTTTTAGTTCCTTGGAATATATAAATTATATAATACTAATATAATATGTTAGTATAAAGCATAATATAAATATAAAACATAATTGACATAAAAGTATTAATATATAAAAATGTTATACTTTATTATTATTATTTAAATATAATATTAATAATTTAAATATTTTCCAAATATATACTGTATGTGTGTCTTACAATAAAATAAAAGGAAATTCTGAATTTCTATATTAAACGATAATGACATGTATAAGTTATATTTATTAAAAAGTTAGAGCACTTTTTGTAAACTCCGGGGGCATTTTAGGCAAATCAATTATGGATACGCTGTCAAAAAAGAATCACAGTCCAAGTAAAGAGTCTCAACGTTGTTTCCCACGAACTAGTGAACGCCACTTGCTCCCGCCCAATCAAACGCCAGCTCTTCGTTCACCTGATCACAGCGAAGCCATTTTGTCCTGAACGGCTCCGCCAGCGCATTCTTCACCAAACCGGAATAACATAGGGCTGACAGTTCGAACCACAGCCACAGACACAGCGACAGACCGGGGGTTTGTAGATACACCACCCCTCATTCAGTCCCGAACAACTCGACGTCTCTCGGTCTCACCACAGGCGGAACCGTGTCGTTTTCGCGGACTAAAGGGAGACTTTAAGCGGGACGGAAAGGAAGAGAACCAGGCATCCGGTTAGACGCGCTGGCTCACCGGGCTGGAGTCCAACTTGAGCCGGACACTTTCAGCTCTCCTCGTCGGAATGCCTGCTGGACTTGTTTCTAACAATATTAACCGCTCTTTTTAAATATTATGTGTTATCTAGGAATAGCTTAGGCTCGGGATTGTTTTCTGTTAGCATTTGTGTAATAGAAGAAAGCTGGAGCACTAATTCAAGCTCAGATGTGATTTATCTACTCAGCTGGCTGGGCAGATAGTTTAGGTTGTCGTTTAGATAAGTCGCCTATATAGATTGGTTACATAATACGTTTGTCTTGTTACCGGTGTAGTTACATTTTTGAGTTAATCCAGCTTTCTTACCGTCTCTTTGCCAAGTCTCTCATAGGGTTTGGTTTGTACGTCTATGCATATTTTCGCAAGCGAACCTGTCAGAGTTCTTGACTGGTTAGGTCTTGGTGGCAGTATAATAGTAGGATTATAAAGGCAGGAAAACCACAGAACAGATTTGCCTATCTAATCTCAAGCTAGTCTGTCGGTGCTTCCCATATCCAGTTTGTTTTCTTTTAAAAGGTCTGTATTGTTGAGGCTCAAGCTGGCTGACAGGTGATATTTTCTGCCTGAATCCTCTGAGCTGGCCTGACTGATAGCTATGACATTTTCCAACAGTTGTTTTGTATCTTCAGACTTCAATACTACCAGTATCTGCTCTTGGTGCCAACGTTGTATGAGTAATATTAGCTAACAAAAGCTCAGTTTGCCCCTCCAAATTAGTTACGGCATATCTAGTTGTGACATTTTTACTAGTTAGGTCAAGTTTTCCTTCCTCCTTTTGCTACAAGTGTATGAATTAGTGCCAGTTGACTTGGTGGCTGGTTCGAAACGTATCAAACTCAACAGTTTGTATCAAGTGTATTTTTGTAAAACGCCTATACTAGATACTTAGTGGGAAGACACACCTTTGCAGTGAGACCAAGTCAAGTTTAGTGGTCATTTTTCGTATCTCAGAGCTGAATAAAAATGTCAGGACAGTCCATCACAGATCGCATCGCAGCGGCCCAGCACAGCATGACTGGATCAGCCATCAGCAAAGCCGTCTGCAAGGCCACAACGCATGAAGTCAGTGGACCCAAAAAGAAACACACCGATTGTGAGTATGCCAAAAACATTTTTTACTTTTATTCACACGGTGTCTTCACAGGTGCTTTTTAAAAGCTCAAAGTCTTACTGCATCCCTGGCATGCAGTTCCACTAGCCTTGCACATCCTCAGCTGTCTGGACACCAGTGATGAATTGGAACGTGCTCGTGATGGGAATGCTGATCTGTCTTTGGACACGGTCAGTTCGAGAAGCTGATGCCACTGTAATGTGGTAGTATACAGTCATTCATGGGATTTGTGGCCCCCTTTATTTTACTGTAATGATATAGGTCTTATTTCAGCAGTGTTGTGGAGGTTATGTCATCATGCAATCAACATCAGTGTATTAATATCTGCTTCATAATAAGCTGCCGGTCCGACTTGAATCGTTAAATGCAGCTGTCAGGGTTTCTGATGCGTCGTGTTTGAAGTCATGTGTTGTGCGTAATATCTTAACGTCTTGTGTGATTCCTCTTTAACAGTCATCGTCGAGACGGTGTGGGAGCGGTGAAGGTCAATACAAGTGTGTGTGCAATGAAGCATTGAGTCATTGATTCTTTTGACAAAAGCAGAGTTAATGCAGAATGCAGCACGTCAGTTTCATCCTTGCACAGGCAGTGTTACAACATAGAGAAGGAGATCGAACGGACGGCCACTGAAGTATTTGCATGACTGTATCTGATATACTGAACATAGATAAATGCTTCTAGGTGCAAAAGGCTCTTCGTCAAGGGATTTGTTTTTAGACCTTTAACTGCGAAAGCCTGGCTGATGTGCTGTAAAACCCCTGGCTTACTTAGCCACGAAAATGATTAAGTCTGATTGGGTTGTTGTGTGTTTGTGTCTCTGATTCATCAGTGTTTGCAGAACACAGCTTCATGTTTAGTCTGGATTTGTTTCCTGTGTCAGCCACCTGTTATGCGGCCTAGCAGCTAGAGTGTGGCCAACTTCAGCGCTTCTGGTTTAATCTTGCAAACGCTGCATAACACAATATTTTTTTGTAACTATAACACGACACAGAATTACTGAAGGTCAGTGTTGCTCGCTTCCTCTTTTTGTTAAAAGCAGAGAAGTATTATTATCCAGAAGCATTACTTGCTTAAACCGGTTCTTAGAATTGGGAAATTTCAGAAGCCTGATGCGTGTTGTGTTGTGTTGTTTTGCTTTCGTGCTATGTAGACAACATACGTCATAATTATGTATTAGGGACGCATTGGTAGCACATTGGTTATTGAGATTAGAGATTTCGGTCTCGTAAGACCTTCGTTCATCTTCAGAACACAAATTAAGGTACCTTTGATGAAATCCGAGAGTTTTCTGACGCTCCATAAACAGCAATACGACATGTTCACGGCCCAGAATGGTAACAAGAACATCAGCAAAATCAATTTCATCAATGGTTCAATCGTAGTTTATCAAGCTACAAGAATACTTTTTGTGTGCAAAAAAACAAGAAAAACAAAAATGTGCTGCTGTTGATGTAGAGCATGCATGTGCTGCACCTGTTTACGAGCAGAGGAAAGCACACGCATACATTGTGGTACTCTTGATAATGGCGGTAACTCGGGGAAGAAGAATTGTTGAATAAAGTTGTTTTTGTTTTTTTTTTCACATGAAAAGTATTCTCGTAACTTTATAAAATTACGGTTGAACCACTGATGTCACAAGGACTATTTTGTTGATGTTCTTGCTACCTTTCTGGGCTTTGAACGTGGTAGGAAATTTCATTTTGGGGTGAACTATCCCTGTAATATTTAATATCCCTTAAATGTAATCTTCAGAGAACCTCAGAAAATATGTGTATGTTTTTTTTAATGCTGTATATTTATGTGTTGCTCAAATTCATTTATTGCATGATTTGTTTTATTTTTTTTATTTACACAAAATAGGATTTGTTCATCAGTTATTCACCGCGATTTTAGAAAAGTTATTGGTTTATGTGTAGCAGCCAGATTTTGAATTTCAGTGCATCATAGCTTAGAATAAGCCCTGCGTTTATCCATTGCATTTTCATTTTTCATTCTGGCTGAAGCCAATCTGTCAGACTGGAAATTTAGATAGCTGACAAAGAAGTTGATCTGGCATTTTTCTCTTTTGAAGCTTCTATTATTATTTAGTTTTGTCCAGTTTGCATTCACTTTCCTGTTCTGTGCAAACAGCAGTGAGATTTTTACTGAGTCAACAAACAGATTTTGCACTCTGACCTCTTTGGAAGCAGTGAGTGGGACACTTGAGCCTTATTGTACTGGACCGAAATCTGTGCTGAGTCTTACATTCAAACCAATAAACTAACTGGGGAACTGATACAAAAATTACACCTATTTTCAGATTTCTCAGTTTTCATTAATTTGTCCTCTAGATTATTGTTTCACACAAAAATGACAAGCTGACTAAAATCAACACATTCTATCTTGTTTTAATTACATTAATGTGCACTAGATTTTAACAGCTCACTGGGAAACAGTTTTAACTGAGAGAACTAATAGCTTTGGCAAAGTTTGCAAGGTTGGTAGCATTACATTTTTGACAGCTCTTTCAAACTGTTAGTAGGACGTAAGCAAAATATCCTCAAGCACAGCTTGGGAATTTTATTTCAGAGTTACACGCTTCTTAAATACTGAATAAAAACAAACTGTATTCATTTAAGCTATTGGTCTTTTAGCTTCTTTCTGCCTAAGTGAGTTGAATTAGATAAAAATGAGCAGTTTCCAAGTAGCTGAGTAGTTTTATATTATTCTTATAAAAATGTATTTTAGGTCTTTTTTTTTTTTTTATCTTATCTTCTTGTAAGGCGGTGTTTCTTTGGCTATTGTGTTGCACTTATTTTTTGAGTGCCTCGTCGAGTGTTGCATTCTCATGAAGTACAAGTTAAAAATGTGAGGTGTCACGTTAAAAATAGTAAAAAAACAAACAAAACAAATACTTGCATTCTGTTCCATTCTATTGCTTTCCCTCTAGCTGTCTTTGAACTCAAACTCCAAACTTGTTTAGGAGAAGCAGCCTAATTATTGTATGGGGCTTCTTTTTCAGTAAACCCACAAGACTGATTGATTTTGAATGTATAGTTTTGCACATGCCTAAACCAGACTTTACAGCCACAGTTAATAATTGTGAGGCTATTCAGCAATCTGAGTCTGGAGTGTGTCAGGGTTAAAGGTGAAGTGCTGCTGATTTTGAACCAGACAGCTGAAATGATGCTGTGCAGCAAAGACAAAACAGCCATTCTCAAACATGCCTGGGGAAATACCACCCAGCCTTTCAGAATACAGATTACCCTTCAAGATCCTTGGTCCACTGTTTACAGCCATCAGCTCCGCAAGAGCAAACTGCTCTGCAGATAAGTAGCTTTTACTTATGAACTCATTGTAATTTTGTGGATGATGGATGTAGTATTGCTTGAGAAGCCAGTAAGAGGAAATAGACTCAGGAGCTACGGTACTTAAACTGATAAAAGAGGATGCCTTTGAAGCACAGCTTCAGTAATGGAGTTTTTTTTTGGATGGAGAAGCAGTTGATCAATGTTTGCTGAGCATCATTCAGTGTGAGGACACAACTGCTCCGCTTTAAGAGAGCTTACACATGCTGCATGACACATTGCTTCTGTTCCCCTCACGCTTATAGTGCTGATGTGGCCTATTTATAGCTGCTGAGGGCCTTTGGCTCTGTTTGATAGCTTGTTTTGTACCTTATAAGAGCCCTTGGCTCCTCTTCTGACATCTCTGCAAAACCTGGGACTTTATTTACGACGCATCTCGGAGGAGAGAATTCTCAGAGTTCTTTTTTTTTTTTTTTTTCTTATGCCCATATGTGCAAAACTATCTATTTTCAAAAATTGGATACATAACTGTAAGCTTTTATTGCACAAATCTATCATCATCCTCACAAAACAGATCCAAATATATAGCGTAATAACAGGAATTTTTAAGCCTGAGAGTATTTCTGTTTTTTATCAATTTAGAGACGCAAAATGAAATGAAACTATTAAACTTTCTGTAAGCTAAAACCCTTTTAGAGAAGTTGTCTCTATATAAGTTCTCTTGAAAGCCTTAAAAAAAATATTAAAAACAAATCTTTAATAATAAACTAGTTGCCATTCCTAATATGCTATTTTGGACTATAGACATTAATGCATTAGCTTGAAGACTTTTCTAGCTTTTGTTGCCTTAACATTTTCTCTGGTTGTGTGAGAAATAGTGTGGACTGATCTTATATTAGATTGTGTGGCTTTCTTTTGTCCTTTTTATTATAGACTAGAGCTTTACAGAATTCTACAAGCTGTGCTCCCAAGTTGCTGATTAGTTGCAAAGCTGTGCTGGTGAAAAAGAGAAAAAAAGAGAGCGAGAGAGAGAAATATGGGAATGACATGTGAGGAATGGCTGCGGTATTCCACAGAACTGTGTCACTGAACTCACTGTTCAGGAATCCCATATAGGCCCTTTTACAAAAATGTCACGGTCATCACATTTGCGTTCCCAGAGCGCTGAGCGAAGACCGACCTCGTCTCACCACATCTCAGCTTGAACGTTAGAGGACCATCCACCAGACCGACCCCAGATAAGCATAATTTCCTTTTCCAGCACTTTACAATCACAGCAACAAGGCCGTCAACGCACAGCTGGGAAGGAAATGGAGGCAGATACACAGACATAGCAAACAAGCTCTCAAAAAGGAACCTAGCTATTTTTAATAGAGGTCCCAGGTTCCCCAGACAGAGGGAGCACAGACGTTTATTTGGAGAAGAATTCTCCTTGCCGTTCTCCTTTAAGCTAGCTGAAGCGGTTAGCCGATAAAAGACTCTGTGCGCTCATTAAATTCAAAACAGTTTGCTGTTCTTATCTGCAGGTTACTGAGTTAGCATTTGTTTTTGAGCATGGAGAAAAATCTCAACAGGTCTGGAGGTCCTCTAATCTGACTGATCAGCTTTTCCACAAAGGAAACCGCAGTCTTTTTGATATATATTTTTTGTAGTTGTAATAAACCTTTTCATGCTCTTCCGTTGGAGTTCTGTCTTGTCAGTAAACGTGGCTGCACACCACACTACAGAAATTGCGTAGTGGTTACATTGTTGCCTAATTACCATTCAGAAACCCATTTTGTGGCTCTTTCAGATTCTGAATTTGAATCTCAGGACAGTAAATCTGGGATGATGAAAGCTGAAATACTCATTGCTGTTTTGGGAATCAGACGTCTGATTCGTGATGCATTAATATTTTATTGTGCAATCTTTTAGTAACTAGCTTCTCATTCATCTTCATTAGTCTTAACTGCTTTGCACAAGAAGTACCGAACTTGCTGCTTTACTTCATTGTGGAGCCATAAAACTAATGTATGCACATTGACGTGCACCATAGTTCCACCATGTTTATTAGGCGCTTTCGCACTGGTGGAAACTTTTCATAGTTCCTAGAACTACTGGTGGAAGTTCACGCTTTTTGGCGTGTTTGCATCACAGGAACAAGGAATGTGTTTAGTTCTAGGAACTCCATTTGGGGGAACTAAGTTGGCTCCTACTTCAGAGTAGGGTTTAAAACGGTTCTATAGAAACTATCAGTTACGTAAGTGTACACTGATTGGCCAAACGAACATGAAACACCAGCCATCTGGTATTTTTTAATAAACTTCCTGAACATGGAAAACAGCGATAATAACAGCATTTGGCTGCCTGTTGTCTGCAGTGTTGTGTTGTTGTTTTTTTAGCCTCGATCATATGTAACGTCGCAAGTTGTCATAAGAGATTTAGTCAGATTTTCATTCTTTTTTTTTTTTAGTTATATTTTTGGGCTTTAGATGACAGGAAAGTACTGGGTAGAGAGAGGGGAGCAGGATTGACAAAGGACCTCGAGATGGGAATCGAACTCGGGTCGCCATGAGCACAATTGCGCTATATGTTGGCGCACTGACCACGAGGCTGTCGGCGCCAACTGATTGTTGACGTTTGTTTGTTAATCCCACTATCGGCCATTTCAGAGTTCCTGCTGCCAGTGTGAAAGTAGCCAAGAAAACGACCAGGAAAAAGGGGGAATTGTTTCTTTAGGGGGAATTGGTTCTTTCATGCTGGCTAGTTTCTAGAACTGAGTTCTTAGAACTATGTGGTGCAAAAGCACCTATTGTAGCACAAAAACTCGGCAGAATGATTGCTGGTCAAAAACACTTATGTAACTAAATATATTGATCTTTGCCTGAGACTGTTGTGCAATAAAGCATTGCAATACTTTGAAATGTCAATTCCCACTCCACATTTAGTGCATTATGGGCCAGTTCTCTTGGAAGCAGGGGTCACGGAGGACTGACTTGGAGTCAGTGATTAGTACGGTTGGAACAGGTAATTAGCATGGCAGCTGTGGTAGTTCAGAGGTGAGCACCAGCTCCGGTCTTCTGGCTGACAGCTGGACAGACTGTTAGGCCACCTGGTCAATTTACTTCCTCGTACACACACATGCACATGAGAGGCTTCCTGCCAAACTTCCTGTGCCTCATCAAGGCTCAATCCTGATTAATTTGTAAGCCCGGGCAGTGCGGGCACTGCAGAGAATAATCATGCTTTGAATCAAAAGCACTTTAATTTGTAATTTCACTCATTTTTCTTTCTTGCATAGAGCTGGTTTTTAATCCAAACCAGTCTTCGCCGGCCAATTATGGTGGCGACGTGTCTGTTGGAAATCCAAGCATGTTTTGTGCCACTGTCATCTCCAACTGGTGGCAGGCTCAGCCCGGTATGAGTGTTTCCAATGGGTTTTGTTGTCTGTCAGTCTAACAATAAGACTTTGACACAGACGGAGAGTAGATGGGTGACCTCATCGCTCATAGCCACTTCATTTGCTGCACTGCAGTGACATCACTGTGCCACGGTTTTCTTCCACCACTTCTCTTGGATTTGATTCTCGCCGCTGCACCTCATTTCGTGCACTGGTGCACACATCTCAGCATGGAGCCATGCAGGTGTGTGTGTTTATAAGGGATAACGTGGAAGTGTGATTGTCTGTTTTAGTGAAAGACTGTCAGAAAGTCTATTTAAAGGCTGCGGTGTGAAACGCTACCTTTTCTCAGTTACTCTGGGAATTTACTTTTATGATCATAGTCTGTGACACTGTATTGTATTGTATTGTATTGTATTGTATTGTATTGTAAAGGAATAAATTGGAGATTAGTATTGATGTTGCATCACGATTTAATTTGATTGCATTTGAACCTAGAAGGATTTTACTTGAGCAGTTTGCTTTGCTTTTGTCAAGTACTGCATCTCAAAAGCTGTTTCCATCCAAGTTGTGAAGTTTAGTTTACACTTGCATAACATTTTGGTTATATCATTATTATTAAATAAATATAAGAAAAAATTTATAAAATATCCAATGTGTTATATATGAATATATTATATATGAATAAAAGATATTAATTAATAAATGTATTATTGGAGTAATGTTTAAATGAAAATAATTTAGAAGAATAATTTTTAAATTACCAGATGTTGGCATGTTTTTGGATAAATATTTCTGGGATGAAATTGCATGACTGCTCTTGCCAAACCGGGCATTCTGCTCTGAGTTGCTCACGTTTTCAGACTCTGAATTATTCATATCTACGTCAACACTTTTGACGTCAAAATGAGTGTGTGTAATTTGTGTAATCAAAAGACAAAACCACAGTACAACAAGTAGTAGTTTAGCAAGACGTTAGTTGTCCGCTAGCTCCATAAAACTGTATTGTATGTCTTACATTTATTTTCATTTCATCTTTCGTTATTAAGAAATGAATAGTGGTAAGTAGGTTAATAGTAAACAAAAATATTACCAGATAACTACTATTCTGATTTGAAGCTGGTCAGGTGGTACAAGTCAGAGCTCTCTGAAAAATATAAGTTTTGAGTGTTTATTATGTTTTTATTTTATTATGAGTTCAATGAGGACGAGACTGCTTTTTATGATAATTCCAATATTGTGTGAACTCACCCTGTGTACAATAGCGTTTTATGTGCAAAAATATATCCACATTAAGCCTGTGTGTATATATATATATATATATATGTATATTATACACATTTTAGACATACACATTGGCATCTTTGTTTTTTTTCATCTAGAATTTTGAACGCAGTTATAGCAAAATGCATATGTAGCTGGACTGGGAATGCCCATTTAATAGTTTTTGCTTATTTAGGCATCCTTAAGGTTGGTTTAAGTAAAAGCAAAAATACTGATGCATGTATTTTAAAGGTTTAGTTCACTTCCAGAATATACTTTTCCTGATAATTTACTCACTCCCATTTCGTCCAAGAAATTAAGGTTTTTGAGGAAAACATTTCAGGACTTTTCTCCATACAGTGGACTTCAGTGGGAGCCAGTGGGTTGAAGGTCCAATTTGCAGTTTCAGTGCAGCTTCAAAGGGCTCTACATGATTCCAATCGAGGAATAAGGGTCCTATGTAGCAAAACAATTGGTCGTTTACTAAAAAAATAAAAAATCGCCCAGCATTGTTGTTTTATTTTAATTTTTTTGTAAAGGGCTTTTGACTTTCTTTGCACATTTGCTTTGTAAACACTGGGTTGGTACTTTTGCCCTCGTCACGCGTGACCATTCCAACATGAATACATGAATAAATTTTAGTAATCAAAGAGCATGTCTAATTAATTAAAATCATGAAACTTATACAATTTCACATCAATTTAATAAAGATTTTTTAAAAAATGACATGTTTAGGGCCCTATGAAATGTCATTTTTTTCTCGCCATGTTTTATTGTTGTCAAATTCTGTGTTTTAGGACATCTAATTATTTGAGTGCATACTTAATTTATTCAAATTTATTCTTAAAATAAACTTATGAAAGGCTTTTTTACCCTCAGAAATTCTGTTGTGTATTTAAAATGTTCTGGTTATCAAATGAAGGCATACAACATTAATTTCATTTATCTTTTAATTATTGAAAATTAAGCAAACTTTTTTTTTTTATTTTCGCAAACAAAGGGGAATTTACTATTAAAATCAAAACATGGAAGAAATGTTGTGTGATGATACCCTAAAAAATAATGTTTGTTTCATTTTAGTAGTAGTAGTGGTAATAGTAGTAATATATTTCTGGCACAATGTCTTCAAGTTAAAACGGACTTTTATTTTGGCAGGTTGCCGTGTCTTCCTTTACATTTCTGTGTGTATATGATATGACGCTAGTTTTCCTAAAATGGAACGGTCAAATGCTGAAATCACCATGAGCGTTGCGCGCTTTAGTGTGTGTAGTAAACAAAACCGCTCGTCTGCTCCATTCAATAAAACAGAGACACGCAGAACATGCAGGATTCACATTTAAATGGTATTTTTGCAGCGTAATATTTACAGATACTAGTCCATATTGCAGTTTGATTTAAGTGTAATGACCTACTTTTGATTAATTCATTCAAACTTTGACAAATTCTATGACATTCTGCGTTATTCAGGTAAATTCCGTT
Organism: Cirrhinus mrigala; assembly: GCA_036247105.1. Taxonomy (NCBI): domain Eukaryota; kingdom Metazoa; phylum Chordata; class Actinopteri; order Cypriniformes; family Cyprinidae; genus Cirrhinus; species Cirrhinus mrigala. Next base: position 38,489,638 of record CM070013.1, read on the forward strand.
TTTATGACTGGATTCCTCGATTCCGTCAGCTTTTTCCACAATGCAGAAATCATAGGGCCCTAGTAATGTGCAAAGTTGTTTTTTTTTTTTTTTTTTTTTTTTTAAGAAAATAACCAATCGTTTCTCTAGGTAAGACCCTTTTTTCTTGGCTGGGATTGTGTAGAGCCCTTTAAAGCTGCATTGAAACTCCAGTTTGAACCTTTAACCCACTGGCTCCCATTGAAGTCCACTATATGGAGAAAAATCCTGGAATGGTTTACTTAATTTCTTTTCAACTGAAGAAAGAAAGGCATTAACATCTTGGATGACATGGGGGGAAATTCTACCCTTATATATATGCAGTGTCTCAAATCTTAGATCCAAAGGTGTACAATCACACATTCTCAGTGCTTCAAATTGTCGGCAGGAATGGGTAGTTTCTTGCTCATTTTCACTCTGTTATTTGTGCCTCTCTCAGTCTTTCTCCGTTTAAGACAATGGACTTTGTGATCAATACCACCAAATGTGTTCTGTTTAATCTGATTAAATCAGCACATATCCTCACTTCAGACGAGTTTTTCACTCTCTTTCTCTTTCCCTCCCCCTCCCTCCCAATGGAGCCAATCAGCTTGCATGCTCTCCTCCTGACCATCATGAAAAAAAGAGTGCTGGAGCAAAAGCCATGGTGCAGTTCAGGACTGGAGAGAGAGAGAAATGGGTGAAAACACTGCTGAACAGGCAGCCATCTCGTAACTCATCCCCCAACAGGCTGCAGTATGTTTTTAATAGTAGTCACGGTGCGTGAATATGCATTAATCTTGGGAAGAGAGGCTGAATAGCTCAGTGGAGTTGACTTGAATCTTCAGGATTGCACACATTTATTAATGCTGTTTGCAGTACTATTGCTGTTGCTCACAGTAAATGCTAAACTTTGGCACATGATTTGTTTGTGGTACGAGCTTGAATGATACCTTAAAATGTGCCTGTGTGTGCTATTGCTTTTCTAAATGATCAGACTTGCATTTCTTTTTTCCTCTGGCAGGTGAAATCAAAGACATAAATATAAGGAGGGACCTGAACCATATGTAAAGACCAGAATATCAGTAGACAGTAGGGCACTATACGGATATGTGTATGACCGTTGCGTTCACGTCTTTTGCAGCATCTCGTGAGTGAGTGCTGCGTTTAAGACGCTGTGTCAAGTTAACAGAATTTGAACTTTAACACGCAGCGCTAGGGCTGAGCGATATGGGCAATTTTTGCAATAATTATTGTATCAATATTATTATCACGATAAATGTCACATTTTTATTTCTTTCAAGTTTAAAGGCAGATTTTTGCTACAATTTGAAAGCTGTAAAAACCATATGGTTAATTGTGGCTTTAACCCTCAAAGACCAAGACACAATAACTGTTGTTCTTAAATATTTAATAACTTTTGAACCACTCATCCAATCTAAATGCTTTAAAAAGTACAGCAAAGCTGAGATTCTCCGTTTTGAGCCTGTGCCCAGATTGGTTCAAACTGTCATCTATTCAACCAATAAACATTTTTGGACTTTTGTACCACCAATTAGCATGTTTCTTTGGAAATTTAAGCAAACTCAAAGTGAAAGTAAAGCACGTCGTGCGTGCATGAAAACAAACACAAAATAACACATTTGCATGACAGCACTCTCTGAAAAAGCATAGAAAAGCACATGACAGAGCACTTTGACACAAAGCAAAACAAAAACAAGGATGAAACAGGGGTACATATCGGATAAGTACTGGAATTTGTTTTCACGTGACTATGCGCTGTACCGGTAAAATGCGGAATACAGCCATCAGATCGATCCATTTGGCTGTTATATTATTGCAATTCTTGTATAGTTCATAAAGATCATTTGCGCTGTTTTTTTTCTGTTGCACTCTGTATATGTTTCTCTCATTTTGTGTGTAGTTTGTGAATCATTTGCACTGTTTGTATATTTGTTGCACAAAACCATTTGTGCAATTGTTTTGACTGCTTGCTGCACTGTTTGCATCTGTTGTTCATACTCTGATTGAAAATCTCTAAAACTCACCTTTTATTTTTTTTTTTTACTGTTTTATTACATAATACTGTTTCCATTTACTTTACCTAAACATTTTTGCGCACATCTAAATTGTCAATACACTAAATAGACCTTTTTCACAGAAAAGCGCCTATAGTAATATTGTAATAAATTGCTATAACTTGTTTGGAGAATGTTATATATAGATAAAATTATGTTTTGAAGTGTAAAACACCCAAATGAACCTTTCTAAAGAAAAAAAATCCAAACTTCAGGAGTTTCTGTTTGAGTGCACAGTAAAAAAAAAAACCCTCCAATTGTAGCTTACGATTTTCTTAAAATTTTGGAAATTGATTCATTCTTGGAGAAGACAAAAGGAAAATTGGGACTTTAAATTAGCTAGACTGAAACTTCAGGTTCTCCTGTTTACAATGATGTATAGCACTTGATGCTGACTGCTAGAATAGGTCTGAAAAAAACAAAGAAAAGTGCAGGCGTGTAAGGTGCCCCGAAAATGTCCTAGGTCTTTAAGGGTTAAACTAGTCTTTGTAGTCAGAAAATGACAAACACTCCATGTTTTCTCAATAGAAAAAAATTATTTCTTAGTTCTGAATGTTTGAATGAGTAATATTGTTTCAAATCAAGAAACAGGTTTGTGTTGCCTGATAATATTAATAATATTTTTTTTTTCTCTTAAAAATACAAATTTGATAGTAGCTTAATTTAGGATGCAGATGTAGATTTATGTTCATTATTAAAATCAGTAATATCTGTAAAAAATTGTAGCAACCTCATTTTTGTATGGTGAACTTGAATCATTCTAACTTTGAGTGTTTTTTAAATTAACCATTGCTCTTCCATAGTAGCATACATTTAGATCAGGATAATAACAGTGACCGCAAAAATAGCACCTCAATACCATGGTAAAAATGTAATATGGCTTCTAGGTATTTGTATGAAAAACAGTAGTCTAAATACATTTAGTATAAATGCATAAACGCTATAGCTTAATCACAAAAAATAACTCTAATTATATTCCATTACTCCTCCTTCAATACATTTAATACATGTCTACATTAATGATAGAATAAAATTCGACACAAATATACCCTCATTTTTGACACAATACCACTGTTCAGTTAGTGCTACTACAGTAAATCTACAGTAAATTATGGTGATTTGTAGATTAAAAGGCCTTCTGACTGTACAGTGTCTCTCCTGTTTGTCAGTGCTGTATCGTATGGCTTTAAACCGAGTCATTTTTGTTCTTTACTGATTTCAAGTGCTTCACACTGGATCTCACAGCGCTGTTTAGTGAGCGAGACTCATCAGCGAATGACCACATCTGCTCTAGTAAAGTTGCGCTGCGCCACCGCTTGAACTTTGATCCGAGCGGATAAATTGCCCGAGTGGCACGCTTTAAATGACTAGTGCTCTTTTGTTATTGCGAGTGGACCAATCAGAATACCACGAAGGTGGGGCAAGCATTGCGAGATTTTGTTTACAGTAGCAGGTTGGCATGGCAACTTTTAAATTTGACAGCAACATGGCGGAGTAGGCTTTCTACAATGCGTTTTATTTTATTTATTTATTTATTTATTTTTTTAAATATTCCTGAGCTCTGCGGCTCGCGCTTTAGACTCACAATCATGTTCTGTGTGAATGGCTAGTAAGAACCTAGAGTAAATACTTGCACAAATAGAGCGACAGGACAGGATCGCTGAGAGAAAGTTCACATGCAACAGCGATCATGAGTCAGATTCACATTTGTAACTATGAGTACAACTAATAATAATAATTGCTCGTTAATTGTAATCAAGGTAAAAAGTTAAATTACTTGAGATTTAGATTTTAGGTCATATTGTCCAGCCCTATTCCAAACCTTGTCTTCTGAGAAACACAAAATAAGATATTTTGCAAAATGTCTCTGTGCTTTTGTTCATTCAGTGAAAGTCAGTGTTGTTTTGGACCCCAATGACTTTTATTTCATTGTTTCAATTGTTTTTGTCCATACTAAATATTTTATCAATCTGTTCCACAGAAGAAAAAAGTCTTGAAGGTTTGGAGCATGAGAATGAGTAAATGATGACAGATCCTTTCAGTGCTGTAAATTATACAGGGAAGCTTCTAACGTTATTAATTATGAAAATGTTCTTTTTAAAAATTAACAACAGGGCTCAAACTATGCTGCTGGTTTATTTTTGCATGTCTTCAATTAATTTTTATCTAAATTAAGGCCATGGAAAGTCTTAAAAATATTAAAAGGTGTAACAAGTCTTATCATTTTAAGTGCTCTATGAAAAAACTAGGGCTGTCAAATGATTAATCGCGATTAATCGCATACAAAATAAAAGTTTGAGTTTGCCTAATATATGTGTGTGTATTGTGTAATTAATATGTATATATAAATACACACAAATTAATGTATATATTTTAGAGAAATATTTATGTACAAAATATTTTATTTATATATAATATAAATTATATAAAAATTATAATAAATACATATACTTGTAAATATTTGTTAAATATATACATGAATGTGTTTGTATTTATGTATACATAATTACACACAGCGCACACACATATAAAAGGCAAACTCAAACTTTTATTTTGTATACGATTAATCGTTTGACAGCCCTAGAAAAAACAGAATTACAATCCAAGCTAATGTGATTCCAAGCTTCAAAAGACTGTCATGGCTTGCGCTATTATTAATTGATTATATAGATTTTACTATTATTGGTGCATAAATCCATTTTTTGCCCTAATTTAAATTTATTATTTACAATATGAGCCAAATCCAGTATTGTTTGACCTCTGATTCATACGTATTGGTATGTTATTACATGAACCAATTTTAGTACATATGTAAATATTGAAGAAAATATGTCTTGAGTATTATGAACTTGCCGTTACCTTGTTTTGAATGTGCGCCCCCAGCATATTAAAGTAAAATAATCTGAGATGCATTATTTATTTTAGGCTTGTATGGGTTTGTTCTGTAGGGGCATATGGTTTTAAATTTATTTGTGCAGTTCTTAAAGTTTCCTAAATTTTAAAAACTCTGCAGATACCTTGTTTTATTCAAAAGTGACTTATATTGCATTCAAAGTACATTTTATTAGTTCATGCATTCCATGGAAATCAATATTTATTTAACAGATATAATAATCATTTCAACCAATAACTGCTCTGTCAATGCCAGCTGAAGGAAATCTTAAATCGCATTTCTGTGTTTCACAGAATTCTATAAAAATTATTATAAAGTTTCTTTATGTGTGTATGAATTACACCACAGAGGCATATCTACACACACTCCACATCTTCAACTTATAGGCCATTTGTACCTCGCTGGCATCCTGTAAGTGTGTTGTGTAGATGTATAGCCCATACTAGTGTACTGTCTCTTTTGCCAGATCCTTGTGATTCATCATCAGACTCCAATTGGGAGCTGCACTACTTACTACTAGAACTCCCTATTAGAACAACAGACAGGCCCACAGGGCCGAAATCCGACAGATACGGAGGAGTCGTCTCCCTCATTACCTGCTCTGTGTGTGAAAAGATGTTTCTCTCAAGGGAAGGGGGTAAAGAGATTTGCCTTTGAAGAACAAAAAAAGAACACTATGGGCTGTAGGAGGAATGTCTTCATTATGCAAACAGGACAGAACAGAAACAAGATTTTTTCGAGCCTCTGATGGCGTTCAAGGGATGCTGTTTTCGGATGCGAGTATGCTAAGCAAAACTGGGATGCTGCTGCATATTTAAAGGCGTGACGCTCTTTGGATCTTCTCTTGTCTGTGAGTGTTGCATAACAGAACGGCTGGGTTAGAAGCCTGTCTAACCCTCTCTGTAGCGTACAGAGAGAGATATTATGAGAGTCCGCTGAGATCTACTTCCATTAGCACCTGCTGCTGATGCTTTAATGTGTGTGTTTCATGGAATGCAGAGGCCCTGCTATGTTTGTGTCCAATCTGTGTTTATTAGAACATCTTGTGCGGGATCTTTAAACTGTTCGAGATGTAAGTCAGTGACGTGTGTTGCTCTAACATGTGCCCCATGTGTGTTTTCAGACTTGATCCACTGCACCAATGAGATGAATGTGAACGTGCCCCAGCTGGCCGACACTCTGTTTGAAAGAACCACCAACAGCAGCTGGGTTGTGGTCTTCAAAGCGCTCATCACCACACACCACCTAATGATGTATGGAAATGAGGTGAGAGATTTTGTTTTGGTGCTTCATCCCTTTTTTTTATTTTTTTTAAATGTGGCCAGTAGCATCGTCAGCATGACATCCTTCTGCGCTGGTAGCATCGAAGATCCAACTCGGTCAAATTGACCCTACATGACAAATCACACCTCAGCAGTCACGGTTTTGCTATTTGTGACCGAGCGTGTGTGACACATGGTGACAGTAAATGCACTTTACTTTGCCATCCTGTAAATCTGGTGTTAAGCTGCAGCAAATCTGTGGTTGGGAAAAAAAAAAAAAAGTGTTAAATGAGGAGTCAAAGTGACCCACAAGAACATGAAAGAAATGAACGAGTGGCACTTCTAAGCCCAGCTGCATGCATAAATCTTCATCCTGGCGTGTTCATCATGTATACATTAATTACATTTTCCTAGTTCAAAGCAATTGACCCTTTGAGACCTTATGTATGTCAATATTAATATTTTAAATATTTTAATATTTTACACTACCATTCAAAAGCATGGAGTGCGAATTTTTTAATGTAAAATGTAAAAAAGTCTCTCTTGCTCACTAAGGCTACTTTTTGAAATGTAAAATACAGTAATATATAAAAAAAATACAGCAGTAATTTAATACTGCTATAATTTAACTGTTTTCTATTTGTATGTATTTTAAAATTGCCATTTTCAGCAGGCATTAGTAATCTGAAACCATTCTAATATGCTGATTTGGTGCTCAAGAAACATTTCTTATTATTATCAGTGTTGCCATGACACATTATTTTCAGGATTCTTTGAGGAATAAAAAGTTCAGCCTTTACTTGAAATGGATTTTTTTTGTAACATTATATGTCATTGCTGTCACTTATCATTTTAATGCATCCATGCTGAATAGAGGTATTAATTTCTTTCAAAAAATAAAAAATTACTGATGCCAGACTTTTGAACGATAGTATGTTTTGCACATTTTCTAAATCAGATGCAGATCCAATTTCTTATTTGAGCCACATTTAACTGCAATGTCAGTGTATCCCATATAGGTACATATATAACTTAAATGAGTCATGAACTAAGAAATAAAGTTTTGACATGCATCAGGTCAGTGTACTATAAAAACTAGGGATGCACCGATCAACTGGCCATGGACCGGAATTAGCTGGTTTTCTGTGCGATCGGGGCGGTGACCAGCCAGTCAGTCTGCCAATTCAGAGCCGGTCCGTTTTGATGTCTCACATTTACGGCGACTGAAAATGTATTTGTGTTTTGCCAGATGAGGCTTGCGCAGCCTGAGTGAGTATGTGAGAGAGACTCGTGCTGAAATCAAAACAAATGATCACAACAGCACTCCTAGAAAGTTATAGATGCATACTGTGGTATAAAAAAAAAAAAAGAGTATTTATAAAATATGATTAAGGTAAGCAGCATTGCATGAACATCAACACAGTTAAATGTGACACCGATTTTATATAACAGTAGTTCAATAAACAAGAAGTTAAAATTAAGTGACTTGCATATTAGACACAATATTGACTGTATTTGCTCAATTTTGCTGACGAAAATAGTTCCAATCAAAGCCACAGCAGAACTGCTGCCTGTCTCCGAGCAACACAGTGTTTTGTTACTGAATGAATCCATGTTTTTAAACGAATCAAGTCAGTCAGTGATTCAGAAACTAGGGCCCTGTGAAATCTGTTTTATTTTTTTCCCAAAGTTTTTTTTTTTTTTTTTCTTCCCAAGTTCCGTTTTTTCCATTTTAATTTTTTTGAATTCTGTTAATCCATTTTCATTTTTCTGGACTTTTTTTTTTTTAATGGTTAAATTACGTGTTGTTAATCAAAAAGCGAGTCTAATTAATTAGAATTATGAATCTTATACAATTTAGCATTTATTTATTATTTATTTAACATTAATAATTTATTTACCAAATTCAGTTTAAGAATGTCTAATTATTTAAATGCATAAAAACAACTTAATTTATTAAAGTTTATTTTTACAGTATTTTTGCAATATTTAAATTTTTCTGGTTCAAATGAAGGCATAAAACATTAATTTATTTATGTCTGAATCAAATGAAAATCAGACAAATTTTATTTTTTTGCCAAACAAAGTTACTATTAAAATTAATATGTAAAATAATTTTTTTTCTGATTATTCCTTAATAAAATAAAGTTTTAACAATTTTAGTAATAATAGTAGTAGTACATTCTACCAAACAATAGTAATATTTATGTCTTCAAGTTAAACCGAACTTTTATTTTGACGGGTTGTCGTGAATACCTTTACATTTGTGTGTGTATATGATACGACGATAGTTTCTCTCAAAAGAAACGGTAAAATTAAGAAACTGCATCTGCAAATGTTGTTCAGGTATTTATGTCCTCATCTGGCAAGACTGCAGACACTGAAATCACAGCGAAACTGCGTGTCTGCGCCATTCACACAAACTCAGACACGCAAAACATGAATTATTCATATTTCCGTAGTCTTTTTGCTTAATATTTAGAGATACTAGTCCATATCGCGATTTAAGTGTAATTACCTACTTTTGATAAATTTATCGAAACTTTGACAAATTCTGTTACATTCTGCATTTTGTCGCATTTGCGTCATGTCGCAAATACATTTCTTTTTCAGGTCAGAATTTGCGCGAATGCTTGGAGTATATCGGAAATAGAATGGGACATACATTTACTGTCTGGGATTTGTTGTGTCAATCAGTGTAGACAGAATCACTGATTATGATGGGTTCTGTTGTCTATAGTCATGTTGCGCTGCTCGCATTCAGTGTGAAAACTAGAAAAGAAATCCAGATCAAGTCAGTGAAACACTGTTTGATTGTTTGCTTTACTACTAATTAATTTTTAAACAAGACGGTATGATGCAGGATGTTTAGAGAGACGAAAAGTAAAATATAATGCAGTGCTAAGTCTGACTATATTGGATCCAACAGTAATGTTGCAACACGTTGAGTAAAGGTGTTTTTACCACTATTGCAGCATTGTCTTTTCCCCGACCGTTTTATATATACTAAGCATTTATACTTATTTTGACCTAAATGAACCATGTAGTTTTTTTAGGGTATGTCACAGCAGCTGTTATTTTAATAAGCATAACTGTTAACCAGTCATAAGAGTGGGTGTTTACTTCATGAGTCTTAAATGTGCTCTGCCTATAAAAACAGACCGTTCTGCAGAGAGACTCAAAAACAGGATAGAAAATGGCTTATTACTTCTAAATTGATGTTTTTTGATAGAAAATCACACTAACATAATTAATGCATGTTGAAACTGAATGAAAAACGCTCACAAGCACATGCTAACAGAATATTGGAGTTTAAAAGTGTACAGTTTATATGCAGCGACAAGAGTTCTATACAGGCACAAACATGTAGTCCACTAATGATAAACAATGCGTAGGTGAGAACATGACACACACTCACACTTTAATGATATATACAGTTAGAATGTGACCTAGATGTGCACATGGCCCCCGTAATGCATTGCTACTACATGAGCTCCTCTAGAAACGCACACACGTTTACCTAGCTACAGTATCTAAATGGGGACATACCAAATACTTGTTCTAATTTTATGTAAGGCTCGTTGTAATTATTTTAGACCTTAACACGTAGTTACTTCTAAATTCATAAATCATGACCAAAAGGACTCTTTGAATTGGACTACATAAGTCACACTATGGTCCGGTTTTGTTTGATTAGGCCATAGTTCAATTAGGGCATTTAAGTAGTTTTTATAAGCGAGTTTTAGATAAAAACACTACTTGTGTGCATCTTGAGACAAAACATTGGCACTGACGTATTTTAAGATTAGTCAGTGCAAGTTTCTTTAGTTAAAACAGCCCAGAAATACATTTTTAGTCTAGGACTAGACTTAAGCATTGGCTATGTTTTTAAGTGCAGGCAGTGAAGAAAACACATCTGTTGTATCGTACCATTGTTCTTTCACAATACACAGTCTTTTTTTATCTCATCACATTCAATTTAGACTGCGTGCTCACAACTCGGGTAAAAAATAATTACATTTTCTGTGGCGCTGTAGATTCTGCAGGAAACGGTGGTGCACACACACACAAAAACAATGACTCTCACACGCGTCCTTGATCATTCACTTGGGCTGTAAAATAAAAAGTCCTTCACTATATGTCCTGAGCTCGCCAGTGTCAGAGATAGAAAGCGCGTAGGACTGTCCTTCAGCACGCCCTGTTCTGCGGCATGACGGGGCACTAATCAGCCAGGGGTGGTTTTTGTTATCAGAGCTTAACGTCTGGTCCAGGTCGAGTCTGGTCTTAATCCTTTACCCCGTTATGGCTTGAAAAACACACGTTTGGTTATCGCTGTCTGTTGAGGAGCGGAGACGTTTGGAGGACATTTGTCTTGTCAGCAGTAGCCCTGTGAGAGGGCACAGGAAGGGCCACAGATAAGGTGTTGTTGATAAAGGCGTTTCCACATGCGTTTGTGCAAATAGGAGAGAAAAAGGGCGATGTCACTCACTGATGGCCCAGATGCAGAACGCACAATTTGCTGTACTGACATCACTGGAAATGTATGATGTATAGGGTAGAAATAGAGAGAAGGGAGAGGTGAAGAAACATCTGGGTTAAGATAACTTTAAAAAAAAAAAAAAAAAAAAAGGAACTTTAAGAGAGTCAGACAATGGCAAGGGACAGATAGAGAATCGGCTGGAAATTTAATCAGCTGGTTCATGTGGGGTCACACAGTGGACAAATTGCTTAACCTTGTATGGGGACACCACTGCCCCTGCTGTCCATCTAAAATGGTTCGTTGAAAGACTGAGTGGGCGAGTGAGCTAATAACTTGAGATAGAGTGTGTGTGTTTGTGTGTGTGTGTGTGCGTGAGGGAAGTTCATTAGATCTTGTTAATGCTGGAGGCTCAGATAAAGTTTTGTTTAACAAAGATAAATAACTTCCTGCTGATTTTATTTAAAGAAACCTGCCTCAGTCTGCTGACAAATTTAAGAACTTATGTCTTTTTGGTTTCATCATTAACTTCTCTGTTAATACTATTTGAGTTGAATCAAAGCAAACACTTGTTCATATTCAGAAATACACTGACCAGAAGATTGAATGGGATTAAGATTGAATGTGCTATAAACATTGTGGAACATTTGCCATTAACAGTGAATAATTTTAAAGTATGACTGTCAATAGATTAAAAGTTTTAATTGGATTAATCACACCCTTTTTCTGTGATTAATCACAATCACAGACTACATGAAATTAAGCATACACCATTTATCTTGTTTAACACATTCATTTTGTCATTTGCTATATCCAGCAAATTAAACCAAAATATTTAAGGGTGATTCTCACAAATCTGTGGCTTCTGCAAGGTTTTTTTCAAGATAAATTTATATCTTCCCAAAAAAGGACGCTTGGAGAATCCAAAAGTGCACCAAAAAACCATATGATATTAGGAGTCCATATAACTGGTAAATTTATGCACACCAAAGCACACATGAAAGGGATAAAAAAAAAAATACTGAGAAAAATGAAATGTATGTAGGGTTGGGTATCGAAAATCGATTCCGATTCCAGAATTGAATACTCAAGGTCAGAAATCGGATACTTCTTGTAAAATTAAAATTTCGATTCCGTCTATCGATTCCTATGTGTGGACCTTTTCTTTTTTCATCTCTAAGGACCCGACCTAGCGGTCTGCCAGGATCTTGCTCGCTAATCTAAGTGCTCCAAAGTTTGGCTACACTTGCGATCAGAAGTCGAAAAAGCAAAGTATAATATTTGTGATAAGCTAAACATACTGCAAGAGAGGTGTCACCACCAACATGACAAAGCACTTTAATTTAACAGGTCGTTAAAGATCACAAACACGATTCAAACACCAACGTGATTCTATATTCCTAAATTACAATGATTCATCTGTTTTATTCACGATACGGTGATTGGAAATTGATAAAATTCAAGCAATACTCAACCCTAATTGTATGTGTACAGTGCAACAGCAAAGAGCTTGTTTACATTTTAGACAACTCAAGTTTCGATACCGAACAGGACCACATCGATATGCCGACAACCTCTAAACCAACCAGCTGGAGCTAATTGATTATATGCATAATACAGAACATGGATCCATTCAGAATGACTAAACAAAACAGCATACATGAAAAAAAAACATTATAGTGAATGTACAGAAATGTCTGTGCCTGTGCCCCAAGAGTGCTCATACATGCATCAATGTAACAGACTCACGCGTGCATACTGTACAACTCTGTACATCACTGCAATTGTCTTTACGTTGATTGCAATCTTAATCCATCAAAACTTTACTAGTGAGACACTGGTTTGCTTTATACAGCCAAGAAACGTAGTTTGAGTATTACCTGGCGTATCATAGGCCACGTACACACTGCAGATAAACACAGCATGTTTATCAGCGTTAGTTTAGTTAAAATCGATGGACAAAAAGTGTCTTTAGCCAAAAAACTGCAGATACCAAATGGCTAAATTCTTATTCACTACCGCAAATGTTGTTATGGTTACAAAAGCGGGAGTGACTTCTGTTCTGTACACACATGGAATGATAATTTCCGGGACTCACTACCATATTTAAATGCGGTTGTCACTCCTAAAACTTACAGTGTGGACGTGGCCATAGAGAGGTGGGATGTTTTGACGTTCAGGTCAGTCTGTATTTCAGTCAGCGTGACGCGTGAAGGCTCACGCACTTCAGAAACAGTCATCGAATATGATGTAGCTCATGTTTTCAAGTGAAACACACTGGAATGAATAATTTACTGAAAATGCAACGCGTTTGGAGTCTCCATTCTCTCAGCCATTTCTGATGTAATCAGCCCGGTTTTCTTTACATTAGCACTGTTTTGGACCGATTGTTTGAATGCATTTGCTTACTGGATCATTGGACTGAAAACTTTCCTGGAGTTTAGCAGCTTAAAATGATCTGATCGCAAACCGAAAAGAGGAAATAAAGTTCGAAGATTTAGAATAGTAATTGTGCAGTAATTTGGCATTAATTGTTGAGGAGCAAAGACGTTTGGATGAATAATTGTGACAAATAATTTTAACACGTTAAGGATTGTAAAATTAATCCAATGCTTGAACATGTAAACGTTGACAGCCCTATTTTAAAGATGCTGAAATTTTTTGACTTCGCTAAAGCATAAAAACACCATAATCCATTTGCAGATATTTAGGAAACATGTTAAGTTCACATACTTGTTTCTCTAAAAAAACACAACCAGTACAACCAGTTATTTTACTTTAAAAATGTGCATTCTGTGTCGGAATGTCTGTTTTTGTTTTGGTTTGTGTGATTCTGTCCACTGACAGTTTACCCAATAATATTTCCACGGTCCGGGTTGCCAGTTGCCTGATCGGCATCCAACTAAAAAGCTGTAAGACCAGAGGCATATTATAATGTGGATAAATCAACTCATCAGCTTACAACTGTAATAACTATTTTTTTTTATATAAATTTAACATATATTTCCTTAATATATACATGTGTGTATTTATATATACAAAAATATACATGGTACGCACACACACATAAAGTATGTAAACGAACTTTTATTTTGAATGCAGTTAATCAATTTGCAGCCCTAGTGGCGTCTGAGGAGGCAAGAGAAACAGTATTTTGAATTTGGACTGCAATACCCCTTTTAATTACTAGCTATCAATGTTACATACTGCACTTTTTTATTTATTTATTTATTTTTTTTTTTTTCAAGTAATCGCTGGAATCATATCATGTATACACAATGCCGAACAAGATGGTCTAGAGTCACACACAAGTTCTTAATTTCAAATGAAGATCCACCGCTGTGCTTCTCATACAAGAGTCCAGTGTCTCTTAAACATATTTTATTAAATGGTATTGATTTAACTTCTCCCAAGAAATTATATTACTTGTTAAAGCACCAACTAATCAACAATAAATGATTTTGCTTTGGCAAAAAATGTGATTGGTTGATCTACTCACTGTTGTCTCATGCAGCTGTGTGTATAGAAAATCAAAATTAACTATAGAGATGTTTCTGGTTTTATTATGCGGTGCATGTCGGTCCAAAGATGAAAAAATGGACTTTGTAATCTTTCATCGAAATTTAATTAACTTTTACATCTGAAGCGTCTTTCTTGTACAGCAGATGTCACATAGGCCGCACGGGCTCCTGGATGTTAATCAATAGCCAAATAGCTGTAGGCATTGTTTCAGGCTATTGCTGTAATTAATGCAGCCTTTCTGAAATCTCGCTGATAGTTAACACAGAAGATTAATGTCAACACAAGACCACCGAAGACTTTCAGCATTTAAAGATGTGTTTTTAATAAATCCATGTAAATGTCAGTCTTGAAAATGCCTTTTGCTCTGTGAGCGTGAACACAGGTGCTCAGCACGTACTCTCGGATTCTCTACACAGAACAGCCTTCATATAGTAGCCTTCCAAATGCAGAAATAAGCTGCGATTCAGCCTCGCTGTGTGATGGTTTAAATTAATTTGTTGCTATTTATAAGACCAGACTGTGCAATGTGTAATCCGTGGAGTTGTTTCAGGCAAAATCTTTCTTTGCTTCATAATTTAAAAGAACATGTAATTGAGTGCAAGACATTGCTTCTTTTTTTCAGACTTGTATTCTTTTTAAAGAAAACAGTTCAAGTGACTATCTTATAATATAAATTTCTATATACAAACATTTATCTATCAAGTATCCTGTAAAATGTAGAAATACGTCAGGAAAAACGGATGCCGTTTTATGTTTGAAGGCTTTTCTGACATAGCTGTGAAATGGGCTGTTTAACATTCTGGCCGTGTGCTGACTCTGAGTTCAGGTCTCTCCTGTGTGGGATCTGTTTGCATAATAGATGCTGTTTGTGAATGATGTGCGCTAGGTAAGGTAATTATTACCTTTATGAAACATTCTCTCACTCCCTGTTGACTTTTCCTTCTCCACCCTGCAGGCAGGAATGGCAAATATGGGCAGAAAACAAACAGCTGCTACTCGGTAATCAGTAATTCATAAGTGGGGAGTACAGATAAACTACTTGTGGGAATTGGTGACTCACCTTGTTGGATTGGACCATTGACTTTTTTTTGTGGTAGTAGACGTAGTGGAAGTGGCATGGGGCTCCTACACAGTTCCCCATGATGCTTTGTCACTTCTCTGTATTGCAATAAAAAGCTGTTTCCCACACTGTTGTGCAGGAGGGTTGTTTTTATTTTATTGATTTGCATGTGTTATTTACTGTTTTTTAATGGTGAGATTTTGTGAGCATGAAACATCAGCTTTTTAATGTGTGAAGTTTGTATTTTGATTTGGTCACGCATTTCTGTTTTGCATTCTGCTGCGGTCATTTTAGCTCTGAATCAGATGTGATTCCAGCTCTCTGCTTTACAAACAGAGTGGGTTTTGTGTTTGAAAATAATCGGTATCGAACAATGTGCCTCCGTTCGCATCCTGTCATCATCTTTTTGTCCTCGCCGTTTTTCTTTAAGCCTTTATTTTTTTCTAACCGTGGTAATTGCTCAGGCCGTATCCATAGAAACCTCAGAACATGTATGGATCGAGAGAGCGAAGACCAGCAGCCGGCACATTATCAGGGCATCATCATGCAGCCTATTTGCACATGTTCCCTGCAGGGTTAGTGCTCTCGCGCACCAACACGCACACATACACATTTCACATAGCTGTTTCAGCGCTGCTTCTGGATCAGTTCCTGAGTGCACAAACAAAATCAGTGTCTAAAACATGAGCAATCCCTGTTCCCAGATTGCTGATATCTTCGCTCAGCCTGAGCTGCCGTGTTAATAGAAGCTGCTCTCTTTGAGAAAGAAAGCTCCCTGCCAAAGAGCCTCCTGCCTTAATAATAAATGACGCTTCACTCTGACACTACTTGAGGTTTGTTCTCACATTAATTATTTGCTAAGCAGAGAATGCCGGACCCTTCCTGGCCTATCAATCTATATTTGTCGTCCTGTCTTCTGACATCCATTTTGAATAACTTCAGCTACGTAAAAAAAAGACAGATAGATTGAAGATTTCATGCAGAGGTGCAGGCGAGCGAATGTGGATTTGCAGACTCCACTGAATTAGTAATCCGTATTGATCTACGCTCTGGAATGGAGCAATATTCTCTGCAGTTTGGTACACACTGGCTCGCCCATGCATTTTCCACAAGGTTTCTCTCCAAGGTTAAGCCATGGTGCCAGAGAGAGCTAGCTCATTCTCTGCACAGCTGCCATCCTGGGGATTTTCGTCATGGTCTGAATGTGGTACGCCTCACTCCTCTTCTCGTCTGATCCCTGAGGATTTTACACCGGTATTTGAGGCACCGGTGCAAAGCAGAAGCATGTCAGTAGTTTTCTTTGAGAATGATTGTGAACACACTGTTAGATCACAGATTTTCTATTTTTTGATGGCAGGGACCTCCAAATTGGAAAGGAATCCCCTTCCTAAAATATTAAATGATTAGTTCACTTCCAGAATAAACATTTCCTGATACTTCTCACCCTCATGTGATCCAAGATGTTCATGTCTTTCTTTCTTTAGTCGAAAAGAAATTAAGGTTTTTGAGGAAAACAATCCAGGATCTTTCTCCATATAGTGGACTTCAATGGGAGCCAACGGGTTGAGGGTCCAAATTGCAGTTTCAATGGCTCTACACAATCCCATTCTTATCTAGCGAAACGATCAGTCATTTTCTAAAAAAAGATAAAACTGTATATACTTTTTAACCACACATGCTCTTCTTGCACGTCTAGCTCTGCGATGCGCATCTGTGTCTTCATACATTACGTAATCATGTTGGAAAGGTCATGTGTGGCTAGTTCTTCGTCTGTGTACTCTGGTTCAAAAAGGTAGGGTAGGGTAAAAAACTTGATCTCATTTTCTCCTCCAACTTTAAAATCATCCGACATCGTTGTTTTACCTTTTTTTTGTAAAGGGCATTTGACTTTCTTTGCACATTCGCTTTGTAAACACTGGGTTGGTACCTCCACCTGTGTCACATGTGACTTTTCCAACGTGGTTACGTAATGCGTGAAGTCAAGCTAATGCAAGACAAGCATTTGGGGTTAAAAAGTATATAAATTTGTATTGCTTTTAGAAAATAACAGTTTGTTTCACTAGATTAGACCCTTATTCCTCGGCTGGGATCATGTAGAGCCCTTTGAAGCTGCATTGAAACTGCAATTTGGACCTTCAACCCTGTATACGGAGCTGATTTATAACCTGTAGATAAACATTTCCAAATCAATATAAATTTATTTCTCTATAGCTGCAAAAAATATTGTCCCAAATAAGCTTTACAGAGAATGTTTATGTATTTTTTACAATAGAAATATTGTTCTAAAATATTTTTAGAACTCTATCCAGTGAAAATTCCAACTCAGGCTTATGAAAATACGTGCCTCTATATACTTTTCTGCAACACCATAATTATGTTTCTTACTGCACGTTTCGTGGCAGTTTCAAAGTGAAACGTCCAGAGAGTGATGCTAAAAAACACATCAATGCGTGACCTTGGCACATTTTTATTATGTGGGTACAGGCATGTATTGCTGCGCTTTTGTTATGCTGCTTGAGGTACGTATTGCGACACTGCTGAATTCAAATGTCCAGGGAGTTTTGCTAAAGATTAATGCTCTGTCGTGTTGGAAATATCCCCTACACCAAAACCAACCCTTAACCTACCTGATAGTGTTAACAAATGCACAAGTGATATAAAAACGCACTTGTTGAGGCAGCTGTGCTGTTTTAACTTCCTTATGCTGGTTTGAGCTGTTTTGTCGAACTTTAGCTTCACAGGGTTCGTACTGGAGCTTTTCATCACTCAAGTGCAATGCCGTGTCAGTTGAGCTACCAAGCAAACATACTGAATTCATGCATATGAAGATGTATATGTGATGACAATGTTCAAAAGTATCAGTTCACAAATTGCGCCGTATGTTAAAATTGTTTAAAGTCATAAGTAATTTTATGAAAATTAGGTTTGTATCTGTAAATTTGTGTGAAAAGGAATAAAAGTTATTGGAGTTTTGCTGCCTCTAGTGTTCATTTCAACTGGAAACTGGAATGATTCATACATATAAGTATGTTCTTTCAGTATCGCAGAAATGTATATAGAAGCACGTATTTCCAATGAACCTATGTTGGAAAATTCTAAAAGGAGAATGAGGAACCTCATGCAAAGCCTTAATCACATGACCAAGGCCACTCCAGGCACCAGGAGCTCCTTTGAGATCAGAGATCATTGATCTTTCAAAGGGTGGGTGGCCTCTTTCCGTCTATGTGCACACCAGTCTGTCAGCATACTGTTCAGTGGATCACCATTCTTGATCCGCCAACTTAAGCAGAGCTTTAGGAATCCGCCATTTTTTTAAGCCTCCCGTTCCTTCAGATGCATTTTAGGAACCTTCTGTGATTTCAGTGACTCTCGACCTTTGAATACTTTTGCCACAGGCTGAAAATGGCCTCTGCCAGGACCGTTTTATTCCTCTGTGCCAAGCAGATTTTGCCTGACCGCAGGGCCTGTCACCAGGTCCTCATGCTGGTTCTCCCCTGGGGTGAAACAAGCCTAAGGCTCCATCCCAATACGTGAAAACTGTTTCCTGCTGACTCTTTTTCTCTGGTGTACTGATTTACGAAATAAGATCAAGGTTACACTTACTGCATTCTGGTTTAGACTCAGTGTGGGACTGATAACTTTGTAGTGTTTTGTAAATGACATTGACATATACAGTTTCTAGGAAAAACAATTTGTTCTATTCAGGTTTACTCAGTAATTGTTGACATACCAGCCTATAGTGTGGTGCAAATAGGTACAGGCTGTTTGCACTTGTAATTAAAGAAATACTCCACCCAAAAATGAAAATTCTCTCATCATTTACTTACCCTCATGGTGTCCCAGATGTGCTGTCCCAATTACTTTCTTCTGTGGAACACAAACAGAATTTTAGAAAAGTAAAAAAAAATAAAAAGGTAATTAATGGGGACATAACATACACAGTTTCTGCCAGTCTCATGTTAATCTTAAGTACCTATAGAGTAGTATTGCATCCTTTATAGCTCAGAAGAGTCTTTAGTTTAATCAGATTTATGAAAGACAGAGACAGCTGTACCACTTCACTCCGAAAAACAGTTGAGCTCCTGGAGGCGTTATATGTCCAACTCATTTTTTGAGACTTTGCTCATGTTCAGCGAAAGAATCCAACTCTTTAGCAGTGTAAATATGTTAGAAGTACTACATTAGACCCCCCTTTAACTAAAACGCCCTTGAAAGTTGACTTTTCAAAAGCCCCAGTTGATGAATCGATGTCTATTGAAGTCTAATGTGTGTGTGAGAAAAACACTAATATGTTAAACTTTAAGTTATATTTTTAGGGCTTTTTGGGCCACAAAGCTATGGGCGCCGACTATTTTAAACTTTTTAAACTATAAACCATTGCTTCTGGATGGTTGTCATACGTGAATTTGTGCAACGTAAACACCAGCACGTTGTGATGCATCAGCTTTGAGGGACCCACCTCACATTGATTAATTTTTTTTCTAAATATCTTTCTTTGTGTTCATCTTAAGTGAGTCATATATATCTGGGACTGCATAAGGTTGAGTATGTAGTGGGTGGAGCATCAAAATATGTGTTCAAGATACACATAATCTGTAAAATCTAAAGCAAGCATGAAATTAAAAGTCACCCCACCTATTTTCTAAATGCATGTTTCATGATTCATCCATGCATGTGTGCATTTTTTTTTTGTTTTTGTTTTTTTTTGTTTGTTTGTTTTTTGACCTCATAATTTTTACTTAAAAAAATCGTAGCTTGATCATCTGATGAAGCTACATATTTGTGACCCTGGACCACAAAACCAGTCATAAGGGTACATTTTTTTTTTTTTTTTAAATTGTGATTTATACACCATCTGAAAGCTTTCTGTTGATGTATGGATAGGAAAGGTTAGAACAATATTTGGGCATCATAAAGCTGAATATCTGAAAAAAATAAATAAATAAATATTGAGAAAATCGCCTTTAAAGTTGTCCAAATGAAGTTTTTAGCAATACATATTACTAATCAAAAATTACGTTTTGATATACTTACGGTAGGAAATTTACAAAATATCTTCATGGAACATGATCTTTACTTAAAGGAGAAGTCCACTTCCAGAACAAAAATGCACAGATAATGTACTCACCCCCTTGTCACCCAAGATGTTCATGTCTTTCTTTCTTTAGTCGTAAAGAAATTGTTTTTTAAGGAGAACATTTCAGGATTTTTCTCCATATAGCAGACTTCAATGGTGCCCCGAGTTTGAACTTCCAAAATGGCTTTAAACGATCCCAAATGTGGTTGTAAACGGTCCCAGCTGAGGAAGAAGGGTCTTATCTAGTGAAACGATCGGTTATTTTCATAAAAATAATACAGTTTACATAATTTTTAATGTCAAAAGCTCATCTTGTCTTCCTCTGCCTGAACTCTGTTTTTTTCCGGTTCATGGCAGTTAGGGTATTTCGAAAACTCCCATCTCATGTTCTCCCTCAACTTCAAAATCATCCTATATCTCTGTTTTACCTTTTTTGTTGATTAGCGGGTGAGTGGGCAGATGTGATGTAGTCACCTAAATTAGATTTAGCTACTTGTTTCGTTTTGTAATCTCAGAATATGATTTGTGTGGTCAAATC
This sequence comes from Cirrhinus mrigala, assembly GCA_036247105.1. Taxonomy (NCBI): domain Eukaryota; kingdom Metazoa; phylum Chordata; class Actinopteri; order Cypriniformes; family Cyprinidae; genus Cirrhinus; species Cirrhinus mrigala. The sequence continues at coordinate 38,510,542 of CM070013.1, forward strand.
ACAAAACATTTTTGTTGTTTTTGAGATACGTTCGATACGTTCGAGAGTGTTTTACTTTCTGTTTGTCCACCATATGCATGAATGAGGTCAGAATGCAGCCTAGTAGTAGTGTAAATATCCTGTATTCCCAAAACTCCCATCATGTCTGTTCTCAACAGCACCCAGAACGCTGTGTGCTTCTTTTTGCTTTTTTCCTCAACCCACATCTGTGTGAGCCGGGTGGGACGGGGCCGGACGGAGGAGGGGAGCTGCAGCAGACATATTTGGCAGCTCAAAGAGAACTCAGAGGAGTCTGGTCTTGTACACCGGTCTAGGTTTCACACAGTGTGCTGCAAATTCAGCAGCGGGGAGTTTCCACACATCAGGGATGAAGTCGCTCCCGCATTCTGACAGATTAAGAGCTGCAGAATCACATCCAGTGTGACTTTATATTTTTGTGTCAGCGTTTTGATTATCTCTTCTCTGTACCCGCAGCGTTTCATTCAGTATCTGGCCTCAAGAAACACGCTCTTCAATCTGAACAATTTCCTTGATAAGGGTGCATTGCAAGGTATGTAAGAAACATGAACGCCTTTTGTGTCTCTAAAGCATTGTACGCATACTGTATGCACACTGATGATAAACCCCTCGTTCTGTCCCTCAGGCTATGACATGTCCACGTTCATCAGGCGGTACAGCAGATATCTCAATGAAAAAGCCCTTTCCTATAGGCTGGTGGCTGTGGACTTTACCAAGATGAAGAGAGGGTGGGTAAACCTCAGTTCTGCCTCAGTAATATTGTCAGCCTAGAGTCAAGATTGTATTCAAACACATTGTCTCAGCAGGACACAATCTAATCAGGCTAGCTCATTACTCCGATAATTAAGTTGTTTTTAAAAGCTGATTAAGTAGCTGATTTTTTTTTTTTTTAAGCGCTAATTAAGATTGCGAGCAAGTGGCGACTTCTGATTGTTTGTTTGTCTGTTTATTGTGCAGTATTGATGGAGTCATGCGTACCATGAACACAGAGAAGCTGATCAAAACGTTGCCTATCATTCAAAACCAGCTGGACGCGTTGCTGGATTTCCAGGTTTGTGATGAAGAACGTACATGTATGCTTTAAAACATGCAAATGATTCAAATCAAATCAATTTATTTTAATAAAGTTGTTTTTTTCTTGTCTTTTTTTTTTTTTACTTGACACATGCTTTACAACCTCCAATTAAAAAAAACATTAGCACTTTAATTTAAAGACCACTTCTCAATATTAGCTAGCATGCATATTGCTAGCATATTGGCTGTTTATTAATACTTATAAAGCACATATTAATGCCTTAGTGTGCAATGACCTTTAGACTGAGGGATCTAAAATATGGTCATGCAGAATGGGTCCAAAATGTTTGTATGTGTTTTTTCATGTTTTTTTTTTTTTTTTTTTTCCCCATCCTTGCCAATCAAAATGCTTGCTACGGATGCGAAAGCGCAGAAAATTGAACCTGATCTGAACTTTTTAATGATGGGCGAAAGTTTCGGAAGCCGTGTGTAAACGTGGTTGACCCAATGTGAGGTCGTATTTATTTTTTAAAGTGCGAAAATTTTGGATGGAAATTTTGGACTGCCTTGCCAAAAATTAATAAGCGGCAAATTTGGATGTTATTGAGGGGAAAGTCATCGTTAATAAGTTAGGAAATAGTTTAATTCATATGCTACTGTAATTTTGGGGCCTGTAAGCTTTTTTTTTTTTTCTTTTTAAACAAGTCTCTTATGCTCGCCATGGCTGTATTTATTTGATTAAAAAAATACAGTAAAAACTGTAAGTTGTGAAATATTATTAACATTTAAAATAACTGTTTTCGATTTTAATGCATTTTAAAATGACATTTTAAATGCATTTTAAAATATTATCACTTTAGTCTTCAGTGTCATATGACATCTGGTGCTCAGTAGCATTTCTTTTTGTGTAAAAACTTTATTTTTGTGTAAACCTTGATGTGGTTTCATTTTTTTGCATTCTTTTCAGAATGCTTTGACTAATCGAAAGTTCAAAATAACAGCGTTTATATGAAATCTAAGTGTTTTGTCATATTATAAATGTCTTCATTCATGGTCGATAAAAATATTAATTTCTTTCAAAAAAAAGAAAAAAGTCTTACTGTCCCCAGGCTTTTAAACTATAGTTTGGCCGATGAAATGCAAGAACATTTACTGTATGAAAACTCCCTTATCCTTTTCTTTTAACAAAAGTAATTCAGCTTGGAAAGATTTGTTGGTTTATAGTGCCGATTATTTGATTGCGCCTGTGATTGAAGTTATAATCAGTTCCCTTAAAATCAAGTAAGTTTGGTGACCCCGAAGCCCCAGGTTGGAAAACCTTATTTTAACAGAACAACATTGATGTTGATTCAGTCTAAGCTATTTGGTATGATATGTACTCTCTCCTGTGGATGTGTGGGTGTGTGTCCGTAGGCTAACCCTAATGAGCTGACTAACGGAGTGATCAACGCTGCCTTCATGCTGCTCTTCAAAGACTCCATCCGTCTGTTTGCTGCCTATAATGAGGGTGTTATCAACCTGCTGGGTAAGAGTAATCCACTCCCTCTCACTCTGGAGAGCATGCTACTCTCACACTCTGCTTTAGGGGTTACATCTTACTGCTTCTGAGCAAAGAACAGTGCAGTTGAACCACAAGAGCTCGGGTCTTTCTGTACGTTATACATATTAATTACTAGTCTGAGATACTTGTATTCAAAATCAACTGCATCAGTGTAGTACAAATAAATGTTATTAAATCAACCCTGTTGTTGGTAGAAGTTGTGTGTATTTTGAAAATTGGTGGGATCGTATTATGTGCATCTGTGGTCAAATAGCTCACTCCAGACTAACCCACATGTTGTGTTAATGGATGAAGATCCTATATTATGCCTTTTGTTCTAGAGCCCAGTATCTCTGAATCATATTTGATGCTTCTAACTTTAGCTTGTAACTTCTTCGGTTGATTCTTGTGAAAAGATTGTGATGAAGTGAGGCCAGATTTAGTTTTAGATTTATGAAAGTTTAACTTTTAAAAACATTTTATACATGTTGTTTTTATTTGTTTTGTTTATATTAGTTTATTTATTTACTTTCACTATTTTTCACTTGTTTGTTTCTCTAAATATAGCCACTGTTGCTGGCATGGCACTTAATTATAAGCAAGCAAACAAATAATACCCGAACAGCTCCCTCTGGTTATCAGTGGTTAAGGGTTAGTTAACCCAGAAATGAAAATTCTGTCATTAATTACTCACCCTCATGTTGTTCCAAAGCCATAAGTCCTTTGTTCATATTCTTAATTCAAATTAAGATGTTTTTGATGAAATCTGAGAGATTTCTGACCCTGCATAGACAGCAATTCAACTTCCACGTTCAGGGTGCAGCAAGGTAGTATGGACGTCGATAAAATACTCCATGCTGTGGTACTGTCCTCGAGAAGAAATTCTTAAAGCCGTTATTTTTGTTTTCTATGCACACAAAAAGTATTCTTGTAGCTCCATAAATTAAGGTTGAACCACTAATGTCACTATTTTATCAATGTCCGTACTACTTTTCTGGGCCTTGAATGTGTCAGTTGCGTTGCTGTCTATGCAGGGTCAGAAAGCTCTTGGGTTTCAACAAAAATATCTTAATTTGTGTTTTGAAGATGAACCAAAGGTTTTACAGGTTTGGAACAGCATAGAGTGAGTAATTAATAACAGAATTTTCATTTTTGGGTGAACGATCCCTTTCAGTCTTGTTCTTGAATATCATCAGTAGTTGGCTTTGTGCTCACACATTCAGAACAACACTGTGTGCTTATACTTACGCTTTGTTTTACCTTTGTCCTGACGTTGCACTTTGCATCCAGTGTGTGACCCCCTTAATAGTCTAGCAGAAACAAGGCTTTAATTCCTCTTCAGCTATTGCTGGTTTTTACTCTGAGCTCAAATTATTCAGTCATTAAGTCATTCATTTTTCCATGATTTTTATTGTTTTATTACTATTTTTTTAGGTCTCATACGCCTATTTAGGTTGATGGTCTGCAAATGCATTAGAGTGCTAGCTGTCCTTGAGCGTGAACCATTACAGCAGCTTTTATATGCCCCTGTCTCTGTCAGACAGCCCAGAGTGTTTTGACAGTCCTCTGATGGGTAATTGCAGTCTTTATCTGTTTGAGTTGCTCTGCTAATCGTTCTGCTCTTCCTCTCTCTCTCTCTCTCTTTTTTTGTCCTCCTGTTTCAGAGAAATACTTTGATATGAAGAAAAACCAGTGTAAAGATGCTCTGGACATCTATAAAAAGTTTCTGTACAGGATGACCAAGCTGTCAGAGTTTCTTAAAGTGGCTGAGGTACCAATGTAGTGCACACACACACACACACGCACAGTGTTTTGATACGACAGGTTTGAGATTAGACAGGCTGTTCAAGGATCTCTCCGCTCCCACAGTTTTTCTCTCTCTCTCGCTCTCATATCTCTTCATCCTACAATGCTCTGGCATTCATATTCACTGGATTGATGCATGGACGGTTGCCATATATTTGTGACCCTGGACCACAAAACCAGCCATAAGGGTGAATTTTTTTGAAATTGAGATTTACATACATCATCTGAAAACTGAATAAATAAGCTTTCCATTGATGCATGGTTTGTTATGATAGGACAACATTTGGTATCCACCCTCTGGAATCTGAGGGTGCAAAAAAAAAAAAAAAATCAAGATATTGAGAAAATCACCTTTAAAGTTGTCCAAATGAAGTTTTTAGTAATGCATATAACTAATAAAAAATTATGTTTGATATATTTACGGTAGGAAATTTACAAAATATATTCATGGAACATGACCTTAACTTAATATCCAGAAAAGTCGATAATTTTGAACTTTATAATGTAATTTTAGCTATTGTTACAAATATACCCGTGCTACTTAAGTTTTGTGGTCCAGGGTCACATTTAGTGTTCTGGCACTGCAATGCATTTCACAGTCCTCATAGACTGTGTCCATAAACACATACATAAGTTTTGTCCTTTGTTTGAATCAAAGTTAAACTGACCTCTGTTTTAGTTTTTCTGTAACAGCTCCTAAAATATTGCAATGGCTAAAAAGAAACTAAAATCAGTATTATAACATCAATCTGTTGATTGAGGATCTCAGGGTCTCATTTGGTACATTTGAATACCAAGTACAATTAAGTTTAAGTTTATTAACTTACATATTACCTGACATACACTACCATTCAAAAGTTTGGGGTTAGTAAGATTTATTTTTTTAAATAATACTTTTATTCAGGAAAGACACTATAAATGTATCAAAAGTGACAGTAAATAGGTTTATAATTTTGCTAAAATATGTTTGCAAATTATTGCTAGAAAAAAAAAAACATTTTATTTCAAACAAAATGCTGTTTTTTTTTAAACTTTCTTCATATATCATGGTTTCTACAAAGCTTTCAACATTGGTAATGCAATGCATTTACCAATGCAATTGGTAAATGTTTCTTGAGCACCAAATCAGCATATTAGAATGATTTCTACAAAGCTTTCAACATTGGTAATGCAATGCATTTACGAATGCAATTGGTACATGTTTCTTGAGCACCAGATCAGCATATTAGAATGATTTCTGAAGGATCATGTTACCTTGAAGACAGGAATAATTGCTTCTCATCTTCAATTCATCTTTGCCATCACGGAAACAAATTAAATTTTAAATATATTACTATAAATTAGAATACTATAAATTTCTATAATTATTACTATAAATAAGAATATGTTAAATTTTAAAAATATATTAAAATAGAAAAGAGTTATAAGTTGTAATAATTAATCACATCTTCTTTCCAAAACATTTAAAAAATCAGACTGACCCCATATTTTTAAATGGAATTAAATTTGAAAATTACCCCCCAGCAATCTCCACAATGATTAAAAAAAAAAAATCTTTATCCAGTAATCATGAATGACTGGATAGGTTATGAAAAATCCATGGAAAGTTACTGGTCCAAAGTGTGGGAACCCTACAGAGAGAGTATATCTCACTAAGACTGCTTTATACAGTGTGGAAAGAGCCGTTTCTCTTTTGTTATCCCGTTGATGGCTGTCATTCCTACTGTGGATTCACATGGCGTGAGAACTTTAAAGTCTCTCTCTCCTTCTGGCCCAAATGTAGATCTGTTTGGTGCTAATAAGGCTCTCACTCCCTTCTCTCTCTTTGACACTGATGAATTCCCGTGCTGCCGCATTTCTTGCTCTCACTTTCCCTCTCCGTCCATCCAGCCAGGCGTTAGCCTGTCTGGCTTTAATTCCAGGCTGGTTCCTCTTCTGCATCAGATATCTCAGGGATTTAATTTGACAACGAGTCCCTGAAAACAATGTCCATCACCATGTGAGATTCTTGTCTAATTCCCCCCCTCCCTCTCATTTAAAAGTCATTGTTTGTAAAAACTGTTTTTGAGTGTTAACCACTCCACACCTCACAGTCAGCCGTGTGAGACATTATCAATGTCTGCATCTGTTCCCATTGGTCCTACGTGGCTCGGCATGCCACACTTCTGTTGTTTTTATTTCTTTCATTTTTAGTCACTGCATGAGGTAATGATCCATTATGTTTGTTCTTTTTCTGATTCCTCCCCCCTCCCCTCGTTTGTTTGTTTACCGTTTACCTTTGTTTTGTTTTGTTTATGACACAGCAAGTTGGGATTGATCAGGGTGACATCCCAGATCTCACTCAGGTCAGTGTACATTTCATCTCCACTTTCTGTTCCTCCTCTACTTCCTCACTACGCTGCTGCTGTCGTCCATCATACCACCGCTCTCCCTTCCTCCTTTTCTCTCTGTGTTCCACCTGTCCTCGTCCTCTCTCTTGTTGTCTTACGTGCTGTTTTTGTACCCATGCTCACTGTCTTTTGGACGTCTTGTCTCCTGTCCTCTCTCCTTTTTGGTTTAAAAAGTCTATTAATATTAATCGCTTCAAAACTTGTGGTAGAGCTTGACAGAAGTTACTAAACACTCCTATCTCTGTCTGGTTCCCTCTCAAATGTGTTTAGTGATGATCACACTACTTCAGTTTAGTATGACTTTGTGAAGTTGCACTAGGCACCGTCTAATGTTTGATTGTTGACATTACAGAGTGGGGTTAACACATTATATTGAATGAGAGGTTTATTCCTCTTCGGTAACACATTGTTTATTGTTCCTTTCAGACGACTAGAGGATCTTACCTTGTAGGTGGTGGGTTATATGCACTGCTTGTATTTGACATAACCTGTGCTACTAGTGCTGGGTGATATATCAAATATTTACAACATATTCAATCTTTTTATGTCAAAAATTAGCCAGCGTCGTTAATACTGCAGTCAGTTTTATTTGGCCATCCAATTTATTAGAAACATGTGCCGGAAGGCCAGTTTTGCACTCACTATGCTGTAAGTACAGAAATATTTTAAGATTGTAAAAAAAATGTAGTTTAATAATGTATATTGTTGTATTATTTCATATAGTAGTATTGGAATGAAAAAAATATTTTAGTTTTATTTATAAATAAATAATATAACTATATTATATTTTGTTATATAATATATAAATACATAAATATCAATCCATTCATTTAATGAAAAACATTTTTAAAAAATGCTTTTTTATTTATTGATTTTTAAGTGCATTTTATTGTATTTTGAGTCTGAATCTTGGTCTTGTCAAAATGATTATTCATAAAATTAAAAGCCGTTTTAGCAAATACATACTATGTCAAGATCAAATACAGTTGAAGTCAAAAGTTTACATACACCTTGCAGAATCTGCAAGAGGGTAATTATTTACCAAAATAAGCTGGATTGTACGAAATGCGTGTGTTTTTTTTTTTTTTTTTTTTTTTTTTTATTACTGACCTGAATAAGATATTTCACATAAAAGACGTTTACATATAGTCCACAAGATATAAATAATAGTTAAATTTATAAAAATTACCCTTTCAAAACTTTTCATACACTTGATTCTTTATACTGTTGTTACCTGAATGATCCACAGTTTTTTTTTGTTTTTGTTTTTTGTTTACTGCTAGTTGTTCTTAAATCCATTATTGGTTCTGAACAGTTAAACTGCCTGCTGTTCTTCAGAAAAATCCTGAAGGTCCCACAAATTCTTTGGTTTTTCAGCAAACTTTTTGAATTTGAAGATCAGGGTTCATTTTACTTATTTTGTCTTTGGGAAACAAGTATGTATCTTCTGTAGCGTCTAAAGGGCAGTACTAAATGGGCAAAAAAAAAAAATTGAGATATTTATGCAAAATAAGAAAAATGAGAAAAAAATCTTCATTATGTTCAGAAGTTTACACCCCCTGCTCTTAATGCATCGTGTTGCCTTCTGAAGCATCAGTGAGTGTTTGAACCTTCTGTAATAGTTGCATATGAGTCCCTCAGTTGTCCTCAGTGTGAAAAGATGGATCTCAAAATCATACAGTCGTTGTTGGAAAGGGTCCAAATACACAAAAATGCTGAAAAACCATTTGTGGGACCTGAAGGATTTTTCTGAAGAACGGTGGGCAGTTTAACTGTTTAGGACAAACAAGGGACTCATGAACAACTATCACTTAAAAAAAAAAAAAAAACTGTGGATCTTTCAGGTAATAACATGGTATTAAAAATCAAGTTTATGTAAACTTTTGAACAGTCATTTTTATAAATTCAACTATTGTTTTTTCTTGTGGACTATATGTAGACATCTTTTATGTGAAATATCTTATTCAGGTCAGTGCTAAATAAAAAAAAAATAACATGCATTTTGTGTGATCACTCTTATTTTGGTAAAATAATTACCATTTTGTGGATTCTGCAAGGTGTATGTAAACTTTTGAGTTTAACTGTATCTTTAAAAAGTAAATATTGAGGTAATTTTTTTTGGCTATATCTCCCAGCTCTAGATTCTTTCTGACTGCATCAGCGGATTCATCTCTTTAAAACCAGGCTAACTGATTGAATGTGGCCCAAACTGCCATCCTTTGCCACGTCACTTTGCAGGCATGGCTGTACATTGCTTTTTCTGCTGATCCGAGATCAGATGTGCAGTTGTCTCTTTATGGTTTTTCAAATCGTTAGCTCAGATCAGCATAAAAGCAAATCTCCTGCTGGGTTGCATGACTGCTTCATGCTTGCAAACCCCCTGACCATCAAAGTTGGTGAAGGTGGAGCTCTTGTGAGAGCTGTATGTTTTACCCAATGCCCCGTTTCTCCTTTACGCGTGAAAACTGCCCCAGCGGTCCTACGTTTGTAGTATTGTGATGAAGTATTAATGTAACCTCGCTTTGTCCTTTGCGTAGCCGCACGCACATCTATAATGTAGTCATTTAATCAAAAGCCTATTCGTGCCGTGTCTTCTCAGAGGAAATCAAATCAGACAGGAAAGAAGCAAATTAAAAGCTGTTACACTTTCATCTTTCTTTTTTATCTCGCTGCTGTGGAAGTAATACATTTCCCCACTTAGCCGAAATGTTCGTTTTTAGTTCTATTTGCATTGTAGACTGCTGCATATGTGTTTTTTCTCTCTTTTGGCTTCTGTTTTCTGTGGAATGGGTTAGACCCAATCTGCCTTCTCAGCGATGTGGAGAAAAAGCCAACCTAGATCAGATCCAGACATGTTGGCCAGCGCTGCCAGCTAGGCTCAGTCGAAGAGCTTACCTTACCCTTAGTCCGTAAGAGCATTTTTTTTTTTTTTTTTAACACGGGATGCCTGTTCTGGAAACTTGGCACAAAGCACCTGCTCTTTTCACCAACCATGAGCTCTGAGCTTGTGCTAACATTTGCTCTCATTTGAATAAAGCAGCACGGGGTGTGTGTGTTCTTAGGTGCTAACATACACATCCTGTGTTTGCTGATCTGGGATCTGTGTAATACTGCTTCTTGTAGTTGTCAAGATAATTCTTTTCAACAGAAACAAAACCTAGATTGGTATAAAGGGCTCAGAGGAAGATTTTACCTAGATTTGCGTCTCAACACAAGACATTTTTGAAGAAACCCTAAAGTACTAGTTCCAAAAGCCAGTGTGAAGAGTTTAATGTCATGGTCCAAAATGGAGTCTGATATATCAGTGACCTCATGAGTCTGTCATGCGTTTGAGGTTTGGATCTTCCAGTGTGCATGTCACTTCCTCTCTTTCGAAATTCGTACTCTTCCTCTCTTTCGTTTTCTGTGCTTGTTTATCCTTCGCCTGTACGCCTCTTACTAAAAGCTTAAAGCATGCTCCTGTTATTATTTGCTGAAACTTAGGTGGATCGAGTGGGTGAGTGTGTGTAAGTGTGTTTGATCGTGTGAGTGTGTACTCTTTAGACTGGTTTTGTATGTTCTTATTGCGTTCTTGACTTGTCTCTTTTTCCTGCAGGCTCCCAGCAGTCTCCTGGAGGCTCTTGAGCAGCACCTGGCCTCTCTGGAGGGAAAGAAAACCAAGGAGCTTTCTGCCGACAACAGGTACGAAATCCTACAGATCCAAACAATTCAGCATCACACTGTAAGGCCCTGTTGAAAATACATCTGTGAAGTCATTTTTGTCCATCCATTAAAACTGAGTGGTTTAATCCAAATCTTATTAAAAAAAAAGTAAATTCAATACATGATGAACATATTTATTTTAGGCTTTTGTTCAAATAAGCGCACATACATAGAGCTCATCAGGTATTGTGTAAACAGACCGTCTACCAATGACATCTATTCTCAACTATCAAGCACACAAGATGATCTTCCATGTTTACCATATTAATCAGTAAATTTAAGTTAGCACAGACTGTACTAAATTTAACATTTGGCGATCATGGTGGGCAACCCATTTTGTGTAAAATATAACAACTTTTATTAGGCTAATGACATCTCAGTCATCTCATGTGAGTGTACACTACCAGTCAAAAGTTTTTTAACAGTAAGATTTTAGTCTGCATTTATTTAATCCGAAGTACACAAAAAATAACATTTTGAAATATTTTTACCATTTAAAATGACTGTTTTCTGTTTGAATATATTATAAAATGTAATTTAATCCTGTAATTTCAAAGCTGAATTTTTAGCATTTTTTGCATGATCCTTCAGTAATCATTCCAGTTATTTTGATTTGCTGCTCAAAAAATATTTATTATTATTATTATGTTGAAAAAAGTTGAGTAGAGTTATTTTTTCAGGTTTCTTTAATGAATAGAAAGTTTAGAAGAACAGCATTTAGCGGAAATGGAAATCTTTTGGAAATCTAACATTATAAATGTCTTTATTGATCGATTTTAAGCATCTTTGCTTACTAAAAGTATTAATTGAAGTAAAAAGATACTGACTCCAAGCTTTTGAATGGTATTGTGTAATGTTACAAAAGCTTTTTATTAGATAAATGCTGATATTTGGATCTTTCTATTCATCAGAGAATTCTGAAAAAAAAAATGTACTCAACTGTTTTAAATATTGATAATAATAATAAAAAATGATAGTAATATTTCTGAACAGCAAATCAGCATATTAGAATGATTTCTGAAGGATCATGTGACACTGAAGACTGGAGTAACGATGCTAAAAATGTAGCTTTGATCACAGGAATAAATTACATTTTAAAATATATTCAAATAGAAAACAGTTATTTTAAATAGTAAAAATATTTCACAATTTCACAATATTTCACACTGCTTTTGTTGTATTTTGGATCAAATAAATGCAGGCTTGGAGAGCAGAAGATATTTCTTTAACAAACATTAAAAATCTTATGCTTTTTTTTTTTTGCATCAACCTTTGAAGATAAGACAAAAATATGTAGTCAAATGCAAGTAACTATATTCTGTAAGTAAAACCTCTTAACAGCACTTTATTTCACAAGCCGTATGTTGAAGCACTTGAAACAGCAATAACAAACCATTAGCAAGAGATTTATATATAGCCACATCCTGTAAGATATTACTTTTTTGGCTTGTGAACAGTGTTAAATTAATCAGGTCTTAAATAAAGAACTGATAGCGAAATCTCACTTCGGTGTGTATTGTTTTTTTGTTTGTAGAGCCAACACTCTGTCCAATGCGGTGTCGTCCCTCTCCAACACGGGCATGTCCTTCTCCTTCTCATCCAGCAGGATGGACGAGAAGGAGAAACAACAGGCCCTGGAGGAGGAGCAAGCCCGTCTGCAAGCTCTCAAGGTGGGTTACAATCTATCCAATTATGTTCTGTGAATGGACATGTTCTTGTTGCTAATTAAGTTTGAATGTAGATTTGAAGTGGTTACTCTGATTTTGTTAGCTGTTTTCCCCTGGTTATATGTAGAATATAAAGAGTACATGGAGTAAAGGCATATCCCAGGCCTACCCAGAGAAGTTAGTCGGCAGGACTGAAGCTGCTGTTCTGGGAACATTTTGTTCTACACATACAAGTGTATGTGTGTTTACACAATACGCCCTTGTATCTTTAATGATTAGCCTATAGCAGTAAGTGGTCAGTGGGGTTAATCAAACTTCTCTGCCCCATCAGGATGTACTGTCATACCTTGTGGAGCACAAATGCTCACACCAACACGCACACAAACTGAACGACAGGAACGTCAGTGGTGAGGAATGTGTCCCTAGATGCACCGTGACTGTGTATCTGAATAGTTCAAACATTCAAAGCAATTTCAAAGTCCAACATCAAAGTATTTGCACAGTCCATGTTCAGATAAGTTTGTGTGAAATTGAACTGGTGTTTCTTTGTGATTGTTGTCTCACTCCTGGAGGGGCATGCACAGTTTTAGGGTGCTATCACTTTCTCTTTCTGTGTTTTCTTTTCTTTCCACATTTTCTTGTTGTTGCAAAGGACAAAAACATTGCCATGTCGCAACCTACTTCCTCTTTCTTTAGAAACTAGAATCCAGGGCTGCACGGTTTGAGGAAAAAAAATCTAAATTTTTTTTTTTTTTAGAAATTAAAAATGCAATTTAAAGCAAATAAAAAGCTTCAGGTTTGCTGGTTTGTAGGGCTGCACAGTTTGGCCCAAAATTTTGTGATTTTATCTATCTGCATGATAATAATAATAATAATAATAATAATAATAATAATAAAAATCATAATATGGCTGTTCTTCATTTTTAAACTATCAATCTTTTATTTTGGCAGACATCTACAGGTAGCTCTTTTAGCTTTTCTTGACAACAGTCTGTTTAACTGTGCTTCTCAATACAAGATTGGGAAGATGGTTGATGCATGTTGTATTCCCAAATGCATGTTCTAGGTGACCCAGACTCAGAGCGCATTTAAAGATATGTTTGTGTGGAGCTGCGTTTACTGTGAACTATAACGGCGTTTTGGTGCCACGTTAAAAAAATAAAAAATCTAAAATTACAAGATTAAAGTCGAAATGTTTTGAGAACTAAATCGTAGCAATTAAACTTATCAATTAAATATATAGAGAGTGTAGCCTGCGCATGCAAATGGCCCGGATTGGGAGCACCCAGAGAAGTTGCCAGGCCACCTTAATTTATTTGAATATTTGTGGAATTATTAAGAGAAATCATACCTTGTGTTATACTCGCAGGGACAGTATGCTTGGAAATAATATTTCACATCTTCAGTTGTATTTATTAGGTCTATTTGTAATGTGCCAGCTACCCAATAATAGCAGTAAGCTTTGTGCTTTTGGTACTTTTAATATAAAACAAAAAGTCTCAGCTTTCAAAATCAGTCAGTTTTATAGAAAAGTGCAAACAATGTGTCTTGCAATAATGTGTTTTTCATTTCATTCATGCAATAATGTGAATCAGTCGTCTTTTCGATTACAACGAGACATTTTTTTTTCATTACATTTAACTGTTTTCTTTGTGGAAATTCCACCACCTGGTCCGCAAAAATGTCTGTGGTGTCCAGTCTTTTATTCCTCACGTTTAATTAAAAACAAAAATAAAACATTCTAATGTTTAAAGTGGACTTCAACTCGTTACCAAGTTATGTTGTCTTTTCTGAGGTATACAAGTGGCTATCCACAAGCTGTTTTATTTATGTATTATATATTATATTTAAATATTAAAAGAAACCGTTTTATCACAAAATACAAATCATACATTTTCACTGTATTTCAAGTTTATAGCACAATATAAACGTGAAGGAACATCAAAAGCAATAAAAAAAAAACGCTATTGCCTAATTTAATGAAACAAATGTCTCATTGTTATCGGAAAGATGATTGATTCACATGCCGCTTAAACTGAGGCGAATACAGTGATCTGTCACACCACATTAAAAAGCGTGAAAAGCACATTATTGTAATGGGAATATTGTTTATATTTCGCTATTAAACGGTCAGATTTTGAAATCTTAGACTTTGGAATATCTCCTGGTGCTCTCAGTCCAGGTCATTTTATGTGCAATAAGCTAGAACAGGAATAGGCAACATCGGTCCTGGAATGCTGACGTTCTGCAGAGTTTAGTTCCAACCCTGAAAAAAACTTCACCTGCCTGTAGCCCTAGCAGAGTTTGTCTTACTATACGGAGATGAGGGGGTCTGTATTACTTACTATTGGAAAAAGCGTAACGGCTAACTTGGATCATGTGTTCCTTAATAACCAATCACATTACAGCCTTGACGTCATTGAATTTCTTCATTAAATGATAAGCCATTTCTTATAAAAAGCTGTTTATTCAACATAGTGAAGCTTCTCTTCCATTGACATCCATCTCCTTTCCCACGTACTGCCAAACCGGAAGCGTTAACCTTAGCTGTTACGCTATTTCGGCTAATGGTTGCAGGCTTGACATCTAGTGGCTTTGGCCCTAGTAATCCTGATGAGCTTGATTAGCTTGTTCAGGTGTGTTTGATTAGAGTTTGAACTAAACTCTGCAGGTCATCGCCACTCCAGGACTAACGTTGCCTATCCCTGGGCTAGAATATACTCTCGAAATATTATAACTTTAATCTCGTAATTGCTATGAATTAATTCTTGGAATTTAGATTTTATTCTCAAAATATTTTGACTTTATTCTGTAAACATTTCGACTTTATTCTCGTAATTTAGACTTTATTTTTAAATATTTTGACTGTATTGTCGAAATATTACGACTTTATTCTCGTAATCTTAGATTTTGTTTGTTTGTTTGTTTTTTGTTTTTTTGAACGTGGCACTAAAATGCTGTCGTAGTGAACAGTCACCGGAGCATGAGCTGCTCTCATGTAAAAGAACACAGTACACAGTATTGATCCAAGCCTAGTGTCCAGACTTTAGACCAGACAGAGTTTTGGTTGGTCTGATTTCTAGTAACTTTCTTAACTTGAAATAGCTCTACATGCTGACAATTTATTGACTTTTCTTGTTTTTTTTTTTTTTTCTTTTTATTCATATGGTTGGGTTAGGCTGCTCCAGTAGTTGATGCTTTTGAGTCTGCTAGTTTCTTTCCAGTGTAACCTGGGAAGTCTTTTCTCACTTCAGCCATCTCTTATACACCTACAATACACACACACACAAGCGCACACACAGACAGCAGATCTGAGCTGTAGCTGACTGGCACTTCAGCTGCCTGAGTGGCTGTAATCTGTCTGATTTCACAGAGCTCAGCTGAAGGAAATGCTCTATGCTGTCCTGCTCTACAGTGACCACTGCAGGAGGAATGAGCCGAGCAGCCCAGTCTTTACATGCTTTACATTCTCTGTAAATGTTTTCTTCCTGTGTTCTGTGATTGTGTAGAACCAGCGTCTGAAGGAGATCGGCATGCAGACCCCCTCCGCCTCTCCCAGCACACAGTCTATGGGTAGTGCCAACAACCACACTGCGGGCATGGACCTGTTCACCAACACCACAAGCCCACCCTCAACAAACAGGTCACTAACATACTGTATATAACTGCAGTACATATTACACCATGCAGTAATACAAAGCTCAGTATATCTACAATATATGAAATACCATATGATCCAAAAGTCTGGGATTTGGGGATTTAAAGTCAATTTGAAAAGGGCATGAAGTTTTAGAAAGTTTGAAATATTACATATTAAGAAATGTTTAAGATTCAGTATATTTCTAGGTCACTATTTAAATAACAAAATTTGTAATATGAACTTATAAAAAGTCACATTTCCTTTTCATTTTTTTTCAGTTTTCATAATCTTCTCAAATCATGTTTTATAACATAATCACATTCAGAAATATAGAATCTGTTAGTTGTCTATTTATAAAGAGATTGCCACCGTAAGTAGTGTACAATATTACGCAGTTAAATTGTGAAACAATTTAAAAGATGTCTGGTAGAACTTATTTAATGTGTTTGGCAGCTGTTGGGTTGTTTGTGGGTTTTACACCCCTTTTGGCATCATGAATCTCATGGTTGTTTTGGGTGATGCAACTTTAACAACAGGTTGATTGTTGTAAGAAGTGAACGGACAGACACGATCCAGTCTTTTCACCCTGCCTGGTTTTTAAAGCTTTTTTGAGGTGATTGCCCTCTTTTGACTCTGGACTCTGAGCTTCTCAATGATGTAATCCAAATGTGCCATTGGTGAGAATGGAAAAATCCGTGTTCCATCTTTAAAAACTGAGATGATTTAAAGGGATAGTTCCCCCAAAATGAAAGTTTTATCATTAATTACTCACGCTCATGTCGTTCCAAAACCCCAAGACCTTTGTTCAGCTTCGGAACACAAATTAAGATATTTTTGATGAAATAGCTTTGTGACATTATGGTTGAACCACTGATGTCAAATGGACGTTTTAACAATGTCCTTACAACCTTACTGGTCCTTGAACATGTCAGTTGCATGTCCATTCAGGGTCAGAAAGCTCTCGGATTTCATCAAAAAATATCTTAACTTGTGTTTTGAAGATGAACGAAGGTCTTACAGGTTTGGAACGACATGAGAGTGAGTAATTAATGACAACATTTTCATTTTTGGGTGAACTATCCCTTTAAAAAGACCAAACCACAGTGTGCAGCGGGCTCACTGGTATCTCTTAATGTGGCCTGCATAGGCAAATTGGAAAGGATCACTGGACTCTTTTTAAGGGAAAAAAAACCCCAGCCTCTCTGCTTCAGATTCCTCTTTAAACCCTTCAAAGCCTTTACAGAACACACAAAGACTGAAAAACAGCATATACACTGTGCTATACACTATGTGTGAGAGAGGAGGGAGTACTAGATGTCGACGTCTACAGAAAAAAAGAACAGACCATTCAATACCTGCTGTTTCGATTCACTCCCTTTCTCGAATTGATGAAGCCACTTGGCCTGGTGGTGCAACATCTTGAAAACAATAAAATCACTATCCGGTTGCTTTCGACTAAGTTCTACCAGACGTTGTACAATGATTTAGTTCCTAATTTCTCAAACTATAAGGGAGCAAGTGTGCTGTGTACACTACTGTTCAAAAGTTTGTGGCTGGTTATTTTTATTTTTTTAAATATTTTTGAAGGAAGTCTCTTAAAGCCTGTTCACACCAAGAATGATAACTATAAAGATAACTATATTAGCGCCACACCAGCGGACGATATTGTCTGTTTATTCTAAGTGTACGCGTGAGTGATTCACGTCGAGTGGCCATTATTTCCCAGCATAGAAATAACAGCTGTTATGGATGTTTTACAGCACAGTTATAGTTTTTACAGTCTGTAATTTGTAGAATTCTTTAGTGAAATAAAGTAGCGCCAAGATTGTATTTATTTTAAATAAATTCAAATAAATTAACAAGAGAGAGAACACGCTAGCTTGTGTGAAGCTTGCGATAGTGAAGCATGTTAGTTTAATGGCAGAAACTGCTGTTATCACCTCATATCCAAGAAATATAATTTATTTAATATTTATAAAATTCATAGGGTAAGACTTGAAAACCAGCTCCTGAATATGCAATTTCTTACCTATATAAAGTTTCCATCTCTATAAATTGCAACGCATCTCACCAAGGCTGCATTTATTTGATAGAAAATACAGTAAAACCAGTTATTATGAAATATATGAAGAGTTTATTTGCAAAAACCGATAACTGCATTTTTTTTAAATGTTCAAAAATCATGTTTTTTTTATGTTATGTTTTTATTGTGTTTTATTGTTCGTTTTTTTTTAAGTTATTTTACAACTGAAGTTTGATTGAGATTAGCTGGAATGCACGATGAAAAGAACATTTTGAAAGTGGTTAAAAGCAGTTGTCTGTTTTTGCAAATTAACTCTTTATATGTTTTATAATATATTTTAAAATGTCATTTATTTTTGTGAAAACCTTAATAATTTTATCATGATTCTTCGATTAACTGAAAGCTCAAACAACAGCATTTACTTGAAATAGAATTTTTTTTAACAATGTAAGAGTCTTTACTGCCACTTTTAGTTTACTAGAAGAATCTTTTTAGATTACTAAAAGAATCAGTTTATATTAATTGCTTTTCAAAAAGAAAATGTTACTGTCCTCAGATATTTAAAATGTGATCAGATGTCTTCTAATTTTACTTATTAAAGTTTATTAAACTGACTTGTAGTTTGAGAACCTCAAGCCGTCAAATACTGCCCTATGTTAAATATACACAATCTGTGTGGTAGAATTTGAAGGTATAACTTTTGTTCAAACTCTGTTTCTCTTGTACAGCATGCCAAACCTCAACAGTGACTTGTTTGACCTCCAGCCTGCCTTCGTTCCTGCTGTGCAGAGCACTCCTATCTCCACCGCCAGCAGTGCCTGGGGAGGTGCGGCCCACTCCACCCACACACATACACCCGATCACCGATGCCGCATCTATTGCTTACCACTTTAGATCACTGACCTTTAATTTAGTCCCTGAAAAATCATTAGAACAGATCAATCCTTTGTTAAACTGCAGTAAATGTTCATCTAATTATTTGTTCTTTCACTTGCTAGTTCATTCCTATATACATTGTCTGTTTCAAATCCTCACAAGCTGTTTGTAAGCTGCTCTGTTGCCAACTGCTACCACACTTTGGCGAGATAATGGCCTATAGATTGATTGAGGCACCATTTTAGGACATCATAAGCCCAATGATGCTCTAAAGAGCTGACCAAGCAGCTTGCTAGGTTTTGCAACCCAACCAGTGTTTTATTGTTTTTGTGTCCTCCATACCCATCCATCCTTTTGTATAGGTTTAGAACAATGTTTTTTTAGATATTTCGAAGCTTGACTGATTTGGGTGCTTTTTCGCTGAGGGATTATCGCTCTGGTCAGGAGCTGTGCTGAGTGTCAGAGGTTCATTTTCAGCAGTTCAGCACATCTGCTGGGCTAGTGTGAATTGAGGACACAAGGTGCAGAGTGTAGACACACTGCCAGACTCTTAACTATGCCAGGATTTGTAGGTCACAGCATGCACTTGGAGCGTGCGCTTTACAGCTAGTGGCCAGGTGCGCCGAGGGCTAGCCAGACGCGCAGCGAGACTCAGGTCTCCAGGGACCCGCATACTACTAACGGCGCAAAGACACCAACGTATTGTAGACAGATGGAGGGACGAGGTGTTTAAAAAAAGAGAAAGACTGCTGAGTAATGAGGAGAGTGGTGAGAAAGAGCCACAGGCACAGATTTAAGCTGTAAATTGTTATTTACATGAGAAATCATGCAATAATAATAGGACTCCACCAAAATTTCAAGCGCTTCGGCTGAAAATGCTATTTGATGACATTTTCAGACAAAAACGCATTTAATAGCTTTCTCAGATGGATGGAAAATGATCAGAAACGGTGTTGCCAGATTGGAAAGCTCAAAATGATCGTATTTGGAAGAAAATTATCGTACACGAGTCAAACGTACAGAATACAGCTATTTATCTAGGCCAACAACTTTTTGACATGACCTGCAAATTGCCGCAATAGATAAATAACTATGCGTACATAAGTGGGAAAGTCCAAACTCTACCTCTGAGTCGCTGTCATCAGAAGCCTTCGTGTTGCCAGATGTTGAGGGGGTCCTTTTGCGGTACAGATTTGATGCCGTCATGGACCACAATAGTGTTCATTGGATTAAAAGCAGGGCACGGAACAACCATCATTTGAAGTTTCACAAAATTCTGAAATTATCGTACATTGATGGGATTTTTTTTAGTTATTGATCGTACATTGTACAAAGGGTCTAAATTATCATGCAAATATGATAATCATCAAACGTCTGGCAACACTGATCAGAAACTGTATTGTAGAGGAAAAAGAATGCATGTAAAATACTAAAATATTAATATTGTGATTGTTTTGACACATTGCGATTGTGATATGACAATTGTGATATGATGAACATTTAATATTTTCATATTGCTGTTTAGATTTTCAGGCAAAAAGACAAAATCACATTTGAAATAGCATTGCAAAAACTACAAACTAAATAGATTAATAAACCATTTTTCATTAATAAGCCTTAATAAGCCATATAATTGTGCAGCACTAGAATCAATCTAAATGGTGGCTAACCAGTGACATCTTGCGAGAAAAAAGGTTATGCACATTATTGTTCAAAGTTGGGGGATGATTCTTGTTCTGCTTAATTTTTTTGTGAAAACGTGATTTTTATTCAGAATTCTGTGAAGAATAGAAAGTTTAAAACATTTTAATTTTTTTTAAATATGGAACTCTTGTAACATTACATAAATATCTTTACTGTCACTTTTAATAAATTTAAAGGGATAGTTCACACAAAAATGAAAATTACCCCATGATTTACTCACCCACAAGCCATCCTAGGTGTATAGTAGTCAACATTTGAAGTGAATCAAAATAAGTTAATCAAAGTTGTCCTAAGACAAGAACAGGTATTCTTTTTAGTTTTAGGACAAATTTAATGAATTTCGATCCACTTCAAATGTTGGCTACTGTATATGACTTTATTCCTTCAGACAAAATGTGATCAGAGTTATTTTAAAAAATGTCCTGGCTCTTCCAAGGTTTATAATGGCAGTGATTGGCTGTTGATATTTTGAAACCCTGAACCCCGTCCATCATAAAAAGTACTCCACATGGCTCTGGTGGGTTAATCAAGGCCTTCTGAAGAGAATTGATGCATTTATTGGGCTTCAAAATCTCAACACCCATTCACTTAACTATTATAAAGCTTGAAAGAGTCAGGGCGTTTTTTTTGTATACTTACGATTGTATTCGTCTGAAAGAAGAAAGCGATATACACCTAGGATGGCTTGAAGATGAGTAAATCATAGGGATATTTTTATTTTTGGGTGAACTATCCCTTTTAATGCACCCTTGCTGAATAAAATTATAAAATAAGAATTAAAAAAGAAATTTTACTAACCCCAAACTTCTCAACAGTAGTCTATACAAATGAGATGCACATTCTTGGCAATTTGAACTTAAATTTTTAAATGATAATTTTAATTTTGGTGCATCACTGTTATGCACTCAATCCTGATCCATTAAAGGATTAGTTTACTTCCAGAACAAAAATTTACAGATAACTTACTCACCCCCAATCCAAGATGTTCATGTCTTTCTTTGCAAGTTTGAGCTTTCAAAATGCAGTTTAAATGCAGTTTCAAAGGGCATTAAATGATCCTAGCCGAGGAAGAAGGGTCTTATCTAGCGAAATGATCAGTTATTTTCTAAAAAAAATTTTTAACTTCAAATGCTCATCTTGTCTAGCTCTGCATGTGTACTCTGCACTCCCGTTCACAGGTTATGTCGAAAAACTCCCATTTCGTTTTTTCCTCCAACTTCAAAATCGTCCTACATTGCTGTTTTACCTTTTTTTTGTAAAGGGCGTTTGACCTTTGCATGTTCACTTTGTAAACACTGGGTTGGTACTTCTGCAGCAGTGTAGAACAAACACCTGGAAAGGTAATGAGAATTTAGTGGTCAAAAGATGATTTTTCCACAGAGCAACAATCATAACGTGTTGTGTGACATCTTTCCATCTTTCCATGTTTTGTATGTGTGTGTTACTCTCAGGTCTAGAAAGCAGCCCTCTTCATCCCATGGCTTCCATACCCACCATGAATGTAGATTTTGATGCTGTATTTGGGACTAAAGCTTCCAATAGTGATGTGAAGCCATCAGCTGGTAAAATGTCTCACAAGTGTGATTATTCATAACTGCGCTTATTAATCTCTGAAGATTTGGTGCTTAATAACTGCAAAACTTAGTAACCTTCACCCTAAAATAAAACTCTTCTGCTGGTTTTGCTGTAATGTGCATTTGTGGAGCTTTGCCGCTGGAACGCAAAACAAACTATGCAGTCGGCTGCAGCACCTGCCCGCCTGACTCGGTTCTGAAGAGATTGGGAATGTTCTTTAGGGAATCGCTCATGCTTTTTATTTTATTTTATTTTTTTCCCTCTCCACTTAATCGCTCACTTCGCTGCTCTGTGGTTGTGGACAGTCTGTTATCATCCCTTCATCCATCTACTGTGTGTGTGTGTGTGTGTGTGTGTGGAGGTTGGGTGCTGACTGGCATTTTTCTCCATCTGTTAATCGTCTGTCGTTACACTCCTTATCTGAACACAGAAGAAACGCACACACATTTCTACTCACCAGTACACTCACTCTCTGCCCCTTTTCCTTCCTTTCTTTTCTTTCCTTGGCCCCTTTTTTCTTACCTTTTGCTTTTTTTGTCTCCCCCCACCCCTGTCCCCCTTTCTTATGCTCTCTTTCCTGGGTTGTGATGGCTGATCTGATGTGGTGAGTGTACTCGTTGTGTTTTTTTTTTTTTTTTGGTCTCCTTGTTCCTGCTGGCAAAGCAGGAAGTAGAACTGTATAAATATGGCATGTGTCAGCAGGCTGTCTCGCTCACTTTCTCTCTCATTTACTAAAAGAATTAGCAAAATGCCCTGTGCTATTTACCATTTGAAAACCAGTTGTCAGCGGCCTCTTCAGTTAATGAAACCTATCAGCTGTTTGAAATTTAACATTAAACTGCATTCACAGCAGTGTTATTTTTATAGTATTTATAGAAGGTTTGCAGTTACGTCACGGTTTGGTCAGTTACCCAGATGCGCGGCTAGATTGGCGATACTCGGATAAAAACAACAGCATGGATTGCAAGGTTAAAGTACTACTGAATATGTTGTTCTGCTAATTTATGCTGTCTAAACCACAGAAAAAATGTTTGGAAGTCTATAAATCATATGGAAAAAGACTTAGTAAGCAGCAAAGGGCACAATATTTTGACAAAATAAAGTTTATAGGTGGTTAATATATGTGCAAGCAGTATTAATTAAGATTTTAGCATAATATTTCACCTACCTGACCAGGAAAGATAAGAACAAACAGGAATGTTGTCAAGGTTCTTGCCCTGGAAATCCTGGTTCAGTTTGGTAGTTTTTTGCACTCTTCTCCTTGATTTGTTTTAAATTTTGGCCCGACTGATTAGTACAGCCCAAAACATGACAATAATTGACCGTTTTCAGCAGAAATAATAAGCAAAAATATGCAAGTTTCATTGTGTTTGGTGGCATTGTTTACATTCAGTGCCGTCAATCGTGAAAATACTCTATATACTATTACGGTATTAGTATTATGAATTAGCTTTCATTATTATTTTTTCAGTTTCTATTTTAATATTAGGTTTTGGAATTCTATGATTTTTCATTTTAATTAGTATCAGTTTTTTTTTTAAATATTTCTATGTATTTTATATTTCTATATTTTATTTTAATGCTTTTAATACTAATCTTAAACTTTTTTTTAATTAGTTGCCAAAAGCAAAAGTTTTTTTCATCTAATATTTATATTTTTATTTCAGCTTTATTTTAGTTATCAAAAATAGTTTTACTAGTTTTAGTTAACAATAACAGCCATGATTCACAATGCATTTTCCTTTTGTAATGTGATATTTTTTCGCATTAGGCAAATATTCAGTCCATGACTTGAATTTTGGAATTATTTGGATTGTGAAAAGTGGATGATCCTTTAAAGAAAGGAGACAGTGCTGAAAGTTTGCAGTCATTTATCGAAAAGATTTAAAAAAAAAAAAAAATTGATGCTAAAGGTCAGGTTCACATTTGAGAGCAATAAACTATTGAAATAAATATTGACAAGAATTTAGAGATTCTGTGTTTGTCTTTTTAAATTGAGATTTATACATAATCTAAAAGCTGAATGAATAAGATTTCCATTGATTTATGGTTTGTTATGATAGGATAATTTTTGAAATATTTGAAAATCTGGAATCTGAGGGTGCAAAAAAAATAAATAAATAAATATTGAGAAAAATGCCTTTAAAGATGTCAAAATGAAGTTCTTAGCAGTGCATAATTCTAATCACAAATTAAATTTTGATATATTTACGGTAGGAAATTTACAAAATATCTTTAAACATGATTTTTACTTAATATCTAAATGATGATTTTTGGCATAAAAGAAAAATTTATAATTTTGACCTAATTTTGACAGTGTATTGTTGTCTGTTGCTACAAATATATCCATGCTACTTAAGACTGGTTTTGTGGTCCAGGATCACGTATCTAAATAGCTGTTGGTTAACATTTATGCAACAGCCTGTGTGGCCTGGATGACGTCAGAAAAATTTTATTTAAAGACTACAAAGGCATTTTTCCTCTTTGAAATAACACACACTGATTACTCATCCACAGTAAGGCCAGAAAATGTATTAACAAAATAAAAAGAACCAGTATTTTGCTTTCATGTTGACTTTAATGCATCCACAAGGAGAAGAATCAGAAAAAAATGGATGACAGATTTCCAGTTTCTTTAAGGACACCTGTCGTGTTATTTCCTCTTAGATCTCAGAGTGGTTCCTTCTGTCCTGACCTAATGTTCTGCTCTAGATCTCTACGGGTCTTTTGTCATGCCGTGAGTGGCCTCACAGAGGCTCATCCCCGCTGCTCGCATCATTATAAACATCAGCAGGACTGCAGCAAGCTTTGCTCTCGACTCACTCCTCCTGTCTGTCTGCTGTATAACACTTGTGCCCTAACCAGGCCTGATGCGACAAGTTTCCAGCGACAAGCAATTTGTGTGTCCACTCTGAAAGCATAAACGCTGTACGATGTGACACTATGACACCCATTTGAGAGCGTATTTGATGTTTAATGTTCAGTTATATTGAGTTGTGATGCGCTGATCCTGTTTTTTCTTTCCTATATATCTCGGCTAATACAGAGCACTGATCTGATACTGCTATTCATCTGTACAAATTAAATTTTATCCTTTCAGCTAACCTTAACAACCATGAACAACAGAGTAGCGAAGTTGCGTTAGTCAAGGCTAACTGCTACCCAATTCATTTTAAAAAGATCAGCAGTGCAGAAATAGCTTTTATTACATAAAGATAAGCTTTTATTGCTGGTTGCTTGACGTGTCGCTTCTGGTTAAGTGTCAGTCTGCAGCTAAAATAAATGGTTTGTCACTCTCGTAATATTTAATCAATGGAATAATATAGTTTTCTCTGTCCTCCTTTTACAGGTTATGATGCGTTAGGAGACTTATTGAAGCCTACGGTGACAGTTCACAGTCAGGTGCCGGTCATGCCCCCTCATACGGGCAGTAAACTGTTGGCCAATGACCTGGACTCGTCCCTGGCCAACCTCGTAGGCAGTGAGTCCCTCTCCCTCGCAGCATTATTGGTCTGTTTTCGTGACTTTCTTTATTTACTTGGTCATAAGTCCCTGACCTTCAAATTGCGTTTGTGCCTCTCTACTGAACAGAGAGTCAGCAGCCATATGGTGCTGTACACTGTGTGTGTATGTGTGTGCGTGCGTTGGACAGAGATGAATTAAACCCAGCTTAGGGGAAATGAATAGGTCTCTGATGCCTCCAGTGCTGTAAGTCTTCCAGTATTACGCTGATGTGGGGCTGTTCTAACAGTCTGTTTTCTTTTTCCCGCTCTCTTTTTAGACCTGCAGTTTGGGGGAACACCAGGCAAAAAGTGAGGATTTACATTTCATTTTCTAAATCATTTCTGGTTGTGAGCTTCATATTGTAAATGGAGGCAGCGTCTAGACTCTCTTTGCGTGTGTTTGCACGCAGGTCTGATATGCAGTGGACTCAGCCTGGAGAGAAGAAGCTGACCGGTGGCACTAACTGGCAGTCAAAGACAATGAGCAGCACCACTGCCTGGAGCCCCGCCCCCTTGCCACCTGCTGCCATGCCACCTGCCGCCATGCCCGTGCCACACATGGTGAGAACACACACATGCATACTATGAAATCCATTTTATTTTATTTCAGGTTTTATCTTTCTGTTCGTTTTTTAACGTTTTAATTTTTCTAGACTCTGTTTTAATGGTTGAATTACATTTTATTAATCGCAAAACATGTCTTGAATGTCTTGAAGTCACAAATCATGAAACTTACACAAATTAATTGCAATTTATTAAGAGTTGAAAGGGATAATTCACCCAGAAATGAAAATTTGATGTTTATCTGCTTACCCCCAGGGCATCCAAGATGAAGGTGACTTTTTCTTAAGTAGAACACAAATGAAGATTTTTAACTCAAACCGTTGCAGTCTGTCAGTCATATAATGGCAGTCATTGGGACCCACTGCTTTTTTTTTTTTAACCTCTGATCCACCGCAATGTCCTGGAAGCGATTTGTTGCGCGTATACGTCACTCATTGTTTACACAGTGTAGAGAGATTGTGGGTACGATTGCTTCCGCGCATTCATCTACTATGCCAGAGCACGTTGACGCGCCCCACTGGCTGTTGTGAAAGCACTCAGGACAGTTGGACATTGCGGTGGATCAGAGGTGAAAAATTATATAAATACTGTTCTGTTTCTTGCATAGATCGATTGTTTCATGTCTTAACACCTCAATGTATCCTCACAAGCTGCAGGGTTTAATTTGTTTTGTCTGTGAGTTTTTTTTTTTTTGACTCTTAAAACCGTGGGTCCCATTGACTGCCATTATATGACTGACAGACTGCAACGGTTTGAGTTAAAAAAAAAAAAAAAAAAAAACCTTGGATTGTGTTCTACTGAAGAAACAAATCCCTTTAACAAAAATGGCTTTTTTTAAGGCCCTATGAAATGTTTTTTTTTTTTTTTTTTTTTTATTTACTCTCAGAAAATTGTGTTTTCCATTAATTTTCTGTATTTCATTTTAATGGTTTCATTCAATTTTTTATATATATATATATATATATATATATATATATATATATATATATATATATATATATATATATATATATATATATATACTCATATATTGAGGCGAATAGAAACTAAAAACACTGTAAGCATCACATGCGAGACCGTGCATCTGCGTCATTCATTCAAATTCATATTTAAATAGTCTTTTTGTGGCTTAATATTCACAGACATTAGTCCATAACACTTTTTGATATAAGTGTACTGACCTACTTTTCATTTATTCATCCGAATTTGGCAAATTCTGTGACATTCCACATTATACAGTACAGTATACAGTAAATTCCATTTTTATGACTGGATTCTGCAAATCCATCTACGTCTTCCACATCGCAGAAATCATAGGGCCCTATATAGAGGTATCTAAAAAATACTTGAACTACCTTTCAAAATTTTGGGGTCAGTAAATCACCAAAGCTGCATTTATTAAATGAAAATGAAGTAAAATCAGTAATGTCGTAAAATAACTGTTTTCTGTTTTAATAAATTACGTTTAATTTTTGTTTCTTTGATGGCAAATCAGAATATTTAGAAGCCATTACTTCAGTCTTCAGTGTCACATGATCCTTCAGAAATCATTCTGTTATGTTGATTTGGTGCTTAAGTAACTTTTAATATTTGGCGCTTAAGTAAGGTTTAATATTTTTATGAAAACTCATTTTTTCATGTTTTTTTTCTAATGAATAAAAAGTTCAGCATTTATTTAAAATCTAAATCTTTTGTAACAGCGTAAAAGTCACTTTTGATCAAATGAATGCATCCTTGCTGAAGGAAAAATATTAATTTCTTTAAAAAAACAAAACAAAACAAAAAAATCTTACTGACCCCAAACCTTTGAACTGTAGTGTATATTTAAATGCTAATACTTTATTTTTTTTAAATACACTTGATTCTGATTAGTCACTTGCAGATTTCTGCAGTCAAATTTTCTTTGTGTAATGACACTAAACTACATTTTTTTATTGCCACTCTTATAAGTCTGTGGACTCTTTCTTCTCACATAACTATAATTTACCCTTAATATTTCATGTCCATTTATTTTTTTAGTACTGTAATGAAACAGGGTAATGAACAATCAGCTTACCATTATAGCAAAATAATCAACTTTAGGATATGAAGGGGCCTTCACTTTGTTCACCCTGACTGAATAACACTACATTTATTCAATACTTAATATATACAGACATTCTTGCATATGTAAACATTCTCATTCACATGCAAACATCATTTCAAATTCCCAAAGGAATCCATCTGTTTTAAAGCTCATTTCGCACCAAATATCCAGGTTTCATGCTGTAGAATTCAGAAAAGAAATCATGATTTCATCTTTGCTATTGTACGATAGTGTGCAGCTTCAATAAATATGAGTGTCAGTGTGTTTCTTCCTGTTCTCAAGCTGTGTGTATTGATCCAGTCAGGCAGGTGATGTGTTAGTCTGTTCTGAGACAGGAAGGAGAGGAGTTCTCACTGTTTACATGTGTTTATGGCCTCTCTTCTCTCTCTCAGGGCGTTCAGAGTACATTGACCTCTGAACTGCTAGAGCTGAGAGAGAGCATATGTCTGTGAATAACTAACCTTCAATGTCTCTTTCTGTCTCTCTCCACCTTTTCTGTGGTCCGCATCTTTCTGGCCCGTTTCTTCTCGTGTCTGCCGTCTTCAACTCTCCTCACTCTATCTGCTCTGTATGTTTCTGTCTTTCTCTCTATCTGCTTTCTTGTGCTTAACCCAGCAGACTGGAATGTTCTATACTAGTTATGTAAGTACCTCCTATAACTGACAGTTCTGTTATCTTGAGTATCATTTAAGAGGGATCGATTCTCTCTTACACATTATCTCTCTTGCTCCCTTACATTTCCCTCTCTTTCACACTCTCACATCTTATTTCTTGATCTCTATCTTCACCTATTTTGCTCAGTTTGATAAATTTTCAGTGATGTGAATTGTTGGTGAAAATGGCCAGTTGCTTGGAAAAGTTTTCATATCTGAATACAGATGAAAAGCGCTCTGGTTATACATATGCTTTAAAGCGAAATACAAACCATTATCAAATTATAATCTTGTGAGGTGTTTTATTTTAAATTTTATTTTATTTTTCTCTTTTATTATAGATAAAAAAAAAAAAATCAACCTTAAAAATGACAGCAGCACTTTACAGATTTTTAGATATTGGTGCATCCTTATCTAATAATAATAAATAATAGAGCTGTTAATATATATATATGGTAACTGGTCATTATGTATATCATATCATGCATTTAGTGTATTATATAACTTATTTTAGCTTGAGCTTCTTAACCACAGTGGCTTTTTATATTTCATGTACTCTTGAGACTAAATTAATCTGTAACTTTGGTTCCAGACCGAATGACCCAAAAGCAATTTTCTCACAGTTTGAATGGGCTAAAAATTTATACTCGGTGAGAACAGGCCTTTACTGTAATGCCCTCTGACTTCTAAAACCCTCTCTATTCCTGATAAACACAGAAAATGTCATATGTTGATTTTCCTGTGACATATGGATGTTTGTTCGGTCTCTCATGCCCTTTCTGTAGCATTTGATGTATTCATCTTTTGGAGCTTTGACTTGCAAACCAGACTTGTGCAAATGTGTGCATTCGGGGGCTGCATTTTACGTAACCTGTTTACGATTCAAAACTGAACATTGCTTGCAATGTTCAGAATAAAGTGACAAATAAGGTGTTAGGCTTTAAAGTGAGTGACAGTTATACAGGTAAGTCAGTGTTTTAGGAAAAACAATTTCGGACATACTCTATCAATCAAATGGTTGAGGTCTTCGGATGTTTGAGGTTTCGGAAAGGCTGCACTGATTTGATCAAACACAGAGTGAAACTGTAATATTGTGTAATAAAATATTAAATATTAATTAAAAAAGAACTATTTTCTATTTTAATATATTTTAAATAAGCAAAGCTGAATTTTTAGCATGATTACTCCAGTCTTCAGTGTCACATGATCCTCCAAAAATGATTCTAATATGCTGATTTGGTGCTCAATTAACATTTTTTATTATTATCAATGTTGAAAATGGTTTTAAAAAAAAATCAGAGATCTTTTGGAACATTATGCATGTCTTAATTTTCACATTTGATCAATTTAATGCTTCTTTAAATGGTGTTGTAAAACAACAGTGCCAAATGAATCACAATGCAAATACAAATATTTAAAAACCATTTTTTGTAGTCATTTTTCAGTGATGTATTTTTTAGTATTAGGAACACGTCAGATCCTTGAGTTATATTGTTTTGCTCCAGTGTTGTGCGGCGTTGCATGTGTTGATTGGACCAACCCAGAAATCTGTGCAGGAGAGTTTAAGCACACCTGACCTGTCATGAGAACAAAGGAGTGTAATTAAACAAGATCTTTAAATGAACCAAACATGATTAGTGAGCACAGTGCTGTTGAAATGAGTACATTAGTGTTTGATCTGTGAGTGTGTCATTGTTCATTCGATCAGTGCAGCATTGTTGGATCAGCGCATTGATGGTTGATTTGCAACCTATCTTTTTTCCCTTCAGGCTCCTGCTCCCATGGCGTTTCCCATGACAACACCTCAAGTGCCTGTGTATGGAATGGTGAGTGTTGTGACCTTACAATGGCTGCATGGATATCGTGTAGATGAATTAAGTGGTTATTGATAAAAGAACGTCACTCTGAATATTGTGTTTGGGTGACTTTAGGTCCCTCCTCAGCTGGGACAGATGGGAGGGGTTCCAGTAATGACCCAACAGCCCATGTTGTACAACCAGCCTGTCCTCAGACCCACTAACCCTTTCACCCCCATCCCTGGAGCCCAGGTACACACACACACACACACACGCACACACACACACAACAGTTAATCACACATATGTAGTGGCCTCACATGCTTTTTGTCCGTACTGCTCAAATACTCCAAACCTTTATATTGTAGTTATCTTTCCGTTTAAATAGACTGAAAGTATAATAGATCTTCTACTGTTTATTTTTGCCATTAATGTTAAACAAAAAACTAGGATTAGATGTCTCGGGTATTAAGAGTATTAAAGGATTAGTTCACTTCCAGAATAAAAATTTTCTGATAATTTACTCACCCCCAAGTCATCCAAGATGTTCATGTCTGTCTGTCTTCAGTAAAAAAAAAATTAAAGTTTTTGAGAACATTCCAGGAGTTTTCTCTATATAGTGAACTTCAATGGGAGCCAACGGGTTGAAGGTCCAAATTGCAATTTCATTGCAGCTTCAAAGGTCTCTACACAATCCCAGCTGAGGAATAAGGGTCTTATCTAGTGAAACGATCTGTCATTTTCTTAAAAAAAAAAAAAAAAAAAAAATTCTCTTCTCTTCTTGACATAGACAGAAGTACCGACCCAGTGTTTGCAAAGCAAAAGTGCATAGTCAAATGCTCTTTACAAAAAACGGTAAAACAACGATGTCAGAATATTTCGAAGTTGGAGGAGAAAATGAGATGGAGTTTTTCACTCTACCCTACCTTTTTGATCCGAAGTACACAGACGAAGAACTAACCACACGACATTTTCAACGTAATTACGTAATGCACTGGCTCTCTGATGCATATGTGCGGTTCGATGCAAGACAAGCATTTGTGGTTAAAAGTATATAAATAATTTTTTATTTTTTGACCCATCATCTAGATGATAACCTTATTCCTCAGATGGGATTGTGTAGAGCCCTTTTAAGCTGCATTGAAACTGCAGTTTAGATGTTCAATCCATTGGGTTCCATTGAAGTCCACTATGTGGAGAAAAATCCTGGAATGATTTCCACAAGAACCTTAATTTTTTTTCGACTGAAGAAAGACAGACATGAATATCTTGGATGACATGGGGGTGAGTAAATTATCAGGAAATCTTTTTTCTGGAAGTGAACTCATCTTTTAATATTTTTATATTTAATATAATATTTTATATTTAATATCTTGTAATATTTCCTCAATGTGTTAATGTTTTAATATTTCCTTATTGTTTTTTTTTTTTTTTTTTTTTTTGAAGCAGTAGTTAGCTAATTGAGAAATACTTTGAGGCTGTAAAATATTGCGCTTGCATATGTATTAATTAGAGGTGGGAAAATAACTTGTTAATTCCCATGATTAATAATTGCTGTTTAATGTGTTAAATCAAAGTAATGCAACATATTTTTTTTATTCTTGAAGTAAATTTTCCAATGTGTTTATTATATATTTATTGTAGAAAATTAATGTGGAAAATAACCTATAATGTGAAAAAAAAAAAAAAAAAATGACAGCTCTCATTAAAACAGATTTGGTAGCACATTAAGTTCACTTGAGTTCATGTTTGTTATAACATTTGTAATGCTCTGTAATCATTTAAAAAAATTACTAAAACAATCTGATAATTTGCAGCGTAGGCCTAGTTTTTAATTATACTGTAATGTCGAGTGGCTATAGTTACTTATTGTGTGCCCAGCAGTTAATATGAAATAAAAATGAACAATACTTCTACAGCAGCTAACATAAACAATGAACATCGACTAACAAAGATTAATAAGTAGTGTAATAATGTATTGTTTATTGTTCGTTCATGTTAGTTAATATGTTAACAAATGACACCTTAATAAGCGTTACATGTTCATTTCAGCATTTACTAATGCATTATTAAAATCAAAAGTTGTGCTTGTTAACAGTCAATGCACTATGAATTAATATGAACTAACAATAACTATTTTCATTAACCACCATTAATAAAGATTAGTAAATACTGTAATAAATGTATTGTTTGTTTGTTCATATTAATACATTATACATAACTTTTTAATTATGAATTGTTAAAAACCATATTAGTTTTTTGCTGTTGTATTGAGAATCATGAAATTTCACTGGTATTCACACAGCTCCCTGCCTGTGGCAAGTACACAGATGCTCCATTTACAAGACGTTCAGTGCTGCCGTATTCACACGGTTATTACTGAGTGATTCAGTGCTGTTTTTCTCATTTATAACTCTGTGTGTCTTTTTACAGATGCAGTTCATGTAAGTAGCACTTAAGCAGAGCGCCAAACAAGACGGCTGAAAAGAACACCAAGCGAGTGAGAGGAGGATCCGACCACCACCAAATAAAAGGAGATCGAGACTAAAAGAAAGAGCGTACATATGGAGAGGAATGTGTTTGTGTCAAGAATGCTTACCTCACTGTCTGAAACGGCTTACCCAACACACACACACATACACACACACACACCGGTTGAGAACATGTACAGTGTGTCATTTTTCATCTCTTGAGGTTCATTTCTTTCCTGGGGCACGGTGTCTACTGGCAGGTGCGATGCATCATGGAAATCGTGGATTTTATTGCAGATATTGAATTACCATGCACAGCGCACACTCTTATCTTTTTTTTTTTTTTTACTTCATAATTAATATGAATTAGATCTAAAGCCCAACACAGTGGACTTTTCCTGTTACTGCCATCTTTTGCTCTGTTACAACGATGCCCGTGCTCAGTTCAGGAAAACTGAATGTCACAGTAAATCCCCTGAACGGTGCACCTTACTAGATCATGAACGTGTTTAAATGGCTCATTAACACAATGCCCCGGCTTCTCATTTCAGAACAAGGAAAGAATTTGACTCCTAATATAAGGTGCTCTGCACCCCAAGCACTTAGCACATGCATTTGTGTAACACAATATATAACATTGAGCTGGTCTCTTATATCTGCAATGTTAGTAGTGTAAAGTTAACAATTAACATGTTACTGATGGGTTTCCGTTTCAGACATGATGGTAGTCTTGCACATACACACATTGGTGTTACGTGAGCCACACGAAGAGCCCCCTCTCACTGGCCTCCCACCTTGTTTTGTCACTCCAAGGACACTGATAAACATATCTGCTCCTGCTCTTCTGTGTTAACCAAACATGTCATGCATTTACAACTACATCTCACACTCTGAGCCCACTCCCACATGTTCCACCCACACTGGGAGCAAATGACCGGAAGCATCGGAGAAGGGTACAGGGCATGTGGCCCTATTCAAAAAATTTTTTATGAGGGTTTTGTTCAATCCTTTGTTTTTTTTTTTTAATCTTTTATTTTCTAGAAAGCATGTTATATATATATTTTTATTATTTCAGAGAACGACATGAATCATGGTCTGTTTTATGTTGCCAAAT
This sequence comes from Cirrhinus mrigala, assembly GCA_036247105.1. NCBI lineage: Eukaryota > Metazoa > Chordata > Actinopteri > Cypriniformes > Cyprinidae > Cirrhinus > Cirrhinus mrigala. The sequence continues at coordinate 38,544,684 of CM070013.1, forward strand.
TATGTACATTTGTGATTCGAGAAATGCCATAAGCTAGCTCTTGTACTCAGCGCCTGACGGGACGTGCGTATCGGTGTTTGCCAACTTTGGAACCAAAATCAATAGCTAAAATCTACTTTTAGTCTGTTTCCGTGCAGTTCCCCGCAATACGGGGCACTGTTAACAGGGTATCTTTATTTTTGCTTGTGCAGCCAAAGCATTTTTGGTCCTTCTGAAATCCCTTTAACCCTTTCTAGAGCAGGTTTCCACTTCAGCCTTCACATCATCCCATAATTCCTGCTTTGTTTCTTCATGCTATATTTAGTGATAGCATTTAGTATTATTTCTGCATGGACTGATGGAACGTCAGTTGAGATATGGTGTGGTTGCAATTGTGCCATAGTGATTTTAAAATTTTAAAATGTTACATATTAGAATCTCTGCTCCATGTTGTGTTCTAAAATCACTGTAAACTGCAGCTTCATGGAGCTTATTGCATTTTTAAAATGACCACTACACATAGCTAGCAAGGTTTTGGGAACTTGACACACAGCAACAAGCATTTAATAATTTATTGGTTGCAAATAACAATCCTTCCTTCAAGCAATGTAGCTCTTCTGCAATGTTTAGCAGAATGGTTACCAAGCAATGCACAGACTCAGTGGTACAGTAATACTGATGTAATGAGATCACAGGTGTGTGTTTATAGAGTGTTTCACAACAGCTTCAAACATGAACCATTCAAGGAAAGAAGCTATTTTATAAGAGGTTTTTGCAGTGCCATTGAAAAGTTAGTCCTCTTTACATGTTATAGAGTGGATATGACATGTTTATAGCAGTCAGTCTTGTGTAGTTTGTCATCAGAATGGTTTTAGGAATGTATAAATAAGATAGACGTCATTTCACCATTTATTTGCACAAGGTTCAGCCCAGTTAAAAGGATTAAAATCCTGTTATTGTTTACCCACCTTAATGTTATTCCAAACCTGTATGCATTTATTTCTTCTGCTTAACATAAAAGAAAATAAATTCTGACGAATGCTGATAACCAAACCGTTTTGGTTCTCAGTGGCTTGCGTGTTTTTTTCGACCGTGGGAACCAAAACGGTTCATAAAAATCTTCTTTTGTGTTTCACAGAAGGTCAGTCATACATTTGGAGCTCTATTAGAGTGAATAAATGATGACAGAATTTTTCAAGTCTGAGTTTGACCTTCCATCAGTTCAAGTGTGTTCTTTGCTTTTGTATGTTGCTAAAGACATCATCTCAGCAGGTTTCATATTGCTGTAATACATGCTGTGTGACCGCCTGCCCTTCCTTTTGTAGAAACAACGTACGTCGTGTTTCTCTGCTTGCTTATTTCTGTGAGTGCGCGAGTCGGTTACTAATTCCTTATCGATTGCTTCTTAACAAGCTTGTGAGTTTATTCTCCTTTGAGCGCCGTTAGGTGGTCCAGCAGGTTCAGACTGAGTGCTTTTTACATGCAAGCTCAATGTTGATGCTCAAGCTGGGTTTGCAAGGTAACGTGGCACTGGGGAGCGATGCTGTTTAATTAGGATCTATTCTATTATCCTGTCACCGGAGGCTTGGTGTGTGTGTGTGTGTGTGTGTGTGAGTGAGAGAGAGAGAGAGTGTATATATGACTGTGAGCTTCAGGGAGGGCGAAAGATCTCAAGATGTACAAGGGTGCTATCATGAGCCGGCGTTTCCATGGTAATTTCAAGTTTCTGGTCCTTGGCACAGGTCGATGAGCACAGCGTTTCCTTCTTTTAGTCATATTTTTAGTATTATTAAAAGCTCTGCATGCATTAGCAGCCCTGCCTGCAGTAAAGACTGTGTTTTAAGACGCAAGTTTCTTTGGCAGCCTGTGAGAGTAGTGCTTTTGGACAACCGACGGGTCATGAATGCTTTTTAACTCTGACACACCAAAGGCTTTTTTCTTTTTTTTTTTTTTTTTTTTTATATGCAGCTCCCCCTTGTGGTTGCTGTTTGTCATCTTTCATATACACAGCTGCTAGTTAGTCTTCTGTTCGCTGTTTATGGGGCGATTGTGCACACAAAGCAAATGCCTGAGTGTATTGGACTCACCGCTCTACATTCATCCTTTATTTTAGAACAGCCGGCCAGACTGAAGAGCAGCCAACTCCAGTGTACTTCTGAACTACTTAGCCTGATTTTATACGTCTCGGCTCGGCTCGGCTCATTAGCTGGCCTGGAATACTCGGCTCAGCAGCGGCCTTTCAGAATCGATGTGTCAGCGTGTGCCGCACGTCTCAGACCTCTACTGGGGACGCTTGGTGTTCAGGGTCCTTTTCACCTTCGTGCTGTCATGGAGCTGTCTTGGCTTTAATGATTTTGTTTTTAGGTGGGCTGTTTGTCTGCTACATTCTTATTAGCATATTTTTGTCCTTATTTTCCTGTTACAGAGATATATGCAGTATATTTAGAAATATATATTCAGTAGAAGCGCCATCATCCCCGTGTATCAGCCCAGGGGAGCAATGCAGCAACTTTTTTTTTTTTTTTTTTTTTTTTTAACCATTTATTATCAAATGCCAAAAAAGGAGAACACAAAACCTCTGTTTATGCTGATTTCCCCCTTTTTTTTTTTGGTAATTTATTTATGCAGACCATGAGTTTATTCAGCATGGTGAAAAGCAGAAATTGTGGGATTGTTTAACTTTTTGTTTGTCTTTCATTTTTGTCTGCCTTTCATTCACATAAATAAAGTACCTTTTTATTCCTGAATTGTTGGTTATTTTTCATTTGGTTTCATTTCATCTCATCAGGCCTGTTAAATCCTGAGCGGGAAGATCATTGCCCTCGAGTTCATTTTGGATGAGCTGATGTCCGGTTCTGTTGTGTTTTCTCTTCTCTGGCCTCTTGAAATTGCACTTCATGCCTGCCTCGCGGCCCATAATGCAGGGTTTTTACAGTATGAACGCACGTTTTAAATACCTGGTCAAATCTGTGTAGTGACGTGTCGTGTTGTTTTCGCGTCTGTCGATGTGATTTCTGTTGAATCTATTGCACGAGTTTCACTGCAACAGGAACCACCTGATTATTTCTTTGTAGCACTTTTTAACAGTGGACTCAGAAATGGGAATGTTTCGTTGTGTATTTTCTGTTTTAACTTCAGCTGTTTTGAAGTTGTCCAAAGCTGGTTATAATGTATGGAAAAGGATGTACAGCAACACCTTCCATTTTGTGGTCCTTTTCCCCAACTTCACAGCAAGTCTTTGGCAGGCCATCTAAATGATAAAATGGTTTTGCGAGAGGTCAAATTACGCTCTAGTAGACTGTTTCCCATCATGATATTAGGGTAATTCCTGGACTATGTGGCCAGGCTTTCAATCTGATTCCATTAGTTACTAAGTAACAAAATCTTGTTTGGATTATTTAACCATTTGCTGTACTCTAGCAATGACTAGGGATTTTCACTTCTGTATCAAGCATTTGAGCTCAACCACATAGTGCAGTCCCTATTTTTTTTTTTAATTATATACCGTTGGGGAAAAGGAATCAGACATGTCTGGTTGTGCTTGTACATCGACGCTTGTATCGGTTGTCAGTGAAACCTTTAATCTGTAACTAAACCTGAATCAAACACCCTCTTCATTGAGTTTTCATCTGCAACTGCCTTTGGTTTCCCCCGTGAGCTTCATGAACCACGCAGCACTGGTTGAAGTCAATGATCTTATGATACCAGTCTCTCCTGAACTGTCGTTTGTACGCCTGCAATGAGATGCTCAACCCAGGACCAAGAGATGTGATGGATCGAACTCCATTTTCTTTCGATCGCTTTATAATTTGTACCTGTTTTCTTGCATGTTTTTGTATCTGACATGCCTGGGAAAGTTTCACAGTTCCATGTAACGTTTGCGAAGTTCTATTAAATATGGTGCTGTTTTTTAGTAAGCAGTTGTTGTCGTAGTGATGGACGGGTTCTGTGTATATCTGTTATTTTTATGATTTATCAGTGGTTGGTTGTGCTGATCTGGTATGTTATATTCCTTCTTGCGATTTTGCTTAAGTCAGTTTTTGTAAGTTCTTTCATTCTTTCTTTCTGTCTCAGTCTCTGTTCTGTTGTCTGTATTTGTGAAGAAAATTTATGGTTGCAAGCCTCTAACCTGAACCATGAGTGAATGCCTTGTGAATAAATGGATTTAACGCTCGCGCTCACCGGTTTCTTAATAAAGGACATTTTTAACAGATTTCATCTCGCCGACTTATTCTCAACATCTATTAATATTCATCTGCACAGTCAGGAATTATATCTGACTCCATTCTTCAAGGTCTCTCATCTGCCATTTATTTTCTCTTTTAGTTTGTGCCTGTTAGTTGTTCCAACATATAGTTTGCTATCAGTGAAAAGTTTGTGCTTCCACTGTGCCTGTGGATCTGTTTCTCTAACCCAGATCCCACTCCTAGCTGTTACAGAACATAACAGTGTAAAACGGCATCTATAAGTGCTACCTTTTGACTTTAATGACTCAAAGTGGTGCAATTTACAATAACTGGGGCTATTCAATGTGTTTGCAAATGAAAGATTGACCAATAATTGGTTTGACCCATATGGTCATTTTTTCATTTCGAAGTCAAGTATTTGATCAAAAATACAGTAAAAACAGAAATGTTATGGAATATTATTATAGTTTAAAATAACTTGTAAGCTGAATTTTCAGCAGCCATTGCTCTAGTTTTCATTGTCACATGATCCTTCAGAAATCATTCTAATATGCTGATTTGGTGCTTAGGGAAATGTTCTCATTCTTATCCATGTGAAAATAGTTTTGCTGCTTAATATTTTTTTGTGGAAAATATTTACTTAATTACTTAATAACTTAATATTTTAAGTTCACTTCCAGAATGAAAATTTCCTGAGAATTTATTCACCCCCATGTCCTACAAGATGTTCATGTCTTTCTTTATTCTGTTAAAAAAAGAAATTAAGGTTTTTGAGTAAAACATTCCAGGATTTTTCGCCGTTTGCCAATGCAGCTTCAAAGGCCTCTATACAATTCCAGCCGAGAAATAAGGGTCTCTTAAGGGTCTGACCACAAATGCTAGGTTGACTTCACGTATACATGATGTAGGTGGTAGTACCGACTGAAGCAAATGTGAAAGAAAAGAAAGTCAAATGCCCTTTACAAAAAAGGTAAAACAACGATGTTTGCTGATTTTGAAGTTGAAGAAGAGTTTTTCAAGACGAGCATTTGTGGTTAAAAAAATGTATAAATTTTTTTTTTTTTTTTTTAAAAAAGAAAATAACCGATCGTTTCACTAGAAAAGACCCTTTTTCTAGTCTGGGACTGTGAGTCCTTTAAAGCTGTGTTGAAAGTGCAATTTGGACCTTAACCCATTGGTACCCATTGAAGTCCACTATGTGAAAAAAAGTTCTGGAATGTTTTCCTCAAAAAACTTAATTTTTTTTTTGCGAAATGAACTAATCAATAGAATTTTAATCAATAGAAAATTAAAAAAAATCTTACTGTCCCCAAATCTTTGAAGAGTAACGTGTGTATCGAGTCTTCCAACAAATGACACCATTTTCAGTTAAAAGAAGTGGTAAAGAAATATAGTTCTGTGTATGAGTTATGGAAACATTTAAACATAAAATAATCTGCATTAATATTGATTATAAAAACATTGATCTATATAGTGGATACAGTTATACGAAATAATAACAGGAAACCAAATTGTGCACAGATGTGGAAGTGTAATTTTTTTTTTTTTTTTTTTTTTAAATTACATTAGAAATGTATGTATTTTTAAATTTAAATTACAACAGCAGTTCACAATATGTTGTTTATGTGTCAAGTAATTATTCATTATTAAAGGGATAGTTTACCCATAAATTAAAATTCTGTCATTAATTACTTAGCCTTATATCGTTCCAAACCTGTAAGATCTTCATTCGTCTTTGGAACACAAATTAAGATATTTATGATGAAATCAGAGAGCTCTCTGACCCTCAATAGAAAGCAACACAACTACCACGGTAATGCCACAGAAACACAGTAAGGATATCAATAAAATAGTCTATGTGACATCCGTGGTTCAACCGTAAACTTTCAAAGCTTTTACAAACAACGGTCTTACAGATTTTGGAACGACAGGGTGAGTAATTAATGACACAATTTTCATTTTTGGGTGAATTATCCCTTTAAGTAATTAAATAAAAAAAGTGACATTATAACCTAGCTTCGTGGTAGCTTTGGAAGTGACACATTTCTGTTTATGCTGTGGCATTTGTTGGTGGCTTTAGTGAGATGTTGAGGATTCAGCTGTGCCCCCTGCCCCCATCGGCCCCTCTCTCTGTAGACCCCGGGAATGTCACACCCTCTCAGACAGACCCCAACAGCTGTAAGGAGAGAGAGAGATAGAGAGCGCACATGGCACTGGCTATTTTTAGAGTTCATTCAGACTAGAACATCTCTCTCCTTCTCTTTCCCTGGACGTGGTTGTTCCTTCTGGATCTCTCCTCGGCTGAAAGTTCTGGAGAAGCTTCACAGCGGCCGTGCAAGTTCATAAGTACCGGAGACGAACGCAAGACAGAGCATATAAACAAAGAAAAGCGTCCAGCGATAAAGTGAAAGTCAACCTAAATATCAAACAGGCCAACATGGCTTTGCTGTGTTACAACAGAGGCTGCGGGGCTCGATTTGATGCTGACAAAAACTCCGATGGTAAGATTTCTAATTAATTTTTACTATTTATCAATGTATAGCATATTGGAAAAAGTATAGGTAATCTTTTAATTGAACTGTATTTATTTTAATTGTCCATGTGAAGGTCATGGCTGATATGGGCCTGATTTTACTTTCATAGTAAAGTAGACTTAAGACCCAAGACTTAAGAGTTAATTTTTCAACACAGCCTCCATTTATCCTTCCATGTTTTATTTATAACATCTGGAAATTGTATAAAAGGTGATTTAGTGTCTGTCCTTGGAGTTTTTTTGGAAGTCTCAAGCACATTTGGAGGTGTTCTAATCAAATGTTACTTCCATAAATGGCTCAACTGTCTCCTCTGCTGAGCATGTGTGTCATTGCATGTGTTTGAGTTGTGTTCATAAAAAAATAATACTGAGGATTGGCTTCTGTAAATAAATGTCTTCTACTAAACATACTTTCTCTCTCACCACCTGAAGATGCCTGCCAGTTTCACCCCGGAGTGCCAATCTTCCACGATGCCTTAAAGGTGAGCTCAAAACGTCTTTTTGTTTAGACAGCAGCGTGCGCGCTCCGTACAGACCGCCGGTTGTTCAGTTCTGTTGTAACTTGATAAGCGCGTCGTCGTCGTGTTTGTCTGCTTCTTAGGGAGCCTAATATCCATGTTTTTGTTTTATTTTGTTCTTGGCTGTCTGATGTGGCTCTTTGTTTGGGTTTTTCTCCTCAGGGCTGGTCCTGCTGTAAAAAGAGGACGACAGATTTCTCAGAGTTCCTGTCAATCAAGGTATGCTAATATTATGCTAATCGTGACCGTTTCATCTCACGCTGCTCTTCATGCTCTGCACGTACAGTAGTACAGACTGAAATAAAGTGACAAAATATGTCTCAGACATCCTCATAATATATTAAAAAAATATCTAGTAACACTTTACTAAAAGTTCCATTTGTTAAAATTACCCCTACGAAAAATAACCATTGTTTTTAGTAAAAGTATAGTAACCATGATTTTTTAGTGTATTGATTACCATTTGTATAGCCACCGTTTTACTACAAATACCATGGTTAAACTATGGTTAGTGTAGCAAAACAATGATTAATTGTGACCCTGGACCACAAAACCAGTCTTAAGTAGCACAGTAAATAGGTATAGGTCAAATTTATCGATTTCTCTTTTGACTGACTCTCTGTCACTCTCATGACAGGTTTTGTGGTCCAGGGCCATAATTTGTTAATTAGTAACCATGTTTTTTTTTTTTTTTATTTTGTTTGTAGTAAAACCATGCTTAATTCTCTTAAGGGTAGTAGTAGGCCTATAAATGAACATAAGCTGTGGTATTGTGGATATTATTTCAGACAAATAAATGCTGTAAAAATATTCATTGTTATTACATGATATAAAATGCATTAACTAACAAAATGAACAATGAAGTGTTACCTATGAAATATACCATAATGTAGTGACTCCAAAGTCCCACGTTGTCCACAACAATCCAGTTAAAAAGTTTTAAACTTTTCAATTCAATTTATTATATGTACTTGGTAAAATATTTGCATATTTTTGTATAACTTGAAATATACACTACCCATTAAAAGTTTTTGAACAGTAAGATTTTTTTAAAGTCTCTTCTGTTCACCAAGCCTGCATCAACTTGATCCAAAGTACAGCAAAAACAGTAAATTTTTTAAATATATTTACTATTTAAAACAACTGCTTTATATTTGAATATATTTTAAAATGTAATTTATTCCTGTGATTTCAAAGCTGAATTTTTAGCATCATTACTCCAGCCACATGATCCTTCAGAAAATCATTGTAATATTCTGATTTGCTGCTCAAAAAAACATTTATTATTATTTATATATTATATTATATTACATTATATTATATTATTATTATGTTGAGAATTTTTCAGGTTTCTTTGATGAATAGAAAGTTCAGAAGAGCAGCACTGATCTGAAACAAAAATCTTTTGTAACATTATAAATGTCTTAATCATCACATTTGATCAATTTATGATCAAAAAGTTTTTATTTCAGATAAATGCTGATCTTTGGATCTTTCTATTCTTCAAAGAATCCTGAAAGAATGTACTGAACTGTTTTGATTATTGATAATAATAATAATAATAATAATAAAAATATTTCTTGAACAGCAAATCAGCATATTGGAATGATTTTTGAAGGATCATGTGACACTGAAGACTGGAGTAATGATGCTGAAAATGTAGCTTTGATCACAGGAATAAATTAGATTTTAAAATATGTTCAAATAGAAAGCAGTTATTTTAAATAGTAAAAATATTTCACAATATTACTGCTTTTGCTGTACTTTGGATGGAATAATCGCAGGCTTGTTGAGCAGAAGAGGCTTCTTTAAAAACATTAAAAATCTTGCTGTGCAAAAACATTTGACTGGTAGTGTATTTTCATTATAAATAAATGTCAGTGGCAGTTTAATATTTTATTAATTTACATGACTTTTCCAGGTCTTGAAATGAATTAAAATAATTCATGATAATAAATAAAAACAAAATCTGTCATCAAAATGAGTTAAAACAAAATATCTAAAATAATTCAATTCAGCAGCGTGACAGACTTTCAGATATTTATATGCATTTAACAGATGCTTTTATAAATAGGGACTTATCAAATACCAGATTATCATAGCAGCCAATATTATCAGTACTGAATGTCAAAAACTACAAAAGCTAGAACAGATGTGTAAAATCAGAAATAAATAATTATAGAACTAATCATGCCGTCTTTGTGATGGAAAGCCGTTCACATTCACACGGTCTCGAACATGTAATTTGTCTGCTTTGTGTCTGTTAATTATTTTCTCTCAGTCACATGCTGATTGGCACGTTCTGCTTTCTGTGCTTGTCCTCTCAGGGTTGCACTCGCGGGCGCCATAGTAACGAGAAGCCTGAGGAGCCTCTGCGGCCAGAGGTGACGTCTGATAAGGGAGACGTGAAGCAGCACAGTGAGGAAATTATCTACCGGGGACCCAAATCGGCAGAAGCCCTGGAAAAAGAGAGACCCAGGTATATAGAGTACATATGCAGCTCACACACACAGTGTGTTCTGTTTCACACACCAACTCATTGTTCTGAATACAAAATTCATTTTCTTTCTCTGAAGCCCGCTCTTTGTGTCTTTCAAAAGGAGAAGTAGAGCTCCTTCTGACTGTTAAATAAAAACAGACAGTGACATGTTTTTCGATTCCCTCCTTCCCAGCTCAGATGAGCCAAAGACAAAGCTGCAGGTGAAGGTCTCTCCCTCTCTGGCTCAGATTGCTGAGAAAATGAAGATCACTGAGAGGGAGAAGAGAGAGAAGCTGGGTGAGCAATTCCTGGTATTCCTACAGCTCTGGATCAACTGCAATATAAGCACATTGATACTAGTGCTTTGTTTCGCTAGCGGTTTTATTTCAGCCCCAGGATAGACATTTGGACATTTATTCGCAACCCAACGCACAAGTAAACATGCCCTTAAAATGAATTAATGAAATGCATTAGTCATAATAACGTATGCATACTAATGTAATAAGTCAGTATTAATGATATAATGTGAAAATAGATAAAAGTAAACAGATGTCTTTTAAAATCAAGTGATGAAATGTACTCATATTAATAATGAATTAATATCAATATAATAGTTGAATTTTATTACTCACATAAATAATGCGAAAAGGGTAAATATATTGATAAATAAAAAGCATTAATCTTTCCATACAATAACATTATAATTTAATTTTTAAAAATGCAAACAAACAAATAAGTAAATCAATAAATCATTGCTACCAATAATTCACAAATATATTGTGTTCATCACAGATGATGTTTATTCATGTTGCAAGTGAGCCTGTATTTAATATAGCCTGCATCATGGTTATTATCGTTAAATGTTACTTGAAACAAAATAAATGTTCAATGAAATAAAATAAAATATATATAAAAAAACAAAATACAAATAATCATATAAATAATGCAAAAAGACTAAATATATTGATAAATAAAAAGCATGAATCTTTCCATATCATAATATTAACATTATAATTTAATATTAATAATACATGCAAGCAAACTAACAAATAAATAAATAAATAAATAAATAAATAGTATTAATCTTTGCTGCCAATAATTAACTAAATATATTGTGCTCGGCACAAATGATGTTTATTCATTTTGAGCCTGTATTTAATATAGACTGTATTAGGGTTATTATTGTTAAATGTTACTTAAAACAAAATAAACATTTAATAAAATAAAATAAAATAAAATAAAATATAAATTAAATAAAATATTTATTTTTTTTCTAGTTGCAAACATTTCACTTGAACTAAAACTAAATTAAAAACTAATAAATAAAAACCATATAGACAGATTTTAAAAAAAGCAAATAAAATTGACAAAAACTTGAATACTAAAATTACTTTAAAATCAAATTCAAAATACTAACTGTAGTATATCAATGATACTAAAATAAATGTTAAATGTTATTTGAAACAAAATAAATGTTCAATGAAATAAAACAAAAGAAAAATATAAAAGAAAATATAAATTAAATAAAACATTTTATTTTTTCTAGTTGCAAACATTTAGATTGAAGCACTAAAACAACTAAAATTAAATAAAAAATAAATAAAAACTATACAGACAGATTTAAAAAAGCAAATATAAATTACAAAAACTCTATTACTAAAATTACTTTAACTAAAATTAAAGTGAAAGCATAAAAATAAAATCAAATTCAAAACACTAACTATAGTATATCAGTGAAACTGAAATGTTATTTGAAACAAAATACACGTTCAATGAAGTAAAATAAAATATAAATTAAATAACACTTAAATAACCTTTAATTTTTTTTCTAGTTGCAAACATTTAGATTACTAAAATAACAAAAACTAAATAAATCAAAAACTAATACATAAAACTATATAGACAGATTCAAAAAAGCAAATAAAATGACTAAAACTCTATTGCTAAAATTACTTTAACTAAAACTAACGTGAAAACAAAAATAAAATCAAAATACTAACAATTACAGTATTTCAATGATACTAAAATAACACTGGTCTAAATCATATTTATTTTTGTGTAGTTTTGTTAATGGTTTTAGATGACGAGGGCATGTTGCACACATACACAGCCAGCACAAAAAGAAAAAAAAAAAAGTGTAAAGTATTTTTCCCCTTTTTATAAGTTGAGCGTTTTTATTTTGCTATTGTGATTATGCACAGTGGCATGAGTTTAATTATATTCTTTTAATTACATTAATTTGTTTAATTATATTATTTGCGTTATAATTGTTATCATTGGTCTGGTGAAATGTTTGAGTATTAGTGTTTATGTAGCTCTTAGTTCTGCCAAAGCTTATTTCAGTCCTTCGCAATAGTGAGGCCCACCTGTCCATAATCTGTCACTTACAGTAGGACCCCTGTAAAAACACAGTAACACCCTGCTGTGCTCACAGGTCTGCTGTAGGATTGTATTGTCCTGCATGACTGACATTTTTTATATAATGTGTCTATTGGGCATTTTGAGAAATCAGCCGGTTTTGATGTTCATTGTATTGTTGTTTTTGTCTTTCTCCTGTCATCTCTTTTCTCTCGCTGTCCTACAGAGAGTCAAGTCATGGTGGTTGGGGTTAAGTGCAAGAACGCAGGATGCAAAACAGTAAGTGCTCATGTAATATGTAAGTTACACTGAAACAAATTAGCTGGCTTAACAAAATACACAGCTCATGCCATCTAGTGGCCGTAATAAAGAATGACACTGCAGCACTTCATGCACAGACTCCACAAAGATTCAATCTGGGCTTTGGGTGTTTTTGCGTAACAGTACTGATCCGGCATCAGCCTCCTTTGGACTGAACTAGTTTCTTCAGTACAGAAGAAGCAGAAATTGATTTTAGATTCCAGCTATTTTTCAATGTAATGTTGAACGGACAAAGATCAGAAGATGAGTGAGAATTAATGACTAAAGCCACAGGTTCAGATCCCTTACTGGGATTTGACCTTAATACCTTCTGTTAAAGCTTCCCATCGTCTTTAATGGATTAGTTTGCTGAAATCCCAAAAGTTCATCATGTTAATTACTCAGCGGAGCTATTCTTTAGTCCATGTGAAAACTAAACCTGTATCAGCGGGGTTGTGTGTCATTTACAATTGAATTAATGGCTTTTTTTTAATTACATAAGTGTCGTTTTTCCTTTTTGTGTGTTATTTAATTTTTCACTGTGAATTAGCTACAAGCATGTTATCATAGATGGTTTGAAATGTCACCAGGAAATGAATTTAGGGTATTTCATTTAAATATTTCAGTAAATGTCATTTTATGCACCGTGGTCTTTGAAATGGATCCAGACGGCATAAGCACAGACTTTGAACTGCAGTTTAGTAAATTCGTCTTCCTGTCATTACAGTTCAAATTCCATTTCAGAAATATCATCTCTTTAGTAGAAGTCAGACTAAATTGTGCTTGTCAGGGGAACTCTTTTGTCAGAGTTAATGATGTTTTATCCTGAGCCTGTGAGACAGACAGCATGTACAGCTCTGTTACAGCTTCCTGCTCATTTATCTATTTGGATGAGAAGAAAAATGAGTGTATTTTCAGGTGTGAAGGCAGTAAACGGATGACACAGAGCTTATGCTGAGTTCAGGTGCATCAGCACTTTAAAGTTTTGCTTTTGTAAATATGCTGAGTTTCTGTGAGTGTTTCTTTGGTGCAACACACGTCTCTGTGTTGACTATGAATAGCTGTTCAAACTCTCTGATCATTTGTGTGTTCAGATTTACCAGGGCCCAGAGACGGATGCAGAAATCTGCACATATCATCCCGGAGTCCCTGTCTTCCATGAAGGGTAAGAAAACTGCTGCATTCGAGTCTTTATTTGGAAATATGACTCAGTCTCTAACTATACTTTTTCTGCTGTAGACTTAAAATAGATATCCAATTCCTGTATCTGTTAAAAATTTTACAGCACAAGCAAGGCCTGTTTTTCTAAAGCTTCTCATTGTCAGAGAACTAATCTAGATTCAGATCCACATTCAACAAGAGATCATAATGTGTTCACACAAAAGTGTTCTTGCTATAAGCAATTAACGATTATTGTTTTTATGAGATGATACAGGAGATGAATGATAATTCACATCTGCTGATCATTGTCTAGATACAAATACTGGAACTGCTGCTGCATAAAAACCACTGACTTCAACGCCTTCCTGGATCAGAAGGGCTGCACAACAGGAAAACACTGCTGGATCCCTAAACAGGTGAGAGCTAATGTAGGGCCCTATGAAATCTGTTTATTTTTTCCCAAATTTATTTATTTATTTTTTTTCTAAATTCCAAGTTTTTTTTTCCCTGTTTTAATTTTTGTAGACTGATTAAATTACATTTTATTAATAAGAAAGCATGTATAATTAATTGAAATCATAAAACTAACACAATTTAACAGCAATTGTGACCCTGGACCACAAAACCAGTCATGAGGGTCAATTTTTTTTTTACATTTGAGAAACGTTTGAATGCTCTGTTGCTAAATAATAAAATTGTAAATCAAGAAGATTGAGCGAGTACGGATCCTTCACTTAAATAAATTTGGGATTTATACATTATTTGAAAGCTGAATAAATGAAATGTATGGTTTGGTTAGGACAGTATTTGGCTGAGATACAACTATTTAAAAATCTTGAATCTAAGGGGGCAAAAAAATCTAAATATTGAGAGAATCGCATTTGAAGTTGACCGAAAAAAGATCCTAGCAATGCATATTACTAATCAAAATAAACTTTTGATTACTTGCAGTAGGAAATTCACAAAATATCTTCATGGAACTTGATCTTTACTTAATATCCTAATGATTTTTGGCATTAAAGAAAAATGTATAACTCTGACCTAAACAGTGTATTTTTGGCTATTGCTACAAATATACCCATGCTACTTACGACTGGTTTTGTGGTCCAGGGTCACAATTTTTTAAAAGTTTAACAAAAATAATATTTTTAAGGTCCAATGAAATACTTTTTTTTTTTTTTTTTCTCAAATTCAGTTTTTCATGTTTTCTGGATTCTATTTTAATGGTTTCATTAAATGTAATAATGAAAAGCATCTCTAATTAACAGATATTATATGTATATATATATATATATATATATATATATATATATATATATATATATATATATATATATATATATATATATATATATATAATAATTTATTTTTTTTGTGTTGTGTATTCAAATTTTTCTGGTAAATAACATCTGGTAAATCATTTTTCAGCTAAATATCCTTTAAAAAAAATAATATTTTAATAATAATTTTATCACCTGTAGTAGTACTATCATTACATAAAGTTATATTCTCCTGTCACCGTTTTTTCAAGTTAAACCAACCATTTTTTTTGACTGATTGCAACGCTACCTTAAAATTTCTGTTTGTAAATATGATGACAGTTTTTCTCACAATAAAATGCTCATGAAGTGACTTTCAGGGCAGTTTAAGAGACTATTTAAGCCTAATATTTTGATTTAAGTGTACTAACCTACTTTTGATTCATTCATCCAAAATTTGGCAAATTCCATGATATTCTGTGTTATACAATAAATTAAATTATTATGACTGGATTCCGCAATTCCATCTGCATTTTCCACATCGCAGAAATCTTAGGATCCTACTAATGCATTTTTTTGATCAGTAGATTGTTATTTGCACAGATCACACACTGTGTAATCAAGCAACAACCAACTAACCCTTTCTGAAAAATTTGTGTGGTATTTATATTTGGTCTATAGGACAAAAAGAATGTGGCTTGCAGGCATGATTGGCACCAGACAGGAAACCAGGTCGTGGTCACAATCTACGCCAAGAACTCCAGTCCAGAGCATTCCTACGTGGAGGCAAACCGCACAGCGGTGAGTTCAAATCAACATGCAAATGTTACTTCACATCAGCATCCAATGACTTTTTATAAATGTTGTTGTCAATAAATGCCTATTTTTTTTTTTTTTTGTCGTCAATCTGCAGTTAACATGCCACATTCAGTTTGAGGGTGACAAAGTGTTTCACAAGGACATCCATTTATGGGGGGTAAGATTGCTATACATTCAGTCTCTATTTAGTTAAGTGCATAAGAAATAAATCACCAAAATAGTTTGGAAAAAAAAAAAAAAGTTCAATGTTCTTTTGTCATTTTTTGTCAAAAAGTCAAATGCAGTCAGACAGTCAGACATCTGTGTCCACTTCTGGTCTCTTAGGTGATTGACGTGAAGAGCAGTTTTGTGAACATGGTGCCCTCTAAAGTTGAGGTAACCATGCGGAAGGCTGATGCCGTAGCCTGGGGGAAACTCGAAGACCCCAAACACAAACCTGAGCCAGAGGTCACCGATGAGATGAACACAGAACAGGAAGATGTCAAACCCGACTGGTACATTTCAGATGATGACATCAGTGAGTCTGACTGGGAAGACGAAGAGGAGGACAAGAAGGAGAGCGAGGAGAAAAAAGAAGAAAAACAGGCAGGCGATGGACCACCTGAGCTAGAAGAGCCTGTTGCTGTCCCCCCAGAAAAATTGTAACATTTATTCTGACATGTAATGGTTGTGTTTCTGAGCTAATGTATATGTTTACAATATCACATGGGCTTTTTTTTTTTTTTTAGCCTTTTTGTCTACAAAATATAGTATTGTTAAAATATGTTGTACATTGTTATTGTGTGCTTTGAAGGTTAGAGAAGTCTTAAAACTCTTGACCTCCAGTTTTGAACACTACTTCATAGAAATTTTGAAAATACGTTTGAAAATCTCTCTTCAAAAGTTTAGGTCTGATAAGAGATTTTTTTTATCATATTATATAATATTTTGAAACTGTAATTTATTCCTATAATTGGACAGATGAATCTGAAAAAGGCTGATTTGGTGCTCAAGAAATGTTTATAATTTGTTGAAAACAGCTGAAGATTTTGTCTTTCAGGTTTCTTTGATGAATAGAAAATCACAAAGAACAAAATGTATTTGCGATTGAAATTAAATTTAAAAGCCTTTACTGTGACTTTTGCTAAACAAAAGCTAAAAAAATAAATCTTACTGACCCCAAACTTTTCACCAGTAGTTGAAAACACTCAACACAGATTTTCAGCACTGACAAAGCAGTAAATGAACTCTTTTGAATTTGACGTAACACAGTCTGAGCTCTCACGCAAGTATATTTTGTGAACCCATAATAATAAAGTACAAGTCAAACAGCAATGGCCACACTTTATTTTTGCGTCAAGTCAACAGCAACAATCCTGAAGTAGGTGATTGCAGTCAGACAGAGTCCAAGCCCATGGAAGCTTGACTGCAACCCATATGGCAAAAATATTTTAAATAAAAAGGATAAATAATACATCTTAAAAGTAAACAGTAGTCTCGACAATGAAGAAGACTGGTACCAGCAAATAAAAATTCACTCTCTTCCATTTTGGTTCTTTTACTCTGTTCAAATAATGAATTAAAAAATAAATTTTCTGTACATAAAATCATTGCCTTCCGCATGTACCTGATTACCACAGTCATAATCGAAGTGCTGATATGCGGAGATGGTCAAAATAACGTTTGCTATGTCAATCCAAACGAAACGGCACGCAGCAACAATTCATCACAGATGAGAAAGTTTAAAACAAAGACATGCAAATTAATAATAAAAAATACAGGCCAACTTTTAGGGGCACAATCAGCACCAAATAAACTTTCATATCAAAACCATATTTGTAATGTCTTTTTTTTTTTTTTTTTCAATACTGTTAGACTTTGGCTCACAACTATTAAGAAAACAATTAAGTTGTCCAGTATTGTGTATATTATTTCTTTTAATGGAAAAATGTTACATCGTACCATTGGAGTCTGTTGATAAATACTGTTTGTGATCCACAATAGGCAAGTTCAAGTTTTTCTTTCCCTTCCTACAGACTGACCCCTGAAAAGGGGCGCCGGTTGAATAACATTCATAAATTGGATTATATACTGTCTTATATGTAACATAAGGTTCTCCATGAATGGGATACCAGTTTTCATAAATGATAAAACTAAACACACAACCTTCAAAGTTTGCTTTTTTAAACATTTGTTTTTCTATATTAAAGTGCAAGGCGAGATAAAACACATCTTGAAATGTACGACATACAGCATCACTTTCTTTCACGAGATTTCCCTGCAGAAAAAGTAAAGAAACAGCTCACTTTAAACCACTGCGCTCCATTTTACTCACTTGGCACAAGAGTTACGGCACTGAAGCTTCTAGAACGACGGCTCAATTGACACACTAGTGATACACCATCACGACTTGGCTGACGATCCGAGAGTAAAAAGAAAAAATAGACCTTTTTTTCTGCATAAGGGCATGAAAGGCATGCAGAAACTAGATGGTCTTTGATAGAGAGATACAGAGACTAGATGCAGATTAACTATTCAGCCAGTTTGACGAATAATACAGGTCCACCATACATTCATTCATCAGGATATTCCTTTTTTTTTTGCAAGTGTGTCTTAATACAATTTTTTAGTTTGATTTAGTTTGTTCAGTTCTTGTTGTTCAGGCGGCGATAGGACGGGGCCAAAGAAATGTCTTTCCTTTGGAGAGCGAAGAAAGTTTATAGTTTGTGTCTGACGGCTTGAATACTAAGAAAAAGAGAAAAAAGTAGCAAGATCATAAAATGAGATTAGAAAACAACAAATTCGGTTGTGCACGGGAGTTGCGTTGCTGAAAACAGAGATGAGGGACGATTCACTTCCTGCTCTCTGATGAAGAGCATTTCCCGCGACGCGGAGAACAGACGGAACAGAAGCTCAGTAATGCAGTGCCGGGCCGCTCACAAACACAGGGGTGGGGCATGTGTCTGCACAGGGGGTCTCACGTCCTCCCGTACTGGGCGTAAAGCAGCGTCCCGTGGCAGAGTGTGTCCTCGAGATGGAGGTGCAACAAACTATTTTAGCACTTCAGTTGCCCGTAGGATCCATGTCACACATACCGCCTTTGATATCCCAAGATCCTGAGCGGTGCAAAACAAATGTGTTAGGAATAGGATTGTGAGTTTAGGTATAATTATTTAGAATGTTTTTGATTAAGTCTCTTCTGCTCATCAAGGCTGCACTAAAGGAGAAGTCCACTTCCAGAACAAAAATTGACAGATAATGTACTCACCCCCTTGTCATCCAAGATGTTCATGTCTTTCTTTCTTCAGCCGTAGATAAATTAAGTTTTTTTGAGGGCAACATTTCAGGATTTTTCTTCTGCCCCGATTTTGAACTTCCAAAATGCAGTTTAAATGCGGTTGTAAACGATCCCAGCTGAGGAAGAAGGGTCTTATCTAGCAAAACGATCGGTTATTTTCATAAAAATAATACAATTTCTATACTTTTTAATGTCAAACGCTTGTCTTGTCTTGCTCTGCCTGAACAGTTTTTTTCCGGTTCATGACAGTTAGGGTATGTTCATGTTCTCCTTCAACTTCAAAATCGTCCTATATCGCTGTTTTACCTTTTTTGTTAAGGGTGTTTGATCTTCTTTGTATGTTCACTTTGCAAAGACTGGGTCAGTACTTTTGCAGCAATGTAGGATGATTTTGAAATGATTTTTGAAGTTGAGGGAGAAAATACGATTGGAGTTTTTCGACATACCCTAACTGTCTTGAGGCAGAATACACAGAGTTCAGACAAAGCAAGATAAGCGTTTGAGATTAAAAAGTATTTAAATTGTATTTTTTTTATGAAAATAACTGATCGTTTCACTTGGGGTTGGGATCGTTTACAACCACATTTGGGATTGTTTGAAGCCACATTTAAACTGCATTTTGGAAGTTCAAAATCGGGGCACCATACCAATCCATTATATGAGAAAAATCCTGAAATATTTATCCTCAAAAAACAATTTCTTAACGGCTGAAGAAAAAAAGACATGAACATCTTGGATGACAAGGGGGTGAGTACATTATCTGTCAATTTGCGTTCTGGAAGTGGACTTCTCCTTTAATGTACTCAAATATTCACTAAAATTCTGAAATATTATTACAATTTAAAAAACTGTTTTCTAATGCAATACGTTTTAAAATGTAATTTATTCCTGTGATGGCAAAGCTTAATTTTTAATAGTCACTACTCCAGTTCTCAGTGTTACATGATCCTTCAGAAATATGGGTATACTGGTAGCAATAGGCAAAAATACATTGTATGGCTCAAAATTATTGCTTTTTCTTTTATGCCAAAAATCATTAGGATATTAAGTAAAGATCATGTTCAGTGAAGATATTTTGTAAATTTCCTACCATAAATATATCAAACCTTCATTTATTTTTTAATAGTAATATGCATTGCTAAGAACTTAATTTGGACAACTTTAAAGGTGACTTTCTCAATATTTAGATTTTTTCCCCGCTCCAGATTCCAGATTTTCAAATACAGTAGTTGTTTCTCGGCCAAATAATGTCATTGGAAAGCTTATGTATTTAGCTTTCAGATGTATATATTAAATTTAAATACAATTATTTGACAAGTACTGTAAATTTCACAAGGAATTACATGCAGTAGATCACAGTTTATGAGATGACTAGAAATAATTAATTCACAATCAGGCCATATATCTGGCACTTGCTTCGTATGACATCTCTGCACCACATAAGCACACTACACTCTTAATAATTCAGCATGATGGTGAGATTATGAGGCTGGTTAATGGTGTGTTTCTGCTAGTGAATGTGTCTCTTACCTGAGAGAGAGCTGCTGGACCGCTGCTTATGTAACCTCTCTCTTTCCTTCTTCCCCTTAGGCATGATTTTCAGCTTCATGCTGCTTTTCCCAGGCACACGGGACGGGTCCTGGTATTAAATGAACAGGAAGAAAAGAACAAAGAGAGGAGGTAATATATGATGCTGTTCAGTAAGACAGAATTCAGTAATGCATGTGATACATGTTGTTTTTGTCACATGATCAGTTCTATGTCATGATGCAAACCAGCTAGCTCTGAGATGCAACTGCAACATTATTAAAAAAAAAAAAAAAAAAAAAATCAAAAGGTTAGTTAGATCTAAAGTTGTTTTTCAAAGATGTTAATATTTTATTTACTAAATGATGAATTAAATTCATCAAAAGGAACAGTAAAGACATAGCAATTTTACAAAAGATTTCTATTTTAAGTTAATTAAACGATTAAACTTGTCATCGTTTGAACTTCTATTTATAAAAAATTCAGAAAAAAATCACTTTCCACCAAAAAAAAAAAAAAAGACTTGTTTTATTTATTATAGGCAGACAACTGTTTTAAACATCTATGACCCTAGACCACGAAAACAAGTTGTAAGTAGCATGGGTATATTTGTAACAATAGCTGAAAATACATTGTATGGGTCAAAGTGATCAATTTTTCTTTTGTGCCAAAAATCATTAGGATATTAAGTAAAGATCATGTTCCATGAAGATACTTTGTACATTTCCTACTGTAAATCAATCTAAACTTAATTTTTGGTTAGTAATATGCATTGCTAAGAACTTCATTACATCCTCGGATTCCAGATTTTCAAATAGCTGCATCTCTGCCAAATATTGTCCTATCCTAACTAACCATTCATTAATGGAAAGCTTATTTATTCAGCTTTCAGATGACCTATAAATCTAAAAAATGGCCCTTATGACTGGTTTTGTGGTCCAGCATCACATTTATAATAATTGACATTAATAATGTTTCTTGAGCCCTAATTTAGCATATTAGAATGATTTCTGAAGACTGGAGTAATGGCTGCTGAAAAGAGAAGTTACTATAAACTGTTGTACAGCATCAATCAAATAAATGCAGGCATGGTGAGCATAAGCCTTCTTTCAAAATCATAGGGCTGGGTGATAAATCAATAACGATAATTATTGCACAATATAAATTTCCTCAATAAATGATAACAAGAGTTCGATATGTTGAATGTGCGATATAATGTTTATGTGGCAAAGGCCGAACAAAAGAGCGGCACAGTGCGAACTTACTAGAGCAGAGGAGTTGTATGTAGACTTGTATTAAATGTATTGAAGGAGGAGTAAAGGAATTTAATTAGAGTATTTTTCTGTGATGAAGCTATAGTGTTTATGTATTTATACTAAATGTATTTAGACTACTGTTTTTCATTCAAATACCTAGGAACCATATTACATTTTTACCACGTGCAATATTTGTGGTTTTAACTGTTATTATCATGATCTATGGATGATACTATGGAAGAGCAATGGTTAATTAAAAAAGTCTGAATAATTACATTTCACCATATAAAAATGAGGTTG
Organism: Cirrhinus mrigala; assembly: GCA_036247105.1. Taxonomy (NCBI): domain Eukaryota; kingdom Metazoa; phylum Chordata; class Actinopteri; order Cypriniformes; family Cyprinidae; genus Cirrhinus; species Cirrhinus mrigala. The sequence goes on from CM070013.1 coordinate 38,566,637, forward strand.
CTACAATTTTTTTTTACAGATAGTACTGATTTTGATAATGAACATAAATCTACATCTGCATCCTAACTCAAGCTACTATCTATTGTGTATTTCTAAGAGACAAAAAATGTTATATTATTATTAATATTACCAGGCAACACAAACCTGTTTCTTGATTTGAAACAATATTACAAATTAAAACATGCAGAACTAAGAAATAATTTTTTTCTATTAAGATATTTATTTTGTTAAGGAAAAATGACTGGAAAAAGTGTACAGAATTCAAAAAACATGAAGTATGAAATATAAAGAAGCGTTTAAAGCCAAAATTAACCATTTGGTTTTTACAAACTTTCACACTGTAGCAAAAATCTGCCTTTAACCTTGAAAGAAATAAAAAATTGACATTTATTGTGATAATTATCGATACTGACTTATATAAACAAACAAAAAATTATCGTCATAATTTTTAGGCCATATTGCCCAGCCCTAAATGGTAGTGTGATTATCAGGGTTTTTTTGTCTACACCATAACAACTTCTCTTAGGAGAAAATGAATGCACTTTTTACTATCAGAGTTCAACTGCTTCACTCAATAGATAAAGTAATGCTAACCAAAATGCACGTTCAAAGGGTCACACTCAAAGGTAAGCACTAGAGACGTGAATGCTGGGTAGGACAAACCTCTTCAGAGCAGTGCATGCTGGGACAGATCCAGTGAATGTCCTCCAGCTTGTGTAACTCCGCGCTGAGGCTGTCCACTGTGGAAAGAAGCTCCTCTTTTTGAGAAGGCTCCAACTGCTACACACACACACACACATGCAGAAACTGTCTTTATCATATTTCAGACTGCATTACTACTTTAGGAGAAAGCAAGAGAGAGAGACAAGGATGCTACTCACCAGCAGTTTTCCCTCCAGCAGCATCTTGGTCTCTTGCTGGAGAACTTTACTGCTGTTGACAATGTCTACAGCTGTACTGCGACTCAAACCCTGCAGAGAAAACACACAAACACACACACGGTCACAGTTCAGCTTTAGTTTGACTTCCTGACAGACTCTTGCTGTTCAGCGATTAGCACACAGTGTTGTTTAGTTCCTTCAGTTATTCATCTATTGGCTGGTCAATGGAGGTCCTGTGGAGAACAGCATGAGCAGCTCAATAAGAACATACTGAAAGTCCCAGCAGGTAGGACGGACCTGCTATTATTCCTGCTGAAGACTGAAAGGTGCACCTGTTAACCTTTAAAGCAGAGCTGGACTGAGCTGATCCCCATCACATCCCTCGCTGCTATGAGCTATATATATATATACATGGGCCATTCTACAGAATTGGTGCAAACTGCTGTCCCACAACCAAAAAACACATTTAAAAAGCATTTAAGTACTCAATGTTTACTCAGATCCTTTTATTATTCATTGAAACACAAAAATATTTAAAATATCAGTAAGCTTAATATATATATATAAAATCATCATTTATTGGGTGGCTGTCCTAAACCCTAACCCCTAAATTTCAACTTATGAAAATATTGAAATAATTTTTGCATTTTATTCCATTGTTGTTTTTAAAAATATCTTTTTGATTTTTTAAAAAAGTGAAGGTAAAAAATATATTTTATATTTTCTTCGTAAATAAGATATAAGATATGTCCCATCATTTTGTGGTAAATTTTTTCCAAAATCGGAAAAATCTGTGTGCAACTTTAAGGAATGTCACTACTGAACACCTTATTCTGCAATTATGCACAATTTTTTCAGCGTTATTCCATAACATTTAGTTCTTATGTGTTTTTTGTTCAGAACTGTGCTAGCTAACCATGTGCTGATTAGCATCTTTGAGCTAGGCTCAAAAGCTTCTAAAATTGTCACTACCAAAACATTTGGTCAAGTTTCAGTACATCTTTGTTTTTGGGGTGTTAAAAAAAAAATTGTCACTACCGGAACAGTCACGACCAAAACATGTCATCATTGTTTTAGTAGTGACAAAAGGGAACACATAATCCTTTATTTGGGGGAAATAAACAAAATTTTAGTACAGTTTTTTGTATTTTAGTATGTTTAGTAGTGTTTTAGTATGTGGGTTAAAATTCTGAAATGTGATGTGGCCGCTACCAAAGCATTACCGTCACTACCAAAAATGTGCAGTCAAGATGGGATGTTTTGTCAAAAATAAAGCTGCTGAACCATCAGCTAAGATGTTATGATAGTTTTTGGTTCAATGCATATTCAAACTAATGAATCCTTAACTTTGCAATTAGTATGATCAACTTTATGCCTTTTACAAAAAAAGATTGGATTCAAAATACAGTGCATTTCATAAATCACACTTGAAATATTGCAATTGTTATTAAATTACTGTGTTTCAGTAGTGACAAATTTGAGGGGAGGACAAATATTCAAAAACATTCTGAAAATACAACATGAGAATTAACCGCACAATTACTAGAAATGTGTACCTTAAATATTATACAGTTTGCGTACATACAAAACTTGTGGAAGAAGACATTTTTTTCAAGATGTTTCCAACTCTGACTTTAAACCAATTCCGTAGAATGGGCCCATCAGGTTTTACACAAATTAGAAAACATTCTTAAAGTTAAAAGTCCAACAGCAAAAGTGTTTTGGTCACCTCAGGGCTGGAGGGTTTGGAGGGGAAGGCTTCACTCAGGACGGCAGCACTTGCATTGACAGAATGAGCTAACTCCTGCTCAACCACCTTATGAGTCTTAGCCACCTCCCGGATCCTACAAAACATCATCACAACACGTTCAGCTACAGCATAACACACGTTTTTACTTTACATAAGCCTTTAATACATGGTTTTAAATGTAATTGTGACAGTAAAAGTACTTGCGAATTATTACAAGGAAGTGGCGCATTTCTAAGGATTAGAAGTTACAGTAATAGGTGTGGTTTTACGTAAAACAGGTACAGTTCATTTCTTCAATAGCCCTTGAATAGTTATGAAATAGTTTCCCACATATGTATGCATTGATATTCACTGTGGTGTGACATTCCTGTTGGGTTACAAACTACATTTGCGTGGATGTCATAGATGTTCATACAGGCACAGGCACACACAGACACACCTGTTGATAAGTGTGTCAGCCACTAAACCAAGCTGCTGGACCTGTGCACATTCCTCTTCTGTCAGATACTCCATAGACTGCTGGGAGTTCAGTCGGGGACGAGCTGGGCGGCTGTCACCTTTCCGCTTGTCTTCCCACGATTTCAGCGTGCTCTCGAATGCCTAGTGTCACAGCAAGACACAATGTTGACACATCTACACTCAAATTTGAGGCCAGAAATTTTTAGGGGGTTATAAGCCATCTGACATTGATAATAATAATATTAAATGTTTCCTGAACACTACATCAACATATTACAATGATTTCGGAAGGATTATGTTTTTTGAAATTCAGCTTGCCATCACAGATAAATTCCACTTTATAATATGTTCAAATAAAAAAGCTAAAATAGTTATTTAAAATAATTTCAGATTGTAATACTATTTCACAATATTCTTGTTTTTGTTTTATTTTAATCAAATAAACGCAAAACTTGAATGCAATAATTGAACTGACATGAACTGGATGATGACACTATTGTCTTCTGCAGAGCTGCTTTATTTCTTAATCATCTTTGTTTCATAATTAATGAATTTTACAACATCAACACTATTATTAAACTTCAATGAATCAACACTCAACTGATTTATGAACTGAATAATGCCACTATTGTCTTATGAAGAGCTGCTTATCCTTGAACTGAATTCATTTCTTAATGATTTTTACAGTTACTGAACTAAATTGAACCAACACTCAACTGATGAGCTGAATAATGACATTCATGCAGTGTTTTACAGAATAATTTGGATTTGTCTCCGTTTGTTCCCCGTTTATTAGTGTTAAAGGGATAGTTCACCCGAAAATGAAAAGTCTGTCATTAATTACCCACTGTCATGTCAATCCAAACCTGTAAGACCTTCATTCATCTTCAGAACACAAATTAAGATATTTTTGATAAAATCCGAGAGCTTTGTGACCCTGCGTAAACAGCAATGCAACAACTACGTTCAAGACCCAGAAAGGTAGTAAGGACATTGTTAAAATAGTTCATGTGACATCAGTGGTTCAACTGTCATTTTATGAAGCTACGAGAATACTTTTTGTGCACAAAGAAAACAAGAATAACAACTTTATTCAGAATTGGTAAACAGCTGGTTTACATCAGAAAGCTGGCTTCTCCGTCTGTCGTGGTACTCTCGAGAACATATGTCGAAAACTGATATTGAAGAGAAGGAATTGTTGAAGAAAGTCGTTATTTTTGTTTTCTTTGCACGCAAAATATGTCTTTGCTGCCTTTCCGGGCCTTGAGTTGTGTTGCTGTCTATGCAGGGTCAGAAAGCTCTTGGATGTCATGAATGACAGAATTTTCATTTTTTAGTGAAATTTACTTTTAAATCTGTATTGTATATAACTATATAAATAAAGGTGACTTGACTTGACTGTGCAGTTCGTCTGCAAAGCTAAGCTAAAAAGCTTGTTATTCTGGTGAAACTGGTTGACAAAGAGGTCTTGCTGGTTAGGTTAGTCCAGTCGGGGCAGCAGCTTATTAGAATCCCATACAAGTGAAAATGATCACGCGACACAGAAGTGATTTGTGGTGCTGGTCTGTTCAGACAGTTATAGAGACATGTGCGCACACACTGACCCGGTCTCTGGTGAGCATCTGGGCTCGGTTCTTGTGGACAATTTGGACGATGCCGGGAGGCTGAATCCAGGCCTCACCGTCCACCTGCACAGGCACACCTTCATCACCCAGGATAGTGATCTTCACTTGCCGACACTGAGGAGACAGCCAGTGGCAAAGCACATGTCAGCTCATATGACTGATGGAAGAATGGTTTTAAATAATGTTTGATTCACCCAAATGATGCATGTTATTAAATTATTCAAAATTAAATGATCTTACCCATAAACATATTCTCATATGTGGAACAACATTAGATGATATTAATAACCAATATCTAAAAATACACGTACCCTCTAATACTTTAATTTAGCCTAATCACTTAACGGAGTAATTTAGATAAAATTAGTTTAAACTACTGATGCAATCATTGTGTTGTCACAAAACCAGTACAATTTCTACACTGTATGACTTGCATTTTTTTGAAATGCAATAGTAAGTCTTGTCATTCCAATCAAATTCCAAACAGGGTGTAGTCCTTGAGTTCAGACCTGTGCGATGCGGTGATGCTGCAGGTTGATGACTCGAGAAACGGCCATCTGCATGCTGCCGAACACAGCCACCACCTCCAACTTCTTATCATCAAAAGATGGAGCCCCAAAATTCTACACAAATATAAAAGCAGATAAAATGTTATTATATCCACTGCTGAACCACATTCTTATATTACCTCATCTGATATTTTATTTATACAAGTCTACATAAATCTGTTTCTATCCATCTAAATCTGCATGTTGTAAGCAGTGTTGGGAAGGTTTCAGATTACAAGTTACCCTATTTAAAATGTATTAAGTAGTGTAACTATTTCAATTACTTTATTAAAGTAACTTAAATGATTACATTTGATTACTTTTCTACATTTACATTTACATTTAGAAGACACTTTTATCCAAAGCAACTTTCAAATGAAGACAATAGAAACAATTAAACCAAATCAAACCAAAATTACAATAATTTAATTTTAAAGCACAGCCACTACAAAATCAGACTTTAGCACTTATTTTTTACTTTGAGATCCTTCTGAGGTTAAACACAGATTTAAAATCATAACAGGAAATAGTAAATATTAATACAAGAAGTATTCAGATCTAACTCACTTTTTTGTAATCGTTAACATTTCCGTAAGTAGCTGTAACTTAATTACATATTTTTCTCAGTAACTGTAACCGATTACAGTTACATTCATTTTGTAATTAAATTACTTAATGCTGTGACATGCAACTAGTTACTTCCCAACGCTGGTTGTAAGGTAAGCAACTTTGATAAAATCACATGAAACAGGAAGAACAAGAAGTCTTTCTGGGAAATGACAAAGACACTTTACAGGAAGGAATCTGTTACAGTGACGTGAGTTCGATCCGATAACACAAAGTCACTCCAGCTAGGATGGTTATCCTCTGTAATATATATTTTTAAACTTTTTCATTACATTACACTGTATAATTAAGAACTATTGCATTAGCAGGAGAAGAAAATATATCTATTTACTAGTCTTCAGTGTACTGTATTAGCATACTTATTGGATTTGCAGTGTGTTCAGTGCTCTTTAGCATTCTCATCTTTTTCTATTTTCCATCATTTATTTTCCGCACCTGTTTCATATTGCTTCCTGTTTATATGCCACAATGCACTTTATCGCACTGACAAATTGTTCTTGAAAAATGATGATGAGAGGGAACTGATGGATTGATGAGTGGTTATGAATGTGGCTGATGCATTCTGAAAGTCATATCTGCAGGAAGAAACTCTGGCCAGGAGCCATTGTTTATTGACAGCTCAGAACATTCACTGAAGATAAATACACGGCACAGATTCATCTGTTCAACTCCGAAATGATTTTCACTTTGTTGAACTGAACTGCCTTCTGGAAAGTAAAGTTCTAAGTTCTGAAGTGAAATTTGGTTTTATTGATGGACTCACATTGTCCTCTTTGGTGCCACCCCAGAAATTAATGCCTCCTGCATAGCTGGGGATGTTCAAAACAGCAAGACCCTGAAGACTCGGCAAGGACATGGGCACTCCATCACACTGCACACAGAGAGAAAGAGAGTGGTTACGTGATGTACAGCTTCTCAGAACAACGTTTGAAACACGAAACCAAGACCACTTACATAGATGCACAGTACACGAGCATGTACACATACACATATAGCGGCAGAGCATCATTTATAGTGCGTGAAGTGAAGCAAATAGCACAAAGAGTGCTTTCTCTTTCCATTAAAGGTCAGAAAGGGAGAAATGCATTCAGCCCACATGTCAGCATCTTTCAAAATCTTTCTCTCTGTTTGTCTGACATGAGCTCCATACCTCCAGCTGAACTCTTTGTTCCAGGTTCTTGTAGGTTTTCTGCACCAGTTCTTTGGTTCCTAGCACTCCATACCACATCATGTTTTTAGTGCGACTACTGTTAAAAACAGATTTCAGAGTTTCAGTCAACATTACATAAACAGCATTCAGCAAAAAATGGGGTTACTGAAATAAAAGAAAAACAAATGACAAAAGCACATCTATAAAATAAACATATTCAAACGGATTAAGTGAACTCTCTTCAGCAATTATCAGACATTTTTACTCTCTTACCTGCACTTTTTCGGGTGCTCGTCTCTCTTGTTATTGAACTCCAGAGATATTTTGGCATCCAGCCCAATGCCAAAATAGTTATTCATCACACACTTTTCTGTGCACTGCCTGTGAAACAAAGAAACAAGCAGGATGAATGTGTGTAAGCTGAGTCACTTATTACAAGCATTTATGGAGTGCTAAATGAGCAGCAAAGGTGAATGTATTCATCATTTATCATTGTTCACAGCGAACACAGTAAAATTTATTTATTAATAGATGAAATTGCTGCAATGTTACAAAGGTGAATGGTTTTGGGCTTGGTAGACAAGTATTTTTTAATGATGGATAAGAGGAGCACTGAGCCTCTAGTAATCTATTAAACATTATATACTATATACACTACTCTACAAAAACATTTGGGGTCAGTAGGATTTTTTAAAAAGAAATGAAAAAAGGCACATTAAATTGATCAAAACTGACAGTTCACATAGTTCAACGATTTGAAAAGACTTTTCATAAAGAGCCACTTGAATGTTACGGAGGTGGTAAGACGAAGTCCCATTTGTCCCATTAGATCAGCTATAGACTATGTCCTTATACATGTCACTATGTTTGAATTTAGCTGGTTTGGGGCTTCATGATTTGTGCAATGCACACACTGAGTGTGTCCTGATCTACTGCTAATAATGGAAATCCACAGAAGCTGAAATGTGTAGATTTCCATAGTGTTGCAACGCCACGCACAGCACTTCCTGCTCATTTTCTGCTCACTTCCAGAATAAAAATGTCCTGATAACTTACCCCTATGTCATCCAAGATGTTCATGTCTTTCTTTCTTCAGTTGAAAATAAATTAAGGGTTTTGAGGAAAACATTCCAGGATTTTTCTCCATATAGTGGATTTCAATGGTGGCCAATGCGTTTAAGGTCCAAATTGCATGCACATCGCAGAGCTAGTGCTAGATGAGCATTTGTGGTTAAAAAGCACAAAAAAATGAGGCCAGTTGGATGTACTGCCAAATTCTCTGAAACGCCTTTGGAGACGGCTTATGGTAGAGAAATGAACATTCAATTCACGGGCAACAGCTCTGGTGGACATTCCTGCAGTCAGCATGCCAATTACACGCTCCCTCAAAACATGCAACATCTGTGGCATTGTGCTGTGTGATAAAACTGCACATTTTAGAGTGGCCTTTTATTGTGGCCAGCCTAAGGCACACCTGTGCAATAATCATGCTGTCTAATCAGCATCTTGATATGCCACACCTGTGAGGTGGATGGAATATCTCGGCAAAGGTGAAGTGCTCACTAACACAGATTTAGACACATTTGTGAACAGTATTTGAGAGAAACAGGCCTTTTGTGCACATAGAAAATTGAGTTCAGCTCATAACAAATGGGGGCAAAAACAAAAGTGTTGCATTTATAATTTTGGTCAGTGTACATTTTAATCTATTTATTTTTTAGAAAATGACAGATCATTTCACTAGAATTAAAAATCCTGGAATGTTTTCCTCAAAAACCTAAATTTCTTTTTGACTTAAGAAAGACATGAACATCTTTGTTGACATGGGGCAAGTAAATTATTAGAGAATGTTTATTCTGGAAGTGAACTAAAATGTATAATGCTAACAATGTAAACAATCCTATAGCCTTGTAGATGGAAACATATATGCTGTGGTTAAAAACTTAATGTGTTGCAGTTTTTGCACATTCAAATGGACCTATGAGGCTCACAAACACTCTCTAAGCTTGCAGTTCACTTGGTTTTGAAGCACATTCATAGAGTATGCAGTAACCAGAGATAATCTTTGAGAGTCAGTGAAACGAGTCGAATAAAGGACTCAATATGAAAACAGATTTATGTCCACTGAGACTGTGATAGACTAGAGTGTCAGTGAGTGGAATAGCAAACACACTGTGGGGTATTACACTGTCAACATGGTTTTCAAGCTACTGGAACCTCCGATGTCATTACTGCACTTCTCTAGAGAAAGATAAGAGCTCTTTAATGTGTGTGTGTACTGTATGTGTGTGTTTGCACAGTCTTACACAGAATCTTCAGAGAAAAGCACAGTGCTGAAGCTCTCTGACTTCTCCAGTAAAATAGGGGCTGTAGTAGTTGGACTCATTATGTTCTGACCTGTCAATGAAAAGAAGGGATATAGTAAGAGGCAGGCATAAGAAAATAAAACAGAACTACTAAAAAAAGGGGTACAATAATAAAGGGCATCAAACTACTCTGAAAAAAAGGATTTTGAATTTACTTATTTTTTAGGTAAGTGGAAGAATGACATATCTGAATTTTTAGATGTTCATGCTAATAGTTTCAATTTTCAATTTTTTTCAATGATTTTGTGTATGAGGTACTTCTTGAAAATTATTCAACGTCTATTATAGTTATGACTAGTGTACTTAAATTTAGTAGGGTAAGAATAAAAATGTTTGTCTTAATTCAAACTTCACCTATACAGCATAAAACAATTAATTTTGGTAAAAAGATTTCCTTAAATCATTTGAGTTTAAATATTTATGAGTACTATGAACAGATTAGATTTGAATGTACTAAATGAAACTCTGAACTCCATAAAATGTACATTTTCTAACACTTTGTGAACCTGAAACGGAACTGAAGCGAGTAAAACCAATTGAAAAAATGAACTCAGACAAATCTCTTGTAGCCTACAGCTTTCTTTTAACTAAATATAACAATTACTCCAAGAAAGAAAAGCATCTATCACTGCACTGACATATGCAGTTATTGCTTTTTAAATAAAGCGACATACTGCACAAAAATAAACTTAATGTTCCTCAAATAAAACATATGCTCTACTTCTCAGTGCAGTTATAACCCTCCAAAATGCCAACATAACAAAACTTACAGATCTCATTGTGCAAAAAATAACAACAACAGACCAATTAATTCCAGCACGTACTCCCTTACATTATTTGACATGAGTTTACATGTTAATGTATTACTCAACTTCCAATTGAGAGAACAAATCCTTGTCAAATAAATCTAGTTACTCATTAAATTTACTTGATTTATTTATTGCGTAACACAGACAAGAGAATTTTATTAAAACTAACAACAGTGAAAGCTGATTTTCTTTTGTTCAGTTTCCTTTTTTTAAAGGACTCAGACACACGTAAATAAGTTTCATGTGGCAGTGATTTATGCTAGGGAATATCACACAAAAAATAGATTAGAAAATTATTTTGATAATGTCAGGGAAAATATAACATGAATTAAAAAGAAAACAACAAGTTCTTCATGGAAGATGGATTTTTTAGTGCTGCCCTTTATGTAAGCTAACGCAGTGTTATGCATGTTGATATAGTTGATGTTAATTAACTCTGTTGCTCCTTCAAGTGATCCTTGGCCTTTTCCTTTTTCCCATCTCCCTGCTCACGCAGACAGTTCTGAGGGACGACCTTTTCTAGACAGTGTCTGGGTTGCATGATGTAGTTTCTGCTTCAGCTTAACTGAAACAATGGTGCCCACCAGGACATTCCGCACATACATTGTTATTTTTTGTATCTCCCTAATTCATACATTTACGTTTACGCCTAGTGTATTGGAAATGCTCTTTAGTATTAATTTCTACAGCTGACCTTCATATTCACAAAATCAGTAATGATCTTTTAACTGTGGGGTTTTATTCAAGGACTGTGGTGGGTGATTTAATTAACCACAGGTTGAAGCCAATTGCAATTTGGTTTGCTTTTTTGTTAAGAACAGCTGCCATATGTTCAAATGTCAATGGTTTGAATAAAATTTCAGAACTACAGCTGAAAAAAAAACTTTTCAGTAGAAAGATTAATTGAGAAACATTACTAAGCACCATCTACAGTGTTAATATTCATGAAGTGTGTTTATTACTCACGTGGCTCCGCCTCCTTGAGGTCTTCACTGCTGCCTCTTTTGATTGATGAAGAGGATGACATTCTCTGCACCTGGGTGTGTCTGTTTTGCTCATCCACCACTGAGAGAAAACAGTCAACAGCAATCTAATTAAATATTGACTAAAGTGGTCAGGCAGCCACTGTAACATGCTGTGTCATTCCTGTACTGCAGTGGTTTTCAAACTTTTTCAAGAGCAACCCTATTTTTTTTGGTTAATTGACGTGACCCATATATAAAACCATTTACATGCATTAAGTGTCGAGTCCCATGTAAGTGGTAAGGGGATTCTGACTAACTGAAACATCTCTGATTGGCCACTGTGTTCCAGAAATCAACATCTGATATGTCTGTGATTGGCTACAATGTTCAATGCTGCAAAACACATTGTGAATAGATACCTCTGATGCTCTAGAGAGTGCAAACACACGCATTAGAGTCTGCCTGTAGCATTAATTAGTGTGTGTACTGTACATCTGCAAACAACAGATTTTAATTTTACCTTATTTAAATACAATCAAGATAAACACAGCAGTAACTAAAAGCTGTTTTTAATGTTTTTCATTTTCATTTCTCCTCTCCAAAAATCCAGCTACTTTCCTCTCTTATACGGTGATGTATTACCTTTTTCTGCCTGATCTATGATTTGTCGGAGTGCTTTCTTCAAGCTGTTGGCCCTTAGCATCAGCTGCTCTCTTGATCTGAAGGGTCTGGACTGGTCAGTGTCGCTTTCGTCTGGCGAGATGGACCCGGGTGGTACCAGCTGGGCATTGGCGTCTTCACTGAGAGCCTTAACCAGAGAGTCCAGCTTCTCATTCAACATGGCACACTGAGAAAGACACACCAGCACAAATCAAAACAGGGTTTATTTGATTTATTAAGAAAAGGACTCTCCATTTAATTGTTTATTTGTCTATTTAGCTGCTCATTCCATTCATCTTCTGACTGTTAATTCACCAACTGGCTCATTAATTCACCAATTGGCTCACTGTTTGTTTGTTCATTTAACTCATCATTTGCCTGTTTAACAATTTACGTTCTTTAGCCTCATTTAACTGCTAAAAAGGCATCCAGATTTACCTTTTTTGCCATAGCATCAGCCTCCTCTTTATTCTCCGTCGCCCTTTCATAAGCTTTGCCAACCTCAGCCACAAAATCATTAACTGTTCCACACAGAAACCTGTGACAGAGTAAGATAAGAAGACAAAACTCATTAGTTTCAAAAGTATTTTTTAAATACTATAAAAATTACTCTCACATTTACACACAAACCATCTTTATACTCACTTAGCAGATGATATAACGTCACTGTGTTTGTCAGAGTCCAAGATTTTGGTCAAATGAGTGGCAACAGAATCAGCATATTGTGTAATCTGGATTTCAAAAACATTACATTTAAATACATATAAACACAATTTACACTTGCATTTAAAAGTTTCGGTTTGGTAAGATTTGTAAATGTTTTTGAAAGTCACTTGCACCTACAGAGGTTGCATTTATTTAAAATACAGTAAAAACAGCATTATTGTTACAAGGTCACCTGTAGGGGAGAGTCTGATGGATCCTCCTCCTTTACAATGGCTGGAGTCTGTTTGGTGGGCACTTCATAGGTCATCACACTCCATCTGTGACACATTCACGAACAGAGAGAAGAGTTGATGAGAGTCATTCAACCACTCATTCATTCATTCTGCTGCTTTCTCTCTGTCTCTTACCTGTCCAGCATCTTGGTTGTAGCTCTTTCCAGTTTCTCCAGTATCTGCAGCAGCTGAGCATCATCATCACACAGTCCTCCCCAGCCCAGCACACGCGCCAGGTCATTTCCTGTGCCCAGCGGCAACACGCCCAACTGGCACTGTTACACAAACAACACAATGAAGATGTAACACTGCTCTTTGTACAGTACACTACCTTTCAAACATTTTGGGGTCCATAAGATTTCGAAAGAAGTCTCTTATGCTCACAAAGGATTTGTACATGCATGTCAACAAAAGTACAGTAAAAACAGTAATATTTTGAAATATTATTAACATCTAAAATAGCTGTTTTCTATTTTAATATATTTTATAGTGTAATGAATTCCTGTGAAGGCAAAGCTGAATTTTATTACAGGTATTATTTCAGTCACACAGCTCTTCAGAAACCATTCTAATACGCTGATTTGGTGCTAAAGAAAAATGTCTTATTATTAGCAATGATGAAAACATTCTTTGATGAATAGAATATGTTTGACCCTGGACCACAAAACTAGTCATAATGGGCGATTTTTTGAATGAATAAGATTTCCATTAATATATGGTTTGTTAGGATAGGACAATATTTGGCCGAGATACAACTATTTGAAAATCTGGAGCCTAAGGATGCAAAAAAATCGAAATATGTGATCCTGGACCAGATTCAGATACATCATCTGAAAGCTGAATAAATAAGCTTTCCATTGATATATGGTTTGTTAGGATAGAACAATATTTGGCCGAGATACAACTATTTCAATATAATAAATATGAGGGTGCTAAAAAGTCAAAATACTGAGAAAATCGCCTTTAAAGTTGTCCAAATTAAGTTCTTAATAATGCATTTTACTAATCAAAAATTACATTTTTGTAATTTTTATTTTTGTAATTTTTATTTTAAAGATTTATTTTTGGCGTTTTTATTCCTTTATTTAGATAGGACGGTGTAGTTCTTGATAGGAAGTGAAGTGGGAGAGAGAGAGAAGGGGGTGGGATTTACAGTAGAAATTTTACAAAATATCTTCATGGAACATGATCTTTACTTAATATTCTAATGATTTTTGGCATAAAAGAAAAATCACTCATTTTGACCCATACAATGTATTTTTGGCTATTGCTACAAATATACCCACGCTACTTAAAACTGGTTTTGTGGTCCAGGGTCACATATTAATTTGAAATGGAAATAATATAAATGTATTTACTGTCATTTTTGATGAATTTAATGCATTTCTTTCAGTAAAAAAGAAAATTTAGAATGGTAGTGTAGATGTCTCTGGTCTATTTTTGCATTAGTGCATGCTATTCTAAGACAATGATTGTTTTCACAATCTTTTATTAAAATCTAAAAACTCTTTTTCTGGTTATTCTGACCTGTTTGTGCAGACTGAGTTTGTCCAGTTCAGAAAGAACCCAACCAACGCTCCCATCTCCACCACACACCAGGATACGAAACGTCTCAAACTTCTGGAAGAGACGAAGCCTGTACGCACAAATAAAAATATAAAACAACAAAGATGGTTCAGAGGGCAAATTCACTTTTCCAACAAAATTTTATGCTAGGATATATTATTAAAAGCTGCATTAAACACATCATGACAAAGAATGTTACAGTTATCAAATAAAATGTTTGCTTGTTGTAAAAGCTAAGCTGATTCCTGATTCTTTTATTGCCTTACAAAGTCTTTTAATTGATATTGCAATGTGTGATAAGCGGGCGTTGACCTTACCCCAGCTGTGGGCCACCATTCATGAGGTCAAAGACCTGAGCTGGATTTAGTAGCTGCCTAAACCTGCGCAGGAACTTCACGCCCTGGTTGTCACCACTCTTACTGTTCACCAGCACCAGCAGAGGACTCGAGCAGGATGGACTGGTGGCCTTCCAGAAGCCTGCAGGGAGCATGGGATGATGAAGAGGGACAATGGAGGGATTGGAAAGGGAGGACAGAGAGTGGTAATGAAAAGAGGAGAGGAGAGGAGAAGAACTTGGGAGGGATGTCATGTTTGGAAATGTAACCAGCTTTAAACACTGACTCTTTAAGAATGTCTCTATTGTGAATGTAGCAAAAAATTAACTAGTTTTTAATAATGCATTAGTAAATGCTGAAATTAACATTAAATAAAATTAATAAATAGTGTAGAAGTGTTGTTCATTCTTAGTTCATGTTAACTGAACTAGTTAACTAATGTTAACTGATGAACCTTATTGTATCGTGGCAGTACAATAATACCATAACTATCACAGTGATTTTAGTAAGGATTATTTATTTATTTATTTATTTATTTTTATTATTTTTGGTCTGGTAATTGATTTCAGAAAAATATTAAAAACACAACCACACTGAAGTCATAGGAAAGCATTGATTGTGCTAAAGTTTATTTATGTTTGTGGTTTGATTCTAGGTTTGATCAGTCTCACTGCAAAGTGTTTTTTTTCCGAAGAATCTGCATTACAATAATTCAAAACAAAAGACCTTTTAACATACGGTATGCCATTATACCTTATTTATTGATATACATTTTTGGCCACATCTAACTATTCTTATTTTTTTCCCCCACAAAACATCTTGATTAATGTAGAATTTTAAAATGTTGAATGTTAAAAAAATGTGTTTTTATTTGTAAAATTGTGAAATATTATTACATTTTAAAACAACTCTTTTCTATTTCAATATATCCTAAAATGAAGACATTACTTTAGTCTTCAGTGTCACGTGATCCTTAAGAAATCATTCTAATTTTCTTATTTGGTGCTCAAGAAACATTTCTCCCTATTATCAATGTTGAAACTGCTGCTGAAAAATATTTAGTAGAAACTGTGATGGAATTTTGTCAGGGCTCTTTCATATATAAAGTTCAAAAGAACAGCATGTATTTGAAAGTTGTTGTTTTTTTTGTAACAATGTTAGTCTGTATTGTCACTCTAACACTCAAATAAATAATGCCATTTGCACATCCATACACAAAAGCATATGACAATGTATATGGACGTTATGGAGACAGCTGAGCTGATGCAGTTGCCAGGGCAACCCTTACCGTCAGAGTCGATGCTGTTAAGTGCAGTGGGCGGAATGATGGAGACCTTACACTGACCCAGAGGACAAACCTTTCCCAACTGCTCCTTACAGCTGTTATGCACCTACACACAGGCATTGTATAGAGAGAGATACATTACTGGCTATTCATTCTCTCTTATCCACCAGTGGAGACATACTGGTTACACAAGGTACACGCCTGTATAAATACGATGTCATAGTCTTTCCAGTAAACTCTAGGTGTTTATGTGGTATCTAGTTGTTATAGTTACAATGGTTACAGATTGAATTAGGTGTGATGATACATTGTGGGTGTGGGCGAAATACAGAGCACTGTGGTCGGTTTTAAAACGTAGGCAGGAAAGTGACATACAATGGCTTTGCACCAGAGGCACCGCCAGTCCTGTAGTCGGCGGACGCTACCGCAGTTTCGATCGCACACCACACACTTTGCGCTGACCGGCAGGTTGCCCTCCAACCACTGGTGAGGCATTGACACCTATACGCACAAGCACACTGATTTAGGTACAGTACAGAATACCACTGAGACCAAATGCACGTATAATGCATGTAAAGATTCACTTACTCCCTCCTCGTCTTCTATGATGTCATTTCCTATAGATGCCAGAGTGGTCCACTTACAGTTATTTGTGGATCGTACGGCACAGCGTTTGTGAGCTTTGAACTTGCACACTAACACACGTAGAGAAAAGATAGCATTAAACAGACCGTCAACAGAAAGTGATAACAGGCTGAGGGCAATGTTCCTATTCATGACTCATTGATTACACTATAAACAAACAACGTCACTGTTCGTTCTGCAAGCAGAACAAACAATACAAGAAAGGGTAAATGTCACAGAAAGGGGAAATCCAAACATTAAAAATGAAAAACAGAAGAAAAAAAAAACAAAGAGACAAAAATCCATAGGATTTCCTTGGGAAACATGGAAAGCATAGACAAAATGTTTACCTTCACAGGAAAGACCATGAGAGGTGACCCCCGGCAGAGCCTCTCGACACACATTGCAGAAGGTGGGCCGGGCGTGAGAGCAGGCGTACCAGTTATGCATCCCAGAGAAGTGTTCCATGTTAAACTGGCTGGCCTGGGATCAGTTCAATCACGTCAACATCACAGCACCATAAATATGTAACCAAATAATAAACTTTAAAGAAAAGAATTTCAACCAGGGGCCAGGAACTCTCAAAGGGGCCTCAAAACCTCAAGTCTGTTATTTTAGTATAATTGAGATATTATCAACATTCTATTAGGTAGAAATTGTGTGTGTTGGGGGTGGGGGGACCTTGCAGTCAAAAAGGTTGAGAACCACTGATCTAAGGTCAGATACAAGACCCAAACTACTGTTACAAGCAATGACTGGTTTTGAATCTTTTAGGAGCTATTAAAGTTAAACTGTGGCTTAAGATTTAAAGGAATAGTTCACCCAAAAATGAAAATTACCTCATTTACTTACCCTCATGCCATCCTAGTTGTATATGACTTTCTTCTTTCAGAAGAATACAATCAGAGTTAAATTTAAAAATGTCCTGGCTCTTTCAAGCTTTATAATGGCAGTAAATGGCTGTTGAGATTTTGAAGTCCAATTAAGTGCATCCATCCATCATAAAAAGTACTCCACACAGCTCCAGAGGGTTAATAAAGGCCTCCTGAAGCAAATCGGTGCATTTGAGTTAAAAAAAAAATCCGCATTTAAAACTTTATCAACGTTAAACATTAATTTCCACTACCTTATGCATATTCACAAGAGTGAATATAAGTGGCGCTCCAGCGGATGACATAGGATGTAGGTGAATTTCGATATAAGCCAGAGACTGGTTTTCCTTTGCTGTAAACAAAACTTGGTTCTTGCGAGACTAGCATATTTTTATCGAAGCTTACGCTACGCCTATGTCCTATGTCATCCGCTGGAACGCCACTCTCCCATGAACGCGTGGAGAAGTTTTAAATATGGATATTTTTCTTACACACACACACTCCTCTTTTTTTTATTGATATTTTGTGCAGATCTTATATATACAAAAAAATAGTAATTCACCATTCTGCTTTACCACAAACATTAATTTGCTTCAGAAGGCCTTTATTAACCTCCCGGAGATGTGTGAAGTATTTTTTTATGATGGATGGATGCACTTTATTCGACTTTAAAATCTCAACACCCATTCACTGCCATTATAAAACTTGGAAGAGACAGGACATTTTTTAATTTAACTCTGATTGTACTCGTCTGAAAGAAGTCAAGAAGTCATATGCACCTAGAATGGCTTGAGGGTGAATAATCATGGGGTAATTTTCATTTTTGGGTAAACTATCCCTTTAAGGCACTAAAGATTTAAAAATCACATGGATTGACATGCTAACTCCTTTACATCAATATTTCACCTAAACACAATTACAACTATAGCAATTACTTCTGTGCCTTTAGTTTATTGATCACATAACTAAGAAATCCATGTGAGGGAACATCAAATTGTATAATGTGCAGCCATTATGGGCATCAATGCACATTAACCAAACCTTTTAAATGATTTTAGAGCAGTCAAAGGTGATGATTTAGACACTGACCTCATAAGTCTCCCATTTCTGTACAGACTTCAAAGCACTGATCCAGTCTTCCATCTCCTTCCTGCTCTCCGCACACAACATCAACTTACGGAATGGAGTGATAACCTAAGAAAGAGAGCCAAAGACACAGGTGTGAGCTAGTAAACAGTTGTCAATAATGAATGAATTAACAACAACAAACAAAAAATCTTAAAGTCATGCATCAGGTTTTGAGAAACCCACTGAAAACAGGTTTTGCTTACTGTGAAACTGTTGTTGATGTTCTTAGTGCTGGTTTCAGCCACGCTGGCATCTGAGAGGTCGACCTCATCAAATATGAGAGACTGCAAGACAGTAGCATGTTTCTGTCACTGAAACAAGCACCTATACAACACCTGAGGTTCAATATACTTCAGAGGGACACACAGAGAGTCCCCTGCTTTTACCTTTGAATCTTTGGCATAGTAGAGAGTCCTGCCTCGTAGTTTGAAATACCTCCTCTTCCATCTCTGAAAGGAGCTGGTCTGTTTGAGCAAAAGACCCTCCTTCACACTCTTCTACAAAACAAATGCAGAGAAAGAGAAAGTAGATGAAACACCAGCATATAAGACAGCTAATGCAAATACAACGACTTGACTTGTTTTTATAATAGTGTTCATGTGTCAATGTGTGGAAACACGTTTCCCTACTTCCACATTTTTCATAACGAAACATTTTCATGCCATACTAGAGCTGCCTATTTTTAGAAACTGCTTCACAGCCCGATGGATTTACTGGTGTTCATAAATTGCTTCTTTTGCACATGCATGCAATTCAGTCTTCTGCTTGTTATACTGAAGCATAATAAGAAATGAACACACATAAACCCCTGAGGCTCCAACTTGCATGAACAATCCTGTAGTTCAATCACAATGGCTTATCACCAGGCCCAGATGGAATCGGGAGACTTTTTCCACATTTTCTATGCTTTTTCCAACATTGTTTTGCTGGCTATAAACATGATAAAATGCGCTGAGCGGATCTTTAAAACATACTATACTCTTTTGGTCGCTGGAAGTACAATCAAATCAGTCAGAAGATGTACTGGTAATATGTATATCTTTGTGAATAAAA
This sequence comes from Cirrhinus mrigala, assembly GCA_036247105.1. Taxonomy (NCBI): domain Eukaryota; kingdom Metazoa; phylum Chordata; class Actinopteri; order Cypriniformes; family Cyprinidae; genus Cirrhinus; species Cirrhinus mrigala. The sequence goes on from CM070013.1 coordinate 38,586,278, forward strand.
GGTATTTGAATTCTTCAAAAGTCCGCAGAAATTTCTGCTTATCACTATAAGCACACATTGCTAATGAAAAACTTACACAAGGACCTACACAAGTTTACTGGTATATTAAAACTATCACTGAGCCTCTTTCAGAATTACCATAGCATTACTGTCAAAAAATAGCTTGATCTCTTTCTATCACTTTCCTTATTTCTTTGCATCACTCTCCCTTGTTTAATTGTTCGCAAAAAACTAACAATAGTTAACCGTAAAGGCGTTACTGTAAACTTACATTAAAACCTGATCTGTCGCCTAGCAACATTCCTGACTCGAGAGCTTATAACACTGAAAGAGGAACTGTCACATTTCCATAAAGTTCACTGTGGACCTTTAAAACACGGTCAGGTCATCAATTCATCTTTAACTTTTATCATAAACCTTCGTGCTTCAATCTGGTCTGAAGGGCAGAGAACCTATAAAAGTCTTTCAACAAGTCATCAAATACAGCTGTACTTTGTGGCACAGTAAAATCGAATTACAATGAAGTCTGTCCTTGTCTAAACACGCAGGGGCATATTCTGTGCTACCTCATGACGTGAGATGTGGATTTCCTAAGTGGATCGTGGCAGAACAACGCCAGCAGCTCAGTCAGCAGTGAGACGGGCTGATGGGGCAGAAACGACAGCATATCTGTATGTCACACTGAAAACAAGGAGAGTGAGAGTGGTGTCGCTAAACATTAAGGAAATGAGTAAATAAAAATGAGTAACCTAGCCAGGCAACCTGCCAAGAGTCATGACGTACATATAAAGGGAGTGAATTCATTAACAGTGAGAAAAAGAGAAACTGCATGGTCTATTGGGAAAAAAAGTATGTGTGAATGTGTTCTGTATGTCTTTAGCTATATTCAAAATTTAAGACAAAGAGTCAGATTTTCACACACTTTTACCCTTGAGAAAAAGAAGTGTGCTTAATTGTATTGAATGTGCGTTTGTAGTATAACTGAATTAATAAAAGTGTATTCTTTTTAAATAAACTGTACCTTCAGATAATGATATTACAGTAATTAAATAAAAGGCTAAAAAACCTTAACGCGTTAGTACACTTAATAAAATTTTGTTATGCTTTAAAGAAATAGATTTATTTTGATGTGTTGACTACCACTAAAACAAACGCACTGTAAAGTATGTGATTTTAATTTTGACTGTGTATTATTCAAAATTACATTTAAGTAAATATACTTTAAATGTACTAAATTGCATCAGCATCATTACAAATATATTTAAATTAGTGCTGTCAAAATTAGCTCATTAACGTAGGCGATTGTTTTTCCAGTTTAACAGCATTAAAAATATTTAATGAAGTTAACGCATGCAGGGGCGTTGTAGGGTGTGTGCTGTAACCGGTATTTTTTCATATTAAAGCGTGAATGAAACTACAAGTGTGCATGGTAGATCTGCGTCACGTTCAACAGTGGCAGCTCTTAAAGCAATAGCAGTCAAATAACCTAATAACCCAGCTGCAAATCAAAGAACAAAAGAAAAAAGAGGAAATCGAAAAACTTTGGTTGCTTTAAGGATGTATTTAATTTAGTATTTAGTGTTTGATAACTTTATTTAATTTCTGCATTTTTCCTACTTGCTGAAAAATGTATGTGAAGATTGTTTTAAGTTTACTTAAATTAGAAGTTATTTTTTACAGTCTAATAAATGTTAAAATCGACAGCTCTCAATTACACTGTAATGTGGAATGGCTATAGTCAATTGTTAAATATTAGGGAAAAAAAAGCAATTTCCTAGAGACATCAGTAATATTGCTCAGTGATCAGTGATACTCACCTTTAGTCATAAAAAAAAAAAAAAATGATTAAAAATATACAACTTTGTTGTTTCAACATTAATTTGATGACTGAATGTAAAATTATTGCAATATAAAAGTACATTTAAAAAAGAAGTTCACTTCTAGAACAAAAATTTCCAGAATATTTACTCACCACCTTGTCATTCAAGAAGTTCATGTCTGTCTTTCTTCAGTCGCAAAATGTTTTGAGGAAAACATTTCAGGTTTTTTCTCCATATAGTGGACTTCTATGGTGCTACTGAGTTTGAACTTCCAAAATGCAGTTTAAATGCAGCTTCAAAGGGCTCTAAAGGATCCCAGCCAAGGAAGAAGGGTCTTATCTAGCGAAACGATGTGTATTCCGTTTCAAGACAGTCGAAAAACACCCATTTCATTTTCTCATCCAACTTCAAAATTGTCCTACATCACTGCAGAAGTACCGACCCAGTGTTTACAAAGTGAATGCGCAAACGCCCTTCACAAAAAAAGTTAAAACAGCGATGTAGGACGATTTTGAAGTTGGAGAAGAAAATTAATTTTTCCGACCTACCCTAACTGTCTTGAACCGGAACAGTACACGCAGAGCTAGGCAAGATGAGCATTTGAGGTTAAAAAAAGTATATAAATTGTAATTTCTTTTTAAAAAATAACTGATCGTTTTGCTAGATAAGACCCTTATTCCTCGGCTGGGATCGTTTAGAGCCCTTTGAAGCTCATTTTATGGTGGGCAACATTGAAGTCCACTATATGGAGAGAAATCCTGAAATGTTTTCCTCAAAAAAGAAAGAAAGAAAGAAAGAAGGACATGAACATCTTGGATGACAAGGTGGTGAGTAAATTATCTGTAAATTTTTGTTCTGGAAGTGAACTTCTCCTTTAATGTTAGGTGAGATTAATCGTGATTATTAATTAATCGCTATTAATAAAAAATCAATTTTAATTGATTGACAGCACTAATTTAAATACATGACACAAGTTTCAACAAGCAAACATAAAAATGGGGAGTAAATTGAGGGTTAGGTCACATGTGAGGGGGGGATAAAATCAAATTTGAGCCACATTCAACAACAATGTCAGTGTAACCTCTGAGTCACTTTTGCAGGTGATTATATTCTCCACATGCCTTTCAACAGGTGTCTCATTTTCTTCACCATAACTCCCAACAGAGCTCATAAATGGATGTGTGTGGGGACATAACTGCCCCCAGAAGGTAGTTAAATCTGTCAAATCCTCCCTTTAAGGACATCTGGGGGTCATTTTCAATTGAAAAACTATTTATAAATTAAATAACGTTTTCCTGGAATAGATTTAGGAATTGTTTAGTTTGTAGTCATTATATTTAGATCAATATAAGAATAACAGAAGTCTACTGTATGTACATCCTCATTTAGCAAGTTAATGTGAATGCATATGTGTGTGGGTGAGGTTTTTCTATTTTTGTTGGAAACACATTTTTAAGCGAAATAAGTGAACATATTTGCAATCTAGAAAATATAATTAGCTCAGAAAACAACTAAGTTCAGTGAAAAGATATAAAAAGAAAGGTGTGTGTCATAAATACAAAAAATAAGTGAGCGCAAGCAAGTCTGAACTTCTGGATATCTGCCAGTGAAGCTTCCCTGTACACCGAGACAAGCATCAGACCCAGACATCACTCACTTCATCCTTTCAGAACAGAGCTGGTTCCACATTCATAAAAGATGAGGACATCTTTGATCTGTCACAGTGTGCAAGCAAACACACACACACACACACACACACACACACAGTGATGTGGGATGGTGACTCAGAGGAACTCTAAGGACAGACATCCTCACACAATGATTGCTATTTTCGTTTAATCTCCTCTTCCTCTCCTAATCCTCCCCTCTCTCTCTTTTTAGTCCCTCTCAAATCCTCAGCTTCTGCATTCACCCTGCTGTTCTCTTTCTCCTTTCTCTCTTCTTTCTTGCGTCATTCCGACTCATTGCGTCCATTCCCTTCCCTGTTCTGTCATTCTCTCCTCCTTTCTCCGTTTTATCCTCCTCTTTTGTCCTCTCTCTCTCATCTGAAGGGCACAGTGCCTCTGCAATGCCCTACATAGAGTTGGAACTACAAATTCCATGATTCCTTTCAGCAAAGCTGATTAGGTCCAAGTAATTATAAAACCTGGAAAGAGCTATCCATCAGCATTCCCATTTATGTCAATGGGAATTGCTTGGAGAGTGTATGCTGCTCTGGAAGTACACAGCCTGGATGCTGCCATTTTTATTTATGGGTAATAAATTTTCACTAAGCTTTGTTTTGTTTTTGTGAGCCAGTACAAGGCTACCTTTGAAAGAAAGATGTTTTTGGCCCCATAATGGTGTACCAGAAGGAAACAACAAGCACAGCTAACCAGCCAAACCTTGACCTCTTAAACAGATCCACTAGTCTGTTGTTCCCATGCAAACGCATGGCCTTGTGGTGCTGCTGCTGTGTGAATACTAACAATTCAATCTTTGACGTTCAGTCTAATTGCATTCCCCGAGGTTTTCTCCCGATCTGAAATTAACCTACCTTTTCTAAAATATGGCTTTTGCTTACAAATCTCCCTGCAATCTGTGTAAAGCCTTGAAATATTACTGTAAAGCTTATTTTGTTTGTAAAAAAAAAATCTATTGGGATGAATATGTCATCTTCTGACCCTTGAATTGCTGTTAAAGTGGATCTGAGTGGCTTTTTAAGTCAAAGCAGTACAGCTATTAGGACAATCATGTGTCATTATACTCATAATGTGACCAAGTAACTCATCTCCAACCCAGCTCAGCAACTACGCAATTCATGATAGTAAAAGAAAGATGATTACAGAAAGATGATTCCACTAAATATGCAAGGGAACAATGGGGAAAATGAACTCGAAAGCATGGCCTTCAAAATATTGAATCCCCAAGCAATAAAAGCATCATTTATAAATTACACACTCCAAGAAATCGTTTGTCCATTCAGGAAATATCACCATAGACAAACAAAATCAAATGCAATAAATTTTAATTAAGTATCCGTAGGGAAAAAAATCAACCAGAGCGAGTGAGACACAAGACCCACTGCCAAATGCTCAACATGTCTAACAATACACACTTTACATGTTACTATTGATCTTAACGGAAAAAATAACACTGCTTGTATGTATCTTATAATGGCTGAACACAATCATAGCTATAGCTCAATTTCAGCCAATCACCCTTATCTATCAGTTGCCATGGAAACACCAATGAGCTGTCAGCAAACACAGCTGTCATTCAAACAATCAGTGTTCCAAAGGTGTGGCCAAGCATTGTATGGCACTAAAGCATGCAGCGCCAGAAGCTACACTACCCAAAGGCACAGGTCAACATTGTTGCCACATTGTTCTGTAAAAATAAAGACACTTTCTTTGTTCTGCAAAGCCTGGTTAAACAGATATTAATCATCAAAACAACACACTGTTTTGCTGTTAAGTAATCCCTTGTTGATTCAGACATAAAACATCCTTTTTTCCTCCATTTCATTAATAATTACAGACAAACAGAACTAGGCCTCAGTTGAGGCTTTGTTCTTCTGATGTTTTGGCCATATCTGACTCATCTGTCTGTAGCAAAGAATCAAATGAAATCTGTTTTCTGCAATCACTACAACGTCTAAATCACAGCCATATGTAGTTTTAAATCTGATTCGTCTTAGAATATGTCTCAGTCTGAAAGGTCAGATCGTATTTCAAGTAATGTTTTTTTTGTGCTCAGATTTGTTTTGCTCTTCACACAAAGCTTGTGTGACCTTTTTGTAATATCATACAAACTGCTCAGTATTGTCTGGAGCTGCGTCCAAATACACTCATATTCACTTCTCATATGGCACAGAAGTGTAAACAGAGCAATGCCTGTCAATCATGTCCTCTCAGGTGCCGTGCGAGTTCACATATGCAGAGGCGCAATTTCCGTTTTTCCTTTCTCCCTGACAGCAGCTCTCAGTTGTCATGTAGGAAAGTCTCTTGACATCGCACTGATGCTTATATCATCACTATAGCAACTGATGCAGATATATACCGGATATTGACTGCACAGTCTGAACAAACAGATCAGATTGCATCACTTACTGTACAAAACGACACTTCTAAACATCAGATTGGATTAATGTGCAGCGTCAACAGTGTGTTTGACATCAGGCGCTGTGTGTATGAGACAGTCTGGGTAAGATGGCACAGTCTGGTTAAGCTGAGTTAGAGCCAGACCAATTACCCCAAGCGCCCACAGAGACTATGAGTCCCTTTCACAGCTAGTAATTAACCTAATGAACTGATTACAGCCCCTGCAGTACAGCCTATGAGTGTCTGTGTGTGTGCATGTGCGATCTAATTAGAGACTAAATCACACAGCCTGAGAATTTACTACCTCTGAGGTGTCACCCTGAAGAAGCCAAGACTCATTCAGTAACAGTGTCAGATCCTACACATGCGGCGTGCTAATGGGAACTGCTGCACATGTACTGTATGAATCACACCCCGTTTAGCTTATTAGCTTTATTGAATGATTAATAAACACATCATGTGACACACTATATGGCTATAATGAATGCGCGTATGTTACGAAGGGCTGTAACCATACATTCACCGGTATGGGCTTTGCAATGGGATATTCATAACCTTTATATTTGGCCTCACCCAAATTTTGAACATGGTTAAAATATCTTAAAGGATTAGTTTACACAGAAATGAAAATTTGCTGATAAATTAGTCATCCTCAGGCCATCCAAGATGTAGATGAGCGTGTTTCTTCATCAGAACGGATTTGGGGAAGTTCAGTATTACATCTGCACTTACAGCTTATGAAAACATCACAGTAATCCACAAGTAATACACATGACGCCGTCCATCACTTAGCATCTTGTAAAGTAAAAAGCCGCTTGTTTGTAAGAAACAAATCCAAATCCATTATTGCATTTCTCCAAATCTTTTCTCTCTCCAAAATCATCTATATCTTCAGCCTGAGGGTGAGTAAAGTTTTCATTTTTGGGTGAACTGTTGCTTTAATTCAAACTTTAGTTGATCTAAAAAGCTGTACTAAAAATCAGGGCAACATCACAGGCTGTGAAAAGGAGAAAAAAAACACTTTCAAGTCCTAAACGGGAGGAAGCTAGCCACCAGAGACTGATGAACATAAAAGACACAGAGTTCTTTGAACGGCAAAATGGTCAAGTGATAGATGTACCCCCCACCCCCACGCACCCCAGAGAACATCTAATGTCTGCATTTTTAGATATTAGTGTTTATTAGATGCTAAGTATAAATGTATTCTAAGCTGCAACATCAGGGTGTGGCACAGACCTCAAGAGGAAGTGGTGTTTGAATGATATGTACATGTAGACGTACATGTGATCCAATCAATAGACCGCCAGGACACATAAGAACACTCAGCGGTCGATGGCATGATGGGTTTTTGTCCGGTGACTGGATCAGCAGAGATGAGAAAGCTGATAAATGCTAATCCTACATAACACACGGCCACAGAACATCAGTGTGCATGCTGATCTCTCCATCAACAGGCTTTCAAAGATGTCTCCTCATTATCTTGTTACAAAAATGGGAAATAGAGTAGTCAGGAGGCAGATATGTTCCTCTTCACAGAGAAATGCTAATTCATTGGTCTAATAACAATGCATTACTTATATGCCCACAGTTTTCATAAACAATTTAAATAAACTCTCTTATTAATTAATTACATTTTGTATCAGTTTTAATACTTTTAATCAGCTTACTAGTTCATAGCTTAAAGGGATAGTTCACCCAAAAATGAAAACTATGTCATTAATTACTCATGTCGTTCCAAACCTGTAAGACCTTCGTTCGGCTTTGGTACACAAATGAAATATTTTGGATGAAATTCAAGAGCTTTCTGACCCTGAATAGACAGCAACACAATTGACCAACCCAGGCTCATTGGAAATACGTGCCACTACATACATTTCTGCAACATCGTAATTAAGTACCTTACTGCACGTTTCGTGGCAGTTTCCAAGTGAAATGCCCAGAGAGTGGTGCTAAAACACAAGTTCAATATGTGCCCGTGGCATGTTTTTATTACGTTAGTACAAGTATTGCTGCATTTTTATTAAACTGCTTGCAGCTGTTCGGAATTCAAATATCTGGGTAGTGTTGCTGAAGTTTAATGCTCTATTGTGTTAGAAATATCCCCTACACCAAACCCAACCCTAAACCTAACCGATAGTGTTAACTAATGCAAAAGTGATATAAAAAAGCATTTATTGATGCAGCCGTACTTTAATTTTTAAATTTTCCTATGTGGATCTGAGCTGTTTTGTCAAACTGTAGTTTCATGGGGTTCGTACCGGAGCTCTTCACCACTTAAGTGAAACGCTGTACCGCGTGAGCTACCGAGCAAACCTGCTGAATTAGAAAACTCATGGATATGAAGCTGTATATGTCATGACAACCTTCGAAAGTATCAGTTTTCAAATTTCGCAGGATGTTAAAATTGTTTTGAAGCCATAATATTATATTCTGTAAGTAAGTGTGTGAAAATTAGGCTTTAGTAATCAAAACTTTGTGTGTAAATCATTCTTTGTCTGAAAAGGAATAAAAGTTGTTGGAGTTTTACTGCCTCTAGTGTTCATTTAGCTTTAGAATTAGCTTTAGCTGCAGTGATTCATACATATAGGTACTTTTTTTTTTCAGTTTTGCAGAAACGTATATAGAGGGACGTATTTCCAATTAGCCTATGTTGCAACTGACAAGTTCAAGGCTTAGAAAGTTAGTAAGGACATCATTTAAATAATCCATGTGACATCAGTGGTTCAACCATAATTTTATGAAGCTACGAGAAAACTTTCTGTGCACAAAGACAACAAAAATAACAACTTTATTCAACAGTTTCTTCTTTTCCATGTCAGTCTTCGCCATGCGTTCATTAGAGTACCAAGACGCAAAGGGCTTTCGGATTTCATCAAAAATATCTTAAATTGTGCTCTGAAGATGAACAAAGGCCTTACAGGTTTGGAACGAGATGAGGGTGAGTAATTAATGACAGAATTTTCATTTTTGGGTGAACTATCCCTTTAAGACACCTAATCAAGTTCTCTAAGATTTCATTTAAGAGTCAGTTTGGTGTCAAAAACAAAAAATGTCTAATCAGTGACATACAGTTGGAGGACAAAGCTATAAAATGATTGTGGTTGTCATAGCTCACATAATCTGGTTTTGGAAGAATCTGATAAGAAATGTTTGACAAATGTTCTTGGCATCTTGGCAAATTAGAGCACAGTTTGTGACATCTCTTCACAGGATACAGATATAAGCTTACCAAGGTCTTTAGCACTAAATGGGATTAGTCTGTCAAACAAATGTTTCAGTTACCATCATTAATCTAGGTCTCTGTGATTTCGTGTACATTATGTATATAATTAAGGAAGGAATTAATTAAGGTGAGGATCATACTCAGTGCTGCGCAGTCAGTCAGGTATGAACTGTTCTGCGACTTTATGAATTTTGAATAGGACATGAACATCAAACTGTTATCCTACTAAGAAAGTTCACAAAAAGATAACGGATGTGTTCTATATTCAACGGAGGTCAAAATAAATTAGAAGCACTGCAAACAAATTACATAGCACAATCACAGACATTCCTGTCTGGGCTGTAATTTGTCCTGGGGTTGTGTGAAAAGGCACAGATATGTTTGAATGTACCTGACTAGCTTCAAATGAACAGGGCTTTTGTCTGAGGAGAACAAATCTGAGAAGCAGAAGCCCTCCATTTAATCTCATGTCTGTTTAGTAGAAACAACTGAGAAACCTGGCATTGTACACTGAATATTGATGGCTCTGTCACAAATTGCCAAGTCGCTTTGGATAAAAGCATCTCCTCAATGCATAAATGTAAATGTAATGTGGTGATTTTCCCATGCAATCATTGCTATATGCATACAGAAATTTGATAATAACATATAGAGTCTGTGTGTCTTTAACTGTCCAGACCATCCAGTTCTGTTATTTATTACAGGCTTTGCATTAATGCTGCAGTAATCAGATCAGCACAAACGAGCATGTCCTGCTAACCCAGATAAACCTTATGATGTACACCACACATACACACAAACACACACCCCCTGCATCAACTCTCATATGAACCTCAGCCAATTCACATATGCACAAAGCCAATCATGAATCATCTGATGACAGGAAGAGATCACCAAACGGATGAAACCGAGATGAAAAGTTCAGCCTCACAAAAAAAACAAAAAAAAAAAAAATCAGATATTCACCAATATACCATCACACAAACCACAGTCTGCAGTACTCATTCTACTGAAAACTACACAAAGTCACATAAAACTTAATCCAAACCTGTGCGAAGACGCTATTGCTGATTGTCTCTCCTTCTGATGTTTTTACTGAATTGCTTGAGGAGGTTTCCAAAAAGTCTTCTTCTCTTAAGCAGCTGGCATCTCCTTGCCCACCGACATCACAGCCGAACAAGAGCGGGGCAAAGCAACACAAGCTGCCTTGACACAGCCTGGGCATGATGGGTCCTTTTAGCCATCGACATGTACACACACATGTATAGACACACAGGAACACGTTCCTTTTGGCTGCACCTGAAAGACACGCCTTCTTTTGTAACAGAACTTCCTCTTACAGGTGAAGTGATAAGACCGCCCATCCTATTACACCAGAACCTACTGTCTGAGAATGAAAACACACAGGCGTGCGGAGGTCTATATTTAGAACGAGATAAACTAGTTTGGTAAGCATCACTACTCAAAGAACCACAGAACATCCAAAGCAGCTATAGACCAAGACAGACGTTACAATTGGATCAGGACGGGAGATAAGACAATGAGGCCAGAACAAACATGAATGATCATCCGTGATAATAAACCATCCTGTAGAAACCAAAAAAATCAAATAAAACTGCTTCTCCTAAAAGCAATGAGATAAACTGTAGAATGGAGAGTGAAAGCGGACTTTTGCAAGATATTTTTTGCTTGTCAGATTTTTCTCCTAATTAAAAAAAAAAGGAAGTAATCACACACGTTTCCTCAAAAGTTTTAGAAGAAATTTCTTAAACTGTGCCCAAATTGGCCAAGATACTTTTAAGTTATGCTATACATTCATTTAGAAATCTACACTGAAAAAATGTGTAAATATAATTTTCACTCAGAAATTTCTAGTAAATTTCACAAACTATGAAGAAAAAGCAAGTAACACTCAATTAAACATAAAAATGTAAGTCTAAACCCCCTTGAAATAGTATTTTCTTGTAGAATGTACTCCAACAATCTTTTTACAAAAAAAACAAAAAACCTTCATTGTCTCATTTGTTTATATATATTTCTCCTAAGACAGAAGTCATCAAACTTTATATCAAACTTCATATACATATAGTTTCTTATGATCAAAGATGCAGAAAAAAAACAGTAATATTGTGAAACATTATTGCAATTTAAAATGAATAAAATAGAAGAAAAACTATGTTGAAACTGTGTTGTCATTTTATGAATAAAACATTAAAAAAAACAGCATTTATTTAAAATGGAAATCTTTTTAACAATATACACTACTCTTCAAAAACCTGGAGTAAGTAAATTTTTCTTTTTTCTTTTTTAATTTTAATTTTAATTAATACTGAAAATTCAGCTTTGCATCACAGAAATAAACAATATTTTAAAGTATATTAAAATACTAAACTGTTGTTTTAAATTGTAATAATATTTGGCAATATTACTGTTTTTGTCTGTATGTTTGATCAAATAAATGCATCCTTTAAAGCAGAAGAGATTCCTTTAAAAACATATTAATATATATATATAGACCCAAAAGACCCACAGAAAGACCCATTTATACTTAAAATAAAAATAAAAACTTATCAAAAAATATTTATCAAATGTCATCTAGAAAAATCTGGAAAATAATCCAATTCTATACTATATATATATATATATATATATATATATATATATATATATATATATTGAATTAGAAACTATGAAATTAATCACAAATTATTTCATTTACACTGACAGGACTAAAATAATTAGTGATTAATCTCATGATTATATAATAATAGTAATAACAGTAATAATAATTATTATTGTCTATTAACATTTTTCTGCAGACCCCAGTTTGAAAACTTCGGCCCTACATCAGAGAATCAGCTAAGACAAAATGTATACTTCAGAAAAACATCACTAAGAACTCCATGTAATGTTTTGAGCTATAAAAAGAGCAACAGCTGATATTTCCTATTTGTCATCTTAAGCACACAAGTTCCAAAACAAACCTACATGCGGAACATTCAGAAATATGTAGTAAACATCTTGCCTGTGGAACATAACTAGAAGTGTCTGTTACAGAAACAGGTGGGATGTGGAAGAGATGAGCAAGATGCATCTGGTGAGAGGTGGAAAAAGATGGAAATACAGACCGAAATATGCAGCGAAGCATGAAGGGTGGGCTCTGATGTGAGTGCTGGACAAGAACACACTGTAATGAGCCAACCTATAATTGACAGCAAACACTGACAGACAGAGAGAGAAGTGTTTTCTATCATGTTTATGTGCAAACCTTTACCCAGTCTCTTTATCACCCGTTCAGATATTTCTATCGCTGTAAACCTCTCAGTCTCGACGTGCCTGCTGTTTTACAGCCTGGTAATGAGATAAAACATCTCCTTACTACAGCACAAGGTTGACTGAAGGAAGTTATCATTCCTTATGGCTCTGTTTACGAGAGCAGGATGAATGAGTGTTTGTGGGTTGCAGTTCATTGTGAGGACACTAGGGGGAGGTAGTTGCTGGAGCTAAAGCAGTACTGCAGTTATTTGTAACTGTCTGTTGCTGTCTCTGATACACTGATGCTGATCACAAGCACACATTACCATACAACAAACACAACATTCACACTGGTGCAGTTTCACATGTGAAACACGGCTGACGTTACAAGGCGGCTCGTGATATTATGATGGCATGCTGGGTTGTCATAGCAACTACACTGGCCCCCGGTTGGCGGGGAGACGGACTATCTGAAGGGCCACCGGGCCACGCACACACATCCACACTGTAAATCAACACAAATTCCCACATCAACATGCTGGGTTGAAGACCACCCGCTGCTGGAGAGGAAATGAAATGCTTTGTCACTTCCTGCGAGCGCGCGAAGCAAGCGCAGGGGGATTGGCAGAGTCACACAACATATGGGGCTGAGCCAGCTAATCTGTGTATGGAGAGAGAGCCCAGTGCCAACATTAAACCTAATGAACCCGGGCGTCAGATTTAGTATCTGCATCAGAGTCAACACGATTCCCTCGGTGGATGTAGAGCGGAAATTCTCCTCCGCATTTAGACTGATTAAACATGACTGGATCCAAACGTAGATTATCTTTCTGTGCTATTATGATGAAAATTAGAAGAGGAAGTTGAAATGACACTTTGGGAAATTTGATGAACATATGAACATGCACAAACACGCGGCTGCTGCGGGAAATCGCTCTAATCTCATTGCAGAATTACTGCCGACTGCTTCCAGCATACGCCACGGATCTGAGTCTGATTCACATAATCCCTTGAGCGCGAGACAGAGAGAGAGAAAGAGATTGAGGTTTGCTGCCTACTTTTTTCTTTCATTACAACCTAAGCTGGAAATGAGGGTAAAATTGAGGAAGAGAGTATTGTGATAGAGTGTGAATCAAAAGATTTTAGGATCAGTAATTTACATTTCAAAGTAATGTTTTGGTGAGATTGTTTTGCATACAGTATTGCCAAATAAACAATCTCTCTCTCTCTCTCTCTCTCTCTCTCACACACACACACACACACACACACATACACACACACACACACACACATACACACACACACACAAAAAAATAAAAATAAAGAATTAAAGAATCAAAATTAAACATTGAAAGTTGCCAGTAAAATATGTAAAAAAACAACAACAACAACAACAACAACAACAAAAACAAGCCATTAATTAACATAATAAATAATTACATTAAATAAACTGTTAAAATACAAAACATAGAATAAATAACAAAATTATATTACAAATAATATAAGATGGTAGTAATTATAATATATAATAAAATGAAATAAAATAAAGCACATTAATGAAGAAAAAAAATCCCAGATTAACACTTAATAATATGGTACTATGACTTAAAAAAAAAAAAAAAAAAAAAATATATATATATATATATATATATATATATATATATATATATATATATATATATATATATATATATATATATCAAATTAAAATATTAAATATTTTGCAAGCAAAATAAAAAACAAAAAGAAATTCATGAAAATAAGGAATAATCACAGATGAACAATTAATACTTTGGTAATACTATGATAAAAATAATTGGAAAATTGATGTTTATCTTGACAGTCAACACTGACAGACAGAAAATTTGAATTGTCCCTCTATATAATAAAATATAAGCAAAATAAATAGTATAAAATAAAGTGTGTAAAGTATGAAAATAAAGAATAAACCCAGGTTAACAGTGGTAATACTAAAAAAAAATAAATAAATAAATTAAATTAAATTAAATTATATTAAATTAAATTAAATTAAATTAAATTAAATTAAATTAAATATTAAATATTAAATATAAAATTCAAATAAGGTGGCAGTAATATGTTTATAATGTGTAAATAAAATACAGATTCTACAGGCATTAATGAACAGTAAGTTACTGTTGGGTAAGTTACTCAAAAAAGTAATCCACTACATATTACTAATTACTTCTTTAAAATTGTCATTTAATTGCATTACTGATTACTGCATTTAAAAAGTAATCAGGTTACTAATTCCTTTACTTTCAAGTTACCTTTTAAGTTTACTTTACTTTTTAAGTTATCAAACCTAAAAATACACTACAAAGCGAAACTCTGTTCTTTCTGTAATTTAATATTGACTAAAAATTACGTAAGTATCAAAACAGCAACTTAAATGATCACTTGCATTTTTCCTGATAACAGCGAACAGCATCTTTTTTCATCGTACAGATAAGAGTAATACGTCATTTGAAACTGTTAGAGGTCTACTTGTATTTGTATACTCGCAATATCAACAAAACATGCCGTCTCGGACTCCATGAACTTCTTTCTGAAACGTGCCACAAAAATGAACAAAAACTCAGCGAATACTCGACACACAGACATGAGAGATATATCTTAAGAAGTGTCTATTTTTAAATGAAGTAAGCAAATAAAAACAAATATTCTCTGATAAAGTAACCCATATGAAACCAACCTCAGAGGTACCTAAGAAGAACAATGCGATGCCATGTGGCTTGATCCAGCGGGGCATATCATTCTGAAAAGTCTTTTATTCTTACTTATATAAGTGTTATTGTGACATAAATACGCATTTATTAGTTGAACTTTTCCCAAACTATAATGCCAGACTAAAATATGTGAAATCGAGCGCAACATTTTGAAATATGACAGGCAATCTTTCATTGCATCTAAACATTCTACAACTCGTCTGCATTTTAGCTTGCATTCTCCGGTGATTTATTAAAGGGCATAGTGACGCACAAAACCTGATTTTAAAATGCATTTTTCTTCATATTTTTTCTTAACACTGTATATGTAATAGGGGTGTGACGAGACACTTATCCCACGAGACGAGGCGAGACACGAGACTGGGTTCACGAGAACGAGACAAGACGAGACAAGACGAGATTTTTAAACTTTTCTTTAGAAATCCTCAGTGATGAAATATATAGGGAAAATAGTCTTTTATTCAACTGAAAAAGACAAAATGCAAAAAAAATGTAGGTGCATTTTGAACTTTATGAAAATAAGCTTCCATTTTAATGAATTATATGCAGTAATAAACAACTGGATTGGTACTTCTGCAGCGATGAAGTTGGAGGAGAAAATGAGATGGAAGTTTTTAGATGTACCCCAACTGTCGGAAAAAAAAACAAAAAACAAAAAAAAAACTGCACCTGGGGGCAGCCGTGGCTTAATGGTTAGGGAGTCGGGCTTGTAATCGAAAGGTTGCAGGTTCGAGTCCCAGGTCCGGCAGGGATTGAAAGTGGGGGGAGTGAATAACCAGCGCTTTCTCCACCCTCAATAACACGACTGAGGTGAGTCCCTTGAGCAAGGCACGGGTCCCCCAACTGTTCTCCGGGCGCCGCAGCGATGGCAATATGGCTGCCCACTGCTCCGGGTGTGTGCTTGTTCACTACTGTGTGTGTGCACTTGGATGGCTTTAATTCCGAGTATGGGTCAGAGTACTTGGCCACACGTCCTTTCCTTTCCTTTTTTTTTTTTTTTTTCCTTTCCCTAACTGTCATGACCGGAAAAAATGAATTCACACAGAGCTAGACAAGACAAGTGTTTGAGGTTAAAATATATCTAAATTGTAATTAAAAAAAAAAAAAAAAAAATTATTGTTTCGTTAGATGATCCCAGCCTTTTTCTCAGACTGGGATCATTTAGATCCCTTTAAAGCTGCATTTAAACTGCATTTTGAAAGTTCAAATTTGGGGGCACCATAGAAGTCCATTATATGAAGAAAAATCCTGAAATGTTTTCCTCAAAAAAACATTATTATAAGTACACTATCTGTAACTTTTTGTTTTGGAAGTGAACTAATCCTTTAAGTAATGTTATTTTACTAACATTAGTAATTGTAATCAAATTACACACATTTTAAATGTATCAGGAAAATCAGGAAAAGTAATTAGAATACAGTTGCTGTGTAACATATTATACCCAACTCTGTTAATGAACGTAAGGAATATCTCAGATTAACAATCACAAATAAAACATCAGAAAGGCTAAAAAGAAAGAAGAGATTATGACCATAGAAACACAGTGTGCATCACACATACACAGAGGCTAAGGGAGAGGAAGAAAGAGACTGAGAGGTCCCACAGAGGTGACAACACCTATGAAGTGAACACCTGCTGCTCATGTCATGAGCATTGGACTGAACAAAGGCTTTGTGATTGAAGTTCTGTCACTGCTGCTCCCGTATGACACACACACACACTAACGCTGGGCTCAGTCACGACATCCTCCTCAACCCTGAGTGCTCTGCCGCTTGTGCCGTCTCCACGGGAACAATCCCCAGCCATTTCTGTGGAAGCGGGATGAGTGGCGTTCCGCTAAAGGGCCTATTGTCCCTTCACACACTTCTCCACACACCGTTACAGCCCTCACACAAGCTCCTGACCACCTCATCACACATACGAGTGGAATATGTCTACTGCACAAAATACTATCAGGAAAACAAGAAATTAAAAAGAAAGAACCATGGAAATGTCAAGTCTTTCAGTTTGATTTGGTTCAACACAATTAACCGAAGAGTTACTAACCATCGGTTGTTGATTGGAATGTGAGATGTGAACATTGTTTAGTTATTGTCTGAAAATAAACAAACATTCAAATGTTTGCATGCATGTAATTTTTACATAAGTCCTGCTTGAAATTTAGAACACAGAGCAGAAAGCTAGTAATACAATATAAAGGGAATGAAAGACTACAGTATTGCTTGTGGTCATATATCTCTGTAACAGTCCCACTCTGTATATGTGGTTGGCAGGGTTGCCAAATCAGCAGTCACAATTAGTCTTGAAAGTGAAACTATAAAACACAACAAGCTTAATCAAGTCCTAATAAATCCCTCCACCATAAACACACTGAACACATAGGGTCCAGTGGGAAAAATAGATTACAAACCACATACAGCTGTTGTCAATGTAAGTGCACACTCACATCCAGAGAAAGAGAGAAAGCTGTTGCAGACTAACATTCCACTTAACCTTTCTAGTGAGACACACACACACCCGACCCAGCACCTGTTCTGTGTGTGCAGGTCGCAGCTGTACACCTGTGTCATCTCCTCTCCTGACTGTGTTCATAAGTGAATGTTATTACATTTCAGCGTGCGAGCTTGCTCTGTGTGCGTCTCGTCAGCAGTTCTTCTCTTTACTGGCAGCGCGCGGCTTCCTCAGGCAGTGAAATATTTTCTGCTGAATTAATCAATCACAGAGCATGATCTCTATGCAGATGAATCTCAGTAGATAAGTGAAGAGAACAGAAAGTTTCCAAACATTCAAATAACATCCTCTTAACGTCAGTTCACATTATGACTAAGGTTTGTAACGACTGGGTTCTTCGGGAGGCTGCACTGTAGGCTGATCACATCACCTGATCTCTCACACATATCACTTTTCAAGCATAATGGTGAGTCAGTGCTTGACTGGGGATCTGAAGACCTCTCTCAGATCTGGTCTGCATCTTCACTGATTTTAGGTTTGAAAACATACAACATATTATGATCCAAAGTAATTTAATTTGGCATCTGCACACAGCTCAAACACTTAAATTGACTGTCATTGCTTCCTACTGAAAAGCTATGTTAACTAAATACTGTATCTAGCCAACTGTTGTTACAATTTAGTTGAATATCATGTTATGTTTATGTTTCTCCCCTTCTACTCTTTTTCCAAAGCAAAACCAACCATTCACCAGTCAACCAGTCACATTTTTAAAATGCTTTTGAAAGAAGTCTCTTATTATTTTACCAAACATACAGTCAAAAAAAGGAATTTTTTTATTTATTTTTTTTTTAACAAATTATTACAATTAATGTATTTTTAAAATGTAATTTATTCCAGTGATGGCAAAACTGAATTTTCAGCATTAGTTCAGTCTCCAGTGTCACAAGATCTTTCAGAAATGTGACCCTGGGCCACAAAAAGGCATAAGGGACATAATGTCATAAGGGACAATTTCTTGAAATTGAGATTTGGATATCATCTGAAAGCTGAATAAATAAGCTTTCCATTTATGTATGGTTTGCATATATATTAGTACAATATTTGGCAGAGATACAACTATTTGAAAATCTGGAATCTTCTGGTCCAAAAAACATCAAAATATTGAGAAAGTCAGCTTTAAAGTCAACGAGTTGTCCAAACGAAGTTCTTAGCAATGCATATTACTATGAAAAAATAAATGAAGGTTTGATATATTTATGGTAGAAAATTAACAAAATATCTTCATTGAACATGATCTTTACTTAATATCCTAATGATTTTTGGCATAAAATAAAAATCGATCATTTTGACCCATACAATGTATTTTTGGCTATTGCTGAAAATATATCTGTGCTACTTACGACTGGTTTTGTGGTCCAGAAATCTTTCTTATATGCTGATTTGGTGCCCAAAAACATTTCTTATAAATATGAATTTTGAAACCAGTTGTGCTGCTTAATATTTTCTAAAAACTGCTATTTTTCTCTGGGATTCTATCACGAACACAAAGCATTTATTTTAATTAATAATTTTTTTTTTTATGTCTTCACCAGTGCTGCGGAAAGTTACTCTAAAAGTAATGCATTACAATATTGCGTTACTCCCTAAAAAAAGTAACTAATTAAATTTTTTTTTTTTGAAAAATAATGCATTACGTTATTTTTGCTTTACTTTTTTCTCATCTGGGCTAGGGTTGCTTGTTTTTTTAATATAAAAGATAGTTCTGCTTTTGGAAATGTTAAAGCCCTTTCACCCAAAAGCGAAATGAATAAGCCTCAGGTGAAAGACATTTAAATTCATGTCTGTACAGTAGAGAGCACAGCTCAAACAAACCTTTCAGCTGTGCTTCCATTCTGGATTGCATGAAGATTAGGAGAAGAAAGTTCAACACTCTTCAGCAATAAAAAAAAGAAAGAAACACATATGTTATGTTTATCCAAGTCATTTTTGTTTATAAGTATTGTTGAATTGAAGGTCAGCAGCAACTTTTACAGGGATTTCACTGTTTTTATTTATTCTGAGGTATACTGAATCCGTTTTGTGTGCGGTTCACATTTAGTCAAGATCTGCAGTAAGCATCATGTTTATACAGCACACACAGCGCCTGTGCACTTAGTCCTAATTTCTCTTAACATGGGGACAAGAGCGCTGTCAGTCAATAAATGGGAAAACTAAGTAAATGACGTTGGATATTTTCTTGTAAATTAAAAAAGTGCGTTACTTTACTAGTTACTTGAAAAAAGTAATCTAAATACGTAACTCACGTAACTTGTAATGTGTTACCCCCAACACTGGTCTTCACTGTCAGTTTTCATCAATTTAATGTGCCCACTGAATAAAATGATGAAAATTTTTTAAAAAGCTTACTGATCCCAAATTTTTTAATGGTAGTATACTTTCATTTTTGGCTATCAGGTTTAAGCAGCCAAAGTGGAAATGCACAGAACTGGCCCAGGCGCCGCCACCGCTATCACAGCTGTGAAAAACAATAACACGCACATTCATACAAACAGTGTGTGTCCTGATTAAGAGATTCCACAGCACCCTGTGATCTCTCCCTCTCTCTAGGAAACCATATTGCCCAGTGTGACCAGCAGACAGTCCCAGCGGCTCGTTAACGGATCAGGCCTTCTATTGATCAGCAAGCTAATTATGACTCACTCTCTCTGTCCTTTTCTTTCTCCTGACACCCAATACACCGCCATGTGAGTGTCTGTGATGAATACGTGCGTCGCCATTCAAACTACCCATCTACCCAGCCTGACGTCAGAGCGGATCTTCCATCTCTCTGGTCTCAGAAGTAGGATGTGTGTCGATATCATCTTCCACAGGATAATCAGACAGGATCATATGACCCGTTCCAGTTCAATTACAGTAAACCACTCCAATCAGCTGCTTCCAGCAATAACACACAGTTAGTGACGTCCAGTTAGTATGTGTGTGTGGGCACTGGAAAACAACCTACATCCTCCTCTGTTTCAACCACATTATTGTTTCAATAACTATGTCTTTCCTTGACTTTCTCTTACTCTCTCCACTCACAAAAAAGTACCCAGAAGTATTACTGTAAATTCTGAACATATTCCAAAGTATGTGAATACAACAAATCATTCAGCACCATTGTAATATTACCAAATGACACATCACATCATCAGGGTACTTCCTCTATCTCAGCACTCTCTTCATGTAATGTCTTACAATCTCTATTTCTGTCTCTATATATGAGGTATGGGTATGTGGGCGGATCCCTCAATGCCCTAAAGCAGCCCATAATAAGGAGGACAAGCACCTCACCATGGCGACCTTGCTGTGCTTCATAAAGCATACAGAATAATGTTTTGAAGCACTGAAACATGCAAATCCACTGCTGTTCACAATTTTGGGGTCAGTAAGTATTTTTTCCTTATAGGGACAGTTCACCCAAAAATGAAAATTCTGTCATCAATTACTCACCCTCACATAGTTCCAAAGCTGTAAGACCTTCATTCATCTTCAGGACACAAATTAAGATTGGCTTTTGGTGAGATTGCAATGAAAGGTAAGTGAAAGATTGTAAGATTAATAATTTGCAAATGTGATGTTGATGTAACACAACAGTTCAATAAACATTAAGTTAATATTAAGTGACATTGTCTGACTATAACAATATTGCCTGATTTTGCTCCTGATTTCGTCATCGAAAATAGTTTCAAAGTCACGGCTGAGTTGCTGCGCATCTCCAAGTAAACACAGCGATGTTTTGTTTATGAATGAACGTGCATTTTTAAACGCATCCGAGTTAATGATTCAACTACCCGTTCATAAAGATAGTCACTTAGTTCCTGAATGAATCAACTATTCAAATGAATCAGCTGAATAAATGATTCAGTGATAAACTTGCAGCCACCTACTACCAGTTTTAAAGTATCATTTTAGTTATATAAATCATTTCAATCAATATTTCTGTTTTTCAAAATGTTAGATTTACAACATTAATCTCATAACATTGTTATAAATTTAAAACATCCATGTCACCTCCGAGCCTCATTAAACATCTGTAAATATACCTACATGCCACTTTTGTGCTCTGAAGTGCAAATGAATTTTGTTAATCCTGTTTTTTTTTTTTGTTTTTTTTGACTGGTAACATGTTCTTATTTGATTATTCTTTGATATAAGATTATATATATATACAGTGTATGTGATTTTGAGGGGGGCTCATAGCAAATTCACTTTTTGTTGCGCGATATATTGCCTCAGAAATAATTGTGATAAGTGATATTATTGTCATTTTAAGACCATTTTATGCCACTGAATATATAATCATAATATAACACCATAATAATGCAAGAAGGCCTACACACTTTCAAATGACTTTTAATAACTTTTAATTCTTAAGAATATTTAGATCATGAAAATTAAGTAGGAAAATATTAGATACCTTAAAAAAATAGTAAATAAACATTTTCTAATTTTTTAATTTTTTTTTTTAATAAAAGTAACAAGTAGAAAAAAAAAAAACACACACACACAAAGAACTTTCTACAGATTTCTACTGATCTACAGATTTTTCCCTGACCTTTTCTCTGTAAATTAAGGGTGCATACTATTGCTGAAAAATACAATCCCTATTTAGCAGTCAGATGTCCATATGCACAATGGCACAGATCCCCAAACAAGGCCATATCTGCTTTTTTGTAGAAGCATTTTTAAAATTTGAACTAGCACCTCATGACTACACCACGTCATGTATGAGAAGCTGCAAAAGACACAGGCGCATATGGAATAGCAAAAACATGGTGACATTAATTTTTGTGTAAATATAATGGGCAATATATTGCGTCACCAAAAATTACTGAGGTCATGTACATATATTGTGTGATAAGTCGATATATTGATTATTGCGACGGGCCTATGCACTGTTGCTATTCCTAGCAACAACCCTGTTCACAAGAGTACCACGTTGCATGCGAGTGGTGCCGCTGACGCAGAAGCCGGCATTCTGATGTTGAACGTCCATCTCTCTTAGTTCATCCCCTGTTAATTCTGTTTTAAATGAGTAAGGCTGGGCAAAAAGTTGCAAGTCATCTTCCTTTTTGAAATCTTCAGACATGTTTACAAAGACTGTTTTATGTACGTGTCTTGCATGTAAACAAGGCGCAGCACATCTGGGTTATACGTATGAACGCTGGCTCCTGCATCAGCAGCATCTGAAGACTGACACAGAAGAGATGAAGTCATTATTTTTCTTTTTGTGCACAAAAAGCATTCTCATAGCTTCACAAAATAACGGTCGAACCACTGATGTCACATGGACTATGTGCTTACCTTTCTGGGCCTTGAACATTGGTAGTTGCATTGCTGTCTATGCAGGATCAGAAAGCTCTCAGATTTCATTACAAATATCTTAATTTGTGTTCCAAAGATGAACAAAGGTCTTACAGGTTTGGAACGATCAGATATTCATGCTTCTAAACTTGTAGAGTTGCATCTCAAGTGCCGCCGACATTCAAGCAAAACATAACAAACCAAACACTAAGATATTCTGAGCATGTGCATTTTGCAATTCAACTATTCGCTCAAATTGTTATGCTGATAACACAATTTGCTATGAAAAAAGCAAATCTGCAGCAGGGAGTTCCTCTGTCATTTCAATGAGAATGCAGAGACAGTATTTTACGTGGTAAACAGCCTGTGACAGCACACTGTACGCACCGAACTTTGCATACTCAAGCAACTCATTTGCATACCAATTTGCATATAGTCTCAGGTCAAACAGTCACACTGCTGCTAATAGATGTTAATAAAAAAACTGTTAGTACAAGAGATTCGACACCAAGCCAAATCTGTGTGTGTCTGTACAGATTACAGTACATATGTGCTGGAGAGCATTCAGAGCCTCTTGAAGAAAGAACTCCATCTGTGTGTGAGTTTGTGATTAAGTGTGTGGGTTTATATGGGTGTAGAAGAGAATGTCTGTTGAGTTAGTGCCTTCATTTAATTTTAATTTTTGCTTTTTACTGATCTTACTTTATTCGCAAAATTTCTCAGTGTAGGCAAATATGCTGAAAGCACTTCGGTAGGACTGAAGTGCAGTTTTTCTTGTCATGCCAAAAAACACTAAACTGAAAACTGATTGCATATGTGTATGTTTTTTTTTGTGTGTCAGACAGCGTGAGTGTGTTACCATTAGTATGTGTGTCTAGTGTGGTAGTCCTTCACTGGGGGCGTGAAAGGCTCTCCCCTTCTCTCGCTCCATCCACCATGCAAATGAGCCCTATACACAGCTCTCAATAACACTCAACACACAACCCGACACTCACCTCACTGTCCTCCCACTCTCCCTGTCCTCTCTACTGTCACTCCATCTTTTCTGTCTATTTCAGGTCTGTGCAAATCATTTCATTACTTCATGCCACCCCCGTCTCATGTCTTTGTCTTATTTTATACCTTCTTGTTTTCTTGAGTGTTCTTTATTTAGCAGAGCAAGGCCCTAATTTACATAGCCTATGGCCACTGTGAGAGAGAGATAGAAAGAAGGAGGGAAATTCCTTTGGCCTTCTTGATGGTACTGGAGGTTGAATCCACACCTCTCTCACCATCTCTCACTCCCGCAAACGCTCAACACAAGCCAAATAGGGAATCGAAGAAGAAAACAATACCGCTGCCAACTATCTCTCAGTGTGTGTCTTCCTTTATGATCATGTTGTTGCAGGCAGAGATGTTTTCACATCATTTCTCAAAGTATCTCAAAGTCCCATTTTTTCCACTCTTCATTGCATATCGTGTGTTTTTAATAAACAACAAGGATCCGATTGAAAATAGCCACATCATTCAAATCGTATTCAAAACATTCAGTTTACAACCAAAAATAGCCTTCTAAAAATAGCCCACGACACTACACATGATATAATACGTCAAGGGCTGAACTGTTTCTCGGGCCCACACACGTTCACCATGACATGCAAAACAGGCAGATTTACAAGTCAAATTTTAATTATATGATGCCATGCAAGACAAGACAGCTGTACATACTGTACAAACACCTCTTCATTTGTGTCTTTTTAATTTAAGCATTATTTTAATTATTTGATTATTAGTGATGCTTGCTGAAATTTCATTAATAGCATAGTTTATAGTATAATTACAATGGCATTGAAAAATGCTGTTTTCTCTAAGAAATTAATAGTTTTATTAAGAAAGGATTATTAAAATTGATTAAAACTATTCTAAAACTATCAAAAAAACCCTATTTCAAATAAATGCTTTTGAACTTTCTACCAGTCAAGGACTAATGAAAAATCTATTATGGATTCTGAAAAATTATGAAACACCACCACTGCTTATGCCATTGATAATAATTTTTCTTGAGCACCAAATCAGTGTATTAGAATGATTTCTGAAAGAATTATGTGACACTGATGACTAAAGAAATGGCTGCTGAAAAAAGTAATACGTTAAAATAAATGAAAATATATTAAAATGAAAACTGCTATTGTAAATTGTAATAATATTTCACAATATTACTGTTTTTACTGTGAATAAACACAGCCTTGATGAGGATAAGAGACTTCTTTTAAAAACATTTTAAAATTATTTAGACATGAATAATACTTCAAACTGTGTGGAGGAGCGATGTTTTTCTAAACACAATTAAACTTGCAAATTTTGCCTTGTATACAATCAAACAGAAAAAAATAAATAAAAAAGACACCTTATCAACTACATATAATGCACTAAAAACCACTCAGAACATCTCAGAAACCACACGAAAAGGCCCTGGCATACACCCACAACACCCTAGCATTGTGGAGGCGACTTTTGCATGGGCAAACACCACTCACATTGCCTTCAGAAAACGTAGTACGTTAACTTCATCTCTCTTGTTTGACTGAGACAAACAAAACGAAATAATTAGAAACGTGTTCGAAAAAATGTGAAAACCAAGTCAGTGACGGTTAAAATATTCCAAGAAGAATTCTAAATGATGTTGATTTTCTAAGAGAGGGCATGCTCGATGTGAACACATTTCTAGAAAGTGAATAAAAATAGACATTGCTTGGAGCTATAGTGAGTGAGAGGAAGCAAAACCCTGTGTGTGTGTGTGTATTCTCCTCCGCAGTTTGTTAGGGTCAGTGTGAAGAGCGCTGGTGTGTAGTGTGCTCTCTCTGGCCGCCCCCTCAGGCCCTGCTGTTGTGTAACCACCGCATTGCAGTCGCACACACAAACACATAATGACTGAAGTGGCATATATGTGGGATAACACAAGTGTCTTCATGCGTAACTGTGTGTTTGGGTCAAGTTTTGCCCACAATGTGGAGAGCAAATACCCCCATAGCGACAGTAAAACCTAAAATCATACTGTGGGGAACAGCAGATATTCTCCAGAAGAAAAGCTATTGCAGGGATTTCGAGAAGTTTTTTATGTTCTTTTTTACTTAGACAATACACCAAAAATTTATTTGCTCATTGTGGGACAGGATGCAGCAGACAAAATGTGCATCTTAATGCATATGGTTATAAAGAGGGAAAAGGGTTTCAAAAACAGCTAAATAGTCTAACAACTAAAACAAAGAGCTAAAATATAGACCAATTTTTATTCAGACACCTTTAACATTTCTCACATTATCACAGTTTATTCACTATAGTTTAGAAAATGGTGATAAAATATGACAAGAACTAAGAGTTCAACTGTGCCAGAACAAATTCATCTTGATAAAGTCAGTGTCTGGGCCCTATAATTTCTGTTATATTTTTTTCCAAAATCCTCCCACCCCCCCATTTTATTTTTTTAGGAATCTGTTTTTTATATTTAAATTTTTCTAGAATCTGTTTTATTGGTTATAAAATTAAACTGTATTAATCAAAACCATGTCTAATTAATTAAAATAATGAAACATACCATATTTAACAGCAATTTATAAAAATTGTAACAAAAATTACATTTTTATAGCTCTATGAAATATATATTTTTTTTTTTTTCAAATTCAGTTTTATTTTTACCAAATTATGTTTTCCATTAATTTTCTGGATTCCACTTTAATGGTCTTGTTAAATTTTAATAATCAAAAGCATCTCTAATTAATTGATTTTATACAACATTATTTATCACTTATCATTACTTATTCATTTTATTTCTTATTTATTTATTTATTTCATATTTACATATTTCTGCAAAATAAATTCTGGAAATATATTTTTTCTGGTAAATATACCTTTAAAAAATGTTTCGATAATAATGATTATTATTATTATTATAGTAGTACCATCATTACATTTTTCTCAAAGGAAATGGTAAAATGCTCATGACATGCAGAACATGCAGGATTCATATTCAAATAGTATTTTTGCAGCTTAATATTCACAGAAACTAGTCCATATCGCATTTTAGTTTAAGTGTATTGACCTACTTTTGATGTATCCATCCAAAATTTCCATGACATTCCACATTATACGGTAAATTCCGATTTTATGACTGGATTTCATGATTCTTTCTGCGTTTTCCGCATTGCAGAAATCACAGGGCCCTAATTAGCTAGTCATGTGATGGATGCTTAGTTAGTCAAACATCCTGAGCCACAGAGGATAGGGGATAGAAAATATTAACTATTAATAGAAATTAATGGAAAACAAATGTTTAAAAATGAAGGTTCTTTATTGCCATGTTTCCATGAAGAACTTTCAGCATCGAAGGAATCATTCCATTGTATAGGTTCTTCTGAATATTAAGTTATTTTAAGAACTGTTCGCTAGAAGTGCTTTGAGGAACCCAAAATGGCTTTTTATGGTATTTCTGCAAACCCTTTCTTTTTGAAGCCTTTATTTTGCTGAGCGTATGCTAAAAACTACAATGCTACATTCATCCCAGAGAGGACACCACAGAGAAAGTGGGCTAAAATCTGCAGATAAATATAGAAAAAAGACAGATTGTAGGAGCAGTGGTTACGCTCACAGCAGGTGTGTGGAGCCTGGGCCTGAATCTTCTGCTAAAGCTCCAACAAGTGTTACAAGAACATTTCCCATTGTTCCTTGTTTCGTCAAGCAATCACGGACAAGTGGTAAAGACTGAGAGGAGAAAATAATCTAACCGCGAGAACACACACTCTGGTCCCCGAGGGCACTGTGCAACACACACAGCTTGACACGATTAGAATCCCAGTGGGAGACAAGTTAAAACAGTACAGAGAGAGAAAGTGGGAATGGGCTGGATAAATGGCACTCTGTCTATTTACCAGTGACATCTTTCCAATATCCAACAGCAGGTGATAAACAATGTGAAGAGAGAACGAGAAAGAGCAAATGATAGAGAGATAGAAAGAAAGACACTGCTAAACTAGAGTAAATATAAGAGAAAAACACTTTCTCTGCCACACAGCCATTTCTCAATATTATTTCTTCACCAATTTCACACAAACACACAGAATTTCAACCCTCGGTGTCACAATATGGCAGAGACAGAGGCCACAGACGGGGACCAGACTGAGAATAAATATAGCTGGACTAAATTTAATGCACTAAAGTCTATACTAAAAAACTGATCAGCATCAAAATGAGAGGGAGGCACCAAAGACAATTCCCAATAACTCTTGTTCAGCCCAGCAGAGAGCTGTGGCGAAATCTGTTCATTGCAACAGGCCTCCAGTGCACTCGCTGCAATACCCAGCTCTTACATTGCACTCTTAGGCAAGTTTCTAAAAGTTACAAAATAAGTGAAACAGGTCAAAATATAACTGTGCTGGGTCATTCTAGTGGGAAATGGGGGTTCAGTTATTTCAAAATGTGTTTTTTAACAAGAATTTAACTTTAAGGAAGTCTGTTTCAGTTTCAGAGTAAAAAAGAAGTAATTGTGAGATTTTTTTTTTTTTTAAATACATTCATAATTATGACACACAAAGTCACAACTGCAAGATATTTGCAATTGTAACAATATAAAATTACAATTTAAGGAAAAAATTCACAGATGTACAGTAAAGCCACAATTATGAGAAATAAGGTTGCGATTGCAATATCCAGTCACTATTGTCTACTAATTTATTTTTTACACTAAGGTGAAAACAGGCTTCCATAATACATACATTAGGGGAGATATAAAGAAATATGCAGTTTTTTTTTCTTTTGTTTAAATGTACGACTTTTTTTCTGACTGAAACATTTTTAAAATGTCTTTTTGAAGAAAGTAGTCATCCGTTACCAAAAAGAAATATACTTAAAGTTTATTTCATTAAGTGTACTTAAGTAAAGTTTAAGTATATTATTAAGTATACTTTAAGTAGTAAGTATACAAATGTCAATGTACTAGTAGTATACTTGTAAGTGTACTATTTCAATACTCCTTGGGACTAAATTGGCCCACTTCCTAGAATATAAATGTATACATCTAAGTAAAACAGTAGTAATACGCAACCGGTTATTATCTATGTTTTAGGTTGTACTGCAACTATACTAAAAGTGAACTTATAAGTATACTGATAGTTTACTAATTAAATACTTGTAGCATTTTAGTACACTTTGACGTATAGTCTCAGTGAACTTCAAGTTTAGTAGTTTTATACTGCAAACATACTCAAGTTTTCTTTAAGTGAACTTTACATCATACTTTAAGTATGCTACTATGTCCCTATTATGTATTAATTTGTATATTTTGTTATATGAATATATAAACATACAAAACATCAAAAGAAAGAACAGAATAGTATAAAAAACATTTTATTCTAGCTTCACACATTCTTTTTTTATAAACACCTGAATGTGGGTAAGTTTCATAAATAAAAATAAAAAAATAAATAAACAACATTTTGAACAAAAAGCTGAAAAAAGACTATAAATTGGATTCAAAATGATAATAAAAACATAGATGGAGTCAATCAGCTCCCCAAAGCTTGACAGTCATTATTACCTCATCATGGGTCACATTTCTTTCTATAACGTTACAGTTTTGATGCTGTTTTATGACTGATGATTGTGTTAAAAACGTGTGAGAGCATCAGCTGTCTCAGTTTCTTCTTCGCTTGTGTTTAGCAAATTCTGTACAGAAGATATGTAATAGCGCCCCCTACCATATAACAATGAAAACATGGATTCTCTGAGAACAATATTGCTCAAATATATTTAGACTTTTTCTAAGTTTAACTATACTTAAATGTCATTTTAAGTATATTTCTGAGATGTACATAAAGCACATTTCTGAGAAGTACATAAAAAAGTAGACTGAAGGCATCTTTACACAGCCAATTTAAGGCTGCTCTAAAGCAGGTCTGTGTCTGCTCAGAATTCAGTGCGAAGACGCAAAGCCACATTAAAGCAGACCTGGGGCAGCCGTGGCCTAATGGTTAGGGAGTCGGGCTCGTAATTGAAAGGTTGCGGGTTCGAGTCCCAGGTCCGGCAGGGATTGAAGGTGGAGGGAGTGAATAACCAGCACTCTCTCCACCCTCAATACCACGACTGAGGTGAGTCCCTTGAGCAAGGCACCGTTCCCCCAACTGCTCCCCGGGCGCCGCAGCGATAGCAATATGGCTGCCCACTGCTCCGGGTGTGTGTTCACAGTGTGTTGTGTGTGTTTGATCACTTCTCACTACTGTGTGTGTGCACTTGGATGGGTAAAATGCAGAGCACAAATTCCGAGTATGGGTCACCGTACTTGGCCACACGTCACGTCCTTTCCTTTCCTTTCCTTTCCTAAAATACGCCGGGTTTACTTCGTGTTTTATATTATTTGTTCTTTTTTATATTTATTTAATTTTATAGCATTTGTTTTTGTTAAAACTAATTTTAAAACTGTAGTTATTTTAAAAGATGTATGTTTTCCACTATTTTAACTCCTGTGTAAATGCATTTATGCTGCTTCAGAACAGCATTAAACGGTCTGTGTAAATGCACATTTTCGTGGTTTTATGCCGTTTCAGATTTGTGCCACCTTTGCAGTGTAAAGATGCCTTAAAAGTATACTTTCCTATTTATTAGTTTAAAAGATGTATACTAAGAGCACACATGAATAAACTTCTTTTCTGTAAGGGATACAGGTTTGTAGCACCATGAGGATGGCACAATTTTCCTTTTTAGTAAACAAAAGGTAAAAGTTGGTGACGTTTTGAACAAAGGAAGCACGGATGTGGTTTGTAGTGCAGGACAAAAACACATTCATGGTGCTCATGTTTTCTCTCACACACGCACGTATATACAGATATGTGCAGCGGTGTCTTCTTTTCCTCCATCTGTTTTTTTTTGGTCTCTGTTTCTGTACTCAGGCATGCTGCTTCCTTCCCAAACCCTCAAACACACTTGATTGAGGAGGTGTGTGTGTGGGTGGGTGGAGAGGGTGCTTCAATGCTTTCATCTCAGGGTGACACAGAATCCCTCCCCAGTATTATATCATCTGCACCTGCACTCAGTGTGTGTTAGCCCATGTGTGTGTTTGTATGCGTGCACAGGGGCAACCACACCTGCCTCCTTAATATAAACTCTTGATGCTGACAATATCTTAAGATGGCAAAACACGAGGAAGCACCCCCCCCACACACACACACCTTTACCACAGAGTATGAATCAACAAAGCTTTACTGTAGCGAAAATAAAGGGGAACAATGTAGCTAAAACAGTATTGTACTTCTGTATTTTATGCTTAAAGCATAGTTCAAGGGATAGTTCACTCAACAATGAAAGGTATGTCATCATTTACTCACTGCTATTTTGTTTTAGACTTTTATTCCCAAAATATATTCTGAAGAAAGCTGGGATGCTAACGACATTGAACCCCACTGGCTTACACTGTAAGCATTTTTCGAAAAAGAAATAAAATAAATTAGATTAAAAAAAAAAGTGAAGTGAAAATGCATAAATTAATTTTTTGGGTGAAATACGCTTTTAAGCTCAAAGAAGTTGAGAAAATCGACCACAATGATACAAAATTAAGTTGGATACAGTAGGGTGTCAAGAATCATCCATCACCTTTCACATACATTATGAAATAGACATATTTTTCACAATTCAGAGTAAAGTGTGCTTCATAATGCCCCGTTCTATCCCTTTCTCCTTCGTTTTCAGGAATTTTTATGCCTGTCCTGTTTCAATGGCTAGACGTGGTCGTTCAGTCTTACATGCTTAGAAGGTAATACGATCCTCTTCCAGTTCTGTTCTCCTTTTATGGACCTGAGGCATTGCAATGTTCTTTGTATTTCCTTTTCCTGTCATTTCAAATAGACCTTTCGTATCTAATGTGTATGTCTGACTAATCAATGAGGCCAGTTAGAAATTAGGAGAATAGTTTTATAGGCTAAAACCTAAATTTCTGCTACTGGTAAAACAGTATCCTAATGATTTTATTGTGCAAATTATTTTTATATATTTTAATTTTTTTTAATTGGACCCCATGATTTTTAATAAAAAATGTCATAGCTACTATTAATATTAATGTTTTTTTTTTAATGTTAAAATTAATATTTTGCTGTAATGACATATCTGGTGGCATATACTAAACTCATATTTAGATCCAATCAACAACCGATGGATAGTTCCCACCCATTTTCTTCTTTTTCAGTTATTTGCTTTATGGAAGCCTGTTTTAGCCACTGAATAAAAAATTTGAAAAAGTTATTCCAACTTTTTATCTCACAATTCAGACTTTTTTTTCTCAGAATTGTGTGATACAAACGTACAATTTTTTTTTTTCTCAGAATTGTGAGACACAAGTCTGACATTTTAAATTTTCATCTCAGAATTGTGAGAAAAAGTCACAATGACAAGACATAAACTTGCAATTCTGAGAAAAAAAAAAGTTAGAATTGTGAGTTTATATATTACAATTCTAACTTTATTTCTCAGAATTGCAAGTTTATTTCTCAGATTTGCAATTTTTTTATGCCACAATTCTGACTTTATAACTCGCATTTGTGAGTTTATATCACACAATTCTGAGAAAAAAAGATATAAACTCGAAATTGGGAGTTATAAAGTGTACTGAGGGGGAAAAAAGACTGATGTGTTCTCAGAATTGCGACTTAATAACTCACAATTGCGTGTTATAAAGTCAGAATCCTGAAATATAAACTATGCAAGATATAAACTTGCAATTCTGAGAAAAACAAAAAATTGTGTAAGAATTGTGAGGTATATCACACAATTTTGACTTTATCTCTCAGAATTGTGAAATTATTTATCTAATTTGCAGGTTTATATCCCAGTTCTGACTTTATAACTCGCAATTGTGAGCTTATATCTCACAATTCTGAGAAAAAAAGATATAAACTCGCAATTGCGAGTTATAAAGTGTACTGGGGGCGAAAAAAGACTGTGTTCTCACAATTGAGTTTATGACAATTCTGACTTAATAACTCACAACTGCGTGTTATAAGGTCAGAACTCTGAGATATAAACTTCTATAAACAATTCTGAGAAAAAAAAGTCAGAATTATGAGATTATATCTCACAATTCTGACTTTATCTCTCAGAATTGCGAGTTTATTTATCAGATTTGTGAGTTCATGTCACACAATTCTGACTTTATAACTTGCCATTGTGAGTTTATATCTCACAATTCTGAGAAAAAAAGATGTAAACTTGCAATTGCAAGAAAAAAAGTCAAAATTGTGAGATAAAAAGTCGCAATTACCTTTTTTAATTTTTTATTTAGTGGCGGAAACGGGCTGCCATATTCTCCAGATGTACATCTTAATAAAGAAGAAATTATCTGTTGCCACTTCCATTTCATGGCAGCTTTACATAGAATGGCTTTCTGTTGAAGGGCTTTTATTTGAAATATTTCCAGAAATTACAGGAATTGTTTACAAAAAACTTAAAATTAAAAACTTACTTTTTTTCTGCAAACACAAAATGATTTTTTACATTTTTATTTTATCTTTACAAGGAATCAAAACAACAACAACGGCAAATTGACTTTCACTGTATGCTCAAATCTCAAGAAACTCTTTCAACAAGGGACAATTTTCTGTAAAGCTTTTGTGACAATATGTATTTGAAAAGTACTATACAGTTAAACCTGACAAGTTAAATGTGTTGAAATGTGAAATACTTGAATGCACGTATTCAGCTCTCTTCCTCGAGAGCTGTAACTGCAAATCTGAAGTAATACATTTTCAAGAGGACTTTTGTGATTAAACACCGGAGAAATGAAGAGTGCTCAGGTCCTGCCACAGATTTTGAATAGAAGAATTAGCTTTCTGATCGGGGTGTAACTGAAGCACCGAGGTTTGATTTAGTCCTGACTCTTCTGAAGAGATGCGTGTTATAGTGTGTCGGGTAACTGATACATGCTGCTCAAGTGTTCGCAGACAGGATGTGCTCTAACCTTAAGTACAGACCTCAGAGCTGCAGGCTTTTTTCAAAATAACTACACCTTCACACATGCACAACTATAAGCGTTTAGCCTTAAACCTTAATAGCCCAACCCTAACCCTAACCGTGTGTTTGCTTTCTCTCTGAGAGTTTCTCTCTACCTACCTCATTCTCTTTCTTCCTGTTCTCCTTTCTGGTTTTTGGTTACCTGAAACCTTTTTTCACAATCGCTCCTTCTCAACTCTAAAAAAAGCCTTTGGTATTCACCTTACAACATAATTCCAAAAGCAAACACATACATTGTAAGGCACTGCTCTACTATTTTTGGAAAATGTCACAAATATTATTGGGTAATAATCTTTTTCTAGCATTATGTTTGTGTGAGAGAAAGATAAAGAGAGAAAGTTTAACCTCTAAGATACTTTCGTCCAGTCGATTATGTAGGTGTCTGGTGTGTGGGTGGGTGGGTGTGTATGTATATGACAGAGAGAGAAACTGAACAAGTTCTCCTTCCTGAAGCTATAATCATAATAGCACTCAGTGCTTTTTTCACTTTAAGCACAGCTCTAGATAAAACTCAACCTAACCAACACCTAAATTCAATCCTGTTTTAAATAATACCGTGCACACAAATTTGACCCTGAGAACAGAAAGCAACACCGTCCTACTTCATTCGGCTTCAGTCCAGCCCTCTAAACAATAAGAGACATTACTTCATTCACAACAGAGAAACCTCAAGGAACTGAGCGCTACAGACCGTCTACGGTTACAGACACGAAACAAAGCCTGAAGAGAGTGAAATATGAATGAGAGACACTCTCTCAAGTGCTACATGTGGAAAAACGTGAAATGAACAGGATGAAATGAAGGGACTTGTAGAAAGCGTCTCTGTGATTAAAAGTGATATATGAGACATCATTGTAGACTCCGCCTCACTGGCATCAAACCTGACAGCAGGTTCCACAGAGGGAGAGAGAGAGTATGTGTATCCTGTTCTAATAAGATTAGACGTCAAGATGGGATTAGTTTCATCCTGGCGACATTCCCATTCCAGGCTGCCCTAAAGACAAGAGCATCTACTTAGCTGCACTGTCAACATTTAAACTAATGATCACAAACAGAGCTTAAATTCACAGATGGTGCTTTATGAGGGCGTGACATCAGAAAAACAGAAAATACTCTTTAATGATTCAAATAATGTGTTCCCTCGTGAAAAGATAAGACTGATTTGAATTCTGGGAAGAAGTGCTCCTGACACACAGAGCAGTGGTACTAATGTAGATGATACAGATTTGAGCCTGGTCTGCAACATCTCTCCCTTGCAGCAAATTTAAGATATTTTATGCTGGTTTGGCACTGATAAATTTGTAAGGATGCTAAAAATAATCCATCAAAAGATGATTAACTGGTAAGTAAAGAACCATTTTGTGAAGTCCAGCACACCAGTGTCCAAAAGACTTTTCCACAGAATTAAAGTAAACGCCAAAAGTAAAAAAAAAAAAAAAAAACTCCTCAAAATAAATGAATAAATAATAAATACACATGCATGTATGCATGTACTGTATGCTACAAAAACATTCAAAATTGATCTTAAAAAATTACCTTAAAGTCTAAAACCTTACAGTTTAAGTCACAAGTTTATATACACCTTGCAGAAACTGCAAAATGTTAATTATTTTACTAAAATAAGAGGGATCATACAAAATGCATGTTATTTTTTATTTAATACTGAACTGAATAAAATCCACAAGAGAGTCCGCAAGAGAAAATAATAGTTAAATTTTTATAAAAATAACCCCGTTTAAAAGTTTACATACATTTGATTCTTAATTCTGTGCTGTTACCTGAATGATCCACAGATGTGCATGTGTGTGTTTTTTTTTTTTTTGGTGATAGTTGTTTTATTCTGTTCAAAAGTTTACACCCCTGGCTCTTAATGCATTGTTTTTCCTTCTGGAGCGTCAGTGAGTGTTTGAACCTTCTGTAATAGTTGCATATGAGTCCCTCAGTTGTCCTCAGTGTGAAAAGATGGAGCTCAAAATCATACGGTCATTGTTGCAAAGTGTTCAAATACACCAAAATGCTGAAAAACAAAAGAATTTGAACACCCGGCTGTGGATCATTCAGGTAACAACACAGTATTAAGAATCAAGTGTATGTAAACTTTTGAACAGGGTAATTTTTATAAATTCTGAACTATTAAATGACTATACGTAAACATCTTTGATGTGAAATATCTTATTCAGGTCAGTACTAAATAAAAAATAACATGCATTTTGTATGATCCCTCTTATTTTGGTAAAATAATTAACATTTTGCAGATTCTGCCAGGCGTATGTAAACTTTTGACTTCAACTGTATTTGGGTCACATTTATTGTCTTTTTCTCATTTCTTCCTTATCTTTCCCTTTCCATCATTTCATCCAGCTCATGCAGTAACCATGACCTGGAAGAGAGTGTCAGTTTCACCCACAAAGTGAATACAGGTAAAGTAGGACAAATGCTAAAGTAAGGCACTTGAGCTTAAAGGGACAGTTCACCCAAAAATGCAAAAGCGCTGAAGACTGACACGGAAGAGAAGAAACTGTTGAATAAAGATGTTATTTTTGTTTTCTTTATGCACAAGTAGTATTCTCAGAGCTTCATAACACCACTGATGTCACCTGGACTATTTTAACAACGTCCTTAGTACCTTTCTAAGCCTTGAATGTTGTGTTGCTGTCTAATCAAAAATATCTTAATTTGTGTTCTGAAGATGAACAAAGCTCTTATGGGTGTGAGGGTGAGTAATTAATGACAGAATTTTTATTTTTGGGCAAACTATCCCTTTAATGTGTACTATTACTAAACATCTGGATGACGTTTTAAGAAGGTTATATTTTCGTATTCACTCTATGCATTAGACATGATGAGCAAACCCTCTGCTACTTCACACCTCCCGTCAGCAGCGGCATTCTGGGAAATCTGACCGCAATGTCATGGCACCCTGCTTGCTTTCAGTCTGTTCCTCTCATCTAGCCAAATCTTTCTCTGTATCTTTCTATGCATCTCTCAGTATGATCACTTTTGGACTCGATTCTGTTGAACGTCACAGGAAATAACAAGCACACTAAAACCATCTTCCTGCAGACCTGACCACAGCCACAAATAGACCTGCACCAGCGTAAAAAATGACTGACCTGCTAGCAATGCTTACTGGAAGAGAGAAAAAAACAAGAGAAAGAGAGAAAGAAGAACAATATGAAACTTCTTTACAAATGAAACCAAAAACCACTTCCTACATACTGATGACAATGGCCCAGATATAGAAACGTCGATCTCCACCTCACAACCCAAACAGCTCTATTTTAATAACAAGTTGCTGCTGTAGTAACGGGTGATCTAACGTTGCTAAACCAGTTGGCATTGCTGCATGTGTTCAAATCAGACTCATCTAAACATCAATCAAGAAACTGAAGTGCTTCTTTCTCAATCCAGATCATCCGGACCACACGCCCAGCTTGCATGCATCTGTGCTCAAATGCGTTCAGTGTGAATTCAGGCTTTCAACAGCAGTTTGTGTGTGTGTGTGTGTGTGTGTGTGTGTGTGTGTGTGTGTGTGTGTGTGTGTGTGTGTGTGTGTGTGTGTGTGTGTGTGTGTGTGTGTGTGAGCAAGGCTCGCGTGTGTCCTCTGTTTACACTGCAGTGTTGTTTGGTGCAGTGCTGATACATGTGATCACCTCTGAGAGCTTTTATACTGTACCGCTCCAGATTTGACAAGAGCCGGGCACAGAACAATGGCCTTTGATTAGAGAAGAGGTCTGTCTCTCTCCTTTAAAACTCCTCAAGTGGACCAGAGTGACGGTGTAAAAAAAAGAATGACTCATTCTTCCCTGTTGCGCCCTCTCTCTCTCTCTCTCTCTCAGCTTTTGGCCTGCATGAATGTGTAGATTGTCACCATCAGAGGCATATTACTCTGTCACTCTCAATGCCCACAAAACCAACAGTTCTGCTTAAGACCCTCTGTGCCTATGTTTCAGAGCATCAGAGCAACAGTACAAATCTTTGATCTCAGATATCTGTTTTCATAACCGGATGTTTACAAGGACAGGAGAATCTGAAACTGTTAATCTATACTAGGGCTGAACTACATCAGCTACAGTTAAAGTCAAAAGTTTACATACACCTGGCAGAATCTGCAAAATGTTCATTATTTTCCCAAAATAAGAGGGATCATGTAAAATGCATGTTATTTTTTATTTAGTAATGACTTGAATAAAATATTTCACATAAAAGATGTTTATATATAGTCCACAAAAGAAAATAATAGTAAAATGTATAAAAATGACCTCGTTCAAAAGTTTACATATACGCTTGATTCTTAATACTGTGTTGTTACCTGAATGTGTTTTTTTTTGTTTAGTGATAGTTATTTGTGAGTTTCTTGTTTGTCCTGAACAGTTAAACTGCCCGCTGTTCTTCAGAAAAATCCTTCAGGTCCCACAAATTCTTTGGTTTTTCAGCATTTTTTGTGCATTTGAACCCTTTTTACTTATTTTGTCTTCGGGGGAACATGTAAGTATCTTCTGTAGCTTCTGAAGGCAGTACTAAATTAAAAAAAAATATATGATATTTAGGAAAAAATAAGAAAAATGTACACATCCTCATTCCGTTCAAAAGTTTTCACACCCCCAAATTTTAATGCATCGTTTTTCCTTCTGAAGCATCAGTGAGCGTTTGAACCCTGTGTAATAGTTGCATATGAGTCCCTCAGTGTGAAAAGATGGATCTCAAAATCTTACAGTCATTGTTAGAAAGGGATCAAATACACAAAAATGCTGAAAAACTAAACAATTTGTGGGACCTGAAGGATTTTTCTGAAGACCAGCAGGCAGTTTAACTGTTCAGGACAATCGAGGGACACATGAACAAATATCACTAAAAAAAAAACAAAAAAAACACAAACATCTAGTAACAACACAGTATTAAGAATCAAGTGTATGTAAATTTTTATGAATGCATAAGCATAAGTAAACTGTGAAATCCTAATGTATACTGTATGGAACCATTATGTATACTGTACATACTAATAATATTCGCGAATAATGACTGAGATTCAGTACAGTCATATCTGACCTAGGATCAGTCTCCCTGCAAGAACATTACTCATACTGGTAAAACCATGTGTGACTATCAATAGATCTGAGATAAGGTAGGTACATAGATA
The DNA here is from genome assembly GCA_036247105.1 of Cirrhinus mrigala. Lineage (NCBI taxonomy): Eukaryota > Metazoa > Chordata > Actinopteri > Cypriniformes > Cyprinidae > Cirrhinus > Cirrhinus mrigala. The sequence goes on from CM070013.1 coordinate 38,625,370, forward strand.
GATAGAAAGAAAGAAAGAAAGAAAGAAAGAAAGAAAGAAAGAAAGAAAGAAAGAAAGAAAAAGGCAAAGGTAAAAAAGCATCCAATGTTGATCAAAAAAAAAAAAAAAACCTGACTGAACTCTGTCTACACTAAGTTGTGCTTTGCTGTCCCAACTGAAGTAAACCCCTGGACGCTTCCTGTTTTGTGGAGTGTGTAGCGTGAATCAAAACCCTCCGCTGCTATTTTTAGTGGCAAAAAACATGCTCTGAAACGCAGAGAGTGCCAAAAGAGGAAACACAGAAGTAGACTTCCTTCCTGCTTCGGTTTTCTTCATTGAAACGATGAAAAGAATAGATGAGAGAACGTGAGTGGGCGTCAACGTGGCCTGATGGCTTCCATTTTGTCCTGACTGGTAATGCTATTGCAGCTAAGAGCGCGTCCGTGTGCTCGTCATGACTGATGCTGTGTTATGACATGTGCTATCTGTCTTCATTAGCAAAGAAAAGAGATGGAAATTGACATACGCACACTACTATCAATCACACTAACAACCCAGTAGCTCATTCTTCCTCTTTTTCACAGACACACGTTAAACATTATGACTAGGCTAATTAATTTCACTCATTCGATGGTGGGTTGCGTCCAGCATTTAATTTTTTGAAAGAAAATAAAGGCGGTTTGAAGTAAAAGATCGACAGTTGTTTTATGTGTTTGAACCAATGAAATTACATTCTGAGTGAGACAGAAACAGAAACCATCAACTGCCAAATCACAAACAGGTAGATTGGAGTGATTTGATTTATCACTTGTCAGTTTATCACACCTGGTTAGTGTGTAAAACAGAAACTCAGTAGATAGCATGTGCTGGGTTCCCCTGGACAGCTGTGACGACTGGAACAGAACTAAAAGCTACCTGCTGCATCTGTGCCTCTCGTTCACTTGTCCTCTGCTCTCTCTGCCACCTGTCTCTCTTATACATGTGCCTTCATGATGTGAGAAAGAGAGAGCTCATTACAGTAGACTTTTCTCCGGAGGATGAAGGACTGCTAGTGAGTGTGTATGTGTGTGGGGATCACTTATGGATCCAGCAGAATGAAAACATGAAAGGAAGATGAGAAAAAAGAAATGCTCATGAATAAAGCATGTTGTACATGTGTCTCTGTTTAACCTGTTACGTCGCTTAGCACTGGCTATAAGAGAATGCTGGCAAGAAAGAGAAAGAAAGAAAAGCATACTACAACAAAGTATTATTTGGCATTTTTTAAAGCTGCAGCCCACAAAATGAGACACAGCTAGTGTCACCACTGTGTAATGCTTCACAACTGAACAAATGACTCATATGAGCCGGTTCTTTTGAGTGAATCAATAACATACACTGTGGCCAATGTAGTCAGATTTCCAAAAAGAATGACTCTTATATTGCGTTTCGTTTTAATGAATCAAACAGATACAGCATGACCAGAACAGTCCAACCGATTCATGAACTTTTAACTGCGCTCTAAAAAACAATCATGGGTTAAAAACAACCCAGCGCTTGTGAAATTTGGACAAATCCAGCAACTGGGTTGTTCTGACCCAGCGGTTGGGTTAAATGTTTAACCCAACCTTCTGGGTAGTTTTATTTAACTCAGCTATTGCTTAAAAATGATTATATTTCTTGCTTGAAATGAACCCAAAATAGGTTAGAAATCACAATTTCATTAATATGTTCAATTTATATATATATATTTTAATTTACAACCTACACTCTAAAAAAAAAAACCCTGCTTGGTTTAGCCTGCTGGGTCATTTTATTGGGTTGTTTTTAATATTTTTACCCAGATGCTGGGTAGTTTTGTGCACTCTAAAAAAAAAAGCTGGGTTATTTGTTTTAACTCGAATGCTGGGTTCAGCCTGCTGGGTCATTTAATTGGGTTGCTTTTAATATTTTTATCCAGGTGCTGGGTGGTTTTTCTGGACTCGAAGAAAATGCTGGGTTATTTGTTTTAACCCAAATGCTGGGTTCAGCCTGCTGAGTCATTTTATTGGGTTGTTTTTATTATTTTTACCCAGGTGCTGGGTAGTTTTTCTTTACTCTAAAAAAAATGCTGGGTTATTTGTTTTAACCCAAATGCTGGGTTCAGCCTACTGGGTCATTTTATTGGGTTGTTGTTAATATTTTTACCCAGGTGCTGGGTAGTTTTTCTGCACTCGAAAAAAATGCTGGGTTATTTGTTTTAACCCAAAGGCTGGGTTCAGCCTGCTGGGTCATTTTATTGGGTTGTTTTTAATATTTTTACCCAGGTGCTGGGTAGTTTTTCTTTACTCTAAAAAAAATGCTGGGTTATTTGTTTTAACCCAAATGCTGGGTTCAGCCTGCTGGGTCATTTTATTGGGTTGTTTTTAATATTTTTATCCAGGTGCTGGCTAGTTTTTCTGCACTAAAAAAAATGCTGGGTTATTTGTTTTAACCCAAATGCTGGGTTCAGCTTGCTGGGTCATTTTATTGGGTTGTTTTTTATATTTTGTACCCAGGTGCCGGGTAGTTTTTCTGTAACTAAGCTGCTGGGTCATTTTTAATGGGTCATTAAATATTGTTTTTTTTTTTCCTATCCAACCGCTGGGTTAAGCCTGTCTCCGACAAACATCCCAGCTGCTAAATTACAGTTAGAGCGCAGGCTTTTTGAGTCCTCTTCTCAGCACCGGCTGTGCACCTCTTCAGTGAAATAAAGGTTTGTATACATTTTATTTCATTTATAAAGTGAATAATTTACTCTGCTGTAAATGATTTTATTTTACGCAACACAATATACAGAGACGAGATGTCAGTCAGCTGCGTCAGCAGTGGTTGTTTCGCAGGATGGAAATGCCTTTTGGCCTTGCATAACATAAATTGATTTTATTCGCTATAATACTGAATTTAATTTAATTTGATGTTACTGTTTGGGCAGGCTATGGAGTCAGTCATGGCATCTTTCAGCTACGGGTGAAGCACGAGGCGGCTGTCTGAGGTTCGTATTTCCTCCGATGAACAGCAGCCCATGACCAGCTTAGATTTCGCAAACACACCACACTTTTTCGGTGAAAAGTGATTACTGAGAATGTATTAAATTAAAATACTAGTTTTAAATGTTACATTTTTTATTTCAAAACAGCTTGTTAAACGAGTCAAAATGAATGTAATATTGTAAACTATGCTGTATTTACTCAAATAAATTCAATTTGTCTTATATAACTGTCCATGTGTGTTCCTTCTCAATAATAAATGTTCATCGTTTGATTATTGCTGTTGCCTTATAATTCTGTGTGTGATTTTTAATTTCCAGGCCATTTAAGCTAGCTATATAATAATTTTTAAACAATAGTTGACTTAAATAAAACAACCCAGCACGTTGGGTAAAAACATTTAACCCAACCAGCTGGGTCAAAATAACCCAGCATGTGTTCTGTCCAATATTTATAATATTCCATATTTAATATTCCAGTGCTGGGTTGCCATATAACTCAAGTTGGGTTGTTTTTGACCCAGCATTTTTTGAAGTGTGTTTTGGGTTCATTTTAAGTCAGCCACATAGTATTTTACAGGGTTTTTTTAGGGTTACGATGCTTTAGGAAAAGGTTGGGTTAAACATTTAACCCAATTGCTGGGTCAAAACAACCCATATTTTACCCAGCGTTGGGTTGTATTTAACCCAGAATTTTTTAAAGTGTGAATAATGAACCTTCTTTTAGTCAATCAAAAACATCCCCATCAGATTCCCAAAATTAAGCACTCTTAAAAAAATGACTGAATGAAACATTACATTTTGGTTTAAGTACCATGATTTAATAAATAGCTATGCCCATTTTTGGGACTGAAATTTTGCTTTGAAAAACACATTTCAGACATGAAAAAGCCAAGTCTGTGTAAACATTTTGCAAAAACTATGTCATCATTTCATCATTTCAAAAGTACTAAAAGAATGTTTAATGGAACCATACACAAACATTGCCATCTTCTCTATCTCGCCCTCTCTTTCACACACAGACACGTTCTGACAGCTAGTCCTGTTATTTAAATGCTCCGCAGTCTTTCTGTCCCCTCTGCACCTTCTGGACAAACCAGAGATCCTTCAGGCCTCTGTTGTCCTCTCTCGCTCTCTTTCTATCTCTCTCACTGTCTCACTATCTCTCTCTCTCCCCTCTCTTCTCCCGTCTCCGCTCCATTGCCTTAATGGACTGTCAAGGCAATGATGGACGATGCTTTTCTAATTAGGTTTTCAAGTTTAACCTAGAAAGAGAGAGAGGGAAAGAAAAAGAAAGGGATGAAAAGACAAAAAGGGAGAGCATAAGAAAGAGAGATAAATGAGACAGGTACTACAAGGTGAGCGCAAAAAGTAAAACAAATGATAAATGATCAGAAGAAAAGCTTCAAGGGATTGGGAGTTAAGGTTCAGTTCATCCAAAAATGAAAATTTGTTCACACAGTTCATTTACACTCATTATTTACTCATCCTCATGTCGTTCCAAATCCATATGCTGTTATTATTTCTGCTGAACACATTTTTAAAGAACTCTTACATAGCTTTGCCAGTTCATGGTGGCTGGGAAAACAACACAATCTATATGATTTGAAGCTTATAATAGTTTAATGTGACTAACAGGATTTCAACAGCATGAGGGTGAATAAATAACTGACAGATTTAAGAACAAGCTCATGAAAAATGAAAAGTTTCTTATGTTGTCTAATGTCTTTCTGCATCCTGTTCTCTCTTTGTTCTTTGCAATAATGTATTTGAGACTGTCTTTCTCTAATGGGACCCACAGAATCCACTGGGACAGAACATCAATACAAAAGGGGTTTAAAGACTTCTGGTGAACGAGATGAGAGACAGACATACAGGCAGTCTTTGCTTCTAATTACTTTTAACTTATTAAAGACAATCAACTTATCAGACAGCTCATAACACATAATGTGATGTTAATTAGAAAACAAGGTTCTGCAATTGTTCTAATGTGATTATGACATCCTATCCTAAAGCTAAAAAGCCGGTTTAGACAAAATAAGTGGAGAAAAGACAACGGTTAGATGGTTTCTTGAAAGTTCAGCTGCTTGAGAATTCAGTCACAGCTGTATTCTTTCAGTCTTGGACATATTTGACATAGCTTAGCAGGTGATACCAGAAAACAGGCGATCGCTAACAGGCACAGACCTTGGCTGTCCAAAATTAACTACGAAATCTCATGTTACCCAAACCATTAAACAGCCATTAGTGATGGGTCGAGACTAAACTCACTTTGGGTTACTCTCAGTCACCACATAAGGTCACCTTCTGGGAAACACAACAAAGGGAAATAACACAGGGTCATTCCTAGACATGAGACAACCCATTTCCTCATGTAATTCTACAGGGGTTTTGCACACACACACCATGACCTATGACCTTTTCCTCCCACTGAATACAGTTGGTCTTCAGTATCATCTATGTAAATGTTCAAACAGAAACACCCAGGAGTCCAAGAAACGTTCACAGTCTGCTTCAACAGCAACATCCACATGTTCTGAATTTTCTAGTCTTCTCAAAAGACACGAGGAAATCTTGAATTGCTACAGGGTTCTTGGACAAAGTTTTCTAATGCAAACCCACTAAAAACTGTAAAAAAAAAAAATGTGATTAGGGATGCACTGATATTAAAATTCTATACCATTTTGAATATAAATTAAAAGGCGATGCTTTAGTATAGGGCTTCCCACTATTTCTCACTAGTTGCTGATCAGCATGCCTATTATTAAAATATTGGTAACACTTTATTTTGATAGTCCACTTTAGACATTCTACTAACAGTAAGTAACTTTGCAACTGCATGTCAACTAGTCATTAGAGTATTAGTAGACTGTCTGCTTAACCTTCTAATACTCTTCTAAACTTTGCAAGTATATGTCAACTTATTCTACTAACCCTAAACCTAACCTAACAATCTGCCATGAGAGTTAGTAGACATGTAGTTGCAAATTAATAAGAATTAGTTGACATGCAGTTGCAAAGTTAATTATAGTTAGTAGAATGTCTAAAGTGGACAAAATTAAGCGTAACCAATACCTAAACTTAACTACAAACTTACTAATGATTATTAAGCAGCAAATTAGGAGTTTATTGAGGCAAAAGTCGTAGTTAATGGTTTGTTAATATCGAGAATTGGACCTTAAAATAAAGTGTGACCAATTAAAAATAAAATACTTAGCATTAAAGTCAGCAGTTACAAGAAAAAAATGGTAGATGCTGCCAAATCTAAATCTAATCAACAATTAAAAGCTATACTATGAAATGGCCCTTTGCAAAGAAAGATGTGAAACAATAGAGCAAAAATAGAAATAGTGATTCCCATGGCAAATGACATCACTATGATCTAAAAAAAAAAAAAAAAAAAAAAAAAAAAAAACAACATCAACAAGTTATATTTACCATTTCCTCAGTGTCACACCCTCTTTCATAGCGAGTGCACACTTCTCTTTTTCTACTCTTAACTATGCTTTCTATTTTTTTTAATAGAAGGTGTTTTTTCAAAATGTTTTTTCGCTTGGTCCTTGACTAAACTTTGCTACATCTTTTAGCCACATCTAGTCTTGCTACTGGCCTTAAATGAAACCTTGGATTTCCTGCTTTTCTATAAGAGACACCTGCTCACACAAATCTACAGATTTTCAAATTGTGAATAGTGAATAAAAAAGTATTGCTTTTGTATCAGACCTCTTTATTTAGAAGACAAAATAGTAATGAGGTAGCAGTTTGCTGTAGTCAGACTCATTCTTGTGGTGAAACTGGTAATAATGCTGGACACTGGACTGGTGGGGTCATATCCTCGTTTAATCTGCTACCTTGAGGAGAAATTAGCTGTCATGGAATTCTGCCCTTTCGCCACTTAAACGTCAGCTGAATTTGTCTTGTGTCACTCTGCCTCACAGCAAATGGATTGAATGGACACACTCTGTATCTCTCTGCTAACACACACAAAACTCAACACACATACTTTTCCTTCTTGCCTGCCTCCAGTTTCTGCACACAAAATTAATGAGGGCACTAACAAAAAGGGCAGAGAGAGAGAGATAGAGTCTTATGTAATTCTTTACCCCTTGGAGAGGAAGAAGGAGAATAGGGCCATCTAACACACAGAGAGTATTGACAGTGCACACTGATAAACGAGACCCTCAGAGGAAACCTGTTACAGGATATATGTGCACGCAAGACTGTTACTCTCTTCTTTTTTCTAATTCACAGACACATATATAAGATTGTTCTCTCTATACAAGTTCAACAATAAGAATTTACATTTTTAGCCCTTTACAAATCATCATCTATGTTGATACAGCTAGGTAATGCAACCTTGGTGAGATATTTACATCAGCACAATCGAGCAAAATTTGTAAAACGTTGTTTGTTGAGTCTCCTCCTATACACTAATTCTGACATCATCAACAAAATCATACACAGAAACACACAGGGCATGTTTGGAATGACGTATTACCTACTGTTTTGTAACGAAAGTAGCATGGAATATGTATGGAACAAAATGGAACTTAATGGGATAAACAAACGCATACACTAGAATTCAAAAGTCTGGGGTCAGTAAGAATAAAAAATTCAGCAAAAACAGTAATATTTGAAATATTATTACAATTTAAAATAACTTAGGGCCCTATGATTTCTGCGATGCGGAATCCAGTTATAAAGATATTAAGCCATAAAACGTCTATTTAAATTCTGTGTGTCTTTGTGTTAATGAATGTCACAGACACGCGGTTTTGTTTTCTACTCGTACTGCAGCTCGCATGACACTTGCGGTGATATTAGCGTCTGCCGTCTCACTAAATGAGGACATAAATACATGAACATCTCCAGAATTGCTCTGAGAGTCACTTAGAGAGCATTTTACCATTTCATCTTATACGCACAGATATTTAAAGGTATTCACGACAACCTGTCAAAATAAAAGTTTGGTTTAATGAGAAGACATTGTGGCAGGGATACATTACTACTGTTCAGCAGAATGTACGTAATACTACTACTAAAATGATTAAAACCTTATTTTTAAGTAATACTCATATATTTCTTCAATGTTTTAATTGTAATAGTAAATCCCCTTTATTTGACAAAAAAAAAATTGTTTAATTTTTATTCATTAAAAAATTTAATGAAATTAATGCTTTACGCTTTAATTTTATAACTAGAAAAATGCAAATACACAACACAGAATTTCTGAGAAAAATAAACGTTTCACAAGGCTGTTGTAAGAATAAATGAAACATTGCATGCATTTAAATAATTAGACATGCTAGAACACAGAATTTGGTAACAATAAAACATAAGGTGGGCAAAAATAAAACCTTTCATAGGGCCCTAAACACGTAATTTTTTTAAACTTTTAATAAACTGATGTTAAATTGTTTAAGTTTCATGTTTTTAATTAATTAGACATGCTTTTTGATTAATACAATTTTATTTATCCATTAAAAAGGAGTCCAGAAAAATTAAAACAGAAAAAAACAGAATCCAGAAAAATTAAAACAGAAAAAATGGAATTTGGAAAAAAATAAAACTAATAACTAATATAATACCTAATAACTGTAACATATATTTTAAAATGGAATTTATTTCTGAGATGGCAAAGCTGAATTTTCAGTCACATGATCCTTCAGGAATTATTCTAATATGCTGATTTGGTGTTCAAGAAGCATTTCTTTGAAAACTGGTGAGTTTCTTAATATTTTTGCAGAAACTGAGTTCTTTTCAGGATTCTTTGATGACCAGAAAGTTCAAAAGAAAGCACTGACTACAGATATTTTTTTTATTAATTTAATGCGTCCTTGCTAAATAATACAAATTTTAGTCTAAACATCATCCTATATATATTTAACATCCAGTGTGTCAAACATACTGTAGTATCTTATAATACATGCTTATTTTGTTAATAAAATAAAGTCTGCGGCTATTTGCGCTAAGTGTAAATAGTGATAGATGCTATGTACACTAAGTGCAAATAGCAATACGAGTTTTCTGCTATTTATAATACTTCTTGCAAATAGAGGCACTTACCTGCACCTCAGTATTGTAGTACATTATAAAGAAGTATGCAATAATAACATATTGTGTGTAATTATTGTTTTAATTCAAATTATTAAATGGATGCTGCCTTATTGGGACAATAAGCCCGCCTTACACCTAAAAAAGAAAAAAAGTTTGCCAAAAGCCAGATTTGAACCCGGGTTGATTGCGTGGAAAAGATTACAGCATGCACTTTACCAACTGCACCACTGGAGCTGTTATTATGCGAGCGTCTTTTGCAGTGTTGACTAGCCCAAACACACGTTGGTGGGCAGAGTTACTGTAAAAAGCTTCTGTTAACAAGGCGGGCTATTTGCACTTAGTGCACTCTGTGAAAAATAAATTTCTGTTTGAACGTGAGTGTCCAAATACTCATACAGGTTAACTGTCTAAGACATGTACACAACTCACAACACATTGTTTACTATGATTCTACACATTTAAATGTCAGTGTGTGCACAGCTACAACAGGTAATAAATGAACTTAGTCAGGCTGAAATGACATGTCACACTTCATGATGCTTAGCAGGGTTTAACAAGTATACTAATGTCGGGGAAATCACTAATGAGCAAGAGGAAGAAGCATGCAGTGTTTGCTGACACCAATCCAAGCACACACACAAACACACAATTAATTTTCATCAGGCACATACTGTACTGAATGTCAAATTCTGCTAAGCAGCATTAGCCTGTCATTAGCCGCCCTCACCATCTGATGACCCTCCAAAGGACCGGTCACTGACCGTTTATTGACTGTCTGATGCTACACACAAAAATAGCAGGCGCTGACTAAAATCAACATTTCCGGTCTGACTGACTGGCTTAACATTACCCGCGGGTGTAAGTGCACAAAGGTTTTTTGAGTAGTGCAGTTACAACGCATGCTTCACAGAGAAAAAAACAATTGTTGTAGTTTAATCTACTGCAGGTAAATGTACCCTTTAATGCCACATAAATCAAAAACAAACTGTGGTTGATCAAATGGTCTCCTCCTGTTGTTTTGGTCAGATTGAGCTGCATTGCGGATCATAGTTCATGCCGCAAATCAGAAGTTTGGCTGCACAAAGCTAGCTTGTGATATACTGTAATGATTCAGATCCTTACATGCTGTGTACAAATCCGTAGGTCCAGGTAATGTAAAATATACACGATCATTCTAGGATTTTTAATGTTTTTTTAAAGAATTTTAAAAAGGCCTGCATTTATTTGATCCAAAATACAGCAGTAATACTTTAAAATATTTTTATTATTTAAAATAACCGCTTTCTATTTGAATGTATTTTAAAATCCTGTGATCAAAGCTAAATTTGTTCAAGAAACATTTTTTAAATTATTATTAATATTTAAAAAAATTATTATATTTTTTTCAGGATTCTTTGATGATTTGAATAGAATTTTTGTATGTGTGTGTTTGGGGGGATTTCTGAAGGTTTATGCGCCTGGAGTAACGATGCTAAACATTCAGCTTTGAAATCACAGGAATAAATTACATTTTAAAATGTATTCAAATAGAAAACAGTTATTTTAAATAGTAAAAATATTTTTTAAAAATTACTGTTTTTCCTGTACTTTGGATCAAATAAGCATTTAAGCAGACTTGTTAAGCAGAAGACACATCTTTAAAAAACTATAACAAATCTTACTGTACTGTTTTTTTGTTTGTTTGTTTGGGGGTTTTTTTGGAAGAATCCTAAAAACAGAATCAAGGTCAAAGAATTCAAAAAATTATTAATCAGCACAACAGTTGTTATATTACTGACCCTAAATGTTTGAACAGTAGTGTGCATCAAAATAATTTCAACTGTTCCAGGTTGAAGAACTTTTACAAGAAGTGACAAAGTGACAAGTCAAAATGAAAACCTTAACTTAATCGGCATCCGTGTAATTGCCTGATTCAATTAGTTCAGCTTCATTGGCTTGCTGATACTGACTAATATTGTGCTAATTTCATCTACTGCCCTGTCAAGATAAATATGACTGACATGTGCTGATCTGCGATCAGGTTCATCGTATTACAACTATGATCTAAATGTTCATGTACACAAAGCCATTGCTTATTGGAGATCTGCTTACATTAAGCAGATCAGATGGTTAAACTGATCTGAGGTCAGTTTTCATCTAGAGGAAACCAAACGTGAAACCATTCAAGCACAGCATACAATGCCTGATCTGAGATCTGTTTTCAAGGAAGCTTCTAGAATTTATCCAACAAAGCTGATATGATTTGTTATGGTGGCAATAAACCTTTGCACTTTGAGTAGCAATACAGAGTGTTAAAAGTAAAAAAAAAACTTGTTCAATGGGCCAAGGCCAAACAGTGTCAGAGAAATAAATAGCTAGTTACCAAGTGACTGCTAAGTCCAACTAGATGAAAGAGAGATCTATAACCCTACATTGTTCTGTTATAATGACACCCAGCTCTCAGGCTATAAGACAGGTGGCCTCACTGTTGCAGTCACATTTAACACTCTTGATCTCACATGGGTCAAAGGAGAAAGGTCACCTGATACATGAATACTGAATTTTGGGGGGTGGGAAGCACAGGTGAGGCACTAAATTCTGCTACACTCTTTGCCTGCAGGGTCTGTCTTCAAGTCTTGTATGGAAGCTAACCACAGGATAAAAAATAAGCAAGTTAATTGCAAATTTTTCTCTCACAATTTTAACTTTTTTCTAGCAATTCTGAGTTTATATACTTTCTCAGAATTGCGAGATACAAAGTCACAATTGCAAGTTAACATCTGATCCTTATATTTGATTCATGTAAAAAGATATAAACTCACAACTGTGAGAGGAAAAGTTAGAATTGTGAGACAGAAAATTCAAAATTGCGAAAAAAAATTAACGGTAATACTTTATATATAGGGACCAATTCACACTGTTAACTAGCTATTAGCATGCATATTACTAGCAAATTGGCTGTTTATCAGTACTTATAAAGCACATATTCTGCATGACCATATTCTACATCCCTAATCCTACCCAATACCTAAACTTAACAACTTCCTTACTAACTATAAACAAGCAGCAAATTAGGAGTTTGTTGATGCAAAAGTCTTAGTTAATGGTTTGTTAATAGCGAGAATTGGACCTTAAAAAAAAAAAAGTGTGACCAAATTAACTTTTCATTTTTATTTTTTGTGCGAAACAAAAAAAAAAACTGAATTGTGAGATATAAACTTAGAACTGGTAAATGTAAACTCTGAATTTTAAGAATATAAAATAGAATTCAGAGTTTATATCTGACAATTTTGTTTATATCTTGCAATTCTAAATTCTAAACTCAAAATTGTCAGAAAAAAGTCTGAATTATGGGATAAAAAGTCACAATTAGCTTGAATGAAAAAAGTCTGAATTACGGGATAAAAGTCACAATTAGCAGGAGTTGTAGTTAATGGTTTGTTAATAGCGAGAATTCGACCTTAAAATAAAGTGTGACCAAATACATTTTTTATTTTTATTGTTTTGTGCGAAAAAAACAAACAAACAAAAAAAGAACAGAATTGTGAGATATAAACTTAGAACTGGTTGATGTAAATTTTGTTTATATCTCATTTGGAATTCTAAATTCTAAACTCTGAGAAAAATTGTGAAAAAAAAGTCTGAATTACGGGAAAAAGTCACAATTACCTTTTTTATTTTTTATCCCATGGTGGAAACAAGCTTCCATATTCTTTCCACATGGGCTAGTTATATATACACATTCATACAGGGAATTTTAGTGTCTGTCTGCTCAACAATTCCAACAATTCTGCTGTTCTAATCTTATCAAAATGCAACACAAAGCTGACAAAATAAACAGGGACGTGTGAGGGGTCAAGGGTCAGGATAGCCCTCTGTGTGTTCATGAACACGCTGACTTCTACACCAAATTCCCCTCTTTGGCAAGAAATAAAATCAATCAGCAAAAAGCTGCTTCAAATTCATTTTAAAATGAGCTCAATTAATCAACAGCATCTGGACTTTTGATTAACAAAGAACATGTGCATTCACTTTGTAGACTACATGCTGTCTTGTGTAGCATAATAAGCTTGCTGTCTCATATCCTTTTGCCCTTTCAGGAATAAACATTAGTCCAAACTGACACTGATATTGTACATACACTGTACTAGTCATAGCATGCCAAGTATTGACTGATTCTGAGCCATCAGTGACTGTCCCCTGGATCAATATGCATTGCAGCTACGACTATACAATGTGTGTGTGTGTACACATGAGTATTGAGCAACCATCTTTTGGTGTATCAACGTGCGACTTCAGCAACTTTTCTCAGAAAATCTACTCTACTTAATACATAAATAAAGTAATATAGGGATGGTTTTTCCTCTAAATCCTACCTTGGCTCGAATCTGACCAGAAGTGGACACTTTTCGGATGAGTTTGTGCGAGGTCTCCTCGGGCTCCGCGTCACTGTCCGACGATTCGTCACCCGCCTCGGCTTGAGGGTCTGAAGAGGTCAGGGACTCCCGGGGCTCCCGGACATAAAGGACATTTGGATTGAGCTTCGAGGCCATGACTGTGCAGGGGACCGGATTTTCACAACGCTCGTCTCCTTCTTTGTGCCAAGTCAGCTCTGAAAAAGAGAAAACATTGCTCAAAGGCAGCTAACGGTATTGATTCCCAAAGACGCTTCTTCTGCTTTCATTTTAAAGCCCTATGACGCTCTGTGAAGTACAGCGTTCATAGCAAATTCAGTTCCTTTATTTTGATTGTGCTGAGCATTGAGGCCCACAAAAGAAACCAGTGCACAAACCAAAAGACAGTTGACAACAACAACAGGGGATTATTTTGTCTATTGCACAACAGCATTAAGGGCCATAGAGGGGAAAAAAAAGGGATTTTGAGGTGATAAAAAGGAGAAATCTTTTAAAACAAGATCTTGTGATCTTAGTTTTCATGTTGGTTTCATGCAAAAAAAAGTGATGTAACAAACAAGGAAAAGTACTAAAATACTTAGACTTTGAATATAGGTCTACACAAATTACTTTTCCTTTCAAACTACCTAAATCTTTGTTTAAAGGGGTTCTCTCTATGTTACAGTTTTCTCTTCACATCCCAACAAAAAGCCTTCCTGCAAATATATATATATATATATATATATATATATATATATATATATATATATATAGTTAAGGTCAAAAGTTTACATACACCATGCAAAATGTTATTTTACCAAAATAAGAGGGACCATATAAAATGCGTGTTATTTTTTTATTTAGTACTGACCTGAATAAGATATTTCACATAAAAGATGAAAGAAAAACCCTTCAGGTCCCACAAATTCTTTTGTTTTTCAGCATTTTTCTGTATTTGAACCCTTTCCAACAATGACTCTATGATTCTGAGATCCATCTTTTCACACTGAGGACAACTGAGGGACTCGTATGCAACTATTACAGAAGGTTCAAACGCTCACTGATGCTTCAGAAGGAAGCACGATGCATTAAAATCTGGGGGTGAAAACTTTTTGAAAAAAAAAAAAAAAAGCACACATCTTCATTCTCTTCAAAAGTTTACACCCATGTCTCTTAATGCATCGCGTTTCCTTTTGAAGCATCAGTGAGCGTTTGAACCGTCAGTAACAGTTGCTATGAGTCCCTCAGTTGGACCTCAAAATCATACAGTCATTGTTGGAAAGGGTTCAAATACACAAAAATGAATGTTTGGTATATGCATTTTGTATGATCCCTCTTATTTTGGTAAAATAATTAACACTTTGCAGATTCTGCAAGGTGCATGTAAACTTTTGACTTCGAAACTTTGACGCCATCAGACCTTTTTTTTTTTTTAACCTTAAGCCTCACAAAACCACATATCCAAATGAATTTGAATTCATAGACTGAAAACATATTCATCCCAGAAAAAGCATGCGGGTCATTTTTTATGACTTGCTTTTTGCATAACAATAGATTCGGACAAAATAATGAGCGACACGCCATTGACCCTTATGCAGACGGTGAAGCCCATTAGCGCTCAGAATCGATACAAACCCATCTGACATAATCCACAGACGGTCGCTGTCAGGGCTTTGAGAGATACATGAACTCGCTGACTGTTGCGCCTGTGTTCACAGCTGCGCATTCGTTGCGCTCACAATCATTCGATTCGGCGACACTCCGTTATCACCTTTCTCGCTGTTAATCTAATTAAATCGCCTCTTGCCCCAAAATACTGCCTTAACGCGTCTCCACAGACAAAACGCTACGCTTCTGCATCGGACTTCACTTAATGGCACACATCTCCAGTAAACATGAAATAACTACCTGTTATGATGTCGCGCGTCGTTTGTCTACGTGTGAAAAAACGAGCCAGTCGCTTTGCAGAGCAATAAAGAGACGTTTAAATGTATAACTGTTAATGCCGTGGCTAATATTTAAACGCAGGCGTCTAATGGGCTTTCGGATTTGAGGAGATTATATTTACACAGATATCTCTGACTCAGTAGCACCAGCTGTGTTCTCATGTCTTTCAAAGCAAAAACAGCCGTGTTGTAGGCAGCATTATCGCTGTACATACACAATTTAGCGATCTCTGGAGAGCGGCGTTCTCCGGCTTCGTCATTTTAATAAAACCGTTAACGGTTTGATTCATTGAATGCTCGCGGCGTTCGGCCATCACTTTCTGAATTGACAAATAGACTCAGCTGTCACTTTCGCGCATGATTCCGTCTGCGGCGGTTGTACCGACTATATGAAAAGCTGGACGTGGATGTGGTGTTTTACCTCTATGGTGCGTTGTCGGTTCCCGCTGACCCTCGTGTGTGTGTTCTTGTTGCTCTCGGTGGGCTCGGTTAGATACTGTCAAATCTGCTCCTGTCGCGCACATACGCGCGTCTACGCATAGCATCGGATAAGATTTGAATCGAATGGGAGGGGTGGACTACAGCGAGAGAGAGCGTCCGTGTGTCAGCACATCTGGATGGCCTGACAACAGATATCTAAGAAATGTTCGAGAGATTAATCCATTACCTATTATCGTTTTACTGCAGTTCTCGATGCAGATATATTATGCTTTACACTACCGCTTCTGCAACTTCAGACTGGAGGGTGTTTTTTTAGGAAGGGAAATCTTCGCTGAGGAAATATGTGACTTGTTGCTACATGTCGAGCTGTTTGACAACCTTCTGACCATTGAGGAGGTCACTTGGGAAACGATGGAGTCAATTATGACAGCATCACTGGACAAAAGGTCTAGTGTGCTATCAAGAATCTTGATATACCTTTTTCTATGAGAAGAAACGCATATTTCATTTCTAAAATAAATTGGATACTGGTTCTCAGTGGGTTTTCTTTACAAAATAGACGCTGTAATGGAGGACATGTCAAAATAATGCAGTTAACTTGCACACTTTAGCATACTAAACGTCTTTTTTTTTTTTTTTTTTTTTTTTTTTTTTTGGTGTGGCAGGAAGTGCCAGAGAGAAGAGACTAGTTACACCAATGGCTTTTGCTGTGCAATATAGCCTTAAACTCAATCTAAGCATAAGCTTCACTCTTCACAAACCAATCCATTAAAACTACATCATAACTCATCTAAATCCCACTGTAGAAGATCATTAAACACTTGTATCACTCTCCATTTTCTCATTTTGTTCCAAAATTAAATCATGATTTTTTAAAATTATATTATTATTATTTTTTATATTTAATCTACAGATCCAGTTTCCTTTCTAGATTGCATGATGTGAACCAGAAATCCCTTGGCTATTTTCAGTTTATGCCAAAAAAAAAAAAAAAAAAAGTTGAACATGAATGGATGATATAAATGTCTCAGAATATAAATGCACTGATACATGCCGTTCTGAGACCAGTTTTAATTTGCTTTTATGATATTTTATTAAAATGAGGAGGAACTCTCTTAACTGCTGTTCTCTCCCTGACTTCACTTGTATGATTTCATACATAACCACTGAAATTAACTACAGCGTTAATTTTAGGTTCCTTTTGTACTATAATTCTTGTTTTGCATCTACATTCACATTAATGAGCTCTAATGGCTATTAGCTCCTGGGCATTTCATATCCACAATACCGTAGATGCTAATTCTCTGTCATTAGAATGATATGAAATTGCAACAAATTGAAGTGCTTTTATATTCAATACACACCTAAGTGGCATCTAACTGCCGGCCTGAGTCCATTTACATTGGCCTGATGCAGCAACTATATACAAACCATGGACTTAAACATTATTTTTTATTAAAACTCAGGTATGGATATAAATAAAGAAGAATAAATAAGCCACTATCTAGTAGCAATAATTATTTCCTTAAATTTGACTGTGAATGAATTTATATTCACTAAAATCAATCAATATTTTACTGTTCTTCTGGATGGCTAATACCAGTAGGCTATATGTATCCAGAAAATATGTTATTGCTGAGGTATTATAAATTGAATGGTCAAGTCAATATCATGTATTTTCCACATGTAAAAATAAAAAGAGCCCTTCCTTCCTTATATAAGAAAATCAGTTCTTTGAAAGGTATAATAAAAAGAGAAGTCAGTGCATACTGACATTGAAACTGCAGTGTGTACATTTTGTGTTTAACTTCCCTTCCTAAACGTAATTTATCACGTATTTTCTAATTAATCTCAAATTTCCAATTAACAAACGCTTCAATTATGTCATATTGTCTAATTCTTAAAGTATGTATAAAGTTGTTTGTGAGTAATAGGGGACACCCCCAGCCCACAGACTATCGGCAGAGTCATTATTTTGGATGTAGTTTTCTGCTGCCACCTAGCGATACACTTTAAAACACACTGTCTGTCTGACGCTACGGGTCCCAATTAAATAATCATCAAGGTCACTGAATAATTATATTCTGCTTCGAAGCATTACAACACCACATCCAGCGTATTTAATTAGTTTGCCCCACATCTAAAAACTATCTATAGTTCTAGTTTAAGTAGGGTTGTAGCTATGCACTCGTCCAGTGAACACTCAAGAACTGGTATGAAATCAAAGAGATTTATAAGTCTCGATGTTTCAGAAAACCTCAGAATCCGGAGCTCGCGGAGAAAGACTTTCGTGATCTCCGGGAAGCTTTCGTTCCCCTCGAGGTACGTCATTCTTCACGTGTCCACGCGCATTTAAACCACTGCAGAGCCATAACAGCCTACCTGCCGTGCGCAAGCAGAGACACGTACAGGGAGTGGTGATTCAGATTTCACTTCTAGATTTGTTTTCATTTGAGATAATGGCCAAAAAAACAAAACAAAACAACAACAAAAACAAAATCCTGTCCTGTTGGTTGCTTACAGAACGGGCAATCATCATGTAAAAGAACTGTTCCTTGGTTTATCGGTTGCCATGAGAACGCGTCCAGTAAGATGTTTGCCTCCAAGTTTGCCTCAGTGAGCTGAGGAACAGATGGATGGATGGAACCTTAGAAGAACAGAACGATAGAACGATAGAACGATAGATAGATAGATAGATAGATAGATAGATAGATAGATAGATAGATAGATAGACAGACAGATAGATAGACGGATGGACAGATAGACAGATAGATAGAAGGATAGATGGAAATATAGATAGATAGATAGATAGATAGATAGATAGACAGACAGACAGACAGACAGATAGATAGACAGAAGGATAGATGGAAATATAGATAGATAGATAGATAGATAGATAGATAGATAGATAGATAGATAGATAGACAGAAGGATAGATAGAAATATAGATGGATGGATGGACAGATAGACAAACAGATAGACAGATAGACAGACAGACAGACAGAGAGAAGGATAGATAGAAATATAGATAGATGGATGGACAGATAGACAGTCAGATAGATAGATAGATAGATAGATAGATAGACAGACACAGACAGAAGGATAGATAGATAGATAGATAGATAGATAGATAGATAGATAGATAGATAGATAGATAGATAGATAGGTAGATAGATAGATAGATAGATAGACAGACAGACAGACAGATAGACAGAAGGATAGATAGAAATATAGATAGATGGATGGACAGAAAGACAGTCAGATAGATAGATAGATAGATAGATAGATAGACAGACAGAAGGATAGATAGAAATATAGATGGATGGATGGACAGATAGACAAACAGATAGATAGATAGACAGACAGACAGACAGAGAGAAGGACAGATAGAAATATAGATAGATGGATGGACAGATAGACAGTCAGACAGTCAGATAGACAGATAGATAGATAGATAGATAGATAGACAGACAGACAGACAGATAGACAGACAGACAGACAGAAGGATAGATAGAAATATAGATAGATGGATGGACAGAAAGACAGTCAGATAGATAGATAGATAGATAGATAGACAGATGATAGATAGATAGATAGATAGATAGATAGATAGATAGATAGATAGATAGATAGACACAGACAGAAGGATAGATAGATAGATAGGTAGATAGATAGATAGATAGATAGACAGACAAACAGACAGATAGACAGAAGGATAGATAGAAATATAGATAGATGGATGGACAGAAAGACAGACAGACAGACAGATAGATAGATAGATAGATAGATAGATAGATAGATAGATAGATAGATAGATAGACAGATAGATAGAAGATAGACGGACGGACAGACAGACAGACAGATAGATAGATAGATAGATAGATAGATAGATAGATAGATAGATAGATAGATAGATAGACGGACGGACGGACGGACGGACGGACAGATAGATAGATAGATAGATGGATAGATAGATAGACAGACAAACAGACAGACAGAACAACAGATAGATAGACTGATTTAATCCATTCCTATTCACTGCCATGTACGTCATTCTCATTTGAACCAGACCATGAAACACCGGGAGCCTCTCTTTGATCTTCAGTGAATGAGGCGGGTTTGTTTGTGTATCCTTGATACAAATGTGATTACACATGTAGCCTGCAATTACTGACACAGACACGTTTGTACCATGCAGATTCCCAGTAATATATGCATCTCTTTACTGTTTTTGTCTATTGTTTTTTTTTTTTTTTTTTTGTATAGCTTCACAAGGTTGGTGTAAATAAATATTTAAATTGCGTGGATTTCTGTCTCAAAGGGACTGAATACTAATCATGCAAAAGAGCACAACTGGAACAGGATTATAATTTTAACAGCAGTGCACAGGGGAAGTGTGCAAGCAGAAACCGCTAATTGGTTCAACAGTTGAGGAATATTATCTAAAGATCAGTGAATCATTTAGAACAATCCCAGTGGACTCCTCAACAGAGTGAACAACAGCCATTGCCCTTTTGCATTGACTAGAGATCAGCTTTGCCATTTCTTCAGTAATTGTAGGATAAAGACGAGGCTAAGGGTGCTGATTCCAGAGCAAACTAACAAGTGGTAGTAGCTTGAGCTGTTTTAGAGAATTAATAGCAGAGCACTCTGATAGAAGCTGTTGTGAAAACTAATGAGAAAATATGAAAACAAAAGGACTTCCAAATGGGGGAACCACAAAGCAGAATGTTCCTGAAATGTTATACTCAAAGAAAACCAAATGATGGCTTAATGGAAGACATTCTATCTAGAATCAGTTAAAAAATATGCATGCAGGCTTATCAATGGATGATGCAAAGTTCTGCAATATTTGTATTATTTTTTATAATAAATCAATGATTTGGATAAAAATTCTAAATTCAAAAAATATTTGGATAATGATAAATTATTAACATGACAAGATGAAATCATGATAACTGCTTTAAAATAAAAAAAGGAATTTTAAAATCCTAAGCCCTGCTACCTTCTTTCTGGCTGGCCTTTGCCTCATCTGACCTGGTATCTTCACACAGCTCGTGCTTTCCTCTCTCATGTTCACACATGCCATAAATACACAAACGCCCGAACCCCTGCTGTCTCCTTCTTAGGGTTAATATGAAATGACATGTTCTCATCAGTCAGAGAGGCTGTGGATGAAAGCTATGGAAAAGTCTATCCTGAGTGGATGCTAACACTTGTCTCTGACCCCCTTTGGGATTACTCTTCACACATAGGCACCTGCTGCTCACGCAAGCCAGCCAGACCCCCACTGGGCATGAGTTAACTGCCACAGACTAATCCCCCATCGAGTGAAGAAGAGATCTTGACAAAAGTGAGAGAGAGATTGGACAGAAAAAGAAAGAAGTGGAGTGATAAACAGCAATCTGTGCCTGTAGGTGTAGCACTGCCATTATAAGATGGAAAAACTGACCCAGTTAGACCCACGGTATCACCAGCTTCAGCTGAAGGCAGATATTAATGTAGGCATCACTCACACACAGGAGTAGTATTTAAAATAGCATGAAACGGAAATTCACAATATAATGTCTATTATAGATCTCATGGTTTTGTTTTTCTTGAACTTCATATTGACTGCATCTGTTGACCTCAAAATGTCATAACTGGACCTTCCGGTAAAAATTACAGACTTCTCGCTATGACAAATGCAAATGCACTATCATTTAGTCTGCTTAAACCACATCCCTGCAAGCTTGCATTCATCTGCCTCCACATCTCAAAATCCAATCAACAAGTGATCGATAGAATCAAGTCCCAGTCTTCCGTGTTTTCTTTCTCGATCATCCGTTACACATTGATGTACGTCAAAGTATAGAAAAAAGACCCGTCACTACTTCTGTTTAATCTCAACTTGTTTAAGGTCAGGCATGTAAATCGTCCTTGAGGTCAAAGGTTTTTCTCATTACGTGAAATTGAATTAAATCCACATCCTCGCTCTCAGTCTGTCTGCCCGCACACTCGCTTTTCTCTGAAACAGGAAACGATTATAGTTTGACACATGGAGATGGAGGAAAAATGAAGGTAAAGGGATACAAATAAGGAGAAATTAGGAGGGAAAAAAAGGTCGAGCCTCTATCTAGCAAACTGTCACCTTCTGAAGATGATGGCTGGTGAAAAGCCTAAGTGGAAACAGCTTTCCAGCTTGCTTTCTAGCTTTCTCGCATGTGACATTTTAGACAAATTTCACCTAGGCTTACTCCATAACTCATCCATAAATCAATATGCACTACAATTAACCGCTATTATTCACTCAATACACCATTACAAACCTCTAAATTGCAGCATTTTGTGGCAACTAAGTTAAATTATGGCATTTTGTAGTCAATTCTTATGTAATTGAACTTTCTACTAATCAGTTTTCAGCAGTTTTGCATCACAAACTCCAAACCATAACGCTGATTATTATAATCTGATGAAAATGATAGTGTTATTGTTTAGTGCAGTGTAATAATAAAACAGAAAGTGCAAAATTGATTGAGAAAAAAAATTTACAGTACAAAAATAAAACAACACGTATATACGTATAAAATGTATAAATCACTCAGTTGTAAAGTAAAACTGTCTTTGACTGACACCAGCAGGTAAAAGTTACAGCGGGAGTTCTGCATCTTTCTCACATTTTTTTAACAGACCCCCTAATGTGTGTGGTGGGTTTGGTGGGGGGTAACTGAGAATGAATAGGGGAAAGCATGTGAGAGGAGGCATATGTAGGAGGATATGACTGGTTATGATCGGATGTGATCGGTTCATATGACAAATCTCGCCTCTTGGGTTCATGTGGGTTCCACATTTGCAAATCAGTCTGAATGAACAATATAGTGGCGTTAATGGAAAAACTGATTAAACTTAGAACTTGCACACTTACATCACACACTGTCAGGTCAAAATCAATGCTAAAATGGCCTGAAAACATGATCTGTGGGTTTTGTAATAAGCAATCAGTTTGTTGAAATTAAAGGTACATCAGGTACTGTGTCAGTGCCCAGTGTTTACTGAGCTCTGATGACTGATGATACAAAAATAAGTTTATTACGAAAAAGAACAGCTGAACATCAGTTCATAAATAAAAAATAGAATTGTTTAAATAAAAGATATTGTTAAAATTGTTACTGCCTTGAGTTATTAAATGCTTAAAAACACTTAACTGATGAGATTTATACTTGGTTTTAATAAACAGAATAACCTATTAATTACATTGTTAATGTTAAAATACAATATCAATTTTTATTCTAGTTATGTAAGTAATGTTTATTTACCAAGAAAATGTGACTAGGACATGAATTCACATTTAACTTTAAAAAAAAGTAAGGACTTTGCCTCCTCACTTGATGAAACGAATGAATGAATGAATATATATATACACACACACACACACACACACACACACACAGTTGAAGTCAAAAGTTTACATACACCTTGCAGAATCTGCAAAATGTTCATTATTTTACCAAAATAAGAGAGATCATACAAAAGGCATGTTATTTTTTATTTAGCACTGACCTGAGATATTTTACATAAAATAAATTTACATATAGTCCACAAGAGAAAATAGTAGTTGAATTTATAAAAATTACCCTGTTCAAAAGTTTACATACACTTGATTCTTAATACTGTGTTGTTACCTGAATTATCCATAGCTGTGTTTTTTTGTTTAGTGATAGTTGTTCATGGGTCCCTTGTTTGTCCTGAACAGTTAAACTGGCTGCTGTTCTTCAGAAAAATTCTTCACATCCCACAAATTCTTTGGTTTTTCAGCATTTTTGTATAATTTAACCCTTTCCAACAATAACTGTATGATTTTGAGATCCATCTTTTCACACTGAGGACAACTGAGGGACTCATATGCAACCATTACAGAAGGTTCAAACGCTCACTGATACTTCAGAAGGAAAAACGATGCATTAAGAGTCAGGGGTGTAAACTTTTGAACAAAATGAAGATGTGTACATCTTTCTTATTTTGCCTAAATATCATATTTTTTTCATTTAGTACCGCCCTTCAGAAACTACAGAAGATACTTACATGTTTTCCAGAAGACAAAATAAGTTAAAGATCTTCAAATTCAAAAGTTTTCACCCCCCGGCTCTTAATACATTTTGTTTCTTTCTGAAGCATCAGTGAGCCTTTGAACCTTTTGTAATAGTTGCATCAGTTGTCCTCAGTGTGAAAAGATGGAGCTTAAAATCATACATTCATTGTTGGAAAGGGTTCAAATACACAAAAATGCTAATTAAAAAAAAAAAAAAAAAAAAACTAAAATAAAGTGTGGGACCTGAAGGATTTTTTTGAAAAACAGCAGGCAGTTTAACTGTTCAGGACAAACAAGGAACTCATGAACAACTCTCACTAAAAAAAACCCAAAACACAGCCGTGGATCATTCAGGTAACAACATATCATTAAGAATCAAGTGTATGTAAACTTTTGAATGGGGTTATTTTTTATAAATTTAACTATTATTCTCTTATGTGGACTATATGTTACGTCTTTTATGTGAAATATCTTATTCAGATCAATACTAAGTAACATGCATTTTGTATGATCCCTCTTATTTCGGAAAAAAATTAACATTTTGCAGATTCTGCAAGGTGTGTATATATATGCCTATTTAGTACTTTTTTATGAATCGTCACACATTTGTTAGAGTCTACTAAAGGTCATAATAGGCTGCAATTATAGCACCTCACACAAATCCAGCTGGCGCAGGTACCTCTTACTATGCTAAAATGATTCTCACTTACGATTTTGAGCATTAAATCCTAGACCATGAGTGCTATGTCTTTGCTTTTACTTTGTGGTGGTGTAGTTTGCTCCACCCACTGAAAAGACACACAGCAGTGTCATTAAGACAGGCAGCAGAAAGAAGCCTGAAAGAAGCAGAGTGCTGCATTAAAGAGGCGCTCTCACTAGAGACTGAAAACAGTTTTAAATTGGAGAGGGCTGCAACTGAGAAAATCACAGTAAATAAAAACTTCATACTGAGAGTGTTTAAGCTGCTGCTGTCAAACACACAGTGAATAGAAGCACACTGGCTTGCTCACAGTGGATAAATACATCTGATGAGGCAGTTACATGCACACACATACTCACGCACACAATGCTACAGCATCTGCTGACGAGCAAGTTCCAGCGTTTGGGAAGCGTCAGCAGGTTTTTGCGCGGTCGACGTGAGTTCAGTAATAGTCTTCTCAGCTGAATGGAGGAATTGCAGTGCATTTATTTAATCATCAATACAACATCTCAGGACAACTTAAGCACCAGATTGACATGCACTTGTTCATTTAGAGAGCGAATGGATCTTGGTTATAGCTGCTTACATGTAAAAAGATAAACAAAGCTGAGAAACATACTAGGACTTAACACTGTATTAAATAAGTGGATTTTAATAAAAAGGGTCTGTGTTTATTCAGCTAAGAGTTGTTGTATAACATCATTTCCAATTGACACATGCATCAAAAACAAGTCGTGCAAACACATGGATGTGATACTGCAGGAATGTGTTGGAGATTACTGTTGTAACAGTGCATACATACTTGTGAGAAAGGTATGAGAGAGTGATGATGTAATAGCTTACCCACAATGCTGCGCGGAGAAGATGAATGGGGGAGTGAGAGTGAAGGTGATTGGTGGAAGCTCCCATCAATGAATAGCCATTGCAGGGCCAATGCTCATCCAACGTTGAGACTTATTGTAATTCTGATCACGGCTACTTATTCATAAGATTGTCTGTCAGGGAAAATGCAATGAAAAAAACAAAAAAAAAAACAGCATTCCTCTAAACAGTTCAGAGCCCTCCCTTCTCTCTGTGTGTCTCTATTTCAGTACACAAACAAAAACCAATTTCAGTGCATTGTTCGTTTGAACCTGTACAGTTTTTTTTTCCTTGTCCAGTTTTTGTTTTGCACAGGTGTCAGAAAATCCCCAAGTGTCACAGCAGGTAAAACCTGTGTGCTATCTACAGCTACAAAAACTAATTCTAATGATCATCTGCCAGTATTTGCTATAGCAGATGCACAATTCAATGAAATGTGACTTTCTAAAAATAAACAGCCTTGTAAGACATCTGCTGTTGGAGTATTTGACAGTGTCCTCATAGTGGGAGACGCACGCACCACTGAACACTCACCCAGCTCTTGAATGAAACACGCTTACACCTTTCACCACTTCAATACATTTTAAAAACAAACAAACAAACAAAAAAATCTGATTCGATATATTACATAATTATCACGATTCTAATTCTTCCTCAGGATTTTCGGGTACAAACATCTTGCGTAATATCACGTAAAAGACACATGAAAGTCATAAGAGGGAGACGTGAGATGGAACAATAGAGACTTAGTAGACTTATTTGGATACCTAAAACAAGTGACAGCGGTGCTCTGGCTTTGTGTGAGCAGGAGAGTTTGGCGTGGTCGGGAATCTTGAAGAAAAGAGGAAGAAAGAGTCGTGTTGTTTTGCGCAAAGCGGCAGTGGCTGCCGGCGACCTTGGGTCCGGTACCGGGGGAACGACACAGTGAGATGTGCTTGTCTCTTGAACCTTATAGTTGGATTCGTGTTGTCTGAACGTGTTTTATTATTAATATTCTGTCCACAGCATCTCTGATTCACAGACTCGATCATGACTGTTGTGAGGACTCTTGACGTCAGAGGGGAGAATCATCGGTGAGGTCCAATGGGGGGAATATCAAGCGAGGCAGAGCTATCGTCCTACCAACAGTATTAGCCATGCTAACCGACGAGCACCTCGCCTTTCCACAGGACTTAACCCGCCAAAGATGACGAGTTTACTCAACTGCGTGAAACAAAGGGCATTTTAGTTCTTCTTTTATGTTGTTCTCCGTCTCTTTCTGGGTCCTCCATCTCCCCTCTCATCTCCATCTCCTCTCGTATGACAGGCACGGACTGCGCGCAAGCTCGGGGGAGAAAAAGGCATTGCAGCTTCATGGCACTGAGGTACCGTCTGCTGATGCGCACTTGCGCTTTCTTTTGTGAGAAAATGCCTTAGTTAAACGTGTCATTAAATTGCGATGATTGTTTCTTGATTGTTTGAACAAATTGCCGGAGGGTTGATCTCTCCGAGTCCTTTGCAGTCTTTTCTTGGTCAGTTTATATATAGCCAGGTCTCTGAGGTGGAAATTTATGAATGAATGAGTTAAAATGTGTCTGCGTCTATGGCGTCAGGCAAAAGCGCATCATTGTGGATTCTGGAAGCATACACACGATGCCTTCATAAGAGACCCGTGCACTGAGGTGGCGCGTCTTATTTTTAGACAATTACTAAAAATAGAAACAAAGTGAAGTGCGTGCGTTTTGTCGGGACCGCTGCTTGATTAATAGCCTTTTGGCGACGAAATGCACATGCAGCAGTAAACTAAGCGAAATCGTTGTATATTTACAGCCCGTCTGGATGCAATTTGGAACATTGTTTTGCTGCTTCAAAACGTGCTTATTAAGTGCTCAGCGACTGTTCAGTTTCCAATTAACCACAAATCAACACTTTGCCAGCTATGATGATGAAATCTGAAAATTCTAGCTAATGACAAAATTTGTAAACACATACCCTACTTAGCCTAATAATTTAATTCTTGACTGCCTAAGAATAAGAGACTGTTTCATCAGGTTTCGGGGGCTTCAGGCATATTTCTTTTGACAGATATCCTATTCCCACTGCCTTTCCACTGACATACACATTCTCTCTTATCTTCACTACCGCACCCCTCTCTCTCTCTCTCTCTCTCTCTCTCTCTCTTTCACCCCCCCTACCTCCCCCAACCATCAGCTATGATTCACTCTCTTGCAGCAGCAATGAGCAACCAACTTCAAAACACCTCTTCCCTCTCCACGGCGGGCACGTGGAATCTCCTGGATGTGCGGAACTCGTCACCGGTGCGAACGGCAGAGCTGAGGCCGCTTCCCGTTAGCCCGTGGGACATTGCGCTGTGTGTGACGGGCACGCTCATCTCCTGCGAGAATGCAATCGTGATCGCCATCCTCTTCTACACGCCCACCTTGAGAGCCCCCATGTTCATTCTGATAGGGAGCCTCGCGTTTGCGGACCTGCTCGCAGGACTCGGCCTCATTCTCAACTTTGTCTTCATCTATATGCTGAACACGGAGTTTGTGACTCTGATCTCCGTCGGCTTGCTGATCGCCGCCTTCTCCGCGTCCGTGCTCAACATCTTGGCCATCACGGTGGATCGTTACCTGTCCCTCTACAACGCTCTGACCTACCACACGGAGCGCACGGTGACATTCACCTATGTCATGGTGGTTCTCATTTGGCTGGTGTGCATCACCCTGGGCCTACTGCCAGTGCTCGGCTGGAACTGCCTCCGAGACGAGGCCAGCTGCAGTATCTGCCGGCCGGTCACCAAAAACAATGCCGTGGTGCTCGCTGTGACGTTCTTGCTGGTGTTTGCCCTCATGATGCAGCTTTACCTACAGATCTGTAAGATTGCCTTCCGCCACGCGCAACAAATCGCTGTTCAGCACCAGTTCATGGCCATTTCCACCACGAAAGGCGTATCTACGCTCTCCGTCATCCTCTGCACCTTTGCCGCATGTTGGATGCCCTTCGCCATGTATTCGATTGTGGCAGACTCCAGCTACCCGATGATCTACACGTATGCAACCGTGCTGCCGGCGACATGCAACTCGGTCATAAACCCAATCATATACGCTTACAGAAATCCGGACATCCAGAAATCCCTGTGGCTAGCCTGCTGCGGATGCGTGCCGTCCAACTTCTCCTTGCGGCCAAGGACATCGAGCGATGTATAGGTCGGACTCACGTAATTAGTTTGTACTGTGTCGGTGTTAATGATATGATGTCCTCCCTTGGTGGGATCCCAAACGTTGCTGGTGTTCCAATCCGAGATGTCAACCTGCAATGTATAATTAGATGTCTTTAACGCATAGTAGACCTCTATGCACAAAATTTCAAATTATACCAGATGTGAGAACAGAACAATCAAAATATTATGAGATACACAGTACAGGCCCAGTGACACAAAAAAATACCATTACAGCAAAAATGATTACAAAACGTGTAAAGATAGCTTTCGTATACACGTTCAAGTTCTTTCAGCACCACGGACAGCGGCAGGTACAATGAGGCTATTCCCTACCCACCTCTAACACTTAAATCGGTGTTCACTTAAAAATGTATGAATGACAGAGAGAAAACACGGTCCCGCGAGCGAAAATTATAGCGCTTCTGGCATCTGTCGCTTTACAGCCAATTTTATCAAATCACTTTTTCAGAAACCAGAAAAAAATGCCCTCTTTTCATTTTAACATGATTTGTTTCTACACATCATTGGCAGTGAAATTTCATAAATTTAAAAATCCCTGGGAAAAGCCAATTTGTTTAGACATGCTGAATTGGTTTATTGTCTAACGTCCCTAATGACAGTGAAATATCTTCCGCCACGAAGTTGTAAATCAAATCAAATTTTCACACATTTTTGGTCTCCGCAATCCACCGAGCACACGTTTCGGTTTCGCTGCGAAACGGCGGGGTTAATGAAGGTCTGAGCATGAAATGAGGTGTCAGCCACAACGTTTTTAATTCGACGTCAGGCAACATCTTTGCAAAAGGCCAACTGAGACATGAACGCTTAAATAAGACAAGCGCTTCTGGGTCTGTACAGAAAAATGATCCCGGTGATTATCAGATATAATTGAGTGTGTAGACTGTACAATTAGTCCGTCAGATCAGGGATCAATGTTAGGGGCAGGCTTGTGTGTAAATAGATCTGCATGAAGGCCTATTAAAAGATCAGATAACTAGGCCAAAAAGGGACAGAAGGGACTTCAGTTAAGATTCAGCCAAAAGGACTTTGAAATAGCATGTGGGATTTAAAAAACATCATTAAATCTGCCGAATTGGGTTTATATTATTCTATACAACCAAAAAAAAAAAAAAAGCCACATAAGAAACTCAAAACGGAGATACACTATACCTTTCAAAATGGCGCAAAAGAAACATCACTAAAGAATTAGTTCATATGCATAGATATTTGTGGAGCTTGAAATGTGACCGTAAAAAAGCCTTGTGTATTCAAAGGGGGTACGAATGTCACAGCTGTTCTTTGACGACCCCTCGTATCTTAATTTAGGCCTTACCTTTTCTCTTCTGCAATAATGAATTAACACGTACCGTTCATTGATAGAGCTACAATCACAATGAGGCCATCAACAGAGCTAATTTTACTTCCTGACTTGAACATAAAATCAGATTGAGAATAGGTTAGCGAGACCAGGGTGTTTCAACTCTTTAAATCAACTGTACTGTTTTTTAGAATGCGCTTTCACATTGTAGTACAAGTATTCAAAGTTGGCCTTGAGAGCCCATCCAGGTGGCCTCTGACTAACCTCAATACTCTTAGTGACCTGTACGAAATCTGATGGACTTTTCTGTGGAGGTATTTCACAGTCTGGACACTGTGGAAGTATCCCTCAGTCTTTTTTTGTTTTGCACGATTGTGTGATACGCCTGATTGTTTGTGCGTGTGTGCGTGAGAGCGAGAAAACCATTTGTTTATATACCACTCACTTATGTCAGGAGTGGGGTTCAGTGACCTGTCACACTGTGCCCACTTATAAAAAAATAACCCACCCCACGTAATACACAACACTTGGCAAATATCAGTGTTTTTCAGCAAATCTCTACCGTTATGTAATGTATCTCCACTACAGTGTACTCAATGGGATGCCATAGATTCAGTTCGTTCAGGGGTGCAGCGGTTATTTTTCTTATGCAATGCTGTATGGAAACGTATATTTTTATACACATCAGGGCATGAGTTTTATGATGTCGTTTTGGTGTGTGTGCGTGTATAAGTGTGTGTGTTCAGTACCTGTATTCTTATCGATGGTTTCCTAGAAAAAGCAAAAACTGAAAAAAAAATAACAACAAAAAAATCAAATGAAACAAAAATGTGTTGGCAAGGCAGAAAGTGCCATAATTACACTTACTAGTGTCTTATTGATTTTAATGCATTTACCAGATCAGTAAAAACAAGGTTTATGATTTGTAACATCACCTGACTGTGTCGGCAGTACCATTCACCTTCAAATTTGCAGCGGTCGAAGCACAGCTTGGTGTCCAGATAGTCGGCAAACCTGACTATTGAACACAGACAGGATATAGTTTGTTTAGTAGCGGTTAGTTTTAAACATTTCGGTCTAAAAACTCAAAAATAGACCTAGAGAACCAGGTGGTGTACATGTTCTGTGCCAAGGGAACGGCTGAATTCCACCCTCTCTCTTGGACACTGGAGCCTACTACGGCTACCGGCAGAGCAATGCAGTCCTCTCTTTAGCGTTCTGTTGGACTGGGACAGCCCTTTTGCGTGCCAGACTACAGACAGATGGTCCACCCCCAGCCTCATGCTCAAAAGTGACCTATCTAATTACTAACACCACAGATATCATTACAGAATTGAAGTACACCAGGCAGCCAGCCATCTAAAATTTCACATATCTTCAGTCAGTCAGTAGCGGATAAAATACAAGACGACTGTGTTCCTCTGGAGCTACGGCACAGGCGACGGAGGCTTCTTTTTGAAAGTTGCAAAGATCTAGCGTGAGACCAGCGTACCTGTCGTGACGTCGGCGCTGGCGTACATAAATGGAGAGAGGTCGTCTGAATGACGGCACCTAACTGCACGGAAGCTCTATTACCACTAAATCTGGCCGTGCTAAAAATAACCTTGAAGAGCATGAAATGTTACATTTATCTAGGGTACTTGAAATCCGTTTTCTGGGCCATTAAGCAGAGCTCTGTGTTTCCCATCAACAGCTACATTAGAGCGAGAAGGCGCCTTCCTAAAATAAGGGAGGGGAGAGAGACAGTAAGCCTTTAGAAGAGCCTCTGGGGTTATGTAACCACTGCACCCAAATGTAGCCCATTCTCCGAAATCCAAATCTCTGTGTGTTACGGATGAAGTCTCACACTATGATCTACAATCACTTTTGCAATCATCTATAGAGCTAAGGAATGTTTTTGTGTAGGTGAACTGTCAGCACAATTATGTGGCCCTTACTAGCAAGCGGTCAGAGATGTGGATGGGTGCTCTGATACTGTGATGTAATCGTTGTCGATCATTTTCTTGCTTTGTTTGTTTCTCTTTGTATTGTGAACTGAAATCTGAAAAGTACGATGCACTTTATGAAAGGAACATGCTACACGTTGCAATGTAAGTGTGGAATGTAATCCTTCCTAAAAATGATTTATTTTTTATTACTGTAAATATGACGATACTGAAACAAAAAGAGAGTGAGTGAGAAAAACTACAACAACAACACGAGGAAAATACTTTGTCAAATAAAATTCAGCAAACTCAATCACGGTCCATGGTTGTTTGGTGTCTTTATCGCTTGTGTTTGTGTGTGTGTGTGAGGGGGAAGGACAGACTCAAACCTGTGCAGGTCATCGTTTGAAGGCGGCTCTGCTTTTAAAAGGCTTGCGTATGAATTATTGAGCCGTTCTGCTTTACGTAACGCGCGCTGTCAGGATCACGGTGAGTGTGGGATCTGAACGCCAGAGATCTTGCCGAGCCCACGCTGAGAGGTGATGGGCAATTCACGCCTTTTTGAAGGGGTGATCGAAGCGCCTGCTGCTGCAAAAAAAAAATGTTTTATAGTTTCAGCAATATTTAGTTAACTTCACAGAACTTAAGATATCTTCACTTCTATAAAACGATAATCGATTAATAATGGAGCTATTCAAAAACACTTTAATTTTAGTATCTCTATCAAATTATTTTTCTTTGTTTTGATTTAAGTGATGGATATATATCCTAAGTTAGCCTACAACGCTGTATATTTGTTACTCCCTTATTTTATTATAATATATATATATATATATATATATATATATATATATATATATATATATATATTTTTTTTTTTTTTTTTAAATGAGGAATGTGTATTTAATGTGTACTTTCATCGACCCTATATAAATGTTTACATTTGTACTTTAAAAAAAGAAATAAATTATGATCAGTAAAATTTTGTTCATTCTTACTGTTAATAGTTAGACCACTTCTAACGACAACATCCACATAATTACACTACCTCTCAAAAGTTTTTGAACAGAAAGTCTCTTCTGCTCAACAAGCCTGAATTTATTTGATCCATTAAAGTACAACAAAAACAGTAAAATGATGAAATATTTTTACTATTTAAAACTATTTTCTATATTGAATATATTATTCCTGTGATTTCAAAGCTGAATTTTTAGCATCATTCTAATGTTCTGATTCGCTGCTAAAAAAAACAAAACAAAAAAAAAACGTTTATTATTATTATGATTATCATTATTATGTTGAAAACATAAGTAGAATTTTTTCAGGTTTCTTTGATGAATAGAAAGTTCAGAAGAACAGCATTTATCTGAAATATATATATTTTTTAACATTATAAATGTCTTTATTAATCTAAGTATTTTTTATGTATTCTTTTATGTAAGTATTAATTTCTATAATTTTGTATGGCAGTGTACATTACAAAAGCTTTTTTATTTCAGATAAATGCGGATCTTAGGATCTTTCTATTCAAAGAATCCTGAAAGAAATGTACTCAACTGTTTTATATTGATGATGATAATAATATTTCTTGGACAGCAAATCACCATATTAAATTGATTTCTGAAGGATCACGTGACACTGAAGACTGGAGTAATGACGCTGAAATTTTAGCTTTGATCACAGAAATAAATTGCATTTTTAAAATATATTCAAACAGAAAGCAGTTATTTTAAATAGCAAAAAATATTTCACAATTATACTGCTTCTGCTGTCCTTTGGATCAAATAAATGCAGGCTTGGTGAGCAGAAGGGACTTCTTTAAAAAACATTAAACATCTTAATCTGGTAGTGTATATGCTACATAGGATTTGCTGTAAAATACTTAAAAATCTAATTAATTATATTATATTGACATTGAATATGTTGGAAGCAGATAAAGTTAAAAGATTACTATAAGAATAACAAGTAAAAACTTACGTAAACAACAACGTATAATATATAATTAACAAATAATAATTGTAGGTGTCTCTTATTGAAACATGACATATTTCTAATATTACATCTTCAAAACGTTCATTAACGAGCCTATTAATGTAAAAGATATATATATAGGCTACGTATAGGCCTAATACTGCGACTTGGGTGGCACTAAACGACAAAAAAAAAAGAGAACCAAATGAAAGTGATGTCCGTTGAGAGTTAAACGGATATACATGATAAAACACAAACCAAACCCGTCCTGAGGTAAAAACTCGATAACTTCCCTCAGCAACAATGTTAACTCCTGCTAGCGTTGTCTCACACAGATACACGCACACAAGGGAGAGAAATAAAAGGCTGGTAGACAGTGGTTAATGGCGTTCACCTGGTTATTCGACGCAAGGAAAACAATTGATGTACCGAAACGAATGAACTCACCCACTCTTTGATGTTAGGCTAATAAGTGAGAAATTGCGCATCCTGCTGGTAATTTGGATGAATCACAACTAATGAATGCGCGTAGAGGCAGGACAGTAAGGTTTACCCACATAACCTGCCTACTCATTCACTCATTCGCTCACGAACACGCACACGGTGAAAAGCAGGGATGAGTCACCGGGCGCGCGCGCCCACGCATGCGGACAGAAACTGAGAAGTGACAGTATCACCGCCTCAGCAGCACTGAGTCACACTACAGCACTACTGAGACAGTCACCACGAGAAACTGCTCCAGGACACAAACATATAGAACGGATCACACAACATAACCTCTTCTTATACATTGCTATTACACTTTCACAGAACTGTATCTAAGACAATAAAAACAGCAAGCCTTTAATGAGCCACCAAACAAAACAGATTAACAGCACTCTCGACTGCAAGCTAGTACATCTGGTGTATGACTACAAGCTCATCTGTTACTGTTTTGCCCCGTAATCGTCCTTGAATCATAGTGAGTCTCCCATCGCTCCTTCTTAATGGTGTCTTTCTCCATTAGGCAGGCACACAATCTTAAACAGGAAAGAAGAACTACTAAACCATTTTGTGAAAACTCACTAGTAACCATTTCCTGTATCCCTCTGGAGATTTTCCAGCTCACTTAAAAAAAAAAAAAAAAAAAAAAAAAAAAAAAAAAAAAAAAACAATTTGGCAGCTCTACAGCTGAAGGAGACAATGAGGGCAGTGAAACAGGAGGGAGATGCGTCACCGATTCACACAGCTGATCATTCCTGCTGTAAGTCACGACTGTGACGGAGGCGTGTCTGACCTTCCTCAAAGTTAAGATCAGGTGAACAAGACCCCAGTCACCCTCAGTTTTCTGCCAATTTATGAGGGATGAGAAAGCATAATAGGGAAGCTGAAATGAGGGAGAGAGAGGGAGAAGATACAGTAAATGCTGAGGATCATGTAGCAACAAAGAAGGCTTCTCAAACACCGCCTGCCTCGGAAGTAATGTGATCTAGCATGTGTAAAATGATAGGGCTAACTTGAAGGATATAATCCATAATTCAGCAGAGACAAAGTTTAAGGAAATGATGGACAGGCAGTGAGATAAAAGCGAAGGTAATCGTTATGCAATACAAGAAAAGGTACTTGATTGGATTTCTACACACTTTAGCCAATGAATTTTCACAGCTTTTCTAGTTGAGTGCGGGTTCAGTTGCATTTTTTTTTTTCAGAAAAAGCAAGTCAAAATTAAGTGCGTTTTTGAACAAGCAAAATAGTCTTATTTCAAACAGAAAACAAGATTATTATGTTTACCCCACTGGCAGATTATTTTGCTTGTTTCAGGCAAAAACTCACTTAACCCTTTAACTGTCACCGTCCGCTCTGTGGGACGCCTAAGTTTACTTTACCATATTACAAAGAAATTCTAATCTAATCATGACAAACTATATATCGTTGGGAAGGTCGAAGACTCCTAAATAGATATTTTAACACTCGTTTGTGTTACAAATTATGTAGGAAAAGTAATAGATTAATTTATGACGAGTGCACTTCAAAAATCTACATCATAACAGGAGTTCTGACCTTTGCCACAAAAAGACGTTCTTCGTTGCCTTTTTCCCCATCACACAATAGAAATCTTAAGAAATTCTATATCAACTGAAAACTTAAAATCTCAAAATTCATCCTTTGAAAACCATTTTAAAATCAGACATTGCATTACCATGGAAATCGTGCATCAAAATAATATTACAAAATGTTTTCGTTCATGAATTATAAAAATTTAACTTTGGATAGTGCATTTTCATGTCTATGTTCAAGATAGGGAGTGACAGTTGAAGGGTTAATTTTGACCTGTTTTTTCTGAAAAGACAAATTTTTACTTGTCTATAAAATCCTTCTGATTTAAGAACTTTTAGATATTTTGGCTGGAAACAAGGCAAAAAAAATCTAAGTAAGTGCAGCTTTGAAGTGCAATAAGGGTCTTGTTCTAGGGAAATGATCTGTCAGTTTCTAAAAAAATAAAATAAAAACGTATATACTTTTTAGCCACAAATGCTAGCCTTGCACCAGTTCAGCTTCAAGAAATTACGTAATCACGTTGGAAAGGTCATGCGTGACGTAGGCGGAAGTACCGACCCAGTGTTTACAAAGCGAACGTGCAAAGAAAGTCAAACGCCCTTTACAAAAAAAAAAAAAAAAAAAAAAAAATGTTGGATCATTTTGAAGCTGGAGGAGAAAATGAGTTGGAGTTTTTCGTCCAACCCTACATTTTTTAACTGAAGTACACAGACGAAGAACAACATTTTCAACATAATTAGTTGCATTGCAGAACTACTGCCAGAGGATCATTTGTGGTTAAAAAGTATTTACATTTTTATTTATTTATTTAAAAATGACCTATCGTTTCACTAGACAAGACCCTTATTCCTCAACTGTGATCATGTAGAGTCATTTGGCCCCTGAAGCTGCATTGAAACTACAATTTGGACCTTTAACCCATTAATCCCAACTGAAGTCCAATATATGGAGAAAAATCTTGTGAATGTTTTTCTCAAAAACCTTAAATTCTTTTTGACTGAAGAAAGAAACATGAACATCTTGGATGTTTATTCTGGAAGTGAACTAATCCTTTAAAAATGTCTAATCACAAAAAATCTGAAAATGTTTAAATGAAGTAAACAAAGCAATCCACAAATCATTACATCACAAAATTCCAAAATACCTTTAGACATTATTGATCTGACTTTAATATATGCAGTTAAATAATTTAAAAATAGATTGAAATGGAAATGTCAATTGTTGCCACAAATCACTCCGAGGAATCTTTTAAGAAGCACTTTAATGGCAGTCCATACATGCATGCAGCATTTGCCTACATTATATTGTTTTTTTGATACACTGATTTTCATACTGTTTTCTTATCTATATAAACCAAAATCTGCCATTTTAACAAAGTTCTATACATCACATTGTTTAAAACACAAAGGACTTCATTCTTTACATACAAAACACAGGCTAAACACAGTTCATGATAGCTGTTAAGCTGGGAGAAAACTCACAGTTTAAACTCGAAGTCTCCCCATTTGTGCATTGAGTGACACATTTAAGCAAATAAATAGAAAATAAAAGCTGAAATACTTAAGTGCTCTTATTCTGTACAAATTAGCATATATAGCATTTCAAATGCCCCAGAGGGGAAGATGATTCAAAATTAAAACACTAGCAAACAAAACTAAAATCAAAAAAGGACCCCAAACCAGCTGTTTATTAATTACAGAGCACATTGTTAATTTCTATTTGTGTTTAAGGGTAAACATTACTAGGTCAAACAGGTAAGAGCACAGCTGTCTTCATTGTTGCTTGCTTAATTATGCTGTGCTTGTTGCCTTGGTAACAATGCAATGACATCTACTGTGATTATAGTCAGATGACTGACAAGCGAATGGTTCGAGCCTTTTGGGGACAGACGGCCACACACTGTATCCATTTGAAAAGACAAAAAAAAAAAAAAACAAACAAAGAAAGAAATTCTGACACAATTAAAAATACAATCCATAATTACTAACACAGCACCACTTGAACCTCAAAACAGAGTATTAAAGTATTGTGTTTAATGAGCCTGTAGATGAATAAGAGCCTTTTGTAGTTGCACTACAAGTAACTGCCTACAAGTAGCAGCAATAACAATTTGTGATTATGTATTGGTGGATTCAGAATTCACCAATAGAGTAACAAAGTCTTTTTACTAGAAGCCAAGAAAGCAAATGAAGCCCTGAAAATAATTCCAATCCATCAAAACGGGTTAAATTATTTAAATTCATTACATTTGGGGAAATAGCATCACCAATAACGTATGTAAAACATCACCACTGAGCCTCCCGCCGTCTTTTAAATACAGAAAATATATTATATTCCCAACAGAATTTGAATATATCTTAACACGCCCTTGATACAGTTTTCCGACTCAGATTGTCCATCTATGCTATTCAATTAGTTGGGAAATTCTGGAAAGCAAACATTATTAACTTTTATAAATTTTAATCAACAAATGATCTAATCTAACTAAACATCTACTGAGTGTTTGTGCTCTACATGAGCAAATCGCTCAAGAGTATTGCTTTTTAGACTTGCGATTTTTTAATTTCAACTGGTTTATCTGCTTGATACTTGGTCAACATGCATTCGAGAGGTCAAAATACAGCCGTTTCTTTGGGCTTGTGTATTTTGGCTTAGTATATTAGCCTCAAATACATATACGATTATTTTCTCTGTCCTCCAAGTTGTAGTCCTGGGCGAGTAGGACTAAAATTAATACAGTTTGATCATCCAGCTGGCTGTTCTAATAATTATGAGGTCATGTTCTAAGGTTAGTGAGAGGGAAAGAGTGCAGGAGAGAGGACAGATGGTAGGACCACCACATTCAGAGTAAATGATGAATAGTGTCAGGGAGTGGACTCAAGCCCGCTGCGTAGAGGAGCTGATCTCTAACGGACATTGTATTATGGGGTCAAAATTCTCATTAAGCTTCACTGTCAAGGCTTCAATTTAAGATGTACAATCTAAAAGTTTCTGGTTCCGTCTCTTTGAGACTTTTGCGCAGCCCTTTTTTTTTTTTTTTTTTTTTTTTTTAAACACAGGAGCCGTGTTATATTAGTGCAGACAGACATCGGCATGCTACATTAGTTGTGATAATTCTGTTCTCTGAAACCTATGCTCTAATGCTTACTTCATGTTTTTTTATTCCTCTATTGTTGTTTTCCCTGTCTCAGTCTGACCACTCGTTTTCGTCCAGCTCAGAGTCTTCGTCAGATTCGCTGTACTCAACAGCGATGCGACGGGATAATATAGTGGCCACGTCGTTCCCAACTGGCTCCTTCTTCGCTTCCTGCTCCCGCTGTTCCTGCACCTTACGCAGCTGGATCCCTATGAGAAAAAAAAAACAAAAAAACAGAAAAGTGAGAACCAAAGATACATGACAATTAATTCATATATTACTAATAGGGTGAATCTCACAAAACCTCTCAAAAACTGATTAGAAATATGGTTCAGGCCACACACACACACACACACACAAATAAATAAATAAATAAAAAAGAATAATAATTACAATAATAAAAAAAAATACTGTTCAAAAGTCTGGGGTCAGTAGGATTTTTTAAAATATTTTTTTAAACAAATTTCTTACGCTCACCAACATTGCATTTATTTAATCAAAAACAGTAATATATGTAATATTACTGTGATTTAAAAGAACTGTTTTCTAGTTTAATACATTTTAAAATGTAATTTGTTTTAGTCATGAAACACCTAATTTTCAGCAGCCATTACTTCAGTTTTCAGTGTCACATGAACCTTCAGAAATCATTCTAATATTTTTGTGAAAACCATTAAAATTTGATAAAATAGAAAGTTAAAATAACAGCATTTATTTGAAACAAAAAAATTACATTATAAATGTCCTTACTCTCACTTTTAATCAATTTAATGCAATCTATGCTAAATAAAAGTTAGTGTTTTCTTTAAAAAAGGACCCAAACATTGTTATATTAAATTATATTATATTATGTTCTATTATATTATATTATAAAAGGACAGTGAGTTTTTACATTGTGCCATTTTCATGATGCTGCCAATTCTCTTTATCATAATGCCAAAAAAAAAAAAAAAAAAAAAAAAAAAGTACACCGTTGTCACCACTTTACCCCTGACCTCATCTAATGGCCACAAAGTTTAAAAAAAAAAAAAAAAAAAAAAAAAAAAAAAGCAATTATTTGAAATAGAAATCTTTTGAAACATTAGAAATGTCTTTACTGTCGCTTTGATCAATTTAATGCATCCTCGTTGAAATAAAGTTAATATTTTCTATAAAAAGGGACCCAAAATGTTTGATTGCTATATTATATTATACTATATATTTAAATTATTTATAATTATAATAAATTATATAATGTTAATAAAGAACTTCAAGTTTTTACATTGTGCCATTTTCATGATGCTGCCAATTCTCTTTATCATAACACAAAAAAAAGTACATTGTAGTCACCATCTGACATCATAACACCCAAACCTCACTTTAAGTGACCTCTGACCTCGTCTGATGGCTGCAAAGTTTAAAAGAACTGCATTTATTTAAAATAGAAATCTTTTGTAACATTATAAATGTCTTTACTGCCACTTTGATCAATTTAATGCATCCTTGTTGAATGAAAGTTAATTTTTTCTAAAAAAAAAAACAAAAAAAAAAAAACATAGGACCCCAAATGTTTGATTGCTATATTACATATTATATTATACTATATTATATTATATTAGAACATTGAGTTTTTACATTGTGCCATTTTCATGATGCTGCCAATTCTTTTTTTAAAAAAAAACAAACAAACAAACAAACAAACAAACAAACAAAAAAAAAAAAAAAAAAAAAAAAAAAAAGTACACTGTAGTCATCATAACGCCCAAACCCCACTTTATGTGTGACCTCTGACCTCGTCTGATGGCTGCCAGCAGGTCGCTGCGTGCATCGCTCATTGGGATGAGAGGTACCTGGCCCTTCCTGGGGACAACTGGTGCTTCCGCAGGGGCAGTGGGCATGGCGTGTGGGTGAGGGTGCGGGTGGGGGTGTGTGGGCGGCCCAGGTGGAGGTGGAGGTGGGGCTGCGGGGGGAGGATGGGTTGGAGAAGGAGTATAGGAAGCAGGTAGGGCAGGGGTCGGAGGAGAAGGGCTGTAGGTCTGGGAAAGAGATGGCATGGCACTGGCCGGGGCAGAGGAAGGGCCAGTGGGACTGTCAAAGGCAGTCTGAGCGGAAGGAATGAGAGGAGGAGGTGGAGGAGGAGCAGGAGGTACGAAATACTCTCGATGCTGAGCCTGCTGACCACTGAGATACAAACAGAGTAAAGAAATTATTCAGATACATAATAGCACTAATGAAATGAGCTTTAAGCCTAGAGCACTAGGCCTTTTATATTTTTAAATTCAAGCTTGTCTCAAATCAACTTGTTATTGTTAAATAAAATAAAGCTAAACTAAAAAGACATACACTACCAGTCAAAAGTTTTTTTTTTTTTTTTTTTTTTAAGAATTCTCTTCTGCTCACTAAGCCTGCATTTATGTGATTCAAAATACAGCAAAAGCAGTAATATTGTAAAATATTTTTACCATTTAAAATAACTGCTTTCTATTTTAATATATTTTAAAAATGTAATTTATTCCTGTGATCAAAGCTAAATTGTCAGCATCATTACTCTAGTCTTCAGTGTCACATGATCCTTCTATCCATTCTAATATGCTGATTTGCTGTTCTAGAAACATTTTTTTGTTATTAATATCATCAATATTTAAAACAGTCGAGTACTTTTTTCCAGGATTCTTTAAAGAATAGAAAGATCCAAAGATCAGTATATAAATAATACTAAAATTGTGTGTGAGTGTGATGTGTGTTAACAGATAGCTAGAGGTAAAAGTGAGTGCTCGGCCATGTAAATTATGCTAGCTAAATTTGATATATGATCATATATGGCTTTTGCACATTATTCAGACTCTAAACAAATATATAAATGAAAACTGAGCACTTAGGCAAGGGTTTTGCAACCTCTAGGGGTTCATGATGGAACTACAGGGGGTTTATGAGACAGTAAAAAAAATGCAATAATTTAGACCATCAGAAATCCTTGCTTTACACCCTTTATATTACAGAGCTTTTACACAGAAGATTGTGAATCAAGAGAAGCTGAGGAATAACAGACCTGTAGTCTTTAGCCTGCAGGGGACGAGGCCCATTGAGAGCGGGGTCTGTGACTGGTTGTCCATGGGAGGTTTGAACCCTGCCAATGGTCTGTCTCCCAGGTGGAGCAGCAGAGGAAGCGGCTGGCCGGTAACCGCGGTCCAGGGACTGGGTCTGGACATGAGAGGGGGCCATGAGGTGATCTTTGCCATCGGCAGCGGAGTAGGCGCTGGTCACGGCCATCTGTTGAGCCGGGTGACTGGGGCTGCCTGGGTAAGAGTGCTCACCCATGTCTGAGGCAACCGACCTGATGATGGAAAAAAAAAAAAAAAAAAAAAAAAAAAAAAAAAAAATGATAGACAGATGATAGACAGATGGGAGAGATGGAAAAAAGGAAAAGAAGAGAGAAATATTAAATGCAAATATCTTTATGGGTTCTTAAGCTTTAAAAAAGTCATATGATGTGATTTCATGTTTTCCTTTCTCTTTGGAGTATTATAAGCTGTTCGTGCATATATAAGAAAAAGTTGCAAAGATGAAAGTCTCAAACCCAACGAGATATTCTTCATAAAATTTACGACTCAGCCACACCTTCCTAAAATGCCTCATTCAAACACACCCCCACAAATCTACGTCACTGTGTGGGAAGATCTGTATAACACCGTCCAAGCGTATACGCAAGGAAGGCGTAACTTTTATTCTCGCTGTAGTTTTGTTGTCGCTGCCGCCATGTCGTAGACACGCTGTGTGTTTTTTGTTGCGAAAGTGAAACTACCTTGTTGGGCCTTCCAAGTGAGTACACAACTAGAAATCACTGGTTAACTTATATTTACAACACTGTTCCAGAACAGTACAATGCAAATATGTATATGCAGCACATTTTACAGAGGATTGTTTCCTGAACCTGGGAGAGTAGTCTACAATGCTGGCTGTGCACAAAGACTGTTTCTATAAAGTGGGGCAATTCCAACTTTCCAAGGACAGTCTGGCGCTCACAGTCGGACTCACAGCCTGTAAGTACGTTTTCATATTTGAAGAATTTGTTACTGACTATTCAAATGCAAGTTTTGAGCAGGATAAAGTCCTTGTTGTTTGTCCTTCCCACGACCACAAATGAAGACGTTTTTATGTTTGTGTGATGCAATGCAACGTGTAAAAAGACA
The DNA here is from genome assembly GCA_036247105.1 of Cirrhinus mrigala. Taxonomy (NCBI): domain Eukaryota; kingdom Metazoa; phylum Chordata; class Actinopteri; order Cypriniformes; family Cyprinidae; genus Cirrhinus; species Cirrhinus mrigala. Next base: position 38,668,542 of record CM070013.1, read on the forward strand.
GCATAAGTCATTATAATCTGTAATTATTTACCCACTAGATGCAACAAATGCCTTATTTATAATGTGTTTTATTGTTTTTGTCTCGTCGCGCCGGGACACAGTATCACAACATGGTAAGAGGCGTAACGTTTCCATCACATGCTTCATGTATTTGGCCAATCACAATGCACTGGATAGCTGGCCAATCAGAGCACACTGCGCTTTTCAGAACGATGAGCTTCAGGGTTGCCAGGTTTTCGCAACAAAATCTGCCCAATTGCCACTCAAAACTAGGCCAAAACTAGCCCAATCGCCGTTCAATAGGGGTCCCTCGAAAATAAAATCACGTTCTGGGGGGTAAAATACACGTTTTTTGGTCGGGTCCCCTGGTACAATTTGCATTCCAGGGGATAAATATCATGTTATTAGGGTCGCTTCAACCCATGGCAACAGTGTTAAAGTAGCGCTATTCCGCTGAAAAAACGCGGACTGGTACAAATTTACGCATTTCACAAAAGCAGGGCAAAGAGGAGCAACAACAATGTACAGTATGTGGAAAATAATATTTTTTGATCCTTCAACCACGTAAACACATTGCATTACACCAAATACACAAATAATGTTCTTTTTAGCAACATCATATGATCCCTTTAAATTCTGGATTCCAAAGACCAGCTTTATTGAAAGCACTTGTGTTGCATGCTGTTTATTACAACAGATAAAAATTTTGATTGTTGATTGTCAAAATTAGCCCCTCAGTAGACTTCCAAAGTCTTCCGGGCAAGCGACCCCACCAGAATAAATGTTAAAAAACAGTGTTTTGAAAGCATAGGCAAAAGTCTGAAAGTTTTTTATTTTTTTGGTCGAAGTATCTTAAGCTTTAAGATTGCATTTATTTTATAAAATATACAGTAAAAACAATATGGAACTATAAATACAATTTAAAATACCTGTATTCTAAAATATTAGAAAATGTAATTTATTCCTGTGAGGGAAAGGCTAAATTTTGGCAGCAGCCATTACTCCAGTCTTCAGTGTCACATGATCCTTCAGAAATCATTTTATTAAGTAAACATTATGTTCATTCTAATACGTAAACAATGCAAACATTCTTCCCTTCATTTCTACACACCAAAAAACAAAACAAAACAAAACAAAACAAAACAAAAATATGAACAGCATCATTCAAGTACAGTACATGCAACACATTTTTTAACGTATATCTAAAACTCTAGGTCTAAAATATTTTAATATATTAAAAAAAAAAAAAAATCAGTGAATCATAGCAGATTTATTAAAAATGGTTTGATGGTTTGAACTGATTCACTTAAATCAAACTTACTCATTTTTTAAACTTACATGTTTAAATGTTCTTTTTTTCATGACTGATATAAATTGCTGTTTTATGTGCTTTATTGTGCGACAAAGAACGACCATGTCTAATGACAGAACCATTAGGAAAATTAATAACCAAATAAAAGCACACACAAAATTATTACAATATCCGCAATGTAAAATAATTATTCAATATATTACCTACCCCAATCATCTAATTGTTGAACATGACTTTTAAAAGTTAAAAAAAAACTAACAAATGAATAAACAGAACAGCACAAAGATGTGACGCTTTAGATTGCTCTGGTATGACTCTATAAACACAAACAGATGTTGACATCTCAACACGACAACAGATGGCAGTAGTGAGCTATGCTAAACTGCAGCTCACATGTATTGCCACAGAAAACCGTCAAAGCAAAAGAGACCACCAACCTGTTGTCCGGTGAAAGCGAGCCCTCAGAGGACATGCCGTGGTACGGAGAAGGCGTGAAACGGGCGTCTGGCCGGAACTCCTTATCATATGCCATTACGTTCCATTCCTGCCTACGATTCCGAGCTTTACGAACCTTTTTCACCTCACGACTGGGGTCCTCCACCTGCTTCTGCTGCTCCTGAGTGAAAAAGAGAGGAGAAAATGAGAGTGAGGGAGAAAGAAGGACTAGCGTTGCAGAAAGCCCAGGGTTTCAATACAATTCACATTTGGTGAAAGTTTTAGACTGTCAAGCTAGAAGAGCAAAGTCGCACACACACAGATTGTAGTGTCCACATCTTTCACTGAAAAGTGCTGTGAAGAAAGTTCTCTACATAATTCAGGGAATGCATTAAACACACACAAACACGCATTCAGTAGAAAAGCTAGTGAAGAGACTGTAGGGAAAGAAAGTGTGAATGCACAAACTGGAGTCAGCAAAGTGAGGGACTGACGGATGAATAGAAGGACTGACAGAAATGCAGGTCTCTTACGGAGGATAGGAGGGGGCTTCTGAGAAGGGCCTGCCTGGAGTGGGACTTAGTCTGGTCTGAGTGAGTCTGGCCTGAGCCGCTGGTCTGGAGAGAAGGGGCAAAGTCTGGGGGAGTTAGAGCTCTCATTCATTCACACATAAAGACACATCCACTGATGTGCTTCGTTCTGCTCTCTTTTTTGCATTTAAACACATAAGCTGGTTTTTAAAGAGGAACTGAATCTGAAAAACAGTTTCCACAGAGGGCCCAGTAGTGCTATGGAAGCAAAGGGAGCTTGTCTGATGTGCTTAGCATTTTTCCAGCACTTGTTGATAAGTTAAAGTCAATCTAAACCATGTACAACAACACTTATATTAGTATAAACTTGGTACCGAAGTTCCAGCACTTTTGACATCCTTAAAGCAGTATGTGACTGTGGAACGTACAGACAGTGTGAAACAGGACCATAAAGTGCACACAAAAACACATTTATGCAGTAGACACACACACACACCTTCTGTCTCCTCTTTTCTTTTCTCTTGTCCTCTGTGGCTTGCAGCATTTTCTCCCTCCAGAGGTTAAAGAAGTAGGAGGGGTCTGTGTAGAACTTCAGTGCATCCTTCTTATCATCTCTATAAAAAGGAAAAAAGAAAGAAAGAGACATATGATGGTTGCTATAACAGCATTCGCTCAGTGTAGAGCTGCATTGAAGCACCAGGGTAGAAACTGTCCAAACAAACCAACTTGCTAAAATGAATTGGGCTTTCAGTGATACTCGAGAGCGGGAATATTCTAGGAGAGTGCACTTGATATGCAACAAGTGATTTATCATTTTGTCATTCTACATCAGAGATGCACAAACCAGGGAATGCAGAAAAAGGAAATAAAACATGTAATTGAAGCATATCTTCATTTCTAATTTATCTTGTTTTAACTGTTTTTGTTTTATTTTTGGCATTAGAATGTAGATGATATAAGTGAATTAGATTTTTTTTTAGTTAAACTTTTAATATTTGCAACATTTACTTTCCACTATGGAAGCCCATTTCCACCATTGAATAAAAAATAAAAAAAAGTTATTGCAACTTTTTCATCTCACAATTCTGACTTTTTTTCTGACTGAGGTATAAACTCGCAGTTGTGAATTATAAAGCCAGAATAGCAAGATATAAAGTCACAATGACTTTTTTTCTCAGAAATACATGATATTCAGGCTTTTTTTTCCTCGCAAATGCGAGCTTGTATCTCGCAATTCTGACTTTTTTTCTCAGCATTCCGAGACATAAACTCACAATTGCAAGTTATTAAGTCCAGTTTTGAGGGGAAAATATTTTCAGGATTGTAAGATAAGGTTTATATCGCACAATTCTGAGAAAAAAGTCATAACTGTGAGAAAAAAGTCAGAGTTGCAAGTTTATATCACGCTATTCTGAGAAAAAAAAAGTCAAAATTGCAAGACTTCATTCCTCAGAATTGCAAGTGTATCTCTCACAATTAAAAAAAAAAAAGGCAGAATTTTGAATGTGTATCACACAGTTTTGAGAAGAAAACTGTGAGATGAAGTCACAATAACCTTTTTTTATTTTTTTTATTCAGTGGCAAAAATGGGCATAGTCCACAGCCTTTAATCAAGGTTGATTTTTGGCCCTTCATAGCAAAACGTCTGAGAACCTCTGCACTACATCATTACTTTTGGATTACAATTAGTTTCTAAGTTAGACTATTTTGAGCTGATGTTATGCTAAAGAAGAAAAGTAAAAGATGCAATGTTGCTACTGTTGCTATCAGACAATATAAAATGGTGGAAAGCTATATGATATTAGTTATTTGAGTTAATAATGCAGATTGAAGTAGGGATGATGATCTCACCTGTAAGGGCTGAGAATATTGAGAGGGGGAGGTTTGTCTCCACGATGGTAGAGCTCCAGAACAGGATTAGGGATGGAGTTCCTGGAAACCACCTGTTGGTCTTGAATGGTGGAGCTCTTGAAGGCCTTCCTCATGTTGATATCTTGCAGAGAGACTGAAGATGGGGAACAGAAGAAGAGTTCAGATTTATGCATATTGAGATTACCATCCTTATTATTTACAAAAATACCATCCTTAATTTGCACGCTTGTCGTTTTTTAGTACTAATGTCTAAACAGTCTTAGTACAAGATAAGATCAGACTAATATTTACAACATGGTGATTAAAGATGTGGTAGAATAAGACAAACTGTCCCTTGATCTGCATAAAGTGATAAAGGGCCTTAAAGTAAAGCTGTGTGAAATCCCTACTTAAGTCTCTTATGTTTGTTAAGTAAAGGATGAAGCTGTCCAGAAGACAGCAGATGGTCATTCTCTTATTCACACATTCTGCTTCTCACTCTGGACTAATCTGGAATGGCACAAACATATGATAGATCAGCTGCGCATTTAAGAGCAACATCATTGCTTTGCCTGCCCTAGAGCATGTGGAGCTCTTGCCTCACAATCCCATGTTTGTTTGTTTGTGTTTTTCAGTAGACTGAGCTGTTCGGCAGTGACCAGGGCAAGGATCTATTATTAACACGCACATTAAAACTTGGGACATTACAGTCAGTCACAAGACATTTGACAATGACAACTTTTTCAAATGGGCACCATTGGTGTGTGACAAATTTATATACAACACATACACAAACATACAAATATTTAATAATTCATATTCCCCAATTGTAAGTCGCTTTGGATAAAACTATCTTCTAAATGAATAAATGTAAATGTATTTAAACTATGACTAAAAAAAGGTTGTTGTACAAAATGAACATTCAGCTTCTCATAGAACGCAGTGCACAAGTGGAAAAGAGTTGTTTAGATATTCCCTAACATCAGTCAAGCAAGTGATGTTATACAATGATCATGACACTGTGTGGAAATTAATGTCTTAACTGTGGACCAATTATAAATTATTTATTAGGTTCTTCTACATTAGTCTAGGGGCTGTCTGTTACTGAGGGGGGCGGGGCTTGTTTTGATGTAAAGAATGATGGACTGCCTCAATCGCCCTCTAATTATGTATGCCACAGGAGAACACTCACAATATTAAAGCACTGGCTGTGCCTCAGGGGCCACTGTACAGCTTTATTGAACATTAATAATTCAAGACAGAGCATACCGGTTGATCTGACAGCAGGAACGGGGTATATAAGGTCAAACCTGGGACAACTTATAAAACAAGGTGATTCTGCTTTTCAAAATATGTACTATGAGGCACAATGTAGTGCTGTTGTAATGACAGAAAAAATCCCTTTCCTTTTCCATTTGTTCAAATATCAACAGACATACTGTCTAAAACAGCTCAATCTCTCTCTTTGCTATCAAAAAAGCTGTCTTTTTCATTCGGATGTGATTTTTGTCAGATTCGCAAAAAATGGCTAAACTGCGCAGTGTTGTAGTATAATTCAATAATAATATTTTAGCCATTGTTAAGTTTAATGACAATGAGAAACATTGCCTGAAAAAAGCTTGATTTTTTAAATATCACATTTTTCAATATTTAACAATATTTAACAATTTTATTATATTAAATATTTCAGTTAACATACACTACCAGTCAAAAACAGTAAGATTTTTAATGTTTTTTTTCACTCTTCTGCTCACCAAGCCTGCATTTATTTGATCCAAAGTACAGCAAAAGCAGTACAATTTTGAAATATTTTTACTATTTAAAATAACAGTTTTCTATTTGAATATATTTTAAAATGTAATTTATTCTTGTGATTTCAACGTTGAATTTTTAGCATCATTACTCCAGTCACATGATCCTTCAGAAATCATTCTAATATTCTGATTTGCTGCTCAAAAATATTACAGTGTATAATGTTACAAAAGCTTTTTATTTCAGATAAATGCTGATCTTTGGATCTTTCTATTCGAAGAATAGAAGAATCTTTAAAAAAAAAAGTACTCAACTGCTTTAAATACTGATTATAATAATAATAATAATAATAATAATAATAATAATAAAATATGTTTCTTGAACAGCATATCAGCATATTAGAATGATTTCTTAAGGATTATGTGACACTGAAGACTGGAGTAATGATGCTGAAAATTTAGCTTTGATCACAGAAATAAATTATATTTTAAAATATATTTAAATAGAAAAGAGTCATTTTAAATAGTAAAAATATTTACATTTTTTACAACTGTATTTTAGATCAAATAAATGCAGGCTTGGTGAGCAAAAGAGACTTCTTTAAAAACATTATATTTTATTTAAAGTAAATATTTTTTTAATATCCAATTGCTCTATAATATACAGCTCTACAAATCAAACACTGACTACATGCCTCACTTTATTAATTTCAGTTACTTTACTCTATATCTTTATTTTTTCTCTCTTTTGTATCTCTAAATCTCTCTTTTGTCCTTGTGCACAGTCTGTTTGAGTGCAAAAGCAGCTCAGTTTTAAGTCTGGATGGCTGGTTATAAATTAATAATTAGAACGGACGTTAAGAGGGGGATGGGGTGACATTTTTGGATCAGACACAACCATGAATGCCAGCAAACCCCATCACACTTTCTGGTAACACTCATACACACAATATTCAGTCTCTTCCTCTCTGTGAGATGTCTCGATATTCAGAGACCATCTCATTCTTCTCCTCCTCCCACTCCCCATCTCCTTCGCAACCCTCCATTCTGCATGCAGGACACATAAACCCCAGACCACCGTCAGGTCAGACAGAAACGCACATTAGAGAGCTATAAACACGCAGACACGACCCAGAAACTGCACACTGTGCATTCCCAGCAGGTTTTGCTCTCGGCACGGGTGTGGTTGAGAGGTCATCGCTCACTGTGAATCAGGTGATAATGGAACGCTCAGACTTTAAAAGAAACGTCGATGTTTCTTCTCCGTAAGTGAGGGGTCACAGGGGAGCTGGAACATATTAAACCCTCTTTATCGGCTCTCCAGTTATCGATCACAGCTGGGCTGAATGTTTTAAGTAGACGAGGATATCGTTAGAACATGTAACGTGGCCCTAATCTTGACTTTGCATATGGACAGAGTGTTTACAGATAAAAATCTCTTCGCTAATGTCCATCAAACACATAGCCTGACATCAAAGTTGTGCTGTGCTCTGCTATCTGCTTCATTTATTGAGACAAGAGACGGTGCCACCAGCCAGTGGATTTTTCTATTCCGCAGAGAGAAGAACAAAAAAAAGATGAGAGGAGTAGAGGGAGGAGTAAACCGATACAGTTTGATGTCTCTCTCTTTCATGGCAGAGAAAGCTGGGTCATCCCTCTAACTACAGGCTAAAAGAAGACCATTATAGAGGACAGCACTCGAAGGCAAACGCGCTCTCTCTCAGCCTCTCTCCAGCTGCTAGCTGCTACAGCTGAAACCTTGATAAGATCTGGAGATGATGCAGAGATTAAGCTTAACGCTTGATGTTACCCTCTTCCACGGTGGAGTCCAGCTGGGTGACTTTGATAGCCAGCAGGTCCACTCTCTCTTGCAGGTTGTTCATACGCATGTAGAAACTGTTGGCTTCATTAAACAGCTCTCCAAAGATGTCCTCTGCGTGACGACCTGCAAGACAGATGGCGACAGAAGCTAAGACAATGGCATGCTGAAAAAATCAATTGAATTTTCATGCTAGGTTGGGTGTTGGTCTAGCTAGTGGACTAGCACAGTGGTGCTATTCATCAGCAAATCTTGGTCAAGAAGGTGGACCAGTATGGTGTCTTCTGATTAAGAGGGTTTAAATGCTGGCAAAGCTAGCTATACCTTAGTTAAACTAGTTAAAGTCCTTAATTGAAAAATAATTTGCTTGTGTCATCACTGTCTCTGTTTAATCATATAGCAAAAATAAATATGCAGATATATATTTTCTTTCTGCATATTGGTGCATATTAAAGAAGACATATCATGAAAATCGGACTTTTTCCCTGTTTAAGTGCTATAATCGTGTCCCTGGTGTATTCATCAACCCAGAAAACGCAAAAAAAAAGGACAACCCAGTAACTCTCTTTTTCTCTGCAAGCATATGAAAAAGGAAAGAGAAAGAGGATCTTATTATAATATTACTGCCCCTTAATCTGCACGTTTCCACCCACTGTGCCGCCATTTTGTTTTCGCAAGTGATAACCGTGTACCAGTTCTAATGCCATGGCAAAGCATGCTAACTCTTTTGTCGTTTAGATACAAATTTAGAGTCCCAGCCTCAGAGGAGGCAAGACTAATATAAACATGTGATTTCTTTCACAGCTGTTTATCTTCACAGACATAACTGACTGTTTTTGTAACATTTCTGATTTTAAACTTGTGTGTATTTGGCAGTTAAAGCACAATAAGACATGAAAGACAGGACTCCAGACTGCGACTAAAACGGTCGCACTTGCCTCTGGTGACTATATATATTTACATATTATTTTGCATGAAACACCTTTTTTCTATGTTATGCTGACATAGTAAACTGAGACGATGCTCAAAGATTTAGTAGAAAAAAAGACTTTCAAACAGTCCTCATCTCTGACGAACAGCAGCGCTGACACACACCTGCTAAACACAGTTCCAGTTGGGACAGCGTGAGAAAGATCGAAAATGACAGAGACGTGCGAAGTGCGTAAAAACGGTGTCTATTTCGTGCACAACTTGAACAAACTACAGCAGGTAAAGCTGTCAGCTGTGTGGATATTGGAAATATGGTTAACAATTCTCGTTTATAATCATTACTAATATATGGCTTCTTGTTATCAAGATCTTAGTCTATATGCTGTGTTCTGTTAATACGTGGACTTTATATTATTTGTAGTGCACTTGCCGTCCAGTAATAACAGTAAGCTTTGTGTTTTTTTACCATTTAATGAACAAAGTATCAGCTTTAAAATGATGACAAATTCATAATGAAATTCAAACAATAAATACGGTTTTGGCACTCTTTAATACAGCAGGCATGATCGATTTAGCACCTCAGTTTAAGCGGCAAGTGAACCCATTATTTCTTTCTCTTTATTAATATAGTACGAAATAAACATGAATTAACATCAAAATCCAAGCTATTTTATAGTAGAGCCTACAATACAACTTACTGAAATGTCTCATGTAATCGCTTATTCTGTGTCAAACTGGGGAAAATGTGTTAAGCTTTTAATATTGTCACATAACAATAGATTTACCTCAGATTCAGCCTCCATAAGCTCATCAGTCAGCTAGAAAAATAACTATTAAGAGGAGCATTTTGCTATATTTATGCGCTATTGCATATTAACAGTTTTACTTAACCTGTTGTCTACATGATAAAAAAGAAAGACTGCAAGCTAAAGATAAAGCACAGCCCTATTCTGGAAAAGGGGGCAGGGAGCAGCAGCACATTTGAATGTAGAAATACATGCACAAAAACAGCGTCCACTCAAAATGGGCATGTTTAAAATGATATATAAACAATCTGTGGGGTATTTTGAGCTGAAGCTTCACAGACACATGCTAGGAACACCTGAGACTTATATTACATATTGAGGACATGAAAGGTCTCCTTAGAGGCATAATAGGTCACCTTTAAAAAAATACATTAAATACAATTTTCCTTGTGTTAATATGATAAAAGCAAGTGAGGAAAACCTAATTATGGCCAAATTATTTTAGCTACATTTTTACTGTATAACATAAAGTTTATTAAATATTTTGCACATACAGTATTTTGTTACAAAAGCAGTCTGGTTGAATAATTGTACCTCTCACTGGAAAAGAAAAAAACATTTGAAGTCTATGAATTAAATATTGGCAAAATGATGAATAATAAATAATGCCAATACAACAAAAAAAAGAGAGAAAAGCAGGGTGTGACTCACTCAGGCTGCCCAGTTGTTTGATGATGGCTGCCAGCGTGCTGTTGGTGACACACTCCAGTTCGCTGGGAACTCCATCAGGCAGAGCTCCTCGACACAGGTGCTTGGGCTCGATACTCCTCTTCACCAGCGGCATGACTGACTACTGCTGAGAGAGAGAAACAGTGATACCCATTAAGACACATATCAAACACCTAATGAACGCAAACACCAAATGAGGAGGTAAATTTCTACAGCTATAAAAGTTTTTGTTGTTATTGTTGTTGTTAAAATGTGTCATCATTTGTAAAAGTATATGAGAATTACCTGAATTGATTTAAAATTTTGATTTTACTAAAAATGTATTGTTTTTAATTGTTAAAAATGAATAACTATGAAAACAGCGATAAAATAAACACATTTAAACTGATAATACTCACAGCCATTATAAAAATATGACATTATGATATATTATGACATAATAATAAAATATAAAATATATTTTTACAATTTTTTTTAAAAATGTTTTTTAAATTTCAAATATATTTTATTTAGATTCCATGTTTTTTAAATGTATATTTTTCACTTTTCATAAACTGATTAAATTTTTAATTGTTGAAAATTAATAACTATGATATACTATAAAACCACATGTTTAAGTTTGCAACAGGTAACAAATCAGAAAACGGCTCAACAGAGCAAGTGATCGTATAGTCAGCTGACCCAAAACTCATTCACACAGTCCTGGGTCTTCATCGCTGTTAGCCCCGTTTTTAGTTTTTGTGTACTGTGTACACAATGTAAAAGTAAATATCAGATCTGAAATTAGTATAACATCAAATCTCACAACCTAAGATTACATTGTCTTTTTGGTTGAACCAGCATGCCTTAGGCATTTTATTAATAATTTAATAATTAATAATTCGCCTGTATTTAATACAGACGTCTGATACTGGGCCCCTGTTTCTTGAAAAGGACCTACTGTCGTCTGATCCGGTTTACAGACCACAGACGCTAATAAAGACCGTCATTGGCATCACACACATTGATGCAGGCGCAATGGTTCAGTGACCTGGGCACGCAGACAACATCGCCTGGCAACTAAAGCGGACGAGTATGCTGCTAATGAGACATGAAAAGAGTGCTGTTATAGCCCGGTGGGATAGCAGAACGTGTATGTTCCTGCTTTCTTTGTGCGTCTAGTTATTATTTTGGTCTGAAAGTGATTGGAAAACCTTTAAGAACTACATTAATATTCAAAAGTTTGGGGGCAGTATTTTAAAGAAATATATACTTATACTGTCAAGTGACAGTAAAGACATTCACAATGTTACAAAAGATTTCTATTTAAAATAAATGCTGTTCTTTTTAATGTTCATCAAGTCATCATGATCAAAATGTCTTTTCACAAACGTTACAACCGTTTTCAACCATTTTTTTGTGATAAGAATTGTTTTCTAAAGCATTATGTGGCACTAAAGACTGGAGTAACGGCTGCTGAAAATTCAGCACCTGGCGTCACAGAAATTATATTTTAAAATATATTAAAATCTAAAACAATTTTCACAATATTACTGTTTTTACTGACCAATTAACTGCAGAACATGAGACTTCTTACAAAACCAATCATTCCAAACATTTGAATGTAATGTAATTCTATTAATTTTAAATTACATGTGAATGTTTTTAAAATGTTAATATGATGGAATATTTTTCTTGCTTTCATCAAGTGCTGGCACATACACCACCATAACAATTACACAGCAGTTCAATAACAGATCACTTTCCACTGAAACATTCGCACTCTCTTTCAATCTGTCTTCTCTGAATCTCTCGGTCTGCTCATGAATTAAACAGCAGAGCTGAGTGAGACTGTAGAGGCACAGGGCTGTAATCCTCACTCCCTCGAGCGCTCGGCTGGACTGTGTGAACTGTAATAAAAGGATGGGTTAATGGAGAGAGAGAGAGAGAGAGAGAGAGGGAGAGAGAGAATATCTGTCTGTGTTTTTTTGGGGAATGAAAGGAAGCATCAGACTCTCTCAAAACAAGGCTGTTTCTCAAAACCCTTTGAACTGCCTGCCTACATTTACATTCATGCATTCGACAGATGCTTTTTTTACCCAAAGTGACTTTGACATTCAGAGAATTCATGATATGCATTTTATTTGTATGCCAATGGGAATCAAACTCATGACCTTGGCATTGCTAGTGCCCTGCTCTGCCAGTAGATCTACAGGAATGCTACCTACCTAGACAGTTTTTGTTTGCTGCTGACTCAGGACACATCAATGATTCTCAAATATGCTGTTTAGGTAGACAGATCTCTGGGATTTGAGACACAGACACTGATAACAACACCATGTCGCAACCTAGAAGTGACAAATTTTCAACAAAACTGCTGCGCAACTTGACAATCTCTCAGCCAATCAGAACATGTCTGATGCTTAAAAATTACAGTTAAGTGGATTTCAGATCAATACGGATTTAACTATGGGTGAGACTAACTGGCACAAACCATGCAAAAAAAAAAAAAAAAAAAAAAGTGATTAATACAGGGCTCTACAGTGTGACCATTTCTCTCACATGTGTGACTGAAAACTGCTGCGTGCGACTGAAAAAATATTTAGGAGCATATTTGACCCCATCAGCATATTTGTTTTTGCTGTGTGGGGAGCTTCAAAGGTTTCTACATGTTTTTGCAACGTTGAGTAATGTATCACAGACATATCTCACGAATCCTTTTATAAACAAAGTGTAGAGAGATTGTAAATAAGAGTCATTGTGCAGTGTAGAGAGCTTTGTTGATTATAATGGAACTTTGTGAGATCACGATGAACTAAGAAGAGTCACAGTTTTTAATGATTTTTAAGGGAGTTTGTAAATGAGGTATTGATTTTAATACAATAGTTCAATTAACAAGAAGTTAATATTAAGTGACTTACGTTTTCTGACTATAACACTATTGCCTGATTTTGCTCTATTTCATTGTCAAAAATAGTTTGAAACAAGTCACAACTAAGCCGCTGTGCATCTCCATTCAAACACAGCTGTGTTTTGTTTACAAATAAATGTGCGTTTTTAGACAAATCTAGTGAGTCAATGATTCAATTTCCCATTTACAAAGACAGTCACTTGCTGTATTCCTGAATGAATTAGCTGTTTGAACTAATCAAATGAATGAATGATTCAGTAATCAAATCAGTGACTTGCCACCACCTACTGGCAGTTTTAGTTTCATTTTTAAAGTATCTTTTCAGTTATTTAAATCATTTAATATTTCTGTTTTCAAAATCTTATATTTAAAACATTAATCTCAACAAATCTATGAATTTTATTGCACTCATGCCAACTCTGAGGCTCATTAAACATATGAAAATACACCTACAAGCCACTTTTGTGTTCTTCTGTGCCACCTCTGCAGTACAAATTAATTTTGTTAATACTGATTTCATTTGATTGGTAACTTATTCTTATTCTGCTTGTTCTTATGCTGTTGTTTTAAACAAACAATTTACATTTAAATTTTAAAAAGCTTATAAAATGTAATAAAAAAAAAAAGAAAAAGAAAAAAAAAAAAAAAAAAACATAAGATGACATAACTAATACATTTAGAAAAATGCCATCACCTTGTAATGGGAAGGCTAATTTTTGCTCAGATTTTTGTAAGCATTTTATGATTTTTCACTTTGTTGTGTTATGCCTGGTTAGGTGTAAAAGTGAGAGAAAATTCTCACTTAATAAAATTACCTGGCACTTTTCATGCCATTTAGGGTTAAAATGTATGAATAAAACACAATGTAGTAATAAAAAAATCTTTTTTTTTTTTTTTTTTTTTATTAAAAAAGCAACATTTTTCCTTTTTTATTTAGTTTAACTTGATGTACTAAAAATCAACAAAATACAACTGAAATAAAAAGACTATCTAGACACATTTAAAAAAAAAAAAAAAACTAAGACAAATAACAAAAACACTTCAAAATTACTACAGTTTTAACTGAAAGTAAAATTAAAATGGAGAAAATGCAAATGGAATGCAATTCAAAATACTAAAAACTATAATTCTCAATGGTACCATCTCACTTGATGTCTATACGAAACAACTTGATCTCTTAGGCAGAAACTGTCTAAAAAAATTGATGGTGTGAATTAATTATACTTTTACAAATGAATTAAACACAGAAAAAAAGCAGTGAATGAAAGAGAGAGAAAGAGAGAGAGCCACCTTGCCAGGAGGGGCCTTGGTGTTGTTGCCATGGAAACAACACTGAAACGGCTTCTGAGAAAGGATTGAATTAGAGAGAGAAGTGAAAAATGGTGCAGAGAGAATCCCCTACTATACATCTCAACAAAATGTCAAGAATGCAGCAGAGCCCCACCCACTCTCATAAACCCCTCCTTCTGATATAGGCCGGCATCAGCACAGAGATCTGAACACACGCACACACACACGCACGCACATATTCATTTAGTTATTTAATGACTACCTAAACATTGAATTTCCGCTGGAGCAGGAGGTGGTCAGGGACCTCAAGGAGAGCAGAGTAGTGAATTCATGAGTAGCTATAATGTGTGTGGGGGGATGTAAAGCAGTAATATGTAAAATGTGAGCGCAGAGCGTATGTGATTCATCTTATTAACCAATGCTAAACACTCATCTACAAGCAGAAGCAGTCACAGTACAGCAGCAGGGGTCTATGAGTGACATTACATGTCAGAACTACCCACTTTTGTAGATGTGTAGGTCTAAGGGTTGTTTTTAATGTGAGTCAGTATTATTTATTATAGTTGTAAGTGTGCAAAAGCATCTGCTCTGTGTGAAACAGACAGCATTTATAATAGAATTAAAGGCCGATCTCTCCCTCTCTACAGGCATGTGTTTAAAAGTCAATGTAATGATATCAAACACTCATCTCCCTCTGTGCGCCAAGTGCCTGCGGTCTGCCTGCAAAATATCACACACCATATCATTAGCCACAAACACTGAAGTTTATTCACTGAATAGGTTTTAATCTAATTCAATCCATCCAGTAAGATAAGATAAAAGTATGGAAAGAAGGATGCATTTATTTGGTCAAAAATGAAAGCAGTAACATTGTCAAATATTATTAATATTTAAAATAAATGTTTGTAATTGTAAAGCTGATAAGCTTTTAGCATCATTACTCCAGTCTTGTGCATCTCATGATCCTTCAGAAATCATTCTAATATGCTGATTTGGTGTTCAAGAAACATTTCTTATTATTATCAATGTTAAAAAAAAGTTGTAAAGCTTACTATTTTGTGGAAACTGTAATTTTTCAGTGTTTTTTGACAATTAGACAGTTCAAAATAACATCAATTATATGAAATGGAATTAGTTTGTTACATTATAAATGCCTTCACTGTCTCTTTCGATTAATTCAATACATGCCTGCTGAATAAAACTACTACTTTCTGTCGAGAAAAGTCATACTGAACCCAAACTTTTGAACAATAAAGCATATGCAGGCAAATCAAAAATTATTCAGACACCAGATATAATTTTTTATATTTTTTTTACTTGTGGGTGCAAGACACTATAGTTAATTTATGTACCTGAGGATAGCAAAATAAAGTAAACTGTGACATATTTTACCAAAAAAATTCTTCATACAGTGGACTACCAGTAAAACTGATAAAATTTTGGGACCAAAAATTATTCGACCTAATGCGACCTTTTTACACCACCGACTGAACAAAATTAAGCATTGCTTGGCAATTGGTCAACAAATATTGATAGTTGTGTAAATACTGTCATTAATAACAGTTGTCTAATTTTAATTGGTTGATTGCAATCCATTACATACCTTTCTATCAAAGTTATCTGACATTATCAAACCGAAGTTGTTCTGACCGTTTAACTCCGAGTTCTTGTCATATTTTATTACAATTTTCTAAACTATAGTGAATTTAACTGTAATAACGTGAGAAATGTTGAAGGTGTTTAAATACATTTTTGGTTTGACTGTAGGCAGATTTATATTTATATAAGGACAGCAATGCCTATACCTGTGTTACTTCCCTAAACACTTGTGTGTTTGTTGCTTCACCTTTTAAAATGTTCAAATATTAAATGTTTGCAAGCATACACACAAAACCGACACATATCCTCTAATACCAGACTCATCTCTGCCTCCTTTCACTTCTCCCAGCAACAGCGTTCAGCAGTAAATTATGATTTAAATGTCAAATCAAGAGGAGCACAAACAGCTGCACTTGCAGGTCAATTTGATGAGGAGACGTTTATTTGTGTTGCTCAGATTCCAGAGCCCCTGATCCCCCTGTCTGCCCCCTACCTCCCCTCCCTTCTGCTGGCTTCCCTTCACCTCTTTAACGTCAGGATCAACGCTTGGGCTCTCTGAGGGTCATGCTGATCAACCCCCAACCAAAATTCACCAAACAAACAAACAAGAATTACATTCTCTTTCCTTATTCCACATACTCAGAGCTGTTCAGAATACAGAACAAGAGTGTCATTAGTGCAGACTGAGAGGAAGGGTTGCCATGGTTTCCTTTCATGCCCTCTGATTGTTGCTTGATCAAAAAAGAAAGAAGAGCAGAAGCCAAACACGTTGATAGACAAGATAGTTACACAAACAGCTAGACAGAGTAAACACTATACATTAACCCTCTCAAGGTCAATGAGTAATTTTAGTATTTTGATTATTATTATTATTATTTAGGTTCAATTTATTTTAATTTCAGTTTTAATTCAGTTTTAGTTATTTCCACTTATATAAACTTATTTCAATTAGTTGCCAAGGCAACATTTCTAATTTTCTTTTAATATTTATATTTTATTTCAGCTTTATTTCAGTCAGCAAAAATGTTTTAAATTGCTTTAGTTAAATTTTAGTTCAAGGGTTAGTTCACTGAAAAATGACAATTCTGTCATTAATTACTCACCGTCATGTCATTTCAAACCCGTAAGACCTTCGTTCACCTTCGTCATCTTCGTCAAAATGTCAGAATTTTTATTTTTGGTTGAACCATCCCTTTAATTCTGCTTCAAATAGACCAAATACCCTCAGTGTCAATGAACCAAAGGTTCTGCCCTCATCATGTGAACCAGTGCTTGAGGATCTGATTTTGAATGCATCAGATATGCCTTTTGCAAACCAAAAAGATTCTTTCTTGTCATGAATGATACAGCTTTAATGTGACATGATAAAATTGATTAGATATGGGCCCCTCTGGTTTAAAAAAAAAAAAAAAAAAAGCCCAAACTTTAGTGTTAAATGAGAGTAGTTGTTAAAGTGGGATGGGCTTAAAGGTTAGTAACACTCTTTCTGTCTCTCTCTCCCATGAACTCTTCTCACGCCGTCACACACAATTAAATGTGCAGCATTCAGCACAATCGGGACAAATCAGCCAGGCGACCATGTGACCTGGAGTCCCCGTGCCCCAGTGCACGAACCCCTGGCTGGATAAGGCCTGAAGCAAAGGGGGTCAGTCCCTGCAGTGAGTGCTTTGAGGTCTGCTCTGATCTGAGACCTGCTTTGTATCAAGAGTTCCATTCGCTTTTTTAGGATATGGATGGGTCCTTCATCTGTGTAAATGGGGCAGACTAACAGGAGAGAGAAACTGGGGTGTTTGGAGAGACGGTGGCGGATTAACTGGAGAGTGAAATATGGCTGTGGGCTGAATAGAGATGGATGAAACCTTCAGCCTAGAGAAGTCCTAAATAAATTACTTCAGCTCGGTCTTCAAACAAAAAATTCACAGAATTTCACCTATTTTCTAAAGGCATGTTATTGATCTTGTTGTTTTTTTGTGCTTGTAATTATTAATTATAATATCATAACTCCATCTTCAAGTGAAACAACAGACTTTTCTCTGGTAATGCATGTCAGACATCTCCAATCATTTATTCCGCTTAAACCCTAACCCTTTCTTACATTCGACTGCAAGCTCAAATTTTTTTAGATCATTTGTTTTACTTGTATGTACATCACAAAATGGAGAAAAGTTCAGTCACAACTTCCAGTACATAAAGACTTTAAGGAATCAGAGCACAAATTATGGATGTGCAAAACTAAACATTTTCTAAATTACCTAGTTAGTGGGTTGTCCAAATGGGTAGATGACTAGTTCCCATGCATCCTGTATAATTAGACTGGCTCAAGGTCATCACACAAAAGTTGTCTTAGTCCTCACAAAAAAATACATTTTGTTGAAGACAGCTTTTTTTTTTTTTAGACTCTGTTTTAATGGTTAAACTAAGAAATATTAATACAAAACCATGTCTATTTAATCGAAATCATGAAACATACACAATTTAACAGCAATTTGTTATGTGCTTTTATCATTTAGTTTGTGTTAGGTTTGTATTCAGCTTTATTTTTACAAAATAAAAAGAAAAAAAAAAATATATATATATATATATTGCATGGACACAGTTAAAGGAATGAGGCCAGTTTGCCAGTTTACAAAGTATTTGAGAAGTATCACTTCTATGCTCTTCTGGAATCTTGCTTTTTATTATAAATACTGACAGAGAATTTAGGATTAAAGATATGACCTCTATGAACTCATAAGGTCCCTGGCATCATCCAGGCACACTGGACTGAGACTGATGACATGGGACAGCACTGGATTGATTCACAACATTGATGATGTCCACCGTGACACCCATGTAAAGTAACTGCAACAACCACACAGCATCGATAATGCCCTACTGCTGTCCAATATTGCTGAGTAAACATGCTGGTAAAACCGACTGTGTATTTAGTTGTGTGTTTTTGGGTCTGTTCACAGAACCAGAAATGAATGACTCAAAGAAGCACCTACTCATAGCTGTTGCCAACTAAAATAAATGAATAAGAGAAAAGAAGAAAGGCACTGGTTTAGTCCAGCTGTCTTGTATTCTGATATGTACTGTGTCCTGGAAAGGCCTTTCCAATGGGCTCAATAGACAGGCCATGCTTGCATTTTCTTTTTTTGGTGGTGGGTAACAAAAGGCAAAGACAAAATAGCAGCAAACAGCACTTTTACAGCACATTGCTTTTCATTTGTACACAAACACAACAGAGGGGAGAGGTGGCCTGCTATATGACAACAGAAAATATGCTAAACTGACTATCAGGTTAGAAAAACAAAATGTTGACTGAAATGGAAATTTCTGACCTCTACTGAGATTCCCACATACTCTTTTCACTTGACCTCTCCAGGAGAAAAACCTTAGGGTGTACTTTTATTGCCCAAGTGTTGCTTAACCAGCTAACACAGTTCAAGACAGTGAGGGGCCCAGCTCTGAAAACACACAAACACTGATACAGCTCTGGAAAACTCATAGTAGAGAACAGTGCCAAACCACACAATGTGGTGGAGCCTCCACATTCAACACACTGCTGGGTTACCTAGTAAACAAGATGAAACAACAATAGCACTTCATACAGTAAATTCCAAAATAAATTGAGGGCATTTAAAGGCATACGTCACCCAAAAATGAAACTTCTGTAATCATTTACTCACTATAAGACCTGTGCAAGAATGCCACTACACAAACACCTCTCAATTTCTCAACATACGTCACAAGTAAACATGTTAACTTACTAGATTAGTGACCAACCAACTTGAGACTTGACTTGGACTCTCTTGAACAGCTCTTGAATAGTCTTTACTACAACTACTACTGCTACTTCTAATACTAATTATTATTATTATTATTATTATTATTATTATTTTATAATAACTTTAATATAGCACCTTTCTACAATCTAATTAACAATAACAACAAAACACAACTCCTTTAGGTATAAAGGAGAAATTTGTTTTACCGTTTCAATTAAAAGGAGTTACTGTAATATATATATATATATATATATATATATATATATATATATATATATATATATATATATATAAACATTAATATTATTATTAAAAATAGACAAGAGACTTGACTTTGACTCTATATTAAAGACTTGAACATAAACGTGTTCATCCAGCATACCTACAAAATTGACATCAATGCTAAAGTTCAAATAAACATCCATTCTGGCTTGTGGTCAGGGACATCAAAATGCTAACAGCATCATAATCAAATGTGACGTTTTAAAGTCGGTAAGCACAAATTATTTGCTTTGGCTAATACGATTAAATTGACATTAACCCTCTGGAGTCTGAGGCCTTTTTTTTGGGGGAGGGGGGGTGAGATACAGTTGCTTTGGCATGTATGTAGCAGTTTTAAAATATATATAACAATATTAAATGTAAATAACAGTTAATCTTTAATACTTTTATGTAGAAGTGATGCCAAACAAATATAAAGGCTCCTAATAAATTTACATAGTTAATACAAATGTTGTTAAAGAGCTCAGAGCAGAGGGTAAAACGTTTACATTTACTCAAAGGGAGGTAATTAAGATTGAGAGATCTCAAAACTGAGAGAATTTATATTTGGAAAGGTAGACAAGCTTTTTTAAAAAAAACATTATGACCCATTATGGTTATGTTTATCATTATCACATTTCTGTTTTGCCGACTTACCGCAATAAATATCCCACATGGAATTCTGGAGACAACAAGCCTTTTAGGCATACTAGATCGACGAATAATAAATGATGTAAACATAAAAATATGAATATATATATATATATATATATATATATATATATATATATATATATATATATATTATCGCAGCTCCTAATAAAGTTACCAGCCTCAACTGACTCGACATTTTGTTTGTTTGTACCACAAATGATATAAAGCACACCCCGTATTTTCACAGTACAACATTAATCCTCGTCACAGCCATAACACACACATACACTCAACACAGCACAGCCTTTTCATGTGATCACAACAGAGCACTTGCGCTCGACGTTAGCGTTAGCAGCTCAGCTTTGTCCAAGCCCATGAGAGATGCAAAACCGATTAAAATCCCGTTTACCTGTATATATCAAGCGCTGGCGCGGCGTCTCTCTGATTTCGGTCCGTATTTTGCTCTCCGTCTGTATGGTTACATCGCAAACATCGCTCAACTGCTATTTTTTGCAATGGGTGATGTGAATAACGGTGCGCTAGGCAGGTTCAGTTGTTTGTAAATCTCAGAACGATGCGCCCAGCGTGCGCGTTTCCTTGACAGCGTCGAGTCTTCTGCTTGAGCGCGACAAACGCTGCCCTGCGCGCATGCGCAGACCGAAGCCTTGACCACCTCCCACCAAAGTAAGAACACAGGCAGAAGCAAAAAGGAAGAAGTCATCAGCACTTTACCTCAGAAATCTCCACAAAAAGGTCGGTGGAGACAGTCCAGGAAGGTAGTTTCAGTAAGCGCTGTCGTCTGATAAACGCCAGTGTTACGACAATGTAAGCACAAACAAGTGAAGTAAAAACAAATGGATGAGCATTTCTAAACTGAAATGTCCTTACTGCGGAGATGCTAGAAATAGATTGTGTAAATTCAAGTTTTGAAAATTAGATGCATGATTTGCTTCCCATTCCCTACATTCGTATTTCATCGGTAGATGGCAGCACAGTTGAAGGTGATACATAAAACATAAAATGCAATATATACTTAAAAATAAATAAATAAAAAAAAATATGAATAAATGAATCATATGTATATGGACCACAAAACCAGTCATAAGGGTAAATTTTTTGAAATCGAGATTTATGCATCATCTGAACATAAATAAATATGCTTTCCATTGATGTATGGTTTGTTAGGCTATGACAATATTTGGCTGAGATACAACTATTTGACAGTCTGGAATCCAAGGGTGCAAAAAAAAAGTCAAAATATTGAGAAAATCACCTTTAAAGTTGTCCAAATTAAGTTCTTAGCAATGCATATTACTAATCAAAAATTATGTTTTGATATATTTATGGTAGGAAATTTACAAAATATCTTCATGGAACATGATCTTTACTTAATATCCTAATGATTTTTGGCATAAAAGAAAAATCTATAATTTTGACCCATACAATGTATTGTTGGCTTTTGCTACAAATATACCCGTGCTACTTAAGACTGGTTTTGTGGTCCAGGGTCACATATAAATTAAGATATAAATACATTTGCTTGAAGTACAACGTTTATTAACTTCAAGTCATCATGTGGTCTGTTTTATTATTAGCAGTTTATACCACCATTTATTTTTATTTTTTAAATGTTTTTTTTTTAAAGATTTTTAAAAGAGGGTGGTATATTAAGATTATATAATTAGCTGACATTTATTTCATGCTATCCCATAGTACTTAAAATTGTATTTTTGATTTATTATTTTTTTCTAGTCTGAGGTAAAATACCTGAAGAACCATTATTAAAGCAATGACTGTGTTTAACTGCTGGCAGTAAGAAATTGCTTTGTCTGAAAAATGTTTTAATGAAGAAAAGTTAAAAATGCAATGTCAAGATTTCCCGCCCACTCACACATTTGGCGCTGTCCATGGTCCTGGTTGCAATTTCGATTTCACTGCAGGTAGATGTATCTAAACTCTTCACTTTACAAACACAGTGACCACCACAGCGAGGTGTACTGCAGAATGAATGATAATTGTCTTTTATTAAATAAATAGCAGCTTCACAAAATGATACCATTGTGAGGGTGATGGGCTTTTTCTTTTTTAACAAAAAAAGGATTTGGTAAAACATTCACAGGCTATGGTATAAAAATGGGAGTTTGAACAAGGGCAGGTGATACAGGAGAAATTCTAAGGTTCTACACAGGAAAACAGCAATAGTTTACAGCTTTATACATTATAGGTTCCTAGACATCCTCAAATTAACATTTTTGGTCTTACAGACCAACATTTGTTGCCATGGACAGTACGCCCATATAAAGTAAATGGTTTTAGTACTCTTGTCTGTTGTGCAACTTTGCTTCTTCTCTCACTCTGTCATGACCACCTGATGAGGCAGCATATAACAAACCTTACATTCACAGGAGAGCATGTTCCCCAAAGCTAGAGGTTAATTCCTTCAATACCTGCTAAAAAAAAAAAAATAATAAAAACCTGGAAAACTGGACTAAAACTCGAACTGCTAAGTTTTATATTAAGCATGACTTTCTCCCCATTGGTCGAGTTTTCTAGGTCACTGTAAGACATGGTTTAAAGAAAATTAGAGTTTTGCAGTCAATTCCTCCGCAACCTCTAACTGTCTTATTGGTTTACTGCAACTCAAAGGATTCTTCATATCATACTGGAGATGGTTACAAGTTACACAAACAATGATCTGACTTGCAAGTGTAATTAGACAGCATAGCTTCATCCATACTGTAATGCAACTAGCTTGGATGACACAGTAACTTTTTTTTTGGATTCACACTTTTTGTAATTATTCAACTGACCACAAGAGGATGCTATGACTCTATCTGTCGAATATTTGCGTGAACGCAGACTCGTATGTCCAATGCTGCTTTAGTAAGAGACTGGGTGCTCATGCAGGACTTAATGGCATTCAGATATCTGAACCTGTTAACACAAACAAACACACACTCGCACACACGTTACATTCCCTCTTCCTTTTCTGACCTTGGTCAAATTATTGTTTCTGTAGCTAACTCAGCATACATTCTATATGCTGTAATACAGCTGAGGCTGCGTAGGCAGCCAATTACGAGTTCTCCTAAACATCACTTGGAGCTCGGTCCTGTTTTCTACGTCACTCTAAAAGCTAGTTTTCAGACACTGCTGGTGTGCTCTGTGTGGCTGTGACCGCTGCTTATCGACAGCTCTGATATTCCCGGTTTTAGCTCCAGTCCGGGGTCAGTGTCCATGTCATGGGGCTCCAAATTTCGGATTCCGTTGCCGTCCCCATTGCGGCAGTTACTGTTCCGGTCGATGGAAACTTTTTCGCAGATCAGGATGGGTGTGACTACTGCATGGGACGGACAAGGAGCGTGTATAGTGATGGGTTTAAGACACACCCGGCTATACTGGCAGTGCATGTAACTTGAAAACGCCCTTCGGTAGGTCTTGTTAAACAAAGTGTACACTAAAGGATTGACCCCTGATGAGATGTAGCCCACCCAAACAAAAACATTGAGCAGTTCTGTCAGCACAGGCTCATTACAGGCTTTATGGCAGAGGACGTGCAGAACATTAGTGATAAAAAAGGGACACCACATGATGAGGAAGAGGAAGAACACTACACCCAACACTTTGGATGCTCGCCGCTCGTTCTTGATGGCCTGCATCATGCCTCGCCGTCCATGGGTTCCGGCCGGGTCCCGTCCGGCGGGCGAATTCATTTGAGAAGGTGCTTCTGAACTCGGGATTATTGAGATGGTGTCCGGGGGCACGGTCAGACCGAGCATGTTTCCGTCGCTGTTGCTGATCCGTAAACAGTTCAGACTGCTGCGACGGGATGCTGGCGGCGGGGCCAACTGGGAAGCAGGTGGAGCTGGAGGTTGTAAAGGTTGTTGAGAAGAGGCTTTGCCCTCGTAAAGGAAGACTGTGGCCTGACGCTGAAGCGCTTGGACGGTGAGACAATACGTAACCACCATGATGACCAGAGGAATGAAAAAGGCAACAAAAGAGCCGACCAGTATGAAGTGTTCCTCGTTCAGAGCACAGATGCCATTTTTCAAGACCTTTTCCCTGTTATGCAGTCCGATCACTGGGATAGGCATTGAGATACCTGTGGTTGGAAGAAGTAAGAGATAATATATTAGCAAACATCAAAGAAACTTTCAGACTAAAGACAACTGTAATGCAAGATGCCGGAGACAAAAGACTAACGTCTTCAGCCAGACCTATCCTCAAAACAAATCCTCTCTCTTATCCAGCTAGATCAGTATTCCTGATGGTTGAGAGAGAGGATCTGTTATTTAATTAGAGCAGATGAATCAGACTGTCAAGGCAGATAAAGCCTTAATGCTGTTTTGGATCCAGATAAGAATCAAATAAACATTGGGCTCACGTTCAAACGGGAGAGAGGTTAGATGTGTGAACCCTCTATCATCTGCACTGACGTTACTTAGTCTAACAATTATAGCAAATGAGACAAGAACCCTCTGTGGAGAAAACGATGAATAGGAGACAAAGTGAGACATAATAGAGAGTTATTAACTAAGACTAAAACTGTTAAAAAGCACTTAAAGTTACTAAACCATAAATTAAATGTAAATGAACATATAAAAGTAAAAGCACACTCTGAGATTGAAACAATAAAAAGGAAAGCCTGTGTGGGTGAGAGGAAGAGAGGCACCATGTCTGAGAGAGTGTGTAGGCTTGCATTAATATAAAGCAAGGTTAGAAGAGTTTAACTTTTCTAGAAAGTTAGTGAGAGAAAGAGATGGAGAGTAAAAGCCAGCAGGTCTTGCAATACTTAAAGAGAACAACCAGTAATATCAGTGCAGACAAGTTTTTTAATTCTCTGCTGTTGGAATAGATCAGTCAGGGTCACTCTACATTATATGTCACAAGTTGGACTCTAGATGGCGCTAATGCAGTAGCATGCTTTTAGCATTCCACACACAATGACAGACTGTGGTTTACTTATTGAACAGTAGGTGGTGATCTTCACTAGAAGTATCTGATTACCAGACCAATCACAAACATTCAATTAATCCAAGCTTCTCTGAATTTAGAGAAGCTGCTCTGGGTGATGGACAAAATCACCACAATCACAAAAACTGGTGCTTGTTTATGCAATGTCATTTTAAATCATGTTCATTGTTGCTGATCTGGGGGGCCTCTTAGACCCAGCTGGAGCCTTGAGAAAACCTCACAACACAATCTGGCATTCTGAGGGGTCCTGTGAGATACGAACACATTCCAAGTAATAGATTCAACAGGATTGCAGTGGATTGACATTGACTTTAGTAGGTACAAATGGTACAACTGTTCAATCTAAAGCCCTCCACTGACATTGAAAAATAATTGTGTGTTTGTCCTTTTTCTGCAGTTCTTCCAGGCATTTACTCTGCTGGTTATTTGGGATTTATGCAGAGTTCCAGTAAGAAATCATGCTTTTTTTTTTTTTTTCAAACTCATTATATCAATGTTTCTCTGACCTATTGAAATGGTCCAAACTGCAGCGATCTTCAGCATGGCCTTGGTGCGGGAGTTGAACCGACTGTGCTCGATCGGATTGCGTATGGCCACGTAGCGGTCGAGGGAAATGGCACACAGGTGCATGATGGAAGCAGTGGAGAAAAGCACATCCAGATATATCCAAATAGGACAGAGAGCACTAGGCAATGGCCAGGCATAATCTGGAAGATAGAGAGAGATTGCTTTGTAAACATCACTAATAATACAGTTATACGTATGAAGAATGATGCTGAGAAAAAAAAAAAAAAGGATAGATAAGAGAAACAGAAGGCAAAGTGGTCTTTCAGATCACATAATAAAATGTCCAGACGACTGTCTTCAGACCAAGCGCTAAAAAAGGCTGTTATGTCAGCAGGCTTAAAATAACCAACATTAAGAAACAGTCAAGTTATGTAAAAAGTAAGTCATTTCAAGTTGTGTAGGCTCATGCATAAGAGCGAGAGATACAAAGTCACACTGGATTTTTGAGATACTACCACATTTATAAAACATATAGTTCTGGTCCTGGCTTCTGATTTGTCAATATAGCGTACCAGTCATGCTAAAATCCTCAAAATAGCAAAAAGTATGATTTATAACACCTGGTATACTGTATTTGTAGCAATAGCCAAAAATACAGTGTATGGGTCAAAATCATGCATTTTTCTTTTATGCCAAAAATCATTATGATATTAAGTAAAGATCATGTTCCATGAAGACATTTTGTAAATTTCCTACTGTAGATATATCAGAACTTATTTTTGATTAGTAATACGCATTGGTTAGAACTTCATTTGGACAACTTTAAAGGCGATTTTCTCAATGTTTTGATTTTTTGCACCCCCAGATTTTCAAATAGTTTCATCTCAGCCAAATATTGTCCTATCCTAACAGACCACACATCAATGGAAAGCTTATTTGTTCAGCTTTCAGATGTATAAATCTCAAATAATTGACCGTTGTGACTGGTTTTGTGGTCCAGGGTCACATTTGTCCAAAACAATGGTTTAATAAAAAAATGTCTTTAATACAACTTAATAAAACTAGAATTTTAAAGTGGTTTTCCCTGTGTACAAGTCACCACCAAGATGTTAAGTTGTTGCGTCACCACATGGAATAACCATATTGGGTTTCCCAAAAAACCTGCAGTCAACAGTTCTTAAAAGAACCTTCTTCTGGAGAACCTTTCACCACTATAAAGAACCTTCTGTGTAATGGAAAATTTCTATGGTTAAAGGTTCTTTATGGAACCATAGATGCCAGTAAAGAATATTTATTTGTAAGAGTTTTAAGAAGTTTTAGGCCTACTGGCCCACATCAGAAAATCCCATTCCCAAACCTCATACTTTAAGGCAGTAATAATAATAATAGTAGTAATAACATTTGCTTTATTTCTAAAAAAAAAAAAAAAAAGAGTTTCTGAAGACCAACATTCAACTTCATGCTAAATTTTACTTCCACAAACCTTGAACAAAGCAAGAGTTGGGAACAAGTAATGATACCTGTAGAACAAAATTTCAAGTTTCAGTTGATAGGCTTTTAGGTGACAAAAGTGGCAAAATGAAAATGTCCCTCAGAGAGGACACGATGTAATGCAGGGTCAGATACTCTTACAGAAAGGTCTACAGGTCTAGAGGGGCATGTCTGACGGTTCAGATGACATTAGCGCCACACGAGGTGTGAGTCACTGTCAATTTAACGTTTTATTGAAGCCCAGGGCAACCGCAGGCACTCCAATCATGGGCTGAATGAGACTGGTCCAAATCCAGACAGCGCTGTGGAGCTCAGAACACCTGGACTGGAGATGAGGGGAATGTCTGTTGCCAAGTTAGCCAAATTAATGATAACAGAGTTCTCTGCCAGTATGGGACCAGCAAGTATTCTGACACAGATGGTGAGCGAGGGGTTTTCCTCTCCTCGTTTATTTGTCCATATCTCTGCGGTGGTCCCATTCATGTTCTTTTGTCCACGGGAAACAGCCCACAGCACATGCAATTACACCTTTCCAAAATGAGAAAAAATTACTGCAGCAGAACCACGAGGTTACAGATTACGGGGTTAAATAAGGGGTGAGGGAAAGAGATAAAGTGGGATATAGAGGAGGTGGGGTAATGATAGAAGGTGAAAAGCGGGGAGTGAAGGAATTAGGTCAGATTCAGTGCCTCAAATGAAGGTTTAATTCCTGCAGGCAGAATGAAAACAAGAAAGTGTTGTGGAGTAACTAAAGTAGTGTTCAGCACTGTTTTATGTCATACTGTATTGTGGATGCAGCCCTACAACTGAAGCAAAAATCAAACATTCCATTTCGGTAAATTAAAAAAAAAAAGAAAAAAAAAAGAGAAGCACAGATTAATTTGAAATTGCTGCACAGCATTTATTCTTTTCTGTTAGAAAAATATAAAAAAGTAAAACATTTTCTAAAACAGTTCTAAATATTGTTTGTTAGGTTTTAGTATATTGGTTATATTACATCTCATGCTGTCACCCTACACTAAAAAAAGAGGTTCTTTATTGCCATTGATGGTTCCATAAAGAACCTTTAACATCCATGGAATCTGTCCTTTTTACAAAAGGTTCTTTGCAGTGCAAAAGGTTTTTTACATTATTGAAATATTTTCCCATTTCTGCCACTGAATAAAAAAGATAAAAAGTTAATTGCAACTTTTTATTTCAGAATTCTTTTTTCTCGCAATTGCGAGTTATAAAGTCAGAATTGTGAAATATAAATTCTGATATATATCAGTCTCTTTTTTTCACCCTTAAAATTTGCACTTTATAACTTGCAATTGCAAATTTATATCTTGCAATTCTGACTTTTTAACTTGTTATGCGAGTTTATATCACAATTCTGAGAAAAAAAAGTCAGAATTGTGAGCTTATATCACAATTCTGAGAAAAAAGTCAGAATTGCAATTCTGACTTTAACTTGCAATTGCAAGTTTATATTACAATTCTGAAAAAAAAAACTTGAAATTGCGAGTTTTTATTTAGCAATTCTGACTTTATAACTTGCAATTGCGAGTTTATATCTCACAACTCTGAAAAAAAAAAATCTGAATTGTGAGTTTATATCACAATTCTTAGAAAAAAAGTCAGAATTGCAATTTTTTATCTTGGAGTTCTGACTTTATAACTCACAATTGCGAGTTAATTAAGAGTTTTTCCTGAACACACCCCTTATTTGCTGCTTATTAATAGTTATTAAATTAGTTGTTAAGTTTAAGTACGGGGTAAGGTTAAGGGATCTAAAATATGATCATGCAGAATAAGGCATTATTATGTGCTTTATAAGTACTAATAAACAGCTAATATGCTAGTAATAGGCATTCTAATAAGCAACTTGTTAATATTGAGAATTGGTCCTTAAAATAGTGTGTTACCTCTTTTTATTTTTTTATTTATTGGCGGAAACAGCCTTCCATACCTTAAAGGTTCTTTGGGAAATCCATAAATGCTTTTCTATGGCATTGCTGCAAAAGCCTCCTTTTGGAACCTTTGGGAGTATAAATGAGAGCATTGTTTTGATATTATTTATAAATAATCTAATTGTCCCCTTTAATAACTTATTCTTATCTCTCTTTAGACGATTTTACCCAAAGCAAATTATGTTGCATTCAAGGTAAACATTTTGTCAGCATGCATGCTACCTGGTAATCAAACCCATGACCTTGGCATTGGTGTGGCTATATGAGGCGGAACAAGAACTTGGGGGGTTGAAACATAATTAACATTGCATAGGGGGCAACATTTCCTCACATGTCAACATGGAACTTCAATTGCATGTGGATGATAGAAAACACACACACACACTCTAATTTAAACTGTCTTTCATCTCTTGATTGGTTCAGCTGCCTACGGCCCTTTGCATCTTGTTTTGATTAATTGAAACAACTGATAACTCAGCCCTGATTTACATGTATAGTAGATTAATTTCTCTCTCAGTTCAGACAGAGATGGAGTGTGGAAACATTATAGAGACACGAAAAAATCATCTGTTGCTTTCTGTGCATCACTGATATAACTGAAAGGTAATGAACTGCTTAGGCTTTTTCTGCAATTTTCAGACATCCATGATGACCAACTTACCTCATGGCTTTCACACACACACACTCTCTCTCTCTCTCTCTCTCTCTCACACATACACACACACACACACACACACACACACACACACACACACACACACACACACACACACACGTACACACGTTTGTATTTGTGAATTGTGGGGACTTTCCATAGACTTCTATAGTTTTTATACTGACCAAACGATACCGTTTATCCCCTCACCCAACCCTAACCCTAAACCTACCCCTTACAGAAAACCTGTTTGCATCGTCACATTTGGTCGCCACAATGTAGCAAAAACAAGTACACACACACACTTTCACTCAATGATGAATGTGGATACTCTAATAAGTGTAATAACGAATATTGCTCCTGTACCTTAGCTACTAGACTATGATGTTAACAACACCAAGATTAATGGTTCGATTTCAAGGGAACATCCACGGCCACAAAAATATATAGCTTGAAAGGACTCTTAAGTTGTTATGGATAAAAGTATCTGTCAAATGCGGAAACAGAAGAGAATAATTTGTTGAATTAAGTTGTTATTTTTGTTTTCTTTGTGTACAGAAAGTATTCTCATAGCTCCATAACATTACAATTGAACCACGGATGTCACATGGACTATTTTAATGATGTCCCTAATACCTTTCTGGTCCTTGAACTTGGTAGTTGCATTGCTGTTTATGCAGGGTCAGAAAGCTCTCAGATTTCATCAAAAATATCTTAATTTGTGTTCTGTAGATGAACGAAGGTCCTACAGGTTTAGAACGACCACGAAAGGGTGAGTAATTAATGACAGAATTTTCATTTTTGGATGAACTATCCCTTCAGCATGACTAAAACCAGTCTTTTGACTCAAGACAGAATTGGTTTGTAAGATGTCTATCAGTTCAGCACCATTTGAGCTGCTGAGTATTAGTATATAGCTCATCTTAAACACATCCTGCCACTGTATGTTCCCAGAGATAATCACTCTAATGCTTCTCTTTGATTTCATTCCTACTGCATTGTCTCGCTCTTTCCTTGTCTGTCTTTGGCTGATACTCAGCGATATGGTTTCTATGCTTCCTCCAGATGATAATACATGTGAGCAGGCCACATCACTCCATTATAAAACCCATATCTCACCCTCTTTTTCATCCATTTTTGAGATGATGTGCCAGAACTTAACACAGATTAAACAGACTGAATCAAGGTCAGACGGCTATATCTTATGAAAGTCACATGCCAGCTAAATCACATACATGGTACACTCCCCCTGCCAGACACACACAATCGCACACACTATTAGACACCGTAAATGAAATGAGGAGTGTGAAATCCATCATTGTCGCATCCACTGCAGTGGAAAACTATTTTTATGTCCATGTGTGTGTCTGTGTGTCTGTGTGTAGGCATAGGTATGTCTGAGTTTATGAGCGCAAAAGCATTCGTATGTGGGTGTGGAGTGCACACGTTCACACATTCTAACGGTTGATGATATTTTGCTCTGACAGCTTGCTGGTAATGGCCATCACAGGCTCACTGTTTATGACAACATGCTGCCGAATCCCTCCACTCCATCTTTATCTGTTCAATCTGTGTGTGTTGTGTGCGTGTGTGGTGGGGGGTAGGTGGGTGTACTGTTCCCTATCCTTCATCTGTAAGACGCCCAAAACCCAAGAAACGTATGGGTATGACACAAAAGGTTGGTGTTATTTTGTCTCAGTTGAGAGGTTGCATGTATTTGAATACATACTTGAGTTTTTATAAACACACTTCAGTGTGGTTTGTGTTTTTGTGCATGCCAGAGCAGGGTTATTATTGTTAACTAGAGAGGCATTTACACAGTTTGCAACTGAAAACAGAAAACTTTTTATGCATTTTGGCTGTTCAAACATTATAATGTTTTGGGAGCTTGAAAATGCAAACATTTGAAAAAGGGTTTCAAATCGTAGGTTTTTGAAAACAATATCCTTATTGTCTCAGTGTAAACTACAAAAATAAGAATTTGTGAAAACGGTGATGTCATGTGCATGCATGCTTTCGCCATCTTGAGTGCTTGTATTCATTGCTCTAGTTAGAAGTTAGAACAATGCAGTGTTTCTTTATAAAATGACATTGCCAACTACTGGCCTTCATAATAAATTTAGTATAGTAATAGTATAGTGTGTAGTCTGTATGTGAAACTTTTCAAAAAAAAACTTTTTTGTTGCCGTTTTTAGTACATTGCTGTCTTGTAAAGTTACTTTAAAACCCCATAATAAATAAGATTTTTTTTAACTGAAAATAAAATAGCAAAAGATTTTAAATACCATAATATATATACACACACCCTTATTTTATTGCAGGTAGTTGTCAAGACAACATTTCTCATCTTCATTTAGTTTATATGGAAGTTTCCACCACAGAATAAAAATAAATAAATACATTAATAAAACAGGTAATGAAAATATGAGAAAAGGTCTGAATTGCAAGACTGAAATTTATAGAGTTTACATTTCAATTCTAAGTATGCATCTCGTAATTCAGATTTATTGCTCTTAACTGACCATATGCACGGATTACTTCCTTGTTTTAGACAAGCCAGCTCAGTCATTTCCGGTCAACTGTACTGCGCCGTAATAGGAGTGTCCTTTGCTCGTTTTCTCTACATAATCCATTCACAATTCGAAGAAAAGTTTTACTTGTCTAAGAGGACCAAACGTCCATGTATACCGTGTCAAGAATGAAAAACATGAGTGCAAAAAATTATGCAAGTAAATCCACTAAATATGTGCGAGTCATTGCTATGATTGACAGTAATAACCAAACATCTGGCAAGCCGATGTTAAAAATAGAGCTGTGCATTAAATGATTCAGACTAAATTCAGGGTAACAAAACTACAGCAGTAACAAGTTTGTGTTGGTTGAATATAGGCTATTCAATAGCTTTTACAGTTTGTAGTTATTGTAGTTATTAAATTAAATCTAAAATATTTCAAATTCATATTAATTCATATCGAATGCATAATTTAATTGTTATACCATTAATATTTAACTTTTTAATTTGTAGTGAATTATATATAAGTATTTAAATAATTCACCCTTATAGGCTGTTTGTGTCTGAGCTTATTTATTTATTTTATTTATTTAAATGACTTTTTTCATTTGCTATACTGTATACTTCAGTAAGGTAAAAGTACTAAAATTTGTTATACTAGAAATTTTATAATAAATCGAAAAGCAAGACTTGATCCTCTACTGCCATCTTCTGGTTATATGGGTAATTTTAAGTCATTTTCATCTTAAAAAAAACAGCAATTTTGTTTTTCTGTTTTTGTCAAGAATATAAAAATAAAAAAGGTAATTGCGACATCTCAAAATTCAAACTTTTTTCAAGTTTATATGTCACAATTCAGAATTTTTTTCTCAGAATTGCAAGTTTATATCTTGCAAATTGTGAGTTAACATCAGTTTATACTAGATAAATAAGAATTGTGAGATATAAACTCAGAATTGTGAAAAAAAAAAAAAAAAAGTCTTGTGTAAAAAACCCAACTACTTTTTAAAATGTATTTTTTAATTCCATGGTGAAAATGGGATTTTAGAAGTTAAGGGTGTAATACTAAAATAATAAACCCAAAACTATAAAGAATAATCTAATAAAAGTTAAAAAAAAAAAAAAAAAAAAAAAAACACAACACAAAATTACTAAACCTTGAGTAAAATAAACTGGAAACAGAAAATATATATATATAAAAATCAGATCAATCTATGTGCATGCATCCATGACTGTTTGTTCTCTCTTGCCACTAAATTGCCTGATGTTCTGTTTGCTCTGAGGGTCTGCAGGCTGCTGTACTGATCAATATCTCTTTGTGGTCAATAACGTCCTTTCCTCTCGAAGTGACAAATGCAAGCTCATCATGTGCACTATCTACAGCTGACAAGCAACTAAGATCATTTAAAGGTAGGACATCTTCCGTGATCAATATGAAGGGAGTCTGAGAGAGTTCAGCTAACCCACTCATGTCCTGAGACAGGCGAGGCGACGCATCCCAAAAGAGCTCCCCCATGGCTGCGGAGAGACGGACAGTGTGGTCCCCTGTATGGATAGCAAGAGCCAGAAATACTCTCGAGCAGACAGCTCAGTTGCTCAGAGGCAGCTGGACTGGAAAACGATCTGAATTCTGCCACAGGCGATATTTTCTGTGGGCTTCTGAGCAAAGCAATGCCAAACAAGCTTCTGTCTCTTTCAGTGTGCCCCCCACCGCCTGTCTTTCTCTTTCTCTCGCGCCGTGAAGGGAGATTTCACGCTATACAGTGTTATAAAGCTATTAAATCTTGCCACCTCTGGCTCTTTCCTTTCTAACTTTGTCAGTGCTCTGTACAATACATAATTAAACTCATGTACAATCTCCCAACTAAATCAACCTAAACCCTTACTTTTTTCAAAATAGAAGTTATCATCTCTTGAGTTTTGGTGGAAAGAGACCAATTAAATGTGTTATTTAACCAGGGTATATTCTATGGGCTCATTTGTATAATGAGCTGTGTTATTTGGAGGAGAAGGGCTGCCTCGCACCAGTGAAAAAGCCCCTGGGTCTTAAAAGCAAATGCCACTGAAGTTATATTATGGGAAGTGTGGCTTCTCGTGATGCTATATTTTGTAGGTGACACAGACTTTTTAATGGGATGTATTATTTTAAAGTTTGCATCCCATTTGCATTTTTATACATCCTAAAAGTCAGTGCACATTGGCCTATACACCAACCTGGAATGCTTTAGTAATCTTTACCGACAGTACACCACTGCAAAGTGCGAACCCTGATGACATTAGCTGTGTCCCAACTCAGAGGCTGCATCCTTCGATCATTCCTGGGCGAAAGGATACAACTGATGGATCCTTTGTGGCCCAGGCTATCCCGAGATTCATTGTGTGCTATTGACGACAAGACTTTTTGAGAGAAAATGCAGGTTACACCTTGAAAGCATATTAAATGTTAACATATCTTACTGAGATACAATTTCATAAATGGTTTGTTCTCGTTATTATGTACATAAATGGACCAAGGTAAGCATATTTAGACTGTTTTAGGTTGTACACCTATTTAGTTTTCAGTTTAATATCACTTTCAAAAAAGTCCAATTTAAACATTGCTTGGTGAAAAGATTGATCCTTTGCAGACTAGACCATCCCATTTCACAAAGCTCGGTCTGACCTTTATGGCCTACACAAAGGATCCAGTCTTCGAATTGGGACACAGCAATTGTCCAATGCAAATATGAGCTTTATGTTCAATCAGGAGTTTTCAAACTTGGTGCTAGGGAAAATGTACATTATTTTATAGAGTAGAATCATTTAAATAAATTGTATTGTATGTATTGTAATGTATTAATACTTTTTGTAAGATTTGAAACTGTTTTACATTTATGATATTCACTATTTTTGCAATATACAGTTGAGGTCAAAAGTTTACATCCCCCATTCAGAATCTGCAAAATGTTAATTATTTTACCAAAATAAGAGGGATCATACAAAATGCATGTTATTTTTTATTTAGTACTGACTCAAGAGATATTCCACATAAAAGATGTTTACATACAGTCCACAAGAGAAAATAATAGTTGAATTTATAAAAATAACCCAGTTCAAAAGTTAACATCACCTTGATTCTTAATACTGTGTTCTTACCTGAATGATCCACAGCTGTTTTTTTGTGTTTGTTTGTTTGTTTGTTTTTGTTTAGTGATAGTTGTTAATGAGTCAATTGTTTGTCCTGAACAGTTAAACTGCCCGCTGTTCTTTAGAAAATCCTTCAGGTCCCACAAATTCTTTGGTTTTCTAGCATTTTGTGTATTTGAACCCTTTCCAACAATGACTGTATGATTTTGAGGTCCATTTTTTCACACTGAAGACAACTCAGGCACTGATATGCAACTATTACAGAAGGTTCAATTGCTCACCGATGCTCTAGCAGAAAATAGTTACATGTTTCCCAGAAGACAAAACAAGTTAAATTTACCCTGATCATCAGATTCAAACTTGTCACGCTCCAGCTCTCAATGCATGGTTTTTCCTTCCGTAGTATCAGTGAGAGTTTTAACCTTCTGTAAAAGTTGCATATGAGTCCCTCAGTTGTCCTCAGTGTAAAAAGATTGATCTCAAAATCATACAGTCATTGTTGGAAAGGCTTCAAACACACAAATATGCTGGAAGATCAAAGAATTTGTGGGACCTAAAGGATTTTTCTGAAGAACAGCAGACAGTTTAACTGTTCAGGACAAACAAGGGACTCATGAACAACTATCACTACAAAAAAAAAAAAAAAAAGCTGCGGATCATTCAGGTAAGGACACAGTATTAAGATTTAAGGGGATGTAAACTTTTGAATGGGTAATTTTTATACATTTTATGCATTTTTATAAATTCAACTTATTTTCAACCATTATATGTCTTTTATGTGTAATATCTCATTCAGGTCAGTACTAAATCAACAATAACATACATTTTGTATTATCCCTCTTATTTTGGTTAAATAATTAACATTTTGCAGATCCTGAAAGGCGGATGTAAACTTTTGACTTCAACTGTCAATGGGTTTTTATACATGGAAATATATAGCTATCTTTACATTTCAGTCATGGCATGGCATCAAATACAATAGACTAGAAAAACCCTCTTAACTTACAATAGAGGCACTACTTTAAAGTTTGAATTTATTTTAAACACCTTACAAATCAGAAAAAATGCAATTCTGAAAATAGTGCTAAAATGTAAATAAAAAAAATATAACATTATATATTAATGACATGAAAAATTGTATTAAAAAAACATTCAAAATGTTTTGTATATATACATAATTATTATTTTCCATACTATAAATGGGTCTTCATGGAAATATATTTTTTTTATTTCAAGAAGGATATTGTCATATTTGGGGTCTATGGCATCAAAGGTAAACTCACCATACAAGATGTTAATAAGCGAGATGGGCATGACCAAGATGCCGACCAGCATGTCTGCCACCGCGAGCGAGCGCAGAAAGAAGTTTGTTGCGTTCTGCAGCTTCTTCTCCAGTGACACGGCCAAAATAACCAAAATATTTCCTCCTATCGTCAGAAAGATAATCACAAGAATCAGCAGGGCCGGCCAGTTCTTCTCCTTCATCGACTCCTTTTCGACCCCATGAGGAGAGGATGAAGAAGAGGAGGAGAGATTGAAGCTGTAGTCAGTTGCGAAGAAGCTCTGGTTCAGGCTCACGGTGGTATTCCCAGGCCAGACCATCCAGCCAACGAGGTCTAGGGAGGATGTCGTAGAGCCAAACCCGCCCAGAACTGGCCCGCCAGGTGCCCCCATCATCTGATGTCTTTTCCTGTCTCCCTGTATCAATCTGAGCTCCTTTCACTCATGGCCACTGAAAGCCACTCACGGGAAGAAGAGTTCGGAAATTCAAAAACTGATGAAGCGATCCGCTCAAAATGCTATGTGAAGGAGAAATCTACAGCGCTGAGGATATCCATAGCATTTCCTTGTGCGAGTTTCTAGCTCAGGATCTTCTTCATGGAAACCGTATCTGTAAAACACAATGAGAGACACACAATAGAGCAATGAATACCAAAACAATATTAAAAGGCACTATAAAAGAACTCTGACAGAATTGAAGGTTGTGATAACTATTTACAGTACATTGTTTAAGGGATGAATGACAGCACTGTCGACTTGACTCAGTGGGAATATCTCCATCATAATATTGGAGGAAGCACAAATGATCAGTTACAGAAAGATCCATCCATTTCAGGCTACCAGTCGTGCCCTGTCCCTGTGGTAATAGAGGGTAATTGAGTTCACAAGTTAAAATGATATGCTACAATACAAGTCTCCATGAACCTGCTGCACCGGCCTACCGAGAGCAAATAATTCACCAAATCTGAGGTTACTCGTCATTAAATTAGCTGGTATTAATAACACAAGACACCTGTCAAAGGTAATGTGATGTAATGTCATTATTATCGTGATGGACAAGTGGGTAATTGTCACTTCACACAGCCAGTCACTTTGCGCTTGAACCGAACGATGTCTAATAAGCTTCGGTAATTGCAGTTTTCACCCCATCGGTTAGGCTGTGCATTAGTAGGTGTAGACTGATGACATGTTACGTGCGTGGGAATAACAAGTACCCACAGTGCTCTGCGGCCCACAACTAACTACGTATGCTTTAAATAGGAGAAAGCAGCTGAAAACGGGCTACGTGATGAATCTCGCCAGTAAAAGTTGGTAAGTTGACGGCTGTCATTTATCATAACTACCAGATCAATATGGTGACCATTTAAATGTACATCTTTATAAGTTCATCATTAGATGAAAATATTGGTTGGTTCCCTCTTGTGATTTATTAAAAAGTAAGGTGAGAGGAATTACAAAAGTATGAATCAGTAAATCAAGGTGACACAAAACCATTCCCTCTCTAAACTGCAGAGATTGTCCCCTATAGACAAAAAATGTGAGTCACGCAGAAAAATATGACACAACCTGTCCGGCTTTTCTTCTACAGTGCTAAGAAATAGGTTTATTCACTGCAGGGGACAGCAGTTTTCTGATATACAGACATATTTCCCCGCATCTAAATAGAAAGCAAAATTGCAATGTTCCTCAGATGCAGCAGAGACCGTGGTAGTTCACCTCTTCTCTGGAGACTGGAGATAAAGCAAACAACAGCAAAAAGTAAAATGGCCCTACAATAAATAAATCACCGGATAATCACTTCCTGTGCGTCCACCTCACACATACACATAAACACGGGAGCACCCTAAATGCAATCGTATGCAGGTTCAAGGAAAGTGCATAAAAGCCACAAGACTTCAAATTTACAGTCAACCCTGAATCTTAATATGACACTTCAGATCCCATTATAAAAGAACAGAACATCTCCTTTGGGAAACATGATGGTGGTACGAAAACATGAACACCATGGGCTGCAGCAGGATAAGAAACAATATCAGTGTTAGGCTGGGATGCTCTAAAATTAGAAGGCTGTATAGACTGGCTTTCTCTCTTACTACACTGTGAACCCAAGTATTTTGACACCACACACGCTTATATAGAAATATTAACACTGCAGTTCATAAGTTTTGGGGTCAGACTTTTAAGATTTTTATTCAGCAAGGACACATTAAGTTGGTTTTAAAAAAAACTTCCAGAAGATTATAAATAATTAACTGCTGCTCTTTTGAACTTTCTATTCGTCAAAATTATTAACCCCAGTCAGCATATTAAGCATGAGTCGGACGATAATTGTTTCTCATGGGGACGTAAGCTCTTTTCAACATTTACAGGGGTTATTCTATGATTTTAGTGCCGTCTGAAACCAGAATGCTGGTGTTTATCCTCCCACCCTCGCGCGAAAATTATCCATGGCTGAATTATCTGTTGGTTTTTTTTGACAAACACCAAGGTTCTGTGGTAATTTAATTGCCATCCAAATCCACATCTCTGAGTTTCCATAAAGATACTGAATAATCATGTACTGTTTAAATCATTTTTGGCCACTGCTGAACACTGTATGGTAACATTTGCACTTTGCTGTAATTTGCATGCATATTTATTGCTGAAAAAAAGAAACTGCTGGAAACTATTTACAAGAACCATATTTCATAACTGCTCCAGCACAGGGAGTGGGAGCTGCAAAGAATAAAAAGAAGAAAGAAAAGAAAAGCACATAAACATTTGAAATGGGTCATTATTATGGCATGACAGTTTTAAAATGTATTATATATTATATACATAAAAATATAAACCAAGCAGCTTTGTTTCCTTTATGTAAATAAGAGCTTGCATTAACTTTCTGCTAATCTCCACATTTTTAATGACATCCATCATTTTGAGAGATAAAATGCAAGACAAAAAAAACATTTCAACTGTAGCACATCTATTTCCACATTTTTAAGCAGGAGATTTAAATAATGAAATAAGAAATAGGATTATGTTGGCGCCAACAACCTTGTGAGCAGCACACTGACATACATTGTTGTTGCGCTACGAGCATCCCAAGTTGAATCCCAAGGGTTCAAGGACTTTTCCCGATCCCACTCCCCCTCTCTGTGTATACACTGCCATCTGAATCAACGAGTTTTATCACTAAGGTGCCATGTACATTTATTTTTACACATGTCCACATGAGAAACAACTACCATCCGAATAGGGCTTTAGAATGATTTCTGAAAATTCAGCTTTGCCATCACAGGACTTAATTACATTTATAAAATTAAATTATTTAATACTGTAATAAAATGTTACAATATTACTTACAGTACAATATCACTGTTTTTACTGTATTTTAATCAAATAAATGCAACCTTGGTAAGCATAAGAGACTTCTTTCAGAACCATTAAAAATCCTACCAACCCAGAGGTGTTCAAATACTATATAGTATTTTCACAACACATCATTAATCGGCCATATTGGCGTCACTGAATGTAAACAATGACACTGAACCGAACGAAACTTGCATATTTTGCTGATTATTGCTGCTGAAAATGGTCAATTATTGTCATGTTTTGGGCTGTACTAATCGGTCGGACTGAAAAAACATTTGGAGTACTACAGACTGCCGAAAGTTATAACAAATCAAGGAGTGCAAAAAAACTGTCTGAGGAACAAAAAGGCATTTGTGGTTGGCCAAACTGAACCAGGATTTTCAGGGCAAGAATCTTGACAACATCTGTGTTGGTTCTTATCATTTCTGGTCAGGTAGGTAAAATATTAGGCTAATATCTTAATTAATACTGCTTGTACATATCTTTATCACCTATTAACTTTAGTTTGTTAAAATATAGCACTCTTTCCTGCTTACTAAGTCATTCTCTAAATGATTTAGCAGCTTCCACATGTTTTTTCATAGTTTAGACAGCAAAAATTTGCAGAACAATGCAATTAATGCTGTTGTTAACATCTGAGTATCGGCCAATATGGTCGCGCATCTGGGTACCTGACCAAATCGTAACATAACTGCAAACCTTCTACACTGTAAAAAATAAAAAACACAATTTGTTGAGTCAGCTTAAAATAATATGTTACCCTGCTGCCTTAAAATTTTAAGTTCTGTCAACTAAAATAAGTTTAGCCAACTTGAAATGTTAAGTTGTACTAAGTAACAACTTAGATATTTGTGTTTGCTAAACTTAAGAGATGGGCAAGTAACCCAGCTGCCTTAAAATTTTAAGTTGATTCAACTCAAATATCTAAGTTGTCACTTAGTATAATTTAACATTTCAAGTCGAATAAACATTTTTTGAGTTGACTGAACTTAAAATTTTAAGGCAGCTAGGTTACAAATTATTTTAAGTTGACTCAACAGATTGTTTTTTACAGTGTATGGGGTCAAAGTATATATGTTGGTAAACTGCAAAACAAGCCAAAACCTCACAGTTTTAATGAGGAGCAAGCTGAAAGACGGACTCTGAGTTAACAAAGCTGATTGTGGCTCACCTGATGAGAATCCTAATCTTAGTCTCTCCAAGTCTCATTCTCTCTCTATTGCTCTCTCTCAAACGCTCTCTTTTCCCTTCAGACACCTCTTCATCATCCATTAATGAAGTGGATGAGAGTGCACTCACAAACTAAGTGAGATTCTGCATTCCAACAATGGGTAATTAGCCTCCTCAGCAGAAGCCAATCAAGTGACCGTGAATTGGGATAAATTGGCATGAAATGGAACGACTACAGGAAACAAGGACAATGCTCAGATACCTTCCAGCGATTCAAATGTTTAATCTGGTAACGATCAGTGCTGAATCAGAATTCGGGTTGACCGTGGGGAGATGTTTCCAAAGCTTTGCCCCATAATGCACCAAAACCACAAATAAACATTCACATTTTCTTTTCTGAATAGGATGGGGGGAAAAAAGAACAATACAAAATGAGCACAAAATATGATTCTGCCTCAGAGTGTTTCACACACTGACCTACATGAATGTGTTCTTAGAACTGGTTGTCTCATTTCATATTTGAATTGGAAAATGAAATGCAGAATTATTTTTGCATGACGGGAATCGTGGGCAGACAAGTCTGCCCGAGGGAACTAAAATTTCCTCCCACTAAGAAAAGTTTAAAAACCCTTTTACTTCCTGACAGGAAGGTTAAATATTCTCCTAAGCTAAATCGGAGTGGTGTGTATGTGTGTGGGTATGTGTGAAAAAAGGATAAGAAATGAATGCTGAGTAGCTAATTAGTCCTGGTGCTGTCGACCGAGATCAACAGAGACAAATGAAGAACAGAGCAAAGCAATGCGAGACTAAGATTAGATTGAGTGACTCTGACAGCATCACTAAGTGAAGGAATCTGTATGTGTGCGTCTGTAGAATTACAAATCCAATATTCCGGTCCCGTTCGCTTTGTTTGGTGATGAATGAAATGTAAACTCAGGCGAGCGAGAGTAGCCGCATGTGTGCGTGGGGTCTGGCGCAAACAAACAAACAGACTTACACGGATCCCAGAGGACCCCAATAACACAATGGGCAAGGGCTAAACATATGCACATCCAGATTTCTTCTCGGCATGTGGTTGCGAAATGGACCCCGATTGTTATCCCACAGAGAAGACTGTCGCGTCTCCTAATTTATCGTTCTGTTTAACTCAGCGCTGCTTTTCATGACTCAGACTATCATTTATGTCCACAGGGCTGAATAGCGGTATACAGATTAAGAAAGAAACCAGCAGGCTTGAAAAGCCATTTGCTCAGTGCCGTTCAGTTCAGCACTTTAATGGAACAGAAAACAAATTCCACTCTCAATTTATCCTGGTAGGGGAAAAAAAATGTGACATAAGAACTGAAAACTTCTTAAGCCGTTTCTGGATTCATTTTTCAAGTGTGCCACCTTATGAACAGGCACTTGAAAAGAAAATAAAACTAAACCAAACAATAAACAGCTAAACACGAACTGCTCTGCTAACTGT
The DNA here is from genome assembly GCA_036247105.1 of Cirrhinus mrigala. Classification (NCBI taxonomy): domain Eukaryota; kingdom Metazoa; phylum Chordata; class Actinopteri; order Cypriniformes; family Cyprinidae; genus Cirrhinus; species Cirrhinus mrigala. Next base: position 38,711,596 of record CM070013.1, read on the forward strand.
CGCCTATGGCCTTTTCGTTTCACTTTATTTTGCAGTTAGCAGGGTGAAATGCTTGAGACAGGCTTTGAAAGAAAATCACTAAACACCCTCAACAACATATTTTATAATTAAACACATTAGGCTACATGTTTCTCTACAGTCAAATTGTCTTATTGCAATGATGCAGTGATTAATCTGCGGCTTGCGGTACATTACCATTACCTGTCTCTACAATCTGCTTTCGTAAGATAACCCAGACTAATGATCTGAAATCTATTCATATATGTCTGTTTCGCCCTGCTCTTCACATCACTGGAGAAGGTCATTCAGATAATAACTCAACTAATATGGGAGGGCTGTTACAGGAGTCACTAAAGCTGCCATAAAACTCTCGCTCCCGCAATATTCTGGCAATTATGGGATCTAAAAGATGAGCAAGCCTTTGCTATTTGTGATTTTCTATGATTTGCACTGAGAAAATTCAAATCTAAAGTGAAAAATCAGCATTCAGCATTGGACATGAAACAGATCCTTTGTGACAAAGGTTTAGATTTGCAGTAAGCTGGTTATAGGATCATTTGACTTTTTGCTCATCCACCTGTTTTTCTTTGAATCAGATACTAGTCACATGCTAGCCAGACTGCTAATGTGCATTTAACAGGCATAAATCAATAACTAATCAATACTGTTTCATAAAGAGCTAATACTGAGGGGAATACACACATATCCTTGCAAACACAGACACACACATACAAACTAAGTATTTGAGAGCATGAGAAACCTCTCTGAACCATGAAACGGTGCTTTACTTGCTTGGATTAGCATAAGTCACTCTGACACCTTTGTGAGACGAAGCTTTTAGAAAGTCTTAAGGTGTGATAGGAACACCAGTCTCACTCATTAGATGATTTCTTGGATGAGTGAATATGTGGACAGGTTTTAATCTGAGAAACACAACAGCAGCAACAACAAAAACTTTAAAATGCACCTGCTATTGTTTATCAGAACTGGTGTGGCTGACAGACGTTTCCTTTCATATGCTCTTCCAGGGTTAACAGGTTGTGGAATGCTTGTGCCTACAGCAAAATGCATCTAATATAAGGAATAAAAAAGTAGAGTTCAGGGAAAACCGGAGCAAATTCCAAAGAACTGGTTGACGCATGGCATTCTGGGATTTCTTCTTTGTCCTTTTCAGCATTTCATTTGAAAATCTCCATTTTTCTATTTCTTTTGTGGCAAAGTCACAATGGCCATTGACATGCCTCTGAGTGGCACATCTGCTCGTCTCCAAATGATCTCCATTTACCAATAAAAAAAGCAAAATAAGCCGTCTGTAAATTTATGCATGAGGTCATCTCTGATATCAGCAATCAACCACTCATGATCAGCTACTTCAGTTTGAAGTGGCAAAATTTTGAGTTCTCTTGGATGAAACAATCAATGTTGTTCTGAAGCTTTTTGTGCATTAGTTCTAAAAAGCGTTTTAAAGAGAGAGAGAGAGAGAGAGAGAGAGAGATTTTGAAAACCTAACTGGATGGATGGACGGACGGACGGACGGACAGACAAACAGATAGGTAGATAGATAGATAGATAGATAGATAGATAGATAGATAGATAGATAGATAGATAGATAGATGGACGGAAGGACAGACAGACACATGGATAGACAGATGGATGGACGGACGGATAGACAGATAGATAAATAGATAGATAGATACCTAGATAGATGGATGGAAGGACAGACGGACGGACGGACAGATAGATAGATAGATAGATAGATAGATAGATAGATGGTGTATGGATGGATGGTTAGGTGAATGGACATATATATATATATATATAGATAGAATGACAGACGGACGGACGGACAGACAGATATATAGGTAGAACAACAGACAGACGGACGGATGACAGATAGACAGATAGATGATAGATAGATAGATAGATAGATAGATAGATAGATAGATAGATAGATAGATAGATAGATAGATAGATGGTGGGTGTATGCATGGATGGACAGATATGTAGGTAGAACAACAGACAGACGGACGGACGGACGGACAGATAGATAGATAGATAGAGGGTGGATGGATGGATGGACAGATATATAGGTAGAACAACGGACAGATGGACGGACGGACAGACAGATAGATAGATAGATAGATAGATAGATAGATAGATAGATGGTGTATGGATGGATGGTTAGGTGAATGGACATATATATATATATAGATAGAATGACAGACGGATGGACGAACAGACAGATATATAGGTAGAACAACAGACGGACGGATGACAGATAGACAGATAGATGATAGATAGATAGATAGATAGATAGATAGATAGATAGATAGATAGATGGTGGGTGTATGCATGGATGGACAGATATGTAGGTCGAACAACAGACAGACGGACGGACGGACGGACAGATAGATAGATAGATAGATAGAGGGTGGATGGATGGATGGACAGATATATAGGTAGAACAACGGACAGATGGACGGACGGACAGACAGATAGATAGATAGACAGATAGATAGATAGATAGATAGATAGATAGATAGATAGATGGTGTATGGATGGATGGTTAGGTGAATGGACATATATATATATATATATATATATATAGATAGATAGAACGACAGACGGACGGACGGACGGACGGACAGATATATAGGTAGAACAACGGACAGACGGACGGATGACAGATAGACAGATAGATAGACAAACAGATAGACGGACGGACGGACAGATAGATAGATAGACAGATAGATAGAGGGTGTATGGATGGATGGACAGATATATAGGTAGAACAACGGACAAATGGACAGACGGACAGATAGATAGATAGATAGATAGATAGATGGTGGGTGTATGGATGGATGGACAGATATATAGGTAGAACAACGGACAGACGGACGAACGAATGGACAGATAGATAGATAGATAGATAGATAGATAGATAGATAGATAGATAGATAGATAGATAGATGGTGGGTGTATGGATGGATGGACAGATATATAGGTAGAACAACAGACAGATGGACGGACGGACAGACAGACAGACAGACAGACAGACAGACAGACAGACAGACAGACAGACAGATAGAGGGTGTATGGATAGATCGATGGGTGAATGGACGGAGGGACAAATATATAGATAGAACGCTGGACAGATGGACGGACAGACAGACAGACAGACAGATAGATAGATAGATAGATAGATAGATAGATAGATAGATAGATAGATAGATAGATAGATAGATAGATAGATAGATAGATAGATAGATAGATAGATGGATGGTGGGTGTGTGGATAGATGGACAACCGGACAGATAGCTAGATAGATAGATACAGATAGAAAGGAAGGGAGAGAGAGAGAGAGAGAGAGAGAGAGAGAGAGAGAGAGATTCTAAAACTTAACTCATCAGGGATGGCAAAATAGTTCATTATAAGGCTAAACTGGTATTTTTTAATTTGAAAATCAATCAGATACAGCATTAACACACTACATTTAATAAATTCCAAGCATGTTTTTGGTGTACACTGTATCCAGTGATGAAATAAAAATCCTTGAAAACACTGATGTTGTGTGTGTATACACAAGTATTTTTTTAATTTCAGAAATGAAACCTATATGTGGTCCCCAGGAATGCTTGAATGAGATCTCTTTGCATTCAGTAGAATTTTAACAATTTAACTGTGGATATCTTCAATACTGCACTCTTCCTCTATTTCAGCTTTTATTATTTTCTGTCTACTCGTAATATTACTTTTTTCCTTTTAATTTTTGCAGGCCTTGGGGAGTGGGAGGGTTATATTGGCATCCAGGGAGACAGTCTATTGATTCCCATCTTTCTTTCACTTCTTTCAAGCTTTTCAATTCTCAATCTCTGTCTTTCTGGCACATTTCAGGAGCGGTTGGTGAAGAGCCCGTTGAGGTGCTCTATGCCCTTGACTGAGCACCATCGCCTGCAATTTCACCCCCTTCGCTCTCTTTCTCTCTTTAAGTGTCTTCCCCTCCCTTTCCTTTTCTCTTCTCTTTTTCCATCAAACAGAGCAACACCTCTTGATTCTTCTGTGGGAATGGCGCTCGTTTTCTTTTTTCAACATTTTTCATGATTTTACTCAATGTATCAGTCTGCCTGTTTATATAACACCTGGGTCTTTTTTTTAAATCCAAACACACCCACAAACACACAACCGCTTGAAAGCGTCGTTTGCACCATGTGGCTGACTATTCCTCTAAGAGTTTCATTAGCACCTCTTCATCCTATAATCATATCTGAGTTAGTCTTTATTATATATACACCCTTACCGACCCGCTGCATCAGTCTTTCTTTTCTCAATGAATAAACACTCATGATAATTGCCGCTCGTTTGCTATAGAAACATTCAGATGAACAATCACTGCGTGATGCTGAAGTATTTTGCTCTGCCTGATCTGTAATCTGTTTTTAGCTATTCACAATTATAACGCAGTATCAAAGATAAATAACAAATTCTCCCAGTCCAATTAATGACCACTTCAGTTTCTTCACTTCCTCCCGGTGACCCCACAGCTCACTGATGAAGCCATGTGTTTGTCTATCCCTCATTCTTTTTTCCTTAAAGCTGATTCAATGACACTTGAGCTGCTTGGATATTCAAGGGCAATCAGTGAGATACCATCACCCTGAGCACTACACTGGCCTCTACAGCAAGGTTTAACTGGAGGAGTGGCCTGGGTTAATGTTAACGCTGCATAGACTGACGGATCAGTGGTCTTGAGGGATGCAAGGAACCTCAGAATGCCTTCCGCCGTCCTGATTGACCCATTAAATCATCCATAAGTGTTCACTAGAACAAACACACAGAGTCATGTGGGGGAATGATGATGATCTGGGCAGAGTTGGCCTTTGAATGCACGTCTTGGGGCTGATTGCGTTCAGAAGCACAACCTTGCAACATGTTGTGGGCAGCCTATTCTGCTCTATCAAACATTGATCAAAGACACTCTTGAGATACAGCAAAAGAAGTGAGCTGGGGGAGGGAATACAACTCTGTCTATTACAATGGACAGATAGATGGATGGACAGATAGATGGACAATTACATAGACATACAGATGGATGGATGGATGGATGGATAGATAGAATAGGTAGACAGGAAGATATAAGATCGATAGATGGAATGGCAGATAGAATGAGAGAATGATAACTTGATAAAACGATAGACAGAATGATAGACAGAAACTCAGAAGGACAGACAGACAGATAGATAGATAGATAGATAGATAGATAGACAGATCTCATTCGGCACAAATCCAAATATTCCATAATATTTCCATATTTACAACGTATCCAAATGCTAAACTATTATTTGTACTTCAGTCACATTCCAGCTTTGAAACAATGAGGCAAGTGCGTTTGGTTCACTGTATTTTATTTAGATAAAGTACCAACTGCGCTGTCAAGTTAGCAATGCTGGAAGCCTGAAACTGATATGTTTTGTGTGTGTGCGCCGGCGCGATTACGTCAACTGTTTCCTTATACCAGCAAAATCAACACTGTCATTTATTGTCTTATTAATAATGCATCACTGTAAAAGGTCTTTTGTAAATTAAAGAAAACAAATAGGATGTCACTTTCTGCCATTTGAGTTTCCTTTCTGTCACAAAAATGAACAAACTCAGCATATATAGGCTACATTAAGTGTCGCTCTGTTTTTCCCCCTTGTTTATCTGTTAACTAAATCAAATATATTTCAAGTATATATTCCTTGTATGTATATATATGTACTGCAGATTATATGTGACCCTGGACCACAAAACCAGTCTTATGTTGCATGGGTATATTTGTAGCAATAGCCAAAAAATACATCGGATAGATCAAATTTATCGATTTTTCTTTTATGCCAAAAATCATTAGGATATTAAGTAAAGATCATGTTCCATGAAGATATTTTGTAAATTTCCCACCGTAAATATATCAAAACTTTTTGATTAGTATTTATGCATTGCTAAGTACTTCATTTGGACAACTTTAAAGGCAATTTATTTTATACACCCTCAGTATTTTGATTTTTTTGCACCCTCAGATTCCAGATTTTCAAATAGTTGTATCTCGGCCAAATATTGTCCTTTCCTAATAAAAAACATACACCAATGGAAAGCTTATTTATTCAGCTTTCAAATGAAGTATAATTTTGAGAAATTTACACTTATGACTGGTTTTGTGGTCCAGGGTCAAATATATATATATAACATTATAATTTGATATAATATTTAGTATTTGCACATCTAGGTGAAAAATTGTCATTTGTACTACTGTCTGTTCAAAATAAATGAAAAGAAACTTAGCATAGCAACCACAGTAGATTTGTTGTTTGTTTTTTCCTCTTCCTGATCCGAAATCGTATCAAACCGTGACCCCGAACCGAGGTATGTACCGAACTGTGACATCTGTGTACCGTTACACCCCTAATATATAGATAGATGGACGGATGGATGGGCAACCGGACAGATGGATGGATGGATGGACAGACAGACAGACAGACGGACAGACAGAAGAATGGAAGGACAGATGGATGGACGAAAGGACAGGCGGACAGACAGACAAATGGATAGATGGATGGATGGATGGACGGAAGGACAGACAGAAGGACAGACAGACACAGACAGACAGACAGATAGATAGATAGATAGATAGATAGATAGATAGATAGATAGATAGAAGGACAGACAGACGGACAGACAGATGGATGGATGGAAGAACGGAAGCACAGACGGACAGACAGACAGATGGACGGAAGAACGGAAGCACAGACAGACAGACAGACAGACAAATGGATAGATGGATGGATAGATAGAAAGAACGTTGGATAGACTGACAGAAAGAATGTTGGATAGACTGACAAATTGAACCACAGAATGATAGTTCACATCCTCCAGCCCAGCGATCAGCGTGTACTGCAGTAAAACAAAGCTTGTCTTGACTGAGCATCTTTCATGCGTCCTTGTGGTCAATCCCAAGTGATGCACCTACAATAGAGCTATTTACTGAAGCCTCTGATACAGCCAGCAAAAGAACAGAGAGTATGAATCCTCATTAGCAAAAAGCCCCTGTTGTAGTGCATCCAGTGCGCCCCCTGTATGCTCCCTTGGCATGACAAAACGACAACAGGACAAGGACATCTTGCATTTCATTAAGGATAGAACCTGTAGCTGTGCCTCAAAGGGGAACATTCAGAAACCCAAAGGTGACTGTGTGATTTTCCTGGAAAATGTGAAGTTAATTTAATTTGTAAGGATATTCTTAGGCATCTTTGACCATCTATGCACTTAATATTACAGGATGAAATGAAAATGTGATTGGTTTTACACTGCATAAAGCCTCAGAGGAAAAATGTATATTGTGTTCCCTGCGCAAAATGGGAAAACTATGGTGGTGCAATATTGTTATCAGACAACAATACCATGAACCAAATGAATACGGTAATCATGGGTATATATCAAATATACCCATTCATTTGAGTTTATAATAGTGAATTTAAGCCCACTTGAAAAACAAAGAGACACTTCAGTTATAGTGAATGTGATCCCTTCCCTCTATTCCCTTTTGGGATGTCCTAACTTGTGTCACAGTAATCTTCTATTATAAGCAGTGGCAGTTAAATGCCTGTCAATATCATCGGAATGGGGTGATTAATGAGGGAAGAAAAATGAAATGAATCCTTTTGTAAAGAAGGGCAGAAAAAACAATAACGTCTGGAGTGGAATCCATCGATCAGCGTGAAACAGACAGATGGTGCAGAAGATGACAAGTTTCATCTCCCTCTTTGACTCTCTCTCTTTCAGTGATTTATGGCAGGTATTAATTGTTGCGATAATGGTTCAAGCCTTTGTGTGAGGATGTGAGCAGGAATGAAAGACTTATTGAACACACATCAATACAAGCGCACACACACAGTACAACCGCTCACCAGTGTTGGGTGGTGCAGGGGCCAGACACCAGGGTTGCCAAGTATGTATTTTTTCCACAAAATTGGGCTATGTTGTAAACTGGTAAGAAGCTTTGAGCTGTATATGATCAATGCGATGAATATGCATAACAGTTGATGTAAATGAAAAAAAAAAAAAAAAAAAAAAACACAACAACAAATAAATAAACTTGGCAACCCTGCCTGACAAACTCCATAAGCATTAACAGACTCTCATATGGGGGGAAATAAATAAATAAATAAATAACTTAAGGACTCCTATTCTGGATTTTAATTTTAAAAAAACTAAAAAATAAATAAATAATAAATAAAAACATCGCCCTGCATCATTTTTGATTAATAGAATTCCATACTTGTTTCTTAATTTAGGGGTGTTGGTTTCAAAAATAGTATCTTTCTAAAAAATAAATAAATAAATAAAAAGAACCAGAGGAAAACAGCCACAAGGACATGATTCCTGTTTTCCTTTTAGCCAGGTTACAACTATTTTTTTAAATTCTCAGCCAATTTTTACATGCATGAATGATTCTGAAGACATCATTTTATGCCTAATCCTGATTTCAATGTTAGAATTATGGCAAGTGATATAAGAAAATGCCAACATGACAGTTTTCTGCTGTTTAACTACATCCATACAGATAGTAACAGATTTTGTAAGAAAAGCTTATATAATTTATAAGTTATTTACCATTAAATTGAGTTTTTGAGCATATTCTTTAAGATAAATGATACATTTTGAATACTTAATAAAACAAAACATTTGACTGCTTTTGTTATTCAGATAAGTGTATTAAAGCTTATATACATATATTGTGAAATATTTTAATTTTCATTTTGTGAAAAACCTGTATGTCATGGAAAGTTTTAACAATGTTTTTATTTTTTTTTAACTCAGCATTTTTCATTTTTCTTTCTTTTTCTTTTTTTTTTTTCCTTTTTTTTGCAGACGCAAAACTGTGTAATTCATACATGTAAATAATTCTTAATAAATAAAAAAACTAAAGAAAACAGAAGAGATTAAAAGCAAGAAAGAAAAATTTGAAATGAATTAATTTTGACTGCTTTTGTTATTCGGATAAGTGCTTATATTAAAGATTATATATATAATGTGAAATATTTTGATTTTTATTTTGTGAAAAACCTGTATGTGATGGAAAGTTTTAACAATTTTTTTTTAACTCACCTTCTTGTCTTTTTTTTTTTTTTTTTTTGCAGATGCAGCGCTGTGTCATTTATACATTTAAATAATTTATAGTACATTAAAAAAAAAAGAAAAAAAAACAGAAAACAAGAAAAAGCAAGAAAGAACATTTTTAAATATGCAAATAAACAAAGAACAAGAAAGAAGAAAGAAATATTTCAAATTATTGCCCTGACATAACACTTCTGCACACACATGCATAAATTAAAATAAATGATCGCTTCTGCACTCAGGCCACTCACTTAAAGCATCTTCCTCTTAAAAATGAGGAACAAACATTTAGAGGACGTTCACAGTCTGTTCTGATTACCACGCCATCACAACGCCCATGAATCATAAGTCAAATCCCCAGTATTTTTTTTAATTCAGGCCGCCTAAAACCATAATTATGTTGCGAACGTGTGAGTGTGTGTCTGCTGAGGAATGTTGTGAAAGACTATGGTAATTAGGATTTGTTTGTTTGTTCGGAAACTTTACTTGCTGACACAAATCCAATGGCTTTCATTGCCCACACACAGACCCTGTGAATAAATAAATAAATAAACAAACGAGCAAACAAATAAATGGATAAGAAAGTGGGCTGCTTTACTGCTAAAATTTCTACATCTCTTTGAGTTATTTCACTGAACCAGCCACTTGAAAAGACATATAATAATTTATCAACACGAAGGCTTTGACAGTTTGCGTGTTCTGCCTCATTTCTAACACATAACCAAGGCCGTTTCTGTACCCGCCGCTGCGGCTTTTCACTCCGCACTGACGAAAACCTTGCATGTTTAGAGCTTAGTTCTTCTGGCTACCTGTACTGAAGTGGAAAAAGCTGCTAATTTACAGACGAGCCAAATGTCACTGAATTCAACACCATTCTCTGCAATTGCGGTCCTTCGCAGCTAAGATTAAACCCTAATCCTGCTCTCGGTTACACAGTCACATCATCCACCTATGTGTCAAGCTACCGTATGGATTTTGGCTTTGTGGAAATGAAGTACTGATGGAAGGCGAAAGTCTTTCTTTCTTTTTGTGTATTGTCTTTTCGCCCTCTAAACAAACAAGAAAGAGTGGCAAGTGCTCATTTTATAAAGCTTTCTGTAATAGTTTGTCCTAACAGGGTTCCTGAGAGTGTTTACGGGGTTTGTGTCGTTCTGTCATCCTCTTCACCTCTTTGAACCTCCCTGTGGGCTTTTTTCTCGAGTCTTTGCTCTCAGAAACTCCTGGAGTTATTCTCACTTCATAGTTTCCATGAACACAGTCAGGGGAGTACTGGATGTACTGCCATTAGGATGAAAAGAGGGTTGAAAAATGAAGAACATTAAGATAGCTTTGTGCAACAGCCTTTTCATTGTTCTTGCTCATCATTATTCAACATGCAGCATTCGCATAAATTTACTTGTGATGTCTGTCATTTGGTCACATTGGCACTACAGTCATAAATTGTGCAAAAGCGTCACTCACTCAGTACCCGTTCATTTTTCAGTCAGGCTTTTGACCGTCCATTCACTCATTCATCAATCCCTCATTTACATGCTTACTCATTAACTTGCTCCCTTGTTCATTTGCATATTAATTAATTCACACATGCTCTCATGACTCATTAATTCACTGACTCAGTCAGTAAACTGCTGATTCATTTTTGTCTTTAATTCATCCAGTCAGTTGTTTTCTCACTCGTTCCTTGAATTTCATGCTCTCTCATTCATTGACTCTCTCACTGATTTATTTACCCTTTTCACTCAGTTAATCATTCAGTGACTGAATCGCTCATTGAATCACTCAGTGACTCATATACAATCTCACTTGCTCCTTCATTCACTGATTAAATTATACATTAATGAATATATGATTTCTAATAATATATAATTCAAGTTATATATACAATGATTTCCCAAATATTAATTCATTTATCACTTAAATAAATTAAGCCAAAAACACGGTTTGGAAAATGACTTCATGATGTAGTCACTTATTAAATAAATTTTGTAATTTTTGAATACAAAAAAGTTATGGACCGCAGCTGTAAATAATTTAATCACTCAGAGTTATTTACACATGAATTCATGAATAAATTACTGAATGAATTTATGTATTGTAATTTATTATTTTTTAAAATAATTAAGTATTAATGTAACAACTTTAATTTAATAATTTAATTAATTATTAATTATTAACAATTTAATGTAATTATTAATTATTAATTACTGTTATTCATTCATTCTCTCACTCACTCTTCACTTTTTTCCAACATTCATTTTCTCACTTGCTCCTTTATTTATATACTTATTCGCTTAATTAAAAAATGATAATGATTTCGTTTTATATAGCACCTTTCATAACCTCGTGGTCATTTTAGAAAGGAAAAGATGAAAGAACAAAAGAATAGGATATAAGTTTAAATAATTTAATCACTCACTGAATTAAATATACATTAATGTACACTGCAAAAGTTTGGGATCAGTACGATTTTTAATGCTTTTTAAACGCTTTTTAACGCTTTTTCTGCTCATCAAGGCTGCATTTATTTGATTAAAAATACAGAAAAAAACTGTAATATTATGAAATATTATTGCTATTTAAAATAGTGGTTTCCTATTTTAATATACTTCAAAATAGAATTTATTCCTGTGATGCAAGGCTGAATTTTCAGCATCATTACTTCAGTCTTCAGTGTCACATGAACATTCAGAAATCATTCTAATATGCTGATTTATTATCAATGTTGGAAACAGATGTGCAGCTTAATTTTTTTGGGATCCTGTTTACTTTATTTCAGGATTTTTTGATGAATAAAATGTTTAAAAGAACAGCATTTATTTACAACAGAAATATTTTGTAACAATAGACATTACCGTTTAAAGTTTGGGGTCAGTACTTTTTTTCTTTCTTTCTTTAAAAGAAATTGATATGTTAATACTAAAAAAGTGATAGACTGGTAAAAACTATTTTCTGCTGTTCTTTTTAGTTTTTTATTCATCAAAAATCCTGAAAAAAGTTTCACAGGTTCCAAAAAATATTAAGCAGCACAACAGTTTCTAACATTGATAATAAATCAGAATATTAGAATGATTTCTGAAGGATCATGTGACCCTGAATGGCTGCTGAAAATTCAGCTTTGCATCACAGAAATAAATTATATTTTAAAATATATTTTAAATTTCCAAAATATTTCATAATATTACTTTTTCGTGTATTTCCGATCAAATAAATGAAACTTTGATGAGCATAAGAGGCTTATTTAAAAAACATTAAAAATCGTACTGATTCCAAACTTTTGAACGGCAGTGTATGTATTGCAATAATTAATTATTCATTTAACAAATATGAATGCATTAGTAATTTGAAGAATAAATATTAATTCATGCATTTTATTATTTGTTCTCATTCAATCATGACATTATTTTTCTCATGACCTCAGTTCTCTCATTCTTCAGGTAATTAGTAAGTCAAGATTTGTCCCTACATCGATTCATCCTACAGTATCTCATTCTGTGATCAATAATGTGTTCTGTTGATTGGAATGAATGTAGAAAGTAGCATCTGTTTCTCCCTATGGGCCCTTCAACCTTCAGTTTTACAGTGTTCACCTGAGAGCTCCTTCAGCAGGCAGGACTGCAGGGGGAAGCATCAGGAGCTTATCCACAGTCAGCTGTCAATCAAAGCCCGTTCTCCGACTGAAGAGCCGCCCGCTGTGGGAAAAAGAGACATGCTCGCTCAGAGGCTGCTCTTTTCCATCATCACTTACTCTTGTTCTAATCCTACACACCTAAAAAAATGAAGCAACCCCACCCTTCCATGAATATTCATCGGCTATTTTAATTAGATGCAAAGCGAGTGTCAAGGGGACATAATGAAAGACAAGCAATTAAGGGAAAACGGGAAAGTTAGTGCCACCTTTGCCCTCTCGTTAAACGCCCAGAAACCAATTGCTTTGTCAGCCCATTTCTGATCCACTTCCTTTTGAAATGCAAACCATTAAAGGCCAGAAATTATTTGTAAAAATTAAAAGGAGTTCCCTCTTTGAAAGGCTGTGATCATTTATCTTTCAGGACGCTTTAACAAGCCTTTGGGGGACAACAGCGTTCGAATAGCTATGTAAATTAGAATGACTATGTGAAGCGGTGGACAAAAGTAACCGTTTTGTTTTAAGGCAATTAAACTGTGGCTTTACGTTTTTGTCCGCAGAGTCCCGCTTTTAGGAGTTTAAAAAGAACTACTCTAACCGAGAAGTTCAATAAGAAAATAAAATTATATTCATTTAACGAAGTACAAAAAAGAATAATACTCGTCTTCTGTTTTCATGCCTGTCTAAAGAAGATAGTTTAGCAGGGAATGCCTTAGCTGTTCTCTCTCGGTTTCTCCCATGTATTTTTCATCACTCGCCCATCTCCCTCCACAGCTCATGCACAGGAAAAACAACTCTCACCACTTCACTGTCACATGGTCAACGGTGGGAAAAATGACTTTGCTCTTGAATAAATATGACTTGCAGTCCAACCCCTCATGCATAGTAATAATCACAGCAAACATGGACACACACACATACATACAGGTTTGAGCACACATGCCTAAGGCTTTGCTGAGCGTGTATAACGGGTGGCTGAAGACAGACAGAAGAACAGGATGCCAACATCTGCAAATCTCTGAGAATTGTGGGTAAACTGCTAAAACCATTCACATCATGACTGTATGCTATCCTTATCAGGACTAGCACATATTATATTCTGTGTGATTTTGGAGTATCAGCCAAAAAATGTCCCATCCACCTGACATTTTAAGGTATTATATTATAGGATACAACTAAAAATGTTGCCTTGAGAAATCAAACGGGTCTTTAAGGCTTTCCACACTTAACTCTGAGTTAATGTCTTATTAACAACCCGAACAAAAGCTAGTTTTTACCCTAGGTTAACCCTTATTGCGATACTAAAGTTATATAGAGTGAAACAATGTGGTGCTAAAATGCTACAGTGAGTGTGTAGCAACAGGCAGCCAATCATAAGCTGCCTCTGTGCTTACCTTATTAAATATTCATGTTTTTACAGTCACAGAAACTCTCTCAGTCCGAGGGAAACCCAAGTTCATGGGTTTGATTCCCAGGAAATGCAATAACTGATAAAATGTATATTTTGAATACAATTTCAGACACTTTAAATATGAAACACTAAAGTGTTTGAAACATGCAGCGTTATTCTGTGTTGACAAAATTTCAATTGAAACAGGAAGACAGGGTGGGACATATCAAGCAGTTCTGCCCCATTTTTTTTAATAGCCAATGGCGTTTTGTTTATATCACAGCTTGGGCCAGAGCCGTTGAGCTCCGTAAAGCCGCATTTGACAGCTTATGACAGCCACAATCTTTGGCCCTATGATTTCCGCGATGTGGAAAACACGGGTGGAATCGTGGAATCCAGTCATAAAAACGAAATTTACTGTATAATACAGAATGTCATGGAATTTGTGAAAGTTTGGATGAATTAATCAAAAGTAGGTCATTACACTTTAATCAAATCATGATATGGACTAGTATCTCCAAATATTAAGCAAAAAATATTTAAACATGAATTGTTCAAGTTCTGCGTGTGTGAACAGTGCAGACGCGAGGTTTCGTTTACTACACGCATACTGAAGTGTGCGTGACGCTCGTGGGGACTTCAGTGTCTGCAGTCTTGACAAATAAGGACATAAACACATGAACATTTCCAGAACTGCTCTTAAGTTTCTTATTGAGCATTTTACCGCTTCGTCATATCATATACACACAGAAATGTAAAGGTATTCACGGCAACCCGTCAAAATAAAAGTTTAACTTGAAGACACATATTACTATCATTTAGTAGAATGTACGTAATACTACTACTACTATTATTACTAAAATTGTTAAAACTTTATTTTATTAAGGAATAATCACACAATATTTCTTTCATGTTTTAATTTTAATATTAACTTTCTTTGCCAAAAAATAAGGTTTTAATTTTCATTTGATTAAAAGATAAATTAAATGAATATTTTATGCCTTCATTTGATAATCAGAAAAATCTAAATATTGCAAAAATATTGTAAAAAATAAACTTTAATAAATTAAATTAAATTTGTGCTTGAATAATAAGACATGCTTAAACAGAATTTGGTAACAATAAAACAGAAGGTGAGAAAAAATAAAACATTTAATAGGGCCCTAAACATGTCATTTTTGTTAAACTAAGTAATTCAACTTGCTTTTTGATTAATAAAATGTAATTTAACCATAAAAAAAAGAATCCAGAAAAATAAAAATGGAAAAACGGAATCCAGAAAAATTAAAACAACAAAAAAACTGAATTTGGAAAAAAAAATAAAACGGATTTCTTAGGGCCCTAACAATCTCACCTATATTGCAATAAAATATAGCATTCTGTGTAGAATTCAAACGGGTCAGTTTTGTGGTCTGCGCCGAGTCGCGCATATGATCCGCTCTGTGCTATTGTCTGCAGTGTCCCCGGTCATGTTGCTTGTGTAACCCACAATAGCACGGTAAAAGCCGAAGAAGAAGCAGCTTGTCGGAGAACCATCAGGGTAAAGGCTAGAAGGGATACAGCTCTGGCTACCGGGTATGTGCACATCAATCTAATGTTATTTTTGTCACACTGTACAACAATAATGCTGTTTTTGTATTATAGTAAGAGCTAAGTTTAGGGTTGGGTGGGTGTAGACGTTAATAAAACACAATCTAATAGGTAGAACAATTAATTGCATTGTTAGTTTCCGGTCTGAGCTGTATCCCCTCTAGCCACAACCAACCATCAGCCGTAACGGTGGCAAATAAGTATAAAATCATCAAATCATTATTTAAAACTACAAAAGGGAACAGCAACAATGCTGCAACAGCAACAATGAAACAGGTGAAGATGGCATTCTTTCAATCTCCACAAGGACTTGTACCATGGCAGAACAACATTGTTTTTCATGGACAACTAAGTGATGTACAATGCTATGTAGTAATAAAAGACAATTGTTCTTTGCTTTGTTTATTTTAAATAAGAAGGAGTAACATTAAAATATATTAAAGTGCACATAAACATTGCACATTTATTTTGAAGCACACTAGCTTATAGACAACCTTATGCTAACATATTGATACAAAAAAAAACATACAACTTCAATTTTGATTTCATGGGGACTTTAAATATAAATATAAATAAGAAAAAAAATAAATATAGATCAGTATGCGACCAGCCATTTGTTCTGGAATGCATTTTAGAGTGCAGAAATCACTCAAAAGTAGCTTTATTCTTCACCGATTCAATAAATAAGCAGACTGACCATAAATCCTATAAAATGTCATTACATTTTGCATTAAATCTTCTGTAACCTGAAACCCAAACACATCTGAAGCTCTGAGGATATGCTAGAAATGTGATCTTAAAGCTGGCTGGGTCACAGATGTTTTTATGGAGCGTGTGGACTACAGCGAGTTGATTAAAATCCCAGCTCTGATGTAACAGGTGGAGGAAACACGGCCTGTGAACACACATCCATAAAGCACTTACACAAGATCCTCCTGCTCTGCAGGAGAGAGGCTCTTGACGCGGATGGATGTGAGAAGAGTGAAAAAATCTTCAAACAATGCAACAGAATTGCGTTTTTGTACATCGGCAAGATGGTTGCGTTTTTACAAAGCTATACTTGGGGGACTAAAGCTAAAACTGACAAAACCTCAACACGGGGATATGCTCAGATAAAATTATTATACTTTTCCTAGTAATCACAAAT
Organism: Cirrhinus mrigala; assembly: GCA_036247105.1. Lineage (NCBI taxonomy): Eukaryota > Metazoa > Chordata > Actinopteri > Cypriniformes > Cyprinidae > Cirrhinus > Cirrhinus mrigala. Next base: position 38,728,498 of record CM070013.1, read on the forward strand.
TGTAGAATAGATACAAATTGTAAAAAAAGACTAAAAAATTGGGTAACACTTTACAATACAGTTCCGTCATTAGTGAATAACTACACAGGAACAAATGACTAATGCACTATTAACATTCTAGTAACTACTATTGACTAACAAGAAATTCTGATTAACGAATCAGTAAGTAATAGTGCTCAGTTGAAAGTGGTAGTTGACTATTAGTTAATCAGTAACTACTATTTTTTTCATAGCTCCCAAAGAACTACTAAGAACTACTATATACAGTAGTTAATTAATGTGAATGATGCAAAATGTATAATTAATTCTGAAGTAAAGATCATGGTAACCCACTAGTAATGACTCAGCTAATACCAAATACTTCAGAAGGAATTACAAATTTTTTGGATCCATATTCTGAAGTGAAGATCATGATAACTCTCTAGTAATGACTGAAATCATTGTAAGTTATTGAGGTATATGTATGGTTTTGGATAGTAATGACTCAAGTGTTACTACATCCTTCTAAAGGAATTCCGAATTATTTGGATCCATTTTCTAAAGAGAAGATCATGGTAACAACTCAAATGTTATTAAAGTCATCGGAAGTATGACTATCCAGAACTTTACAAAAACCTCAATAGTTTTTAATGACATTAGTCATTACTAGTGGGTCACCATAATCTTCACTTTAGAATTAATTATACATTTTGCATCATTCACATTAATTATGAACCTGTATATAGTAGTTCTTAGTAGTTCTCTGGGAGATATGAAAATATAGTAGTTACTGATTAGCTAATAGTGAGCTACTATGTTCAACTGAGTGCTATGACTTACTGATTCGTTAATCAGAGTTTCGTGTTAGTTAATAGTAGTTACTAGAATGTTAATAGTGCATTGTCGTTTGTTCCTGTGTAGTTATTCACTAATGACGGAACCGTATTCTAAAGTGTTACCAAAAATAATTTTAAAAAAATGCGGAAAAAAATAAAATGTTGAAAAATATGAAAAATGTAATTAAAATTAAATTGTAAAGATGTAATGATTTTCAATGTATCGAGCAGCAAACTGCTCCCATTTGGGGCTTAATAAACTTAACAAATGTTAATAAAATGGCTTAATAAAACACTAAACAACAACTTAATGAACATCTGAAAGTACAAAAAGGTTTGTGTGAGGATTAGGTGTAAGGTCAGGCAATAGATAATTGCATTAGCTCAATATAAAACAATAGACGTCTATAGAAAGTCCACTGTAATTGAAAAGCAATAGTGTCAGTGGTCAGTGTCAGAGCGTTTCTCAAATCTCTCCTACAGCAAACGTTTAGTGATAGATTAGGTTTCTCATTATCCACCTCTGTGCTGCGCCTCTCAGAAGACATTGGCCAGTGATTCACTGCACCAATTTAACCAAAACCACTCCTGGAAGAATCGAAAGAATATCCTCCTTAAACACCTGTGATTTACCACGGACACTCGGGCGATATGGCGTTCATATAGCAGAAATAGAGCTATATGATGAAATTCTGTGTAACAGACTGACATACGGCAGAGAGAGAGAGAGGGTAAAGATTTAATGTAGGAAGACTAGATCACAGATGAACATTGAAATGCTTATAATGAGTAGAGCCGCCAACCGTCCCCTCTAACAAGAAATCGTTCCAGACTGCAAGGAATGGAGTTGGATTCTGTATTAAATCTCTACGGGACAAACTTTGTCCCTTATATTAGTCTCTATAGAGTTGTGTGAGCCTTAACACTGGCTGTTGCTATCGTTTTTATATACATATACAGCTCCAGGCGTATGCTTTGCCTGTGTAGCATTTGGTTTTGTTTACAATCTGGTCAGTTGTCAACGATGGTTCACTTCAACCTGAAATGGCGCATGTGGTAAAAATACATGGGGAGTGTGAGAGTGTGCCTTACTCTTCTCTGCCGAAGTTGACATTCCCAGTAATGTGTGATAAAGAGAGAATCATCTTATATACATAAAACAAGAGAACGTGTGTGAGACAGAGAGGTTGGTAGGTTTGTAGCGGGTGTTTGAAGTAACTAATTAACTGCAGAGACAGATTTGACCTTTTTCTCAGACTACATCGATTTCCCCTACGGCACACACACACACACACACACATAAATACACAAACAACACCACTATAACACACACACAGATAAATAGATAGACAGAGAGAGAATGGTACACTGTAGAACTGACAAACACAAGATAGTGTGAGATAGAAAGTATTCAGTGAATGTTAATCCACAAATACACACTGTGACAGTTGACCCAGCTATCAGAACAACACACACACAAACACACACATACACAAACACACACATACACATCTTTGATTTGCAGCTGTGTTTATGTTATGACTATATTATTCTTTCTCCTAAAATCCACTTTCAATGTTAGTCAAGGTTTCTTGCATCAAAAACAGCCATAATTTAATTTTACATTCGTCACAGCGTGCAGCGGTGTGTTAAAATGAGAAAATAGATCTTCCCTATTATAGTCAACAAATCTCTCTATACCCAAATCGCCCGATGCTTGCAGATGATGAACACCTTGTTCCTATTTTTGTTGCACTGCTTGCAAATAGCCATTTCACTAAGCCACTTTATATTCCCCATCCTTCTGAAATAAAATTATGAATGTCTCTATAGTACAAACTCTTTTATTTCATAGAGGAAGGAATATTGATTTTTCCATGATACAGCATCTTTAAGCAGTCTTGATCTTGTTTATTGTGTAATGTTTTGTTATTTTACAGCATTGAATCAAAAGGGATTTAATTGGACTTTTTTGTCCACTGATCAACAGAAAAAAAACTTGTTAAACTGTGAAAAATTATTATATTACTGTGATATATTAGTGCTGGTTAGTTTGGTTTGTTGTTGTTGTTGTTTTAGGATTATGACAGTTTCAGAGTTTATCATGGTTTTTCCCTAACTGGGCCTTTATACAAATCAGAATGCATGAAACAGTTGCAGAACCAATGCATTTTAATCACAATCCAAACAAACATGTTACATGTACAATGGGGAGTTTTTGATGTCAATTAGATTGTATAATTTTAAAATTTGAAGCAAAAACAGAATGGTCTGACCTTAGCTTTGTGAAATTATGCTACATAAAACATCTGCATAAAAAAAAACAACAACAACAGATGGACCGAACGAGATGCAAATTCACTCTCTGACAGCAGGTGGCGCTTATGGAACAGCAGCAATACAACGTTTCCTTGGTTACTGCTGTAAACAAAGTAGCACTGCAATTTTAAACACTACATTAATATGCATTATGTAAAGAATAATGTAAATCCAGCCAGTTGCTATCGCACAATAAAGCCCGACAGGCTTATTAAGAGCCCGACGTGAATCCCGCTTATTACACGACTACTTGCAACAAAAGTTGCAAGTACAGTTGAATTATTTGAACTGAAACCTTCCGTAAAGAAAGCAGTTACTAGGAAGTGGCAAGTTCAAACTAGACGGACGTTTAAGGGAGATGGTGCAGTCATAGCACAACATTTCACCACATAAATAATTATGCCGATAAAAGATATTGATTTTAGATGAAAATGTTTCAAAATCTTCAAAATGACAGCATCTGCATTTGTATGAAATAAGAGAGCGAGTGTGTGATACCTGTGATACCAGATTGTACTCATAATATTGAATTGAGTTTTAATATTTTATTAGCCAACCAAACGCAAAGCTTTACTGAAGAAAAAAAAAAATGTTCCCAGCAAGTAAACAGCAGCGACTGAAGGCAGTTACCCGGATGAGCCTGTGTTATTAGTTTTTACCGGTTGTTATCTGGGAATATCATACCTTGGAATGTGGTGACTGACCAATCATAATCGAGTATTTCATGGAGCCATTTAATAAATGGAGCTAAGATGAAAAGAAATTACAATGTAAACTTTTCTAAAGACAGAGAGAGTTCCAATATTTCACAAATGGTAAAGTGAGTTTGCTTTGCCTGCTACAGTATTTTCTCATATTTGCTCCTCTTCAGTGTCTCTGACTTATGTTAACAGCCATTAACAGTTGGTTTATCTGTCCACTTAAAGAATTAGTTGTGTTTTATTATTACTTCTAAAAGTTCTCCAACCATTACTCAGAAGTGTATGCAGTTAACATGCCCAATCCTATTTACTTTGCTTAGCCACTTGTAACGATATGCCGGTTTTGAAAAAATGTATACCGTGTGCATTATTCAAACTGGTTTACCGTTTGAACCGGTATATTGCCAAGCACTATGATATAGACCATTTCGTCAGATGTAAACATACTGGTCCCGATACACTTCCTGTTTCTTTTTTTTTTAACTTTGTTAATGTTACATTAGCACCTTTAAGATGTATTTGTATATGTGAAATAAAATAAAAAATAAAAAAACAAAAAAACAGGAAGTGCTTCTGGACCAGTGTTGTTTACATCTAGCAAAATGGTCTATATGATGTTATCTATACCATAGAATATATAGTGTTGATGCAAACTTCAATTAAACACAACGCTTATAAAATCACAGCTTGTCATTTTATGTTTCATCTAAAAATTTTCCCACAAATACAGTTTTATGTAAAAGTTTGGGAAACCCTTGCAGAATCTGTGAAAATGTGAATAATTTTAACAAAATAAGAGAGATCATACAAAATGCATGTTATTTTTTATTTAGTACTGTCCTGAGTAAGATATTTTACATAAAAGATGTTTACATATAGTCCACAAGACCAAAAAAATAGCTGAAATTATTCAAATAATAATTTTTTTGTTTGTTTGTTTGTTTTGTGATGGTTGTTCCTGAGTCCCTTGTTTGAGCACTCTTCTCTGTTCATCCTGTTCAAAAGTTTTCACCCCGCAGCTCTTTATGCATCAGTGAATGTTTGAACCTTTTTAATAGTTGTGTTTCAGTCCCTCAGTTGTCCTCAGTGTGAAAAGATGGATCTCAAAAGCTTGCAGTCACTGCAGGAAAGGGTTCAAATATGCAAAAGGTGCTGGAAAACTGAAGAATCTGCAGGACCTGGAGGATTTTTCTGAAGAACAGTGCTCAGTTTAACTGTTCAGAACAAACAAGGGACTCATGAACAACCATCACAAAAAAAAAACAAACAAAAAAAAACAAAACAAAAAAAACAAAACAAAACAAAAAAAAAACAGTCGTAGATCATCCAGGTAACCACACACAGTATTAAGAACCAAGGGTTCCCAAACTTTTAAAGGGGGTTATTTTAATAATTTCAGTTATTTTTTGGTCTTGTGGACTATATGTAAACATCTTTTATGTAAAATATCTTACTTTAAATAAAAAATAACATGCATTTTGTATTCGCATAAAACTGTAAATATGACTTCAGCTGGTCATTCATGTGCTCAGAATATTGTTTCCGACTCCACTTGAATGGCACATTAATACTCACTGACAAAAAAAAAATCATATTATAGTACTCACATGATTTTTAAATTAGAGATCACCTACAGGACATTAAGAGATTTCACTTGATTGTAATATAAATGCAGCTCTATCTGGAAAGTTTCAAAAAGCGAGTCTGTTCAGTTGCAGAACTTGCAGTACAGCATAAGAAAAAGGGACACTCTGAGCAACGCTGCAGAAAAATAATTAAAAAGCACAAGGCATATAAGAATACAAGAAGATTTCCAAGTCATTAAATAACCCTTAGAGTACAGATGAGTCAGTAATTAAGAAAAGGAAACAGTACGACACAGCTGTAAATTTACCTGGAGCAGACTGTCCTCAAAACCTGGCAGAGGGAAACTAATTACGAAGGGCACCAACAGACCAACTCTGAAGGAGTTACAAGCTGCTGCGGCTGAGTCTTGAAGAGTCTGAGTCTTGTGGTGTTCTTATGCGTAAAGTACAATAACTCTCGTCCAGGTGCTTCACAAGTCACAGATTAACATGAGAGTGGTAAAGAGAAAGCATCTGCCAGAATAAGCTACAAGAAGTAAACATCTCAGCAGTGTGGATGCACTTCACCCTGACCAAAAAGGATGCTGAAGCTAAATTTGTTCAGCTGAAATATAGAGAGGAGGCTCGTTGTTGAAGAACTAAGACTGGTTTGATTTTTCACCTGAGAACACAATACCCTGAACAGTGCAATTGCCCACTTACCCAAACCGAATTACCCAAAATCGGTTTTCAGCTAAATAATACTTTAATTTGAGTTTTGTTGTTTTGATCAAGAAATCTTTTGGTGCATCACTTCTAAACATACTATCTGTTGTAAGCATGGCGTCAAGCCAAACACAGTGCATCAGAACAGAAACACGCTGTCCCTACTGTGAATCACAGTGGTGGCAGCTTCATGCTGTGAGGAGGTTCCCTGCAGCAGACCTGGAAGGCTTGTGAAATCAACGCTGCTGAACAACATGGAAATCCTGGAGGAAAACCTCATGGAGTCACCATGAGACACCAAGACACCAGCAATTTGGAAGAATGTTTTCCAGCAAGACAATGACCCGAGCACAAATCCAAAGCTACGCAAGAATGACAACGTTTTCCCTTGCTTGAGCTGCATCTGAAGTAAATTTTAGTTAAGAAAACCCTTAGTATTTATTGTGCTGACATTCTTCTGACAATTCTTCAAGTGTCCCTGCACCACCTCAGCCCCATCTGTTATTTTAATATCTCTATTTATATGAACCATCATTAATTAATTCAGGTGGGGCCTTAAAGCTCATGCCCCTCCTTTACACAAAGCAAGCTAAATCTCTTTACTTCTATGACTTTTTAAGGATTAGATGGATGTGAGCTTGAGAAATCTTATTAAATCCTTAATGTGTGTGACAGCAGCATCAGTCTTGTAGGTCTACAGCAGGGTTTCCCAAATGAGGATTTTGTGAGGAAACCGCAGGCGTTCATGAGTTGATGAAACGCTAATAATTAATTAAATCAAAAGTAAAATTTAAATAAATAAATAAACGGGACTGCACAATTAATCAAAAAATAAAACAGAAACTGCGAGATACTGCAGCTTAGTGCAATTATGAAATCAAAGGCTCTGCTTTAATTGAAATAATAGCCTGTTCGAAAATTAAAGCTTGATTTGAAACCTTAATGGTTTGAAAATCTGAAAGTGAAGAATTTAAGACAAATATTGGTAACCTGTGAAATAAAATGACTTTTATAATATTCAAATATTTATTTTTTATTTTACAGTACGACTAATTAAAAACAGCAATATATAGTTGGTCAAAAGTTTACTGCAAAATGTGCATTATTTTACCAAAATAAGAGGGATAATTCAAAATGGATGTTATTTTTTTATTTAGTACTGACCTGAATAAGATATTTCACATAAAAGACGTTTACATATAGTCCACGAAAAAAAATAAGAGTTTAATACTGTGTTCTTACCTGACTGATCCACAGCTGTTTTTTTTTTTTGTTTGTTTTTGTTTGTTTGTTTAGTGATAGTTGTTCATGAGTCCCTTGTTTGTCCTGAACAGTTAAACTGTCTGCTGTTCTTCATAAAAATCCTGCAGGTACCACAAATTCTGTTGTTTTTTTTAACATTTTCATGTATTTGAACCCTTTCCAACAATGACAATGATGCATTAAGAGCCGGGGGTGTAAACTTTTGAACAAAATAAAGATGTGTACATTTTTATTTTTGCCTAAATATCATATTGTTTTTTATTTAGTACTGTTCTTCAGAAGCTACAGAAGATACTTGCATGTTTCCCAGAAGACAAAACAAGTAAAATTTACCCTGATCTTCAAATTCTAAAAGTTTTCACCCACCAGCTCTTAATGCATAATTTTTTCTTCTGAAGCATCAGTGAGTGTTTTGACCTTCCGTAATAGTTGCATATAAGTCTCTCAGTTGTCCTCAGTGTGAAAAGATGCATCTCAAAATCATACAGTCATGGTTGGAAAAGGTTCAAATACACAAAAATGCTGAAAAACTAAAGAATGTGTGGGACCTGAAGGATTTTACTGAAGAACAGCGGGCAGTTTAAACTGGTCAGGACAAATAAAGGACTCATGAACAACTATCAATAAAAAAAAAAAAAAAAAAAAAACAAAGCTGTGGATCATTCAGGTAACAGCACAGTATTAAGAATCAAGTTAATGTAAACTTTTGAACAGGGTCATTTTTATAAATTCAACTATTATTTTCTCTTGTGGACTAGATGTAAACGTCTATTATGTGACATATCTTATTCAGGTCAGTACTAAATAATAAATAACACATATTTTGTATGATCCCTCTTATTTTGGTAAAATAATTAACATTTTGTAGATTCTGCAAGGTGTTTGTAAATTTTGACCTCAATTGTATTTGTCTTCATTTACTGAAAAAATATTTTATGTTTACCTGCATATCATCTGACCATTAACCATCATCATGAATACATGCATGTGCTGTTAAACATTAACTTCAAATTTTAGAGGGTAAACATTTTACATCCATGGGGTTCGGCTGATAAAAAAAAGTTTGGGAACCCCTGGTCTACACTGAAGTGTCATGCTGCAGCAGTTTCTAAAAGAAGCTGTTTTGTGACTGTTTGTGTGTGACCCGGGTCCAGATCCCCCGTCACCCTGCGTGCGTTCTGTTCGCTGGAGTTTCTGGGTTCAGTTGAGCACTGGTGGAAGAAAGAACGCAGTGACCTGTGGTGTTCTTATCTCAAGCTGAGCCCTCCGTTAAGTGTGTGTGTTTCAAGAGGAGTCCTCTGTTAATCTACTGTGAGACTGTGATTGTGAGTGAGCGTAGCCTGCTGTGAATCACAGATGTGACTTTGCATACTTTGCCCTCTCTCTCTCTAGCATGCACACACACACATACGTTTGTTTCGCTGTCTTAATGAGGACATTGCATAGACATCGATTGATTTTCTATCTATGAGGTTAATGATATTTTCTTTCACCCAACCCGACCCCTATCCCTAAACTTACTCATCACAAATACATCTACAGAACACTACATTTAAACAAAACATCTTTTGGCTGATTTATAAGCCTTTTTAACTAGTAAGGACCAGTCAAATGTCTTCACTAGTGGGTTGTTGAAGTATTTCACAATATAAGTGAGGACATTTGGTCCTCACAAGTATAGTCAAAACAAGTAGACACACACACAGACAGACAGATGTGTTTTGTCTGACCCATCAGTGATTATGTAAATAATCATGTGCACAGACTAGAGACCAGTGCTTAGCTGTGCCCACCTGCCTGACCCCTTTCTTAAGAGCAAAATATAAACACAGTTGTGCTGTTTTTTTTAAAAAAGAAGTAATACTTCCTCTTATTCTAAACTAAATTCCAAGTTTCTCTGTGTACTTGGATCTTTAAAAGTGATACTTCACCCAAAAATGAAAATTCTGCCATTAATTACCCTCAAAGCTCTCTGATTTTCATCAAAAATATCTTAATTTGTGTTCTGAAGATGAACAAAGGTCTTACGGGTTTGGAACGACATGACAGTAAGTGATTAATGACAGAATTTTCATTTTTGGGTGAACTATCCCTTTAAATGCAGACATGTCCTTCCATTCAGTCTTGTGGTTTCATATGGTGTTTTGAAATTGATTAACATCCTGGTTTTCTTTTTCACTTTTTATATCTTTCTGTGATTGCATTAGCATGTCTATCACCTGTGTCAGCTGAAAGGTGGATGTTAAAAGCATCCAAAAATAAAAATTTTGTCATTATTTACGCCCCCATGTTGTCCAAACCTATATGCATTTTTTTTTATATGAAAACATGAATAAAAATGCTGACTGTTAATTATTTAACATCACCTTTCAAATAAACATATGTTTATGTTACAGGTGTTAAAACAATTACATTATTTTAAAAATTTCTGTTCTTGTACCATGACTGCCTTCATGATTTTGCATGCATGATAACGTGCTGTGTAAACTGGGTGAGTAGATTGACTGTGAAAGTCATCTGAGTGTACACGAATGATTATCTGCAACATCAATGAGTTTGTGTGCACACGTCAACATACAAGTTCATGCATCATTAGCAGCGCAGTGCTCAGGTCAGCGTGTATAGCCTGCAGAAGTGCAGCTGTCTGTGAAGACTAACAAGAGCTTTCTTAATTAGCCCGATTGGTCCAAATGAACCCTTCTACTTAACTCTCTAATGGACAATTTCAGACTTCTAACATACTCTGTGCGATTTTCAATTGCTTCTCTCATCTTTCATGTTTTAAATGTTGTCTCAGTGCTGTCCTACTCATAAAACCCTCAGCTCTCTTTGTTCCTCTGCGTTGAACAGAAAACAGCATTTTCTTAATTCTCGTTCTTCACAGGGAAAAAAGCAGTTTGATGTTCTAGTGGTTTATAAACTACTCGCATGTACATTAATCAGCATTAAGACTAGTCCACGTTCAGATTTTTTCTTTTTTTGGGGGGGCTATTTAGAGAGACCCCTTAGACATGTAAAGTGACCAACCACTCCATTTTGTTTTCACATGCCAATTTAACTACTGCCAGATAACATTTTGCCATACTGACAGAGTGCTTACCATTTTTGTATGCTATTTCCACCAGACAGTCAGAAATGGCAAACAAAAATGGTAGCACTCTCTCAGCAAAATGTAATCTAAAAAAAAAAGTGTGTTTAGAAAGCAGAACAAAAAAGAAGCAATGTGTAAATTTAGGAAATATCTAAACTTTATCTAAAGTTATCTAAACTTTAAATACATACATACATACAAACACGCATACAAGTTTGAAAACTTCTTGAATTAGTTCATATGTTAGTGCCAAAAGTCTAATTTACTCAAACAGGAAGTGCATCCAAACTACGTCCATCACTAATGCCTGACTTTGTGCTGTTAGTAAAGTGATTTGTCTTCACTTTTCTGTTGTCTTTGTTGGACACATCCATTTCCTGGCCTCTCTGGAGTGTTAATGCAGACAGGAGCGTCTCTTTCCATCTAAGTGGTTTGTTGTTCTAAGTGATTTGATTTGTTGTTCCATTACTCTCTCCCACTATGTCTGTCTACAAAACCTTTGTCTTGTTTCTCTCTCGCACATCTATTTATCTCTTCCATTGTCACCAAACACTTCCTTTTATCCTCCTGGACATCTTTCCATCCTGTACTCTCTTAATTTCTAACCTTCCTGTCATCCATCCATCCATCCATCCATCATGTCTCAATATTATATTTCACTTGTGAGTCAGGTTGGACTTGTGGTGTCTATAGGATGACAGGTGTAATTTCCAGAGGTATTCTGGGAAGGAGAGCACCCAGAGAGACACGTGCAAAGAGGTGCTGAATTCCTCTGTCCATCATCCTTTTTTTCATAGAAATTTCCATTCCTTCATTCAGCTCCAAAAGATTTCCGATCTGTCGGTATCAAATTTAGAGTGGTGTGCTACAGAACGAAACGGCAGAGAATACAACAGCATTTTTTTCCCACTGGGGTAAAATTGCTCTTTGAAATGGAAATCTGCAATTCACAGATACCAGCAAGAGCAAACAGAGGAACATGGAAAGAACATAAACAACTGAAAGGATAAAAAAAAATTACCTTTAAACAGTCACTTGTTCGGAATAGTCATGTTTTTTTTCTGGGTTTTTTTTGTTAGTGTGCCTGTCATCATCACTACTTATAATCATCAAGACTCACTATTACTCTCTAAGTGTTTCTAAATGTTAGAAATTTGAACAAACTCCTCAACCTACACTCTATAAAAAGAAGGTTCTAAAAGGGATTTTCACAGCAATGCCATAGAAGAACCATTTTTGGCTCCCCAAAGAAACTTTCTTAAAAAACATTTTAAAAATCTAAAGAACCTTGTGCAATGCAAAGGCTCCATGGATGCCAATAATGAACCTTTATTTTTAAGAATGTACAGTAAGTACTACATTTGCAATGTAACTCTAAATATTGCACCTTTTGTGCTTTTGACATGAATGGCACTTCACTTTAGGAGTAGACAATATGCTAGTTTAAAAAAGCATTTTTTAAAATGTGACCCTGGACCACAAAACCAGTCATAAGTGTCAATTTTTAGAAATTGAGATGATTTCTAAATTCTGGTTTGTTAGGATTGGACAATATTTGGCCATGAAACAACTACTTGAAAATCTAGAATCTAAGGGTGTGAAAAAATCTAAATACTGAGAGAATCTCCTTTAAAGTTGTCCAAATGAAGTTCTTAGCAATGCATATTACTAATCAGAAATTAAGTTTTCTTATATTTGCGATAGGAAATTTACAAAATATCTTCATGGAACATGATCTTTACTTAATATCCTAATGATTTTTGGTATAAAAGAAAAACCGATAAGTTTGACCCATACAATATGTTTTTGGTTATTGCTACAAATATACTAATACTTGGTTTTGTGTTCCAGGGTCACAAATATAAGGAAAAACAAAATTAAAAATATGTTTAATAAATATTACACTGTGTCCTAACTACACGTGACGCAACAAGTAATTTGGGTGTCCACATCAGACGCGACATCGCAATGCGATAGAATCGATCAAATATGACAGCCAATTAAATGCGTGTGTGGACGGGCTCTTTCTGGAAGCACACTGCACTCACAACAAAATGTATACGTTTATAATCTAATTTATAAATATGAAATCTTTTTAAGATTATTAAATGTACATACTGAATGACTGATGCCATCTTTTTGGAATGTGCTTGGTTTGCAGTGAGTTCAGTTTTAATGCACATCTTTGTTTTAATCTGTTGTTGTATTCAGTATGGTTATAAGATCATGCAAAATGATATTTAAACTCACATTAGACATGTTTAACTTTGAATAAAGCACATAATCATTACCTGAGATTATCACTGTCATATATTGTATGTTGTTGTTCCAGCCATGACGTCGCAGAAATAGAAACCGTTTCTATAATAGAAATTTTGTGTGTTGCTGTCGCGACTTGTTAGGTCAAAAACTATGATTAACATGGATAAGATAACTTTTACCACATGTCGTGGCTTTGCGTTGCATTGTGTGTAGTTAGGACACAGTGTTTGTCCATTCATTTATTTATAAAGTTGTTTCTCTGCAATGTGCTGTTCAAATACAAATATATACAGTATATATCAAAATTCATTAAAATCTGTTTAAGGTAATTCAGAGAACTGGTTCTAAACACATTATAAATGTTAGAAATGTATTGCTTAAAACATATTACAAATGACACACCCGAGCATTTGAAAACAGAGAATACTACTAAGATTTTGAAAACTTATTTTATTTACTTAGCGTATTTTATAATCATTCAAATCATTTTCTGTGTTGTGACATACTCAGAACACATATTTAATATGGCATTACATCAACTTTAAATCTGTGAAAGTCTACAGATTCAGGTCTACTATTACTATTATTTTAAATAATGACACTTTTTTAGCATTTTTTTGTTAAACTTACATTTCCACGCGCACACTATGATATATCATTATCAATGCTGAGCAGTAACTGATTACATGTAATCTGGATAGCGTAATCAGATTCCAAAAATAAAGTGCTTGTAATTAGAATACATTATATTAATTATATACGATTTACCCCTATTCTTTCTTTTCCTTTCTAAATGAACCTAGCACTTATAAACAGTTTTGGATGCCTATTGTAATGTAATGTTTAATGCATTTCATTATGCTGATAAAGAATGGAATATATTTTTGGTACACAATAATCCCATTCTATGAGATAAACAAGATAGGTTAAAAGTAATCTAAAATTACATTACCTAATATGTGTAATCCAGATTGTGTTACTACACTCTTAAAAATAAAGGTGCTTTAAAAGGTTCTTCACAGTGATGCCACAGAAGAACCATTTTTGGTTCCACAAGGAACCATTCAGTCAAAGTTTCTTTAAGGAACCATCTCTTTCTTAGATTTTGCTAATCTGAAGAACCTTCTTTCACCACAAAGAACCATTTGTGAAACAGAAAGGTTCTTCAAATGTTAAAGTTTCTTTATAAAACCATTTAAACTAAAAAGGTTCTTCTATGGCATCGTGAAATACCTTTATTTTTTTCTACAATCAGAAATGGACTACAATTTGTAAGTAATATACCCAGCACTGATCATTATACAAAATATATATATATTGCTCAACCCTACCTCAAATCATGCAGCTTGTAAAAAAGATATACGCTAGTACTTCTCAAAGTAATCAGACTTTTTATCTGGCGCATGATAAAATGGGTAAAAAAATCGGTATCTGGGAATCAGAATATTACAAGGACTCAAGGATGAACTCTTCTGACTTCAGCTATCAAGGAAGCACCTAGCAACCACCCAAAACACCCTAGCAACTGCATAGAAATGCTGGGAATTATCTACAGTATCTTACCATCATCAGGGCGGCAAGCTTCACAAACATTTTCATTCATAAATCTAGTTATCATCATCTCTGTCATTACTATCACCACCAACAACATTTTTAATCATTCTCTCCAGCAGTCTCTCTTTTTCACTGTCATCTTATATGAAACACTTTTCTCTTACAACTGTCTTTTATGTTGTAATCAAACACTCTGCTCTCCTCCTCTCCACTTCTTCCATGACTCTGTCTATTTAAGGACAATCTCTTGAGCCAGACAAATATCTCAGTTAATGATCCTTTCTTTCGTTCTCCTCTTCCTCAACCTCTCAAAGTGAAGAGCACCACTTCTCTTCCATCAACTGCAATCCTAAACTTTGCAATCAGCCTTGGATCATGTGTCTGAGTGCGTATGGCTCGTTTCCCACCAACAATTCCTTCGAGAAAAATGGCTTAAAAGTACAAAATATTGATATGATTAAAAAAGTAAAAACACAAACAGCTTGTGAAGATTACATTTAGTGATATGGGACAGAAAACAGCACATTAAAACCAACAGAAAGGACGGAATGACAGAAAAACATCTTTTTGAGATGTACGCACGTGTTGGTATGCCTTTAAGAAGATGTGTTCACGTGCATTAGTGTATGTGTGGTTTCATGTCCTTCACAGCTACAGTATCTCAGCAGTCACAGCACGCTGCTGTAATTACCAGGTGTCTGAGACTCAACTCTAGCTCAATACTATTTTCGTCCAGAACTTACAAAAGCCTACGCAGACACACACACACACATTCACATTAACTAAACCCACATGGTCGGTCAATACCAAAGCATATACACCATCAGAGTCAGTCATATTTACAAATATCACACTCTATCACACAAATCGCGAACACAAATGAAAAAGAAAAAAAAAAATCAAATAGACAGCAAGGATTCAGCAATCACAGAGTGCACGGTAAAGAAAATCAGCAGCCGGGGGCCCAGCTGTGTGAGATAGGACCAGATATCGATCTGTGCTATCACCTCCTTTCAGCCAACAAGCTAACAAACAAAAAATAAAAAAAAACACCTTGGTTAAGAATGTACTCCACCACTTAAATATGAAAGTATCAGCAGCTTCATGCAAATGTATAATTCATGGCATTTTAACCGACGATACCTTGGAAGATAAATAATTTACATGCCTGTGCTGACTAAAATCATGCAATACCCCTGCCTCTTTACCCTCATGGTCCAGAGAGACGATGAGAAAGTTGCAGCATTTCTGAGGTGATCTGCAAACACGTTAAAGGTGGAGTGTAATTTCTGCACTACTAGCATCACACAACTGCAAAAATATTTCTGAATACTCATTTTACCTTCCATTGGTTGACAAACAGACAGTCCCACCCAAAAGTCACGCCATTGGTTGAGCCAATGTTTCTAAGCTAGTCTGGGGTCCGTTTCACGTACAACGACATAATTTGCTGATTAACCTCGATGCATTGCTGTGGAAACGAACTATCTAGTCACAACTGTTTCCCAAACATGGTCGCATCTCCGTCGTTTGAACCACATTGGTTCAACAATGTAGGGCTGTTGTTAATGATGTCACTGAGTAATAATTTATGCTGTTTAACTTATTAGAGATCTCTAAAATGCAGCTATATTAAACATCGCACCTGATGACTAATTTTACGATTTTTTGTTCCATGTCATTTCGCTTTATTTGATGTTTGATTCATTGTGTGTTCCATCTTTCGTCATACTCCAGGGTTCCCGTAGGCATTTATATGCACACGCACTATTCAAAAATGTCGCTTGCAGAGGAAGCTTAAAAATACATAGATCAAAATGCATTTATATTTAGATCGAGTGAAAGATATAGATTGTACTGCATGTTAGCTTACTTATTGTGGCCAAGAGCATAATTTATTGAGCCCATATGTCTTACTAACAAGGAACTATGCTTCTAACCACAGATCGAGAGCTGTAGTTCCAACCACGCAAGTTTGTGACGCTGTTTGCGAATGTTCGTTTGAACTATGGTTTCAAGAAACACCGAATCGTTGAACTATGTTGGTAACGACGTTGGTAAACATGGCAATTATCTGATAGCACAACACTAGTGAAAAATATATACACTAACATGCTAAGTATACTACAAATACATTTACATATTATGTACTTATGCATAAAAATACCCTGCAATTGCACTTTTAGTATACTGAACTGGTATATTTAGATGTTAGATTATGATTCTTTAGGGTCTTGATGAAAAGTCTATAATATACTTTAGTTAAAAATTCTCAATGGTAGTGTAAAACAACACCCTTTTTACCTTGCCAAAATCAGCTCTGCAAAAATCATCCTGTTCTGGTCGAGGTTTCTTTAAATGTTAATGAGCTCTGCTCGCCCCGCCCCTCTCTTCTCTCTGTGGATTGATGAGCCTGTTTACTTTAGCCGCAATTAGCCACTAAACTTGCTAACTATCACGTTATTAGAAAAAGGCAATCGCAAAGATTCATAAAAAAACCCCTTATACTCACTTCTGCTGTAAGTGAAGCCGGATGATGAAAGATTCGCACGAACATAGACGTATATATGTAGATCTGGAGGTGCATTCCACTCACAAACAAACGTAATCCACTGCGTCTTCAGCAGTATTAAGAAATGTGCATTGTGCACAAGCAGTAGTCCAAATAAAGTTTAATTACAATTTTTATATGAGTTTCGAGTGATATGTCAGTAAATATGTTAATAGATCTGAACTAAACTTAGCATAAAATAAATGCATTTTAAATCTATTACTTTTTACTAGGGAACAGAACCATAGTAATTACAAATGGCTTACTTGGCTATGAATATTAAACTGTGAAAAGAGAAATATTTAAATATTAAAATAACAGTAACACTATTTTAACGTGTCCTTGTTGCACGTTACATCTACTTACTATTATAATAGCAATAAATTATGCATAATTACATGCAAGTAACTCTAAACCAAACCCTAATCCTAACCCTAACCATATAGTAAGTACATGTAGTTAATTAATATTACTCAGTACTTAAATGTATAATTACACTGTAACAAGGACACCTTAAAATAAAGTGTAACCAAAATAACTAATGAGTCTAACGACATTATTTCAGAGCTGTATTCTTTTTAGACTGCTAATTAGGCTAATAATAAGAAACCTCTTAACATCAGTAGGAAAGCAAACATGGATTTACACTCTTTATTTGCTTGTGTATTTGCATATGAAATTGAGGTGAATAACTGGAGGCGGGTGTTGCTGCAACCACACTAATATTGTTTTGTAGTTTGCTAATCAACTGACTATAAAAATTTCTTTCTTTCATTTGTTTTGCTTGGTCTTACAACCACAACACTTTGCCTTTGGCATTGTTAATACAATAATAACCGAATGCGAATCCTAATGATGTCAAAAGTAGGAAAAAGTGTTTCCCTCATGACATCTCATCCTTTAATTTATATTCACAAGGTTCCAAATTAACACTTTTGCTAACCAAATGCAAGCAAAATGGGCTTTGGGGAGTAAATGTAGTTATTATATTACAATATTTTCTAAGTAAATCTGCATTTCTCTAGACTTGTCTAGCATTTCGGATGAGTTCCCCTCCCCACGCTCAGCCCTTTGCAGTGCATTATGGGATTGCAATAAAAGATACTATCATCAAAACTTTTCCAACAGCTGAAAATATACTATCTGACATTTGGTTCAGATGCCAGGAATTTATTTTATGCTTTTCGGCACTGAGACAACAAAAATACTGCAAACTAAATCTAGACAAGGTTTGTTACCAAGAGGTGTGGATTTAAAGGATTTAAAGAGACTGGTCTGAAAACGACACAGCCGTCTACACCGTTTGATGCAAATATCCATAGAAAAACAGCAAAATAATTATTTTGTGCTAAATGCTCTCAATTCTCTCACCAAGGTAGCTGGTTAAAGTAATATGCACAAATCATTAGCAGAACAGAACTGTAAGTAGTCTAACTGCAGCTGAATATCAGTTCACAGCATAATCCCTCTACGCAGCAGCCTGGGATTGAGCCTCCAACCTTAGGACTGACAGTTTAATCGCTAAACTCTGTTGCTCCTTACTGTTCTACCATACTGATCGACATCTGCTTTCAACAGGGCCAGTCTGTTTGAGGTTCTGAAGAAGACAGCATGCGATGAAGAGCAATTTGGAGATAATTTCAATTACTCCTGCGATTCCGGCAGGGATGAAAATAACTGTAATTTCGAAACAGTATTGGCCGCTGTTTAATAATGTTGTGCGGATTTCCATGCTTTTCATCTGATAATAATAACAACTCTTTTCCAAAACCTAGTGAGCTGCCATCTAAGAAAGCATAATGGAACCACAACATTCTAATGAGCTTAAGAAAAACATTGTGTGCACAAATATTGTGTAAAACCGTGTGGTAAAATAGATTAAACCCTTTATGGATAATCTTTTGTAATAAAGGGGTCATATGATGCGATTTCATGTTTTCCTTTGTCTTTGGAGTGTTACAAGCTGTTTGTGCATATATAAGATCTGTAAAGTAGCAAAGATTAAAGTCTCAAACCCAAAGAGATATTCTTTATAAAAGTTTATAAAAAGACTCAGCCATTCAGCATCCTAAAACAGCTCATTCAAACATGCCCCCACACGTCTACGCCACGGTGTGGGAATATTTGCATAACGCCGCCCAAATGTATACGCAAAGAAAGAAGGCATAACTTTTATTATCGCCGTAGTATTATTGCAGCCACCGCCATGTTGTGGAGACGCTTTGTGTTTCGCTGCGAAAGCTTAAGTACTTTGTTTGGCCTTCCAAATGAGTACACAACTACAAATCAGTGGTTAAGTTATACTGTTCCAGAACAGTACAAACGTAAATATTCAAGTGTGTGCAGCGCATTTTACAGAGGACTGTTTCCTGCAACGCCAACTGTGCACAAAGGCTGTTACAATAAAGTCGGGCAATTCCATCTTTGCAAGGACAGTCTGGCACTTCTTACTCACAGCCTGTAAGTACGTTTTCATATTTAAAGAATTTGCTACTGGCTATTCAAACGCGGGTTTTGAACAGTGTAGAGTAGTGCTTGTTAGCGATTTAACGATCACTAATGCAGACATGGTGTTATGTTTATGCAGCACGATGCAACACAATGTGTAAAAAGTCAGTACGAGTCATTAAAAACAGTAATTATGTCACACGCTTGAGGTAACATGCTTGAGGTATTCGGCCAATCACAACGCAATAATTAGCTGGCCAATCAGAGCACACCGTGCTTTTCAGAACGATGAGATTTGTAAAAATCCCCACATTTCAGAAGAGGAGCAACAATAATGTACAGTAAAAAATTGTTTTTTGAACCTCAAGCCACGTAAACGCATTGCATTATACCAAATACACAAAATAATGTTATTTTTAGCAACATCATATGACCCCTTTAATTGCTATATATCTACACTGCAAAAAATGCTTACAAGAAAACACTTGTTTAACCTTTAACAAGAAAATTTAATTTCCTTGTTTTCCCCACTGAACTCTGAATGTAATGCATTCTGGGATTGCCTTATCCATGAAGACTACATGCTGCTTAACTTTAGCCAAAAGATGTTATCTTAGAAGATATCATCATCTTCCAGTCACATTTACAGTTGGTTATTAGGATATAGCTGACAAAATCCTGCCAATTAAACAGAAATCCATGCAATCAGGAATTTGCGACAGATTTCCCTAAGCAGATTTTAAATCGGTTCAATTTGACCAACAGATAGCTGCTTGGTATGAAAGTGACTTCTGTGTGAGCTGTGCTTCATACATCGCTACACTTTTGACAACAGACGATTGACCTTTTTGCTTGCAAAATGTCAACAAAATTTCACTTATATGAGTGCACTTTTATAATGTTGCTGGGTAGCCAGCTCACTTTATTTTTCATGAGAAATAGTGCTGTATGTCTGTCTATTACTCTGTTAGGCCTAATACACTGACCTGCACTCGCTCTGTCAAGCAAATGCAGTGTGAACATCTGTCGGCTCTCACTGCAGTCAGTGTTGACTTCCGGTTGTCAGGGTCATGTAATGACAGAGGGGCCCAACGGGTGCTTACACTAACTGAGCTCCAGTTACACAGTGCTGTTGTGTGCTAGAGAGAACAGTTCACTCCCTCAGTCCCTGCAATGAATTATTCAGACTGGTGGTTTGCGTATGAATGCCAGGAAAAGTGAATACTGGCACCAGCCGTCCGCAGGCATAAAGCACCCCAGAGCCCTCAAAATGCCCGGGATCCTTGACAGCTCCCTGCCTCTCTCTCCCTCTCTTGCACTCCCTCTGAGGGTACTGTACGTAGCCCATCTTTAAATACTGCTTTCCTCTGTAGTGGGGTGAAACAAAATGCAGGGTAAGTAAAAACAGAGTTTGTTGTGGTAAAAGAAGATATAGTTGAGGTCAAAAGTTTACATACACCTTGCCGAATCTGCAAAATGTTAATTATTTTACCAAAATAAGAGGGATCATACAAAATGCATGTTATTTTTTGTTTAGTACTGACCTGAATAAGACATTTCACATAAAAGATGTTTACATATAGTCCACAGGAGAAAATAACAGTTGAATTTATAAAAATTACCCCGTTCAAAAGTTTACATACATTTGATTCTTAATAGTGTTGTTACCTGAATGATCCACAGCTGTTTTTTTTTTTTTAGTGATAGTTGTTCATGAGTCCCCTGTTTGTCCTGAACAGTTAAACTGCCTGCTGTTCTTCAGAAAAATCCTTCAGGTCTCACAAATATTTTGTTTTTTCACCATTTTTGTGTATTTAAACTCTTTATTTTGTCTTCTGGGTAACATGTACGTATCTTCTGTAGCTTCTGAAGGGCAGTACTAAATGAAAAAATATGATATTTAGGCAAAATAAGATAAATGTACACATTTTCATTCTGTTCAAAAGTTTTCACCCCTGGCTCTTAATGCATTGTGTTTTCTTCTGAAGCATCAGTGAGTGTTTGAACCTTCTGTAATAGTTGCATAGGAGTCCCTCAGTTGTCTTCAGTGTGAAAAAATGGATCTCAAAGTCATACAGTCGTCGTTGGAAAGGGTTCAAATATACAAACAAACAAAAACCAAAAAATTTGTGGGACCTGAGGGATTTTTCTGAAGAACAGTAGGTACACAGTAAGTTTAACTGTTCAGGACAAACAAGGGACTCATGAACAACTATCACTAAACAAAAACCACAGCTGTGGATCATTCAGGAAACATCACAGTTTTAAGAATCAAGCGTATGTAAACTTTTGAACGGGCTTATTTTTTATAAATTCAGCTATTATTTTCTCTTGTGGGCTATGTAAACGTCTTTGACGGGAAATATCTTATTCAGGTCAGTACTAAATAAAAAATAACATGCATTTTGTATGATCCCTCTTATTTTGGTAAAATAATTACAATTTTGCAGATTCTGCAAGGTGTGTGTAAACTTTTGAACTCAACTATATATTTAGAATTTCCTCACAGTTTCCACAAATATATTAAGCAGTACCATTGTTGTTAACATTGATAAACATAAGAAAACATTTCTTGATCACTAAATCAGCATATCAGAATGATTTCCTAAGGATCATGTAACACTGAAGACTGGAGGAATGGCTGCTAAAAATTCAACAATTGTACCAATATTCAACAACGTCACTGAAAATAACAAATAATGTGAAAATCTTCTCACATTAATATGTTCTACCTGTTAAATCAGTGTAGTGACTCACCGATCTGCTTTAACAGAACTGCTGAGACATGGGAAAAACTGACAATTTTTAATTAAAAAAGAAGAATGATAATCTGGGTTTCGCCCCTAAAGCTTCGTTTCCCTTGCGTTCCGAGAGAACCGTAGCAACGTGTAAAGAGTTACAGATGCGTGATCAATACACTGAATGTGATGGAGCCCTCACTGAGACTGATGTGTAAACACACACACAAACACACGGTTTTAGAGGAGAGAGGTGTGTCACGCTTTGTAATTGAGGTGTGTTAAGACAGGCAGATGCGACAATTACAATCTTTTCTCCATTATTCCCCTGTCTCCATTTAAAATCCCCCTCTCTTTCTTGATTTCTCGCAGACTCTCACACATAGAATCAATCTCCATTCAAAATCAGCCATGTAATTGCTGTAAATTAGTCTGCTGTAATGAAACCCGTTTAACAATAAGAGACCACAGGGATTCAATGCAGTGTTCACGAAGGATGGGCAATAGAATCTGTGATCGGATATTGACAGACCGACATATTTTGCAAAATCCTCACATTCTTAGTGTCTGTCTGTCTATCTTGTCTATATACAAAGTATACACACGCTACCAGTCAAAAGTTTGGACACACTACCTCATTCATATCTTTCAAAATGAATTTGTTTCAGAATAAGAGAAACAAATCTATGGCTTACAAGATCAAAAAGCCTACATCCTTCAAGTAGCTGCCACTTTGGCTGATAAGAGCTTTGCTCACTCTTGGCATTCTCTCCAGCAGCTTCATGAGGTGCCACCTGGCATGCTGAAGGAGTTCCCATAAATGCTGGGCTGGCTGCTTTTCTTTCACTCTCAGGTCCAACTTGTCCATTTAACTCATCCGTTCCAACTGACATCACTGCTCTTTTTTTAAATGGTTTTGTCATTTAGTGCCATTCAAATCCCAAAGACTATTAGATTAGATTCAATCCATCCATGAGTACAATATCACAACTGAAGAAAAAAGTCTTCCACTGAAGTGAAACATCCACTAGAAGTCTCTTATGCTCACTAAGGCTGCATTTATTTGATCAAAAAATAGAGTAAAACAATCATTTTTGTTTGTGAACTTATGTTCTTTTCAATAGTTAACTTTTAATTATTTTTGAATATTTCAGATCATCAGACACCAGAGCTGTCATCAAAACATAAATATTTGTCACAGACATTTCACCAAGCTGATTACTCACTAAAAACCCCCACAGATTATGTTTTCATGCCATTTAAAGTCTTATTTTGATGTAGTCTTGCGTAGCCAGACCTTCAGACTGATGGCAAAAGATCTGGGAACCTTGGTTGCTTTGAATGGCCAAGGCCTGCCCAAGAGGCCACATGACTGACAGATAAAGCAACCAATCACATTTCGTTTTGTGCCGTGTCATGTTTAGGGGCATGGAAATGTCCCCACAATAACAGGCCAGTGTTTAAAACTCTTGAACATATTTTAATGATTTTGTGCCGTTAACTTTAAGTATTTCACATACTTTTGAAAATCCAGTGTTTAGTTGATCCTGATAAGTGCTCACCAAGACAGTTGTAAACACACCGGCTTTCTTCTTTCGTGACAGAGTTTGGCATCACGGCATCTTTGTTTCCAGGCAGAATGTTAAAAAACGTGACACACTCATCTCCCGAAAATCCTGTATAATTCAACCTATCCAATGAAGACTTTAAAACTCCTGAAGTTTTGTGTGCCGTATGCATCAGACGTTCAGCCAGTGGTCCGTGGATGTGACGTCTGAGGCCAAGACTAATTTTAATGTGACAAAGTGGTTATATCTAAGTGTGAGTTCACTTTTTTACATTAGTCTTCCCATTAATGCCATTATATTGGTCATTCAGACTGATTTGTGTGCACGGAATGCTCACAAACAAAAGAGGTTAGATTTATTGCATTAACCAATTACAGCCGAACATAACCAATCATATCCAATCATATTGCAATGGAGGCATTGCCTCCTCCATTCATCTCAGTTACCATCTCAATTACAAAACTTAAAAAAGTAAGGCAACTTGATGCAGTAAGACTTCTGAGTTCTCTCAACAATAGTTTTTTAGTTTTTCTCAGTAAAGATACTTTGTTTAGCCAACATAAATGTGTTTGTTCATGCAATGCTGATTGTCGTATTTTGCTAATAGAAAAATTTTTGTCACAGCAACTGAAACAACAATTACTGTCATTGAGGTATTTTTTTTTTTATGTATCAATAATTATTATTTTTTATTTACAAATGACAAACAGTGAATTGTTATAGAAACCTTAATGGTTAACTTAGTTTAATATGTAGACAACATTGTCTTTGTTTGTAAAACATCTTACAAGATTAAGATATTCAGCAAACAGGTTTAAGTGGTTGAACATACTGTAGGCCTCAAAACTAGACAAACAAATGCAAAGATCACTTTTACATGTTGTTTGAACATTAATGTGTGTTGGCAGTGTATGTACACATCTACCCTATAATGATAAAAATCCATGCAGTGGTTTTTAATTAATCTGTAAAAATAATATCTCCTTTTTCAAATCGAGCCGTTCTCAGATGCCTGTCGGTGTGGCGTCACACTGACAGAGGCCGCTCCCACGATAGTTGACTGACAACTAGTTGATTGAGCATCTTACCTCCGATAAGCGATAGTTGATTGAGCGTCTTACCTCCGACCTGCCTTAAATCAGCTGTAATCAGCTCCGACTTCCATTGTTTCAATGCCAGAGCAGGGATGTACATTAGATAAGAATATCTCCGATTGAGCGATTGAGGTGTTGTGTTGCTGGATGTAATGATGAACATAGTGGTCGTCATTTACTCCCGACATCTGAGCCGCTGAAGATGCAGTGTATTACATTTGTTTGTGAATGGAATGCGCATCCCGATCTACATATATCCGTCTATATTCCTGGATATATGGACATATATCCATATATCCAGCTTCACTTACAGCAGAAGTGAGTATAAGGGTTTTTTTTATTAATCTTTGCGATCGCCTTTCCTAATAACGTGCTAGTTAGCAAGTTTAGCGGCTAAAGTAAACAGGCTTGTCACTCCACAAAGAGACAAGAGGGGCGGGGCGAGCAGAGCTCATTAACATTTAAAGCAACCTCGACCAGAACAGAATGATTTTTGCAGAGCTGATTTTGGCAAGTTAAAAAAGATGTTTTTACACTACCATTGAGAAATTTTAACCAAAGCATGTTATAGACTTTTCGTTAAGACCCTAAAGAATCATATCAACTTGTGGAAAATGGGCATCCGATGACCCCATTAACATTTCAACAATATGAAATTTTTTGTTCAGACAACTGTGTTTGACTAGTTGGGACAACATTTGGGGCAATTTTGTTGGTCTGAGAAGGGTTTTTATGTCGTTTCAAGAAAAGAGCATTTTTTAGTATTTGAGACTCAGAATGTTTCATAAACTGGAAAATATGCATTTGCAATTTTTACAGTGCACGCTTGAAAACTCAACAGGATCAAGAGAGACAAGAAAGACGTGGACTCCCACTGTAACTTTACCTAGTAGTGTCACTGCTGGACAATGTTTCTTTAGAAAAACAAGTGATTTATACCCTTTAATTTAGTATTTTGTAATATTGGTGTTGTTTTATTTTTGTAATAATTTTTTCTTTCTCATCCAATATTTTGAGGATACACTTGAGGCCTCCCTTGCCTCTTTGGAGGAAACACAATGTATATAATGCAGACATTTCAAGCTTTTCAGAAAAAATGGTATATATGTATATATATATATATATATATATATATATATATATAGTCTGTGGAGGGTTTATATAAGGTTTAACTTGTGTGAAGTGTCCTTGGAGAGCATGTGGGAAAAAAGCATGAGAAGACACGGAGGAAAGACTGTGAGCTGAGTTGACGTGAGCAGGGCCAGACCTTGGAGAATCGTGCGAAAGAAAGAGCATATTGAGAGTGGAGAATTTCTTTGTGTGCAGGTAATGAAGAATGTCTGCAGCTTGCTGACTCTCTGGTGTAAAGATCCTGATGCAGCCCGCTGAACAGGTATGATAGACTAAATCTGTCACCATTCACGATGGCTCCTTGGACAAAGATTAAACCAAGACCAAGACAAAGAAAGAACTCTCAATGGAGAATCAGCACTGACCACGCAGTTTAATCCATGACCGGGCTTGACACGCTTCTGCTCTATTATGTACACATTTACTCCCCCTCTCTCTGTCACCTCTTTTTCTCATAACACTACCACTCAAATAAGTCCTTTACTGTATAAACATTTACAGAGGACTCTGTGGTGCCTAGAGTATTCTCTTTGGCTTGGGGGAAAAGGCATTTATATGGGTGAAGGTCATGAAAAGAAAATGAAAAGGGGAGGAGATAAAAAGAAATTAAAATATTTATATTCATGATATGTAAGATACTTTTTTCAATATATATATATACAGCCTGCTTCTCATTATCATAATGTTTTATACATGATAAAATATGTATAAATATTAAGAATAAATATAAATTAAACATAACTATAAAAAATATAGAAATTATAAATATTGCATACCCACTTAAAATCTGTACTGACAATAATAATTATAAATTATAAAAAATTATAATAAAAAAAAAAACGGAAACACATTGTCATATTGGGAATTTAGGGGGTGAAATATTTAGATTTTGCTATCATTTATTAACAAAAACTTTAAAATACATTTAATAATTACAAAGATATTCATACTAATTTTAAAAAAAAAATCATTATAGCAAATATTTTCAAAAGCATAATAAAAAATTAAATATACCAATTTTAGTTCTGTCAAATCGATTAATTGCAATTAATCGCATCCAAAATATAAGTTTTTGTTTACATAATGCTATATGTGTGTGTACTGTGTATTTTATAATGTATGTAAATATACACACATACAGTATATATTTTGAAAATATTTAAATGTGTTCACATATATAAAAATTAGTATTCATGTAACTGATATTATATATAAATATTTTTAATATATAAAAATAAACATATTTGTGACCCTGGACCAAAAAAGTCTTATGTTGCACAGGTATGTTTGTAGCAATAGACAAAAATACACCGGATGGGTCAAAATGATCGATTTTTCTTTTATGCCAAAAATCATTAGGATATTAAGTAAAGATCATGTTCCATGAAGATATTTTGTAAATTTCCTACCGTAAATATATCAAAACTTAATTTTTGATCAGTAATATGCATTGCTGTGAACTTATTTTGGACAACCTTAAAGGTGATTTTCTCAATATCTAGATTTTTTTGCACCATCAGATTCCAAATTTTCAAATAGTTGTATCTTGGCCACATATTGTCCTTTCCTAACAAACAAGACCTCAACGGAAAGCTTACTTATTCTGTTTTGTCAGGTGATGTATAAATCTCAATTTCAAAAAATTTACACTTATTCACATTTGTCTTAAATATACACATGCATGTGTGTGTATTTATATGAACATAATAAATACACAGTTTACCTATATTACGTAAACAAAAAGCTATATTTTGGATGCGATGCATCGCGATTAATCATTTGACAGCACTAATGTATATATTTAAGAAATATGTGTAATGTATATTTACATATAATATAAATCATATTTACAGTATACACACACGTTTTTTGATTTTGATATATAATATGGCACAGACATGTTCTTGACAGGTTTTATGACATCCATCCACAGATCTCCCATGGAAGAAGAGAGAGAATAAGAGAGAGACAGAGACGGTGAAAGAATGTTACGTTGTAACATCCAAAGTGTTACCTCTAGGGACACGATAGGATGAAATGTACTGTCTTCACCATCAAGTGGAAGATTTTTCGAATGCCCTGAGCCAAAGTTTCAACAGATTCAGCAACCCACACACTCGGACAAACACACACTAGCATTTGGAGTCGCTCGCAACAAACATGAGGTAAAACTATGAGTCATACGAATGTGTGCACTCTGAGTGAGAGTCTTCAGACAGCCTCACGCCCAGAACCCATTATTACAAACAAGAATTGATCCTGTCAAACCAAGACTAGAGAGAAAATTACAGTCTTTCTCTTTTTCAGTCTACCTCTTTCTTCTCCCCTCTCTTTTTTGACGGAGAATGATGCAGATAACTGCTGTATTACAGCAATAGGATTCAATATTGAAGTGATTTTCATAAACATAGTCATTAGTGACTCTAGTCTGACAGGAAGGCCTTGACATGACACTCTTCCGGATGAACGACACACTAATTTAACCACTTCATTACCACCATTCGGTTCAGCTTTCCACTGACTTGTTTTAACCATTTTGTCTTCTCACTTTTCCACCTAATTCACACAGAACTTAGCCAATGGGTGTTTTGCATAGTTATACAGCAACCACATTTGAATACATACAAAAATACTTCCAAAACTACCCTCGGCCTCTCTTCCAGCTGTCGCAGTTGTCTGTGCTGCCGCCTCTGCAACAGAGGAACACTCTTAATTGGCCAACGATATCATTAAACTACCTCAGCAATAGCCTTCACATATTTTACTATCTACTTATGCAATCCGTATTCTATATGGTTCCCTGTCTCTCTTTCCTTAAAGGGACAGTTCACCCAAATGACCTGGGAATTGACATGGTTGTTCACAAACATCTATTTTCTATAGGCCCTGAGATAAAGCTTTACCACCCCATCCCAAAAGGATCACATATTCAATATGCGCTTCATTAATCTTGCTCAGCAGCCTTTGAGCAGTGTTGCACTTACAAGACAGCAGATGATAATCACTTATTAAGACTTACACGCCCTGCGTAGCTCAGCCTGTCTGGAATGCTTCCTAAGGGAATTTTTTCTGAATTAATGGATTTCAGTTCAACAAAGGTTAAAGTCAACATGAAGCGGCATTCACATCCTATTCAAGCTCATTTGCACATTCCAAACTTATTGGTTATTCACTATTATTTATTTATTTTTGCAAGCAACCTATATTTTACTAAATGTCATTAAACTATTGCAAATGTTTTACCAGTGCCCAATCTTTTATTTTTGTCCAACATTTATTTTTGGTGGGCTTATGTTTTATAATTGGCTCAGCTTTTCTATTTTTTATTTTATTTATTTTTTTTTTTGCTATTAGATTTTTCTTAACCATTTTGTATATTTTTGTTGATTTTTTCCATGTCACATGCAATACTTACAACTTATACATACTTCATATTTATTAATTAAAGCACTATCAATGCTTTCTGTTTATTAAAAGCACTTTAAAGTTATGCTTTCTGTCACTTTAAATGCTTGAGCTTTTTAAAGCAAGATGGATTCTGTATAAGTACAGTGTTAATTTTGTCAGCCATTTTTAAGTCTTAGCCTTTTAAATTAGTTATAGCTAGTCCTGTGTCAAATGTACATTTAGTTATTATCATATATAGTCAACCTTGTCCATTTTTTTTTTTTAGCATCTTAGTCTGGTTTTAGTCAATGAAATCTTAGGTCACATTTTCGTCATCCTGTATAATGGTTAAAATGGCAAAAAATTACATTTCAGGAAGTGCACTTTAACCAATAAGCACAAATCAATAGAATGTCGACTCATACACATGGTTTCTTTTCTATTTTACTGATTTATTATAAGCTATTTTATATAGAAATTTATATCAAAGGCTCATGTACTCCCTGTCTACATTACAAAAACTAGTAAAACAAACAAAAATATTACAACCATGAAATTCCTAATAGTAATTCCAAAAATTCCAAATTGCAAAAATGTTTCTTTATTAAAACTACAGCGGTTGAGTAAGTGCATTTATTCAGCAACCACAATCGCAAACAAAATAGTCAATATCTCATGACAGAACACAGACTGGCTGAATGACACTTTCATTTAAGCAGAATATCTTGCATTGGGATCGTTAAACTCCAGCTTACATGTTTGTCTGTGTTTTTAGATAATTGTCCGAGCTTCCGTAATGAAGAGAGACCGCGTGCGCATGGTTGCCAGATTGCAAAAATTTAGCAAAACCCCAGGCAGCAACTATATCCTTTTAACAGAGTAGCTCTGATTTGGGGATTTTAACTCTTGATATCTGGCAACCACACACATAAAAGCTCGCATAGTGGAGGCGTACAGCAGTCCAATAATATTTTGTCTCCTTTTTTTTTTTTTAATTAAGCACATTGTAGTCTTGTCGTTTATCATAGTGTTCATTTTGTTAACCAAAACTATGATGAAAAATGTCCACTGACAAGTTTTTTTTTCATGACTAAGACGAGACGACAATAAGGTCAGTAAACGATAACTATGACTATATCAACATGTAATTTCATTGATGAAAAAAGACAAGATTAAAATGTATTTAAAAAAAGAAAAACTACTAAAAACCTTTTTCTTTTTTAAATATTATAGCAGACCACTCTACATGCCTCAACTACGTGAGCTTTAATGTGTGAGGTTGCCAGATATCAAGAGTTCTAATCCCCGAATCAGAGCTTTGCTGTTCCAAGGGTACATTTTCTTTCAGGGTTTTTTGCTTATTTTAAGCAATCTGGCAACCATGCGCACACCCTCGCTCCTCATTGCGGAATTGCTGCAGGCGATGATCTGAAAACACTGACAAACAAGAAGTGTCACTCAGCCAGTCTGACTTCTATCATGTGATCTCGACTTTACTGTTTGCGATTGTGCTTGCTTCAACCGCTTATTCTTCAACCACTTATTATTGATGCACTTATTCAACTGCTGCTGTTTTAATAGAGAAAAGGCTATTGCAATTATTTGGAATTAGTGGAATTACTAGAAATTTCACTGTTAATAATAATATTCTTAGTTTGATTTACTAGTATTCATAATGTAGACAGAGAGTGCATCTTTGGTATTAATTTAATTAAAAGTCTATAATAAATCAGTACACTAGATAAGGTAAAATAAACCATGTATGAGTCCACATTCTGTTGTTTTGTGCCTACTGGCGAAAGTGCAAAAGTAAATTTCTCAAATGACAACAATCATTACGATTATAAGTTCGAGCAAAGATTTTTCTTTTAATCAGTTTACCCTTTATACAGCATGATGAAAATGTGACTAAGATTTCATTAACTAAAACCTGACTAAAATGCTCGTACATTTTGTTGACTTAAACTTGACTAATCAAAAACAGGACAAGTTTAAGTAACAATGATAACTAAAATGTACATTTGAGTAAGACTAATACTAAATTAAAAATGACTGCCAAAATTAATACTGCTGTATGGTTAAATAATAACAATATTATTGCTAAAATGTCAAGTTTTCATTGACTAAAACTAGACTAAAATACATCAGGGTTTCTTCGAACAAAACTAGTCTAAAATGTTGAGACTTCTAGTCAACTAAAACTTGACTAAAACCAAATAGGATAAGGTTGACTAAATATGTTTAAAAACTAACAACGACATTTAAACTTTCATCCGTCATAAAAAAATTTGGATCAGGTTAGATTTTTGGCGTTTTCACATCTATAGCAAGCATTTTGATAGGAAAGGATGACAAATACGAAAAAACAGAAAAAACGCATATGAAAAATTCAGACTCAGTGTGCAATGACCTTAAGACTAAGATAAAAACTGAAAATAGCTGACAAAATTAACACTAGTTTATCGTCAACAATATTGCATGGTGAAACAGTCAAAGTTACTGTTCATTGACCTTACTGTTGTCTCAACATTGTCTCATTTTAGTCATGGGGAAAAAAAGCTTGTCAATGAACATTTTTCGTCATAAATTTCGTTAACGAAATGAACATTATGTTAAAAGGGATTAAATTAAAAATGTTTCCCTGTTTCATTATCGTTACAGTTGTGGTGTAAACTCGGGTACTCTTTTATGCTCAAAACAATTTTTAAAACTAATCTTTTTATCGCTATCATAACAGTTATCGTCCTTGGTGTGAATGGGCATTTGTTCAGACATTTCAGACAAGCCCATTTTATGCACAGATCAGTAGACACACTCAGTTATCTACTGATGCCAGAACCACATCATGTGTGGGTGGTTAACAACTGCTAAATAATGTTAAATAAGCTTAAATACACCTCTAAACATAATTCAAGATGCAGTTATCAACACTTTACACTGCTAAAGCAAATAACATCTTTATCTGCTGAGAAACAAAAGAACAGAGAACATAGCTTGATGCACTAAATGTGCATTCACAATAATGTCAAAACATGCTGAGCTGCTCGCTGGATAAATCAGCATAACACTAGACATCTGTATCAGACATCCATGAGTATCAACAGCAGGAAAAGCGAACGCAAGCCTCGTGCTCTCAGATTGTTTTTTCCTGGAAAATCACCAGTTTTGAATAGTACAGAAACAAATAGTTTATCACAGCACTGTTGCAAAGTCTCCTGCTTTTGCCCCGATGATCGAACGCACAGCTAAGTCCAAAAATCTATTAAATGGATGTTTTGTAATGGAGTGACTATAGACCAATTGCTTTTGCGCAGGCTAGAATTTCAGCTCCAATACATCAATTATTTGTTGAGGAACTGGTTACCTATGTTGGCGTACGTCCATATGCTCCTGGCTAACTTCTCAGCAATGTCTGTGTATGTGTGTGTGTGTGCACGTATGAATGGCTCCAGAGGCTCAGAAGAAGGGTAGTCAATAATCAAGCCTGTCTCTCTGGCAATATGAAACCAACAATAAAGAGGCACTATAGTGGCCAGAGGTTATTAAAAAGAGTTTTGGAGAAAAAAAAAAAAAAAGCAGTTGGTGTACTTAAACTACATAATGCATTAAGCAATTTCTAAGAACCGCTGAATTAGTGGTACTCGCTAAGGCAAGCAATAAAGCTTATATTTGACGGCAGGGATTTTTTTCAACACACCAAATACTAAGAACTGAAATATATACATATATGTGACCTGGACCACAAAACCAGTCTTAAGTAGCACGGGTATATTTGTAGCAATAGCCAATAATATATTGTATGGGTCAAATTTATTTATTTTTCTTTTATGCCAAAAATCATTAGGATATTAAGTAAAGATCATGTTCCATTAAGATATTTGTAAATTTCTTACCGTAAATATATCAAAACTTAATTATTGATTAGTAATAAGAACTTTAAAGGTGATGCTCTCATTCTTTATTTTTTTTTTTTTTGCACTCAATAGTTGTATTTTGTCCAAATATTGAATATATACTTTAAAATATAATTTATTCCTGTGATGCAAAGCTGAATTTTCATCACCTGTTTTAAGTATTAAGTGCCACATGATCCTTCAGAAATCATTCTAATATGCTGATTTATTATCAATGTTGAAAACAGTTGTGCTGCTTAATATTTTTTTGGAACCTGTAATGCTTTTTTTCAGGATTCTTTGATCAATAAAAGGTTAAAAAGAACAGCATTTATTTAAAATAGAAAAATTTTCTAACATAATACACTACTGTTCAAAAGTTTGGGGTCAGTAAATTTTTAATCTTTCTTTTATTTTGAAAGAAATTAATACTTTTATTCACCAAGGATGTGTTAAATTAATAAAAAGTGATAGCACAGATTTACATTGTTAGAAAAGATTTATATTTTGAATAAATGCTGTTCTTTTGAACTTGTTATTCATCAAAGAATCCTTTAAAAAAAAAAAAAAGAATCACAGGTTCCAAAAAAAGTATTCGGCAGCACAACCATTTGATAATTCAGATAATAAATCAGCATATTAGAATGATTTCTGTGACACTGAAGACTGGAGTAACAACTGATGAAAATTCAGCTTTGCATCACAGGAATAAATTATATTTTAAATTGTATTATTTTATATTGTAGTAACATTCTGCAATAGCACTTCTTTAGTCCTAATGATGCCAAACTTTTGAGCGGCAGTGTATTTATATATAAGCTTATGTTATATTCCTCTTTTGTAAGTTGCTTTGGATAAAAGCATCTGCTAAATGAAAAAATGTAAATGTAAATGCATTTAAATGCATTACACTCACTATGAACATCCTGGCAACTCCAAAGCGACGTCCTGGCAACAACATATAGTACAACACCCAAGCAGAGTGGCAGAGAGTTTTGCAAGGTCAAGCACCACTCACATTTTCTTCAGAGAACACAACATTAATGTGCTTCTAGTGCTACTCAACAGGATCACTGAAGTGTTTTAATGGGAATGGTAGGGAATGGAAATTCTCTTTCCTGCTGACAAGATTCGACCTGTCATCCCAGTTTGGGTAACAATCAAACCATGAAAGTGTGCTGATCTGGGGGTACCGATCTCTGCCAGTGTGAAGATCAGCAGATGGTGCTTGACAGTGTGAAATTTAGATAACAGGTCTGGGAGAGTCAGAACAGAGTCACCCCAGCTGACATTTGTCTGCAGTGAAACAAACAGACTGAGGAGAATTATCAGTCACTCGTCCTCCCCTCTCTTCAGGTGTGTGGACCCGAGTCCCTGTGTCAGTCTCACTGCAGACTGAATGGAGACTGCAGCCCACAAGGCCACATTATTGCTTACGTTTCATTTATATGTAGCAAATGCTTTCATATAATTTATATGCATTACTTTCATCTTCCTTTCCAGTGTTTTCAATCACAGAACATTCCTCAGAACTATGACATATACATTTGCATGCAAATTGCAGACGCTTTTATCAAAAACAATGCACCGTGAATTCAAACCTTACATCCTATTCCCCAGACATCAAACCAATGACCTTGAGGTCGCTAGAAATGTATGTTGTAAAAAAAAAAAAAAAATACAGTAACTAACAATATATGTATCGCATAGCTTCATAACATTATGTTAGAACCACTGATGTTACATGGGCTATTTTAACGATATCCTTACTAACTTTCTGGGCCTTGAACGTGTCAGTTGCATTGCTGTCCATGCAGGATCAGAAAGCTCTCGGATTTGATCAAAAATATCTTAATTTGTGTACAGAAGATGAACAAAGGTCTTAAAGTTCTCCTATTATGCCTTTTCCAATATGCCCTTTCATGCAGTGTGTCATGTAGCTGTATGTGAACAAACTATCTGCAAAGTTGTGAAGCTGACAGTGGACGATAAATAAAGTTTTTGTCTATCAAAAAAGAGAGTCGGCTCACAATCACCTGAACGAGTTGTAAGGAATTTGAATCTTATTCTGTTACGGCTATACATCACGAAGTAATACATTTGCATAATGCCCGCCCACGTTCTACATCGCAAACAACTTGCTTGCCCACAAACATAGTAAAATTTCCATGCGGTTTACGTCATGTTGAGAAGACACTGTATCCTACGCTGTGAGAGTAAATTTGTTTTATATTCACTTCCAAAAGATGAATCTGAATCTCGTAGTTGTGTATGTTATGTTGTGTAACAACCCTGCACATGTCTTGCTAACCGGCTAACTCACGCTTCTGCAGTTCTGCTGTTCAGCTCTGGGCCCACTGTAGTCTAAAAATTTGTGATTGATGCAGCTTGACTGTCTGTCTGTCTCTTTAGTTGGAGTAATGATAAAGGATGGCGCACAAAGTGGCTTTCACACCGAATGTGGAAAGCACTGTGCTATGAAACCCAATCATTTCAACGGCTTGTTTCTGCGTCGAACAAAGCGCACACACAGCGGAGCGCACCACGCAATACTCAAAGTTCAAATTAGGGGCAGTTCACGTCGTGCCTAAAAATGCGAGGAAAACACCAGGCGCGTCGCTTTCTCCTTCTTTCCAAAGCGCTCTGTAGCTTGCGCTCCCGTGGCGTTTGCCGTTGCTAAGCAACCATGACCTGCGCTCTCAATGAAGATGCGGAAGTTTCAGCAAAGGACAAACGGAGCATTCTGAAAAGTTGAGATGTTTTTATCTTGATGCGGAGCGGACGTGCCTGGAAAAACCGAGTGCGTCGCACCACATTCGCATCACGACCGCGTCGCTTCTGTTTTGAGCACGGCTGCCGCGCGCAAAAGACGCGATTTGTGAACGGCCCCTTAGTTGAACTTTTGTTCAAGTTTGTTATTTCAAATGTAGCTCATAACGGAAGCGACGCAGTCACAACGCACACGCGGTGCGACATGCTTGCTTTTTCCAGGCGCGTCTGTGCCACATCGAGATAAAAACATCTCAACTTTTCAGAATGCCGCAAGCGCACCGCGGGTCATGTGACAAGAAGCAACCAATTAGCCTCATCTTTTCCCGTAACAACATTGAAAGCTCAGCCAAGATGGAGCAACAGCTGATCACAGCTGTACAGGGATAGCCGTTTTAAATAAATTTAGTAGCAGAGCAACAGCAAGCGATTTCTAGTACTGGAAATCCGTTTGTCCTTTGCTGAAACTTCCGCGTCTTCATTGAGAGCGCAGGTCATGGTTGCTTAGCAACGGCAGACGCCACGGGAGCGCAAGCTACAGAGCGCTTTGGAAAGAAGGAGAAAGTGGCGTGCCTAGCGTTTTCCACGTGTTTTTAGGCTCGACGTGAACGGCCCCTAATGCATTATACAGTGTTGAAGTTTACAACATAGAGGTGTGCCCGGTTCACTTACATAAGCAAATTGCGAGCACTTTCCACAGTAGTCCATGCTAACTTGTCGATCAGCCACTTCAACCATTTCAACATCAGACTCCGGCTTAAATTGGTAAGGTAAAATCGATGCCATGTTTTCTGTGTACTGACAAGTCTCCAGGGCTGTCATTCAGTTATGGCGATGGGTGTTTTGTTTTCGACTCGCGTTGTACGCGGTAGACCAATCATAAAGGACTGCACCATCTGACCAATCACAGCAGTGAGGGCTCACGGAAAGGAGGGGTTTAGAGAGACTGATTCTTCGAACTGCTTCGCACAAGTCATTTACGAATCATTTAGAAATGAGATAAAATTAAATCTATTTTCAGAGAAAACTACAGTGTTTTTTGACCTTGCATACATGTAAACCAGTTTTAGGAGACTCATAAAACAATATTAGCAACCTTTAAAATGGCATAATAGGAGCACTTTAAAGGTTTGGAACAACATGAGGGTGATTAATTTTTGGATGAACTATCCCTTTAACATTATTACTAATATACCATTAGATCTATTACAGTTTTTCACCACTGATAATCTTACAGTGCGACAGGAACATATTAGGTTGTATATTTACAGTATCTCACTGTGTTGACAAAAAACTCTCTCACACACACAGAAAGGAAGAGCGTAGAACTACTTGAAAGGAAATAAAGTTACGCCTCTCACACCTTTGTGACTTTGGTCCTCTTGCACTTCCTCTTGAGGGACAAAAATAAAGGGATGTATTGGAGGAAGGACATATTTGAACTGGTGCTTCAAACAAACTACCCCAATTAATCATTCCGCCCGGAACATCTCGCTTCCAATCAAGGCTGAGGCTTGAGCTCTATTACCTTTAAAAGCAATGTGACCCTCAATAAAGAGGATGAGGGCCCTGTGAAAATAACCAACATGGAGGAAAGAGGGGGTTATTTCTGTTATTATATCTAGAAGGCAGAAGGTCGATTCAGATTTTTACAGTAGAAATGGTGGCGGTTAAAACAGAGTGTTTGGGGCAAAAGGTATTGAGTAGTAATTTTCTAGAGAAAAGGAGCATTGTCCTTTTTTTGATCTTTATCACAGTGTGGACATCTTTGGACAACTTCCCACAAAAACATTTGAAGTCAAAAGTTTACATACACCTTGCAGAATCTGCAAAATGCTCATTATTTTACCAAAATAAGAGGGATCATACTAAATTTTTATTCAGCACTGACCTGAATGAGATTTTTAATATAAGAGATTTTAACATAGTCCACAAGAGAAAATAATAGTTGAATTTTAAAAAAAATGACTCAAGTTTACATACACTTGATTCTTAATACTATGTTGTTACCTGAATGATCCACAGCTGTGTTTTTTGTTTAGTGATAGTTGTTCATGAGTCCCTTGTTTGTCCTGTACAGTTAAACTGCCTGCTGTTCTTCAGAAAAATCATTCGGGTCCCATAAATTATTTGGTTTTTCAGCATTTTTGTGTATTTGAAACCTGTACAATGACTGTATGATACAATGACTGTATGATTTTGAGACGCATCTTTTCACACTGAGGACAACTGAGGGACTCATATGCAACTATTACAGAAGGTTCAAATACTTACTGATACTCCAGAAGGAAAAACGATGCATTAAAAGCCGAGGGGGGAAAACTTTTTGAATTTGAAGATTAGGGTAAATTTACCTTATTTTATTTTCTTAAAAAAAATTCCAATTATCTTCTGTAGCTTGTGAAGGGCAGTACTAAATTAAGAATAAATATGATATTTAAGTAAAATAAGAAAGAAAAATGTAAACATCTTCATTCTGTTCAAAACTTTACACCTTCAACTCTTAAAGCACTGTTTTTTAATCTAAAGCATCAACAAGCGTTTGAACGTTCTGCAGTAGTTGCATTTGAGTCTCTCAAGATGGATCTCAAAATCATACAGTCATTGTTGGAAAGGATTCAAATACACAAAAATGCTGAAAAACCAAAGAATTTGTGGGACCTGAAGCATTTTTTTTGAAGAACAGCAGGCAGTTTAACTGTTCAGGACAAACAAGATGAACAACTATCACTAAACAACAACAACAACAAAAAACACAGCTGTGGATTATTCAGGTAACAACACAGTATTAAGAATCAAGTGTATGTAAACTTTTGACCGGGGTCACTTATAAATTCAACTATTATTTTTTCTTGTGGACTATATGTAGGCATCTTTTATGTGAAATATCTTATTCAGGTCAGTACAAAATAAAAAATAACACGCATTTTGTATGATCCCTCTTTCTTTGGTAAAATAATGAACATTTTGCAGATTCTGCAAGGTGTATGTAAAGTTTTTACTTTAACTCTATGATAATGTATCTAATATAGAGTGATGACCATATAACATAACTAAATAAGCTACTACTTAATAAACAGCACAACAGTGTCTTACAAGAAAACAAAGATAGGCTGCTTTTGATGCAATCATCAAAAGATATATATATATATATATAAAAAAGACAGCAATTTCATACAAGATATTTGTAAATAACAGCCTATCATTTATTTTAGATAGAGTTTGTGAAATGTTTATACCATCACAAGCTGTTTTTGATTAAAAGTTTTTTAAAAATCAAGTACAATTCACAGAAATCAATTCTCATATGATATTGTAAAATAATGTGGTTGGAGTCACTGTGAACTGTAATTTGGAATAAACTTCATTGTAATAAGGTTGTTTGAGTTTCAGCTATTTTAAAAAAAATAATTTTCATTTCAAATTCTAGAAAACAGCTCAAAAGAATCATGAATAAAGGCCTTCTTGCTTTGAGATGGAGCGCAGACTTTGATTAAATGGATAAGAGACTCTGCTGTAACACTTGAAATTATTTATTACTACACATAATTTCTCCCATTCAGCCATTTTAATGAAATAAGAGAAAATGGGTGTCTGAAAACACCGCTTTAACTGAAAAACATACAGCACTTTCTTTGTATACTGATAATTAGCTGCAAACCAATTTCCATCTGAAGCTGCCTAGGTGAACTCTGTTGCTGACTGACACAAAACATTCTTATAAAAGATGAAAATGGTTCTGAGATTGTGTATAAATGAGAAAAAGGGAGGGGGAAAAAAACTTTGAAATGTTAAGCCCTAAATTAATGAGGGCAGGAGTTGGCCTAAATCTAATTAGCTGGTGTAGGCTACATTAAGACCAGTGTACAACATAATGGATGCTGTTAAAGTTGTAGTGTTTCTGGTTATTTATCTGTTGTCTCTGAGTCCCCTGGCCTCCACATTGCAGGCGCTGTGAGGACCAGACTGAAGACACACAGCATGCACAATGAGGAGACCAGAGAACCCCAAATCGGACATCTGCTCAATATAGATACTGCAAAAAATGTTTCTTAGCAAGTTAATTGCATTGTTTTAAGGTCTGCATTTACTCCTCATGCTGTTTTCCAGGCATTTTGACACAGAGAGGATGCTATCGCACTGGACTAAAACTTATGGACTTTGCTTACGCAGGGTATAACAACTTCACAAAAAAATACATTTGTGGTGTTCGTGGTCAAAAATAACCAGCCTACTAAAAATGGCTAAAATTTCTTGTTACCTGTGTTGTTACAAACTTTTCCCCCCAAATTAGCAATAGTTTTGGATTATTAAAATAAACTATTATTTTGGTAATCGGGTAATCTGTCAATTATTCTGACAAATAATGGAGCAATTGGATAATTATCATACTTTATTTTTTTTTGGTAGTAATAAAACCAGACCTAAGTGAACAACAGCCTTCAAAACGGCTTAAAATACATATATAATAGCAACGAGGCAATAATAATTAGTTCAAATAAAGTATCAAAAGTAGGCAATCATATGGTTTTATTAAACAAAATTGTTAAAATACATAATGCATTGTAAACAATAGAGCTAATGTACATCACACATTTTAACAAAGGCCTGCAGAGGGCGCCAACGACATGACGATTGTGTTTACACTTTGCCAGGCGACCTAATCCATCTTTAATATTGACTCAACATTTAATTCACTAAATCTTTAATATTTGTCCATTTCTTTATGATAGAAAAGCTACATCCACTGTAATTTCTTGAATATGTGCAAATCAAAACGTCTAAACTCAGAGTGAGTAAACTTTTATTTTGAAATTGCGATGAACCGTTAGCACGCTTTCAGGCTCTGTCTCACGTTCTCACTCTGCCCATGTAAATCTCACGCCAAATTGGCACCCCTGCTTGCGATTTTAAACAAAGTTTCAGCTTTCAAGCGTTGTAAGTTGTAATACTAAATTCAAACGATAAATACCGATGTGGCGTAAATAGTAAAATGTAGCGTTTCTGTTAACGCCAGAGCCATTGAAAAACAGAGCTGCGACAAGCTTTGATCTCCCGCCGCGCGGTCGCGTGATTCACGGAGCTCTCCAAACAAACCAACGTTGACAGTAAATTTGAATGTGTTTAAGTATTATAGAGACGACAGCTTCACTATACTGGCATTTGCAGCAATTTTTGGTAAACATTACAGCATATTATGCATTGATTTTTCAGTCGATGACATTTGCAGTATA
This sequence comes from Cirrhinus mrigala, assembly GCA_036247105.1. Lineage (NCBI taxonomy): Eukaryota > Metazoa > Chordata > Actinopteri > Cypriniformes > Cyprinidae > Cirrhinus > Cirrhinus mrigala. The sequence continues at coordinate 38,769,607 of CM070013.1, forward strand.
ATTTGATTCTGGAGAGCGATGGAGAGGCAACCCTTACGAAAATTAACCATGGTTTTTACTACAAATAAAACATGGTTACTATAGTTAAACCATGGTAACCACAAATTAACCATGGTCATATATCCTAACCATAGTCTATTTGTAGAAAAACTATGGTTATACGAATGGTAATCAATGCACCAAAAAAACATGGTTACTACGCTTTTATTATTATAAAGCCATGGTTAATTTTCGTAAGGGTTAATATGGTTTTCTTGTATTTAACCCTCAGGTATTGCTTACTTATAATGTATATATATATACATACACACACATATATATATATATATATATATATATATATATATATATATATATATATATATATATATATATATATATTATTTTACATTTTTTTACTTATATTACAATTTGTGTAGTATTTAGGGTTAAATAGAAAAAATGGTTTTAAATTTCAACGCAAAGAAGCAAATTAGAGTCATTTTGTGGTCGAAAAAAAAATCATTTTCATTTGTAATGCCATGGTTTACCCACTAGGTACCTGTATGGCTCTTTACTAAATATACACGTATCTACAATATTGCAGGTCATACCTGCTTACTTATTTTACTTCCAAGTTTTTCATTTGAATAAATATTTAGAAATGATTAAACACTATATTTTTAAATGTGAAATGTAAAATGTTAATACCTTACATCCTTTTTTTAAATGATACTGGTATAAGTACACACAATGAATGCAAGCAAATACTGAATTTAAACCAAGTTTAAAATGATGCTGAAAAAGCATTCAGCTGCATTTTTTTCCCTTTATACAGTATATACATATAAATAGATATGGAATCAAGATATCTCTATTTGATTGAATCACAGCGTTTGTTAATTCTCAATAGAATTATGCTTTATTATTATATACTTGCATGGAACATGGAAAACATGGAAAAATGCAATCAAGGATTTTTTAAAATCGAATACACGAATAGAATCGAGGAATCGTTGCAGCCCTAAATGGTTTTGTATTTATTTTTGGAAATGAGAAGTGATGAATGTGAAAGCGCAGTGAGAGAGAGCAAAACAAAACATCAGTCACGAATTAGAAGTACAAAATGAGTATTTGTAAAGAACAATGTTGGATGATTTTGATATAAACCAAGAGGAATCTAGAGTCTAGTGGAAGCTAGAGATTACAGTTTATAAAGTTTTAAATCCTTGATCAATCATTGAATTGCTTCAAAAGGTCTGTATTAACCTCCCAGAGCTGTGTGGAGCAATTTTATGATGGCTGGACTTCAAAAAAAAAATCAACGCCCATTCACTGCCATTATACATTTGGAAGAGCCAGGACATTTTTTAATATAACTCTGATTGTATTCATCTGAAAGAAGAAAGTCATATACACCTATGGCTTGAGAGTGAGTAAACCATGGGGTAATTTTCATTTTGGGGTGAACTATCCCTTTAATCAGAGCTTATCCACCAAGTTAACATAATGCAAATTCCGGAATTCAAAGAAAATATAGGAAAAATCCGTCTTCATTTAATTAAAATTGTCCGTAATGGCATTTAAGAATGAACAAGGTCAAAAAAAAGGTCAAATAGTGTATTATGTATAGCATTATTACATTTTCAGCAGTCATTGCAGATGACATTCAGAAAAACGTTTGATTGGCTTTTAATGTCTATTAATGTATTTCTGCCAACATAAACTACTGACTCACATAAAGGTCTTCTGAAGCAATAAATGAAAGAAATACCACAAAGGTACAATAACGATGACCATCATTTTCTGCGAACACATCTCCAGCTGAGATTAGCGGTACGGTTCAGTGCACTGTCTCAAATGGACCGTAAATTAATTATAACATGCTCGTTTACCCCTGAGTTCCATTAAGCTCATAGTCAATGAATCAATATTCGATTCAGTAATGGATATCTTCGCGCTCAACCTTCAAAGATCCTGCCACTGGAAATAGTAGTCTGCAATTACTCAGAAACATTAAGTCGGTTCGCAATGTTTTTCTTAAATTGTGCCATTGCACAGACACAAGTCAAAACAGAGTTAATTTCACAGCCTGTTTTCTTTCATGACCTCGGGGCATTGCTTGACGTGACATGACAGTTATTGAAATTTTTAGTTTTTAATTGGAGGCCAGTGTCACTCTAGTCATGACTGACCTGTTATTATGCTCAGAAATAAAACCACCCACTTTTTCCCCTTGAGTGAACACTTAATACCACAGAAACACAGAGGTTATTGATTTCTTCAAGCATGTTTTTCCTCATACAGTAGCGTTAAGGGTATCTGTGAGTGAAAAAAAAAACAGTTCTGCCAAACTCTTCAGTAAATTATTCCCTGTGAGCAGCACATGAAAGGAAGTCTGTATAGTTGATTAGTCTTTGGAATGGAGGTGACGAAGAAGCAATTACTCAGTGAGTTTTATGTCTGTCAGAGTTTATTGGTAATTCTTTCCCTGGTATGGTCAGCGAACACATCAGCCTTTTTTACCATGAACAAAAAAGTATTGAGACAAGAAAAATTGCTTCAGATACCTGAAGTTCTTAGTTTTGTGTGTGTGTGTGTAGGTGTTGATAAAAGTTGAGTGAAATACTCTGAAGCGAAGCTGACCCATAACGACCCATGGAAAAGCGTAATTGAGATGAAACTCCTATGAGTCAGTCCTAACACCTCAACCTCTTACACCATCTGTCCACCTTAGCTGACCTTCTGGAACTTTCTGCCACCTTGTAGAGTTTTTCATGCAATCAAGCCAATCAGTCTGACACAGTTGTATGGGAGAAATAAGTCAACCACACATCATAAAATCAGAAAAAGGTCTGTGGTTCGGTTTTGGGTGCATAGTCACCTTCTTGTGCGCCTTTTTTATTTCTTTTTTAGCTGCTGTCAAACACTTCAGAATGGAGACAGCTCCAACGCCTACTCAGTCCATGGGCAGCTTCATACTGACACTCAAACAACAAATAATGAAAGAGAACAGCTAGCTGTCTTCGCTGATAACTGAGGAGCCGGAGGGGGTATGAACCGAACAGGTAAAGCTAAGATCCACGGGAGACTTATTTGTATGTATGTTTATGTATGTATGCGTGTGCGTGGGTCCAAAATAACACAATCAGATTTCACTGACTGAATCCATAGACAGTTATTGTTATTAGTGCCTGAGGACTATAAAAAAAATCCAAAGGTATGTACAGAATCTGTAAAACTTCAAAAGGGGGTTTCAAATTAGGAGGCCAGAGAGCATTAGGGGGGGCTATAGAAATTGTGTATTGTGAAACATGCTATTCAGATACATTTCAATCGAATTAGACATTTCTCATTAGCTTTGACATTAGTCTAATAGTACTTTCTTCATTCAAAAAGAAATTATGGTTTTTGAGGAAAACATTTCATGATTTTTCTCCATATAGTGGACTTCAACAGATTTAAGGTCCAAATTGCAGTTTTAATGCAGCTTCAAAGGGCTCTACATGATCCCAGCTAAAGAATAAGGATTTTATCTGGTAAAACGAGTGGCCATTTTCTAAAACAAATACTAATTCATATACTTTTTAACCACAAATGCTCATCTTGCACTAGCTTTGTGATGCACGTCTATGACTAACCATGATCATGTGCAGTTAGTTCTTCGTCTGTGTACAATGGTTCAAAAAGGTAGGGTAGGAAGAACTTAATCTTATTTTCTCCTCCAACTTCAGAATTGTTTTATCTTTTGTTGTAATGGGCGTTTGACTTTTTTGCACGCTTGCTTTGTAAACACTGGGTTGGTACTTCCACCTAAATCACGTGTGACCTTTCCGACGTGACTACGTAATGCGTGAAGACCATTATTCCTCAGCTAGGATTGTGTAGAGCCCTTTGAAGCTGCATTGAAACTGCAGTTTGGACCTTCAACTCATTGATCCCTACTGAACTCCACTATATGGAGAAAATCTTGGAATGCTTTCTTCAGAAACCTTAATTTCTTTCGAATGAAGAAACACATACATGAATGTCTTGAATAACATGGAGGTGAGCAAATTATCAGGAAATTTTAAATCAGGAGTGAACTAATCCTTTTGTACAAAGTCCAGGTATTTTCCAGATAATATTACAGTATGTGCCTTGGCTTTAGTACAGCAACATAGTTATTTAATTTTGCAAATATCATGTCGTCTTTATTATGTTATATTTTTCCACACACACAATGAGTGGGTCTTTATACACAAAGATACATAGTTTCATTTCATTATATTTATTTATAGACACCTTTCACGACACTCAAGGTCACCTTACAAGTAATCCTAAACACATCAATAGTTGTAATAGTTACATTTATATTGTATTACATTTATATTATGATCTTTGCAAAGATAATCGCATTTCAGGATCTTTGGCAATAAAAAGAGTAGTATTGTGAAATATGATATATGTTTTGTGATAGTTGTTCATGAGTCCCTTGTTTGTCCTGAACAGTTAAACCGCCCGCTGTTCTTCAGGAAAGTCCTTCAGGTCCAACAAATTCTTTGGTTTTCAGCATTTTTTTATATTTTAACTCTTACCAACAATGACTATGATTTTGATATCCATCTTTTCTGAGGACAACTGAGGGACTCATATGCAACTATTACAGAAGGTTCAAACACTCACTGATGCTTCAGAAGGAAACACAATGCATTAAGAGCCGGAGGGTGAAAACTTTCTGAATTTGAAGTTCAGCGTAAATCTTATTCATTTGGTCTTCTGGGAAACATGTACGTATCTTCTGTAGCCTCTAAAGGGCAGTACTAAATGAAAAAATATGATATTTAAGCAAAATAATAAAAATGTACACATCCTGTTTAAAGGGGTCACTGGATGCAAACTTCACTTTTACATGTTGTTTGAACATTAATGTGTGTTGGCAGTGTATGTACAAATCTGCCCTATAAACATAAAAATCCATGCAATGGTTTTTAATTCATCTGTAAAAATAATATCACCTTTTTCAAATTGAGCCGTTCTCAGATGCCTGTCATTGTGGCGTCACACCAACAGAGGCTGCTCCCACAATAGTTGATTGACATGAGCGTCCTACCTCAGATCAGCTTTAACAGTTCGACCTACATTGTTTCGATGCCGGAGCAGGGAGGTAAATTAGACAAGAATATCTCTGATTGAGTGATTAATGTGTTGTGTTGCTGGATGTAATAATGAACATAGTGGTCGTCATTTACTCCCGACAGCCGTTGAAGATGCAGTGAATTACGTTTGTTTGAAGGGAATGCGTCTCCCGATCTACATAAATGCGTCTATGTTCACGCAAATCATTTGTGATCCAGCTTCACCTACAGCAGAAGTGATTATAAGGGTTTTTTCATGTATCTCTGCAATCACCTTTCCTAATAAGGTGCTAGTTAGCAAGTCTCGTGGCTAAACGTGCTAAATGCGGCTAAAGTAAACAGGCTCGTCACTCCACAGAGAGAAGAGAGGGGCGGGGCGAGCAGAGCTCATTTGCATTTAAAGGAACAATCCCTCAGAATGGGATGATTTTTGCAGAGCTCATTTTGACAAGGTAAAAAAGGTGTTGTTTTACACAACCATTGAGAATTTTAACCAAAGTATATTATAGACTTTCATTAAGACCCTAAAGAATCATATCAACTTGTGGAAAATGGGCATCCGATGACCCCTTTAAAAGTTTTCAACCCTGGCTCTTAATGCATTGTGTTTCCTTCTGGAGCATCAGTGAGCGTTTGAACCTTCTGTAATAGTTGCATATGAGTCTCTCAGTTGTCCTCAGTGTGAAAAGATGGATCTCAAAATCATACAGTCATTGTTGGAAAGGGTTCAAATACACAAAATGCTGAAAAAACAAAGAATTTGTGGGACCTGAAGAATTTTTCTGAAGAACAACAGGCAGTTTAACTGTTTAGGACAAACAAGGGACTCATGAACAACTATCACTAAACAAAAACAAAAAAAAAATAAAAATATTGAGAATTGTATGTACGGGGTCATTTTTATAAATTCAACTATTATTTTCTCATGTGGACTATATGTAAATGTCTTTTATGTGATATATCTTATTCAGGTCAGTACTTAAAAAATAACAAGCATTTTGTATGATCCCTTTTATTTTGGTAAAATAATTAACATTTTGCAGATTCTCCAAGGTGTATGTATACTTTTGACTTCAACTGTATATATATACACACACATACACACACACAAACAATTTCAACACTTCTTTACTCTTCAGAACATTTTCTTGTGTTTCACTGTATTGTTGGTCTGCAACCAAAGCAACAGCAACTGACGTGCTTTGGAGGCTGATCTCCAGCAAGGAACTTTATTAACTCGCTTAACCAGCAAGCATTTTTTGTCATCCAACTTATCTAAAAAAAGACCATGCTCGTCTAATCCCATAAAACACCAGATACATTACAGCAGAATCTGCTGACTCCACACAGAGTTAAAAGTCAATTATAATACTATTAAAAAGAACCCAAAATCTGTTTTTGAAATCCTTTCCTACATACTGACAAATCACTACAGAAGCAGACGGAGAGAAAGCAGCATGAGTAAGATGAATATTCAGAGGAAATCCTTGCCGTTCCCTCTGTCGGAAGAAAACAATTCTCATTAAATTCAATGTGATCGCGGCACAACTTTAATTAATCTCACAGTATGGAGCACAAATGCTGCCGCTATCAACCAAACGCATATGTTGCAGCGGATCATGAGTGTGGAGTTGATATCACATACAAACACTCACATGCCCAATAAATATTAATTGCATTATGCAAGCATGTATCATGGCGTGACCAACACCACAGAGCAGATGGTGCACAAACTGCATTCCTGTAAATAAGAGTAAAGTGTCTCTTCTGAGTGTTTATAGATTATAAAGAATCATACCTCAGTCATGACCTGATCTACTTTACACACACACACACACACACACACACACACACAGTCTATCTTCCCATGACATGGATATCAATTAAGCCTCAACCATGCAGTATCTACACATAAATGCCATGCACAATCGACCAGTGCTATTTTTCTTACTATATATTACAATAAAATTGTACGTCCTGAAGGTCACAAAAGCGATTCGCCTCCTTCAGCCGCCATCGACCTGATTCACAATGTCACTGGAATGACAGAGCAGAGCTACGGCTACTTATCGACAGTCCCACATCGAATGATAACGATTAGCACATCACTTATCATGTTAATGAATAGTGATGTTGACACGGTTTAGGGAAAAGATGAAGCATGGGGGACAGAGAGGAAAAGAGCAAACAATTCCTTCTATTCCCCAGATCGCCGAGCGCAACGTGACCGGTAAGGACACGAGTCATTCATCTCCTCGTGGAAGCACAGAAAATCATTAATAGTGGAGTCTGTCCCGCTCCTTTAAGCGAATCGTTTAATCACTGAGTGGAATTGTGGGCAGGCAGAATAAATGGATGGATGCAAGAATGATTCATCTGTTTTGTTTGGGAGCCTTCAGGATGAAAGGGAGTCGAATCGAATCCATTGCAAAAGAAATACAACACAGATTATTCTTTCGAAAGGAAAGAGAGAAAGAAGAATAAGACAGACCTAAAGGCACACCAAAACGCTCTCAAACCTCTCACTGATTCAAGCCTGCGGCATCAACTGCACTTGGTCTCCATTGTGTTTCTGATGTTTGGGTGTGTGTGAACCCATCTGACGGATTTCTTGGTTTTCATTTACGAGTATTAAACTTCACCAAGAGATTTTGTATTTTTTACATCCAACCTTCTCTAGTGGCTCCACTCCAGAAGCCATCGTGTATATAGTGCGTTTTAGTGTACCCGCCATCTGTGTTTATCTGCGGAGCATTTAAATGGAATGGACTCGATAGAAAGAGTCCCGTTTCACAGACAGCGCTTGAGATGACCTTTCTGAAATCGTGCGGTTGTTCTGCGTGTTCCGTGAGAAAATGAAGATGAAATTTTAAGGAGGTTATTCTTGGACACACAGAGACAGCCATAGAGAGAGAGGGGCGAGGGATTATATGTGGAACAGAACAAACATTTTATCTTGGGCAGGTTCTACTGACCCAAACACACCTGTTCCATTAATAGACACAGCACCTTCACAGTGGGATGTGCACTTTAGGTCATATTCCATCATCTCACACCTGCGTGCACATATAACGCACACACACGTGCTCAACCTCACACACCATTTCTGCCAAAAACATGCCTGTGCAGCCGGATCTTATTAGTATTCATGCATAACCTTCACATGTACAGTTCGGATGTACACTGAAATGTCAAAATGGGTGTACTGACTGCATCTAAAATGCAAAATTATTCATATATGCACACCTTACATAAAAACAAAAGACATAAAACATTTATATTTTATAAAAAAAAATTTTTATCATATATTTGTACTAGGGCTGACAGTTTAACGCATTAACTTAATTAATCAGTTATGAAAAAATAACACGATTAAAATATTTTAACACAGTTAACCCACAGGCCCCGCCCCCAAACCTGTACATCATCTTATATTTTATATAGTTGACTGTTGACAAATATGATGCAGGGCAACAACTCCACAAATGCAGTTATGCCCAAGATTCAAGATATTGGTGGAAAAAATGCTCCTGGATGTGTTTTGTCTCATATTTATATATATATCACATATGACACAATATCACAGGGGCAGCAAGAGCAATATGACACGAGTGCTGATTTTGTCCCGATCTATCACAAGCTTAAATTTGATTTTATATACCAGTTCAGTAAATAAGAAGTTGATGTTGTGTTATATTTTAAACACTATATGTGTTTTTGCTCAATTTTGCTGAGAGCACATTACCTTTGAAGCCATAGCAAAACAGCAGTGTTTAGTTTCTGACTGAATCCACGTTTTGAACGAATCGTGTGAATCAATGACTCAAAAGTCCATTCATAAAGAGAGCCATTTACTCAATTCCTGAATGAATCAGCCGTTTGAACAAATCAAATGAATGAATGAATGAATGCCTCATAAAGACATTTAATGCCACCTGCTGGCAGATTTAGTTTCTTATTTAGAGTATCATTTCATAAAAAAATAAATTAATTAATAAATAATAATAAAAACATTAAAGGGATTGTTCACAAAAAAATGAATTCCGTCATCATTTACTCACCCTCATGTCGTTTCAAACCTTTCTTTCATGGAACATAAAAGAAGGTATTTTAAAGACTGTTGGTAACAAAGCTGTTTTGGTTACCAATGACTTTCATCGTATGAACAAAAAATACTGAGATGTGTCTCAAATGATCTTCTTTTATATTCCATAGGCTGCAACAGCCTAACTGTTTGTGTAATAAATGTTGAATCAAATAAATTATTTCTACAATTTGTAATGTCTACTTGATACTTTCTCATTTAACACAAAAATAGCTTTAAATCATCTTTTGTTTGTATTTTCACAGTCAAATTAATTAGATTAAAAAATTTTAATCAACTGACAGGCCTAATTTGTACACATAGTCACTTTTTACTACTGCACAGACATTTTTGAGCCCCTACCCTTTTGTTTTCTTTGCGCACAAAAAGTATTCTCGTAGCTTCATAACATTACGGTTCAACCACTGATGTCACTTTAACAATGTCCTTACTACCTTTCTGGGCCTTGAACGTGTCAGTTGTGTTGCTGTATATTGCAGGGTCAGAAAGCTTTCGGATATCATCTAAAATATCTTAATTTGTGTTCCGATGAACGAAGGTCTTACGGGTTTGGAACAACAAGAGGGTGAATAATTAATGACAGAATTTTCATTTTTACGTGAAATAACCCTTTAACATTCAGGAAACTAATGTCACAATGCAAATACCCTGAAACAAGCTTTATTTTAATTATGCAAGGCACATTTTCTAACGTTGTTTTGATTTGGGGGTAAGACTGACCATTTTACACATTAATTGTATCTAACACACAGACTCACACACACTTATTCTGTCTTTCTCCTTTTCTTTCCCTTCCTATACTAAAAGCGCTCACGCTTCTGCCTCCAACCGCACACAGACACACACACACACACACACACACTACATGACACAAAGAGCAGCTGAAAGACAGGTGAACAGCTCTTCTCTTTTACCCTTTCAACTGTTTCAGTCTGTCTACCGGTATTGCTGGCCATCCTTCCTACCAAACCGCAGAGGGAGAATACATTTAAAACTGTGTAAACAATATCCTTTAAAAGAATCACTCACCAGCTACCTCTGGGGAACTTGCAGAGGAAGCAACCTAATATGACTATTAACAAATACCTGAAGTATTTCAATTAAATCTTTCTCTTGATTCAGCCTGGATCAAATAAAACATATAAAAAAACAAATAAAAAGGGGCCCACGCAATAGCTTACCATCTTTGTTGAGGGTTCAAATGACTTTAATCATATTGCAACATTTTTTTAGAAAAAAATGAAAAAATACAGATGTAAATGTGTCTGTGAATGTACATATACAGTGTGAAAGGATGTACAAAAGCGTTTTGTACTCTCACAAAACATCAGAATGCATCCATTAAATGATTACTGAGTCATTACAGAGAATACTTCATTGACTGACTGAGAATTCACTGACGTCCTGTTTTTCAAAGCAAGTGATTCTAAGTGTAATAACTCTTTGCACGTGTGTGGAAATTCAGTGAGTATGTTGAATTAGCTGACTCCTGAATTAGTCTTTGCATTAGAGAGCAGATTCATTTAGTGTGAGTTGTTTCTGAATGACTCTTGAGTGACTCTTGGCATTGGAGTGTGATGGTTTAAATGACTCCTGAATGACTTTGTGCATCAGCTGGTTGATGGAGTGGGCAGTGGGGCATGGCAGTGTGATTTCAGGGGCTAAATATATATTAAACACACCCACCTACACACACAAGCACAATTTTTTTTCGTAATTTTATTGCACAAGATGGGTATGGTTATAAAATATAATTAATTATCTTAAAGAGGAGTTCAGATGCAAAATTTGTTGTGTCGTAGCAGAGTGTGGACATAACAACTCTATAATGGTAAAAAATCCATTCACTCATTTTTTGAATGCCCAAAAAAACCTAAACGGTCTCAATTATCAAGCCACATTGATCTATCGCCCATGCCACTGACGGACTATCCCGTATTAGCATATTGCCGCCATCAGCCAATTGTACGATGTCCAGCATTTTCTCCACACTCGAGCAGCTACAGCAACAACGTCTCGTAAGCAATGCAGGTGTTTTGTAGTTGCATGTAAAGGTGTACATAAGAGTCTTCATTTTCTCCCGACATCAGAGCCACTGAGAACGAAGTGGATTAGTTTTGTTTTTGATGGTAACGTGTCACAGAATACACAAAAAATTAGGTGAGCAGAGCTCATTAACATTTAAAAAGACATGCACCGAAACAGCTCGCTGTAAACAAAGCTGTTTTTGACAAGGTAAAAAGGGTGTTGTTTTACATGACCATAGAGGAATTTTATCCAAAGCATGTTACAGACATTTCATGAAGACCCTAAAGAATCATACCAACTTGTGGAAAATGGCCATCCAATGTCCTCTTTACCTGTACACTACACAACACTTTTATATAGAATTAAATTATAGTAATACTGAATTCAAATGAAGCACATCTATTTTGCAATAGTGTTACTGACAATTGTTTTAAAATGTGGTGATAAAATTTTATAGCTATCTGTAGCTATACACCTACAAAAGACAGACACACAGATAGACTAACAATTTCTGTCCTGTTTTTCTTTTTCTACATACAGAGACAAAATTCTAAATAGAGTGACAGAACAATAAATAAATAGAAATATAGAGAGAACGGTAGAGAGAACGACAGAATGATAGACAGATAGATAGACAGATAGATAGATAGATAGATAGATAGATAGATAGATAGATAGAATGATAGATGATAGGATGATAGAATCATAGAATGATAGATAGATAGATTATAGGATGATAGAATGCTAGAATGACAGAACGATAGATAGATAGATAGATAGATAGATAGATAGATAGATAGATAGATAGATAGTAATGTAATGACTGTTTAACTCACTGGAATGTTAATCAAATTATTTGTACTTTCTGTACTGGAAGCTCCTAACATTAAGACGAATTCCTTGTGTGAGGATATAATGATAGAATAATAGATAGATTATAGAATGATAGAATGCTAGAATGACAGAACGATAGAACGATAGAACGATAGATAGATAGATAGATAGACAGAGCAATAGACAGATAAATAGAAAGGTAATAAAACGATAGAACGATAAACAGAGAGATAGATAGCTAGATAGATTGATAATAGAACGATAGACAGACAGACAGATAGACAGATGGATAAATAGAAAGGTAATAAACGATAGAATGACAGACAGATAGATAGACAGATAATAGAATGATAGAACGATAGAACGACAGACACAGATAGAATGATAGATAGAACGACAGACAGATAGAAAGAACGATAGATAAAACGATAGATAGATAGACAGATAGATAGATAATAGAACAATAGAACGATAGATAGATATATAGATAATAGAATGATAGAATGATAGATAGAACGATAGATAGATAGATAGATAGACAGATAGTTGATACAGATACAGATTTTATATCTATCTATCCATCTGTCTTCTACTCTTCACTGAACTGATCTATTCACACTCAGGGTAATGAAAAGCATCTGATAGGGGGAGAGGACACAACATCCTTGAATTCTCCATCTGTGACACTGTTGAGAATAGTAGGGTGTCTCTCACACTAACGTACATACACACATGACTCTGGTCTGTGGGGACCGAAAAGGCCAGCGATCTGATTTTGCACTTAACACACACACACACACAGAGAGAGAGCGAGAGAGAGAATGTTTCTTGGGGTCGGCACAGATCAGTAATTTGTCATTGATGTCATCCATCTCTTCTGTGACAGACAGAGAGCCACAGAATGAAAGTAAGTGTGATAGGCTGTCTGAATCCACACAGTGGTGCAGCTCAGTCGGGGGTTAAGGTTGGTTGTGACACATCAGAGTGACAGAGCCAGTTTAGCTGACAGGCAGCATGTGCTTGTTTTTCAGTGTCACAAAATGTGATGCCTCAAATTCGCCTCTTGAAAATAACCGACAGACTAAAAAGACAGACTAAAAAAAATAGACAGATTTCTGACTAGTAAAATAAACCCTGCAGAAAAAAACATCTGTATTAATCCAAACTTCACTGGCACTAACCAGCAAGCAAAGCTGTGATCTCTGGGTCGCTGTGGGAGTGCTACTACAGGGAATAGCGTGTGACACCATAAAAGGGATGGGAACAAATCAAATTTGGCAGTGTGAGCAGAAACTGAGTGAGAGACAGCTACTGTTGATGGAGATGCTGAAAACTGCTCTTTAAAATAAAGAAGCAAAAAGAAGCAGAGATATGGGATATGCAACTTCTCACCCATCTGTATTATTATTGTCGGCCTTCCAAATGAATGATCTGCTAATTTAATTTCCTCCCCATGCCTCTGGCTTCTTCTTTCTTACATGGATTAGAGGCGAGTTCTTCTTAGTTCTGCGTTGTCACCCAAATTAAGCAGTTCACATCCAAGAGATGCATTTGGAAGAGACAGAGAGTGCAGAACTTGTCAAACCGCGTGAACATTTGGCCACGCACACAAAAGGATAGATTTACCCAGCGACTTTCCAAAAGCTAAATATTTTGTTTGGAGTAACCATTTGCACCTCTTTAAATATTTATATTCCATTTATAGTCTCTTTAGTGAATCAATCCCAGTGAGAAGGAGAAAAATAGACCAAGATGCTCTACGCTTCACTGACCTCTCCAACCACACTGCCGCCTTCATGCAAGCTGCTGTCTTTATTACTCTTGCTGTTCATCATATTTCGTAGCAGTGATGCCAGTTTTCCCCCATAAAACTGACTTGATTTTGTCTTGGCTCGTGATGGTCTCTGTCTTGGAGCACAGTGAGAATCATTTTCAGATCCATGTCTTGTTTTACGAAAATATATCTCTAAGTACAGTAAGTTTATTTTTCTTTCCCTTGTTACCATAGCATAAACTTCACTAAATGATTTTATCACGACCAAAAATCTGTATCACGTTCTTTTTAGGATCCTGGTGATTTGACGGTTTATCACGGTTTTTCCCTGACTGTGCCTTTATATGATTCAGAATGCATGGGACAGCTGCAGAACCACTACATTTTAAATCAAGATCCAAACAAACATGCTACATATAGCATGAGCAGTTTTTTATGTAAATTGGATTATATAATTTCAAAATTTCAAGCAAAAAGTCACCTTGCCTTAGCTTTGCTACATAAATCATATCTGAACTAAAAACAGCAGACATACTGAATGAGATGCAAAATCACTCTTTGACAGCAGGTGGCGCTTATGGAACAGCAGCAATACAGTGTTTTTAAACAGTACATTAATATGCATTATAGAGTGTTTTCACGACATGTGATCAATCGGCCATATTGGCGGTTCTGAACGTAAACAATGCCACTGAACCGAAAAAAACTAAACTAAACTATTTTGCTGATTATTGCTGCTAAAAAAGGCCAATTATTGTCATGTTTTGGGCTGTACTTGGTCGGACTGGGAAAGACTTTTTGAATACTATAGACTGGCAAAAGTTATAACAAATTAAGGAGAAGAGTGCAAAAAACTGTCTGAGGAAAAAAATGCGTTTGTAGTTGGCCATATTGAACTAGAATTTCCAGGGCAAGAATCTTGACAACATTTGTGTTTGTTCTTATCATTTCCAGTCATGTAGGTGAAATATTAGGCTAATGTCTTAAATAATACTGCTCGTATGCATCTTTACCACCTATTAACTTTAGTTTGTCAAAATATTGCACCCTTTTCTGCTTACTAAGTCCTTCTCTATATGATTTAGCAGCTTCCACACGCTTTCCCGTGCTTTAGACAGCATAAATTAGCAGAACAACACATTCAGTAGTACAATCAATGCTGTTGTTTACATATCGCCAATATGGCCTTGTATCCGGGTAACTGACCAAATCGTGACGTAAGTTCAAACCCTCTAAATGGAGCTAAGATAAAAAGAAAATACCATCTAAACTTTTCTGAAGACAGTCAGTTCCCCTTAAAGATAAATTCATATAAACCCCTCTACCCAGTTCATTATTTAGAAATTTCTTCTTATATTTCACGCATTGTGAACAGTGATCTTGTTCTGTCTGCTACAGTATTTTCTCCTCTTTGTGTCTTCAGCGTCTCTGGTTTCTGTCAATGGCCGTTAGTCAGAAGTGTATGCGGTTAACAAGGATCTCCTAGGGATCTCCCTAGTCTTTAGTGAGTAATTAGAGTTCTCTCTCAGTGGATGTGATTGACTATAATATCGTGTTAGAAACTATATTTTCAGTTCATGTTTTATATTCAGTTCATGGAATGTGGGGTCATACAGACTGCAGATTAGCTACAGATTTGTAGTGGCTTTGATACCTTTAATGTTAATGGGTAAAACGTTCATTTGAAGTTCTAAGTAATCTTGAACCTGCTTTGAAGTTTATCTGTGAAGAAATCTGGGCGAGCACTTCGAAGTCAGAAAAAGAAAAGCCATGAAATCCAAGAGTAATGATAATGGACAGGTGCCTTACACAGTCACAAGGCCAGGAAACTAGCAGAAATTTAACAGACGAAACTATAGAATAGACAAAAAACCCAAAAGTAAAGTACCTTCATTCTCTTCTTTTTTTGTCTTCTCCATCATGTTTCTTCTTTGTGCTTTTTGATGGGTCAATCCGATCAACCCACGATTTTCGCATCATCCAAGATATCAGCTTCCTAAACAATGTCATCAGTCTTAAAACAAATGTCTACAATGCAAGTCATCCATCAGTGTATACTAATTTTCTCTTGTCAGGCTTTGTATATAAAGCATTGTTTGGCCCAGAAGCGGTAGAACCCAAAGGTTCTTGGATTTGCATTTCCATCTTGTTACACTAACTGGTAAGCTCATTTCTGGTTTATGGGAAAGTCATGCAGAAGTTTCTAAGATATCGCAGGGGGGAAAAAAGCTTTCCAGTAATTACACTTATTTCCGTTCCACAAAAGTTTTGCTTCCTTTTACCATTTCCAAAATTCATAATGCATGAGATTTCATCCATTTTACTGTTATTTAGCTGGGATTGCACTAAAAACTTTTTAGCCCGCAAAAGGTCAAGATTTTAAGTCCTCTGAAGATATAAACTTCTTAGAGTCTCATTACCTTAACTCTCTAAAATCTCTATGATAACGCTGCTCCATCCATTCTCCTACAAAGCAGGGGACAAGGGAACAAGTACCTAAATACAGAACAATTTTATTAGTCTTTTCCCCACAAATTCTCTCTACCTGAACTGGCCCTTTCTTAATGTGCATCCAGGAAAATAGCCCAGTGAGACATGAGATTAAGTCCAAATCATGTCCAGGATGCATTTCATTACACATCTGAACAGCGGGTCATTCATCAGTTTGACAGGTCTAATCCCTTTGGGTCACATTACAGAAATATTTGTGGCTAGATGGCCACTGAGAAAGGACCAGCAGAAATGGAATTCCAAAAACAAGATTTACTGTTGCCCCATGATGAGAAGTCACACTGGAGTCTATGTGTAAGATGTTGGAGTATGTTTCCAGTGTCAAGGTGTTTTTATTCCTCAAATGATCGCTTGAATGCGAGTCTGCAATGTCTGGCACATTCTGTCCACATTTACTGAAACAATGTCTGTGCGCTATTCACACACTCATCTGCAATCAATACAACCTCCTGTGTTAAACCTTAAAGCAAAGTAACAACAAAACAGGATGACTACAGGTTTTAATAGCGAAATTTCAACAGCAAGACATGAAGACAGATGGCTATGGACTTCATAGAAGAGAAAACTTTAAGAACTTGTAGAAGAGAAAACTTTAAGTGAACTTGTTCACCAAGGACCCATTAACAAGTCTAGAAGATATTCCCAATACAATTAAAGACCATCTATAGGACCTACTGTGCACATGGAATCTATTTTTTCTGTGGATTTTAGCACTCTCTAATGCCACCTTTTACAGCAAAGACAGCACAGAAGCAGATTATATAACATAAAAAGTTGACTTTTCAAGAAATATTCCAAGTTCAGTAAAAGTTAAAGGTATAGACCATTTCGCTAGATGTAAACAACACTGGTCCAGAAGCACTTCCTGTTTTTTTGTTTTTTATTTTTTTTTTTAAATTCACATATACAAATACATCTTAAAGGTGCTAATGTAACATTTTCATCCAGTCAAATGTTATGTTGGTTGTATTTTTTTGTGATGTTTGTGCAAAGTTAAAAAAAAAGAAACAGGAAGTGTATCGGGACCAGTATGTTTACATCTAGCGAAATGGTCTATAGTTAACATAAAAATGAAAAAAACGCTTACCGCCAGGCGTTCCAAACCTGTATGTGAAACACAAAACTGATTTTTTAAAAGAATTTGTATGGATTGTATTGTAAGAACAACACAAAATATCTTCTTTTGTGTTCCACAGAAGAACATCAGTCAACATGCCGGCTTGGAACAGCCACAAGACAAACATAATGCATGTTAACATGATTTAAGTGCATGGCATTGTAGCCCCATAAATCCCAAAATGACTGTAAACAGCTTTTTAGCTCAAATAATGCAAAGATTTAACAATTAGAATTAATGCAAGTGCTTTCATATAATTACAAACTTTATATTTCTGCTAATAGATCCTCAAAAATTAATTTCCTATGAAAGTGCCTCACCATAACCTCAATTTTGAGTTCCTCAAAGGCACAATGCTGACTAGCTTCGTGAGCAACAGCAAAGAAGCTGCCTACAGGCGGTTTGTCAAACGGTGTCGGAACCGGAGCCGTTACAATGACCTTTTAACACCATCTTCACTTTAACACAGCTTCAGGTTGATAGGACCAATAATTTCACAGTGCCTCAAGTGGGAGGCAATCACTGACTCTACAGTAAAAGAAAACACGACCCAGAGAATTGACTTTCTGAGACAATTAAAGAAATTCAATCTTCTACACACCGCAGTACGACCACAGAGGCCATCCTTACTTCATCTATAACTGTCTGAAAAAGACAATCACATCAGCTCAGCAAAGAGCATAACCAGCTTCAAAATCACTTTTTATAGATTGACCAGATGCCATAAATACAATATATCTGCTCAATGTATCACACTATTGTTAACATTCAGCTGACAATACTTCACATGCAATTTCAGTAGACAGAATATACATTGGATGAGTTGTATACAGAGTTTGAAATTAACACCCACCAACTCGAAGAATGCGGATGAAAATCAATAACACAAATCAACTTACCAGGCAGTTTGGCGGGTTATGATTTATAAATGATGTCCTATCACTTTCCAGGCCATCTCTGTCAGAGTTCCTCCAACATTACCAATTGCCCATATAGTTATTAGATTCACTGTCTTAGTTAGTTAGTTCACAATGACTGACTGCTGCAAAGCCGAAAGCCATTCAGTGATTCAGAATCTGATTTATTAAAGGGATAGTTCACCCAAAAATGAAATTTGCCCATTATTTACTGACCCTCCAGGCATCCTAGGTGTATATGACTTCCTTCTTTCAGACTAATCCTTATCCTGGCACTTCCAAGCTTTAGAATTGAAATGGGTGGGTGTTTCTCTTCATCAGTCCAAAACAAGTCCATTAAAGTGCATCCATCCATAATAAAAAGTGCCTCACATGGCTCCGGGGGGTGAATGCCTCCTGTAGCGAAACAATGTACTTTTGTAAGAAAAATATCCATATTCAAAAAGTAAGAATTACTTTAATCTAGCTTACACCAACTAGTCGTACATGGAAACCTTTCCGGGCGGATGACGTAGGACGCGAACGCGCCGTGTCACGAGTTAGAAGTTTAAAAAGATGATTTGTAAAGAAAAATGTCGGAGGATTTTGATATAAACCAAAAGGAGACTGGTTTTCCTCTGCTAAAGTAAGGAAACTTTGATTCCTTAAACAAACATTGGTTTGTGCGAGACTCACCGGCACATGTGCATCGCCGACATCCTACGTCATCTACCCGGAGCTGCTTCCTTGTATGACTAGTTGGCGAAAGCTAGATTAAAATGATTCTTAAGTTTTGAATATAGATTTTTCTTATAAAAATGCATCGATTTGCTACAGGAGGCCTTTATTTACCCCCGGAGCCTTGTGAGGAACTTTTTATTATGGATGGATGCACTTTAATGGACTTGTTTTGGATTGATGAAGAGAAACAACCCCCTATTGCCATGATAAAGGTTGGAAGTGCCAGGATAATTTTTAATATAACTCGTCTGAAAGAAGGAAGTCATGTACACCTAGGATGCCTGGAGTGTGAGTAAATAATGGGCCAATTTTCATTTTCGAATGAATTATCCCTTTAATAAACTGGTTTATTTCTGATCATTTTTGTTTTGGCTAGTAGATGTTCTGAATGACTGATAATGGCTTGTGGGTGGAAAAAAATCCCGGGTTGTACATATTAAATGTGTAAATGGTTGTATATATTAAACAATTTTACATTTTTTGCATTTAACATTGCTTTTTTCCCTGCATTAGAAAAGTGTGAGACAATTTTTAGGTCACGACCCATGAGTTGAGATGTTTACTTCTTCTGAAAGCAACTCAAATTCTAAATACAAACTTGACAAATAAACTTTTGATCCATCACCCGTCCCACAAAATTAATAACAAATACTCCACTATATTACAACCTCTGCCCCACAGACACTGACACAAAAACCCACTGCAGAGGAACATGCTATCCAAAGAATCCCATTAATCCGCACTTTTCTCTTACTCTTTCCACTTCTTAGTTTCTTATCTCTGTAGTTACGGGTATATACGCTCAGCGATGCTTGTCTGCAAGCCGACAAGCAAATGACACACCGTCAGAGAACTTTACGTCTCGTAATCCTCAGCGGGGCTGCTGGGTGAAGTGCAACTGTTGAGTGACATTAGGAGAAGAAGGGACTTCACAGAGTCAGCGAGGTGTGTGTTCATGTGTGTACATGTGCAACAACCTACACAAAGACAGAAATAACAAAAAAAAAAGAATATCACAAACTCAGATACAGGAACTAGCCACCAAGGCGATCCTCCGAGGACTACACTTTCCCCAGACCCATTTTCCTGGTTGCATTTGCAATGCCAGTAGGAACGCTGAAGTGGCGTAAGGCAGTCACAGACATGTTATTTAATTGTGCCATTCAATAACGGCAACTGCTAAAGGGCGGAGGACTGAGAAGAACCTGAACTTCAGTGTCAGTCAATTTATCACTGTTTTCCATGACCATTGGAGTTAGGTTGTAGAGTAAATGTATGTAAACTGTGCTTACACAGGTTTTTTTCTTTTAAATGCCAGGGATGTTTCGTATGGCTTGCATTTGGCCAGTCAACATACACTTGCATCCTATTGTGCTGGGTTAGACCCTACTCTGAAGTAGGAGCTAATTTCCCTCAAAAGGCATTTCTATAACTAAAATCATTCTTAGTTCCTGTGGTGTGAACATGCCAAAAAAGCATGTGCTTTCAATAGTTAACCAATAGTTATAGGAAGTATGAAAACGTTCCTCGGTGTGAAAGCTTCCAAAGCCAGCAAGGTGCCTTTTTCTCCAGGGGCAAGATGCCAGAGTATGTGCATTTGTGTGAGAGAGGTAGATTTCTCTGTAGGCGCATTGTTTGTTGCACAATATGCTGTAAAACAGGTTTCTTCCAAGCTGTTATACAGTAATCCCAAAGATTCAGAGTCTCCCTGAGACTGTGGTGGAGAGGTCTTGCTTCCTCACTCTGCTCTGTCATCCGTAAGACCCCAGATAAAAAGATCACAAAGCAAAGAGGATTATAAGAATAGAGGGCAACCTCATGGTTTGGATCAATTGTAAATATGTGTGTGTGCATTTTGGCCAAGATTTGTGAAGCTTTCCTCACACATTATTATAAACTCCCACTGCATGAAATACACATTGACAACAGTCTGTGAGACAAACTACAGTATATTCTCTCACAGCCTATAGAGTAGAGGTTTTTATGGGTCTGCACGGACCTGAAAATCCAAGGTCTGACCTGAGACCAGACCGCGTTTGGGTCCAAAACTTTAACAAGTTCCTCAGACATAGGTCAGACCTAAGATAAGTCTGGAACTTGATTCATTTTTAAAGGGGACATCGGAACGCTGATTTTGTCCTGATCTTTCACAAGCTTAAATGTGATTTATACAACAGTTCAGTAAATAAGAAGTTGATGCTGTGTTATATTTTAAACACAATATTATTTGTTTTTGCTCAATTTTGCAGGGAACATATTACCTTTGAAGCCACAGCAGAACTGTTGTGCATCTCTGAGCAATGCAGCAGTGTTTAGTTTCTGAATGAATCCACGTTTTGAACGAATCATGTGAACCAATGACAGCCATTTGAACAATTTATAAATTTACCGCCACCTGCTGACAGATTTTGTTTCTTATTTAAAGTATCATGTCATTAAAAATAAATAAATAAATAAAATCATTAAAGGGATAGTACACCAAAAAAAAAATGTTTAACCAAAGTAGATTGCAGACATTTCATGAAGACCCTAAAGAATCATACCAACTTGTGTAAAATGGACATCCGATGTCCCTTAATAAATGAGCTTAATGGACTTCAAGAAGACTCAAATTCAAAAATGTGGCAGATTTCCATTATTTGTTTTAGGCGTTTAATAACATGTAATTATTTAAAACAAATACATATTAAATATTCTATGACAACGTTTCTTATCCCCCTTCTCTGTTCTCTGTCAGTCTGTGTGTCTGTGTAAATTAGCACACCCTCTGGAATACTGTTGTGCACTGCAGAGGCAGGAGCTCCACATAAAATGCGCTTTGCAATACCCGAGCCATTTGAGAGAATGAGTGCAGGGATTTTCTTATTAATATTAACATAAATTTTCTTCTCATTTGAGGTACAACATAAAGCTATTAGCAGTTTATCTACTTGGAATTGCTCACCCAAGCAGAAGAACTATGCATTGTTGCCAAATATTGATTACAGAAAACCATTTAACTGGGGTTAATGCTACTAATCAAAATCTAATTAACATGCACTGATACACATGTTGACACAAAGTTAGGCTACATTACCTGGCAACAAAAACATAGCTACTGTAAATAGTATGAAGGATTAGAGAATGTATATCATCTACAGTACAAGGAACATCTACAGGAAGATGGCCACACTTTTAAATCTACACCTGCCACAGTGTTTCTTATTTGTCGTCTATGATTTTGGTCTACCATACTGGTTGAAAAAGTCAGTGCTCTTCACAGTGAAGAGCTGCAGGCTGTGCAGATGTTGCTGCATTTTACATTCAAGTCCACACAGGTTCGAAATAAACTGTCATCGGGTCAGTTCAGACTTTTGCCTAATTTTATCAGAGTCTGTCTCGGGTTGGGTTCTCATTTTTTAAAAAAATTATTTATGTACGCTGGGTTTGAATAAGAAGTGATTCAAGTTGGGTACATATTTTAGGACTCAAATATATGTTCACAAATCAACACATTGATGAAAATACTAAAGAGAGAAAGCCCTCGAGCAATACACATGATGTAGAGTAACGAACAAGCCTTATAAAAAGCCTGTCAGTGACAATTAACGGAAAACCGTCTTAAATAGTTTGTAATATATGTATTGAACTGAAGCTAAAGCAAAGCATTTTTTAAATAACTGCACTATTAGTGATACATAACATACTGATACTGAATAACTGGATATTATTTGTGCATGCTCATATCCCCTGTTTTTACATTTAGAATTTCAGCTGCTTTCGATCATACAATGAGACCGGACCTGATTAACTGTCACTGTATGGTAAAAAAGAAAAAATAATTTCTTAATAAGGGTTCGGACAGAATTTTAATAGCAGTGCATCTCTAACCACTACATAATGTGAATATCCAGCAGACGCTATTCTGAGGACAGTTAGGTTCATCTGAATACATACGCAGGTATAAAAAGACATACACAAGCCTTGATAAATGGCCTTTCAACAAGGGACAGAGACTGATCTGGATACAGACTGACCCTCTTTATTCAATAAATTCTTTGATGGCTGGCTGCCTTCCTGTCCTCTATCCTGCCCCTGTCTGTCTCGCTACTTCACAGCATAAATTTAGTCACAGACGTACCCTTGTGTCCTGTTCTGAGGCCCTGAACTTTAGACAAGCAAAGACTTCTGCCCTTGACAATGTTAATTCGTGTTCTCCACACCGTTTGAATCTCAAAGTCACACCAGCCGATGTGAAAGCGCACACTGGCACATAACGGTGAGCAGTGAGTCGTGATGTCACAGAGGGCACACAGCAGGACACAAACTGAACATGCTGGATCTATTGATGCCACCCCAGAGAGAGTGTCAGTTCCCCACCAAGACAAAGCGAGGAGATGTGGCTGTGTAAAGCCTGCGTATTTATCAAGAGAGACCTTTAAGGCTAAGACTTAAACATCGATATCAGGGTAACTGCAGAGCTTTTAAAATCAAATTTACCCAAAGATACAAATTCTGTCATTAATTACTCACCCTCAAGTCGTTTCAAACCCTTAAGATCTTCGTTCATCTTCGGAACACAAAAGATTTTTTGGATAAAATCCAAGAGCTTTCTGACCCTGCATAAACAGCAATGCAACTTACATTTTCAAGGCCCAGAAAGGTAGTAAGGACATCTTTTAAATAGTCTATGTGACATCAGTGGATCAACCGTAATATTTGGAAGCAACGAGAATACTTTTTGTGTGCCATGTCAATCGATGCACATTCATGACGTGCATCCTGGCACTTTCATGAACACGCTGCAGAGACTGACGAGGAAGAGTTACGGTTCATAACATTACGGTTGAACCACTGATGTCACATGGACTATTTTAACAATCTCCTTACTTCCTTTCTGGGCTTTGAATGTGGTAATTGCGTTACTGTCTACACAGGCTCTCGGGTTTCATCAAAAATATCTTAATTTGTGTTTCGAAGATGAATACAAATCTTAAGGGTTTGGAACGACATGAGGGTGAGTATTTTAATTTTTTGGTGAACTTACCCTTCAAGACCTACACAAATAAAATTAATACCTCATACAGAATAAACCCATGCAATCTCAAAATTGTATTTTAAAACTTAACATTAGTAATTGAAAGGGATAGGGGTAGTATAGGGAACATTGGGTCTAAAGGCGTCTTTGATATTATTTTCCTCTAAACCACTAGATGGCAAAAAAACATGGCGTAGCACTTTCCAAAACATCTGCTTTTCAACATACACATGCAAAATTGGCTGATCCTTGACGCGATTGCAGTCAGCAGAGCAAAGTCGATTCTGTTCTTACTTGATCTATTATTTGATGTTTTTAAAAATGTTGTAGATTAGAATGTTAGGAAGGAGATCTAGCCCTGGCTGAGTTAGCACTAAAATAAGCAGAAAATAGTACAAACTTTGCTAAAGTGATTGTTTTGAACAAGTATTAACTTAACACAATTAAAAAAAAAACATTATTTTAGCTAAAGTATTTGTATCAATACTGTGTGCCTTTTACCCTGTGTGTGCGGTAAAAGACCCCCCCTTGCCACCTCATACATTTATGAGATTTTTAAACAAAATAAACAACTTGTATGATTTATTTTCACACATAATCTGTTGCTCCATAAATGTTCAATACAAACGTATGTATTTTTCTGCACATTTTTTCTTAGGGGGTGTCTTTAGCCCCAATGTACCCTATCATTTAATTGTACCAGTATGTATTTAATTACCTTATAGCCATTTAAAATTAATTAATCACATTAGGCCATATCCTGTTTTTTTTTTTCCAAATTTAAGACATTAATTAAGACATTAATTATTGTTATACCAAGTTTTAAGACATTAAATTGAATAAAACTGAAAACAAACTACACAAAATTGCAATTTAATTAACATAAATACAATAAGATTGTATTGTGTACTGTACTTCAAAATAAAGGGGAAAACTCTAAAAAAAAAAAAAAAAAAAAAAAAAATACATATAAAAGTGATATTTCCATTACCACATTATTTCCTTAACAGCCATAAATTATAAAATGATTAATAGGAGTTAGCTATTGAGAATAATTACAAACTCAATCATGGTGGAATTTAATTAATATGAGGAGGGGATCACATTTACATCCAAATGATAATTAATCTACATGAAACCCAAATCTCGAACTGCAGCTATAAACTGCAAATCATCTAGATTAAGTGCACTTTAATCTACTCAATTAAGTTATTAAACAGAAAGCGTTTGTGTGTGGGAAACATAAAGATGCCTTTTTAAACAGTGCCTTTTTTATGTTGCTTCATAACAGCCTTTTAGAGTGTGTTGATAAACAAATTTTTAATATATGTTTTCTGCTGAGTTCAGCATTGTTCTGGGATGCTTTTGGGTTAATGTAAGAGGTGAGATAAACACAAAGCGACTGTTGCATCAGTGCAATCACAAAATGTACCAAAAATAATTGCAATTTGATATTTGTGTCATGTGAACCCTTTATAGTACCTAAAATGTGTCTTTAGTTTTGAACGTTTCGCCAGTAAAACTGATGTAAAAACATGTCAAACTCGTAAAAGGATAGTATGGGGATGTGAGAGTGAAATCCGAAAAGTGGTAGAAAGAGGACAGCTGCAGGGGGGAATGATTAGACTGAACTGAACTGAAAGACCTTGTGTGGGAGGATGGATGTTTGAATGGCTCACACCTCCTGTAATAGTCTGAGAGATATTTTAAAGCCTCCTTCTGACACCCAGGGTTTCTCAGTGTCACAGGAAGGGACACAGTGCGAACAGAGAACCACTTCAGTGCTTTTACTGTTTGACACAGTGTGCACTTATACACGCATGAACACACAAAAACACACAAACACCCTAGGCAGTCACTGACCTCTAAATTGACACCTGACCCCAAATTTCCAAAATATCTGGTGTGGTCAATATTATTTCAGTTGCTAGTAAGGCAACCATCGCTATTATTGCTCACTCTTGAAGTGTTTCAATCATAGTAAGTATAAAACTTTGGCATAGAATGCCATAGAATTACAAATTTCACTTGCTGGAAGATAAAATAGATTAATAATTACTTATATGTATTACATTTGCATTTATAGATTTGGCAGACGTTTTAATGCTTACACTGCATTCAAGTCATACATTTTATCAGTCATTGTTTTCCCTGGAAATCGAACCCACGACCTTGCTGTTGCTAGCACCATGTCTACTGTTCAAGCTTTTACTGATAATTTACTCACCCCCGCGTCATCCAAGATGTTCATGACTTTCTTTTTTTAGTTGAAAAGAAAGGTTTTTGAGGATAACATTCAGTGGACTTCAATGGGAGCCAACTGGTTGAAGGTCCAAATTGCCATTTCAATGCAACTCTACATGGTCGAATAGGGGATCTTGTCTAGCGAAATGATCGGATATTTTCTAAAATAAAAGGAAAAAAAAAGAAAAAGTAAAAATTTAAAAAGTATATATTTATATTTTTAACCACAAATTTTGGTAATGTGTGAAGCCATGAAGTTGAGCTAGTGCAAGATGAGCATTTGTGGTTAAAAAAAAGTATATCTTTTTTTTTTTTTTTTTTTGAGAAAATGACCAATTATTTCACTACATAAGACCCTTATTCCTCAGCTGAGATCACGTAGAGACCTTTGAAGCTGTGTTGAAACTAAAATTTGGACCTTCAGCCCGCACTGAAGTCCACTATATGGAGAAAAAACCTAGAATGTTTTCCTCAAAAACCTTCATTTCTTTTTGACTGAAAAACAAAAACATGATGAATGACTTGTGGGTGAGTAAATTATCAGATCATTTTTATTCTGGAAGTGAACTAATCCTTTAAAATGAGACTTACACTCTTAAAAATAAAGGTGCTTTAAAAGGTTCTTCACAGCGATGTCATAGAACAACCAATTTTGGTTCCACAAAGAACCATTCAGTCAAAGGTCAGTTAAAGAACCATCTCTTTCTTACCTTTTTATAATCTGAAGAACTTTTCGCTACAAAGAACCTTTTGTGAAACAGAAAGGGTTTTTATGGAACCGTTTAGACAATAAAAAGGCTCTTCTATGGCGTCGTGAAGCACCTTTATTTTTAAGAGTGTATGCTGTTTGAACTTAGGTCAAAACTGTATGTAAACTCACAGCAACCACTAGTTAGTGCACAACAACTCAAAACACCCAGATACACTCTTAGAAAAAAAGGTACAGCTCTGTTGCTGGGGCGCTAAGGTACAAAAGTGAAAAGGTACATCTTTGTAACTTACTTACCCCTAAACAGTACATATTAGTACCTTAAAGGTACATTTTAGTACTTTGAAAGTACATATTTGTACCTTTTCACTTTGTACCTTAGGGTACCGCCTTAGCGACAGAACTGTACCTTTTTTTCTTACAGTGTACTAACCTCCTGTCAACCATTCTGAACGTCTACGTTTTGTGGGAGCCATTTTTGCTAAGGTAAGCACCAAACATCTTTAAAAGGTCTGAATGCACCTTCTAATGAGATCTGGAGCTTGTCTGAGAAACACTGTCCGTTCAGAGCCCTTTTTTGGAGGAATTTGTTTTCGGAAACTTTTACAAAGTCTCTGGAAGCCACTGATGTCTGCAGCCACGCACAATAAAAATAATGACTCTACCTGGCCCTGCTCCATGCTTCACATCTTTATGGGTATTAAGCATTTTCTGCTTCGTAAATTAAGTATACTTGCATTTTTACGACTATCGGGACACTCCACAGGTGCAGCCATAGTGCAGACGCTTCGCCATGTGCGTAATATGACGTTTGTCATGACAATGTATTTTGTAGGGAAGAAGAGATCACAGCATGTTTCAGATAACAGAAAGCGATAACCATGCTGAAAAAAGCCTAAACTGGTCTTAGCTGGTCTCCCATGTGGGCTGCTGGCTGGTTTTCGATGGGTTTTTAAATAATAAAATAAGTTTGTTTGTTTGTTTGTTTTTTTGTGAGGATTGTGCTTTAAATCCTTCAGCTAATTTCAAAGATCCAAAAATCCTACCTGCTTCTGTCTGTTTATCGATGAGACGTGCTTTCTTTTTGTCAGATCAATTCAGCACTGACACACAAATCAATCAGATTCTAATGTGTGCATGTGTGTGTGTGTTCTGTAAATGGCCACACTGTGAATACTGTGGTGGACTGCATTGTGGCCCGGCTCATATGTGTTCCAGGTGACAGCCGACGATTTACACAACACTCACAGCATTCGGAATTTGAGCCTCACACATTTTGCACACGCAGGGTCCAAAGCCACATGCGAAGCTCTGTGTGTTTTTCCACAGCTGGAAGTTCAACCCTCACAGTCAGATACAGACAGAATGCATATGAGGAATTGCTGATGACACCAGCTGAAAAATTTCCAGTAAGGATTATGGAAACCGAATGTCCAGATTTAAAATTAGAACATGACGAAAATAGAACATCAGAACAAAGAGGAAAAAGACCATATTCAGGGCCATTGTTTAGTTGAACGTGTCATGCACATTTTGAAATTATACAAAAGAGACATCAAGCAAAAAAGGCCATCTGTGGCACTTGTAAACATACTGCTGAGCTACAAAGACCATCAATTATCCACTCAAAGTTTACAAACACAAAATAGCCATGTGTCTGTAATCTAGTCTTACTCTTCTTACAATAAACAACTGATACGACTTTTTCTGTAATCACCAAAAAGCCTGTCAGCAACAGGAACTAAATGCACAAACAAATTTGCTCCTTTTACGCATCTGTTAGTTTTAATGTAGCAGATGCCTATAATTCAAACACGTTTATAATGCAGTAAACAGCAGTGTTTCTGTAGCTCAACTGGTAAAATGCATTTCTAGCAACACTAAACTATTCAATGTATAGCTCAAGGGTCTTTAGCCTTTTTCAGATTACTTAGTGAAAACCTTGTCACATCATGCGTGAAATGGACATTTTAAGCATTTTAAGCAAAGCTTAAAATAATAAAACTAATACATTTTATGTGGGCTTGTTAAATTTAGTTTTATTTGTATATGGTTGTAGTGAACTTAAAGGGGTCCTATTATGCTTTTTCACTTTTTGAATATTAGTCAGTGTGTGGAGTGTATGTTTGGCCGTAAAAAATATCTACAAAGTTACATATCTCAAAATCCACTCCAAAGTGAGATATTTTGATTTTAAAAAATCCCTTTTTAAGAACTACAGCAAACGGCTCCTTTGGACTACAGTGTTTTTTTTCCGGGTGCTGTGATGTCACAACGTGGCTCATTAGAAAATCATTAAAATAAATCCCGCCTACAGAAATTCCAATAGTTTGGGGGTAGGTAGGGACGAGGTGGGGGATTAGCTTAACTTTAACGATGAAACGCAGAGACCTGCTTCTGGGACGCTTCAACAAGTATAAACACAAGCATTGATGAGAGTAGCCACATCAGAGTGTGCGCCACAGACGTGTGCAGTGTGGGGGGGTCAAAACACATGCCAAGGCAGGGCTGATGTAAACACAAGCATGGACTAGAGTGGCCGCGATCAGCTCCGGTGGCCGTGTCAGAGCCCTAACGCGCCGCAGATGTGTGCAGTGTCTGGTAAGAGATTTATTCATCATACAGTGTAGATAGCTTCACTTATGACGCAAGTGTTTTTTAAAAGGCATAAACTTGCACTAGACTAGACTAGGCTAATCAGTGATTATGTTCTTTGATAATGTTAATATTCTTTGCTCATTTTCTGTAGCTGCTTTTTGAATAACTAGGGAAATGTAAGCATTGTAATTAGTAACTTACAATGTTTTTATTCAATTATTGTCATGTTAAATATAAATTAAGTCATACTGAAAACATTAGGCTGCTTTTAGCCTTATGCTGGAGCTGGTTTTGGGCAATGAAACTATGTAAATAATTAAATAAATTAGCACGATAATATCATGTATCAGCGATCTCGAAGGCTGACGATAGGACCCTATAATGGAGCAGACGGCACTTGCTGCTTTGGCACGGAGCGTGGCAGTACTTAAGCTGTTCGCCAATCACGACGCACTGGGACAGATAACCAATCACAACACAATATGTTTTTTGGAAGGCGGGCCTTCATCGAACCCGGAACTAATCGAGCCATTTGTGCCAGGCTGGGGAGAAAGGTATTGTAATAATGTAAATTGTGTGAAAAATAATGCGTTTTTCGAACCACCAAGCATGAGAGCATGTTCTAATACACCCCCAAAACAAAATCAAGACTCTGTAAAAAAGCATAATAGGACCCCTTTAAAGGTATAGTTCAGGTATAGTTCACCCAAAAATGAAAATTCTCTCCCCATTTACTCACTCACGAAACTTTAGAACTTTGTCTTCAATGAAACATAAAAGAACACAGTTTGAGAAATGTCTCAAACATTGTTTGATTTCCAACATTCTACAAAATATCTTCTTTTATGTTCCACATAAGAAAGCAATGCATACAGGTTTGGAATGACATCAGGATGAGTAAATTATGAAAATTTTAAATATATTTAGGTGGAATATCAACTTAACATTGTATTTTTGTGTTATATAATAATATTAATATAATAATAATTAACTTTTTTTTTTAACTTTTTTTTAAAAAGCTTGAGCTCAAACAATAATTGGCAGAGCCCTGCAGTACCACCACAGACAGACATTCTAAGGGTTGAGGTCCCCCTGTTGAGGACCCCAGTACAGCTTGAATGCACGGTTTGTTTGTATAATGCATAGTCTTCAAATACGTAAGATGTAAATGCACATTAGGTCAAGTACAGTAAACTAATAAACCATTTCTAAGCCCAGAGTTGATTCCTGAGTGCAGTAACACTGCAAAACAATATGCAATTTAATTTAGGACTTTCATATACTGACATTAGAAATGTGTTTCACTGATCTCTCTCATACTGTGTGTACAGATGCAGTGCGTGGGGAACATATAGTTCAGGACTGGTATAAACATGCAAATACACAAAGACTAAATGAAAACGGTTACTTTCCTGTGTATATTCTAAATGATTCCTAGTAGCTGGAAAAACAGGTTCTGCAACAATAATGTATTATGTCGTTGTATCTTCAAGGGAAAGAGTCACCTCTTCTGCAATGGATTGTGTTTGCCTCGTCTCTTTGTCTGAATTACTTTCTCTAACATGTTCAACAGCTTCAACCACATAATCTACTGTACTATAAATCAATCCCATTATGTTGTTGAGCCTATGCCACATACACACTGTCATTACTCCTTTGAGTGGCTTATCTCGTGTACACACAGTTCGCCTCTCCTGGTGTGAACACTGCATTCTACAAATGATCTACTTCCTGAAAAATTTAGGTCGTGACAGCTTAGTTTTCACTAGTTTTATTATAAAATGTTCACAAATTTCAGAACTGAAATGAGCAACTAGTGGCAACGATGCCACTCTAAATGTGGACACTGACAGTGAGTCGGAGAAACGTGTCTCTGTTCTCCAGGTGCAGTGCAAGCAAATCACAGAACCAGAGGTACACGTCTCTGCTTATTTGCAGTTCTTGCTGCCAGCCTCCCCACAGTCTAGGGAAAACCCATTTATATAAGTCATATGAGAGTCAAAATGTGTTAGAATAAGGTTTTTTAAATTTTTTCAAGTCAAGGATGGACAAATGTTATGGTCTCTTCTAAAAATAGAGAGATAGCTATATATTTTCACATATTCAGACCTCATTTTTTTCTGTATTCTGAAGCCTACTTTCTTCTGTTGAACAAAATTTGATAATTTAAGAAATGTCTCAGTGTCCATACAATGAAAGTCAGTGGTAACTAAAAAGGCTTTTGTGTTCTGCAGATAAAAAGAAAAAAGTCATACTGGTTTGGAACGACATAAAGGGAATAAATAATGACAGAACTTTCTTTTTTGGATGAACTACTACTTTAAGCATTATGCCATTCCTAAAATTATATAACTGGCTTTTATACTGTCATTTTACAAAAGCCAAAGCAAATTATTAAAACATGATTGACCAAATATTTGCTGTTTTAATTTGACAGCTTATCTTTTTTCTACCAACTATTCGTCATGTCAGATGCATAAATCTGAAGAGAAACATTTTCAGATGAATGCAGATTCACAGTAAATATTGCCACAAATATTTAATAATACTGTCATATAACTCCCATTTTTTTAGAGATAAAAACTAGAGCTGCTAACTGAATGAATAATCAATTTGTTTTTAAAAAGCAGAATGAATCCATATCAAATGTGATACATGAGTTAAGAAATATATTATGTTAAACATATACAATAAATATCACATCAACTATGGCAGTCCAAAAAATATATTTAGCATTTTTGTTTCTGCTGTCATCCCATGGGCATCCTCAAACTCCAGTTTGAAAACCATTGGGTTTCACATTTCATTCACATTTCTATATTATTTTGTCACTTCCAAAGCAACCAGTTCCATTTATCCTTCTGCTAATAAACTGACTGCTGTATAAGCTATAGTATATCAGGCCAATACAGTTCTGCTATCCTTGCTAAAGTTCGATCTGAACTGCTGACACCACTTGCACAGTTAAAGGGTGTAACAACTGGAAACAGGCTGCTGAAATGAACATGGGTCTCCACAGACATGTCACTTCAAAGGAACACCTCACCTGCCAAGTCATGTGAAAAGAAAGAGAGAGGCGCAGTGATGGCGCCACAGACATTACTGCACTCATGAATACTGAACAACTGAAGAGAAACAGGCACTAGATTTTTCTTATTCCAATCAATCATGAGAAAGGCCACAAGTCTTTGATGGCAACTCATAAACTGTAACTGAACTATACTCCTAAGAACAAACACTGTCAGCTTTATCAGTTTTATGTGATATATTAAAGCCTATTAATATTGGCATGCACTCAAACCTTTAGAAATGCACTACTGTCATGAACACGTGTCAAAGACTGACACAGAAGAGAAGAAATTGTTGAATAAAGCTGTTATTTTTGTTTTCCTTCTGCAAAAAAGTATTCTCGTAGCTTCATACTATTACGATTGAACCACTGATGTCACATGGACCATTTTAACGATGTCCTTACTACCTTTCTAGGCCTTGAATGTGTCAGTTGCGCCCCTGTCTATGCAGGGTCAGAAAAGCTCTCGAATTTCATCAAAAATATCTTAATTTGTGTTCCAAAAAAGAACAGAGGTATTACAGGTTTGGAACGACATGAGGGTGAGTAATTATCTTTGGATGATCTATCCCTTTAAATATTAGGGATTGTAAAATATCAAAGTGATTTTTTGAAAATAATTTATTATTTTGATGGCAAAGCTGAATTTTTAGTATGCATTACGCACTTGATCCTTCAGAAGTCATTCTAACATGCTGATACTTAAGTACTTAAGAAACATTTCTTATTATCGCTTTTGAAAACTTTTTGTAGAAACTTTTTTCAAGATTCTTTGATAAATGGTAAGTTCAAAAGAAGTAGAAAATAATAAGTAGAACAGAAATTACTTTACTGCTGCTTTTGATCAATTTAATGTGTCCTTGTTGAATAATATTAATTTCTTTTTTTTTTTTAAATCCCACTGACCCCAAATATATTTGAACAGTAAATGTTACGTTTAATCACAAGTGTGACCCTTCTGAATATTAAAATTCCGCCTGTGATTCATCCCAACACTGTTGCCGCCCAGGAAAGAAAAGTGGCATATGGGCTATCTCCTATATTTCCACACCTCAAAAAAGAGACACTCAAGAGGGAAAGGGCCAGAGAAACTCCCCAAGGCACTGAACCTGCGATGTCTTTAGTCCCCAGGGTGGAACGCTGTGACAGGTGGGCCGTTTCAGCAGCCTGCCTCTGGGGCTGTAATCCAGGGACATGGCACGAGAGTACACCGAGACAAGATCAGATGAGATGAGGGGATGCGAAAGACTGACAGAGAGGAAAAGAGAGGAAAGGGCAGACAAGCAGAAAGGGAATTTTCCCCTGTGAACACACACAACAGCTTCTCTGCACTGCGCGCATGTATTTATGCTCCATGTGTGCTCGCTGTCTGTTTGGACAGCTTTCGTTTTGCATAAAGCAATTAAAAAACACAAAAAGATTAAGAGGAGGATCTTATAATGCGCATGGTGTTTGTCAAACCAGCAAGTGAATATAAACTGGAGCAGGTCAAGTCACCGGCTTAAGATTATTGACGTTCTTTATCCCACAATCTACGTGCGCTGGTTAGTAAAAACACACATTCCAAAGATGTGCCGACAAATGCGACAAAAACCAACTAAAAATGCAACCACAATCCCAACCTAAATACTACGAACGACTGCGTTTCATTCATGCTGGTGAGCCATTCCCACTGGGTACAATCAGATCTGACAGAACACTGACTAAACACGGTCCAGGGCCACACCGACAAAGCCCTAATGCCTTCACCAAGCAGCCAATTCATATTTATGAGAGAAACCCCACAGAGAATCAGAACATTAAACATAAAACCAAAGCCCAGCACACCAGAGCACACTCCGGCACAGCCTCATATCATCAATTTCTCTCCAGGGTGTTGACTCGAGATCAGATGTCCACTTCAATACATAACATAATGAGATCAGAACGAAACTGATAAACGCTGATTCTAGATCAGCTAAGATGTATTATAAATGATCTGGAATCTTTATTACCAAGACATATGAACAAATCCAAAACCACACCCAGGGAGTTATATTATTCACATACATCCCTTGTATATTATTTCTAATGGAACCTTTTTACATTTCCAGGGTTATCAGAAGTCAGCTTATAGTGGTGAACAGGCGACTACAATAAATATGATTGCTATGTTCCCTTTCGTTCCAATAGTTAAAAAAAAAAAAAAAAAAAAAAAGCCAAAACAGCATTTCCATGACTTTCCAAAACAAAACAGAGAGAAACAGATTACAGAATTCAGAATTGAGAAAGATATATTTAGGTTACAATAATTGTTGAAATGAGTCTCTACAATGAGTCTGAGAAAAGGATCCTGGTTAAACTGGTTACAAATCACTCCACAGCACTACAATTTGCCTTATGAAATCTTTGCATAATTCTGTGTATTAAAAACAGTATCAAAACAATTACTCAATAAAAGAATAGGATACCGTTTACCTCACTTTAAATCTCAAAAAGCAGGCTTAATATTATTTTTGAACGACGCTAAATATAGCACAAGTACGCTAAAAGTGGCACAAATACACACCTCTCTATAACACAATAGGATACTGTTTAACTCACTTTCGTTCCCAAAGAGCACACCTGATGTAATTTTTGAGCGACGCTAAATGTGGCACAATTACGCATGCAACTCTGATGTCAGATGATGTCAGTCGTATTGCGTCATTTCATCTTATTACAGCGTCCACTTTTCGAACCTGTACGCGTCCTCACTCTTTTTCGCGGGCGCGCGCCTCTCCAAGTCCCCGTTACGCATACCCCAAGCAGCGGGAAGGAAGCTGAAAGGAATCTGGACACATCGCGTCGCAAAATGTCACCGCACGAAACCAGCAGTCATAAATTCACAGCTAGGTTCAGAGTGGTCCCACTTATTAAACTGACATCATCAATTAATCATCAATTTTAATTAGCCCAAGGCAAATATACCTCAGCAAGTACAATGAACGTGACCCTTGCTCATAAATATGTCTCTACTTATCACTGAATCTGACATGTAAAACTGGATTTCTTAGAGCAAAGACGCCACATTTAAATGCCACTGAAAGTGGATTCATTTGACACCCTTTGACATTGACAGTGCGAATAATTGGGGAAGGACTTGCGTAAGGTCATGACTCTATTTCATGCAAATGTTCGACTTAATGTGTTTATTTCACTTCATTAATAAGATGCGTAATGGATGTGGAGCGATGCGCAGAGGAAACACTAAAGTTCTGTTACACATCACAGCGCATTTCATTACAATCTTTGAGATTCATCTCCTACTACATAATAGCAAAATCACCAGTACTGCCGTCACTAAAATTAGAGTTTACAGCATTTGCAACGCATTGTCTTAACCTGCGCACACGATCGTTGCCAAACAAAGAAAAGCAAAATAGATTAATTAGCTGAAATGCATTTTTACACGTTTAGGAACTCATTCACTTTTCCAGCTCACACTCGTTTTCAGGCATAAGTAATTGTAAACACTTAAATCAGACTTTTATATACTTTTTACATATGAGTCACGCGTAAACGCCTGGGGTAAAATACGGTTATTAAAGAAATGCGGAATACTTCGCAGTTAAAAGAAAAAAAATATTTCAATCTAATACACACAGCTACAAGTGTTTTCTCGCGTAAAGAATAAAACATAAAACATGTTATTTATAATTAACTCACCCATTAAGGAATAGTCTGTCTCCTCTGACCTGCCGGCATTGTAGCGTTTCTCCTCTCCCGTTTAGTCTTCCTTCACTTTCATTGATGACGAATTCCTCAAGAACGCAAGCCTGTGGCAGGACGAGGATCGTGCTCATTCAGACTGAAGCGCGGAGAGAGAGAGAGAGAGAGAGAGAGAGAGAGAGAGAGAGAGAGAGCGGGAGAGAGAAAGAGAGCGAGGGAGAGAGAGCGTCGTCACTGCCCGCAACCAGCCGCATACCAAACAACGCGCGAGGATCCACCGGCTGTCTGCTAATGCAGCTGCGCTCTGGCGCACGGCCACGGGTAGCAAGGGTGGTGGCCAGACAGCGTTTATCTGTAACGCATCTCTCAAGGCTCGACGGTCCGGTTTAATTACTTTAAATGTGCAATTAGTGGACGACTGAGCACTTTTTTTTTTTCACCATCTAGAAAATTGAAAGTCACACAGATCGTTTCATAAGAAGTCGGCACTGCATGTGCATGGAAATGCAGTGCCAAAAGTGAGTAAATATATCATTAGTTTGATTAGCAAATGTTGTAAATGTGATTACTGAAGAAAATTAGGCGTCTTTAACTACTATATAGGCTACATGCCCTAAATTTATTACAATATAGAGTCCATATCTGCGCATATTCTGCTGCACTGTGCTTTAAAATTATTTATTTTAAGTAGCCTACACTACCAGTCAGAAGTTTTTGAACAGTAAGATTTTTTGTTTTTTAAATAAGTCTATTCTGTTCACAAAGCATGCATCTATTTGATCCAAAGTGCAGCAAAAACAGTAAAATTTTGAAATGTGTTTACTATTTAAAATAACTGTTTTTTATTTGAATGTATTTTAAAATGTAATTTATTTCTGTGATTTCAAAGCTGAATTTTAGCATCATTACTCCAGTGTTTTAGTGTCACATGATCCTTCAGAAATCATTCTAATATTCTGATTTGCTGCTCAAAAAACATTTATTATTATTACCTTGAAAACAGCTGAGTAGATTTTTCAGGTTTCTTTGATGAATAGAAAGTTCAGGAGAACAGCATTTAACTGAAAAAGAAATATATACACACACACACACATATATATATATATATATATATATATATATATATATATGTATATATATATGTATATAGTATATATAGTATATATGTGTGTGTGTGTGTGTTTGTGTGTGTACAATGACAGTGCAGACCGTAAACATGTAGCAGGAGTTGCTAGTTTCTATTTATATGTCTTTCATCACAACTCCCCCTAAAATCTGTGATTAACTTAGCTTTCAACACCCTTAAATATCTGTGATTATGTGGTCTCTCATCACTTTGCCAAAACCAGACAGCTGTAGTAAGCTGGTTATATTACTTTGAATCAACACTTACCTTTCCTTTAATGTTCAAAATTTCTACCACTGATTACATAAAGTATTATTCTTCCGTCTAGTCAGTGTCAGACTCACTCATAGGCAACACAGGCTGGCAGTATTCTGTACAGAGCACTGCCTCACATACATCTGCTCACAGATGTTCCCTTCAGTGTTCTCATGTCTCATCAGAACACTGTCCGGTCCAGTGAAATCATAACATAAAATGCAACAAAATCTGCCACCTTAACTGATTTACAGCTACTAATAAACAGATGGTATTTGTTTATTAAATTAATCAAGCAAGATTTAAACTGCATTCCCTACTGTAACATTATGTTTACAAGAGTTAAAGGAATAGTTCAGCCAAACATGAACATTTGTCATGTTGTTTCAAACCTGTATGAGTTTCTTTCTTCTGAACACAAAAGAAGATATTTTGAAGAATGTTGGTAGCCATCCACAGTATGGGGGCAAAACACTATGGAAGTCGATGGCTACAAGCAACTGATTGGTTACTAAAATCTTTTTGTGTGTTCAACAGAAGAAAGAAACTCCATTTGGGTGAACTATTTTCCTTCCAAATTCCCATTACGAATGTATGCACCTCCCATTGTTCTCAACGATGACTTTCATTACACTAATACAATGTTCGATGGTGCTAAACTGTCATAAAATAGTGCAAGACTATCAACAACAACTCTTGTGACTCAGATGCAGTCAAGCCTCTTACGGACAGGAGCGTCTGCTCTCTTATGGGGTATGACTAATCGTACCTAACAAAACACCTTTTCAAAGAGCCAATTATGAAGGACTGCATGGTGCTGCGTGGAGCAGAATACGATTAGATGAGATCTGCAGTTGCGCATTTTGGCACCAGCCCAGTGCTGAGTGCTATGTGTTAAATTATACAGACCCAGCACGGCTCCTACGAATGGCTTCGTCGTGCCTCTGACATATCATTTGTGACAACAGCGGGGACCTGAGCTTCACCCTAAAGCCAGGCTAGGACAGATCGACTGAATACACTGAGGCCAAATGGAGCTCCACGAGGTTTGGAGGGCAAGAAGTACAGGGCAATAAAATAGCTGCTTTATGATATGAATGAAGATTATGGGATTTGAAAGGTCATTCAGATCCAACTCAAATGTCTCAAGCATAATCGTAAAAGCCAACATTCTTTACCAGGTCTACTGGGGTTAGAGAAGACTGAAATAGACCATATAATGCTCCGGGTAGTTTAGTGGGGGGAAAACTCAACCCAGAAGAGCATAAAAACGCAACTCCTACCTTTAGAAGTTCTGCCCCCCATCAGCGCCTCCTATGTGCATTAGCGTCTGTCTAAGTGGCCTTTATGCGAGGTGATGAGCGCAGGCCCCTAGAGGAAAGAAATTTTCTCTTCTCTCACCCAGACCGCCTGCAAGTCTAATGGGCCTCACAGGAACATCTCCCACCACACACACACACACACACACACACACACACAGAGCGTAATCAAAATAGCTGAAAGGTAATCTGGTCTCCCTCTTCAACTTTGCCAGCAGACAGGATCATTAGACTACTCAACAATGACGAGGGATATTTGAGGCACATTTCCCCCACTTTCAGGAAAAGTACATTTGGAGAATGTCAAATGACGACTCCTGCCTTCCCACACCCACAATATGTCCCACTGACTCCCTGCTGCACGCACACCTATCATTTAGGGCTTTGTAGGAGAAAAAGTAGAAGAGAAACAAGGGTAGTGATCATAACCTTTTTTCCCTGGATGACAGCATATATATATATATATATATATACGCTATATATATAGCACTATAGAGCTTCTGAAAAAAACAACAACATGGTAAGCCCTGTGGGGGATTTTTTTGTGGGTGAAGTCAGTTATAGAAACAAAACTTCACACATTATGGCACCGCATCGTTCAGCCCGAGGAAATGTAAAGATGTCTAGGATTGTAGAAGATGAGGAATAATGGCTTGTAATAAACAAGGAGGTCGGAAATGCCACTGAAAAGCTACCTTATGCTGTGCTTATGGCTTTTTTCCCTGTACAGTTGAGGCTGGCCTGAGGCTTTATTCTAAAGCATGACCCAAAGCAGTGCCGAAATATTGTCTGTGGGAATTTTCAAAAATTAAGATTCTGTCATCCATTACTTGCCCTCCTGTCATTCCAGATTTGCTGTTTTGAAAAAATGTGCTAAAACAGTTCAAATGTTAAAAAAAAATGCTGTTAAAATTACAGTTAAAAATAATATAGAATTACATAAAATTAAATTAAATTAAATTAAATACCTGCAGAATTTCACCATAAAAATACTGTGACAATGTTTCAGGTATTACAGGATGGCATATTGGTGCCTGTATATTTTTTTTGGATCAAAATTCCTTTAACATATCCTTTTGACATATGTGACCCTGGACCACAAAATCAGTCATAAGGGTGCATTTTTAAAAAAAATGAGATCTATGCATAATCTTTAAGCTGAATAAATAAGCTTTCTAGTGATGTATGATTTGTTAGGATAGGATAATATTTGAGATACAATATTTGAAGATGAGGCTGAGATACAATATTTGAAATGACTCTGAGGGTGCAAAAAAATCAAAATACTGAGAAAATTGCCTTTAAAGTTGTCCAAATGAAGTTCTTAGCAGTGCATATTACTAATCAAAAATTAAGTTTTTATATATTTGCAGTATAAATTTCTTCATGGAATATAATCTTTACTTAATATCCTAATGATTTTTGGCATAAAAAAAATCGTTTTGACCCATACAATGCATTTTTCGGCTATTGCTACAAATAAACCCGTGCTACTTAAGACTGGTTTATATGTGGTCACATATAAGAGATTATTGTATAATAAAAATGTCAGAACTCAAAATTTACTCGTTAGTCTCAAAACAGCTTAAATTGGAGCCAATCTGCCAAAATGACAGGCTGTGGAATGAGCCACTTTATGACATAATACTGTGGCTAAACACCACCTTTGCATATGAAGATCAACACCTATCACTGTCTGTTTAGCCCCGTCCACTGATTTGCTCATGTAGTGTAAATAACGAGAGAGGCAAACAAGAAGATGCTGTGCAGTGCCAAGCTGTGGAAAAGCAGAATCGTTGGATTGCCTTCCTACTGATCCTAACATTAGGAAAGAGGGGATGAACTTTATTTTTACTGAAGATCCAGACCACATCAGTAAAAACTTGGTCATCTGTTCATTTCACAGCAGATTCGTTTACAAACAAGGCACAGTTCAACACAGTATTTTCAAAGATTGAATCTAAAAGATGATGCTGTGCAACTATATTGGATTCGACAGTAATGTCGCACAACACAAGTGCGATTGACTGTTTTTATTAGATTTGTTCGAAGCCTAAACGTGCTTCTCTTTCACATTTACTGACCAATATGCACAAAAATACGTTAGTGTATCATCATAAACACAGCCGTTTTTGTCTTTAGTGAACGTAAGATGTGAAAGAAAACGCACGTGTAAAAAAATATTTTTAGATCCGCCCGCGTGCTTTCAATGTTAAAGAGACGGCAGCCTAATAAACATGCTGCCTCTCATTAATGTTAATCAAAGAACAAAAGAAAATCATTCACTAATCTTGACTGAATATCGTTCGTAATTTTAATGACAAATAATGTATATAATATTTGTGAAAAGAAAACTATAACGTTTTTAAACTTTTGATTTCAATTTCTGTACCTGAAATTTGTTCAGTTGTACTAATATATACTTGTCTTTAACAATTTAATGTTTAAAATTTATTAGTCTAGTTGTTTTTGCTATGGTTTTTTTTTGGTTTGTTTTTTTTTTTTTTTGTTAAAACAAGGGGTGGCTCTAGGGTGAGTAGATATGTATGTGTATATGTAGTGTATAGACTCATATAGATGTGTATATGTATATGTGTGTGTGTGTGTGTGTGTGTGTGTTTGTGTATCTATATAGATAGACAGATAGATAGATTTATTTTTTAAAGCTATTAAACATGAAGGATTCTGTTCACTTATTTTTTAACTGCACTTACAATTTGCATAAATAATTAATTAAAGTTTTAAATATTAATATTCAAATTTTAGGTAACACTTTAAAATAGGGAACACTTATTCACTATTAACTATGACTTTTCCCTCAGAAAATTCCTAATTTGCTGCTTCTTAATAGTTAGTAAGATAGTTGTTAAGTTTAGGCATTGGGTAGGATTAGGGATGTAGAATATGTGCTTAATTGGTACTGATAAATGGCTAATATTCTAGTAATATGCATGCTAATAAGCAACTAGTTAAGAAACCGTAAAATAAAGTGTTACTAAATTTTAAATATTAATTGGAATAAAGACATATGAAATGATGGACACAATAGAATGATACTTTTAAAAAAGAAACTAAATTTGCCAGTAGGTGGCAGCAAGCAACTGTGAGTTGCTGAGTCATTTATTCAATTGATTCTTTCAAAACGACTTATTTGTTCAGGAACAAAGTAACAAACTATTTTTTATTAAATTGTTGCGCTGACACGAAGTCCGCCACAGACCATGCTAACCCAACCATTTATATAATCGCTCTAAATGCATGTGTGTGTGTCTTTTATAAGAAGACTGCATATAATGATTAAATATCTATATCATGACAAGCCTCATTAAAAATGAGCAAGTTATACAGTAAATTACAGATACCTGAAGCAGCTCCTGTAACTTTTTATCACTGGTTGGCCAGTTGCCCATGTCGTTCAGAAGTATGAGCCTCAGTAGACGTATTAGTAGACGCTGGTGAATGTGCAGAGAGTGAAATTAATTATAAATTAAATTATTTGTAATTTTTGGTGCACATGAAAATTCAGTGATGGTGCTTACGGGGTGCTTACATAGTAATAAAATTTTTGGGGCTTTACTGAAAACATTCGGGGCTTTAGCCCCCTTAGCCCACCCGTAGCGCCGCCCCAAGTTAAAACCATATGCAAATGTTCCTAAGTGTAAAAGGCCTAAGTGTTCTGTAAGCTGCTTGTTCATGTTTTTCAGCTGCAACAGAACACTTTGTAAAAAGACAGAATAAGTATGTTTGACATCTAAATGTTTCACTTAAATTTTTTTTCATCTTATTGGAATCAAACTAGCAATCTATAAAAATTGGAATTAATAAACAGAATCGGAATCGGATCCCCAACCCTACTTCTGGGTCTACAATATGCCATGCCTATTCAAATAGAACATTCTGACGAGGGGGGTCAAAACAGGACAGAAAATGGCCTATTGCTTCTAAATTATGATGTTTTTTATTTAAAAAACTTGATAACATTATAAGTGGACCTCAGCAAACAGTACAAAATAATAAAAAGACAGTTCATTCCCCCTTCAATATACCAAACTACCAAAATCTTTGTACCATAAAAAGTACTAATAACCACCATAATAATACAAGTGGAACAATAGAAATCCACATAAAATCATAAAATGAAATAAAATCATACCAGTCTGGAAAGACAAGAGGGTGAGTAAATGATGACACAGTTAGAATAATGCTCTGTCCAAATTATCGCAAAACTATACAAGCAAGCAAGCAATCGGCTTATGTAAAAGAAGAACGCAGAAGCCATCCTAGAATAGAGACAAGTAATTGAGTACCATTTTCTGTCATTATCCTTATTTTTGCATCATCTTAGCATAACAAATCATGTTGTTTCAATTAGACATGCACCTCAGAAAGACACCCGAGCATGTCATCTGAGAACACGGCATGTGTATTCTTCAGTCGCTGAGTTAATCGACATGTTTTTCCAAGACTCAGTGCAAACACAGCACCCTACAATTTTTTATTAATGGTGCTTTATTTTCCGTATAATACCCTGGACTTGTTTCACGCTCAGCCGTGAGAGCAGAGAGCACTCATGCATTGAGGATTGCGTTTGGACTCTGAATCAGACCAGGGCTGACTGTTCATGCAGCTCCTCTCAAATG
Source organism: Cirrhinus mrigala (assembly GCA_036247105.1). Taxonomy (NCBI): domain Eukaryota; kingdom Metazoa; phylum Chordata; class Actinopteri; order Cypriniformes; family Cyprinidae; genus Cirrhinus; species Cirrhinus mrigala. Next base: position 38,813,377 of record CM070013.1, read on the forward strand.
CGGATCTGGGCTCAATTTTACAGTCGCTCGTCTAATGATTAAATGTTCAGTCAGGTTAGCAGAGCTGATTCTGGAACAGCCTTTACCAGGCAGCCAAGACTGAGCCCTAAGGGTCAAGTTTCATCCTCCTTACTGCAGAAAAACTTTACAGCATATACACAAAGTCCCACAGACCCCCAACCCTTTCTTCACGCACAACTGAATACACCACAACAGGCGAAGCATGCAGACCCAAGCGACACCCCATTTAATGGGTCTCCTCGCTGATCCTAGTGTTTTCCTGGCTTCAGCGATATGCAATGATTTGTGCGGAGTAGCTGCTTAGTTGAACAGGGCATGCTGGACGCTTTGTAATTGGTAGGCAAAATGTAAAGAATGCCGTTAGTGTGCTCATATGCAAGAGACAGAAAGAAAGAGTGATATTATTAATGACAATGCAAATTTCCCACTTATCTCACTTATCTATAGGTACAACAATGAGCATCATGTTATTGTTTACATGGTCATCAAGGATACACAGAGTGAATGTGGGCAGCCACGCCATCATTTTTTAAAAGTCTCTATTTTGGTCCGTTCACACTGAAATGCAGTTTTCAAACTAAAACGGGGTCTGCAGCATTTTTGAAAGTCTCCATTTTCAAGGGACGCAAACGCCAGAGTGGTGTAAACGACAAGAGTAACCATAGCAAAAGTTATGCGGTTTAAAATGAAAACGCACTAGCGTAAACATAGCCTAAGTTCAGAAAAAAAGTTTGGTTTTTTTTTGTCAAAGATAATAATGACAAGAGGAATGCTGTTCATCATGACAATAACTTTAGAAATGAAAACTCCTCTAAAAATTCTCTAGTTAACAAAACAAGATGAAAATAAAAAATTATAATGCAAAGATGCTCTTTTTTTTTTTTTTTTACTTAATTTGAACGGGTCAACATTATCGGATTTTCTTTTATGTCAAAAATCATTAAGATATTAAGTAAAGATCATGTTCAATGAAGATCTTTTGTAAATTTCCTACCGTAAATATATGAAAACTTAATTTTTGATTAGTAATATGCATTGCTAAGAACTTCATTTGGACAACTTTAAAAGCGTGCATAAATTTCAATTTCAAAAAATTGACCCTTATACGACTGGTTTTGCGGTCCAGGGTCACATATGAAGAATATTCTTTTAAACAAATGTGAATTAACACTGCTAAACTTATGAACTTAACACATTTTAACCCATTTTTTTTATTTCAGAATAAAACTGAACATTGATTACATTTATGAAGGGTACTTTTATCAAATAACAAAACCTGAAACCAGTGTCTGTCAAGACCTCTTTCACACTCTCTCTCCAATTTCCTGTCAATTTATACTTTACTATTAATAGTATAATAATTAAAAAACCGAATAAATAAAACTCTCTCACCACGAGGGTTTGCTATTGGACATGTCATGATATTTGGCTGACAAATGTGTCATTTAGCTGGAAAATTACACCAGTGTTTCTATGAAGTTGGTTACACTATAGCTGACTTGCTCTGAACTGAAAGGTAAACTTCACAGGCAAATGATCACACTTTTCATATCAGGTAAAACTCAGCACACACAAAAAATCTTTTGTTACCTACAGGGAAATATTCTACAAGCGAAGCTTCTTAAGTCTCTGACAATGGGTCTGATTATGTATTTGTAGGCACAGGAAAACTTATCAAGAAAAAAATCTGCCTAGGAATTTGTTAATAAATAACATTAATGAACTTAGATTGTTCTACGTGAAGGTTAATAATTTGTATAAAACACACCCAAACCATGTCTGTATAATGGCTTGCCACACACCCTTTCCTTTCATCACTCCCAGCAAATTTTCTAACAAAAGTTATTGATGAATAGATTTGTTTGTGAAAACTTTCATATGCAGATTTCATGCACAAATTTTTGTGTACTCATGGTTAATGAACAAATAACCCCAATGTTTTTAAAGATATCGATTACAAAATAATGGATTTGCCAACTCATGCACACCTAATTTGAGGTAAAAATTTATGTATTATGATTTTTTTAAACTATACCAATCATATTGGACCAAGAATAAGTGTTAACGGAATTATTGACTGAAAAATAGAAAAATCTATTAAGAATAATAATAAAAGTGAATTAACACTGCTAAATTAATGCACTTTGTTAATAAACTATATTTTTTTTGTATCAGAATAAAATAGCATATTGACTACATTTATGAAGGATATTTTAATCAAAAGACAAAAGCTACAACTTATATATGAATATAGGTAAAAACACCTTTCTCAATCTCTTGCAGATTTCCTGTCAATCTATGCTTTCCTATTGATTAAAAGGCCAAAAGCCCATAAGTAAAAACAACATATAGTCTCTCTTACCAAAATAGTTTGAAATTGGACATGTCGTGCCATGTCAAACATCATGACATTTAGCTGGAAAGTTGCACCAGTGTTCCCATGAAGTTAATTACACTAAAGCTGACTTGATTTGAATTTAAAAAAAAGCTTCACAGGCAAATTATCATATTTTCCATATGAGGTAAAACAAAACATGTTTTGTTGCCTACCAGGAAATATTCTACAAGCACAGCTCTTAAATATCTGACAATGTTTTGAAAATACGTTAGAAACTAGTTAGAAACTAAATGCTTGCTAATTCTGCAAACACCTCACTAGGGGTGAAAATTAAGGAGAGTGAGTAAACAATGACAGAACTTCCCTTTAACTTTGCTAATCACACAGATCTGAGTCACAGAGTTTCACATTTCAATTCATTCTAATTCATGCTATCTGATCCTAAACTCCAGTCCTGACTGTGACGGCGCACCCAGGTGAACATGCCGTCAGCGGACTGGGGAGCAGAGCCCATTGCTTCTGCTGGACTCCAGAGGTCTGGGGGTAAGAGGTTTGAAAGCGAGGCTCCCTGAAGCCAAACATCTGAGAGCTTGACTGATCGATCTGCTCTCCCTGCCGCAGTGAGGATTGTTATGTGTGTGTTTGTGTGCGAGTGAGTGAGTGAGTGTGTGTGTAAGAGACTGCATCGGATATCTAATCAGCTTCTCTGGCTCATATAAGATGAACTGGAATGGAATCATTTACTGCACGTAACCTTCAAATTGCATTTAACGGCATAATTAATGCAAAAATGAAAATTTGCTGAAAATGTACTCACCCTCAGGCCATCCAAGATCTAGATGTGTTTGTTTCAGAACAGATGTGGAGAATAGCATTACATCACTTGCTCACTGCAGTGAATGGGTGCTGACAGAATGAGAGTCCAAACCGATAAAAACAACAATCCATGAGTCCAATCTACCAATTTACACATTGTGTGCTTCTAAGAAAAAATCCATCATTAAAGGAGAAGTTCACTTCCAGAACAAAAATTTACAGATAATTTACCATTGTCATCCAAGATGTTCATGTCTTTCTTTCTTCAGTTGTAAAGAAATTATGTTTTTTGAGGAAAACGTTTCAGGATTTCTCTCCATATAGTCTGAAGTTTGAACTTCCAAAATGTAGTTTAAATGCAGCTTCAAAGGACTCTATACAATCCCAGCCAAGGAAGAAGGGTCTTACCTCGCAAAATTATTTTCTAAAAAAACATTTAAACTGTATTTTGGAAGTTCAAACTCACGGGTATCACAGAAGTCCACTCTATGGAGAGAAATCCTGAATTGTTTTCCTCAAAAAACATAATTTCTATACGACTGAAGAAAGAAAGACATGAACATCTTGGGTCACAAGGGGTTGAGTAAATTATCTTTGAATTTTTGTTCTGGAAGTGAAAGTCTCCTTTAAGGCATTTTAACGTTATACTGTCACTTCTGGCCAAAACAACGAGTCCGTAATCCATAATGCTTTCATCAGTGAAAAAGTCCATCCTCTGGTGCCGTCTCACATCAAAAGTCACCAACATATTTGTCTAGAAGTGGTCTAGAATTTTTGTGCTTGTTCTGTAAACGGTGCATGTTTCTCTCCTGATTCAGGCGAAATAACTTTTTTACTGGAGAAGCATTATGGAGAATATTGGCCTTGTATTTTAGCCAGAAGCAAAGGTTTACAGTAAAAACATTTTAAATGATATGTTTATTACAAACACTGATTCATTTTGATGAACTGGACTTGGATTACTTGCGGATTATTGTGACGTTTTTATCAGCCGTTTGGACTCTCATTTTGACGACACCCATTCACCGCAAGAGGATCCACTGGTGAGCAAGTGATGTAATGCTACATTTTTCCAAATCTGTCTTGTTGAAGATACCAACTTATCTACAGCTTAGAAGGCATGAGGGTAAAATGTCAATAAATTTCATTTATTTGAGAAAAACATTCCAGGATTTTTCTCCATATAGTGGACTTGAACAGTTGTCAACGGGTTGAAGACCAAATTGCAGCTTCAAAGGGCTCTACACGATCCCAGCCGAGGAATAGGGGTCTTATCTAGCCAAACAATCTAGCATTTTCTAAAACAAATAAACATTTATATCATTTTTATCCTTTTTAACTCACGCATTTCATAAGAAATGTTGGAAAGGTCGCGCGTGATGCAAACGGAAGTACCGATCCAGTGTTTACAAAGCGAATGCAAAGGAAGACAAAGCCTTTACAAAGAAAACGATGTTCGGCAATTATGAAGTTGGAGGACAAATTTAGATGTTTTTTCGCCCTACCCTGCCTTTTTGAACCGGAGTACACAGACGAAGAGCTAACCATGTGTGACCTTTCCAACATGATTGCATAATGCATAAATGCATGCATTTCACAGCTAGTGCACAATGAGCATGTGTGGTTAAAAAGTATATATATATATATATTTATTTCTTTTTTTGTTTGTTTGTTTGTTTTTTTTTTGAGAAAATGATTCAATCATTTCACTAGATTAGACCCTTATTCCTCGGCTGGGAATGTGTAGAGCTCTTTGAAGCTACATTGAAACTGCAATTTGGACCTTTAACCCCTTGGCTTCCACTGAAGTCCACTATGTGGAGAAAAATCCTGTAATGTCTTCCTCAAAAACCTTAATGTCTTTTTGACTGAAGAAAGAAAGACATGAACATCTTGGATGGCATGGAGGTGAGTAAATTATCAGGAAATGTTTGTTCTAGAAGTGAACTTATCCATTAATGCAGACAGAGCATATTAATAATCTGAGAAAAGCTTTCATAAAGTACACTGAATGAAACTCTTCTATGAAAAAGCTGAGCTTCAGCAATACCTCGACCGAGCACGCTCAAAATAAGGATTCCACACTTCTCCCAGTTCAGCCACCAGTCCAGTCTAAGTAATCCTCTCAGACTGCGGATTATAGTATATTATGTGGGGCACCTATGGGTAAACCATCCTGTTTAATCTCTATAGAGCGATACATTTAGATGTCCTTAACCCTAGGAAGGAAACTTGCAGACGTCACTATTTATGTGTTTGGATGAGATTTGCAATGCCTGTATTAGATTAGAAATACCTGATTTGCTCTCACCCTGTTTAACTTTGCTTAATGCCCTAGGAGGAACTCTGGCCTTGCTGAGGTAAACACTGTTTTTTTTTGTTCTCACGTTTGAATGGGTCACTACATTATCTCAAATCGTCCACAGCAGAATTCATACAGAGGAGGCTGTCCTAGTTTCTCTTCTGACAGAAAAATAATGGAATAAGGAGAGAGAGGGCCAAACACATTAAATGTATCTGAGCAAGAGGGAAAAAAGAACCGTCCGCACAGGTTTCTGGGGCAGACGTTGGTTCATCCATGAATCGCCAGTTCTTCTTGCCACTAAGGACCATTTGCACTTCCTGTAGAATGGGAGAGTGCTTCGAGAGAGACAGAAGAGAAGTAAGAGAAAGAAGAAGACCTGTAAATAGCGAAATCCTCTGCAGGCGCACTGTAGTGTAATTTGGTTTGCTCCCCTAGGACAGATTCACTAGTGCAAGAAAAGAAAATGAGATTAAACAACATGTACTATTAAATCTGACTACACAAGGGCTTATTCGGTGCAGACACCAAATGCTGCCTTTTTCCTATACAGGACTGAAAGGAAAGGGCAAAAACGTTTATCTAGCATGAATTGAGTTTGCTTTGTCGTCTGACCTGATTTCAGGTAGCTGAATCCATGTGCATAGACACACACGTTCATGGTAAGTGCGTGTTTGCCTAACACCCTCATTCTGGAAATCTGGTGAATCGCTTAAGGAACGAGGAAAACGAATTTCAGTTGAGCAGAATGGACAACAGACTGAGAAATAGCTGTGACCAAAATTAATAAATAAAATGGGTGTACATAAAACTTAATCAAACCAATGGCAAGTAAATGTATTAAATTTCAAACAAAGGTGCATAACTGCCCTTACTGTAACTGTTCTTTAGATTAAGTTTTTTTTTTTTTTTTAAATTATGTTGACTTAAAAAAAGTTTTCTCTTTTTTTACACAGTTTCAATATATGTTAAATATTACGTGCTGCCTACAGTCAAAGGCAAAACATAGTTATAATATATATTCTATAAAAATTAGTTAAATTTCAAGACATAGAAAGAAAATCTAAAATCTAAATCATAAGACAATACAAGACAATACCTCAACATAACAAAATTCAACAACAGAGTATATTCAATCAGAAACATAGACAAACAAAAAATATATGTAATATTATTAAAGTAGCAAACATTGCAACAATATTTTTGTGTGATACACACACACACACAGTTATATTATAAGTAGATGATAATTGTACTATAAAAGAATAAGTAAAACCTGATATATTATATTATATTATATTATAAAATGATAAGTAAAACTTGATTTTAGATAGAACTATTATTTGCTACTTATATTAAAGTAGATAATTATATTATAAAACCTTCTGTAAAACTTAATTATATTAATTATAGATTTTAGAATTATTTTTTGCTACTATATTATATTATATAAATAGATCATTATAAAGAATAAGTTCTTTTAGAATAAGTTATGATATTATAAGTAGATTATATTTTTATTATATGCTACTTATATTATGTTATATTGTAGATAATTATATTATAAAACGATCTGTAAAACGTTTACAGATTTTAGAATTATTATTTCCTATTATATAATTATATATAATAATAATATATAATTATATAATAAGTAGATTATATTATATTTTAAGCAGACTATATTTTTTTATTATAAAATGATAAGTAAAACTTGATTTTAGATTATTATTTGCATAATTAATTAATTTGATTATTATTTAGAATTATTATTTGCTACATATTATATTATATAAATAGATAATTATATTATAAAATGATGTAAAACTTGATACTAGAATTATTATTTGCTACTTATTACTTATATTATATTATATTATATTATACAAGTACATAATTATATTATGAAATGATCTGTAAAACTTGAATAGAAATTTTAAAATTATTATTTGCTACTTTATATTATATTATATTATATTATATTATATAAGTAGATGATAATTTTATTATTAATAAAATGATAAGCGATTTTAGATGGAATTATTATTTGCTACTTATATTATATTATATTATATTATATTATATTATATTGATAATTATGTTATAAAATGATATGTAAAACTTGATTTTAGATTTTAGAATTATTATTTACTACTTTCATTATATGTAGATTATAATTAAAATATAAAAATTAGTTTACCCTAGTGAAAAATAAATGTACTAAAATGTATTTAAAATACATTTATTTCACGCTTACAAATACATTTACATATAATGTACTTAATAAAAATACCCTGCAATTGTACTTTTAGTATACTAAACTGGTATATTTAAAGTTTGCTATTGGAACAACAAATTTTGTACTTAATGCTAATTAATTGTGCAGAAGTAGTGCTGAAGTCCAACTAAAGATATACTTATTTGATTGTGCTAAAATGGAACTTTAGGTACACTTTAAATATTTTGCATTTAAAGACCGATATTATTTAAAGATCATACAATCCTCATCAATAGTGACATAAAAATATATTTTAAATTAAGAAATGTGCATTGCGCACAAGTAGTACTCCAAATAAAGTTTAATTACAATTTTTATAAGTCTTGAGCAATATGTCAGTAAATATGTTAATAGACTTGAACTATACTTTGTATAAAATAAATGTATTTTAAATCTATTATCTATTTAAATCTATCAGTGTAAATCTATTTAAATCTATTATTTTCTATATATTTTTTAGTAGGGTAGGCTTTTTTTTCAGGTTGTTCAATCTACAGCAGCATTGTGTCAGTCCCTATGTGTACGTGTGCATCTTGCAGTAAACGGCTCATTCCTCCCAGACTGCTGACAAGTTCCTTTACTGTTTACTGATCAATTCTCATTCCCTCTCACTGTCTGTTTCTTTCTTCTTCGGGCAAGCTGACATTCATTGATGAAAAAATATAATCCGGTCCCAGGTGTTTTTTTCCAGCAGATCACTGTCCTGATCTTTTAGCATGCTAACAGGATGGCCAACCTTAGTGTGAGAGCATGATCCTTTATCAGCAGAGCACCACAGCTACCATTGGCCAAACACGCTCTCTGTCACGCAGGCCACAAAGACCACCACACCCCCCATATCTAACCTTGCTACCTGAATAATGGCATTGAAAAACAATGACCCAGCACATGCTAAAACAATAGCAGCTTTAGCTGTCATTCTCAAAGTGAAACCCAGAATCCCAGCGTCCCCTCAGGGTGAGAGCCAGACCCTCCTGCCTGGCTGGAGATAACAATTGTGACAAGCTCCAGTAAACCTGGGCCCTGCAGAGGGACAACACAATCCAGGATGTCTCTCACCAGCATAAACGAATAAAGAAAGACTTTAACATGTCAGACATGCAATATTTATCTGTTGACACACGCTGATGCTCTTCAGGAATGCGATGAGATAGTTTCTCCATATTGTTTTGTTGTCGACCGGCTTGTCATAGTATGTTATCTCGCTGACTACATCTAAATCATGCGATGTTGTGTTGTCTTGCCACATGCTTCCCGTTCTTTATCCGTTTGTTGCTTTCCTAGAGCTCTCTGCGTCTCCTTTTCACCCGGTCTCTCGCTCTTTATCTTTTTCTCTCTGTGTATTTCCATATCTGGTTCCCTTCTTTTCTTTCAGCTCCCAGCAGGGGCATGACAGGTCTTTGGGAGCTGCTGAGAGATTTAAGTTGCTTTGCTTTGTCTCAAATTAATCTGAAATCTCGCAGATAGCATCCTACTTCTAAAAGACGTTAATTGACTGTGACTTTTTGATATTTGAGGTTTTTGTAAATAGGATGCAGCAGAACTTTTTTGAGATATTTGAGATTAAAATTAGGTCTTAACTGCCAGAACGTGTTTACATAAATTGGATATTTTGCTTGTGCTTTTGTAAAGCCTCCATGGTACATGCTTAAGTAGGATTTGTTGATCTAAGATATACTACTTGGCGTTTACGCTACATAGCACATATGACTCACTCAGAGGCAAAATCCACTGAAATCATGAAAGCTTGAGACAAGATTGAAAACAAGTCCATACAAGCTTATACACACACTCTTTTAAAAACATTCATCCAAGTACAAATAAAACGGTGCAGGCTTTGATTTGGGTGTATGGTTTAGAAACAAAAGCTTAATACTGATGCTCTTCAGATGGTGTGATCCAGCTGCTGGTTTTATACATACAGTAAGTGAGGGAGGTGAATCCCCGATTCTAGGTAAGTTGAACTGACTAGAGACAGGAGGTAACGAAAGGAATCACGCAACACTGATGAAACACTTTGCGTTCAGAATTTCAGTCAATCCACAAGTAATTACAGTCTTAGTGCCAACTGGATTTGCCTGGTTTTTCAATACATCAGAGATAAAATGGCGCATGTCAGATTTTCCAATCAAGATAATTACTTACCGGCTTATTTAGCTCTTCAAATTGGTTAGAATATCTGGATTGAGTTCTTTGATATAGTTGTGAGTTCCTGTGTTCACTGATGAGGGTGTGTATCGACTGAAACTTCCAAACCATGATCAGCTATGTACTGTAAGTATTTTTAGGTGATGAGACAACATATACCCAGACAACATATAAACAGACAGTTCTTTGCTGAAAGTGAAAAATAAAAACTATTAAAAACCAGCTAAAAACCAGCTGATTTAGTAAAAACTAGCTAAAAACCAGGTAAAACCTGCTCATTTACCAAATCGAGCTAAAACCGGCTTATTTAGCAAATAAAAAATAATAATAATAATAAATAAGTTAAAAAAACAGCTAAAACTGGCTAAAACCAGCTAAAAAACAGATGCTGTGCAGTTGCTAGGGTACTTAGAATGGTTGCTAGGGTGTTGTTAGTGTGATTTAACATGTTGCTAACATAAATGAAAAAAAAACCCAGCTAAAATCAGCTAAAACCATCTGATTTAGTGAAAAAAAAAACTGTTGAATAACCAGCTGATTTAGTAAAAATCAGCTAAAACCAGTTTATTTACCAAATCGAGCTAAAACCAGCTGATTTAGCAAAATAAATAAGTTAAAAACTGTGAAAAAACAGCTAAACAGTTAATTTAGCAAAACAGCTAAAACCCAGCTGAACCATCTGATTTAGCAAAAAGAAACTAGCTGACTTTTTAGGTGATGGGACAACATATACCCAGACAACATATAAATAGAAGCTTCTTTGCTCTAATAAGGTATACATTTTATTTTGAATTGGGGTCAGTAATAAATTAATAATTTGAATTAGATAAGATTATATTTCTATATCAAATAAATGCTGCTCTTTTGAATATTCTATTCATCAAAAGATGAATTGAATGCAGAGAAAACTCTATATTTCTTGACCAGCCATTTAGCATTTTATAACGCTTTCTGAAGGATCTGAAGGAAGTAATGGTGGATGGTTTGTCATCACTGAAATAAACTAGATGAGTAAAGTTTGTGGACAAACCTTAAATTGACTTGAGAGAGCCTAGGCAGAATGTTTGAATCCAAGGCAGAAAGTTTTATCAGCTTTAAGTTTGAAATAATTTGAAGGTCTAGTTTAATAGTTTTCAGCTAACAATAATGAGAAAAAAAAACAGCTAAAATCAGCTAAAACCAGCTCACTTAGCAAATCCAGATAAAACCTGATTTAGCAAAAAAAAAAAAAAAAGAAGTTAAAAACCAGCTAAAATCAGCTGATGTAGCAAAAACCAGTTAAAACCAGCTAAAATCAGCGGATTTAGATAGATGCTATGCAGTTGCTAGGGTATTTGGAATGGTTGCTAGTGTGTTGTTAGCGTGATTTAACTTGTTGCTAACACGGATGAAAAACCCCCCAGCTAAAATCTGTTAAAACCATGTGATTTAGTTGAGAAAAAAAAAACTGTTTAAAAACCCAGCTAAAACCAGATCATTTACCAAATCGAGCTAAAACCAGCTGATTTATCAAAAATAAATAAATAAATAAGTTAAAAGCTAGCTAAAACTGACTAAACCCAGCTAAAAACAGTTAATTTAGATTGATGCTAGATAGGGTTAGCAAAAATAAACTAAATAAGTTAAAAAAAAAAAAACAGCTAAAACCGATGAAACCCAGCTAAAAACAGTTAATTTAGATAGATAGATGCTATCCAGTTGCTAGGGTACTTGGAATGGTTACTAGGGTGTTGTTAGATTTAACATGTTGCTAACATGAATGAAAAAACCCAGCTAAAATCAGCTAAAACCATCTAATTTAGTGAAAAAACTGTTGAAAAACCAGCTGATTTAGTAAGGGGACAGCTGAAAACCAGCTAGAACCAGTTGTTGTAGTTAAAACCAGTTAAAACCAGTTAAAACCAGGTGATTTAGCAAAAAGTGATTTAGGTGATTTTACAAGTTGACTAATAATTTCAAAGACGGGTAGGTTTAGGGGCAGGGTTAGGTGTAGGTCTTTAGTACAAATTCATACGTATTGTGCAACTCGTAAAATACGTACATTTTCGCTAAAATCATATGAATTTGTACGAGTGAGGTCGTAGATAATTGTGAGAAATAAAGTCAGAATTGCACAATATAAACTTGCAATTGCGAGAAATAAAGTCACAATAGAGACAAACTCACAATTGTGAGTTATAAAGTTAGAATTGCGAAATATAAACTCGCAATTGCAAGAAATAAAGTCAGAACAGGGATATAAACTTGCAATTGCGAGTAATAAAAACTGAATTGCGAGATAAATTTGCAATTGCGAGAAATAAAGTCTGAATACGGATATAGTTCGAAAATAAAAACAATTTCAAGATATAAACTTGTAAGAAATAAAGTCAGAATTGTGACATGTATACTTGCAATTGTGAGAAACAAAGTCAGAATTGTGAAATATAAACTCGTAATTGCGAGAAATAAAGTCAGAATTGTGACGTCAGTGTTTCCCACACATAGACGAATCTGTGGCGGTGCGCCACAGATTAAATTCCGACCGCCACAGATTCAACACCGACCAAAAAAAAAAAAATCAATACCGACCGTCACATATTGCGTTTCGTTATTCTTTTGTACGCTATTTAAAACACGCAGCGAATTCGTTCAACTGCATTTCCTTTCCCTGCTCTCTCTTCATCTCTCTGTCACTCACGCGTCTCTCCTTCACACACACACACGCACACAGCCCCTCCCCTCCGTGCACGCCACATCTGTCTGGATCATCTGTGGAGAGAAGACGGCTGGCGAAAGGTTGGTATCTCGTGAACACTTTTAACACACAATCACAGATTAAAAAGTGCTATAAAATATTTTATATTCAGAATACAATAGTTTCAGTGTGTTGATGTTACTGTAAGTCCCGACCCTTAGCAAACGCGATTGCGCCTTCTTTAGAAAGTTAACTAGTCGCAAGTTTGCGGTAAAATGTAGGCTAGCCTAGTTGGGTTGTCGAGGTCAAAACACTATATGTAGCAGCTGTGAATCAAATAAACGTATTATAAATTATGTCGTTTCTTTACTCTTACACTGAATGTTTGCTGCTTCAATCCAGATGAGTATTGAAAAGTATTTTCCGCGACTGAAAAAGGCACGTGTTGAGGATGAGGACCATCCTGAACCGGAGGTATCAGTCTGAAACAGCTTAGTCCGACCAGTGTAATTAGGGCCCGAGCACCGATGGTGTGAGGACCCTATTGAAATTGCTCTGTTTATTATTATTATTATTATTATTATTATTATTATTATTATTATTATTCTTCTCCAAAATGAATCGCATTTTTGAGGGCCTAAACATGCCCGAAAACTCACCAAACTTTGCACACGCATCAGAACTGGCGAAAATTTACGTCTGATATGGGTCTCAGAAGTGGGTGTGGCAAAATGGCTCGATAGCGCCACCTATACACATTCAGCGGAGTGCGCCTCGAGCTACGTTTCAAGTACATTTACGAAACTCGGTACACACATGTAACACACCAATACCTACAAAAAAGTCTCTTGAGGCAAAATCCGAAACCCAACAGGAAGTCGGATATTTTTAATTTTTCCAGCAAATTTTGTCTCATTTTTGCCATTTCCAGGCGTCGTACTTGAACGAACTCCTCCTAGAGATTTATTCGGATCAACACCAAATTTGGTCAGTCTAATCTAAAGCCCTTTGTGACGTTATATTGCGAAGATCTAGAGTTTTCGTTGGAGGGCGTGTCCGTGGCGGCCTGTCAAATTTCGATGATTCGCCATGAAAAAGGAAGTTGTTATAACTCAGCCATACAATGTCTGATCTGCCCCAAACTTCACATGTTTGATAAGAGTCTGGTCCTGAACACATACCCATGATCATATTCAGTCATAGTCATAGCGCCACCTGCTGGTAACAGGAAGTGACATGTTTTACGCTGTGAGAAACTCCTCCTACAGATTTCATGAAATCAACATTATATTTGGTCAGTCTAATGTAAAGACCTTTGCGATGTTAAATTGTGAAGATCTTGAGTTTTCGTTGAAGGGCGTGTCCGTGGCAGCCTGACAAAGTTTGATGTTTCGCCATGGTAATAGAAGTTGTTATAACTCAGCCATACAATGTCTGATCTGCCCCAAACTTCACATGTTTGATAAGAGTCCTGACCTGAACACATCTGAAGGCCAATATTCTATTATAATCATAGCGCCACCTGCTGGCAACAGGAAATGGCTTGTTTTACACTAACTTAAACATGCAATGTCTGATCTGCCACAAACTTCACATGTTTGGTAAGAGTACTGGTCTGAAGACATCTAAAGACCAATATTCAGATATAATCATAGCGCCACCTGTTGGCAGCAGCATATGTCATGTCTTACACTAGCTCAAGCATACTATGTTCAATCTGCACCAAAGTTCGTATCTTTGATAAAAGTGTACGCCTGAACAGATCTACGTTCCAATATTCAGTTATAGGCATAGCGCCACCAGCTGGCAGCAGGAAGTTTGGCACATCTTAATGACTTTGACAGATTCCTCCTAAATTTACTATCTGAAAAGCATAGTGCCCACCATTCGCCTCCGGTCGGCGGTGAGCCCGGGTGCGAGGGCCCGTTCATCGCTGCTTGCAGCTTTAATTAGTTATGTTATTGTTTACAATATTTTCAGGCTTCAACTAGTGCTGCTCAAGCAGAAAGACAAGGTCAGGGAGAGAAAGAAATAGATTTGTTAGGCATTGAAGAAAGAGTAGGAGAGGAGGACAGCATCCAACATGCTGCTGTGAGAGAACCAGCTGAAGCAACGGGTGAGGTGGACAAAAAGATGTCCAATCGTTCTCTTCATGTGACATGTAAACTTGCAATTGCGAGAAAAAAAGTCACAATACAGACATAAACTCACAATTGTGAGTTAGAAAGTTAGAATTGCGAAATATAAACTCGCAATTGCAAGAAATAAAGTCAGAACAGATAGATGCTATGCAGTTGCCAGGGTACTTGGAATGGTTGCTAGGGTGTTGTTAGATTTGACATGTTGCTAACATGAATGAAAAAAAAAAACTGCTAAAATCAGCTAAAACCATGTGACTTAGTGGAAAGAAAAACTGTTAAAAATAGCTAAAACCCAGCTTAAACCATCTCATTTATCAAATCGAGCTAAAAACCAGCTGATTCTCCTGCTGCTAAAACCAGCCTAAGCTGGTTGGCTGGTTTTAGCTAGTCATCCAGACTGGTCTTAGCTGGTCAGCAGGCTGGTCTTAACTGGTCAGGCTGAGAGACCATCTGAAACAACCAACTAAAACCAGACTGACCAGCCTAGCCAGGCTGGGAGACCAGCTAAAACCAGCTACTCCCAACTGAAACCAGCTAAGACCAGCCAACCAGCCTAGGCTGGGTTTAGCTGTTTTGTCAGCAGGGTTAGCAAAAATAAATAAAATAAATAAAAAAAAACAAAAAACAAAAAAAAACAGCTAAAACCAACTAAACCCAGCTAAAAACAGTTAATTTAGATAGATAGATGCTATGCAGTTGCTAGGGTACTTGGAATGGTTGCTAGGGTGTTGTTAGATTTAACAGGTGTAGGTCTTTTGTACAAATTCATACATATTGTGCAACTCGTAAAATACGTACATTTTCGCTAAAATCATATGAATTTGTACGAGTGAGGTCATACAAATTCATACGAATTAGCCACCTCGTAAAATATGTACGAATTGCCGTGAGATCAGGCTGGGTTGTCTAGTCTTAGCGGGTTACACTTTAGTAACTGGTTTACGCTTGCTCAACCCAAATTAATTACATTTTAAAATATATGATAACGGAAAACAGTTTTATTTTTATTTCATTTTTTTTAGCAAAGAAGTAAATTTATTTATAGCACAACAGACGTTGCTCCTTTACAACAAAAATAAAAACATAATTAAATTACCATTTAATATTACATACAACAAGCACAATTTATTCAAATGTATTCCCAATTTGTTTACTTAATTTTTTTTAATTAAAAAAAATATATATGTGTATATATGTGTGTGTGTGTGTGTGTATATATATATATATATATATATATATATATATATATATATTGTTTTTTTTTTCTCCTCTCTCTTCCAAATTGCAGTATGTACATTTCAGAACATTGTAAGAGCAAAGAAACACCACCAAGTAGCCGAAATTAGAAAATTATAAACGAAAGAGCTTACAGAAAGTTCTGGATCAATAAAATTGCAATTTTCAATCCAAGTCCAAGACAAGTTGTATAGCTACTGTCAGGCTCTAATAAAATTATGAAGCAGATTAATTCCTTAAACTAAAGCAGAACCTCTCAATGAGCAAACTAGGCTGTGTCTAATGTTATTATTATATATAATATAATTTATTTTGAATTACTGTTACAATATTAAATGCTTTTTAATAGACCTGGCTCAGCAGGAAGCCTATAAGGCACCTCCGCTTATAAAACATGTTAAACCTACACCACAGCATGCTGCAATGACAACTAATCTGAGATGAGATTTGAAGAACAGAACAATCCAGCATAAAGTCAAATTGTCAATAATTAAATCAAGGTAACTCCATAATCAGCATTCAAAGAATAATACAGTCTTCAGTTTTGTTGACAGTTCTGTCAGATTCATGGTTCTTGCTGCTACCCGATTCATTGGCAAAGTCTACTGTAGATGTGAATCTCACAACTCATTTACATTTAGATTTAAATTGTAACCAAGCAACTTCTGCAGGCAACACCCAGTCGAGTTCTCCTACTAATAATTTACAAATCAAGGTTATATAAGCAGCATGCATACTTTTTTCGCATAGCAATCAAAGCAGCAGTGCAAATAACCCAACAGAGTCACAGATGGTTTGTTATATCGGTTGAATGATTCTAACCCTAATTGTCAGACTCAGTTAGGAAAAAAAAGTTTAGGTACAAGTCTAATATATATTATTCATGTATGAAAGGTTATTTGCAATCGGGTCTAGAGAGTTTAAGAGTTTTATGTTTGTCCCCAACCAAACTTATGGCAGCGAAGGGACATATTCATACAAGACCAGCTTTCCATGAGTGTCATCACACATTTCACCCTCAAAACTGCTAGTGACCTGTATGAATATTGTAACAAGACTCTCTATAATTCACAGTCCAACTCTGTCAATCTGCTTCTGAATATCATTACTGAGTTTAGGCATGAATGCAGTTTATTTTTAATTCATTTCATTCAGACAGCACAGCAAATGTGTTGTGACAGTGAACACCAATGGCCACTCAAAGGTCAGCTGTTGAAGTTACCGCCAAACAAGAGACTTCCCATGTTAATCACATCTAGGAAATTACTAATGAAAATGTTATTGCTGAAAGGATCTATGATTATGAAGACAAGACAAAACATGATTTAATTAAACTATTTTAGTTATAATATTTTAAAAATAATCCGCAATATATTGCCAAAGCATTAATGATACGTTTAGAAAATCAAGTATTTAATTAATCAAAATATTATTATATATCACAAAACTGTGCTAAAAAGTTTTTACATTTAAAAACGTTTGGTTTGTGTTAATTAATGAATATCACATGATAAAATATTGACTACATTTTTTTAAATATTAAACTCCAAAATAGTAATAATAATAATTGCAAAAAACACTAGAGGCTTGTAACACTGTCCCTTTTCCAGATTTAAACTTTGATTTCAGTCTTTTCTTAGCAAACAGACAAACAGAAACATAATTGATTTGCAAAAAAAAAAAATTGTTTCTGTCTCATTCTCTTTAGCTAAGTATTCACTGCAGTCCATCTGGACAGGATCCCACAAGCTCGCTGTTCAAACAGCCTGTGGCAGGCTGAATGACGGCAGAAGTGAGGGAACGACAGAGGGCAGGAAAGAAAGAAACTGGAGACACAAAGAATAAGAGAAAAATCCAGTCTAACTTCCCTAAGGGGCTCCTGGGAATCTTTATTTGTGTGCTGAAAGCATGAAACTGCCCGAGGTTTTTCTAAGAGAATCTATGCTGTATGGGAGTTTTCTATAAATCTTACAGCTCTCACTGCAGGTGTATAAACAAAAGAACAAAGCATAACTCTAGCCATGAGCTAATATCAGGATTTAAACAACTAACATGTGCAATTTTTCAATTATTTATTTAATTTACTGACAAGTGTGGTTTGAAAACCCTAGCTTATGTGTGCATGATGTGCTGTGCAGTTTTACAGAGTGATTCTCCATTACAAAAACATGTACTTTTAAAAAACAAACTGTATTCAATAAAGAACTTGCTGTTCTTTGTGAATTTTTTTAAAAGAAATTAATACTTATTTAGAAAGGTATAGAAGCCTGTTTCCGCTACTGAATTAAAAAAAAAAAAAAAAATTAATGTAATTGCTGTTTAATGTCATTTTTAATGTAATTGTAATTTAATGCTTTTTATCTCACAGTTCTCACAATTCTGAGAAAAAAGTCAGAATTGTGAGATATAAACTTGCAATTGCAAGAAATAAAGTCAGAATAGGGATATAAACTTGCAATTGTAAGAAATAAAGACAGAATTGTGAGATATAAACTCGCAATTGTGAGAAATGAAGTCAGAACTCCGGCATATAAACTCGCAATTGCAAGAAATAAAGTCATAACAGAGATATAAACTTGCAATTGTGAGTTATAAAGTCAGAAATTGCACGTCATAAAATTGCAATTGCGAGAAACAAAAGCAGGATTGCAAGATATAAACTCACAACTGTGAGAAAGTCACAATAGAGATATAAACTCACAATTGCAAGAAATAAAGTCTGAACAGGAATATAAACTCGCAATTGCGAGTAATAAAAACTGAATTGCGAGATAAACTTGCAACTGCGAGAAATAAAGTCAGAATACGGATATAAACTCGCAATTGCGAGTTACAAAGTCAGAATTGCGAGAATTAAAAACAATTTCAAGATATAAACTTGTAATTGTAAGAAATAAAGTCAGAATTGCAAAATAAAAACTCGCAATTGCGAGAAATAAAGTCAGAATTGTGAAATATATACTCGTAATTGCCAGAAATAAAGTCAGAACTGTGACGTATACTTGCAAATGCGAGAAACAAAGTCAGAATTGTGAAATATAAACTCGTAATTGCGAGAAATAAAGTCAGAATTGCGACATGTAAACTTGCAATTCTGAGAAATAAAGTCAGAATTGTGAAATATAAACTCGTAATTGCGAGAAATAAAGTCAGAATTGCGAAATATAAACTCGTAATTGTGAGAAATAAAGTCAGAATTGTGAAATATAAACTCGTAATTGCAAGAAATAAAGTCAGAATTGTGAAATATAAACTTGCAATTGCAAGAAATAAAGTCAAAATTGTGAAATATAAACTCACAATTGCGAGAAATAAAGTCAGAATTGCAAAATATAAACTCAATTGCAAGAAATAAAGTCAGAATTGTGAAAAATAAACTTGCAATTGCAAGAAATAAAGTCAGAATTGCGAGATATAAACTTGCAATTCTGTTTTTTCTCAGAATTGTGTTTGTATCTCGCAACTCTGACTTTTTTCTCACAACTGCGAGTTTATATCTCACAATTCTTATATTTTTCTCAAAATTGTGAGATATAAACTAGCAATTATAAGTTATAAAGTCCAGTTCTAAGGGGAAAAAAGACTGATATTTTCTCAAAATTGTGCGATTATAACTTTATTTCTCGAATTGCGATTTTATATTTTGCGATTTTGACTTTTTGACTTCATTCAGTGGCGGAACCAGGCTTTCATAGAAAGAATGTATTAAATTGGTGAGTGACAGAAATAAATATATTTCCCACAGAATGTTAAATAATATTAAAATCAACTGTTTTCAAAATAGATACTTGATAATAAGTAATGTTACTTGATCATCAAATCAGAATGATATCAAAATAACTTCTGAAGGATTATGTGACACTGAAGACTGGAGTAATGACTGCTGAAATATATTTAAAAATATGTAGGAATAAATAACATTTTAATATATATTAAAACAGAAAACACATATTAATATAAAAATAACTTAACACATCAATTCCCATAAAAGGTAGCTGTCCCTATGTCCAAATATGCCTACTACTCTTTTAAACATGTGAAAAGCAGTATGTCAAATGAATAGCCTGTCTGAATTTGCAGCACTCAAATGGTCAGGAACAGCGACACGGCTCATTTAATAGGTCAGTATGTAGTATTGTATTCAAATTAATGAAGCAAGTTCTTCATCAAATGCAGACAGTCCACAATTTCGGATGCGATAAATGTAATGTTGCTTTTTATAATAATGAGCATTTTAATATTATAGCATTATACTTTTATTAATACTTTGCCAAACACTGTTAATAGTTGTGTTTATGCATCTACACAGGCAATTCTACACTGCTGGTGAGATACAATAAGTAATATCTTGCTACGGGAACTACACCTGCCCACACATCCCCTCAAGAATTCAGCAATATCGCCTCACAACACTGTGAAAGTGAAGCTATTAGAGCCGTGTCTACCGGCAGTGCGCCAGAGTGTTGGACTCTTCTAATCTAACACATTACAGTGATTTCAGCAGGGCGTTTGATCCACCTGTGTCAGAGTACTGCTACTCCAACTGCCAGGAAATGTCTTGAGATTACTGACCGTCACTCATTAATTATGCGGTTCATCGCAAACCGGGAAATGCGACTCCCTGCATTGATTTCAGCGTGTATGAAGGAAGAAGATTTTCACGGTTTCGCTATTTTAGTTCTTATGTTGACTCAAGGTTTCTTCTGGATCAGTGTAAATAAACAGGAGGCGGAAAACAGATTCCTGCCAAAAGGAAAGAAGCCAAAAGCATTGACATGTTTACTGGACAGCAGAATAAGACCCTGCCATTAACATAATGGGAATCTGATTTACAAGTCTATAATTATTGACCAAGATTTACAGCCCAGTAAAACAGAGAGCATGCTGTGAACGGTGAGCACACTCACATAAACGCTGGACACATGTGCACACACAGGGCACTGAGAGCTTGACATAGTAGCCCGTAATTGGACAGGACACAAAGGTCGTGGCCAAAAATCTGAAATGCACTGGACTTGGGCCGTGATCCTACAGCCAAAATAACCTCTATTCTCTCCTTCTGCTTTGTTTATGCTCTTCCCATTCTCTTCCTCTTTCCCTTACAGCTTTCTCTGCTCTTGTTCTTCTCTTTCTGACTTTTCCCCTACACTCCTGCTGCTCTTTTACTGCTACAGCATTGTGTCAAGACGTGAATTCATTTTTTAACTAGGGCTGGGTGATACAATGATGTTTCCTGAAAAAAATGAACTCTGAAAAACTTTGACAATTTATGACAACCTGCCAAAATAAATGCTCTTGCAGTAAAATAAGAAGAATAAGGACAAAAAATACCTTACAATTGTATAGTAAACTTTATTTCGCAAAAAAAAGTAATAATAATAAATATTAACATTAATAATTATGTAATGCAATGTTTTGATAAATTGCATTATTAGGGGTTTAAGCACATAGCTCTAAAACCCTATTGAAATTGTTGTTGTTGTTGTTGTTACTACTACTATTATTATTATTATTATTATTATTATTGTTATTAATGATGATGATGATTAATGATAATAAATATTAACAATGTAAAGTCATGATTTGATAGACTGTATTATTAGAAGTTCAAACGAGCAGTAGTAGTAGTAATAATAATAATAATAATAATAATAATAATAATAATAATAATAATAATAATAATAATTATTATTATTATTATTATTCTTACTCATCTGAACCCTAGTAATACAATGTATCAAAACATTACATTGATGAGTTATTAATGTAAATACTTATTATTATTGTTGTTGTTACTAATCATGATGATGATAATTATTATTAACATAAATAATTCAACAATTCAATAATTATTATTATTAATGACAATTAATATTTACAATGTAATGTCATGTTTTCGTAAATTGTATTAGAAGTTCAAACGAGTAGTAGTAGTAGTAATAATAATAATAATAAGTTATTATTATTACTTCATTTGAACCCTAATACAATTTATTGAAACATTACATTGATGAATTATTAATGTAAATATTTATTATTGTTATTATTATTATTATTATTATTATTAATGATGATGATGATTATTATTATTATTATTATTATTAACATTAATAATTCAATAATGTAATGTTTTGATAAATTGTATTATTAGGGGTATAAATGAGTAATAATAATAATAATAATAATAATAATAATTATTATTATTATTATTATTATTATTATTATTATTATTATTATTATTATTATTATAACAATAAAAATTATGATAATAATAATCCTAACAATTATAATAGGGTTTTAGAGCTATGCGCTAATAATAATAATTATTATTATTATTTTATTAATAATAAATATTATTAATAATAAAACTAAATATTAATAATTAATCAACTGAATGTTTTGATAAATTGTATTATTAGGGGTTCAGGCACATAGATCAAGTACACCCAATTGCAATTGTTAGGATTAATAACAATAATAATAATAATAATAATAATAATAATAATAATAATAATAATAATAATAATAATACATAAATGTAATGTTTTAATAAATTGTAGGCCTATATTATTAGTAATAGTAGGATGAGGAGTATTAAAAGAATATCATACAACAAGAATGTTTCATTCATGCTTTCATGAGCTATACTTCATAAAGTATAGCTTAACTTGCTTATATAGCTTTCTCAGTGAGGTTTATTTGTAAACAATGTTTACATTTATTCTTGACTGAGTACTGACAAACATGCAATGTATTTCCTGCCCCATTATGGTATGTAATGTACATCATGATAAACACTGATTACGAATGATATGGAAGAAAATGTAATCATATTTTTGGCCATACTGTCAAGCCCTTCTTTTAACCTGAGGCAGAGCAATATCAGTTGCCTTTTTCAAACAGATGATACTCTGAAAAATACTTCATCCCACACTTTTCCAGGGATTCTACCTGTCCTTCACACAGAGCCTTAGAAGTGTTGCAGTCCTCACTAAGTGATATATTCACAGTTAACCAGTTTTTAATGTAGTGGTTTCCTTTTGATGTTATGGCAGCCATTGATCTGTATGAATGTGACGATGTACGTGAAATGAAAATTTCACAGGTTATTAGCAGCTGACCGCGGAGATTTGATCTGCACGGAAGCACCGCTCTGAAACACAGGTCAGAGTGAAATGTACTGAAAGGATGAAAAGGGAGGGGGAGAGAGAGAGAGAGACAGAGACAGAGAGAGAATGCTCACAAGCCTTTTGGTGGAGCCTCAGGGCCTTATTAAACAGTCAAACATCTCAAGGTCACTGGCTGAGAGTAACCTGAAGAGCTGCAGGTTACACAGGTTACATCACTCAACAAGCGTAATAATCCTCACAATCACAGAAATGATTGTGAATAAATGATCTGGTGATTACTATGGCTTGCTGAAATGAAGCCTAAAGATCATTTCAGGTCACTCCAGGTTGTTGAGTCAAACTTCTGATCTCACAGAACCCACACACTCTTAAAAATAAAAGTTCTTTACTGCCATCCATGGTTCTGTGAAGAACCTTTAACATCCATGGAACTATTCCAATTCACAAAAGGTTCTTGATAGTTTAATAAAAAAAAAATGTTTCTTTAAAGGTTCATGAAACCCCAGACTACTTTTTCTGAGATTTAAGCAGAGGTGTTTGTGTTGCACATCATATATGACAATGTTAGCATCCATTAATTTTAATTGTTGGAGAAAACTGGTTAATTTTGAGATTAATGTAGATTTTAATCTTCCAGATTTAAAATCTACATTGTGCTGACATCACAGTTTGTGACGTGGCAATGGACTATAGTACATCGATGACGCGTCAGTGTCTCATAATTATTCATGAGGCTGCGCGTTCTTATCCTATGAGAAGACACTTCGTCTAATTATTCACGACAGTGCAAGCTGATTTGCTATGACAGACTCTTCAGACTGTGAGATTGCCTACAATAACTGAGAGAAACATTAATGGATTGAAGGAGACTGTTTGTTTTTGTTTGCTTTGTAAGTAGAGTTCGGCACAAACGCGAATCATTCATAAGGTGAGTGTAATAGCATTTTTTACAACTCCTTAACGCAACCTATTAAAAGGATTATAAATGCCACAAAATAAGCCTTAAAAGTTAATAGAGGTGCAACAGCACGTTCATATATGTTTTCGATGCAGAGTGCAAATGCCTGTGCATTTATTTGTGTTGTTAACTCAATGGGAGTGAAATGAAACTGTCTGAACCCGAAGTTGACTCTTTCCCCTCTTCCCCCAGCTCTCAATGGGAGTGAAATGAAACTGTCTGAACCCGAAGTTGACTCTTTCCCCTCTTCCCCCAGCTCTCCGCAGCGCACCACGCCCACTTTTGCAGCATTTTTCAAAACTATGGTGAGAACTAACCAGTGCTGAAACAGGGGAGTTTCATGACCCTTTAATGAACTGTTCACTAAAAGGTTCTCTGAGAAACCAAAAATGCCACTGTTGCAAAAACACTCATTTGGAGCCTTTATTTAGGGCCTGAGCACCTATTGTAATTGCTCAGTTTCTTCTTCTCCAAAATGAAAATGTAATGTTTTGACAAGGGCCTAAACATGTTCGAAAACTCATGAAACTTCGAAAACAGTCATTATAAATTGTAATAACATTGTACAATATTACCGTTTTCCTGTTGTATTTTGGATCAAATAAAAGTGGTGAGTATAAGATACTTCTTTCAAAAACATAAAAAACCCAACCCCAAACTTGAATGGTAGTGTACTTTAATCATTCATCACATGCAAGTTATGCAAGTTATTTTACAGGTCATTGTAGCCCTAATCCTTTGTATCAGAATACCAAAGCAGCTCTTTCACGAAGATGATCTGTAACACTGATTTAATTTTAATTGAATAAAAAATGATTCCTCGCCATGTTAAATCCCAGAAGTGCTGTTTACACACACACACACACACACACACACACACACACACACACACACATACACAGAGAGAGAGAGAGTTCAGAAGTACTTCACAACCGCTGCAACATTTCGCAATGCTGAATACTTTATCCAGTTGAATTGAGAACCTCTCAACCACATACCTCCTAAAGCAAATGTTCCATATAAATTTATACACCTTGAATCAATGCAAAGCTGCACAAATAGGATGAGGGAAGCCAGGCTAAATACTCAAACCGCTTCACACATTCAGGAATGAGAGAGTAACCAAGCATACCTGCCGCAGCTGAGAACAATCACAATCGGCTCCGTCTGGGAGGGGGAATCTCGCTTATATGCTTTATAGACAGCATACTAATGCCAGGGATGCAGGTCTGCCAAAGTCCAGGATCACTTCTGGCCTTCCTATAGGTTGTGGAAAGCGATTATATGCAGAAACTAAAGTGGTTATGGTTTTAGATCAGCACATTGAATCAGGGAAATGCAGACAGAAGCTTGACAGACAGGATATTCTTCCTTTGCAAAATAGAGAGAGAGAGAGAAGTAAAGAAAAATTGGATTAGGAATACAATCACCTTAGAATGCTTCCTCACATTAGTCTACCCTGCCTAAATGGCATACACAAAGTACATCCTGTCACAAATTTGCATAATTTTTCTGCTCATTCAACAGGCCACTCAGCAGAGCCAATTAATCAATACAAATATCCATATCCGAATAAGCTCATCAATAATACTTACGGCAGTATATTCAGACTGAGAAAGCTCGGATCACTGCCGTGATGTTAGTTTGCAAGTACGGACATCATTAAAATGATTCATTTGTAGTTGTTATATTCCTGAGGGCACTCATTACGATACAACTAACTGGAGGGAAGGTGGACAACATTGCAAAATGGCTCTTGTAATAACAATAAGGTTGAAATGAAAGGAGAAGTGCTATGAATGACAAAAATAATGAAATAAAACTAAACAGAATAAGAGGACAGAATTTTTCCCGTCCTTTTAATATCATATTCATGTTCTCACCTGAGGTTAAACTGTAATTATCTAATGATGAAATTCAGAGAAATGGTCAAGCCCTGGAGACACTGATGGACAGACAGAAAGGGATGGGAAAAGAGAGAAAGAGAATGAATTACGAAATAGGCTACTATGCACTTGCTAATTTTCACAAACAGGCTTTCATTAGACTTGAAATAACCAGTGGTGTTATACATCCCTTTCTGCACAATTCTTCATTAAAATAAATAATAGACTGAGTGTCACAGTAGCAGAAGGCTGTCAACACAAAAACTCTAGCCACCCTCCATTAGCCTAAAACATCAGAGGTTTAATAAATCACCCTTTATTGCGTGATTCATCAACTATTTCACAGCAAACAAGAGCTCTAAAGGTTTTCACACAACCTTGTAATGGACATTTTGTTTGTCCTAGAATCCATTAGCAGCCACACCACAGACTAGCTCATATAGGAGTCCATTTGGTATGTATGTATACTGACCATTAATTTGCCTTTCAGAGTCCAGCATTGTAAAGGAAAAGAAAAAATCCAGATGTTAGTTGTTTAAGGACACAAAGGGGCATAGATGTCAGACCTGCTCCATTAAACTTGATTATTTAAAAAACAAAAAGAAAAGAAAACTAGATCCCCTAAAGGCATGATCAATATTTTATAGAATGTTCCACAATGACACATTTCAGTGAGATATGTCATTCTAAATATGATGTTGTAATCAATAATATGAAAAGTCTGTGTAAAGAGTGAATCTTAACAGGTATAGTCTTAAGAAACGTTGCTCTTTTTTTTTTTTTTTTGGTAATGGTATGTTTATATGACTGTTATTTACTTCATGGAGAGGAGGAGAGAAGTATCCTCTACTGAACAGAGTTGTTACATTTAAAATTGAAAAAGATAAAGTTGAAGTCAAAAGTTTACATACACCTTGCAGAATCTACAAAATGTTAATTATTTTACCAAAATAAGAGGGATCATACAAAATGCATGTTTTTTTTTTTTAATTTAGTACCGACCTGAATGAGATATTTCACATAAAAGACGTTTACATATAGTCCACAAGAGAAAATAATAGTTGAATTTATAAAAATTACCATGTTCAAAAGTTTACATACGCTTGATTCTTAATACTGTGTTGTTACCTAAATGACCCACAGCTGTGTTTTTGTTTGTTTGTTTGTTTAGTGATAGTTGTTCATGAGTCTAAGTTAATCTGCCTGCTGGCTTCAGAAAAAAATCCTTCAGGTCCCACATATTTTTTGTTTTTTCAGCATTTTTGTGCATTTTAACCTTTTCCAACAATGACCGTATGATTTTGAGATCCATCTTTTGACGAGGACAACTAAGGGACTCGTGCAACTATTACAGAAGGTATAAATGGTCACTGATGCTTCAGAAGAAAACACAATGCATTAAGATCCGGGGGTGAAAAGTTTTTTGAATTTGAAGATCAGGATATTTTGTCTTCTGGGAAACATGTAAGTATATTCTGTGGCTTCTGAAGGGCAGTACTAAATTAAAAAATATGATATTTAGGCAAAATAAAAAAAATAAAAAAATGTACACATCTTCATTCTGTTCAAAAGTTTAAACCCCTGGCTCTTAATGCATCGTCCTTCTGGAGCGTCAGTGAGCGTTTGAACCTTCTGTAATTGTTGCATATGAGTCCCTCAGTTGTCCTCAATGTAAAAAAGATGGATCTCAAATCATACAGTCATTGTTTGAAAGGGTTCAAATACACAAAAGTGCTCAAAAAACAAAGAATTTGTAGGACCTGAAGGATTTTTCTGAAGAACAGTGGGCAGTTTAACTGTTCAGGACAAACAAGGGACTCATGAACGTGGATCATTTAGGTAACAACATAGTAATAAGAATCAAGCGTATGTAAATTTTTGAACAGGGTTATTTTTATAAATTCAACTATTATTTTCTTTTGTAGACTATATGTCACATATGTTTTATGTGAAACATCTTATTCAGGTCAGTACTAAATAAAAAAAAATAACACATTTTGTATGATTCCTCTTATTTTGGTAAAATAACATTTTGCAGATTCTGCAATGTGTATGTAAACTTTTGACCTCAACTGTATAATTAGTAGGAAACCAGTTACAATTTTAAAGTTAAAATGTATAGATTTTAAGAAAGACATTTACCTGTCAAGAGTGTGTTGACAGTCTGTGTAGTTGCATAGCTCAGCTCCAGAAAATCAAAAATGAGGTGACTTCAACCGTTACAGATTTGAAAAACAAATGGGAATAAAGCCTAAAGCCCTAAACTATAACACAAAGAACCATTTCAGCATAAAAGGGTTCTTTAGGACAACATAGTTATAAACTAAACTGTTACTATATGTAAAAAAAACAAAAAAATAAAAAAAAAAACTAAAAACAAAAACAACTTTAGACCCATCTTCTTAGAAGGTATAGAGTAAACCAAGACGCTTTTTAGTATCTCTGTGTCAAAAAGTGGATTAATTTCTTTATAATAATTGTAGAATTCATCCCACACTTCTAAATTAAATAATGTACCAGGGAAAAACTCATCAAACAGCCCAATAAGTATAAACAACTCTCCAGATTTAACTAAGTAAAAAAAGCTTAACCTACATAACAGGACCATATACTGCATTTGATTAATGATGCTGACACTATTTAATTTACTTTAAGATAAAAATGACTTCAGGCCTAAAGATATGGCTCATTAATTAAATTATGTTGTTGTTTTATAGGCTCACACTTCTCATGTATATAACATGCGCATTTAGAGTAATATAGTTGTATATTTCATAAAACTATTTCTTATCTTGCAGCTGACAGCATGACGTTTTTGTGTTTAGTATAGTTGACAGGGTTAGTGCGAAGAGGTACTAAAATACAAATCTATCTGCCATTTGCAGCTACAATCAATCTTTGGAAACTTAAAGCATTAAGAAAATTCAACAAGTAACAGCTGATTAATGTAGAGAGCTGAGGAGACATCATTATGACCATATCATCATTAATAATCCATAAGCCCTGCTCTTAAATTCGTCTATTTTTTAACTAAGGACAGGATGTGCATAACAATCAGACTTTCTCTGGACATGTTGCTATGTATTTGAATGTCCTAAATACAATACCAATGTGTGAAGAAAATGGCCAGTTTTACTATTTCTCATGCAGTGCTGAAATCATAGTTCTGGTGCTGTAATGCATGTGTGTGCGAGTGAGATGAGAGAAATGAGAGAAAAAGAGCAAGAGCTATTGAGTGATGTACTGGCTAGCATATTCATGTGACAGTTTGCACGCTTATAGCTGCCAAAACACAGGAAACAAATATTTTATAATGCTTTTTGTGACACTAAGCCTTTAGGCCTAGAACTGAAAAAGAGGCGACAAACCGAACTCTGTTCCAAACCTGCTTTGCCAAAACCATTTTAAATTTACTGACAAGTGACTGAGCAAAAAAAACATCTCTTGTTAACATTTATTGCAGAAGATTTAAAGCAAACTCTGATCAGCACAGACAGGTGACTTCACTCAAAACCTCTTTTTTCTACAGCTTGCTACTATCTCTACAAGCCATTTTAAACTTTAAGATACAAATATAGCTTTAGTTAGCGAAGCTATACACAAAGCTTCATAATGGGCTTTTTTGTATAGTAAAGGTCATGGGTGTACACTACAATGATGTCTTGGAAATCCAGGGGATGTTATTTGTGTCTGGGCCATTTAAGGTCAATATCTTGAAGAGATATAATCTACCACCTGATTTTACAGGGAGCACCGTGGCTTTTTCTTTTTCACAATACCTCGCAATGCATGAGTGATCACACTATAAGGTAATTGCATGTCTGATTTTCAATGCCCAGGCAATAAAAAAGAACAATATATAGCAGGCTTCCTATCCCCAGCCCACCCTCTAAGAACAGCATGAGAGCTACGAGTGAGACTGGTTCAACACACTGAATTAAACTACCTTTCAGTGCACAGTTTGAATTATTGCTGTGATGGTAGTCTTTGATCTATCTCTGAAATACACAGATAAATTCCAGGAACTGGTTGCAGCATTCTGCTGCTTTGAGTGAGATGTCTTCGGTGTACAGAAGCCTCCTTCCTTTGAATCTGCATCAAAATTACAATTGAAAGATTTTCCAGCCTTTCAAGAAAAGGAAGAAAAAACAAAGACAATTAGAAAAAAAAAGGAAACGCAATTGGATTAGGGAAAAAAAAAAAACGGAAAGAAGAGAAGACTGAATATAAAGAAAGACAAAAATGAAAAGAAAGAAAAAGATAAATAGAAAAAAAGAAAAGAAAATGATGTAAAAGAAATCTAAAAAGAGAAAAATCAATTAATAAAAATTTAAATAAATAGGAAATAAATAGGAATACAATGAGAACAAAGAAAAAGTGAAAGGAAAGGAAAGGAAAGGAAAGGAAGAGGAAAAGGAATAGGAAAAGGAATAGGAATAGGAAAAGGAATAGGAATAGGAAAAGGAAGGAAAGGGGAATTGTAAGGGGAAAAGGAAGGGCAAATGAAAGGGCAAAGCAAAGGAAACGAAAGGAACGGAAAGGAAAGGAAAGGAAAGGAAAAGGAAAAGGAAAAGGAAAGGAAATGAAAGGAAAGGAAAGGAAAGGAAAGGAAAAGGAAAAGGAAAAGGAATAGGAAGCAGAAGCGGAAGGGGAAGGGAAAAGTAAAAGGAAAGGGGAAAGGAAAGAGAAAAGAAAAAAGAAAAGAAAAGAAAAGAAAAGAAAAGAAAAGAAAAGAAAAGAAAAGAAAAGAAAAGAAAAGAAAAGGAAAGGAAATGAAGGAAAGGGGAATTGTAAGAGAAAGAGAAAAAGAAAAGAAAAGAAAAGAAAAAATAGGAATGGAAAGGAAAGGAAAAGGAAATGGAAAGGGGAAAAGAAAAGAAAAAAGAAAAGAAGAGAAAAGGAAAGAAAAGAAAAGAAAAGAAAAGAAAAGAAAAGAAAAGAAAAGAAAAGAAAAGAAAAGAAAGAAAAAAGAAAAGGAAATGGAAGGAAAGGGGGATTGTAAGGGGAAAAGAAAAGAAAAGAAAAAGAAAAAGAAAATGGAAGGAAAATGGAACTGTAAGAGGAAAGGAAAAGAAAAAAAAGAAAGGAAAGGAAAGGAAAGGAAAGGAAAGGAAAGGAGAATATGAACAGGAAAGGAAAGGAAAAGGAAAGAAAAGGGAACGGAGAAAAGAAAAAAGAAAAATGCAAGAAAGCCAATTCTCAGTTAGGCCTGGGAAACAATATGCAGTGCAGTGGAGGGGAAGATAAGAGACATTTGGTTAGTTCATTGGTCGATATCTTTGATCAGAACATTGGTTGACATTGCTCACCCTCCTGAGGAAATCTGACCTTTTCTCATTTTTTTAGGAAATGCCCACAGGGTGCATAGCTTTGTTTTACCAATATAATCATTTAGTTGGCGAGAGGAAAAAAGCTTTGTCATATTGCCAAGGTTATCAGAGCCATCAGATCAAATATTTACCCATGTTATTTAATGCTCTATAGCAAACAGCGGAGAAGTAGATCGAGGCGAAGGTAAAGCAGCGTTTGTGGTTAACTGGCCCTTGTTGGAAGCTGGAATAATAGACTACTCTTGGATCGGTTTCAAAGCACTTATCGGCTCAGCGCTCATGGTTTGTGATTACCATATGCTCCGACGTCATAAATAATAACCACATCTGAAGATGTGATTGAGGGTGACTACACAGGATGCCATACTGACTTCGTCCTCCAAGTCTCTCTCAAGTTCCTGTCAACTACAAGAAGGCCGATCTTCTGAAGGCATTTCTATCGAATCCCGAATGGCAAATCTTGACGTAATCAATAACACAAGGCCTGTTAGGAGAGCCTATTAATCTCACAGGCCACAAAGGACAAAGCCTCATAGAATAAAATGAAAGAGGTGCACTTTGCTAATGGCTTTTGATGACATAATTGGCAGGTGTTTTATAAGACACTAAACATTACGATTCTGAACATGCTTCAGTTTCAGGGTAATGACTAATGTTTTAGTCAATGCTTCTTTGAGATAATATATTTCAGGCGTAGATGATTAAAACAGGGATAATTGCGCAGCTGTTCGACTCTGAACATCAAATGTACGTTCGCAAATAAACCAGCTGTGATACCATATACCGGTCAAAAGTGGATTTTTGAAGATGCCATAATTGTGAGATGCACGTTCAGAGCCAAAGTGCAGAAATATGAAAGTTTTCTGCCAGACTCAGACGGCGACGTTTACTTTTAATGACTTCTAGGGATCATTGTTAAAATGACGCATCAGACATATTTTGACTGGTAAGTCCGATTAATCTGTGCCTATGCATTTCAAGATCGTGTTACCCTAGCTGTTATCGCTTTCTGCCACTGAAAGACTTTAATTAAGATGCTAGTGATAACTTCCTGATAGTTTTATTCCTCTCGTCTTGCTGTGCAGAGCTTTTCCCAGGGTATGAAATCAGGAGCTTTAGATTTCTGACCCGTTGACAGCGGATCGAAGGAGTTAGAAGTGACAACCATGTCTTGACTACCTCACTGCAGACTCCTCAGGGTGGGAAGGCGAGCGAGACGGGTACATTAGCTCAGCGGAGCTCCTGACAGAGAAAAACAACAGATGAATTAGCATTTCCCTATTACAAACAGATTTTAACAAAATATGGTATGATTTGCACCTCGCTCCCAAATGGATAAACACTTTTTTTCTTTTTTTTTTGTGGCCGTTTCATATTTTTGTAGCTTGCTGGGAGGGAGGCTTATGAGGTGATATATGTTAGCTCCAGTAGTTGTGACAGTGGAACAGAGGGGGTGTCTGCGGGAGGCATCAGTTGTCTAATTAAGGTAGAGAAAATGGTTGTCATCTGCACAATTGTGTCCACGGGCGAAAAGAAGGTGAAAAAGAACGAGACACTGGCTTTGTTATGAGGGGCGGGTTGGTTGTAAACAAGGCAGAAAATAGAAACTAAATTAATAACATGCATGGGACAACAGCAGGATAAACAAGCACTTCTGTAAGACATTAATGTTAACAAGGATGACAGACAGAGATTGAGTGAGACAGATTGATAGAGGTGTATAAAGCAGGAAAAATCAATGCAAAGCATTGACAATGAAGACACATCAGATATCAAAGTCGCCACCTGTCCGAGTGCTTTGCTTATGGTCTGTCTCCTCTCTACCACCCAAAATGTGTATGAACAACACTTTCTCATTCCCAACTCATCACACTGCCATCGCATTTTAATGCACTCGGCGCCTTCAAGCATACTTTTTCAACTTGCAAGGTGAAAACTGTCATTATGACATATACGGTGGAGATCAAAATTAGAAAACAACCTACAATTTTCTACAAGGTCACTGCTTTGTCCTATTTGAAAATATCCTAAGAAGGGCAGTTTTTAAGCACATCTCATAAATTAATTATATTCTGAAGCACAGTATAAAAACTTAAATTAGATATTTGAAAAAGAACTCTGATCAAAATTAGAGAACACTAACAGATACCTTCAAGTTATTGGTGTTAAAGGAGAAGTCCACTTTTAGAACAACTCACAAATAATTTATTCACCCCTTTGTCATCCAAGATGTTCATGTCGTTCTGTCTTCAGTCATGAAGAAATTATGGTTTTTGAGGAAAGCATTTCAGGATTTTTCTCAAGATAATGGACTTCATTGGTGCCCGATTTTGAACTTCCAAAATGTAGTTTAAATGCAGCTTCAAAAGGCTCTAAACGATCCCAGCCGAGGAAGAAGGGTCTCATCTAGCAAAACGATCGGTCATTTTTTTCAGAAAATAAAAATTTGTATACTTTTTAAGCACATAAGCTTGTGTAGCACATGCTCTGGGATGCGTGTTCACGACGCTATGTACTATTGAATCATGTCGAAAGGTCATACAGAAAGGTAGGCGGAACTATCGGTTCAACACTGCAGCTGGAATTGCTTGCCAGTTCAACTTAAGTTGAACTGAACTGAACTGACTGAAAGTGCACTGTAGTGACCAAACCTCTCGTCAGAAGAAAGAATCAAATGGCTAAGCTCACCTTTGCTGAGGTGCATGTTGCGTGGAGAGAGGAGAACTGGTCCAGAGGAGAACTGGTTCACTTTAGTGATGAGAGCAATTTATTTGGGTCAAATGGGAAACATTTTGTTTGTTATCAAAAAGAGAAAAGACTGAAGCCCAAGTGTGTAAAGAAGTCAGTGAAAGGTAGAGGACGTATGTCTCGTTTGGGATGTTTTCTGCAGCAGGGGTTGGGCCTCTTATACAGATAGATGGCAAGGTGAATGCAAATGTTTATCAGAATCAGAATCAGAATTTATCAGAATTCAGCAACAAGCGGTTCCGCTCCTGCAAGCATTTTCCAATCAGCCTCCAATTTACATGGAAGACAATGCCCTTGCCACACTGCAAAATGGGTAAACCAGTTCCTTGAAGCTAATACATTGAAATAATCTAAACCTGACTGAAAATCTCTGGAAAATCCTTGACAAAGTTATGGCTAAGAAACACACAAGATGGAAGAGAGTGGAAGAAGAGTGGACCAACATCACACCAGCACAGTCTGAGAAACTAGTGATGTCCTGGAGCCACAGATGTGCTGAAGTCATTCAAAGCAAGGGCCTCTACACTTCCTACTAATTTCTGACAGCTGAAACCCTCTAAAATGTTTGTAATGTTGCTACAGTGGTTACTGTTCTCTAATTTTGATCACTGCGTTTTCCACAAAATATAGTTTTTTTGTTGAAATGCTTTGGTTATTTTCTCAAACGTGTTAGTAGAACAGTGGTATAAAACCTACAGCTAATACTCCTTCAAATTTTGCGCAATGAAGCTTAAAAATATTTTAGAAGAATCAAGTATTTATAAATTCATCTCTTATTTTGTTCTCTACTCTTCATGGGTTGGCAAAATAATGTGAGCACACATTTGTATAGAGGTTAATATCATATGTAGGCTTCAGTGGAAAAAACAAACAAACAGACAAAAAAATATATATTAAAATTAATTTTGATTAACTTTTTTTTTGGTTTATATTCTCTAGATTGTAGCTCAGTGTAGTAGCTAAAAGTTGTGTTTAGCAGTGACTTCCAAAAAGTGCACGGAAGCCTGTTTAGCAAGAATTTCTGTAAGCTTTCCAGCCCAATTGTTTGTATTTTAAGAACAACAAACTTTACGATTATGACTTCATCAGTGAAGAATAATGGGCAAAAACATTGACGAAAGTGGATGATACGGACCATCAATCAAGTATTGTGTGCAAACAACACAGCACCACTGCAGCAAAGTGACAGCAAACTTCAATATTTCCCTCAAAGACCCTATTTCTACAAAAAAACAACTACAGAGAGTTTCACAAAAACAACACAAGTGAAGGAGCTGCAATTGCTAAAACTTTAATCACAGACTCCAATAAAAAAATATATATATATATATGGCATCATGATGATAAAACCTGGACAGTTGAAACATCAAGATGAACTTTATCATCTGCCTTGGCCAGACCAATCAACTGACTTGAATATTATCAAACCACTGTTGGCTGTTTTGGAAAGAAGAGTGAGATGCAAAAATTAAGAGTCTTCCAATACTAAATTATTAAAAAATTATAATTACACACCCAAATGTGATCACCATGTCCAGCCATAAC
Organism: Cirrhinus mrigala; assembly: GCA_036247105.1. Lineage (NCBI taxonomy): Eukaryota > Metazoa > Chordata > Actinopteri > Cypriniformes > Cyprinidae > Cirrhinus > Cirrhinus mrigala. The sequence goes on from CM070013.1 coordinate 38,848,931, forward strand.
TCTCAAATCACAAACACATTCAAAAATTGATGCCAGAAGAAGTGTTTGATTGTGAAATCCTGTTGGCTCTCGTGACCAACTGCATAATGTTAATGTTAGGATTTATCTTTTGAATAAGATACGACTGTGTTATTGGATCATTTTCGGTGATTTAAACCTTAATGGGGTCATCGGTTGCCCATTTTCCACATGTTGATATGATTCTTTAGGGTCTTAATGAAAAGTCTATAATATACTTTGGTTAAAAATTCTCAATAGTAGTGTAAAACAGCACCCTTTTTACCTTGCCAAAATCAGCTCTGCTAAAATCATCTCATTCTGGTCGAGGCTGCTTTAAATGCAAATGAGCTCTGCTCGCACCGCCCCTCTCTTCTCTCTAATGCTCTGAAAGATTGTTTACTTTAGCCGCTAAACTTGCTAACTAGCGCATTATTAGGAAAGGCGATCGCAAAGATTCATAAAAAAAAAAAATCCTTATACTCACTTCTGCTGTAAGTGAAGCTGGATCACGAATAATTTGTGCAAACATAGACAGATATATGTAGATCGGGAGGCGCATTCCCTTCACAAACAAACGTAATCCACTGCATCTTCAGCGGCTCAGATGTCGGGAGTAAATGACGACCACTATGTTCATTATTACATCCAGCAACACAACACCTCAATCGCTCAATCGGAGATATTCTTGTCTAACTTACAACCCTGCTCCGGCATTGACACAAAGAGGTCGGACTGTTACAGCTGATCTGAGGTAGGATGCTCATGTCAATCAACTATCGTGGGAGCGGCCTCTGTCGGTGTGACGCCACAACGACAGGCATCTGAGAATGGCTCGATTTGAAAAAGGGAATATTATTTTTACAGATTAATTAAAAACCTCTGCATGGATTTTTATTATTATAGGGTAGATTTGTACATACACTGCCAGCACACATTAATGTTCAAACAACATGTAAAAGTGAACTTAGCATCACTCTGCTCCTCACATAAAAAACTGGGCAAAGAAACAACAGGGCAAAGGCAAAGAAAGCTGCCAAAATCATCTCAATTAATCTGTTCTCATGAGTCACCGCGAGCTTCGGGCAGAATGTATCTGCTAATGCTTATCATGATTTTTCTCATATCTCATAGCTTCAGAAGACTTAACACAGGTTGTCTGCAATACCTTTATACTGTTTTCTGGTCAGTTTTTGACCTGTTACTGTACATTTATCTGCCTGTTATATGTTTTATGTTGTTGAGAAGTGGTTGTGTTTAGGGTTTGGTGCTCAAAAATACCTATTAAAGTATAAAAATATATGTATATATATATATAAAAAAAAATTTCAACTATTACAAATGCATGCAAATAATAAAATGCATTTGGATCTGACTTATAAGGAAAGCAATAAAAAGCAAAAGACTACCCTCATATGATGAGTTAGGAGTCAGAACATGTTGGTATGGACAATTTGCCTCCAAACAAATAAAGCAGCCGAAACGACGAAACAGAGAAGTAAAAAAGCATAAATTCACTCTAAAAGGTTGAACGAGAGTTATGTTTCACACCATGACATTTATTGGAGACATTAATCTGACACCTGCTCTGATGCCAAAAGATAGCGCTGGTGCAACCAGGGAGTTAAGCCAGCTTAGAATAAATACAACAGGGCAAAGAAAGCTGCCAAAATCATCTCAATTAATCTGTTCTCATGAGTCACCGCGAGCTTCAGGCAGAATGCATCTCCTAATGCTTATCATGATTTTTGAACCTGATGCCTTGTTTTTAGAAACTAAAGAAGAACAGCAGGTCACATCATAATGGGGTAGATGCCCATGGTGCATTGCACACACTCTTTTTTTGGGTAACAAGACTAAGAGGCATGAGTTGAACAGAAGTTTGTGGTCACGGCCGATTGTGTGCACATATGTGTGAGTATTTATCCTGTATCGGGCCAGATTGCTAAGAGCTGTAGAAAATCATGTAGGAGGAAGCATTGTTTGTTCATTTGCCTGATTACTGTTTGTTTTTGTGTGCCCCACTCAATACTGGAGAACCAGTCGTTTGTCTCATTCAACTCTAAACAACCCCGGTAAACAACCCCGTGAGCCGACTAAGAATTGAGTGGAAAATGCTTGAAAGAATAAAAAGAATGGGATGGAGGGAAAAAAAACAAAGAGGAAGTACAAAGAGGCAGGGAAACCGAACAATTTCTTGTTCATGCTTAGTCACCCCTTTTACATGTCTCATAATGTATTCGATAAATCCTTGGCGCTGCTATCAAAATGCACAGTCACATGGAGAGCGAAGGAAGGGGCCCAGACCGTCTTCACCCAACCAATCCACTAGCTATTTCCACAACAAAAAAATCTGCCCCAAAGGTCGAAGGGTGGCACTAAAAAGCAATGACCCAATTGTGCCATGAGCTTGTACTAGAATTTCAATGACCAGGCTTGCACATGCCCCTGCTGACCCAAAAGTGCTACTAGATATACTGAAAAAAAGTGGTATATTTATTTTTTGAAGACTTAAATTGGCCATAAAGATTAAATCTGAGCCTTATGTGTCTCAAATTGATTGACTACCATCAAAATAACAAGTAGAATACATACATTTATTAGATGAAATTGTATAATAGCAGGTCTATGATTAAGATCAGAAGTACTGGTCTAGTCCAAAATGCAATCAAATTGATTTGCATGAAACATCATGCCAAATGTTTTAATGGTACCTATTACTGGCTACATTTACATGCACCCTTATTAAGGCAGTATCTGTGATAAATGTGAAGCTCGTACTGTGATTAAGCTCATTATTGGAGCACTATGGATTTAAATCTCACTGTCATGTATATGCTGTAATTGCATTTCTTCCTCTCTGACCATATGGCGCATATGTTAGTGCTACAGATATATTACGCTTAGGCACAGCTTTAAAACATGGAAGAAAAGAAGCTGCATTCAAGCTCAGGACATTGGACAATGTGCATGTTCCTGGTTGTCAGAAACAACAAAATCAGGAAGGTATTATAGCAACGGAGAATATATACACTCTAAAAAATGCTGGGTTAAAAACAACCCAGCGCTAGACAAAATATGGACAGACCCAGCGATTGGTTTGTTTTGACCCAGCGGTCGGGTTAAATGTTTAACCTAACCTTCTGGGTAGTTTTATTTAACTCAACTATTGCTAAAGAGTACTATATTTCTTGCTTAAAATGAAATTAACATTTAATATGTTCAATAAATGAGCAATTGTTAATAAGTTGAATAAATAATAATTAAACAATCAACAGCTTTTAAATTGCTTAATAAATCTTCACCTTTTGATTATTGCTGATGCCTCTAGTAATTATGTTGTCTGATTCATAATTTACAACCTATTTAGTTTTTTTTTTTTTTTTCAAGGATACTTTGATGAATAGCAAGATTAACAGAACAGCATTTATTTGAAATAGAAACATTTTAAATGTACACTGTAAAAAATGCTGGGTAAAAAACAACCCAACTTGGGTTATTTGGCAACCCAGCACTGGGTAAATATTGGACAGAACACATGCTGAGTTATTTTGACCCAGCTGGTTGGGTTAAATGTTTTTATCAAACATGCTGGGTTATTTTATTTAAGTCCACTATTGTTTAAAAATTATTATATTGCTGTCTTAAAATCTGAGCCAGTGAAGGGCTGCTGTTCGCTGCGTACATGTAGCTGAAACATGCTGTGACTGACTCCAAAATTTGCCCATAAACAAACAGTACTGACATTAGAGAACATATTTTAACATCAAATTAAATTAAACTCATACAATAACGAATAAAATTAATTTATTTCATGCAAAGCGAAAGGCGTTTCCATCTTGCGAAATGACCACTGCTAACGCAGCTGGCTGATATCTTGTCCTTATGTTGCGTTGTGTAAAATAATACAATTTACAGCACAGTTAAATTGTACAGTTTATAAATGAAATAAAATGCATATAAAACTTTATTTAGCTGAAGAAGTCCACCTAATCGGTGGCGCTGAGAACCACTCTCTCCATGTAGAAGCCTGCTCTCTTACTGTAACTCAGCAGCTGGGTTGTCTCATTGGAGACATGCTTAACCCAGCGGTTGGGTAGAAAAAAATAACCCAGCAACTTAGTTACCGAAGAACTACCCAGCACCTGGGTAAATAAAAATTCAAAATAACCCAAGAAAATGACCAAACAACATGAACCCAGCATTTTTTAGAGTCATTTTTGATCAATTTAACCCATCAATGCTGAAAAATGATTTCTAATATTATTTTAAAAGAAGGAACTTTTGAACAGTGCAGCAACAAAATGATGCTAATGTGCTCTTGTTTTCAACAATTACCAAAACACCCATTTCTCCTAACAATCACACTGTTTAAGTTGCAAAGCTAAGGATTGCTTGCTCAGACTGTCTATGGGATATTTTGCTTGGATCTTTTGGAAAAAGGCCTGTCAGAACTAGCTGCTGTCAATATAGCTAAAACAAGCTTAAGAACACTAACCACATCCAGATAGAACTGATGATGCAATTTCTCAAAAGAAGATGCTTGTTCCAACATGTGAATAATGTGCAATTTTGACCATTTATTGGTTCAGCTAGAAACCATGCACCATTGCCTAAGTGTTCCACTTTATCTAACTTGCTCTGTAAAACAGAATGGTACTTAAAACAGACTCTCATGAATAATTATGTGCAGTTTTACATAAAATACATACTTTGCATCTTACCATTTAAACAATGCAAAACCCACATCACAGTTGTGTGCAGTTTATTTATATTTTTTAAAATGGCTTTTGTTTAAGAGGCACATTCTCATTTGCCAGTGCAGGTGCAAACTCTTATATTCTTTTTGCTTTTTAATTAAGCAGCAAATGTGCTGTTTAGTATAGATCTAAGTCAATTCACAAACAAATGGTGCACTATCAAAAATCCAATCCCAAATGCCAATGCTGTAAAATCTAAGACTGATCCAATGTTTAGGACTGCAGGGCTCTTTTGGACACCTGTTTGGACACCCATCAAATGTTTGCTTTAGAATAAGTTGGATCTCCAGCAGCTGTTTCAACGTTTTCTACAGAAAACACTTTTATAATCTCCTTTTATTGTTCTTTCATGTCATTGAACGTCTCTGAAAGGGTGAGGTTTCTTTCATGACACCAATGTGTTGACATGCACCATTCAACAGACGTTACAGACATGCAATGCAAGCTTGGGGTTCTTTGTAGAAGATACATTTCTGCACACTCACAGTGTTAGATCTGCCATAACCTCACTAGTCAGTTAAACAGTTTTACTTTATTTCTTTTCTGGTTTACCTTCTGTAATTTGATCTGTGTTTTAAGGTCTGAAGGTGTCATTAACACTTGGCTTTGTGGGAAGATGGCTTCTGAAGTCTTGGTTACATGAGGCCAACTGAAAAGTATCAAAGAAAAGAGAATACTAAAGAGTGGGTTGACAGCAAATAAGAAAAAAGATGACACAGTCACATTTCAAAACAGCAAAGACTAATCGAAACGATATAAAAATAAAATGTCCCGGCAAACTCCTGTAGCGTAGCTCTGTTCTGCAGATGACAACTCTGCGATAGGACTTTTTTCTTCAGAGAGAGAGAGAGAGAGAGAGAGAGAGAGAGAGAGAGAGAGAGAGAGAGAAGGGTGGGGGGAAGAGAAAAGATTAGCGAGCATCTTGTTGAAACATGGTGGCATTAATATTCATGTGATGAGCACCTCCGTCAGCCCTGTTGTCAGACCTGGGAAAGAGACAGAAGGAGGCAGAGAGAGTAAGAGGGAGATTAAGAACACAATTGTTCCTTTCCTCTTCTCCACCTGGGTCCTGCGAACAATTAATCAGCAGTGGGCTGCTGATACCAGCACCACTAGTATGATAGAAAACATCACTCAACACTTGAAAAAACTGGTTTCAAGCAAGCATTATGAAAAGAGGATTTATGTGCCCGGATCCTGTCAAGTTTCCTGACAAACAAATAAAAGGACTACAAATGGAAACTTTTATGCCACTTGAGACTTCGGTAAAAGAATGGAGGAAATTATTGCTTTTTCTATTTGGTGATGCAATATAAGACATAAAATCCAACACTGAACCCACAGACTGAAAACAGTTTAGTGAAAATTGAAAAAATATTTATTTTTATATTTAGCTCTGATATACAATGTATGCTACAATTACACAAATGCACTTTAGTAGTTTACCAGGTCAACATTTTAAATTGGAATTGAATATGGACAAGGGGCTATTCGATTGTGACTCAGTATAACAATCCATTAAACAGACATTATTTGATCTTTGAATACTACTACTAACTCCATTTTAGCAGTATGCAAAAAATCAGTACACCCAGATGACAAACTATATTTGCAAAAACGCTATACACAACCGAAGCATGTGCCAACTTGAACTTCCACTTCCATTGTGATTTATCTAATGGTGGCTAATTCATAAAAATGAAATGACATCTGTTTTATTTTGTCCTGAATGCCGGTTTATTTTTTTCCAAATTACATTTTTTTTTTCCGTTTTAATTTTTCTGGATTCCATTTTTTCCGTTTTATTTTTTCTAGACTCTTTTTCTAGACTTTTTAGATTAAAAAAAAATTTAATCATGAAACGTACAAAATTCAACAGCAATTTATTAAAAGTTTAAAAAATACAGTTTTAAGCCCCTATGAAATTAATTTTATTTTTTTTTTCTTAAATTCACTTTTATTTTTTTACAAAATTCTGTGTTGTCCTTTAATTTTCTGGTTTCCATTTTAATGTTTTCATAAAATGTAAATAATATAAAGCATCTCTAATCAATTTTATAAAACCAATATTATTATTTTATTTATTTATTTTATTATTATTATTAATATTATTAATTATTACATTTACATTTTTCCAGTAAATAAATTATGGTAAATCATTTTTAAATTAAATATTTCTTAAAAAACAATGTTTTAATATTCATTTTATTATTAGTAGCAGTAGTTCCATTACAGCACACCAAGTAATATATTTCTGTCACAGTTTCTTCAAGTTAAACCAAACTTTTATTTGGACTGGTTGCTGTGAAAACCTTTAAGCTTTGAGGCTTAATATTCAGACACTAAGCTATATGATGTTTTGATACACTTTTAATTATTCAACCCAAATTTGGCAAATTCCACGACTTTCCACGTTATACAGTAAATTACATTTTTATGACCGGATCCCGCGATTCCATCCGCGTTTTCATAGCAACCTAAATTCATGACATTATTTTAATCAGACTGCCAAGAGTAAAAACATTTCAGAACAAAATGGAATTCAAATTGCTAAATAACTGTATTTTATGCAGCTGAATAAAACATTTAACATAGTAAGTCATGTGACAACTATGTAGCCAATCACTGTTTGAACTAGTGCATTATAAAGCATGCCGTTTCATGCTAAGGTCGCAATAAAAGCAAAAGAAGTCTAACATATATCACCAGAGAGAAGTCATTATCTCTACTTGGACGAGATAATGACTGGAATTTTACAGGATGATCAAGTTATGACAGTTTGATTAAACATTACAAGATTAAAAAAACACTTTAAAAATATGAAACGCATGGATGAATCATCCACAATAAGATTTGCTTGTTTAGCAACACTTTCATATATTTGTTTTCCCCTGCAGACACGCACACAGAATTCCTCATTCTCATTATCACTTTAAAGGTTGTAATTGGTTGTTAATGAACATAATTAAAACCAGCTGTAGCTGAGTCTTCAACCCCATGTGGATAAAAGTGGTTATAAAGACATTTCAAATTATGTTGTTGTGGCAATAGGGGAGAATATCTTGGGATATGTTTGAATAATCACAAAGGCAAGGGTGGGAGGAAAACTGCATTCGCAGAGTGAATCCTTTCTTCACTCTTTCTTGTCACCTTATTGCTTTTTGTTCTAAGGTTCGCTTGAACACTGATGCTGAAAAATATTTGATCTTTCTATAGCTTGTGAAGAAACTATTGGCAGTATCTTTCAACATAAAACGTCACACCAAGCACATTTCTTTTCCCGCCGAATCTCATTACCCACTGAAATATGCACTAATTTGTTAAGCTGGCGCGCAGATTGGTTATGACATTTTGCTTATTTTCTTGGAGCGAGACCCTGCTCTGTCCATTTATGAACACAAATAAAAGAGGTTTAGCCACTAAGCTGATAGTATTAATTTAAAATGTTCCCTCTAGCAAAACACAGCCCCTTCATTATAAGTGCCCTGCACTAACAACCGCAAAAGAAACTTCTCAGGCTATGCTGAGTTTCGACAACAGGTCATCGATCTGATTAGCTTGGCCTGGTTACAGACAGCCACCCATTCTGACTTTCCACAGTATTAAGAGGGAATATCCCACTCAATGATAACAAATCAAGAAGAACCATTAAGCCTCTGTAACACTGAACCAATAGGGATTAAGAGGTTCATCGCTTATTCTGCTAACCATGCTGTAAACTGCCCTAGCTGAACAAAAAACACAGCTAATTTAGTGGTTTTGGAATACCTTTGAGCATCTATCTGGCTGAAGAATGACTAAAACAGATTTAATATGGTTTAGGATGCATTTCAGCAAAGTTAGATGCTGGGATGCCTCGTTCCCTTTTTTTACCGGCTACAAAAACATGTCGACTTAACTCAACTGATGGTGTAGGCTGTTTACAGATATTTTCTGAATGGGAAACCAAGAGAATTGGTTAAAAAATGTAAAAAAAAAAAGAGAAAACTGCTTCTACATGAGCTGTTCATTGCACAAAATTAAATTCTAAACAGGGGTCCAGCATCAATATTTTATATAGACAGATTAATGGCTGAGTTATTTGGTTGAGGCAAGGCCATAAAGGTAAATATAATTGAAAAAGTTGTTTTTATTGGAAAACTCTGGGAGAGATAACACTGCACTTCTGCTATAATAAGCTGAAAGGCTTCACAGTATGATGCCAAGACCAGTAAACATGGCAGCAGATGCACTAAAATGAGCAGTTATCCAATTACAAGTACACTGCTTGCAATCTTAGGGCCCTATGAAATCTGTTTTATTTTTTCCCAAATTCCATTTAATTTTTTTTTCCAAATTCCGTTTTTTCTGTTTTAATTTTTCTGGATTCTGTTTTTCCTGTTTGATTTTTTCTCAACTCCTTTTTAACCCTTTGTCTGTCACCATCCACTCTGTGGGACGCCTAAGTTTACTTTACCATATTACAAATAAATCCTAATCTAATCATGACAAACTATACATCTTTGGAAAGGTCTAAGACTTCTATATAGATATTTTACCACATTTTTGTGTTACAAATTATGTAGGGAAAGTAATAGATTAATATACGTCAAGTGTGCCTTTTTCCCTATCACACTTTAGAATTCATAAGAAATTATATATCAGTTTACAACTTGAAATCTCAAAATTTATCCTTTGAAAGGCATTTTAAAATCAGACATTGCATTACCACGGAAAATGTACATCAAAATCATATTACAAAATGTTTTCATTCATGAATTATAAAAATTTAAGTCTGGATAGTGCATTTTATTTCTGTGTTCAAAAATGGGAGTGACAGTTAAAGGGTTAAAGGCTACATTAAATTTTATTAATCAAAGAGCATGTCTAATTAATTAAAATCATGAAACTTAGACAATTTCACATCAATTTAATAAAGGTTTAACAAAAATAACATGTTAATGTTTTATTTTTCCTCACCATATGTTTTATTGTTATCAAATTCTGTGTTTTAGCATGTCTAATTATTTGAATGCATACTTAATTTATTCAAATTTATTCTTAAGATAGCCTTATGAAAGTTTTTTTTTACCCTCAGAAATTCTGTGTTGTGTATTTAGAATGTTCTGGTTATCAGATGAAAGCACAAAACAATAATTTCATTTATCTTTTAATTATTAAAAAATTAAGCAAACTTTTTTTTTGGCAAACAATGGGGAATTTACTATTAAAATTAAAACATGGAAGAAATGTTACACTATGTAACAAAATGTAATGCTAGTTTTCCTAAAATGGAATGGTCAAATGCTCATGAAGTGACTCTCAGCAGATATTGTTCATGTATTTATGTCTTCATTTAGGGACGACAGACGCTGAAATCACCACGTGCGTCACGCGCGCTTCACTGTGTGTGGTAAACAAAACAGCTCGTCTGCTCCATTCATTAAAACAGAGTCATGTAGAACATGTAGGATTCACATTTAAATGGTATTTTTGTGGCGTATCATTTACAGATACTAGTCCATATTGCGGTTTGATTTAAGTGTAATGACCTACTTTTGATTAATTAATTTAAACTTTGGCAAATTCCGTGACATCCCGCGTTATTCAGTAAATTCCGTTTTTACGACTGGATTCCGCAATTCCGTCCGCGTTTTCCGCATCACGGAAATCATAGGGCCCTACAATCTGTGCTTTACTGCAGGAAACCTTTTGTCATCACACTTTTTAGATGTGTAAAAAACTATTAGATGTACTTTTAAAAAATGAAAATGTGTTCATTAGTAATAATTTAAAAATCTTTTTTTAACAGAATGACAGACCGAAAGAAAACAATACAGGCCTAGACTGGCTTTACCACATGGTAGAATATTCAATAAACTGCTTAAGCACACAAAATTTCCTCGAAGCTGTTTTTTTTTTCTTTTTTTTTTTTTCAAAGGTAACTCGACATGACTGGATGTCTAGGAAAAGCTCATCCCATTTGGTCTTCTCCTGCTGAGAAGCCTGAAATATACTTCTGCTTAGAGCAAGCAGAATGAAATGGATGCTGGGGGCTCAGCCACATATGATCTCCAGTCAGTTCAAAGAATCAAAAGAAAGAGATGTTAGGCTGTTGAGCAGATTTACCATTCAAAGTGAATGAGTGCAAGAGACAGGTGACTCAGTAGCATCAGTGAACCGTCAGTGTGCATCTCCCTCACAAACATGCACCCACACATGTGAATTTCACGTTACCTAGCATCTGCTGTCTTCTCTGTTCTTCTCTTTGGAGCGATGCCATGTACCACTCCAAAACGACCTCTGCAAGAACAAAGTCACGGCCATCAGTGTTGGAGAAGCTGTTTTGAAACTGCAGTTTTCCAAGTAACAAGATTCATTTCAAGTAAAAGTAAACAAACTGCAGTCAAAGTATTCTTAAGAAAAAGCAGCTAGCTACTGTAAACACAACGTTCACTACACTGAAGCTATATGTACCACATCAATTCAACAACCTCCAATGAAAGATTCACTATATTATTCAAACGTTTGGGGTTAGTAGGACTTTTTTTTTAATGTTTCTGAAACAAGCCTCATGCCAAAGCTGCTTTTATTTAATTAAAAATACAGTACAAACTGTAATATTGTGAATATTTTTTCTATTGTTTTCTATTTTAATATACTTTAAAATGTAATGTATTCCTCTGATGGTAAAGATGTCACATGATCATTCAGAAATCATTCTAATATGCTGATTCGGTGTTCAAGAAACATTTCTTATTATTAAAAAGGTTTGACAGATCATAGAACATTTGTGCCACTTCATATTTTTTGTGGAAACCATTATACATTCTTTTTCATGATTCTTTGATGAACAGTTCAAAAGAACAGTGTTTATTTCAAAAAGACATTTTTTGTAACAAGTCTCTCTCAACTGTCAGCTTTAAAAAAAAAAAAAAAATCATACTGATCTCAAATCTTTGATTTGTAATGAATAAAAATACAATCTCAAAATAAGGTTGGTAGACCAACTTGTGTTTATTTCAAACCTACAAGGTATGTTAAATTTGAAACTGTCATCACACAATGTTTTAGGATGAGTCGGGATGTGATCTACATTTATACATTTAGCAGACGCCTTTATCCAAATCAACTTACAAATGAGTAACATCACAAGCATACAGTGTACCCATTAAGCCCACCAAAATCTATGTTTATGTGTTTTTCATAGATACTTGGTTTATAAGAAAAATCAATTGTTAAAATGCAAGATTTATCTCTCATTTGAAAATGTATTAATTAGTTGATGTACACTTTAGAAAACAAAATTAAGATATTTTATGAATAAATTCAAAAGTCTGGCATGGGCTTAATTGGTACTTTGGCACCATTTAAGCCTGCATGTGTTCCAAATAAGCCCATATCATGATTTATTCCAAAAATATATATAAAAAATTTGATTTTAAAGAAGTAAAACATCAATATATTTATTCATTAACACAGAAGTTCCTTGTACGAATTGTAAAAAGACACACTAGTCTAAACCAAGTTTAGATCACCTTACCTTACATTTTTCCTTGTTTCATTTTACAGTTGGCCTATATAACATAATCTAGCTTCTTGTTTACAGGCTACTTAAAGACAATCTGAAATCTTGCTCTCTACCTCTGAACTAAGGAATGTTTCCCTGATAAACATCAACTCTGATCTTGGCCTTCACTCACTCCCGAAAAGATTTTCTGTCCACACTAAACTGTTTTGCTAGAACAGACAATTTTTTTTTTACAGTGCCCTCATGGTAAAGGCGACATGCCTCTATGATTTTTATATAATCAAACATCAATTATCAAACACTCATTATATAATTGTATATCACAGTGAGTAATTTGTAGGTCTAAATACCTAAATACAGTTGTAAATTAGGGTAGTAAGAAAGGTAAGGCAAAAGGTTAGTAAGGTAAAAGCACACAAAGAATTTAGTAAACATTTTCACTCAGAAAACTGACCAAAGTTTGTAATTAGATGGGTTCCTTATTGAAACACATAAGGTGGGCCTAAGTGGTTCCACAGTGAGTAATGGTGAAAAATGCAATATTTTCTTTTAAAAAAAAAGTAAGATGTCTTTACAAAGACATGCATGAAGCTTAAATATATTGTGATTTAAGCATCAGAGTATTTTTTTTTTGTGCCCACATTAAGAAATGTTAGGTTTTTCTTTCTTTCAAGGAACTTGTGTTGACTGTAGTTTGCATGCGTTTTGTGGCGCTGTACCATTTAAGCCCATTTTTAAAAAAAGTTAATTTATGAAAATAATCTGCTCTGCAAAACAATTCATAATGTATTTATTTGTAAATTAATGTAAAATGAATCACAAAACATTTAGTGTTTGTAGTTCACATGCTTAATTCTTCGGCAGTCTATCTTTCAGTAAGGCTAATGATTTGACCTTGCACAAGCCAATAAAACTCATCTTTCCATTTAAAGAAAAATTATATAAAAGGATAAAGAACTATTTGTTCATACATAAAAAAAAGCAATACATTTATCTCTTATTTGACACAGTATCAATGTACTTAACAAATAAAAGGCTGAAAATTGCAGAAATGTGTTGATTTCTAAAGGGTCTTTGCATGAGGTACCCTGAGACAGCATGCACATGAGCGGGGCTAACTCAACCAAATGTGATTGGTATCCAATAAAAAATGTCAGGGAATTAACAAATCACTGGATTGGTTAAAATAATGACTAGCATAAAATATGTTTTTGTCTTTTTTTAAATTTGACTTCAAAGTTGAAAGTGGGCTTAAAGGATACATGGGCTTAATGGGTACACCTATATCTTAAAGGTAAGAATATCAGTACACAATGGCAACTTTAAAGTATAAGATGTTAGACTAGTGATTGACTATTTAATAATTAGGAATAACTTTTGTTTTGTTCTACATTTTACTTTCATTAAATTAACTAAAATTAACTAAAATCTGGCAACTGGAGGAGCCTTTGAGTGATTGACCTGATACTGAATCATGAGTGGCTGGTGAAAACCTACAAATTTACAATATGAGGGGATAATAGATCACTGCTACAATCTCTCCTGATAAGTTACTAAAAACTATCATCATTGTGCCTTTGAGTTTATCACTTCATTATAGGCTAGGAAACACCAGAGGGATATCTTTGTAGTTTCTGTTGTTGTAGTTTCTTTAAGTTGGATCAAAAGTTTATGTTAAAAATAAGATGTAATAATATTTTATGTTATCAGTATTTAATATATTACTTTTGTAACATAGAACTTTTAGGTGGCCTGCCACCAACCAATGTAGGACTAAAATGGTAGCACTACTATAGTTTTCTCTTTGATTAATTGCTTGGTATTCTTTTCAGATTTGGATGAAAACATCTGCTAAATGAATGTCAACCCCTTTCTTTCCCATAACTCTGCATGAAAAAGTAGCTTTAGAGCAGTGGTTCTCAACTCCAGTCCTCAAAGCCCACTGCTCTGCACATTTTGTATGTCTTCCCCATTTACCACACCTGATTCAGATCATCAGCTCCTTAGGAGAAATATCCATGAACTGAACTGAGTGTGTCAGATTCAGGAACATACAAAATGTGCAGAGGACTGGAGATGAGAACCACTGCTTTAGAGGTACAACAGCTTGTCACAGGAGCAGGACCCTCAAAAGTATATTTCTGTACCATGTCAACCTTAAAGGTTGCAAATTAGTAGCTTTATGGATAATAGGTACAAAGCTGTACCTCTGAGTGTAGAGCCTCTGAGTGACAAGATAAAGGTACAGTGTTTGAACTATATATATATATTTTTTTTTTTTTTCAGACAGTGAAGTTGTATTAAGTTATGATTGACTCTGACTCTCTTCACCCCCAGTATCAGGGGAGACTTTATGCTGCTTTAGAATGTAAAGACAAAAAGTCTACAACACTTTCTAATCTAAATGTTTATAATACATTAACTTGAAGCAACCAGCTTTAGGAATTTACTCAACTTATGGGGAAAATGTTAACAACTAAAGGTATAGTTATTTCAAAATTTTCTGCCTTCATTTGCTCACCCTCATGTTGTTCCAGACCTATAGGATTTTCTTTCTTCTATTCAACACAAAATACATTTTTTTTTTTTGAATTTGTGGTAACCATTTACTTCTATATATTTTTTTTTTCCAAAAAATCATTCTTCAACATTCTTCAAAATATCTTCTTTTGTGTTCAGCAGAAGAAAGATATTCATACAGGTTTGGAACAAATGTAAATCATGACAAAACTTTCTTTTTTGGTGAACTCTTTGAAGTTGGTCTGTCCTTTCATTTCTTGTTTTGAGACTGTATGTTCTTTCACTGAACATAATGTAATTAGCTCTATAAACTCAACAATAATAATGTTTTATAATTGTGGATCAAATTCAGTAAACTTGTATTTCAAGTCAGGCTAATCATTTAAATTACATAATAGTGATGTAGAACTTTCTTAATTAGATTTATTTTTCCATATTTGTTTTTCATACTAAATGGCCTTAAAGTTAACTTCATAAAATGTATGTAATGCCAACTTTTTCTACATTTGACAGTTCAATTAATCTTCAATATAACGTTTATCTGAAAAAACTGGTGGAGTTGGATTTTTCAAAAGTTATTTTTAGGAAACAACTTACCATGTTACTTTAAAGAACCTGTTGCTTTAAAGGGATAGTTCACCCAAAAATGAAAATTCTGTCATTAATTACTCACCCTCATGTCGTTCCAAACCTGTAAGACCTTCGGAACACAAATTAGGATATTTTTGATGAAATCCGAGAGCTTTCTGACCCTGCATAGACAGCAACGCAACTGACACGTTCAAGGCCCAGAAAGGTAGTAAGAACATCATTAAAATAGTCCATGTGACATCAGTGGTTCAATCGCAATGTTATGAAGCTACAAGAATACATATCGTGTGCAAAGAAAACTAAAATAGCAACTTCATTCAACAATTTCTTGTCTCATGAATTCAATGAATTTGTTGAATAAAGTAATTATTTTTGTTTGTTTGTTTTTTCCTTCAGTTGCATTGCTGTTTACACATGGTCAGAAAGCTCTCGGGTTTCATCAAAAATATCTTAATTTGTGTCCGAAAGACGAATGAAGATCTTACAGGTTTGGAACGACATGAGGGTAAATAATTTATGACAGAATTTTCATTTTTGGGTGAACTATCCCTTTAAGGAACTCTAAATAAGCAAGAACTTGCCCATTGAGCTGACAGTACTTTTCTAACCACCACAACAGCGGGAGAGAAAGAGAAACTCAAACCCAATTTCTCTTGATCGGGACGTGTCAAGCTGTGAAAATTTCAATGAGCTCTTTACAGTCTCTGGCTCAGCTGATGTTTAACTTTCCACCCTCTAAATTATTCAACAGCGGCCAGCATGGCTGAGAAGCCAGATTGAGGCCTTTGCCAGCATATGCATTATTTTACCATTTTCACATGACATTAAAAAATTGTGATTCCAGGATCATCACATGGATAACTGTGCTTAAAAATGTGCTCAGTTACACATTTGTTAAGTATAACTATAATGGAGTGGGAGTTTAAAGGGTGGAGAGAGAGAAAGAGAGACCCAAAGTGTGCTTTACCCTGTCACTTGTTTCTCATTCATTAACATTTCAAATGTGTGAGTAGTTTTTAACTACACACAAACTGAAAGGCATCTCAATAGCCTCAAACACACCCCATGATCCACTGCGCTGGTGCCCAATACCTGCCAGTGGCAAATTACAGTTTCTGCTGCCATTATTTGAAAGACAGAGACAAAGAGGAGGCAAAGAGAGGGAGAGAGGTGTTGAAAAAGGTAATGGTGCTCACATGTTATTACAGAGGCAACAGAAAGGTTATCACTTTCAGTATAGCAATCTTTTTATGCAAACAAACACCTACTCATCTCCCACTGGCACAAACATTCAGTTCTCCCTCTCTCAGACTATTAATGAAAAGTGCTTCTTCGAGTTAGCTGTGATGGAGTGCTTTTAATTCAGGAAATTACATTTAAAATGCACCGGGGAGAAATGTCACAACAGCTATTTCCCAACATGAATGGGATGATGGTGAATCTCTGAGCGGCAGAGAGGTGCCGTTGTTGCCGCTTAACTCAGTTATACTGAATATAGTTTCTACAGGGAGGTAAAAATAAAGACATGATGCTACTGCCATCTCAGCGGTTGGAAATACAGTTCAACAGCCCTCACACTGAATATTTCATATTCCACTGCCAATTCAGTACGGCTGAGCCACTGGCAATTAAGCATACAGGTATAAAATAAATGAAATGAGAAAAATGAAATAAATAGGGGAGTGTTACTAAATAGGCTGAACAACTTAATATTTTGGAATATATATATATATATATATATATATATATATACACATACACATACATACATATAGAAAATATAGCCTAATTTAATAAAGTTATCAAACACTAAATTCTAAATTAAATAAAGAAAAAGCTTAAAATTACAGAAGTTATTGATTTCATCTTTTTAATTTTGTTCTTTGATTAACAGACATCACAGCAGCTGGTTATTAGGATATTTCTGCTGCTGTTACTTTAAAAGCTGCCGTTGCTGAACTTGACCCGGATCTGACACTGCTTTAAATGTGACTCATGAATAATAAACACTTACATGAACAGTTTTAAGGCAGCTTTAATTGCCTTTTTTGTAACTTCTTGACTTAACTGACAACATAACTACGACATTGCATACTCGTAGTTTCATTTTGGTTTGAATATGATACAGTGCTTTAATATAGCCTAATAAACTGCGTGCCACATCTGTGCGTGTACTTGAAGAGCACGCGCTACGAGCACAGTATAACGGTATAACGGTTCATTTTTACAGACATAGGGCCTGACAACATCTCATCTGACCGCAGTTCACTGTTGTTCTACTGAAGCTCCTCATCACCGGTACCGTTTCCACGCTCGTTTGACTCACGCCTGGCGCTGAGGTGAAGATGGAGCGCGCGTCTGACAAGTCTCCCGTTGATGTGCTCGTAAAAACTTTCCGCGTCCAAATAATCGCAATTCTTAAGCTCTTTAGCAGTTGAGAGTGGGATCACCAAACCTAGCCCCGCCCCTTGCGTTAATTGCGTTAAATATTTTTGAAAAATCTGAAAAATTTAAATCGCCTGCGTTGACGCGCTAATTTTGACCACTAATATATATATTTACACAACAAATATTAATAATATACAGTACTGCGCAAAAGTCTTAGACAACTAGTATTTTTACCAACAAATAAATGGTTTTAAGTCAGTTATTATTATCTTTTGCTGTAGTGTGTCAGTAGGAAATATCAGTTTACATTTCTAAACATTCAGTTTGCCATTAACTGTAATAATCCAGTGAGATTTTTGTTTGCACAAGGAGTCTGACAACAGCCAGTGCTCCACACAGAGATCTGATCTCACCATCATCCAGTCTGTCTGGAATGAAGAAACAGAACAAACTGAGACAGACTAAATCTGGAAGAACTGTGGCAACATCTCCAAGTTGCTTTAAGAAACCTACATTCAAAGTACTGTTAAATGTTTTAGGCACTTATGTAAAAATGCTGTAAAATGAGGATGCTGTCAAAAATAATGCCATAAATAGATTTTATCAATTAACTTCTATTAACTAAATTAAATCAACATTTGGTTAACCATATTTGCGTTTAAAAGAGCTCTTGCCCTAGGTACATTTGCGCATAAGTTTTCAGCTAGCTTTGAATGTATGTTTCTTAAAGCAACTTGGAGATATTGCCACAATTCTTCTGGATTTAGTCTGTCGCAGTTTGTTCTGTTTCCTCATGTCATTCTAGACAGACTGGATGATGGTGAGATCAGATCTCTGTGTGGAGACTCCTTGTGCAAACAAAAATCTCACTGGATTATTACAATTAATGGCAAAATGAATGTTTTGAAATGTAAACTGACATTTCCTACTGACACACTACAGCAAAAGATAGAAATAACTGACTTAAAACCATTTTTTTGATGGTGAAAATACTACTAGCCTAAGACTTTTGCACAGTACTGTATATATTTACACAACAAAACAAAACTAAGAAAGGACTTCTGAAAAAATAGATATATTAATATATAAATGTAAAAAAAACTAAAACAACTAAACAAGTAGCCACTTAAGTATGAGAATAAAAATATCAAATGTTATAACTTCAGCACATAAATTAACTATACATATAAAATACATTTATACAAAGTCCCTTTAAAAGTTCAACAGCATAAAAGGATGCATTTGCAATTAAAAAATTAAAGCACCAATTAACAGCATGGTGGCTACAGCAGTTCCCACACTATTACTTAAAAATGCCCAGGTGTAGCACCAACAACTGGCACGCTTTCAAACGAGTCTAGTGTCATTTTTGCCATTAAAAGCCTGATTCGGACGGTAATTGTTTTTCATGGGGACATAAGCTATTTTCAACATTTACAGGGGTTAGTCTGTGATTTTATTGCTGTCCAAATCCAGAAAGCCAGTGTTTTACTCCTACCACTCTCGTAAACAACACCAAGGTTGTGTGGTAATTTAATTGCCGTTTAGATCGACATCTTTAGTTCTGTAAAAGTAAATTTACATATCACCTCAGTGATAAACTCATGGATTCAGATGGCAATTTATTCACAGTGGAAGAGGGAGTTCTGATCCTTAGAACCCAGGAATGCACTGCTCAATGCTGCTTGCAAATGTATAATTATTGTGTGAAATGTACTATATTTAAAAAATAAATAATTAAATTACTTAAAAATAAAATACTTATGTAAAATGTTTTCTTATTATTCCAAACATATTTTACAATATATAATCCTATTTATTATGGAATAAATTATTATTATTATTATTATTATTATTATTATTATTATTATTTATGATTATTATTTAAATCTCTTATATAAAAATAGGAAAATAAACACGCTATTATAGCTATGTATATAACTTTATTTAATAAACATTTTTCAATTGCCTTGCATGCCTGCTGCTGCCATAATAAAGACCTATTTAGAATGTTTACATGCTTTTCTTCTCTTTCTGCTCCCACTCGCTGTAGTGGAGCAGTTACAAAGTATTGTTCTTTTAAATACTTTCCAGCATTTCAGAAATAAATATGCATGCAAATTTCAGCAAAGTACAACAATTACTGCCTGGTGTTCGGCAGTGGTCAAAAAGGCATTAAACACTGAATTTGTGTGACTCAGAGATGTCGATTTGGACAGCAAATAAATTACCACACAACCTTGGTGTTTGTCAAATAACAGGAGGTAATTCGGCCGGGGATTTTTACAAGGGTGGTGAGAGATAAACATTGACATTTTGTATTTGGACGGCACTAAAAATCACGGACTACCCCTGTAAATGGTGAAAATAACTTACGTCCCCATGAGAAACAATTACCATCCAAACAGGGCGTTTCAGTTTACAAGAAGAAACCTATTCAGACTTCAGTGTTTAAATCCTTTTTGACCTCTGCCAAACACTGTACAGTAACTGTTGAACTTCACTGTAATTTGCATGCATATTTATTACTGGAAAACAAAACAGAAATGCTGGAAAGTATTTACAAGAACAATTTTTCATAACTGCTTCACCACAGTGAAAAAAGAGGTTGCATTAACTTATTTCTGCTAATCTCCACATTATTAAAGACATCCATCTAAAAGATATTAAAGGGGTCATCGGATACAAAACTCACTTTTACATGCTGTTTGAACATAAATGTATGTTGGCAGTGTGTGTACACAACCACCCTATAAAAATCCACCCAGTGGTATTTTTGTAATCTTTCTAAGAAAAAATCCCCTTTTTCAAATCAAGCCATTCTCAGTTTTTTGTCAGTGTAACATCACACCGACAAAAGCTACTCCCACAATAGTTGATTGACATGACCGTCTTACCTTAGACCCGCCCTTACTAAGCTGTGAACAGTCTGACTCCGACCACTGTTGTGTCTACTCCGGTGCAGGGGAAGACAAGAATGTCTTCGATTGAGGTATTCTGTTGTTGGATGTAATAATGATCATAGCAGTCGTCATTTATTCCCGACATCTAAGCCGCTAAAGACGCAGAGGATTAACGTTACTTTCGTTTTAGAAGGAAATGATCTACAAAAATGTGTTTATGTTCGTGCAAATCGTTTGTAAAGCAGCTTCACATACAACAGAAGTGAGTATAAGGGTTTTTATGCATATTTCCAAATCAACTTTCTTAATAATGTGCTAGTTAGCAAGTTTCACTAATGGCTAAATGCAGCTAAAGTAAACAGACCGGCTCATCACCCCAGAGAAGAAAGGGGCGGGGTGAGCAGAGCTCATTAGCATTTAAAGGAACATGCAATAGAATGACTCACTCTGAACAGGGCTAATTTTTAAAAAGGTAAAAAGGGTTTTTCTTATACTACCACTGAGAAATTTTAACCAAAGTATGTTATAGACTTCTCATTAAGACCCTAAAGAATCAGCTTGTGGAAAATGGGTGATGACCCCTTTAAAGACATTTTAAGAGATAAAATGCAAGACAGAAAACTCAACGCCATCTGAATCGCCATCTGAATCCATGAGTTTAATTACTGAGGTGGCATGTAAAATTTATTTTTACAGACATCCACATGCGAATCAATTACTGTCCAAATAGGGTTAAAGATAGGGGTTACAACATAATACACCACTTTAAACCCACACATTCAGCATGCTCTGCTGAGAACTGTGCGATTTCCTTTTATAGAAGCAGCAGCACACCTGCAGTGAACGAGAGGCGGGAGTGACAGCATAGTTGAGCATGTGCAAAAGATAATAAACAAATTAAATAATCAAATGACACCACAATCAGAAAATAAAAATCAACAGCCTACACACAGTGAATAAAAGCATTCCGGAAACAAACAAACAAACAAACACTCAAATTATACAATCACTCTGCCCAGTACTGATTTGGTCACTTGATTAGGTCAACTGAGTGGGCTTTTGTAAAATGAATAAACGCATGAAATCAGTGAATGATCTGAACTCCCAGCAGTGTGTACTGATTTCAGTTTATGATCAGTTCAGTTTATTCTCACTATATGTGACCCTAGACCACAAAACCAGTCATAAGGATCAATTTTTGAAACTAAGATTTATACATCATCTGAAATAAATAAGATTTCCAATGATGTATGGTTTGTTGGGATAGGACAATATTTGGCTGAGATACAAGTATTTGAAAATCTGGAATCTGAGGGTGCAAAAAAAAAAAACAAAAAAAAACAAAAAAATCAAAATAATGAGAAAATCACCTTTAAAGTTGTCCAAATGAAGTTCTTAGCAATGCATATTACTAATCAAAAATTAAGTTTCGATATATTTACAGTAGGAATTTTACAAAATATCTTCATGGAACATGATCTTTACTTAATATCCTAGCATAGCATAGCAGATATTTAGGCCAAAGTGAGCAAAGATAAAAATCTTTGTCATTATCTTATCTTTGTTATTAAAAGATCAAAAAAACAAAAAATACAAACAGTGCTTTATTTTTCAGGTACAGCAGGTGTATTTAGCAGTAGCATTCAAGAAATTGAATTAACAAATATAAAAAGTGAAACACTACATACTTATACACTATATACACACATCAGTTGTACACTGATTCTTATTAAAGCAATTGTATCAAAGTTCTTCAGTCAAGAGCAGTGAGTGATTTTTGTTTTAATAAAAATTAAAAGAATAGTTCACCCAAAAATAAAGATTCTGTCATCTGTCTGTCAATTCTGTCATAGTGTTTTATTTTAACACCATCATTTACTCACTCTCAGGTTGCTTTAACCCTGAATGAGCTTCTTTTTTCTGTTGAACGTTGTCTATTTGATAATTTCTATTAAAATCAATGGGGGCCAGCTACTGTTTGGTTATCCACATTCTTCAAAATATCTTATTTTGTGTTTAGCACAAGAAATAAAGTAATACAGGTTTGGGACAACATGTAAGTGAGTAAATAATGACAGAATTATAATTTTTGGGTGAAATATCCCTTTGATGACAAGCGCCAGCATGTTTAGTACTGCCCCTTTAAGAGCTGCACATCTAATATACAGGCAGGCGTCCGTTTTTTTCTCTCTCTCAATTCAGTTGTTTACTTTCACTTTAGACATAAGCTTCTATAAACAGTTTTTATATGTAAACCTTGTGTGTTTTGACAATAGTAGCATAATCGGACGTGATACATAACTTATTTCAGTAATTATTTAACAGTATTTTAATGTGCGCGCGTTTCAGGTGTACGCGCACTGGAAAAGCGCATGTCGAAACAGCACGCAAATTAAATGTTTGACCGGCAAGATATGTACTTTTGTGATTGTGAATAAGTGCAGTGTCCCGTGAGTCTAACTACCGCTGAGTTAACGCTGAAGTGAATGTATGTTGCGTTGTACAGTATATTGAGACGGAGGCGCCAGAACTGCAGCTGAGAGAATAGCACGATACTACGATATTTCTCAAAAAGCAGATCGTGGAAACATTTTTATCGTCCACGATCAAAAATCGTCATATCGCACACCCCTACATTGCTTACAGAAATACCAGTTAGTTGTTGTAAACCAGCGACGTTTAAACTTTTAATCTAAAAGTCTTCCAGACCAAAAAAAGTATTGATGCCTCATTGTGCACACAAAATCTAATACAAATATTTTTCCAATACAATGTTCTCTAGAATGTGCATATCCTCCCAGCTGAATTGTAAATACCATTTATAATAGCAAGCATCTCATAGTTTAATTCCTTTTCTAACCATTCATCAGTTGTGAAAGAAGTGGCTGGAATTTGTTACCATTTTAAAACCGTGACGATTGCGTTTGCCTACGCTTTGACTTAACTTCCTCTTTCAATAATAAATACAACAAAAAAAAGCATAGAAAACTGTGTTTGTCAAACAATTTAATGTATTTAACTTCAAATACCTTTATAGAAGCCTGACATTGCAGTTGTTTTGAGCTACCGCTGCTCCAACCTTGAGGGCCTTAGTGTTTCAACTCTATATTTCTGTTTTTTACATATTGTTTAATATTACAATAGAACTGTTCTGAGGTCATTTTAAATTCATTTCACTCTCTTCATTCATTCAGATCTGATGAGCAGCCTTGGGCACTGAAGCCTCTCTCTCTGTCCAAAGCAAATATGTCTGTGTGTGTAAATGTGTTTTCCTCTCAAGAGGTGGTCCTCTCTTTGGGTTTCTTAAACAGATGTGAAGCCTCTCTCTCCTCATGACATAGTGTAGTCCTTCTGTCACTTATACTTCCCACAGATGGTTAAAAACTGTTATGCTGAGTGGGATTCACAGTGAAAACCCTATGGGGAGGCTTTATCCCTCTCTCTCAGAGCTCTGAATGAAAACACTCAATCGCTCCTGGCCATTTGCACTCATTGTAAAGACTCTACCATAATATTTTGAAACCTTAAAAACTTTCCCTAAAAATCTGTATTGCATTTATACCAACTAAAATATTTGAAAACAAAAGCCACAATTAAAAACACATAAATGTCTTTGTATTATACAAACAAAATATCAAAAAAGTGGCATTCATTATGAATACATATACAACCACCCTAAAAAACTTAAACAGTCTCAGTTAATAAGCCGTTTTGTTTTTCGGAGTAGTATGACATCATATTGGTCAAGCCCCGCCCACAGCCCATTGACGGACTGACCAATATGTGCATATTTCCGGCCTCAGCCAGTTGTATGCTGCCCACCATTTTCTCTGTGCTCAAGCAGCTGTAGCGACATGTCACATAAGCAGGGAAGATGTTTTGTAGTTGGATGTAAAAGTGAACATTAAGTCTTCATTCTCTCCCGACATCAGAGCCACTGAGGACGCAGTGGATTAGTTTTGTTTTTAAAGGTAACGGGATCACCAAATACACAAAAACCAGAAATAAGGGTGAGCAGCAGCTCGTTATCATTTAAAGAGCCATGCACCAAAACGGGTCGCAAACAGGCCGATGTCCCCTTTAAAAAAATAAATAAATATATATATACACTACCGTTCAAAAGTTTGGGGTCAGTACATTTTTATTGTTTCTTTTTTTTTTTTTTTTTTTTAAGAAATTAATACTTTTATTCACCAAGGATGTATTAAGTTAATAATTAAAAGTTTATTAAAAGTTAATAATAAATAATTTACATTGTTATAAAATATTTATATTTTGAATAAACACTGTACTTTTTAAACTTGTTTTCATGAAAGAATCCTGAAAAAAAAATTACAGGTTCCAAAAAATATTTGGCAGCACAACTGTTGATATTATCCAACATTGATCATTCTAATAATAAATCCGCATATTAGAAAGATTTCTGAAGGATCATGTGACACTTAAGACTGGAGTAACAGCTGATAAAAATTCAGCTTTTCATCACAGGAATAAATTCTATTTTAAAGTATGTTAAAATAAAAAACATTATTTTATATTGTAAAACAATTTTTTTCTATATTTTTAATCAAATAAATGCAGCCTTGATGAGCATAAGAGACTACTTTAAAGACTATTACAAGTCTTACTGACCCCAAACTTTTGAATGGTAGTATATATATATATATATATATATATTATATATATATATATATATATATATATATATATATATATATATATATATATATATAAAGAGTGGCTCAGAAAGTGAAGTAAGATCTAAGAAACATCTACACGCATCTAATGCAATGAAACATTTTTAAGTGTGTATTACGGTGTGTTTGGCTCTCTTGGTACTTTCGGTCTAGACCAAAAAAAAAAAAAAAAAAAAGAAAATGATACATTCTGTTCTGGTTAGCTTAGCTTTTACACAGTCACTTTTAACACTGAACCTACAGTTGAGGTCAAAAGTTTAAACCCTCCTTTCAGAATCATTGAACATATTAATTATTTCACCAAAATAAGAGGGATCATACAAAATGCATAATATTATTTAGTACTGACCTGATTAAGATACGTCACATAAAATATGTTTACATATAGTCCACAAGAGAAAATAACAGTAGAGAAAATACTAATAGACAAAAATAACCCGGTTCAAAAGTTTACATCCCCTTGATTGTTAATACTGTGTTGTTACCTGACTGATCCACAGCTATGCTTTTTTGTTTAGCAGTAGTTGTTCATGAATCCCTTGTTTGTCCTGAACAATTAAACTGCCCGCTGTTCTTCAAAAAAAATTTCTTTAGGTCCCACAAATCCTTTGGTTTTCCCGCATTTTTGTGTATTCGAACCCTTTCCAACCATGACTGCATGATTTTGAGATCCGTCTTTTCACATTGAGAAAAAAATTCAAACTTTTTGAATTTGAAGATCAGGGTAAATTTAACTTATTTTGTCCTCTGGGAACTATCTTCTGTAGCCTCTGAAGGGCAGTACTATTACATTTTAGCAAAATAAGAAAAATGCACACATCTCCATTCTGTTCAAATGTTTTCACCCCCAGCTCTTAATGCATCGTGTTTCCTTCCAGAGCAACAGTGAGTGTTTGAACCTTCTGTAATAGTTGCAAATGAGTCCCTCAGTTGTCCTCAGTGTGAAAAAAATGGATCTCAAGCAAATAATAGTTGGAAAGGGTTCAAATACACAAAAATGCTGAAAAACCAAAGAATATGTGGGACCTGAAAGATTTTTCTGAGGAACAACAGACAGTTTAACTGTTTAGGACAAACAAGGGACTCATGAACAACTATGGCTAAACAAAAAAAAAAAAAAACAAAGAAAAAAAAAAACACGATTCAGGTAAGAACACAGTATTAAGAATTCTGTGTACGTAAACTTTTGAACTGGGTCGTTTTTATAAATTCAGCTATTATTTTCTCTTGTGAACTATATGTAAACATCTTTTATGTGAAATATCTTATTCAGGTCAGTACTAAATAAACAATAGCATTACTTTTTTTGTGATCCCTTTTATTTTGGTAAAATAATTACTTTGTTTTTTAATGATTCTGAAAGGGGGATGTAAACTTTTGACCTCAACTGTAAATATACAGTACAAAACAAAAAGGCATTAGCATATGGTCACAAGCTGATTGGATAGCTTTTATAAAGTATACTTTGCAAACTTACTGAACATCCAAAACAATGCTCTGTGCAGGGCTAAATGTGCAGAGAGTTAATATGCAAAGGAATCAAAACAATGAAAATCTGCTGCAAAGAGATGGTGGTTCCAGCACCTGTACCAAACTGTCATGGGCAACACAGCTCCTATACCGAGAAGAACCTTGTGCCATTGCGTTAGTCTTTGCTCCATGTTGCATACAAATAAGTCAAACAGTCAAACTACACAGTTTGTTTGGATGGTAGCGCTCACACTTATTCAAAAGAGCTGTGCTAACAGAATACTCGCACATCAAGTTTAGTTTAATCAAACCAGACACGCCAAACGTAAACACGTACTTAAACATGACCAAACACTTTAAGCCACTATGAAATTAACTAAAATTTAGACCCAAAATGAACAATTCAGAGCACATGTTCAAATCAGAGTGCACTGGCTTATGACAGCATAGAAAAGCAAGTGAATTCTGTTGGTTGGATGCATGAGTCAGATCTGCAGAGGTGCATATGCTATCACCAGAACACTGTTTATTAGCAGAGGCAATGTGGGCGGCTCAAGGGCAAAGCTGATTATAAAATGATAAAACTCACAAAGAAAGAATATAGAACTGCACAGAGTAGTTCTGCATCTCCCGTAACCAAATCTGCTTTTTTTTTTGCCACAGCTAAACAGGTTTAGAATAAAGAGTCCATAATGAAAATAAAGCAGCTAATCTATCCCTCTCAGGCCGTTTATTTTCATCAGAGTCTCATTCTCTGTCTCTCCCTCCATTCAGAGGGCACTACCACCAGATGAGCTGTAAGCAATGAGTCACAGAAATAAAATAAATGTGATGTTTGGGTGTTTAGACCTCCTCTTCTTGTTAATATGCCTTACCATCTGTCCTTTCTGAGGAACAGAATGTCTAAAATTAAGAACAGAAGGGGGAAAAGAGTGTCACTTATGTAATTTTTATTTTTAGTTTCTCATTTCTGGCCTGACCTATGGTCGAAAAAACTAGTGTTGAAACTAGTGTGGCGAGCAGTGTTAAACATCTGCAATGACATTGCTTCAGATTATTCTGCCTCCAATTTAAGCACTTTTTCTATAGGCAGCCTGATGTGCTGTTTGCTAGAAAAAGCTTCGCTTTAAAAATGTTTGCTTTAAATGGACACACACTCACACAGAGGGAGAAAAACTGCACATACACATGCACATTTGTGGCATTGTTGTGGTTAGGGAAAGCTCTGTGGACAAACATGACAGAAGACAGATACATTTAGGCATCCCATAACTGTACCCACACGTGTATTTTCAGTCCCTCAAGCACATAGTAAGAAATACTTCAGTTTTAATGATATTTTAAAACCACTTAGTGTCACTGTCTCACGACAGCTAGTGAGGAAAAAGAGGAAGAGAGAAGAAAACACAAAGGCAGAAAGAGAGCTTTGAGAGTTTGCACACATGCATGGCTGTGTATTTTAGGGCTGGGTACTGATACAGATTTCCCGATTTCGATACCTCATGATTAGATTAAAAATCGATTCACGATTTTTCAATTCTTAATTATGATTCACAATTTTTCATCAAATTTTTGTGCACACCATGTATTTTGTGTATCAAACGCACCAGTATTTTGACACAAAAACACACCAGTTTATATTTTCAATCAGTGTTTCCTATTAACTTCTAATAAATCTAAAATATTTTACACTTCCCATTATGGATGTGCCCAAATCTGAATACCGTGTTCGGATAGGAAATGACATGTACTACGGAAGCCCTAAAGGGAATAAATACGAGATGGGAGGAAGAAATTTCAATGTTTTCTCTTGCAATTATATCATTGGGTAATTATACTGTATATAAATTGTGGCCATCAAGGAGCCGCTATTAATATGCGAGGCACTGATATCACTTTTGAATGCACGCTCGCGTTTTACTTTCACTTTCGAGATTCGCAAACACACGCACCACACATTTTACAAGATTAGATGTTTGTTAGTGGTTCTTAGGATCTGCAAATCATTCGCTGTCGTCCTATCAGTCATCTCTCCTTACTCTGTTTATGTGATAAGTGAAATGTTATGTAGGCCTACTATAATTTAACAGGCTACCGCTAGCAAGCGGCCAACCATGTCCCTTTAGTAGCTCTGCAGAACACGTTGTTTGTTTTCAGTGCCTTTCCGAATACTTCCCATAATAACAAAAGATCAATGATTAATATAATATTTTTCCAAAACCTTGTCCTTGCTGAAAATGGGGCAGGATGTATTTGTTTTTTCTCCTCTATTGCTGTTGCTGTTTTGTTCGGAAAACATCATGTTGCTATATTAAACAGAAAATCAATTTTTGAAATTTGTGAACTGATGCAAATCACTAGGAGAGTGAATAGTGATTCATATGTGAATCAGTTTTCACCCACCCCCATTCAAAATATTTTGTGGTCAGTAAAAGTTACAAAAATTATTTGATGAATAGAAAGTTCAAAAGAACAACATTTATTTTAAATATACATTTGTGACCCTGGACCACAAAACCAGTCATAAGGGTCTTTTTTTTTTTTTTTTAAAAATTGCGATTTATACATCTTCTAAAAGCTGAATTAATAAGCCATTGATGTATGGTTTATTAGGATAGGACAATATTTGGCCGAGATACATCTATTTGAAAATCTGGAATCTGAGAGTGCAAAAAAAAAAAAATCAAAATACTGAGAAAATCACCTTTAAAGTTGTCCAAATGAAGTTCTTAGCAATGCATATTACTTATCAAAATTTAAGTTTTGATATATTTACGGTAGGAAATTTACAAAATATCTTGATGGTACATGATCTTTACTTAATGTCCTAATGATTTTTGGCATAAAAGAAAAATATACATACAATGTATTGCTGGCTATTGCTACAGTACAAATTTACCTGTGCTACTTATGACTGGTTTTGTGGTCCAGGGTCACAAATGTATATTTAAAATAAATGTTGTTCTTTTGAACTTTCTATTCATCAAATAATCCTTCAAGCAAATATCACATTTTCTACAAAAATATTAAGCAGCACAACTGTTTTGAATATTGAAATGTTTCTTGAGAGCCAAATCAGCATATTAGAATGATTTCTGAAGGATCATGTGACACTTAAGACTGCAGTAATGGCTGCTAAAAATTCAGCTTTTCAATCACCAGGATAAATAACAGTTTAAACCATTAAAATAGACAAGAGTTATTTTAAATTGTAATAATATTTCACTTTTTACTGAATTTTTGTTCAAATATATGTAGTCTTGGTGAACATAAAACTTTTGAATGGTATTGTATCGGACTACACTGGTCGTGCTGTACGTTAATGCGTGCAGCACGCAAAGAAAATGCAATAGAAATGTGTGTTTTTATGCATTATTTGTGGTACATGGCCTTTTTATCATATTCAAGTCAGAATGCAAGCTCAAAAATGACTTTGGTTTTCATGGGACTGTAGATTCAGCGCGGGGATGCACCACCACTGAAGCAGTAAAAATGTAATCTTTAGATTTTAAGCGTCAAATAAAGAAATTGTGATTAATCTGATAATTATTATATTTACCCAGACCTAGTGTATGCGCATCTGTGGGAGGGATATTTGCTATCATGTCACCCGAGACAATGGCTTTCTGCAGCATGTTGCAGACACACACACAGTGCTCAACTATCGCTCTCAGCCAAATGAATGTGTGTCAGATTACATTAATCACTGAAAATCCCATTTTCGGACCAAGGCCAGTGTTTACAACACATCTCATCACTGGACAACTGATGCAAGTCCAAATTTGGCTCACTGTTCCAGCTGAGTGCAGGGAAAGTTTCACACTTTCAGTTTCAATGAAATTCGAGATTGCTTCTTTGGTTTAGGCTTTAAATGGTCAAGGTTAGTACAAACCACCCACCTGTACTCAGTCTGTATCTCACCAAAAAGATCCTTGATCAGCCATTTTTCTTCTAAAGCACACGGCTGATGGATTCCAGCCTTTTTGCATGCAAAAATATTTGACCCTGACATGAGACAAGAATCAGTGAGCACAGTTGCACTCTCTAAAAAAAACGAAATCATAGAGCTTTATGGGTAAAGGCAGACAAGAGCGATGTACAATACAGTCTATATAGTCAGAAGCAAGAGCTAGATGAAAAATAGATAGACACACTCCATTAGCTTCTACTACTGCAGTCACGGCTCGGTCTGATGACCCATGGGATGAGGGGTCCGATATATCACTGTTGCCGTGGCAAGGAGACAGCACGGTAATGGATATTTTGACACTGGGCATACGGCTACTCACACTCCATTTTCAAGACCTGCCTCAAACCTGAAAACGGCCATACTGTCACTGTGCCCTGTTAACCCCTTCAGCTACAGCCACGGTTAATACATGTTGGCTAAACTAAATCTTTAACCAAATGTCAACATCTGCTAAAATGATATTTTGATGGAGAATGCAGTCTAAATGGCTTTCAAGTCTCTAGCTGTCTGTCATGAATAATTTAAGAAGTGGAATATAGCTTTTTATGACTGAACTAGGTTTACAAGGAGAGAAATTTAATCCCAGTTCAAAGGTATGGAAACAGGCCTAAGGCTAGCCTTGAAGTTGCTTTGAAATGTGCCCTATAGGTAAAAACATTTCATCCTCCAGTAAAGATTTCTTTAAAGTTAGCAAAGGGTTCAGTTTTTTATTTGCCCTGCCAACATTTTCACTTGGCAAAAATAGGCTACATTTAAAAATAATAAAATCATATAAATTAAGCTAACTTCTCATTTTCAATGTGTAATTTTCAAATGTATTGATTTAAAAAAAAATAATTTTAAAATATTTTAAAATTATTATTTATTCTTACACAATTTCTCACAAATGTTATTATGAAATGTTTTTTATATGATAAAATTATAAAATCATATAAATCAAATAAATGATAAAAATCATATAAATTAAGCTATAAACATCTCATTTCAATGGGAATTTTTCTAATTTATTGATTTGAAAATATTTTCAAATATTATTTATTGTCATACAATTTCTCACACATTTCATGTCATTTTTTATATGATAAAATTGTAAAATCATGTAAATCAAATAACTCATAAAAACATAAATTAAGCTATAAATTCTCATTTTAAATGTGTAATTTTCAAATTTATTGTGATTTATTTTAATTTATTTTAAGTATTTAAAAATAGTATTTATTCTTACACAATTTCTCACATATATTGTTCCATTATGAAATATTTTATAAAATTAAATTGATAAAATCATATAAATCATATAAATCACATAAACGATAAAATCATTTTAATTAAGCTATAAACTTGTCATTTTCAAAGTGTAATTTTCAAATTTTCAAATATTTATTCTTATACAATTTCTCACATTTTATTATGAAATGTTTTTATATGATAAACTGGTAAAATCATATAAATTAGGCTGGAAACTTCTAATTTTCAATGTTTCATTTTCTAATTTATTGATTTTGAAAGATAATTTTAAAATATTTAAAATTATTATTTATTCTTATACAATTTCTCACACGTAATGTTTTATTATAAAATGTTTTATATGCAAATAAAATCTAAAATAAAGCCCAAAGATAGACAACATCTGAAAAAACTCTGGCCAATATGATATTGCTGATAATTTTTTTATTTTATCTTATGGCCAATAAACAGTAAATGGCCACTTTCAAATTAAGTATTATTTTCTCTATAAAATACATATTAAACACTACAAACAAAACTATTACAAAATAAATCATTTGAAATGCTACAGGTGAATTCAGGCATTGCAAAATAATAATATTTAGTATAAAAATGATATTAAATCTGGCTGTGCGTAATAAATCCCTTATATCTAGCTAATAACTGATATAGTACAGTCCATGAATTCATAAACAATTTATCTGAAAAATTATGGAACACATGATATTACTGTAATGTCACAAATCATTCTTGAAACCTCATCTATCTAGCCAGTTAAATAAGTACAATTTCACCAAAAAAAAAAAAAATACTGAATCCCATTGCCATTTTTCTGCAAACAGAAAATGTCTAAACCTCAATCTTTGGCTACAACATGTTAAACCATGATGGCTACATCTGGTCAGTGTCTTCCATCCATGGAACACGTTTTCTTAGACAATCAGAGCCAAGTTAAGATGTTAACGCTGACATTCAAGGCGGCCATGCTTTCCATAGCCACAGCCTGTAAACCCCGCAGGCATCAGAAGGGTCGTAGAAGGTCAGCAACACTGACAGACACTGCAATGTAGCTGAAAGTGATTCTTTAACACAGATCTGAGGTCAGTGGTTACTGCTCCACAAGCTCAGGGGCTACACATAAAACATGACGCTCTCTGATCTGCTATTTGTCGCTGAGCTCTGTAAACACAAAGTGCTATTCTAAGGAGCATCTTCATGTTGGTCATACCCCATCTGCACAAGCAACACCGGCAGGGCCAAATGTGGTCAGCGGATGACCAGCAGGATGGTGTTCATACATAAAGATGACGTACTAACATGGAAGAAGAGAGTTCTTTTCAAGTCACGCCACCTGCAAACGTTCCCCATCAGTGAGATTTGCTCCTAGTGAGGTCAAGGTCATTCTTATTAATATCGGTGGTGGGGAAGTGTGAATAAAAAGTGTCCTTATTAACCATGACAGGGCAAATATCCAGAGGGAATGTACACTATCATTCTCTCTGAAATTGCTTTGCAACTGGCTTTGACATTCATGGCCGACTTTGGTGCTGATGAAGATAAAGTGATAATAATTCCTTGTAATATTGTGGCTCTGGATTAGAGTCACAGTGATAAATTCATTTGATAATTCCTCCTGACTACAGTTTGTCTGCGACGGTGCTTCACATCGTGTGTTTGTCTGTTTATACACAGATGCCAGTTTGACACTTCCAGACTGCTATTAGCTGCCATTTGTCTCCTCTGGTAGGTTACTGTAGAGAGGTTGCCCAGGTTTTCCTCGCAAAATATTTTGCAGTGTTTACATTAGAGAGTTTACATTAGATCATTACACTTACGATGTGAACGCTGTCATTCACTGACATGGGCGGCGACAAAACACGCACTGCTCATGCTCTACTGACGCTTACAATGTGAAACAGGTGTTACAGACATTCAAATCTGCATTCATACTGCTGCTGATCCAGAAAGAGCAACACAAACAGTGTTTTCAACCACATTATAATCATTATTTCTGTGTTACAGACATTTAAATAAAAGAAGTACTGGGATAAAAGTTTATAGTTTGGGTATAAACACTTATTGTCTACAGTAGCGATCAAAACGAAATATCTTAACACTGGTATGTATTGTGACGCTTATCCTCTTTCGCCAGGAGGTGGCGACAACTGCCCGTTTAAAAAAAAGTATGTCATTGAATCATTCATTTAGGAGATTCCAATAGTCAAACAAGTCTTAAAGGGGTCATCGGATGCAAAGTTCACTTTTACATGTTGTTTGAACATTAATGTGTGTTGGAAGTATATGTACACATCTACCCTATAATTGTAAAAATCCATGCAGTGGTTTTTAATCTGTAAAAATAATATCCCCTCTTTCAAATCGAGAATCATTCGTGATCCAGCTTCACTTACAGTAGAAGTGAGTATAAGGGTTTTTTTTATGAATCTTTACGATCGCCTTTCCTAATAAGGTGCTAGTTAGCAAGTTTAACAGCTAAACACGGCTAAAGTAAACAGGCTCGTCACCCCACAGAGAGAAGAGAGGGGCGGGGCGAGCAGAGCTCATTAACATTTAAAGCAACCTCGACCAGAACAAGATGATTTTTGCAGAGCTGATTTTGGCAAAGTAAAAAGGGTGTTGTTTTACACTACCATTGAGAATTTTTAACCAAACTATATTATAGAATCATATCAACTTGGAAAATGGGGATCCGATGACCCCTTTAATGAATTAAGACACTGACCCCTATATTGATTTTTTTTTTGTAATGAATATATGTTTTTAAAAGACTTAAGCAATGAACATTTTGTCAGAACCACTAGTAAATTATGTTATCTTCTTTTTTCTCCAGAATCGTGAGAGAAACATGCTCTCCAATTTATTAAAAACAACTGGGATTCTCAATTTGTGAAGCTCTTGTTTAAATGTTGTTTGTTACTGCATATAATTCATTAAAAAGGAAGTTTAATTTCATAAAGTTCAAAATGCACCTACATTTTTTTGCATTTTGACTTTTTCAGTTGAATAGAAGACTATTTTCCCTATATATTGTATTACTGAGGATTTATTTAAGTTTAAAAATCTCGTCTCGTCTCGTTCTCGTGAACCCAGTCTTGTGTCTCGTCTCGTGGGATAAGTGTCTCATCACACCCCTACTGCCCACTTTATTATAGTTATAGTTTGATCTGAATGTCCCTAGTGACTTTGGTACACATCACTTTAATAACAGGAATTTCCCTTTAAATTATAACTGCTATTTTTCCTGACACTTTCATAGGCTTACTGAGAGAGAATTTGTCTCTTTTATTTTCTATTTTAATCTACAATGCTAAAAGTAGAATTTGTAAAAATGTAATTCGAGATGGTTTCATTATCTCATTGAGTGCATTTGCTCATTAGTTTATTCCTATGAGAGTAAAAAGTGATGAATGCTTTTAATAGAAAACCATTTTGTTCTTTAACTGATTTCTCCAAACTAAGGTCATTGTTCCAAAAACAATTAACACAGCCATCAGAACACTTTCTAATTATCGTGAATGGTTTGACTCGTTCATGATTTCATTCAAATTACTTGTATAATTAATTGACACAGTACACACAAATTTCTTCAATCCAAAGTCAAAGCTCTCAAAATGTTAACAGAGACAACTGAAGTAAAATCAAGCTGATATTTGCTATTAGTAATACCCTTTAAGGCAAGTCAGTTCACTATATATTCATAACACCCCCGGCAACTATTTCCAGCTATACAGCCTCTAGCTGTTTGAATGAGGAAAGACAGAAATCTACAGAAAATCGAATCTAATTATAATGAAATCCCTGTTTAAAAGCATATTTCAAATTAGCTGAATAGTTGAAATTACTGGTTCAGCTAATAGACTCTTTAAAGAGGTGAGATCTCATTCCTACAGCCGCCATATGTCACTCTAATTGATCATGGTCGCTTTGCAAGAGGGGCTTCG
This sequence comes from Cirrhinus mrigala, assembly GCA_036247105.1. Lineage (NCBI taxonomy): Eukaryota > Metazoa > Chordata > Actinopteri > Cypriniformes > Cyprinidae > Cirrhinus > Cirrhinus mrigala. The sequence goes on from CM070013.1 coordinate 38,884,926, forward strand.
CAGAGAGTTCATCAGAAAACGCGTAGATCTACACTGGCTTTAATCTCAACAAAACAAAGAGAAGAGGAAGGAGTGCCTTTCGTAAGACTAGGTCAATATACTATCCGTGAGGACACCATTTCTGCTGTGTGCGAACTTGAAGAGATAACGCAAAACTCTTACTGCTATAATAAACTTCCTCAAGCACTTTGCAGAGGAAGAGCAGGAACAACTTGAGCAAATGTTTCAACGATGAAATCAGACATTGTCTAAACCACATTTAGCACGTTTAGCGGGAGTATTTAAAAAAAAACAAACCTCAAACGTAATAGGCCTGCAGAGATAACGAGGCATATGCATGCAGGCATGGATTCAACATTCCTACTGTTCTTTATTCAAATGCTCAAAAGCCGTGCAAGAAAACATATTGTGAAGGGATGAATAAATTCAGTAGTTACAAAAGCAATGGGGATGTAAAAACTACCAAGAAATTGTACTTAGTGAAAGTGTTACACAATTTAAAGTTTTTACTTTTTGTGTATGTACAAAAGTCTCCACATTCAGCATTTAAAAGTAAATGTTTTTCTTAGCTTTAGAAGCAGACTTATCCTTAAGCACTAAGTTTGTAAAGCAAATTATGTATTTCCTGTTATTTAAGGCTCTTGAACACACCAGATTAAAATAATTACTACAACTAACTGTTACATGAAATCAGATGCCCATTTTCCACAAATTTATATGATTCTTTAGGGTTTTAATGAGAAGTCTATAACATACTTTGGTTAAAATTTCTCTTGGGTAGAGTAAAAAAAACACCATTTTTACCATGTCAAAATCAGCCCTTTTTAGAGCGACCCTTTCTGTTGCATTTCCCTTTAAATGCTAATGAGCTCTGCTTACCCCGCCCCTCTCTTCTGTAGGGTGAGGAGCCGTAATGTTTACTTCGTTTAGTCCATTTACTGTAACTGCACACAGAACACTGTGTTTTCCCACGGACCATTATTACACAAACCGATAAACGGTGGACATAATTAAGACCATAAATTAATGGTGGTTAGTTATGATGTTCTTAAGTTAGCTATGTTTTGTGAAAGACTAAGTGCCATTTATGTTGATTGTCTCATTCTCTCTCTGTGGCACACAGAAAGTTAGTCAATATCATACAAAGAGTCAGCATGATTACAAATGTGATACTGATTTTATGCAACAGTTCATCAATAAACAAGAAGTTAATATTAAGAGACTTACATTTTAGACAGCATATTGCCTGTTTTTGCTCTATTTCGCCAGCAAATAACCATTCCAAACACAGCCACAGCACTGTTTTGCGTCTTTGAGCAACATGATGGTGTTACGTTCTTGAATGAATCACCCGTTAATCGCAATAACTCATTTACTTAACAGTGACTTGCTGACACCTACTGGCGGTTTTGATTTCATGTTTAAAGTATCTTTATTTAAAAAATACATCTAAATATCAGTATTCAGTGTTTTGTTTAAAATAACAAAATATTATTTATGCATTTGTAACTGCAAGTTAAATGCATTCATGTCCCTCTGAGCTGAATTAAATAGTGGGTAAATAGGCCTACATCTAAATGCCTCAATTTCTTGATTTATGCATTCGTTTTAGGTTGTAATGTTTACCTTTTTCTAAAGTAATGTGAAATCTATGTATTTGCATTTTGAAGGTAATTTGGCAAAAAAAAATGCATTAAATGGGTTTAGTTTTGATGGTTATAAATGTATGCAATTTCAGCAATAAAAATATTACTTTTTCTAAAAAGGAAACAAATTAGTTGTTTATTTTAAGAAGCCTATCTTATTTTCTCTTGTATATTTACTATTGCTCTTTAATAAAGAAAAATTACTTCTTATCCGATTACTCAATTAATCGATAGAATAATCGGTAGAATACTCGATTACTAAAATAATCGATAGCTACAGCCCTAATCAATATTGTTTTGGAATAATCGTCTATAGGCTGGAAATATTCGTTTATTTGAACAACTTTAATTTGATGTAATTATTGAGGATTGCATCGTAACGTAAGTGCATGAAAAACGTGAGCATTATTGCTGAATATACGTTTCCCACTGAACCTTTAATTTAATCAGTCTTTAGTCGTAATTAATATTTTAAGCTTTGACATTTAATTGACATGGTCATTAACGTGAAATGCTGTTTGTATTGTTTTCTTGCAGTTCTGTAATAACACAATGTGGTCAGACTCTAAAGTGTTGCGCATACACATACAGTATTGCTGGCGCGCTCCCCTTTAAGTCACGAAATATACGTTGGGATATCATAAAGCCATCTTCGTGGTTTCACAATATTCAATTAATGATTGTACACTGAATTTGGTATTTTTAGAAGATGTATCTGTGCTGAATTTTACATAAATCTCAACTATCTTGTGCTATGGGCACAGCCATTGATAAAAGGCTGCAGCGGAAATTTTTTTACGCTACTATTTGAAACTTCCGCTTTTCAAACGTGGAAGTGTGATAAAGGCCCATACTCACTTCTGCTGTAGGTGAAGCTGGATCACGAATGATTCACACCAACATAGATGCATTTATGTAGATCGTCAGGCACATTTCCTTCAAACAAAAAAAACGAAAGTAACATTAATCCTCTGCGTCTTTAGCGGCTCAGATGTCGGGAGTAAATGACGACTACTGTGTTTGTTATGACATCCAACAACAGAACATCTCAATCTGAGACATTTTTGTTAGTTATTTTATTACTATCTTTCAGTTAAGTAGAGGTATACAATGTCAATAGTTGTGTAAAGTTAAAGAACAGGGGGAAAAAAAACAAATATACTAAAATAACACTTTAGCTGACAAATCCAGATTCATTAGTTGACAAAAATCCTTGTGTGGCAAGTTTTTAAAACTGACAAAGAGTTTCAAAATTCACGTTTGCAGTATTTTAATAATGTTAAACTCTAGTATTTTAATTTTTTTTTTCTGCTACTGCATGAGAATCTGTAAATAGTGTAAGCATAATAAATGATATTGTTTGAAACTTTAGACACCTTTTCACACATGCTTACCTGAGTATATTTATTTTTCGCAGTTAACAGATACAAAGAGCTTAGTAAAAAAAAATGTTTGGATACTCTACATCTCATAGTGAGGGACTCAAAAACTTTTTGATGATGGTACATGTTCAGTATGTTTGGTATAATAAATGTACTGCAACCTGTCGACCTCTTTTATTCCTTATTTACATTCTGCACGTCTGCCAGATTAGATGAACATCACACAGATACAGTTTTATCACTGGGGATTTGAATTGAATTTATGTAAAAAGAAGAAAAGAAGAAATAGTGAAAATTAAAAAATGAAAAATAGGACATACCAAAAGTCCTACAGTTGAGAGTAGATGAATTTCCTGTTGAAGCCCTTTGCTTGACTTTGAACTAACAGGAAGAAATCAAGTGAGGACATGCATCCGTGAATATGCAATTTCACTCTGACTTAATTTATTTGAAGTTTGAAGTCTAAGGTTAATTGTTCTGCTTAGCAATACAGACACCAAATTGATGCAGAAAATATTTCCCTAGAATTCATTTTAAAAAGCACACTGGAAAATATTGGGGGGAAAAAATGGAAGTCATCTGTTTTAAAATGCATTTTTTCCAATTTACAAAAAATGCGTAGCTAGAAATATCTAGAAAATGAATCCTGAGTCTACTTGTAAGTAAGCTGAAAGAATTTACTAAAACGCAAATTCACTAATCCAACCCAGTTGCTTTTGACATTCATATTTGTGACCCTGGAGCACAAAACCAGTCTTATGCTGCACGGGTATATTTGTAGCAATAGCCCAAAATACATCGGATGGGTCAAATTTATTTTTCTTTTATGCCAAAAATCATTAGGATATTAAGTAAAGATCATGTTCCATGAAGATATTTTCCCACCGTAAATGTATGAAAACTTAATTTTTTATTAGTAATATGCATTGCTATGAACTTCATTTGGACAACTTTAAAGGCGATTTTCTCAGTATTTAGATTTTTTTGCACCATCAGATTCCGGATTTTCAAATAGTCGTATCTCGGCCAAATATTGTCCTGTGACACACAGGTGACACTTTCCTAACAAACCATACATCAACGGAAAGCTTATTTATTCAGCTTTCAGATAAATTTCGAGAAATTTACACTTATGACTGGTTTTGTGGTCCAGGGTCACATTTGTCAAAGTATAGGTTAGGGTGTTAAATCATCACCCTTTACTCTCCTTTCATAACACATCAGTGTCTTCATCATAACTTTAATCCTTAAACTTGACAACCCTGAAGCATTTGAGATTGAAGAAAAGAATAAAGTATTTTTGTCTACCCATTTCTTTTACCTTCAATGAAAGAAACTTGCAGAACACCACCCTGTGGCCTACCTTCAGTCCTGTTGTAAAACTTTACTAGAGCGTTACTTCTGCATGCTCTCTCATTCCCCAGGGTGAAAGATTTTAGAAATCCTCGCTTTTATTCAAGGCCACCTGAGACATGCATTAATGAAAGAGTTTTGAAAAGGGGGAATGGAGACCAGGGCTAATCGAGCCATATTAAGACTGCCCTGCTCTGAGCGCAAGTGTGTACGTATGTATGTGTGTGTGTGTGGTATATGAGAGGGCGATGACTCCACTCTGACAAATTAAGGCCGAGAGATTTGACCTTGAGTCGAGTGTCATTCAAGTCTTTGCCTCGTAGCTCTCCATTTGAGCTTGCTGACATCTTGCTTATTCCAAAAGCAAAATGGATGCTTTGATTCTTGCTCCATAAACACTGTTAAATATTTAAAGTGCATTTCATGTTTTGAAGGGCATGTCAAAAAGAATTAGGCTTGTTAAAACATCTACAAGACTGTAAGTTGCTTTCAAAAAGAGAGAAATGTCTTCCTAAACAGTCACAAAAGCATCAGCCACTCTGCTACCCTCAGCAGCTCTGGATCATCCATGTACAACACAACAAGTATTCTGGAAAATGAGTTTAGGATAAGTGTATTTTATATTTATTATGTTTAATATTTAATATTTGCATTATTCTCCACCCAGCAAAATAAACCTGCTAAGTGCTCAAAACAAAACCACTGTCATCTCCTCTGAGGACTGCGCACACACAGACACAAGCAGTCTAAGTCTCCTGTCATGTTTACTTGTATCAGAAAGACAGCGATCCACTGAAACTGCCAGGTAAATGAACGACCTCGCCACCCTTGTCAACAAATGCGCATATAGAAATAGAGAAGGAAGCATGGAGAAAAAGAGACAGACTCTGAGAGTGAGTGTGCATTATGTAGTAAATAATGCACAACAATCATCCAATTATTGGAGTAGCATATACCTGCCTTATTTTGGGGGGGTTTCCATTCTTTTTTCCCAACACCAACAGACTAATTGTATTTTTCATACTGATCAATTGTCTGAACTATAATTGTGTGTTTTCAAAATCATTCCCACGGTTAGTTGCATAATTACAGTAATCTTTCTAAATCATGCAGCCTGTCATTGTTTTATTAGGCCCTGTACAGACATTACTAAACAATTATAGATCAATTACATCAAATGTCAAATGACAAAGACAAAAACAAAGTCAGGGAAGTCAGGCTGAGTGCTTCTGAAAGTGCCAGAGCAGGAACTATGTGACATCACTTCCTTTGGTGTCTGTCAGTCTTGTCAAAACCCCTAATAACACTTTTGCTCCTAGTAGATTTTCACCACAGTTTCCAGAAAAGAAAAACTACTTTGATAAGTGTATTGAATCATTATTCTATCTTAAAACTCTTCTTATCTACAATGCTGGGACAGAATCACATTCATATGTCTAAACATGGTCAGTCCAATCGAGTCACACCTTCTGCAGATATGCTTGTAACTTTTCAACTTGTAGATTTAAATAAAGGTTGAAAGAGTTGTCGGCAGTTTAGTTACAGTGACGTGAGTGTGGTGTAGTTCTTTATTGTTTGACTCAACCTTTTACTTTGCGACCATTTGTAAATTTTACGGGTCTGGCTTCCAGTCTCATCCACATCCAGCTATTTTTAGCTGTACAAAACAGCTTGTTTTGCTGATTGATATTGCAAATTGGTGTGCCTCACCATCTTATTTTAATGTATTATCTTAAAGAAGTAGTGCACTTCCAGAACAAAAATTTACAGATAATGTACTCACCCCCTTGTCATCCAAGATGTTCATGTCTTTCTTTCTTCAGCTGTAAAGAAATTGTATTTTTTGAGGGAAACATTTCAGGATATTTCTCGATATAATGGACTGATATGGTGCCCCGACTTTGAACTTCCAAAATTCAGTTTGAATGCGGCTTCAAACAATCCCAAATGCGGTTGTAAATGATCAAAAAAAACGAACCCAGCTGAGGAAAAAGGGTCTTATCTGGCGAAACAATCTGCAAAAAAAAAACAATTTAAATACTTTTTAATCTCAAACACTCGTCTTGCCTTTCTCTCCCTGAACTCTGTGTATTCTGCCTCAAGACAGTTAGGGTATGTCGAAAAACTCCAATCGTATTTTCTCCCTCAACTTCAAAAATCATTTCAAAACAATCCTACATCGCTGCAGAAGTACAGACCCAGTATTTGCAAAGTGAACATGCAAAGAAGATCAAACACCCTTAACAAAAAAGGTAAAACAGCGATATAGGACGATTTTGAAGTTGAGGGAGAACATGAGATGGGAGTTTTTCGTCATACCCTAACTGTCACGAACCGAAAAAAAAGTCCAGGCCGAGTAAGACAAGACGAGCGTTTAACATTAAAAAGTATAGAAATTGTATTTTTTAAAATGACCCTTCTTGACCCTTCTTACCCTTATTTCTCGGCTGGGATCGTTTACAACCACATTTGGGATCGTTTGAAGCCGCATTTAAACTGCATTTTGGAAGTTCAAATCGGGGCACCATATCACTCCATTATATGGAGAAAAATCCTGAAATGTTTTCCTCAAAAAACATAGTTTCTTTACAGCTAAAGAAAAAAAGACATGAACATCTTGGATGACAAGGGGTGAGTACATTATCTGTCAATTTTTGTTCTGGAAGTGGACTTCTCCTTTAATTATGAACACACTGGTTTGTAGTGCAAACAGTTTTAACGGTTACCGCATGTTGTTATTCTTCTCATTACGTCTCTATAGTGACTAATGAATTAGAAGTCTCTCCCATAGGCTTGCTTCCACACTGAAGAATAAGGTGGACAGGTTTAAAATTTATTTTTAGTTGTGTATATTATCAGGATGAACAAAATCTGTACAATTCATAAACTTTTGTTGGTTATGAAGCTTGCTTTTTGGAATTATCCAAAAATGTATGCTTAAATACTACTGGCTTTTTTTTGAAGGAACCAGTGTGATGCTAACTTGCAGGTTGCCTACAAAAGTGGCATAAAAATCACATACATTCGCTGCTATATGGACTGGACATAGTATGTAACTCAGGTCCACTGCATTATTTACAAAACTTCCACTAACACTAATGTTTCCTGCTTACATAGTGAACTAATAATTATCTAAAAGTGTTTTCTTCATTTGGTTATGTCTCATATTGCCCATGGCACCAAATGAGCCAGAACTGCCTTTGGTGCCGCCTCAAAGAAAATAGGTGCAAGACGCCGTTGGTATGTCTTTGTTTTTCACTTGCATACATTTCCCTTTTTAATCCGTTACTTTCCATATTCGGTCATCACAGTCACATCACATACCGAGTGAGTCACCGCGAGAGAAAGAGAATGAGAGAGAAAGTGAGAGCAACTTAAGTTAATACAAGGGAGGAGCTGTTCCTGTCAATCACCGCACAATAATAAACTGTATAAGCGGCTACTTACCTCACTCGTCCAGAATTCTTCCACTGCAGTTTCATTTCAATTAATTATTCCAGATGGGACCTTAGAGCTCAGGCTGAGTCCTCCTGTTATTATAAGGATGTGCCAAAATGGTCGAATAACGTTGGTCACCCAATAATAGTCATCCAGGGTTTTTAGGGTCTCGTGTAAAAACTGAACTACACTATTTTTCCGAAACCTACTGATAATTCTCGGCTTACTCACTCCCGAGTTCCGACTACCGGAGACTGTCAAAATATTGAAAATGACTGATTAAAAAGGTCGCCGTTTAAAAATAGCACAACAAGCTTAACAAACGTTAAGTGACATTTTTTTCTAATCAAACAGTTTGAATGCGCGGTTCAAGCGCGCAGGTATATTGTGACTGAAGCACATTATTGTGCGTTTGAAATGCGCATACACGGTTTTATGGCGATCTCCATTAACCTTTTTCCTACACCCTGTGACGCTTCGGCAAATTATGGGAGTGACTTTTGTTAAACTGTAATCAGCGAAAGGTTTGCTCTCTATGAACGGAAAAATAAGCATTTTCAAAAACTGGGTACAATGAAGTTACATTATTTACCTACCCTTCATTAAAAGGAAATTGAAGTGTAAAAGCAACACATTATTTTCATCCGGTTGTGAATAGACCCAAAAGCTCAATTATTTTCGCGGCAATATTACGGATGTGTTAAACATCACTGTAGCAATACGTTGCCTTAAAGGGCCCAAAATAAAAATTCTGTCATTAATTACTCACCCTCATGTCGTTCCTAATCTATAAGACTTTTGTTCATCTTTGGAACACAAATTAAGATTTATTAAAACGTTATTATTAAACGTTATTATTAAATCCAAGAGCTTTATGACCCTGCATAGACAGCAATGCAACTACCATGTTTAAGGTCCAGAAAGGTAGTAAAGACATTGTTAAAATAGTCCATGTGACATCAGTGATTCTAATGTTATGACAATGTTATGAAGCTACGAGAATACTTTTTGTGTGCAAAGAAAGCAAAAATAACGACTTTATTCAACAATTTCTTCTCTTCCGCGTCAGTCTTCGAAGGGCATTCACAAGAGTACCACGACAAATGCGCTGCACCTTGTTTATGAATGAAGGTCTTACGGGTTTGAAACGACATGAGGGTGAACAGCATTTTCATTCTTCGGTGAACTTTTACATTGATCAAAAACATTTATCAACATTATGATAATATTTAAAAGTGATACCTGTAATTTTGAGAGATAAATATTTATTTACTTTTTTAGGAACATTCCAGTAAACACTACTAATAGGGATTAGAAGTAAAAAGGGGCTCACATTACATTTTAAAGCATTTGTATGAAAACAAACCTGGAAAGAGGTGTGAGGATTGGAGAAAAATGAGATCATTCCAGTGAATTTTTCGTGGATATATTGAAAATTAAAATCATGAGAACAGACCACAAATGTGCAGTTTATGTTTTCTTTTGTCATATAGGCAGGTCACAGCAAAATAAAAAGGAAAAGGGAAAATAATCAAGAAAAGAATGCAGCAGACGGAAAAGAGCTCTTGCCATAGATATTCTTGTTATGCCATGTCACATTAAATTATCAATCGTTACATAATTCTCTTGATGTCTGAAAATAGAACATGAAGGAAAATTTACAAACTGAACCAGGATTTCCAGGGCGAGAATCTTGACAACATTTGTGTTTGTTTTTAGCAGTTCTTCTCAGGTACACTCTTAAAAATAAAGGTGCTTTAAAAGGTTCTTCACAGCGACGCCATAGAAGAACCATTTTTGGTTCCACGAAGAACCATTCAGTCAAAGGTTCTTTAAAGAACCTGCTTTCACCACAAAGAACCTTTTGTGAAACAGAAAGGTTCTTCAGATGTTAAAGGTTCTTTATGGAACCATTTAAACAAAAAAGGTTCTTCTATGGCATTGTGAAGCACCTTCATTTTTAAGAATGTAGGTGAAATATTAGGCTTATATCTTAACTAATACTGCTTGTACGTATCTATACCACCTATTAACTTTAGTTTGTCAAAATATTGCACCCTTTCCTGCTTGCTGAGTCCTTCTCTTTATGATTTAGCAGATTCCACACATTTTTTCCGTGGTTTAGACAGCATAAATTAGCAGAACAACCTTTTTTAGTAGTACATTAACCATGCATAATCCATGCTGTTATGTTAACTGACCTATGTGAATGTTGAAAAGCAGATGGCAGACTAAATGTGACCCTGGACCACAAAACCAGTCATAAGTTGCACAGGTGTATTTGTAGCAATAGCCAACAATACATTGTATGGGTTAAAATTATCGATTTTGTTTTATGCCAAAAATCAATAGGATAGAAGTAAAGTAATTTTGTAAAATAAGTAATTTTGTAAATTTCCTTTTGTAAATATGTCAAAACATCATTTTTGATTAGTAATATGCATTGCTAAGAACTTCATTTGGACAACTTTAAAGGTGATTTTCTCATCCTCAGATTCCAGATATTCAAATAGTTGTATCTCAGCTAAATATTGTCCTATCCTAACAAACTATACATCAAAAAAAAAAAAAAAGTCTACTTATTCAGCTTTACATTATGTATAAATCCCAATTTTAAAAAAATTGACCCTTATGACTTTTTTTGTGGTCCAGGGTCACAAATGCTAACTGGCATCCATCAGCGTTGTCTAGCGGTCCAAATGGCCATCCATTACCCACACTGAGTTGCAAATGCTCTATAAGGCATCAACAGGTACATTGTATGATAAAATATTAACTGAATATATGAATGAAGAGCTGCCTTTAAGAGCTGCCTTTAACATCAATATTTGCCTAAGGGCCAGTTCACACGGAACGTGTTGTTGCCAATTTGCCTATGCTGCTGCTATTTGCCTTTATGGGAAAAGTCTGAAATTGCCAAAATTGCTTGTCAAGATTACATTTGTAAATGTGCAATTTATTGTTGACTTGAAAAAAGAAATAAGAGAAATAAGAGAAAGTTCAAGTGTAGAAAGAGGTCAAAAGGACAGATAAACTACAAGGGCAGAGGTTGAGAGGGCAGGTGAGTAATATATTGAAGTAATATATTGATGAGTAATACACTGAAGTATCTGAAACTAAAGTGATCAGAGAGCAGCTAAAGAATAGAGTGAAAGGCAATGAGAGAGAGCAGTTTTCAGATTAAGATTCACTCAAATGCACCTCTGAGCTTTGCTCGCTGTCAATCACGTAATTGTTGCCTCACAGGTTTAACAGCTCCTCACTTCTCACTCCTCAGATACAGAGACAGGAGTCTGCAAGCCAAAAATAATTACACACAGCGCTTTGATGCTTTCCAGCTCACCTCATACAAACTCCACCTCCAGCATCACAACAAACACACCTCTATCTGGACAATAATTACAGTGTGTGCGTCCATTTGTGTGTGAGGCTGCTATGATGGCGCTTTTGCTTAATTTAATGGCACTGCTCCGCTGGGTACTGGCTCCATTTGTCTCTCTCTCTTATCGTCACGGACTCGCATTCGTGTGGGTAATGGACGGCCATTTGGACCGCTAGACGACACTGATGGATGTCAATTAGCATTTAGTCTGTCATCTGCTTTTCATCAGCATTTTATATGGTATGTCTTTTTTGGTGTTTATCTATGATTTTCTCTTTTTCCTGTTGGCTTTCATGATATGATATGAATTTAATTAACGCTTTGTTTCTTTGAGCTAAACGGTTGTGATTATGTGCTGTCATGACGCACGTTGCACATGAGACCATAATGGTGTTCGATTAAAGGTCATTAGCATTATGAAAGAACGTGTCATTAAAAGATTCAAAGAATGATCGCAGATTCCTTGAACTTTCACAAAAGTTCTTTAATGATAACAATTCTTTTAAACACATTTTAAAGGGGTTTTCTTAACATTAAGCACTAAAACACAATAAAATTAAATATATCCTCGACTAAATCTCTATTCTGCACATATTAGCATTCTAAAATTATTGTTTACCTTCTGTAATGTATGGTGCTGGCGAGCAAGGAAGAGAAATCTGGCCTCTTCAATAGAATTTGCATATTAATTGCTTCTCAGTAAAACAACATAATGAACCCTTCCTCAGCCAGAGCACAAGCTCCATTCACCACACCCGGAAACCCTCAAACCACCAAACATAACAAAATGAGTCTGAATCCCAACATGACGGAACATTAAAAACTAACAAGTCTCCCCCTTTTCTCATATTGCTCAAAAACACATAAAATAACACTTCATTTCATCATTTATTTGCCAGGCAAAGCATGCTGGGAACAAAAAAAAATCCCTTGCCAGTATCAGGTAATGGCAACAAAAAATATTTATGTAGTCCCAACACAAATTCATTTAGTAAACATCTGTTTTTGTAATTGCAAATGAACTGTAAATGACCAACAACAAAAAAAATTACAAACTGGCATTGTTGCATTAGCTCATTTTAATTACTGAACAAGCAGCAAAATCATTTCATGCATGCATAAAAAACACATTTATATGCAGGAGTGACCCGTTTCATCCTGAAATGGGTTTTTATTTTCAATATTATGAAGGGGTTGAATTGGGTTAATATTTCGATATGAGAAGTCCTTACGCACGTCGAAAAAAATGAAACACGGTCTCCCTCAGAAGATATTACAGTCAGAAGCAATATCATCTCTTTAAATAAATCCCCAAACAGAGAGATCGAAAGATGGAGGATGACAGAGAAAAGGAGGGAGTGACAGAGAAAACGAAGGAGTGAATAAATGGGCAAATGCGTTAAAAATCGCCTCGAGGAGGCTGATGCGGCTTTGGCTCTGACCATCTGCCAAGGTCACTCACAGCATCCCCTTTGGTTGGATCCGAGCTGCCAAGTCGCACCGGCCAATCACCTGTGGGCATCTGGGTGGAATGTTCTGGCTGAGCGCCCAGCGTGGTTAACATCAATTACAGATCCTCTTCACACGTCGGCACAACTGAGTCACCTCTCTGCGAAGCGAATGAGGTGGAGGGCTTGTGTTCCTGGGATTGAGAAAAAGGAGAACAACACATGGATGAATTTATTAGCACATCACTGGTGGAAAAAACATTTGGTGATTCATCAGTCTCTCCTCAGTCAGAGGAAACGGATGAAACAACAGACCACACTCACTGTACAAGATCATAACAGCCAAAATGTCAGTTTAGATAAAGAACGTGTATAAAAATGAAGAAAAATACAGCTACTTTATTAGTTCAAATCAATTAAGGTGATCAATGATCAAGTCCTTTTTTGTCTTCTGCATTGATAATCAATGAAGCTCAATCACCATTTATGTCATTCTTGAAAGAACTTAATTGATTTTCATTGATCCTTTTTTGTCATGCTCTTTGAGTTGTACATTCATCGTTTGTCTTTTCAGTAGTTCTCCTATATCTCCTTTTTGTTAGTTATGCTTTTTTGACATCATCCTCTTCTTTATGTCTCTAATTATCTTTTGCCACCTTTTCTAACTTGTCTTCCTCCTCATCGTGGCCTATAAATTAGTGGTGGTGCAGTGAATTGAGACATGTTGATGTGAGCTGGACAGAATTGCCTTCATTTAGACCCTCAGGCTCATGTACTGGATACAGATAACTCTTACATGTTAAAGACTTTCTGTCAAACCAGCAGAGACATTTTGACATTTTAGTGGTGTCTTGGTTTCTATTTCTGTCACATTACACTGTAGCCCCACCCATAGTGAATTATCATTAGTCCAAAACCTATATATCTGTATATTCTCATTGCTCCAACGCCATAAAATCAAATAAATTTTTTAAAGGTGACGTAATATGCCCCTTTTTACAAGATGTAATATAAATCTCAGGTGTCCCCAGAATCTGTCTGTGAAGTTTCAGCTCAAAATACACCACAGATCTTGTATTATATCACTTTGAAAATGCCTGTATTGAATGGAAGCAGAAACACGCTGTTTTCGTGCATGTCTCTTTAAATGCAAATGAGCTACTGCTCCCCACCTCTTTTTCCAAAATAGGGCTGTGTTTTTACAGCTTGTACTTCAGACACTCTGCCAATAGACATCTGTTTGGATTTGATTATCATGTCTGTCATGCTAAAAGTAAGCGTTTTAAACCTTATTAGTTTAAACTTCTGACATGTTTTTCTGAGCGCACACATCCGAAGCATGCGCACAGCAAACAGCTGTCACACGGCATGTGAGTACTAAACTAAGATCTCTTTCATGTCTCATTGCGCTGAAACTGTCAAATACACACAAGTTTATGTTAAAAACACATGAGGTACAAGAAAAGTTGGTTATGTCTGTGAAGGTAAACAGCTGGGAAAGAAATTGCTTGTTTATATTAGATCTGTGTGGCAGCAGCGTAATATACAGTAAATAAATAAATGAAGAGTTCAGATGCAAAACCATCTAAAATACTGAGTGAATGCTCCTGACACATATTATACCTCCATCAAACACTTTTACCTCAAACTCGCTAAATTCCAGCCTCAGCCCAATCAGAAGTACCAGTACTTACATAGAAACCTATACAAAGTAGCCAGAAAGAAATGCTCATTTTAAAGAAATAGGTCAGATGGATTTAGCTGGTTTTGCATCTGAACTCTTCAAATACTCTCATGTCTTTGCTCAAACCTTTGTCATGGCGTTAGAACTGGTACACTGTTGTCGCTTGCAAAAACAGAATGGCTGCGCTGTGGGTGGAAATGTGCAGATTAAGGGGCGGTAATTTATAATAAGATCCTCTTCATCACGGGGAGAGAGAAATCTGAGTGGCTCATTTTTTTACATGCTTGCAGAGAAAGGCTTACCAAAACAAAGTTACCGGGTTGTATAATATGTCATAAAAGTTACTAGGTTGCAAGAAAATCACATTCTGCCATTCTCAGCCATTTACATATAAAACTGAACCAGAAAAACATTTAAAATAGCCTTGCTCCCATTAGATTTGAATTTGCAATAACTCCTCCCATAGCTTTTAGCCTTTTGACTCATTACTGACATTCAAATGTACTCATTCTATAGGTTTTAACCTGAGATCATATCTAGCACAGCAGTAGTTATATATCAGTGACCTTTAATAAAACCACAAATCATCAGACTGTATTTGACATTTATGTCCTGTCTCTCTTAAATAGCTGGTAATTTTCTGTGACATATTCAATGTTTGATCATGGCTTAGCCTGTCAAACTCGACATTAAGACATTCCCAAGAAGT
Organism: Cirrhinus mrigala; assembly: GCA_036247105.1. NCBI lineage: Eukaryota > Metazoa > Chordata > Actinopteri > Cypriniformes > Cyprinidae > Cirrhinus > Cirrhinus mrigala. The sequence continues at coordinate 38,899,968 of CM070013.1, forward strand.
ACAAAATGATTTTACAACCTTTCACAATGTAGCATTTGGGTTGTACTTAGGTTATGTTACAATATATAAACAAGAAACCATGTATTAATTTTTTCAACAAAATAAAGCAATTTGGAAACATATCTACAGAAGTCAAACATTTACATTCCCTCTTTCAGAATCATTAAAAATGTTAATTATTTTATCAAAATAAGAGGGATCATACAAAATGCATGTTATTTAGTACTGACCTGAATAAGATATTTCACATCAAAGATGTTTACATATAGTCTACAAGAGAAAATAATAGTTGAATTTATAAAAAATGACCTTGTTCAAAAGTTTACATCCCTTTGATTCTTAATACTGTGTTGTTACCTGAATGATCCACAGCTGTTTTTTTTTTTTGTTTTGTTTTGTTTTGTTTTTTGTTTAGTGATAGTTGTTCATCAGTCCCGTGTTTGTCCTGAACAGTTAAACTGTCCGCTGATCTTCAGAAAAATCCATCAGGTCCCACAAATTCTTTGCTTTTCCAGCATTTTTGTGTATTTGAACCCTTTCCAACAATGACTGTATGATTTTGAGGTCCGTCTTTTCACACTGAGGACAACTGGGGGACTCATATGCAACTATTACAGAAGGTTCAAATGCTCCCTGATGCTCCAGAAGGAAAAACCATGCATTAAGAGCCGGGGGGTGAAAACTTTTGAACAGAATGGAGATGTGTACATTTTTCTTATTTTGCCTAAATATCATATTTTTTCATTTAGTACTGTCCTTCAGAAGAGGCTACAGAAGATAGTTACATGTTTCCCAGAGGACGAAGTAAGTAATAAATTTATCCTGACCTTCAAATTAAAAAAAAATTCTGGAGCATCAGTGAGCGTTTGAACCTTCTGCAATAGTTGCATGAGAGTCCCCCAGTTGTCCTCAGTGTGAAAAGATGGATCTCAAAAGCATTGTTGGAAAGGGTTCAAATACACAAAATGCTGAAAAAACAGAATTTGTGGGACCTGAAGGATTTTTCTGAAGAACAGCAGGCAGTTTAGCTGTTCAGGACAAACAAGGGACTCATGAACAACTATCACTAAACAAAAAAAACACACTGTGGATCATTCAGGTAAGAACCCTATATAAAAACCAGGTCAGTTTTTATTAATTCAACTATTATTTTCTCTTGTGGACTATATGTAAACATCTTTTATGTGAAATATCTTGTTCAGATCAGTATAAATAAACAATAACATGCATTTTGTATGATCCCTCTTATTTAGGTAAAATAATTAACACTTTTAATGATTCTGAAAGGGGGATGTAAACTTTTGACCTCAACTGTCTACCTTGAAAATATCTGCCCTGTAGTTTCATGATAACAAAACCAGACAAACTGCATTTTATTTAGATGAAAAACATAATCTGTATATCTGAATAAGACATTTTTAAAATAGTGAAAAAATACCAATGTACAACCAGCCCACATTAAAACATTTGTGGTATATTTTTTGTCTATTGTGAAATAGAAATGGTCTACATTGTCAAATATTTCAAGAAAATTTTTATTATTCATATTATTTCAAATTCTAAATGGAAGACACTTTTTCAAAGAGCCCAACAGACATGATAATAATAATTATTTAAAAATACAAAAAAGAATACACTGAATTCTCTTTCTCTCACTTATACCTTCTTATGTTATTGGTAAACACTTTTCTTTGAAAGATGTTGGAGGCCAAAACATTTTAGCATTTGGATGTAATGACAAAACTAATAGGCTGCAAAGAGATGTGCAAACATCATAAAATGTTTACAGTGCTGTGAAAATACATCACATGTATTAAAGGGACAGTTCACCCAAAAATGAAAATTCTGCAATTAATTACTCGCCCTCATGCCATTCCAAACTTGTAAGACCTTCGCTCATCTTCGGAACACAACTGAAACAATTTTTGATAAAATCAGAGAGCTTTCTGACTAAACAGCAATGCAACTGACACGTTTAAGGCCCAGAAAGGTAGTAAGGACATCGTTGAAATAGTCCATGTGACATCAGTGGTTCAAATAACAACTTTATTCAAACACTTTCTTCTCTTCTGTGTCAGTCTTCGATGTGTGTTCACGAGAGTACCACAATGCATTGCTGTCTATGCAGGATCAGAAAGCTCTCAGATTTGATCAAAAATATCTTAATTTGTGTTCCGAGGATGAACGAAAGTTTTACAGGTTTGGGTGAGTAATTTATGACAGAATTTTCATTTTTGTGTGAACTAACCCTTAAAGTGCATAGGGTACAATGTCATCACAACTTTTTCAACACAACATTGTTCTACCACATTTCATTTTTTTAGAGTCATTCTTTTCCACTCCAGTTTTTATGTTGGGTTTTTGGATACTGAAAGCTGGACATGTAAGTCAGTTTGAAGTAAAAACCATTATAAGTATGTATGCATGATTCACTACTTGTCATCTTTCATATGGTCAAGCATTTGCACAACAACAAGAGCCATCACATCTGATGAATCCTAGCCAACACAGACATCCATAAGCCACGACGGAGCTGTATGTCACTGCATGCACAATGTGTGTAGTTCTATATATTTGCATCAGTGTGTGTTATGCCATGTCATGCTGGTCAGTTTGAAGTCCTCAGTGATCAAACAAAGAATATAATAAATTGCACTGTCGGTGACAGCTATCTAGAATGGGGTTATGCTTTCTCTACATATTCTCTGAAGCAATGTTTTCATACTGTGCCATCTTTCTGCACTGGCCCTTCCAGCGAATTCTAATATACTTTTAATTAAGGCCTGGACTGTAGTTACTAAACAGACTTGTACCTCTGGGAAAGACAAACTGTTAAAGCTGCTGGGGAGAGGTGGACCAAGAGAAAGAGACTGATCAGTGTACTACTTTGAAACACATCTAATTGACTGTGCCAGTTAGAGAGTGTGTGGGGTTTGAGCCGGAGGGATCACCATTTGTCCTTTCTGTCATTGAGGCCTCAGCTGTTAGCAGTTGCTCAACAACAGCACTGGCATGTTTAAGATGCTCAAAAGAGCACCAGTCCAGATGAGACGATCACAGATAGACAGCCTGATAGACAAATCCTGACAAGGAACAGGGATGAATGGGGGGGGTTCACTAAGCATTATCTGTGATCACTGATAGCATTGTTTGTTTGCACACACTATGTGTTAAGGAATTATGCAATTCAAGGGCGCAAACATGCCAGCAAATTTGGGGATGCCTGTGCAATCGAATCGCAATTTACACTGGGTTAATTTGTAACAAGTTAAATGTACACATGGATGCAAGATTGCATAAACATACAAATATGTGGTTAAATGGAGAAAAAAAATAAAAATGATTTTTATGAGACAACAAGTGATACGTCCAAAGGAGGAAATCACATAGGAAGCGCTATAATATAAAAACTTATTTTTGCTTTTTTCAGTATTGCAATGTTAAAAAATATTCCTATATCAAATAAATGTTCTGTCATGAAACTCCAAATGGCGCAGGCTGATGGGTCGTTAACGTAAACTGATGATATTCACAACTATTTGGCACAAACTCACGTTGCATACCCAGCCAATGAGCTTGCTGCTTTATATTTAAATGGCTGGTTAGCATTCAGTAGAGCAGTTCGCAGCATGGTTTCAGAGTTCCTCAAACCCTCCACCTCCCCAGCTCCACCTGTATAGATCTGCTACATATTATTATATATGCTATTTGTGCAGCAGCAGTATGTCTTAAATACTCACCGCACCATATCTCTAATGTATTGGCAGTAGCAAGTTCCTGTACTTTCAGCAGCAGCAGCAGCAATAATCTACAACAACGCCCCTAACCATTATGGGTAGTTGCATGCACTCCAGTGTATTGTAAACAATGGCGTCAATATTGCCATATCAGTTTGGGCCCAAATCAGACCCAGAGAATATTACTGAAGAGGATCAAGCAGAACCTATGCAAGCATGACTCTTACAGGATGTTTCAGAATGGTATGTTTTTTTGTTTGTAATTATCTCTTAAGTTTTAGATACGCTGTTATTTGTCAGTGCTACTGCTGTTTATATTATCTTTTGAAATACAGTTTTATCCTTATTACAGCTTCAGTGCAGCATAATAAATTATTGCGTTGTGGCTATTTTGTAAAGTAACTGTTTAACTTATAACAGTAATTTATAGGCAGAGGCTATTTGCACTAAGTGTAAATAGCAATTAGATGAAATTAGTTGCAAAAAGCAAAGGATTCTATTTACACTATGTTAAAATAGCAGGATTTTCTGATATTTATAATACTTATTGCAAATAGTGGTGCACCTCAGTATTGTAGTACATTATTAAACAGCATGCAGTAATAATTTATTGAGGTCGGCGGCCATAGCCTTGTGGGCAGCGTGCCGACATACAGCGTTGTTGCGCTCCGGGCGTCCTGTGTTCGTATCCCGACTCAAGGACCTTTCCAGATCCCACCCTCCTTCTCTCTCCCACTTTGCTTCCTGTCAATTCTGATCTGTCCCGTCACAGTCAAGGCAAAAAATGCCAAATAATAATAAAATAAAATAACGTATTGAGTGTAAATGATCATTTTTATTCAAATTATTAAATGGATGCCACCTTATTTGGACAATGAAGCCCTTCTTACACCTACCCTAACCCTGCCCGATACTTTATTTTTAACTTTTTGATTATTTCCTTCATTTTTATTGAAAAGAAATGCCTTTCTGATATGATATGAGATTAGAAAAGAGAGAAAAAAAAAAAGAGTTCGAACCCGGGTCGATCACGTCAAAATGTCTACAGCGTGCACTATATACTATCAAGAAAATAGGTACAGTTCTGTCACTGGGGCGGTACTCTGAGGTACAAAAGTGAAAATGTACATCTTTGTACCTTACCTACCCCTAAACAGTACATATTAGTACCTTAAAGGTACATTCTAGTACTTTGAAAGTACATATTGGTACCTTAAAGGCAAATAGTAATTTAAAAGTACATATTTGTACCTTTTCACTTTTGTATCTTAGGGTACCGCCCCAGTGACAGAACTGTACCCTTTTTTCTGACAGTGTACCATCTACACCACCAGAGCCCAAACACACGTTGGTGGGTGGAGTTAGTGTAAATAGCCTCTGCCAACAAGGCAGGATATTTGCACTTAGCAGTGCAAACACTCCAGAATTTATAATAGTAACATGACCTCACCTACTTTGCGTGTTCCAGGGAGCAGAATTTATGTACATTTTAGGGTTTTATTGTATTGTAAAAGACAATATCTCCCTTTGCATTGAACTTGAGTGTTGTAACTTTGCAGATGTTGTTTATGCTCAAACAGCAACATTACACACTAACTAAAGTTAAAAAAGTGAAATCATAATCAAGGACCCCTTTAACATTGCCATATCCAATACCATGCTAAAATCTTCTGAGAGTTGATAGTCATGATAGAAATGCTGCTTTTTTTAATCAGAGAAACCTTAAACTGTGATAAGAATAATAAATGTTACTTGAGAACCAAATCAGCATATTAGAATAATTTCTGAAGGATCATGTGACACTGAAGACTGGAGTAATGGCTACTGAAAATAAATAAATAAACAAAACATTCTTTTTTTTTTTTAAATTGTAAAAACATTTCTTAAAAAAAAAAAAAAGCTTTTTCTAAGTGATACAAAAAAACTTAAGACCTTTCACAGTACTTCACACTACTCTTAACCTGAGGTTAGTACCATTTTAGACTTCAGACTAAGGAAAAGCAATGTTTTGCTCTTGCAATATTGAAAGAAAATTAACCCTGTGTTATGAAACTGTGATCCAGCTCAGGGATAAAACAGTTTCTGCACTGTACACAGTCACCTAAGAACAAGAAAACACCCCAAACTACAGCACAATTCCTCAAAATACCAGTACATTAAACACTACCTCATACTCCTTTTTTCTCATCTTGCTCAAAAACACATAAAATGACACCTTATTTCAAACATTTTCTTGTTTTACCCAGTCCCACACAAAAAGCATTCTGGGAACTAGAAATCCCCTGCCAAATTTCAGTTAATTTCAACATTAAATTATTCAAGTAGTTCCAACACAAATGGATTTAATAAACTTTGGTGAATTCTAAGAGATTTATTTTCTTTTATTCTGTTTTACAGATTTAAGTACATTGAATGCATATGCAATCACATCTAATGTTAAAATAAGGAAATTGTTTTGTTATTTTGGTCTTACCTGGCCATGGGTCTCTGACCCCACATTGGTTAAACTGAATTATGGATAGCATGCAGGAGTTTATGCTGAAGTGGCTCAGCAGTGAATTTGCACCTCGAGTGAATCTGCCAGACTTGACATTGACAGCTGAATGTGTACCGCGAGCCACTTTTCCTCCCAAAGCCATCATCCCCTCATGTCCACCCCTGTGTCAAGACTCGTCTCTGTAGTGCCAGTTTGCGCCAAACGTCCCATAAATGATGTGTTCATCAATTAGTCGGTGGTCTTTAGCAGAGCTGTCAAACTGAGAAATCAATTAAGGAAGGTAAGACCGTTACGCGAACATTCACGTCGTCGGGTTGAAGGTCTGTGAAGAGTCATGAGATGAATAATGCACACACAAAGAGCACTACAGACAAAGAATGCTAATAATACACTCGGGAACAAAACTTCACTAACGAACACGACACCTATGTTGCACAAAGGAGACTTTTATGGAAATTGAGCCGAAAACTTTCCTTCCAAATGACTAAATTGCAACATTTGGCATTTTCTGGCAAGACCTCTGCTTGTCTGTGTCACCAGCTGACTAAGAAATGAAACTTACTGCAGTACGGTTACCTGAATATAGAATCACATGACGTAGTCACCATTAAAAATATGATTTGTCCAAAAACACTGGGAACATGAGACTGAACAAAAGCTGCCAAAGAAAATCATCGCACGTTGGCTAAACTCTTCAGGGATGAAATAAGTAGGTTAGGTGTTCTACCAAGACCTCGTTTAAATCCACATCCACCACTTAATGGTGTGCTTAATTACCAGCCTTTGTTGGAGCGTGTGCATCTCTTCATCTTCTCACGGCTGTTATTCAAATGAAGACTCATTACGATGCCATTTAGGGATTCGTGGGCTGGTGCTATACGTGCTTCGATTTTGATATCCCACCCACATCCTGGACATAAAGATGCTCGTTTCACAATACAGTCGAACTGCGCAAATCAACACGCTCAGCACCTGTCATATTTTATCACTTGTCTTAATTGAAAAGCCGGAGGGAGAGTGGAAACAAATTGCCATTCAAAGAAGCTTCGATGCATCACCATTAGAGACGCTCTCACCATGACACAGAGAAAATAAATAAGTCGAGCAATAGCGCTTGAGATTGTAGTTCATGTAGATGTCTTCAGGCCAGCACTTTTATCAAATATATGAAGTTTGGCGGAGATTGAACATGGTGTATTTGAGTTAGGGCAAAGCATGATGTATCCTGTTGCCAACAGGTGGTGCTATGACTATAACTGAATATTGGCCTTTGATGTCTTCGGGCCAGGGCTTTTACCAAACGTGAAGTCTAGTGCAGATTGGACATTGCATGTTTAAGTTAGTGTTAAAAAAGTAATTTCCTGTTGGTGGCGCTATGATTTTAACAGTATATTGGCCTTTGGATGTGTTCAGGCCAGAACTCATTGCAAAGGCCTTTAGAATAGACTGACCAAATATAATGTTCATGTCATTAAATCTCTAGGAGGAGTTCGTTAGAGCATAAAACATCATGTTTCGAGCAGGTGGCGCTATGATTATAACTGAACATGGGCATGAGCAAGAGCATGTGTTCAGGACAGGACTCTTGTCAAACATGTGAAGTTTCATGGCGAAACATCGAAGTTTGTCAAGCCGCCAAGGACAGGCCCTTCACTGAAAACTCAAGATCTTCACAATTTAACATTTACACTAACCAAATTTGGTGTTGATCTGATTAAATCTCTAGGAGGAGTTTGATTAAATACAACACCTGAAAATGGCAAAAACGGAACAAATCTTGCAAAGAAAGTTCAAAATAACAGACTTCCTGTTGGGTTTCGGACTTCGTCCTGGGGGACTTTTTTTTAGGTATGGGTGTGTTACATGTGTCTACCAAATTTCATACATGTACGTAAAAATGTAGCTCGAGGGGCACTTCGATGAAATTGTATAGGTGACGCTATCAAGCTATTTTGACACACCCATTTCTGAAACCCATATCAGATGTACATTTTCACCACTTTTGGCATGTGCAAAGTTGAATGTGTTTTTGAGCATCTTTATGCCCTCAAAAATGCAATTCATTTTGGAGAAGAAGAAGTAGAAACTGAGCAATTCCAATTGGGTCCTCCAACCACCAGTGCTCAGAACCTAAATACATTCCAAAAAACTTAAACTTCCAGTATTTTACAATGCTAGGACACATTTCTCAACACTTAGGTCACTTTTTCAAAACTCTTGACTCTAACTTTTAACTTCGCACAGCGGTTTTTATTTTACATTCAAAATCTCCTAAAACTACCAAAATAATTCATACTGTACATGTCTCAAATCATGTGATTCTTCCATGATACTAGCAAAGGGTCACCCGAAAAGCACACTTTGTCACTCATAAAACAATGGCCTGAAAAACATTAGCAACAGTTAGCATTATACAAGTTGTATATATTTTCTTCTTTTGTAAAATACTTCAATTTTACAGCTTTAAAAATAGTACGTAAAAGTGCAAATTGGCCTGTATAGGCACATATAGTTGTGGTAGTGATTGTGTGTAGGTGAGAAAAGAATTCATGCAATCTGAAAGACGTTGTCACTGAATACATTTTGCACCAAAGCAGTGATAAATGATCCACAGTTTAGCCCACATAGACTGCTGTTGTGCTCACTGTGTGAGGTTTTGAAAAAGTGTTTTTGGTCCTAGAGATTGTAAAAACTCTAAGAATAATTTTGCAATGCAATGTAAACAAGGACATGTAACATATAATACAGTGAATTCTTGCTGGCATCAATTACTCACCATCATGTCGTTCCAAACCCATAAGACTTCCGTTGCGCTCCAGGCGTCCTGTGTTCGAATCCCGGCTCAAGGACCTTTCCCGATCCTGCCCCCATATCTCTCTTTCCCACTTCACTTCCTGTCACTTCTAATGTGTCCTGTCATAATGAAGGCAAAATGCCAAAAAAAAAAAAAAAAAAATTAATTTGTGTTCTGAAGATGAACAAAGGTCTTAATTACTCACAACATGAGGGTGAGTAATTAAGAAGAGAATTTTCATTTTTGGGTGAACTATACCTTTAACAGTCGAGAGGTGTTATTCTTGTTTGAAAAGAATTTTACAAACGAAAACGTCATGTAATGTTACCTGTTGTTGGTGTTTTTTAGGTCATTGTTTTATGAGTGACACCCTTTGCTAGTGTTATTGATTTGATACATGTATGAAGTGTTTTGGTAGGTGTAGTGTAATGTGAACGTGAAATGAACTGCTGTGCCAAGCTGAAAAAGAACTGTGAAAAGTTTTAAAAAAGTGACCTGAGTCTTGAGAAATGGTTTCTAGCGATTGTAAAAACTGAAATGCATTAGTCAGCTTCCAAATTTGTCCTTCCTTGGTGTGCAGAAACACACAAAAAGTAAAGAGGGAGACGATACTTTACAACTGTGGCAACTTTCACCTCAATCAGAGTGGCAAGAGAAGCCCTCAGAGACAATCAAATGCAATCAAGTCAGTGGCAGTGAAAAACCACTGGGAATCTGTGACGCAAATTCCTCCTCATCCCCAACATAAGCGACACTTATGACTGATATTTCTCACAAGAGAATCCATCATGGATTCAGTCCCGTTCTATCAGGTGAACTGGACGGGTGTAACCAGCCTGCGGGTGAGATAGTGAGGGACATCTAATCAGGAACATTAACGCTGTAGAACGGCCTCCGCTGACAAGCAGATGACGAGAGTGGAAATCTCATTTTCCACGTTAGGGCTATCAAATTCAGCGAGCCGCACGCCGAGGCAGAGGTCCGATGGAACATCATCACCTATAAAAACAAACCCAGTGTTTTTGGATTGCCTCCAAATTGAGTTCAGATGGGTGGGAGCAGAATCCATCACGGCGCTCGCTGGACACTCTGCTCTGAAATGCCATTAGAGGAGCTTAACTCACTCTGCCAGTCATCTGATATCAAACAGGGGAATGGAAGGGGGCATCAGATGTGAAATACACAGTGGCAACAAAACCTCTCCGACATCTCTTGGGAATATAAAGAGCAACCGAGCCATATCACTAATGCTGCTGTTTACACTCAGGACTTGCTACACATGAAGGGCAGAGAAGCAGTCCAACAGGATATGAGTGGGCACTTAAGAGCAGAGCTTGTGTTTGATTTGCACTATTGAATAGCTGCAAATTGGTTATACATCTAAACTTGCTATAGGACCAACATTTAGATGAGAAAGAGATCTGTCTTCATGCAGATTTCAGTTTCTGATTCTAATCAAACACAGCTGAACCAGCAAATCAATCAATAATACTTGGAGAGAGGCGATCATTAGCATTCCCATTCGTCTCAATTGCAGTTGCTTCGACACAAATTGACAATTCTTTTCTGAGATAGTCACCTGAGACGTAAATGTCACACGACGATCGCTCTGGAACCAGAGGAGGATGACGCCATGTCAACACTGATTGGCTAATGGCACTACAAGTGTGCACAAAGCTGCAAACCTTCCACTAATGACTATGCTGTGCTGTGAAAGGAAGCAGACAATATGTGCAGAACTGCATTTCATGCTTTTTAATTTTAAAATTATATATTTGTTCATTTGATCATTTATAGCATTTTTACGTGTACATGACTGTGAGTGTATTTTTTAAATTGCTACTCATTTTGTGACATGTCAAACCTTGTAGTGAGAGAAAAATGACTTAAGTGGCATTCAGAGGGCACACTCTCTTTCCCATTGCTGTCTTTCATCCATGGAGTTTGATCACATCATCACATCAGTCTGTTTAATGATGCAAACCAGTTGCTCCTATCTATTCATCTCAGTCATCATATTCATCTCAAGGTGATCTTATGCCATCATCCTCTCATTTTTGAAAACCATGATTTTGCCAAGTAAGATGTGTTCCTTGGCCAACATCCTGGGATATCCCAACCCAATCCCTAACCATCAACTAGATGTCAAATCAAAAATTATATGTTGGTAAAAATATTATTTTGTTATCTCCAAAACCAACCCTAAACTTACCTCATATATATATATATATATATATATATATATATATATATATATAATTAGCGTGTTAACGTAGGCAATTTTTTTTTCATGTTAACGCGTTAAAAATGCAATTAACGCAGGGCGGGGCTAGGTTTGGCCACCCCACCCACAACTACCAATAACTAACCAATAGAGGGTATGCAACGTGAATGCTGCAAATTAATCGCTGCAATTCAAAGAAACAAATGGTCTCCAGGCAGCGAAACACGGATTTGCAGTTATCATTTCATGTTAGTATGTCAAATTGTGCAGTAAAATCATATCCTATATATTGCATTATAGTATATTGTATTGACAAGTCATCAACTAAATATTTACCATCTTAAATTCTGCATAACTGGATATTTTTAAATAAACACTGACAAAAACTATATACGTTTTTCAATAACATTGATATAAGTGATCACCAGGTTTAGACCAACCTATTTTGTATTTACAAAATGAGTTCACTGGCAAATGTGCTTTATTAATTTTCCCCAGCATCAAAATCAGACACATGTAAGTGTTAGAAAACATGATTTCTGGCTGCATCAATATCCATTGACCACTGGATATTTGTTAAGTTGTTAGGAATATTATATCAAGTTCAGCAACCTTTAGTTTAAACTGATTATCGTTTATTTTACTCGCGTTTTCGCATCTTCCTTATTAAGAGCCAGTTGGGGTGAAATGCACAATTTGTCTTCTGAAAAACATGCAAGTATCTTCTGTTGCTTTTGAAGGGCAGTACTAAATGGGAAAAAAATAAATAAAATAAGAAAAATTTAGACATCTTCATCCTGTTCAAAAGTTTTCACACCACGGCTCTTAATACATCTTAATTTCCTTCTGGAGCATCAGTGAATGTTTTAACCTTTTTTAATAGTTGTGTTTGAGTCGATCAGTTGTCCTCAGTGTGAAAAGATGGATCTCAAAATCATACAGTCATTGATGGAAAGGGTTTAAATATGCAAAAGATGCTGGAAAACTGAAAAATCTGCAGAACCTGGAGGATTTTTGTGAAGAACAGTGCTCAGTTTAACTGTTCAGAACAAACAAGGGAGTCGTGAACAACCATCACAAAACAAAACAACAACAACAAAAAACAGTCATAGATCATCCAGGTAACCACACACAGTATTAAGAACCAAGGGCTCCCAAACTTTTGAAGGGGGTTATTTTAATAACTTCAGCTATTTTTTTGGTTTTGTGGACTATATGTAAACATCTTTTATGTAATTTATAGTACTTAGGACAGTACTAAATAAAAAATAACATGCATTTTGTATGATCGTTCTTATTTTGTTACAATTATTCACATTTTCACAGATTCTGCAAGGGGTTCCAAAACTTTTGCATAAAACTGTAGCATGTTAAATGATTTTTAAATTTATAAATACATTTACATACATAACTAGGAAATTTCACAGAAGTGAACAGAAATGTATGTTTGTTCTTATGCTCCTCAGTTGAACCTAAAAATGGATTTTCTTGTAGTAGTTGACCATTCGAGTGACCTTCTAAATGGATGTTAAAATTAATTGTTTACCATAGATTAGCATTAATGATTTTGATTTTTTTTTGTTTGTTTGTTTGTTTGTTTGTTTACAGCTGTTTAAAATAAGTTGTCATGTCAAGTACATGAAACATTAATACAAAGAAAAAGCCTTGTGATGGCACATCTATAAATAAGTTAACAGTGAAATGAAAATCTTATTGCTGCTGCACAGAAAATAATTAATGCATTGAACCACATGGGGCTTCTCAACAAAATCAAATACTAAATGCAGTCCATTATAGTAGGAGCAATACAATGCAGCAAAGCTGCGGTACCCAAAACCAATTAGGTATTGATATTTTAATATAATCAGCATGTAATGTAAGCAGTTTAGCCATAGCAGTGTTTTCCAGTCTAAGAGCGTTCGATAGTCAATCACTCTGCATGTAACCACAAAAGCTATGAGCACTTTTGTCGTCTTGTGAAATAACCTGCATGATAAGGAGATTTGTTCTGTTTTCAGGAGGGATAATCAAATCAGCGGAGAGTGCAGATGTTCTTCACAGCTGGCCAGATGCCTAGAGGTAAAAGCTAGAGACTGAATCATTTCTCTTTTAGCTGTATTATTCAAGTAGATGGTTCTGATCTATAATCAAGAGGCACTACAAAAATCATAATGCAAACTGATGTCATATTAACGGATATGGTAAAATGTTCTGCTCACCATGTTTCTGATCTCACAAGAGAAAATAATAGTTGAATTAGTGAAAATGGCCCCGTTCAAAAGTTTACATATGCTTGATTCTTAATACTGTGTTGTTATCTGAATGATCCACAGCTGTGTTTTTTGAGTCTCTTAAACTGCCCACTTTGCTTCAGAAAAGTCCTTCAGGTCCCACATTTTCTTTGGTTTTTCAGCATTTTTGTGTATTTGAATAAATTGCCTTTTTCAGCAATGACTGTATGATTTTTGAAATCCATCTTTTCACATTGAGGACAACTGTGGGACTCATATGCCTCTATTACAGAAGGTTCAAATGCTCATTGATGCTCCAGTAGGAAAAACGACAGATTAAGAGCCGGGGGTGAAAACTTTTGAACAGAATGAAGATGTGTGCATTTTTTTTTTTTTTTTTTTTTGCCTAAATGTCATTTTTTTTTTCATTTTGTACTGCCCTTTAGAAGCTACAGAAGATATGTTTATAGATATGTTTCTCAGAAGACAAAATAAGTTAAATTTACCCTGATATTCAAATTCAGTGCATCGTGTTTCCTTCTGGAGCATCAGTGACTGTTTGAACCTTCTGTAATAGTTGCAAATGAGTCCCTCAGTTGTGCTCAGTGTGAAAAGATGGATCTCAAAATCATACATTCATTGTTGGAAAGGGTTCAAATACACAAAAATAAAAAACTAAAGAATTTGTGGGACCCAAAGAACAGCAAGCAGTTTAACTGTATAGGACAGGGGTGGCGAACTCCAGTCCTGGGGGGCCGCAGCCCTGCAGAGTTCAGCTCCAACCCTAAAAAAACTCACCTGCCTGTAGCTTCTTAGTAAGCCTTCAGACCTTGATTAGCCTGTTCAGGTGTGTTTGATTAGGGTTAAAGCAAAACTCTGCAGGGCTGCGGCTCTCCAGGACCGACGTTCGCCACCCCTGGTATAGAACAAACAAGGGACTCATGAACAACTGTCACTAAACAACAACAACAACAAAAAGCACAGCTGTGGATCATTCAGGCAACAACACAGTATTAAGAATCAAATGTATGTAAACTTTTGAACAGGGTCATTTTTATTAATTCAACTATTATTTTCTCTTGTGGACTATATGTAAACATCTTTTATGTGAAATATCTTATTCAGGTCAGTACTAAATAAAAAATAACATGCACTTTCTTTGATCCCTCTTATTTTGGTAAAATAATCACCATTTTGCAGATTCTGCAAGGTGTATGTAAACTTTTGACCTCAGCTGTATGTAGGACAAGGTGCAATTTGAATTAAGGATAAATACAATACAATTAGGATAAAATGACTTACGTTCTCATATTTTCAATTAATGCTGAATGGCCTGATGTAAAGAAATGAAGTACCATTTTCAAGCCATGGATATTCAAATTGTTTTAGACTAACGATTTTCCATTTATGAGTAAAGGAAGGCCTGTGGTTAACTTACTGGAAGAGACCTAACATATTCTTCTACAACATAAATTACTCACTCATGCCACAATGTGAAATTTAAAACTGCTGTGTCCTTTAAAAACTATTATAGAACTACTTTTAAGTGTGGTATAGCTATTACAAAGATGTGCTGCACATAATGCAAAGCAATAATGTAACCGCAAAATTCACGTTTGAGGTATCACTGTATGTTGTAGAACAAAATGCAAAAGTCTCTTAACGTTATTTTGAAAACCTATTAGAAATTCCAGAGGGAATGCACGGTGAATTAGCCTTCTGGGTCGGCCTGCAAATTGATGACATGACTGAACAGCTCTATTCTGTCAAAAGGCATCTCTCATTTAGACGTGTAGAATAACCAACCACACCTTTTGTGTGCTGCTAAGACAAAATGAAGAAAATGTGTCTTGTTTAGTTGATACAAACAGCCTCGAACAAAATCCTAATATATTTCAAAGATTCAGTGCAATGAGCCATGCAGACTTTGACAAGTGCAGTAACTAGTTCTTTTCCCATGCTGGCAGTGATGGTAGCAACGGCACATTTTACTGTCAGCAAGTACTGCAGTATGCTGTGCTGTTGTGAATTTGACAAAACTTTGAACTTAAACTTTAATGGTATTATTTTGAGTATTCTGCAGTTTCTTATAAAGCATAGGTTGTCACAGGCAAACTGAACAATCTGTGCTACTGCAATATATAAGGAATGAAAAAACTATACATGCTCTGCATACTGCATTGTATGGACCATTAAAACTGCACAAAACTGATTGTCACACATTTGAAAATAAGATTTCAAAATAACTCAACAATTTAAACAATATATTTTATTTGTGAACTTATGTTCACTAAAAATTCCCACAGATCATGTCTTCATGCCATTTGACATAACATCTCAGTGTGCGAGTTGTTTACTTACTTTTTTTAAGTAGTCTTCGCATTAATGCCATTATATTGTTCATTCAGACTGATCCAATCATATTGTGATGACACTGCCTGCCTTGCCTCGTCAGAGGATACGCCTCTTTTAATGCCATCTTTTTTATGACTGAAGGCAAGAATCACTGATACTAACTGATGTCTCTGTGATTTTTTTCTCCTAATATTTAACCATTGACTATAGCGATTCAACATAACAGTATAATTGAACGCTATCACTTTAACATTTATTAGACTTTAAAAAATAACTTCTAGTTTAAGTTGACTTAAAACAATCTCCACATAAACCTATTATAATAAATGTCATAGGCCTATAGCTACCTGTGCCCTTTTTTAATAACATTGTCAAACACTAAATTCTAAATTAAATAAAGATAAACCTAAAACTACAGACTTTGTTGATTTCCTCATTTTAATTTTGTTCTTTAATTAACAGACATCACAGCAGCCGGTTATTAGGATATTTTGGCTGCTGTTACTGCTTGACGCGGATCTGACACTGCTTTAAATGTGACTCATAAATAATAAATACTCGCATGCACAGTTTTAGGGCAGATTTAATCGTATTTTTTTTGTAACTTCATGTCTTCACAGACGACATAACTTGCATAATCGTAGTTTCATTTGGATTTTAATATGATACAGTGTTTTAATATAGCCTAATACAGCGCGCGCCGGCACATTTGTGAGTGCGCCTGAAGAGCACGCGCTACGAGCACAGTATAACGGCTGACAGAACAGGAAGATTCGATTTTACTGACATATGGCCGGGCAACATCTCATCTGACTGCAGTTCACTGATGTTCTAATTAAGCTCCTCGTCACCGGTACCATTTCCGCGCTCGTTTGACTCGCGCCTGTTGCTCAGGTGATGTTAGAGCACGTCTCCCATTCGAAATACTCGTAAAGACGTTCCGTTCTAAATAAACGCAATAGAGGGTATACATTGACGTCACTTTCCCGCCGGGACACGCCCCTTCAGCCGGACTGAGTGGCAAAAGAGCCTTCAGCGTAAATGGATTTAATGCATTGTGTTTTCTGGAGCATCAGTGAATGTTTGAACCTTTTTTTAATAGTTGTGTCTGAGTCCCACAATTGTCCTCAGTGTGAAAAGATGGATTTCAAAATCAGACAGTTACTGCTGGAAAGGGTTCAAATATGCAAAAGATGCTGAAAAACTGAAGAATCTGCAGGAATTGGAAGATTTTTCTGAAGAACAGTGCTCAGTTTAACTGTTCAGAACAAGGGACTCATGAACAACCATCACAAAACAAACAAAAAAAAAATTGTAGATCATCCACACACAGTATTAAGAACCATGCGTTTGAAGGGGGTTATTTTAAGAATTTCAGCTATTTTTTGGTCTTGCGGACTATATGTAAACATATTTTATGTAAAATATCTTACTCAGGACAGTACTAAATCAAAAAAAACATGCATTTTGTATTATCTCTCACATTCACATTTCACAGATTCTGCAAGGGGTTCCCAAACTTTTGCATAAAACTGTATATAATATTTATTTTAAATAGTATATTAAAGTCTGTATACACCCGTATCAGTCCAATGTGTTACATTTTAATTTCCCTTCATCCAAAATTTAGTCTCAGAGGGGGTTTGAGGGAAGGTATGCATGCCAGTGGAACAGCTGGTATTGCTTATCACCGTCTACTTTGCTCTTGCACTAATTTATAAGAGTAATGCAATGCCACAGATTTCTCAGGGAAATGGCAAGATGCTCTGAATAGGCAGATGTGTCTTAGCTAAATCAGTACATTCCATTCCCACACGTCAGTGAACACAATGCTTGCAGCAAGGTAAAAACTGTCTTCTTTTGTGCCGAAATGAAAATAATAGAAATAAGTTTGCATTGCTTGGAACAAACACTATGAAATAATATAAGATCTGTGATGGTTAGACAAGTTGACATTTCTAACTGGAATGAAACAAATTTCATCCTAGTAACAAGGAAGCCCATCTCACAAGTATTGATTTGTGATTTCATATCACTTCTGTTTGGTTAAATTGATGTGAGCACTATTTTTGACGACCTGCAGGGGCCAAACAATTTTCTGACCTCACTGTAATGAGCCTTCAAATTCAGTGCAGCCTCGGTACAAACGCACACACACACACTGAATAATACATAGACAGAGATGAGGGGAGTCTAACACACACTGACACCCTGTCTCAGATGCAACATTCTTCAATCTTTAACAAAAGCAGCCATTACGCTCAACTGAATGCACCCAGTGTCTCAATACTCAATTTTTAGACTTCCTAAGAAATTATAAAACACACACACACACACACACACACACACACATACTTTTTAATGGAAACCATTGACCCTATGGTCAAACCGCAGTTACCCAAGGATCGATTTTCTTGTTTGATGTTTTCAGCAGGGCGGATGTTTGCTGTGGTTTCCATCAGTATGGAGATACGAGATGTGGATGGAGTGGACAGATGGAGGGATGAGGAATGGAGAAACACAGGATGCCGGACAGCCTGAAGTGTGGGAGGTTACTGGATGGAAGCAAAGGGGGAGGAAGAGCAAGACACGAAGTGACATCTCAGCCCCAAGAACTGCCAGAACACTGCAGAAGTCAGAGCCGAATCACTGAAGAGAAGAGAAAAAGGAACAATAAAAATCTTAAAAGTAGACGTGTCTCAAAATACTGAGCGGGGGAAAAAATCAGACAAATACCGTGACCCCAAGTCACTTTTTAGAAAAACTGCATTCAGGGTCATCGGTTTGGATTCACTAAAGTATTTTGGAAAGCTAGCAAGGTCAGTTATAACATTTCCACATGACATTTCCTCAGGTAACCTGAAAGTAAATAAAGAAACTGTGTTTTCTTTCCCCCCCTCTTCTCATGTGAAAGTGGTTTGGCTGGCTGGTTGGTCCATCTGTCCGTGCCTGTGGCAAGACCTCAAGGCAAATGCTCACATATACATCACACCACCTGTGGCGAGCAGATATTTCATTCAATGCACACATCATTTTGAAGTCACATTTGGGCCCATGTGTACCATCATAACGGCACTGGTCTAAAGCCGAACCTGTAGCGATTATCGTCTGGCTTATCTTTGTTTTGTGAACTGTGACGAGAGCTGGGAAATTTCAAGCAAATCATCCCCTTAGTGTCTGGTGGGCATTCAGAGATGCAGTTACACATTCTCTCCTTCACCTTATTTGTCCTCAAGTTCTGCACAGAAATAAAACAAAACCTCTGTCTGGCTTTTTCTCTTCTCACTCTTTGCCTCCACAGGCCATCAAAAATTGACAGGATGCTAAGAGCAGCTCAAGGTTGAGAGCAGTCTTCACTGAAACGATTTGGCCACATATTTGACAGCCCCCTATTGTTTTCGGTGTACGTGATATGAAATCCTTTATATTGGAGGTAAAAGCTACAATATTAATGGCTGGATTTAGTAAATTGATGTGTCACTTTTTGCACAAGGTGTTTATGTGCAAATGCAATGCAGCGGTCAATATCATTTGATCACTGTTATCCCAGCGTTGTTATTGTTAGTGTTCGGAAGGTTACAAATTACAAGTTACCCTATTTAAAATGTAATAAGTAGTGTAAGTTTTAAAATCCTTCATCACTTGAATTAGGACTATAATAATTTAATTTAAGCACAGCCACCACAAAATCAGACCTCAGCACCTTTTTCTTTTTTTACTTTGAGATCATTCTGAGGTTTAATATATCATATCATAACAAGAAATAATTTAATAGCTGTGATACTGTTGTTCAAATCAAATCTTTGCATAGCTATGATAGGAAACACTGGCATCTAACAATGCCTTAGAAAAAAAACGTCAGTCTTAAAAAATAAAGAGTATGCATAAACCCAAATGGAAAATATAAATTTATATAATTAAACAGTTATTGAATAAGCATGTGTCCTATTCTTTGTCCTAAACTCCTGGAACATTGGTGTCTCATATTTAACCCAACCCGCTGGGTCAAAATAACCAAGCACGTGTTCTGTCCAATATTTACCCAAGGCTGGGTTGCCAAATAACCCAAGTTGGGCTGTTTTTAACCCAGCATTTTTTAGAGTGTAGGTTTAAGTACTGAAATTACTAAAACAAAAAATAAATGAAAAGCTAAACAATAATAAAAATGAGAAAAGCACATAAAAATTACCTAAAATGAAAATAACTCTAATAAAATATAAATAATACTAAAATAGCACCACTTTTTGTGTAAATTAGGCTCTTAAAAAAGCAAGCCTAACTCACAAAACACAGTACGTCTTGAGCAATTACCACTGTAGTATTGTCGCCATGAGGAAGACAAAATCAGAATTATATTTAAATCTTTTAAATATAATTCTGATTTTGTCTACTGTAATTTTTTGTTACTCATGGCAGCTATTATTCATCAAAAAATTAAGCAGAGCATTACATTCAGGCATGTATCCAAAAGTACAGTGGAAAAGAGACTTGTATTGCTGTTGTACGGTCCTGCTTATCACAGTAGTTTACTGCATCCTTTACATTGTAATCTATTAAGTTTATTTTGTAAAGTTTACAAGATGAGGAATTGTACAGATTGCAGTTTTATGGTTGCATGTGCACCATTTCCTTATTAGCATTATTACTTTAGTGAATCAGGCATTAAAACAAAGTTGACAGTATATGCAAATAAGCAGTGCTATCAGTGGGCACAGTATAGTGAAAATGTTCTTAGTCAAAATGTCTCAGAACACAGCAAGATCAAAATAAATCATAGTGTTGGAGCTGGAAAAAAGAATTAAGTGTGTTAACATAAAAGTTCATCATAAAATGAAAATTCTGTCATTATTTACTCATCCTTATGTCATTTCAAAACTGTAAATGCATGTCTTGGAACAGGGATGGGCAACTTCGGTCCTGGAGGGCCACTGTCCTGCAGAGTTTAGCTCCAAACACACCAGCCAGTCACTTTCTAATGATCTTGAAGACATCGATTAGCTTGTTCAGGTGTGTTTGATTAGGGTTGGAGCTAAACTCTGCAGGACAGTGGCCCTCCAGGACTGAAGTTGGCCAGCCCTGTTTTGGAACACAAAATAACAGTAAAATATTCTTCAAAATATCTTCAAGAAAAGAAATAGTAGCAAATATTTTTGAAGGACATTGTAGTGAGTAATAACCAAATTTCTATTTTAGAGGAAATTACTCTTTACACTTATCTCTAAAGTTGCTTTTAGAAATACAATAAGCTTCTGTTGAACACTTGAGCTCTGGCCCATGAGGATCTATTGATTGTTGCTGTTGAAATGGCAGGGAGTTCAAACATTCTCAAAGCCTATTAGAGAGACACAATTTATACAGGAGAGCTGATGCGCATCCTCTGGTGTCCCAAAAGTAAAGCCTTGAATGTGGTGCGTGTGTGAGTGTGTGCGTTTGAGCACAGGAAGAATCTCTTAATCTCTTAAAGTCCTCTGTTTATCTCAAGTCTTTTTAAGTTTATCTTAAGTTCATCTCAGCTTCGAAGTTTTGAAGTGCAGTCCATAACTATTTGACTTGGAAGCTAACAAAAGTAATACAGCAAATGGCTTCAAAAATATAAATTTCTATGATGATCCTCCCAAAAAAAAAAAGGGATTAATCTAAAGGGGCAGTCTAAAGATATTAATCATGCTAAATTATTTCAGACCCCGTAAGGGGATATGATGTCATGCTTATATAAACTTATGTAGATACAGAATATAAAAGTACTGTCCTATTTCTTTTTTTTTCTTTGGTCTAGTTCCTTTTTTATCCCTTGTAGTCATCAATTCCATGTTTCTTTATTCTCTCACCACCAATCCACTCTGCATTCATCCTCTCCCCTTATCACTTACTCTTGCTTACATCCCATTTTACCTCAGTAATCCTCCTTTCGCTTCTTCCTTCAGTAAATGTGAGGGAGGTCACTCGCTCTAGGTGGCAAATCCCTCCACTTCTGTCTGGTCTGATGAGGAGTGAATGTCTGTAATAAAGACAGACACTTTCTAGTCACACAGTAGAACCGAACAAAGCACTGTGAAGAGGAGAATTTAGAAAGCCAGAAATATTGGAATTACAGTACAATTGAGATAGACAGAAATCTTATCAGTTTAATGTTTTTAAGCATTTAACATTCATTCCAAAATAATAACTGAAAGCAGCAACAATTTAAACTATATATTTCATTTAAACAATTATATATTTTATTTATGAACTGATGTTCAGATGTTCTTTTCATAATAAACTTAATCATAACCTTTTGAAATTGAGATTTACACATCATCTGAAAGCTGAATAAATAAGGTTTTCATTGATGTATTTGTTAGTATAGGACCATATTTGGCCTAGATACAACTATGTGAAAAGCATTTTGAGTGTTCATCTCAATTTCAAAAAATTTACCCTTATGACTGATTTTGTGGTTCAGCGTCACATATATCACCACTTTGTTAAGTAAAATTCAAACTTTAAATGGCCTCAATTATTATCTCTTTTTTATTTATTTATTTATTTTTTACTTTTTGTGAGCAATCAGGTTGTTGAAATTAAAGGTACACCTCAGCGTCAGTGACCAGTGTTTACCGAGAAAAGAAAAAACTCCCGCCCCCACCAAACTCACTGTAACTTTACCTGCTGGTGTCGCTGTTGGACAGTTTTACTAAAGTGAATGGACCCTTTTCACAAGACTGAGGACGCGTTTTAACGGTCATCATCATCATAAATCCTTGAAATTTTTTCATATTTTGATTTTTTTTTAAAAATGTATGTACATTTATAACACTATTCTTTGTACTATATCACCTTTTCATTAAGTTATAAAAAACTAGTCTCTCTCTATTTTTTTCCTCTGAATGAAAGTCGTTGAGTTTTTCTTTTGTTATTTGAGCAAATGGGAGTGCAAAAAATATATCTGTGGTACTGCTCACCATTCACTGCTCTCGAATTTTACCCAACTGTTAGGACTTCCTCTAAGAAAAACCCGGAAATGTGAGACAGGACCATCCAGTGATACGCTTTTTATGTCATTTTGTACTATTTGCGTTGTTTTATTTTTGTACTATGAATGCACTGCCCCCCTTGTCTTCTCCGAGGAAACGATAGATAGATAGATAGATAGATAGATAGATAGATAGATAGATAGATAGATAGATAGATAGCATGTGTATTTGGGCAAGAGTTGTTGAGAATTTTGGGATACAGTGAAAAACATCAACTAGAAAAGTTGGTTCAAGGCAACATCAAAACCAGAGATTTCATCACCATGAGTGACAGCATGCTAAAACAGACTGCGACGGCGTCAGCTGAAGTCACAGATCTAAGATGTCTCTTCGCTTACACTATCCACAGAGAAATCTTAGAAATGGACAGCCAGACGCAAATCAGTTCAAACAGGAGTCATTCAATCTGAGTAGTTTAAAGTTACAAAGTTCTTTAGATGCCATCAGGTAAAACTGATTCTGCTTTTAGCACTGAGTGAACACTGTTAAAACAGTCTCTTTAATGGATGGTTCATCAAAAAGTGGAAATTCTGTCCTACTCTCATGTCATTCCAAACCTATATGGCTTTCTTTCTTCGTCACCGTTCTTTTTTTAACTGTATACAATGAAAGTAAATAGCGTCCATGGCCTGTCAATTAAAATTCTCAAGAAATAACAACTTTTTGATCCGTTCCTTTCACAGATCTATCATATGGCTTCAGAAGATTTGGACTATTTTCATGGTGGTGCTTTTATGAACCTGGCAGCCCCTGTCTCTGTGCTCCACACTGGTTTGGAACGACATGAATGGGAGTAAATGTTCAAAACGCCATGTTGAAATGCTCATTTTTGGATGAACTATCCCATAACGCATAATATCCTCAGCTGGTGGTTTGGCGACAGACCGTAGGCGGTCACGCTAGTAGCTCGGCGGCTTCCCCCGGCAGTCGTGATAACAGATTGCATCCATACGTGGATGACAAGCTCAGAGGAGCTCTGAGCATTTACGGTTGGGGGAAGCAAATGAGCAGTGATGCAATCATGAGACAAGCCCACTGTGTGTGAGGAAAGAGGGATAAAGGGGAAGAAATGGAAGGATTTGGGAGGAAAAAATAAGAAAATTGCTTCTTTATCAAAAGGAAAGACAGAGGCGGGTTTGAATGTTAAGTCTGTCAGGAATTCAGCAAGAGGAGGATGAAAGAATCAGGTTTGACTTCGATGCAAGTGTGTTTGTATGTGAGTCTGCCTTATTAGTTGCTTCGAACTGTGCACCGGCAGAGTAATTATAACTTTGTTTATTTGTCATTTTGTCCTCCCATTCCCAAGAGAGGCGGTGGTAGAGACAGAACAACAGTGATACAGAAAATAATTATCCCTTATCTCCAAGGGATGGAGCCTCAGAAGGTTACATGGTGTTTTAGGAAAATAAATAACATCCCTTTAAGAGAAATTATGCATAGATTGTCTAGCGAAATAAGTATGTGTTTTTAAATAACAATATATTATGCACTTCAATTGGCGCCACCGATTTTCAACAAAACAAACTCTCAAGTATACTCATCTAAAAGACAATTGCCCATCAGTTCTTGTCCATGCAGAGCAGCAGGATGTGATTATGAAACTGAAACTCTAACAGTTTACATTCCAGCATCACATTTTTTTGGTTGTTTTGTTGATTTTTCAGTTGGCCACCCATTCCCGGGAGACGGTGAGCAAGAGTAAGCGTGTACTGATTAACAGTCACCCTGAATGCACTGTTCGCACAGTCTGCCAAGTAATCAGTTTCATACGAATGCCAGCATGACACCTGCAGCAAGCAAACATCGCCCTGAGATTAGACCCAACTCAGCCGTTATGAAGCTGCTGAATGCATAATGAACACAAAACGCTTTGCTTCTGAATGTCTAGTAGTCCATTTTAATGCATATGATCGATAAAAAAAAGATAGAGGAGCTTTTTATCTGACCTTTGTTTTGTTTCAGGTGAACTGTGTATGTGTCCTGTGTTCGTTGAGCTAGAGGTTCTGTCACAGATGAATGAAGAGGTTAATCTCAGCTCTCATCTCAATCCTCTTAATCTCCAAAGCCTGGAGCAGAGCAAAAACACTCCACAATTCCACTCCATCCCTCCTTAATCATGAAGGTCAGTGTTCATACCACCCTCTTCTCCAAAGGAAACTCAGCAAATCAGAGAGGGAGCCGGAGACAGCCAGTGAGACCGGGGGAGGATCTGACAGCTATGCATCTGTTACAGCAGAATTCATATTTCAATCGCACATCCTTAGAAATCACTGATCACCATATTCAGCAGATGTATGACTGAACGATAGCATATTCCCACTGAAAGAAAGAAAGAAAGAAAGAAAGAAAGAAAGAAAGAAACTTTCCAAGTGAGTTACATTAATCATTTTAGAACCTTCCCCAGACTTAACAGAATGCTTCATCCAAAACTTCTATGCCAGTTGATTAATCAGTCTTCTGAAGTGAAACAAAGGGTATTTGTAAGATTTTTTTTTCTTACAAATACCCTTACACTGATGAATCAGTGTCTTCTGAAGTGAAATAATAGATGTGTATAAAAACAACAATAATGACAGTTGGCCAGAAGTGAGAGTTTGTAGTTTAGAAAGTTTGAAATAGTATTAAATAGTATTGTTGTTTTAATACACATGTATTATTTCACTTCAGAAGACATTGATTCATCCATTGGAGTCACATGGGTTACCATTGTTATCGTTTGTGTAGCTTTCAAAGCATCAACTTCTGGGTTACTAACCACTTTAATTATATAAAACAATCCAGAGATGTTGTTTTTCTAAAATTCTTCACTTGAGTTTATCTGAAGAAGGACAGTCATAAACATCTGTGACGTCATGAGGTTGAGTGAACGATAAGATAATTGTCATTTTTGGGTGAAGCATCCCACTAAAAGGGATAGTTCATCCCAAAATGAAAATTCTTCCATCATATAGGCTACTCACTCTCAAGCTTCTCCAAACCTTTTGAGTTTCTTTTTTCTGTTGAGCACAAAATATGATATTTTGAGGAATGTTGGTAACCAAACACTGCAGTAGCCATTGACTTCCATCCCTGCTGAAAAAAAATCAGCTGGTTGGCTGGTTTTAGCTGGTCATCCAGGCTGGTCTTAGCTGGTCAGCAGGCTGGTTTAGAGGGATTTTGGCCACTTCCAGGCTGGTCTAGCTGGTCAGGGTGGGAGACCAGCTGGAACGACCAGCTAAAACCAGCCTGACTAGCCTGACCAGGCTGGGAGACCAGCTAAAACCAGCTACTTCCAGCCTAAACCAGCTAAAACCAGCCAACCAGCTGTTTTTTTTTTTTTCAGCAGGGATAGTATGGAAAAAAATACTATGGAAATCAGCAGTAGGGCTGCAATGATTCCTCGGTTCCATTTGAGTATTCGATTTTAAAAACTGCTCGTTTTGCCCATGTCTAGTAATATGTAAAATACCCGAAGTGGCGCATTCCACATATTAAAACCCATTTAAAAATCATAATAAAGCATAATGCTATTAAAAATTCACAAGCGCTACGATTCAGTTAAATAAATGTTTGCAGATTTAATAATTAATTACAGCTTTACTTAATTATATGGG
The DNA here is from genome assembly GCA_036247105.1 of Cirrhinus mrigala. Lineage (NCBI taxonomy): Eukaryota > Metazoa > Chordata > Actinopteri > Cypriniformes > Cyprinidae > Cirrhinus > Cirrhinus mrigala. The sequence continues at coordinate 38,926,412 of CM070013.1, forward strand.
TGTAGGTCATGTACGTGCATCTCAGAGCGACTCCATTCACAGTAAATGCTGCTACACAAACTGGTCTTATTTATATCTATGGAGCGTCTCAAACTCCATCTCTGCATGTTGTTGTGAGTTTGGGTTTATTATAACGTTCATCTGGAAACACAACGTGCGCTATTTCATCAGATTTGTAAGGTAAATAATGTAGAAACCTATGCAAACACATGAGAATACATTATCTTTCTCAATATGATAACTGTTCAGCGCGATTTCAAAATAAAAGTTTAAACCCTCACTCTGAGTTTTCACGTTTTGGTGTCCACATATTCAAGATATTACAGTGGCTGTGACTTTTCTGTCATACAGAAATGGCCATATAATAAAGGTTAAGTGGACATTTGAATTAAATATTGTTGAGTCAATATTAAACAAGCATTAAATCGCGCAGTAAAGTTTAAAAAATTTCGTCAGGCCGTTGGCGCCCTCTGCAGTCATTTGTTATAATGCTAATGCACATTAGTTCATAATACATTATGTATTTTAACAGTTTTGTTCATTAAAACCATATAATTATTTGCTATTGATACTTTATTTGAACTAATTATTATTGCCTCATTGCAATTATATATGTATTTTAAGTCATTTTAAAGGTTTTTGTTCACTTAGGTCTATTTTTATTACTACAAAAAAAAAAAAAAAAAAAAAAAAAAATATATATATATATATATATATATATATATATATATATATATAATTATCTGATTACTCAGCGTCAGAACAATCAACAGATTACTCGATTAACAAAATAATCATTAGTGACAGCCCTAGTTAGCGGCAATAACAGAAATGATTAGTAACACTATAAAGTTTTAATAATGTGTTGAAATCGCTTTCAGCTGGAATCCACCCAACTTTGAGGCTGTCAGAGAGATATGAAACGCTTTACCATTATTTTCAGTCCTCCGTCTTCATGTAGTTATTCCTTTAGTACGTTTTGGCTGCCGGTGCTGATAAACAAGAGACAGAAATTTGCGCACTACAAAAGTATGAAAACTTTAATGTTCATGGGCTGCATGCTTTGTTTGATCTGAAATTGTTTGATAGAAAGAAAGCCCACCATTGAATAAAAATTCTATTTATTTTCATTTTCCTTTATTTGCCTCTATTTGTTTTTTATATTTGTTTTCTTCATTTGTTTGCCTTCATTTGTAATATCTCAGGACAAATATTTCAGTTATATTTGAGCAGGGTGTAAAATTTTGCAAAGCATACTACTTCATAAAAATCCTTACAGATAGCTTAATTGTTATTCATTATATTTTAATACAATGTCGATGTGTATTATGTTTTATCCGTTTTAATTTTTACTTTTTTCTTTTTTGTTGCATGTCTTTTCTACTCATTTGACTGATTTATCTACAGTCCAGATACATATTACTCTATCAGAGCTAGTAAATATGGTTTTATATGCTGCACATTCGTTATATACAACTCTGTAAATTTAATACAAAACAGCACTAAACAGAGCTGTAAATACAACTAAATCCCACATTAATTACCAACAGCTATGATATACTGTCCTTTTAAAAGCACTCTGGGCCAGTCCTAGTTACAAAAGCCCTAAATTTAATACACAGACATGATTTCAATTGAAACAACTACATTTTTCTGACTGGCTTTAATAAATTGTTCAAAACAGGTAATATATTTTAAAACCATATTATTAGAATTGATCAAAGGGGCAAACTCAATAACATAAAATGGGACCATACTTGGGACCAAGTTCATTTTTTCTCAGTGAAGAGAAAACAGAAACAAGACATGAGTGAGTCTATTAGGCTGTAAGTCCAGTGACAGATGCATTACTTCTATAGCCTGAACATTGACTCTGGTAATTATTGTCATGGAGACAGCTGTGCAGGCCAGATGATGTTGGGTACACATCATTGACCTCTTTCACGTATTTTACATGTCCATTAGACAGTTTCATGCATGTATAATACGCCCATTAGTAAGCGGCACAGCTAGTCACAGTGTCATCATGCTCTTAGTTTGATCTTTTTCACCCCTAACTATCACAGCTGCTGCCTGCTATTATGTAACTGCCATGTTTACGTGTCCCATCAAAACTGCATGTGATCGCAGCTGAGCGTAGCCTTTTATAACTCGATTGTAATGAATTTTCAATTGTAGTTAGCTGGCTAAAGTAAACGCTTCTGTCTTTGAGGCAATTTGCTCCATGAAGCATTTGTGGCCCAAATAGCATATCTGGCTCCACGCTCATGCATTTATTTTTGGGTAGGAATGATCATGGATACAACCCAATTGCTTCGGGGGGCTGAGAAAATGACAGGAAAATTGTTCGAAAATGATATTCAAACAATGCAAGTCTGTTTTAGCACAGATAAACAAGAGGTCGCACACAGAATGTGGATGAGGTGAAAAGCGCTGTGCCATACGAGAGTAATTGGCTCAAAACAAGCTAAAAAGCTGGAGGTTATGTATAATTTGACGTCACCAAAATTACAATTATTTGATATTGCTGTTTTTTAACAAGCAGCCTCTTGCTCTGTCATTCTCAAACAATACATTAGGGTATCAAAGAAATGTCTGCAATTAACCACAGTTAATTGTTTTTTGTGCAAGGCTGTTTTTTATTCTCCACAAGGAGAACACAGATTTTATCTTTGAGGATAAGTCCGTTTCTGGCACGGATTAAAAATAAATAAAAAAGGTAATTGCGACTGTTTATCTCACAATTGACAATCGAGGGAATTCAACTGACAGGCAATCTGACCAATAAAGAGAGTAGATTAAGATTGGTGGACTTGAACTTGAAAAATGGTGTGTATTGACGACTTTCTGCGGTTGAAATGATACCTTCTGATGTTCATTCATGTTTTATTTCACTGGGTCATTCTTCAACTGGGGTGGCACAGGAGGCAGAATTTGTAAAAATGCTTGTTTGTTGTTGTTTTTTATAAAATGTATTGCTATGCATTTAAAATTAGTTTAATATGCTATATCCAGAAAAATAAAAGCTTAATTTTGATTTTTAAATAATTTTAATCAAACACTGGTGACATAACCACAACCAGGAAAGACAGTAACACCACAGACAATACAGCCTAAATCCAGACTTTTCTAAAATGGGGGTTGCCATCATAATGATTTCAAGATCAGGGTGACATTTTGGAAATATTAATAAGCATGTATTTATCAACATTTTGATTAAAGTATGTCAGATTATTGGTGTATGCAAGCTATCAACATAACACCACAGACGCTAATAAAGTGCAACACATGAAATTGTCAGAAACTTTAGCTAACTTTAAGAAAATTACTAAGAAAGTAGTCATCATGCCTCCCTCAGATCATCCAGAACCTGCAATGATCTTTACACACAGGAAGTAGTCCAAATAGATTTCCCCCTTTTCTTAAAGGGGCGACATCCATTGTTCTAACACCACAGACATTAATTAGTGGGACACAACTTTTTTCTTAGATATAACAAAATATGTATTTTTTAAAACAATTTAATAAAATTGTACATGTTACTATATTCACAATACAACCCTTTATTTGTGTTAAAAATATTATATTGTTGCAAGTAGATTCAGTGGCGTAGCAAGTCAGCCCCGGGCCCATATGCAAAAAATTTGTGTGGGCCCCGCAATCATGATGACTGTTAACTTGTTGTTTTTTATTAAGTACATAACGCTACGTGAGTATTCACAAGCTGTTTTATTTACGGTATAAATGCTTGGAAATAATATTTAACGTTTTCAAGTCCATTCATTTTTGTGGCACGAAAGTCTCAGCCTATAAATTCTGTCAATTTTGTGATAAAATACAAACAACAAATGTGTTTTTACGCTCTTTAATTTGTAGTGAGATAACTATATTCGTCTCAGATCAAGCAGCATGTGAATCAATTATCTTTTCCTATTTAATATTTGCAGCACGACATAAACGTGAAAAAATATTTGAATGCATGTTAAAAATGAATGAAAAAAAAAACGATGTATCTTAAAATCAGTCAATCAGTTAAAAAAAAAAAACATCTTGTGAATAGTCATAGTAGTAACATTGCATTTAGCCTACCTCAGAAACGCCAACAAGCCTTTAACTTTGCCAACATTGTTTTATTTTTCTCATAAATCAGCCAGTTAACAGAGTTGAAGCCTACGTTTTTATTAAAATGATTTTATTACATGAATTCTTTCATTTTAAAATAGTAATTATACTATTTAAAATAGTAAAGCATTTCTATAGATATATTTATCATGTCTGTGAGGCAAATATTTGCGGAGTTTCAGATCATTTCTGTGAAGTGTTCCTCCTCACGAGATAGCAGAAAGCGCATGTTTGTTTTCTTTATTTTATGAAAGCACACCATTTTGTTGATATTGTGAGTGTACACAAATAAAAGTAGACCTTTTACAGTTCGGAAGAATGTATTCCTCTTAGCTTTATGGACAAAAATGATGGCGTACTTTAGGTTTCCATTGTTAAAAAAATGCAAGTGATCGCGGTGGCGCTTGCATGTCCTGCAAAGCGCGCTTTAGATTCCACTCTCCAAACAAACAATTGGATATGAGTTTAACAGCGCACATTTATCTATTTATGTCTATAGATTTTATTTTAGGCAAGTCGTCTTGATTTGAGCATCAGACATATGCTCAACTCATTATTGCCGCTGGCCGCTTGGTCGTTACTTTAAAAAATTTGCATTAAAAACCAGAATTTAACTATTTTAATGGCTGCAACAGCAGCTGTGGGCTCTATTCTGATAAAATGACGGACAAGGGCAGGGCTCGGGCCTAAGTGTCTCGGGCCAGGGCTGGGCCCGTGCAGGGCTCTGTCGTTTCAATTAAAAGTTCCCCCTCGGCTCGGCGGGCCCCCAATCTGCCTGGGCCCATATGCACCTGCATACCCAGACGCTACGCCCCTGATTAGATTCCATGATAACCTCACTGAGGTATGGCAGGAACATGAATGTTTTATTACAATGCAATCTCTCAAACTCAATTAAATATATATTTTATAACAAAAATGTAACTATTAACAGTACAGAAATTGTGTTTACCCTACAGAATACAAACATGCAATCATTCTATTATTTATTGGAATTAAAATTTATTTCAACTGTTGTAAAGTAGAGGGACATCACTTGCCACCACAAATGAAGAATGACCAAACTTGTAATGAGGAGGAGACGATCAGTTTCTTGTGCCGCTTGCACTGAGGCGCTACAGTGATCTGTCACGACACATTAAAGATCCATTAAACGGTATTTATTGTTTGAATTAGCGATTGAAACACTGCTTAATGAAAATTTGAAACATTTGCGAGTCATTTGTTTCGAAACCCTGGTTTGAAGCGCATATCAAAATGCCAAAGTCACGTGATTTTAGTAAATCAAGCTTCATTACGTCATAATTGTTTCGAAACATTTCGAAATTTGATGCCATTTACACTAAGTGGAAATTGCATATTTTCTTAGCAGGAGATGCTATTTACACTAAGTGCAAATAGCAATAGATTCTATTTACACTGTTAAAATAGAAGGATTTTCTGTCATTTATAATACGTATTGCAAATAGACGCAATTATCTGCACCTCAGTACTGTAGTACATTAAAACAGTAATTAGGTATGGACTGTAAATTATAGATTTAGTTCAATTTATTAAATGGAAGCTTCCTTATTGGGACAGTAAGCCCTCCCTACACCCAACCCTATTTAATACATTATTTTCAAGTTTTCAATTATTTCCTTATTTTTATTGAAAATAAATGCCTTTCCAATATGATATGAGATTTGAAAAGGGAGAAAAATTTTTTTGCCAGAAGGCGGAATCGAACCCCAGTCAATCGCATCGAAAAGAGTAGAACACGCAATCATCAACTGGAGTTGGTGGGCAGAGTTAGTGTAAATAGCCTCTGCCAACAAGGGGGGCTATTTGCACTTAGTGTAAATATACACTCTGGTGAAAATACGTTGCAGAACAAAGAGGAAACAGACAACACACCGACAGACAAGACAGAGCAGGTTACTTCTGGCATGAAACAAGGTCTCAGCTTTAAAATGTAGTCATTTTTCAAGAAATCCAAACAATAAATACAATTTTGTGACTCTTTTATATGTTGTGACAGATCACTGTATTGCCTTATTAGATCAAACGACATGAACCGATCGTCTTTTCTTATTTACTTAAAACACGAAATAAACATGAGTGGATATCAGAACATTTTTTATTTCAGCCGCGGAAATACATCAATACACAAAATTGTTCAAGTTTAAGTCCACCGAAGTTAAAGAAGAAGTCCACTTCCAAAACAAAGATTCACATGTAATGTACTCACCCCCTTGTCATCCAAGATGTTCATGTCTTTCTTTCTTCAGTCGTAAAGAAATTAGGTTTTTTGAGGAAAACATTTCAGCATTTTTCTCCATATAATAGACTGATATGGTGCCCCGATTTTGAACTTCCAAAATGAAGTTTAAATGGGGCTTCAAACGATCTCAAATGCTTAAATGTTTAAATGTGGCTTCAAATGATCCCAAATGCTTTTGTAAACAAAAATCCCAGACGAGAAAGAAGGGTCTTATCTAGCAAAATGATTGGTTATTTTCATAAAAATAATACAATTTATATACTTTTTAATGTCAAACGCTCGTCTTGTCTTACTCTGCCTGGACTGTTTATTTCCTGTTCATGACAGTTATGTCGAAAAACTCCTGCCTCATGTTCTCCCTCAACTCCCTCTACTCTCCTGTCTGATTTGTTTGTCAGACATAATGGCAGATTCGACGTTATGATTGGTCAGATCGCCTGTCAATTAAGCTGTTTGCAAGCGGTCAATTGCAAGTTATAAACCCAGAATTGTGAGATATAAACTCACAATTATGAGAATAAAAGTAAGATATAAACATTTCCTTTTTATGCTCAGAATTTTAAGTTTACATCCTGTAGTTCTGACCTTTTTCTATGAATTTCTCACAATTCAGGTTTTTTTTTTTTTTCTGCTACGGAATTAAAAAAAAAAAAAAAAAGTAATTGTGAGTGTGTATCTCAGAATAGACCTTAGTCAGGGTAGCAACATATTTCATTTTTGACAGGAATGAAAATGAGACTGTGAGGGACAAAAGTACAATATGTTCAATAGATTGCACTGTTGTTTAACATAATACTGATTGGTCAGCTGATGAAACAGCTTTCCAAAAGACTTTCATTAAACAAAAAAACCCCATGAAACATTTTTGAAAGTTTTGATATGATCTAGAACCTTTATAAAGTGCATGCCATTGTAAAGACTGTAGGTATTTCCCTCACAACCCTGTTTTCATCCATGTTAAATTCAATCTATTTCTGACTAAGCCAGGTCTATGGTGAGTTTACATCTCACAATTCTAAATTTTCTCTTTAGAAGCATTATAATTTTTTTTTTTCTGTGTAAATCTCACAATTTTAAGTTTAAATCCTTCAATTCCGAGTTTCTATTGCAATTCTGAGGGGGGAGAATTGGAAAAAGTACAAACTCTGACAGTCACAATTAGCCTGTTTATTTATTTATTTTTTTTAATTCTGCGGCAGAAACAAGCATCCACATCTTTGTCTCTTAATTTAACTGAATTGTAGTTTAGGGCATTTATGAACTGGCATTACACTGACAGAATGTGGCATAAAAATGATATATTATTCAACAGATGGCTCTTCCATTTTTACTCCGCCAGATATCGGATGTGTTGGCCTCCTTATCCCAATTAATGGAGTCACCACAGACATTTATCTACAAATGTTTAAGCATCACGATTATAAATGGCATCCTTCAGCGGTAAACAAATTCCGTGCCACTACTAATGAGAAATCAAGATTTGCATGTCAATTCTGCAGTCAAACTTAGGGATTCGCAGCACACGTGCGAAGGACTCAGAATACAAAGCCCAGGATCCAATCGGTCAGTGATCAAAGGGTGCTGTCCAGCAAACACGCTGTCTGGGACGGACCGCACAAACATCAACGAGTTGAATGTAATAACAAGGATTAGAAACAACGGCCTTTAAAGCCCAGAGGACAAGCAATCAGCATTCTGCTATCCCAATGAGCAGGTCGAGAAGACTTATGCTAATCAAAAGCAGTCTTTTTGCCTTTCAATCCACATCTAAACCACACAGGAGAAACTAAGAGAACATGGCAAAAAGAGCAAACGGCAGAAATAGCTCCGAGAGGTTTGTTGTCCGCTGTTGGCTGTGATGGATTGGACAGACTCACAGCTGTGACTCAAGCTGCATTCCAAAAACGACCAATAGACGTCACAGACTGTTTGGACATCAGAACCGCCAGACAATCTCTTCTGATAAACAGGAGTGCTTTCCTACATTCAGTAATCACTGGGGCTGAGCATGATGGAGGTTATTTATTTATTTTCTATAGGTGCAATGATTGAGTGTGGTTGAAAAGACATGCAGTGCACGCGGTTGAATGCAGACACATTATTGACGTGGTGATGGAGGATCTGGGTTCACGCTGCCTCCTACTGGTTACACTGTTAAGCTTCAAATAAGGAAAATGCAAGAAGCAGGCAAATATGCAAAATACTTTTTTTTTTTAATCAACCAGTGTTTAAAAAAAAAACACTTAAAAAAAACATACAGACTTGGCGAATTATACAAAGCAGTACGAAAAAGACAAAATCAGATACATGTATGTACAAGATTAAGCATTAAAATGCCTTTTTAGTAACAACATTCAATAACATCACAAATCTAATGACCTAATATATTGAACCAGTAAATGGTTTGTACTTTATCAGTTTTTGAAACACTGATAGGGTCACTGGCATGTGTTCTGATCAAGAAAAACATGGTTTGTATAAACTACTGAATAATCGAACATACAACGGAAAACATGCATATACATGTAAATTTACACATAAACACTTTATTTCAAAAAATTAAAATATAACATTAAATATAATTATTTACAACGTTCGAAGTATTACATATATTTTTCAGGTCATTTCAAAAACCCCTCCAACGTTTCCAGACTCACTGTGGGGATCAGTGCGACTTCAAAAAAAACCCTGTAAAAAAAATAATAATAATAAGTTAAGAATAAAAAAAGAATTAACTCGGACATAATCAAATGCCACAATCTGGAGTATTTAAATATGAACAAACTGCTTCATTAGTCAAATGCTTTTAAGAAGTCAACATCTGCTGTAGGCAGGCGTAACATTAAATAATACATGTCAAAATGCCAATCAGGATAGGGAAGAGCTTCAAAACAACACAGCAATCATGCTGGGACTCAGATAAGCAAACAAAATAAAACATTTCTGAACATGAATTATGACTAAACTTCATCCATCTAAACTTTTCAACTGAAGTATAATTTGTCCCAAATGCTTTTTTTGCAAGGCTTGCCAACAAACTTTAAAAGCACATGATTTATATATTAAAAAATCGTTCAAAACAGCAAACAAAACAGAAATGTTTAGACATAAACACACCCAGCAAGAAACCTGCAAGCATATTTGAATGGCTGAGATAAGCTGTCCTTGAACATTGCTGTATAGCATTTTAGGGTGATTGGGGTGGGGGAAAAAAAAAAATCTAATCAAATTGAGGGGGGAAAAATGATATATTATAGCCTTTTGAAGCCTTGTCAGTTAACTTTAAAAGCAAATGATTTTAGATAATATAAAAAAAGAAAATAAGAAGCAAATGTGCTATGAAACTAAGTAAAAATCATAAACGCACCCAGCAAGAACCCTGTAGTTCAAAGTATATTTGAATGAACATTTTACAGTTTGGGGTAAATTAATATGTATTAAAAGGTCTAAGCCTTTTTAGTGTTCAATTTAGTACTGTTTTAACTTGTTTTAGTTTTGCACAGTTAACACAGATACCTAATAATACTGAGATAATTAGGGGAGTAAAAGCAGACACAAAGAATCTACTATTCCCGTAAAAAATTAGGGCTGTCACTAACGATTATTTTGGTAATCAAGTAATCTGTCGATTATTCTGATGATTGATCGAGTAAACAGATCATTATAAAGGTGCCTTAAAGTAATCATATTGTTTAACGGAACAACTACTTAATACCTAAAAATACTTAATGTAATAGGAACAATACAGCTAAAGTTACGCATTATAACAAATGACTACAGAGGGTGTCAACGGCCTGATGATTGCGGTTACACTGCAATCTAATCCTTGTTTAATATTGACTAAACATTTGACTCAAATGTCCGCTTAATCTTTAATATTTGGCCATGTTCTTTCTACAGAAATGCTACAGCCAGTGTAATTTTTTAAATATGCGTTTCGCATTCCAGAAGCTAAATATCACGTTATTGGTGTCGTTTGGCAACAGTGTTAAGGTAGCCCAATTCCGAGCGAAAACCATGGATTTGGCAACACTGATGTGCACATCAAAACGTGTAAACTCAAAGTGAGGGGTTTAAACTTTTATTCTGAAATCGCGATGAATAGTTAGCATACTGAGAAAGATACTGATGTATTCTCATGTGTTTGCGTAGGTTAATAAATGTTTTACCTTACAAATCTGATGAAATGGTGGACGATGTGTTCCCAGATGAACACTATAATCAACCCAAACTCACAGCAATATGCAAAGATGGAATTTGAGATGTTTCACACAAGTCAATGAGAACTGCTTCTTGTTGAGCAGCATTTACTGTGAACGGAGCCGTTCTGAGACGCACATACGCATGTAACACTTGTGAATTCACAATAGCATTATGCTTTATGATTTTAAATGGGTTTAATGTATCACACATCATTGGGAAACAGTCTAATAATGCGTTTCATAGATTCTCGTCCGTGAAAAGCACCACTTCCGGTATTGTGTCGGTTACTCAACACGGGGAAAATGCAATCGAGGATTTTTTAAAATAGAGGGTATGCACATGATGTCACTGTCAGCTGGAGTGAGTGCAGCTCCGCCCACTGAGTGGCAAAAAGACTGAGTGGCAGCATTGGTTTCAGCGTGAATGCTGTGAGAGAACACACGAAACACCTCTAAACCAGAACGAGGTTTGTGATTTGACAAGAAACCTGAGGTATATTTTTAGAGGCTGCCGAAAACTCCAGGTGCCGAAACACAGTTTTGCAGTTATCATTTCACGTTAATCTGTTGAATATTGCGGTAAAAAAAAACAATCATACCCTATATATTATACCCTATATAATATCATATTGACAACTCATTAATTAAGTATTTACCATATTAAATTTTGCATGACTGAATGTTTTTCCACTGATAAAAACTATACAATTTTGGGACGATGTAACTATATATATATATATATATATATATATATATATATATATATATATATATATATATATATATATGATATGATATATTATATCAATATATACACATTGATATAAGTGATCACTGGGGTTTAGACCAACCTATTTTTTTATTTACAAAATGTGTTCACAGGCAAATTTGCTTTGTTTATTTCCCTGACATTAAAATAGGGCACATATAAGTATCAAGAATGACGATTCCTGGCTACATATCAATATCCATGGACCACTGGATTAGGGATGTGCGGTATACTGGTACCGGTATATATTACATTTCAAATGGTACAATATCATAATTTTGCTCAATTCTGTATTTCATACACTGCTGTTGCGAAGTGCACCTGTAGGTGGCAGTGCTTCCCAAATTGCTGAGCAACCGGTAAATGTGACAACAGAACGCGATGGATCAAACAGATGAAACTATCAATGCACTCGAAATTAATAAATAAAGAGAACAGTAGAAGTGAAATATGCCATTACTTTGCAAACAAAAAAAGATGATAGAGGTGAACTAACTCATCTTACTGCACCTGTATGCAAGCGTTGCTATAAATCATGTGTTGCCACAGGAGGCAAAACATCTTGCTATTTGTCGCTTGCTCATCCTGATCTTTTCAGGAAATTAAGAGTTCGACGGGTGAGTGCATCATTCATGATTCCAGATTTAATTTGAACTTTAATTCACAACTGATCAACGCACATATATAAGATGTGATACAGTAACAACGAAAGCTCAAACGTGCGTGTGACACGCAAAAACCAGTAAAATTTTGGCCATGTAATATATGCATTTGCATTTCATACAACTGAATTTGAATTAAGCAGTTTTGCTATATTAATTTTAGTATCAAAAATAAAAAAGAAATGTTTCTGCTGCGCTGCTTCTGCTGATTTGCCTGTAGGTTTTTGTGACAGTTTGACACAAAGGTATTAAGGTATGAATCTGTTTTTATTATTACTATTTTTTTATAAAATTGTTTTCAATTAACTTAACTTTTGAGGCTGGTTATGTCACCTATGGTATCGATTTAGTATCAATACTGAGGTATTAAATTCTGGCATCATACCAGAGCCAAAGTTATGGTATTGAGCCAGCCCTTTCACTGGATATTTGGTATGTTGTAAGGAACATTATATAGAGTCCAGCAAAATGATTATCGTTTTGTTTAACTCGTGTTTTCAGAGCTATTCCATTCATGCGGCAGCTCTTTTGCCACTCAGTCCAGCTGAGGGGGCGTGTTCCAGCAGGAAAGTGACATCAATGCATACTCTCTATTGAGCACTCGAATTGAATCAAGGAATCGTGACAGCCTTATTAAAAATACACAATTTAAACTTACTTGTGCGCGTACTTGCTCCTGACAACGGCGAGTTTACTGTCTGGCGGGCTGATGAGCATATCATGAAGTTTTCTGACCACGGGTGCCAGATCCTCCACGCTGTATCCGGAGTGGAACTGCAAACACTGTGTCTGGAAACAGAAGTGGAACATCAGTCAAAACATTCACACAAACACTGGAGTGTAATTGTGAAATGAAGCCAGATATCTGTGAACCTATAATGAGTGTTACATAAGGGATGCGAGACTTTAAGATGCCTGCCAAATATTTTATCGTGCGAGAAGAAAATGCCCTCAAGCTGTCAACTTGAGGATATGACGGAAACAGCATCAGAAGAGAATGTAAATGAATGAACTGTGTGTGCGGTGCTGTTTTAAGGTAATTTAACTTCTTCATCTTTGACTTCACCGTACAGCCACAGAGGACACAAACCAATTATTCAAACATTGGTAAACAAAGTCCAGCATCACTCTCATTAACCAAAACACTTTTGACACAGACTTAAAGGACAAACCAATCCACTACTTAAGAGTGTAAATGTGTGTGTATGTGTGTGAGCGCAAGGACAGAAATTAGCATCCATAATGAGCAGTTACCAGGCCATCACAGACCTGTCGCCAACTTTAGCTCATTTAGTGCTATCAGAAGAGCAGAGTACGCAAATCACAGCGCACAGGGATGTCAGACTCACTGTGAAAGTGTATATGTGTGTGTATCACAAAGGAACAGTGGCATTTGGTGAAAATAAACGGTATAATTTATGAGCTTCATGCGCTTGTGCATACATTTTAAAAGCATGAAAGTAAACACGTACCCATCCTCCCAGATCCTTAGTAACCAGAGCGATGAGCAGACAGGCAGAGGCGAGCAAAGACGCTCTCACGGGCACAAACTCCATCTCCAGCAAACTCAGTTCACAGATAAAGCGCGCCAGAGTCAGAGTGTCCATACCTGCATTCACACACTGCCGGAAGACGAGAGACAGTTAATCATCATACACACACACACAGAGTCAGTAGCAGTGCCAGTACCTTTAGGCCATGCAGAAAAATTACACAATGCTCATCCAACCTTCCAAGATTCTGCAGTTTTTTCGTTCTTGGCAAATTCAGCACACAATTACTAAAGGAAGTGCTTCAGTGAGCCATAGCAGGAATGCATTGAGGACAGCTCTTACACAAACCAATTCATAGTTAACTTTGCTGTTAAGCTGAATAATACTAAAAGAAAAAAAAAATGAATTCATGAAATAATAAATCGAAAATATCATATGCTGTTTTTGTTATTTTGGAGCTTAACAACCATGGTCATTATGAACTGTTCTTGGAAAAAACATGCACAGAGATTCAAGATTTCTTTTAATATACACTAACATTATAAAGTTTGAAGATCAATTTGATTAAAAAAAAAAAAAAAATGCATAAAATTGTGAAATACTATTATAATTTTAAATTATTGTTTTATATTTTAAAACTTACTTAAATTTATTCCTGTGAAGCAAAACTGAATTTTGAGCATCATTACTCTAGTTTTTAGTGTCACACGGTTCTTCACAAATGATTCTAATATGCTGGTTTGGTGTTTAAGAAACATTTCTTATAATCCCACTTCTTTTTTCCTGTATATTTATTTTCCTCTACTTGAAATATTATCTGGTTTATAAAGCAATTCTGAATATTTACATACCGATCTTCATTTTTTCAATAATTGCTCTGTATACATTACTGAGGCAGTTCAGTTGTTTTTTTCTTGTTATTGTTGATTATTTTTTTCTTTTTTCTTGGTGTTTAACACCACCTTAAAACCGTAAATAATTTTTTTTTTTTTTTTTAAAAGAAAGAAAGATATTGAAAACAGTGTTATGCACTTAATATTTTTGTGGAAAACCATGATACTTTTTTTTCAGATTTTTTAATGAATAGAAAGTTACTTGAAATAGAAATCTTTTGTAACATGATAAATGTCTTTTGATAACTTATGACAATAACTGTCACTTTTGATCAATATACCTGGTGAATAAAAGTATTTTTAAAGGAAATCCTAGGTATTAAGACTTGTATGGATTAATATAATATAAATTATGTCTCTTACTGAAATATGTAGTAGAAAACCCATGAAATATTTATGTTATTTGTGACCCTGGACCACAAAACCAGTCTTATGTTGCACGGGAATATTTGTAGCAATAGCCAAAAATACATCGTAAATTTATAGATTTTTCTTTTATGCCAAAAATGATTAGGATATTAAGTAAAGATCATGTTCCATGAAGATATTTTGTAAATTTCCCACCATAAATACATCAAACCTTAATTTGTGATTAGTAATGTGCATTGCTATGAACTTCATTTGGACAACTTTAAAGGCAATTTTCTCAGTATTTTGATTTTTTGGACCATCAGATTCCAGATTTTCAAATAGTTGTATCCCGGCCAAATATTGTCCTTTATTTATGGGCTAGCTTATTTATTCAGCTTTCAGATGATGTATAAATCTCAATTTTGAGAAATCCACACTTATGACTGGTTTTGTGGTCCAGGGTCACATTTAAAAAATCCACATCGTTTCATACATATTTTGGACTATGGGGGCAGCATTTTTTGATTATGCAAAACGGTTGCACTCGGTGAACTACTGGCACTATCTGTTGCTATTTTTTTATTGCAGGTTTTGACATTGACATTTGACAGGTTTTGTGCATGTTTAACAAGACAAATAAACAAATAATATAAACATAAACATAAGTTATTACCAAAAAAAAAAAAAAAAATACATTGTTGCTATTTTTACCACAACACAACTCAAAATACACATCTTTGAAAATAAAATAACGCTACTGATACGATGACCACAGCTAATAAAATAAAATTAGCTTATAGGTGGTAATGGATATAAACGTAGGCTTAAACCAAATGCCGTACCATCGATTTTCCTCACAAAGAATCTAAAGAATCTAAAAGAATCTGGATATCGCATATATGTTTACATTGTTTGTAAACTCTTTCAGTAGCTGTGGTCTACTAAAAGTCTCAAAGGCATCAGGGCTAAAGTGGAGAGAAAAAAGACGTGGGTATTTAGGAAGTTTCATTCATCCACAGGTTTTATCTTCCCATTTTTTTCTCCTTTTCTGATCGCTAGGAAAGCAGTGAAGACTTACATCACTTCTCTCGTTGCCCTGCGACTGAAAATTACAACCAAAAGCTGCACAATGTGGCATCGTATCAGTATTTTATTTTCAAAATTCTTTATTCTGATTTGTGTTGCAGTAAAAATAGCAACAGATAGTACCAGTAGCTCACCAAGTGAAACCATTTTACGTAATCAAAATAACGGCGCCCACTATAGTCCAAAATATGCATAAAACAATGTCAATTTTTAAAATAACATAACCTTTCATAGGTTTTCTACTACATATTATAGTAAGAGACATAATTTATGTTTACCTTTAAAATAAATAATCTTAAATAATAAAATGACCCCAATATTTTGAATGGTAGTTCAAGTTAAGTTCTAAGGTTTTAAGGTTTAGCATAATATGAAGGTAGGAAAAAATGACTAAACTATCTCTTTATCAACAAAAACCGTCAAGAACAGTTTGTCTACTGTGCCCTAATCACTTGACGAAACACTTGTAGAAAGTCCCTGGATAAATGCTTTGGCAGGAAAAAGTGTAAATGATCTGTTTTGTGTGTTCTGTAATTGGCTTTCTTCAGAAAACTAAGCCACCAATTAAAAAGGATTTTATTTTTATTGTGTTTTCTCTTAATTAATGTTCTTATAATTGAATATAATGGTATTATTTGTCAATGTGCACTTAAGGAGCTAATTTTCTTTGCAGAAAGAGCAATTAGTAAAACCAGCCATTCTGCCAACAAATTAAAAAAAAAAAAAAAAACACAAAAAAGTCATTGTTAAATCGCAGAGCTTTAACTAAGGCTCGATTAATTCAGCTGCTGAAAATGAGAATAGATCTGACAGCAGTGAGCAGCAACAACCTGTGACAGCTGGTCATACACACGCACAGATTCCTCAGGGAAAACAGAGGAAACAAACAGGTCACACCTGACAAACAAAGACATTCAACGCATGCTACACTGCATGGTCCTTCTTTCTGACTTTGACAAACACACACACACCAGATGTTAATCCTGGAGTGCATCAGCTGACTCCAAAAGAGTTCCACCTGTCTCTTCAGTGAGAGTATATACGTGTGTTTTCTCTCACCTTGGCATAGCGACGGAGGAAGCGGTATGGAACGGGAATATTGATGTCAAAGTTCAGCGCCTGCAGGATGCTGATTTCCATGGTGATGAGCTGAGAACGCTTGTAGGCATCATCACAAATATACAGAAAATCATCGACGCAAGGTGGAGCCCGCTCCTGTGAGAATACACCAGAGAGATGATGTGTAACATCTGACAAATCGCATAGTACTCGCTATTTTTTGAAAGCATGCAATATATCTATAATGTGCATAGTATGCAAAAATACAGCACACTGTGCAGTTACTGCAACCCACAATGCTAAGTCAACTTGTGATTTTCAATATCACTTTTTAAACCTATTGGATCGAACTGAAAAAATGCATTTTTACACAAAATAGTATAGAAACGCACAATAAAAAAAATATTAAAATAAAAAATAAAATATTTTTGAAATTATAAATGGACATGCAACTTACAGTGGTTTATATATAAAGTAAAAATAATAATATCTAATGAAATAATATAATAGTGCAGAATAATATGTATTAGATGGTACTTTATTACAAATATATCTATATCTATACATCTATGTCAAAAGAGTAAAAGTGCTGATCAATTATTCTGGATAGTAAAATATTATACATTTTTTATAGGATTTGAAAGAACCTTGATTTAGGCATTAAGTGCACATTTTTAAGCATTAACTACCTTTTTATTAGGTTGTGTGAGTGTGTGCGTGCGAGATAATGAGTGAATGACTAAGTCCTTGAGTAATTAGGACTAAGCCCAGAAAAGTGCGAGTCTAAAGGAATGGCTTTCAGCTATCATGAGGAAGCATATGTCTTACCTCAAATTTAGAAGCAATGAGCATGGCAGTGGAACCAATGAGCTGTAGAGACTCCCGTTTGGCCTGGCTCACAGCCAGATAATGATCCGTCATTTTCACAGCCAGGTACAGAGTCTCATGATTCAGCTCGAAATTCTCCTGCAGAAAAAAAAGAGCAAGAATAAAGTCAGTGCTTAAGCCAGCAAAAGCCAAGAGCGTTTTATAAGACTTATCAAAACAGCACATTTGAAATGATGACAAACATTGACACTTACCTGGACTTCAACCAGCCAGTCCACCAGAATTGCTCTCATATTGCTGTTTAGATTTGGCTGATCTGCCATGTAGTCGTGCAAGACAAATTTTTCCTGCAAATAAAAGAATTTTATCTGGATGTTCACTGTTCCTAAACGTCCAAAAGCATTAAAGTAGTTGACTTCCAGAACAGAAATTTCCTAATTATTTATTCTTCCCCCAAGTGATCCAAGATGTTCATGCATTTCCGTATTCAGTCACAAAGAAAGTAAAGTTTTTAAGGAAAACTTTCCAGGATTATCCTTCCATATAGTGGACTTTAATGGTGGCCAATGGGTTAAAGGTCCAATTTGTAGTTTCACTGCAGCTTCAAAGGGCTCTACATGATCCCAGCTGAGGAGTAAGAGTCTTATCTAACAAGACTATGTAATTTCCTAAAAGAACAACAACTACAATTTGATATCATTTTTAACCACAAATGCTTGTCTTGCAGTAGCTCTGTGACGTGCATGCGTGTCTTCACGAATTATGTAATCATGTTGGAAAGTTTACGTGTGGTTAGTTCTTCATCTGTGTACACCGGTTCAAAAAGGTAGGGCAGGGCGAAAAACTCCATCTCATGTTCACCTCCAACTTCAAAATCGTCCCATATCATTGTTTTACCTTATTTTGTAAAGGGCACTTGACTTTCTCTCCACTTTTGATTTGTAAACACTGGGTCGGTACTTCTGCCTACAGGTCGGGCTGGTGCAACATGAGCATTTGTGTTTAAAACGTATATAAATTCTTAATTTTTTTTTAGAAAATGACCAATTGTTTTGCTAGATAGGACCCTTATTCCTCAGCTGGGATCGTGTAGAGCCTTATAAAGCTCCACTGAAATGGCAATTTGGACCTTCAAGCTGTTGGCCACCATTGAAGTCCACTATATGGAGAAAAATCCTGGAATGTTTTCCTCAAAAACCTTAACTTCTTTGAACATCTTGGATGACATTGGGGTTAGTAAATTATCAGGAAATTTTTATTCTGGAAGTGAACATCATAAACTTACTACTAAACCAACCTCTCTGCTTTTGAGGTAGTCAAAAATATCTTTGGCATATTCCACTGTATGTGTACAGTCACTGAGGTGCTCTGAATCAATGTCAAACTCAGGAGGGATCTGAAAGACACAAACGATTTTTTTTTGTTTATACATCTGTAAGGAAGAAAAAAACCCTAAAAAATAAAAAAATACGCCTAGCAGGAAAAATTTAAGGAGTGATTATATTAGCCTTTATTTTGAATTAAATGTTTACTTCTGCTTCTGCATTTAATGCAACGCCTGTGGGGTTTCATTTCAACAGTAAACATCTCCAAACTTTTAAAAGCTCCAAAAACATTGCAGAAATACTGGGTGTTTACATTCTCATAAACATTCACATTCACACCAATTCTGTCATGTTTTAATAACCTCCTGATCTTGACCTACACCTAGGCCTTACCTCTGGAGGTAGTAGGTGTGGAGGAATTGGAGCTTTGGAAGATGGTTCTTCCAGTTTCTCAATATTTGACTCCACATTCTTCAGCTCCTCTAACTTTTCCTCTGAACTGACCACAGATCTGAGGGAAGAAAAGATAAGCAATCTGCATATTCTGGTGCGATTATCTCAAAGTTCTTTCAAAACACCTCAGTGTAAGCTAAAGTAAAGATAAAGAGGCAATAAAATATAACTTACTTTAAGTTGATATCATTCTTAGAAAGTACAGAGACCTTCTTCTGCAGCTTCTTGATAGGATCTTTCTTCTTGATGGGGTTGCTTAGCTCAATCTTGTGTGCCTTTTAACAAAGCGCATTTTTAAGAGTGGATTTTTCACTAAAGAACCAAATTATTCTTTTTTTAATCTGCTGGGATCAAAGTTCAGCCTAAAAAACTGCTAACACAACACTGTACTTGGGTTTTTAATTTGTTAAAATGAGCATGAGTCACACCAAGTCAATCAAGTTGGTTTGATCAAGGTGTTAGACAACGGCGAATAGAGCCATCACTAAAATTTGCATATGAGAGCACCTCTCATGGAAACCCAGAGCCACCAAAGGAGTGCCCATCTGAGTTAATAAAAGGTGAGATCTCCTGCTTTTGTGTACAGTCTGTAATTTACTGCTCAAGCATGAATGGGATTTCAATGAGCTAATGGGACATGCAAAATCTGTGCCGATTTGCATCATTCAAGCAAACTCCTGGTGTTAGTAGGGTTATAAGATTAGACGCTTAACACTTACTGGTTTGACATTGTCAGAATCAAACCGAGGGGCCAAAAAACACTGAGAGACAGCCTAGTCAGGCAACATGAAGCAATGAAACTGTGACGCATGTGTACAAAAGCATGTATAAACAGATATTTAAATGGCACCCTTACATTGGTGATGTCCACAAAAGCAGTTCTTTTCTTAGGGGCCCCTTGGGGAGAAGAAGATGAGCGCTTGGTCTGGAGCCCATCCTGCTTAAACACATCAACACAAGACTGATCAGATCAACAACAATCAAATCAGCAAAGCTCCAATTCGTTTTCCAATCCGATCTAATCTTATTGTATACCTGGTTCTCCAGTCCTTTGGGGTGAAGCTTGGGTATTTTACTGGTGGTGGGCTTCTTTCCTCTTGAAAACGGCATCTTGTATTTGTTCTGATCCTTCACAGTGATATCCTATTTCAAATGTAAAGTATACAAAGAATGAATGAAAAGCTGCACTAGTGATACACAGTGCACACTTTTATCAAACATACACACTCGTTGTGCTCCACAAGGTTACTAAACATTGAAACAAAGCTTGGTACAGAAATTGTTTTGATTGCAGGAAGCTTCAAGTCGGTCGTTAAACAACAACAAGTGACTGTTTCGTTTAGTTTTGCAAGAAAAAAAAACATAACTGCGGTAAAAGAACCTTACCTCAAAGCATGAAAATATTTTTGAAAGAGAATACGTGAAAACATCCACGAAAAGTACAATTAAAGCTGTCCAGACTGAAACCGACACACAACACTACTGTCTACATGCGTCCAAAACTACACGCAGCGATCTGATTGGTCGACTGCACCTCGATGTTGGCCAATGAGCGTCGAGCTAGGATGCCGTTGTTAAGGGGCGGGACAATAGAATTTTCAAAAACACCCTGGCAACCAATAGGAAGCGAGCTCAAGTTCCTTTGACTTTTGAGTAAGCGGACGTTGAAGAGTATGTGCTTGGTAATGACACCAGCCGAGGTTCTGCTTATTAGATAAAATAATTTTAATAATGTTACGTAACAGCTTCGCTTATTGTGAACATTATTTATGTTATTGTTGTTACAATGAAGCCACACCTCCCAGCCACCCACACGTACACTCACGCAGTGCATATCTTTCACACAGGAAATCAGCAGTCTTCGAACTGCTTGTGTGGCCCCATCATTCACATACTCAGGTCTATCAAGACGAACTTGTTTCAAGTCCTCAACAAGGTATGAAAAAATGATATTTAAGCTGTGTATGAAGAGGTGAACATATTTAGTTAATTATCATCACATTTTATTTTATTTGTTTCTTTATTTATTGCAGAATTTATGTAGTTTTCCTTATTTTTTTGGCTGAAATTATATTTTCCATTTTTGTTTTAATATCTTAAATATGTTAAAAGCCAGTCGGCCTGCTTTGCCCTCGCTTCTCAGCAATAGAAAATTATTTACAATGTGCAAGATGGATTCAATTGTGTCTCAGAACAGTAAAATATGGAGATGAAAATCATTATCAGCCATTTTAAAGCTATGTTATGTGACATTTGATACATTAGGTTACCTCCGATTTCTGGTAAGATGTCTTTGATACTCTGAGGAGCAATTTTACAGTTCTTTGCAGCATTGTTCTACAACCACACACGTTTCACACATGCTTACCATCAATACCAGGACACGCAATAAATCCCACCTTCCGCGGATTTGGTTTAATGGGACATCTGATGTCAAAGAGCATTGTTTTTCCTTGTACTAGTTTGATCACATTTTATTACTCCTCAGAAAATATCCATCATCTGTGGTTTATTAGAAAATCTCCTTTGAGAATTTTGTTTCCTTTGAAAATGTCAAAGAATTATGATACATGAATAATACATTTGAAAACCAAAGACTTTTCAAGGTGATGTCCTCCACAACACTGCCAAGGAGACCTTTTATTTCAAGCTCCTCAAAATTTAACTTGAACCGACTGCAGCTAACAGGTTATGCATGTGTTGTATCATCCATTGCCAAATTAAATAAATATGTGGGTGCTGCCGCTGACTCAAAGTGCTTAAGACTGAGCTGATGTTTATCAGAGCTTAAACAGACATCCTCTTTTTCACAAGCCTCTTTTTTTTTGTCTCTCTTCACACTCAGCAACCTTTACCCAACACAACATTGCATTAGGTAAAGGTTGCCTTATGATCTAGAACCATGATCTTTCATATCAACCTGAATTTTTAAATGAAAGTGCTGAAAAATGTAAATTGAAACGTCTACCCTCATACTTCATATTTTCCTGTCAGTCACATGACTTAGTTCCTGTAAGCGCAATTCATCTGGTAATCGCTTGTGGTTTTCAGTTCTTTTCCTGCTCATTTGAGACTCACTTTTCTTTCGTTGTTCTTGGATTAATTTAGTCGTTCACATATCAGTGTTTTGATTTGAAACGTACTTTTCTTTGCTTATTTTCATTCCTGACCTGTAATATCACCATTATCAAATTTTCTGCTCTCAGGATGTACTAGTGAAACACTTTCCCCGGGTTTCACAGAAAAGGCTTAAGCCTAGTTCAGACTAAAATGTAAGTCTGAGGTGTTTCAACTGAAAGAAACTTGCACTGATTGATCTTGAAATATGTCAGTGCCCTTGTTTTGTCTCAAGATGCACACCAGTAATGTTTTTTTCTAAGGCATGTTTATAGAAATTACTGTAATGTCCTAATTGAACTATGGCCCAATCCTGGTTTAGTCTAAGCCCTCTGTGTAAAACCCTGTAGAAGTTAAAACACTGAAACTATCCATGGATAAAATAAGGTGATTATGCGGTGCACCAGATACTAGTCAAACCATCATTCACTGTTTTTTAGAGAATAGGGCTTCTTTTGTCCTTAGCGATAATTGAATAATATCATGTACCCAAGTGGATTGCTCAATCATGCACTTGAAGGTCTACCTCCAAAGAGAAACAGCCTTCAATTTCACTTGGCACATGTGTCAGAAAAGAGTTGGAACAAAATTACACAGGTTGTTATGTCTCTGGGAGCATTATTAGGCAACCCTGCAATAGAATATCAATGAACTTTTGTCAGCCTGAGATACGAAGTACTTTATCTTTACAACTAAATAAAATGTTATTATTATGGATGCATAAATTCTAACTGATAGTGGCACACTCTTAAAAATAAAGGTGCTTCACGATGCCATAGAAGAACCTTTTTTGTCTAAATGGTTCCATAAAGAACCTTTAACATCTGAAGAACCTTTCTGTTTCACACAAGGTTCTTTGTGGTGAAAGAAGGTTCTTCAGATTATAAAAAGGTAAGAAAGAGAGGGTTCTTTAAAGAACCATTGACTGAATGGTTCTTTGTGGAACCAAAAATGGTTCTTCTATGGAATCACTATGAAGAACCTTTTAAAGCACCTTTATTTTTAAAAGTGTAACTCATAAGCCGGTAATTATTTGCCAAAAATACTTACATGTTACATATATATTTCATCTGATACAGATCAATTAGAAAAACGCTGATTACTAATATGGTACAAATATATTGCCCAACCACAAATTATATTTTGTTCAATCTCTTTTTCAGATGATTAACGAGGATTGGCTGTGCAGCTCATTTAAACTGTGTGATCTGGTCACTGCATCAGAATCTGCTCACTTTGATGTAAGTACAGAAATTTTAACATAGTATATTAAACGTATATGGGCCATTCTACAGAATTGGTGCAAACTGCTGTCCCACAAACAAAAAACACATTTAAAAAGCGTTTAAGTATTAAAATCTTAGATGTTTACTCAGATCCTTTTATTATCAACTGAAACCCACAATAATACTTAAAATATCAGAAAGCTATATATATATATATATAGTTATCATTTAGTAGGTACTTGCAATTAGGAGGTGGCTGTCCCCGAACCTCAACCCCTAAATTTCAACCTTTGAAAATAATATTGAAATAATTTTTGCATTTAATTAATTAAAATTAATTGTTGTTTTGAAAAATATCTTTTTGATTTGATGAAACTTTATGTAAAAATGTGTTCTGCATTTTCATGTCACTACCGAAACAGTGTATATTTTCGTCCATTGGCTGAGACTGATTTTAACTCTACCTCTACATTTAGGATTACGAAATATGTGTCACTCTCTCTCATAACTACATGGGGAGTGGATAGGCCTCAACATTTTGAGGTAAATGTGTTCAAAAGTATGACAAAATCTGTGTGTAACTTTAAAGAATGTCACTACCGAAACCTTTTTTTTAATAATTAAACACAACTTTTTTGGGAATTATTCCATAATATTTAGTTTTTATATGTGCACAGCTGTTCAGAACTGTGCTAGCTAACCATGTGCTGATTAGCATCTTTGAGCTAGGTTCAAAAGTATCTAAAATTGTCACGACCGAAACATCTGGTTGAAGTTTCGTTAGTGACATCTTTGAGTTTTTTTGGATGTTGTTATCCCTTAAAATTGTCACTGCTGTAACAGTCACGACCAAAACATGTCATCATTGTAGTGACAAAAGGGAACTCATAATCTTTTTTAGTACAGTTATACAATTTTTTTTTGTATTTTAGTAGTGTTTTAGTATGTGGGTTAAAATTCTGTAAAGTGATGTGGTCACAACCAAAGCATTACTGTCACTACCGAAAATGTGCTGACACGACCAAAACATGGGATGTTCTGTCAAAAATAAAGTATACTAAGTTATCAACTAAGATATTATGACATTGTTTGGTTCAATGTATATTCAAATGAATGAATCCTTAAGTTTGGAATCAGTATGATTAACTTTTTCCCTTTTACAAAGAAAAACTGCATTCAGAATACAACAAATCTCATAAACCACACTTGTAATATTGTTAAAATTGTAATTGTTATTGATTTACCTCTGAAACCTTTGAATAAAATAGAAAAATATATATATTTATAAGAAAGATGTAAAATCTTAATAGGTCAATGTAACCCTTCCTGTTAAATTATATATTGCTGTGTTTCGGTAGTGACAAATTTGGCGAGAGGAAAAATATTCCAAAACCTTCTGAAAATACAATACGAGAATTAACTGCACAATTACTAGAAATGTGTACCTTGGATATTATACAATTCACATACATACAAAATTTATGGAAAAAGACACATTTTTCAAAAATGATTCCAACTCTGACTTTGAACCAATTCTGTAGAATTGTCTGTATAAAGTATATAAATTGTTCGATGTATTAATCAACCCTTTATTAAACACTAACTTTAACCTTACTTGTTAAAAGTCAAGTCTTCATTTTTTTTCTGTTATGACCTTCCCAGGACCCTGCGCAAGTAGTAATCAACAGTGATTCATATCCACAACCTGCTTATAATCCATCATCGATCCAACACACTTTGGAAACATACAGCCATTTGCTGGATGTAACATTAGAACAGAATTTAGAGCCCATTCAACACTATGCACAGATGACAGCCAAAACTATTATAGATTCAGCCATAAGGTTCAGAGACCCAAAAGAATCCATCAAAGTGAGAGGGGACGATGTTGAGATGCTAGCTGAAGAGTTAACTTTACAAGTCTGTTGCAGAGCACTGGAAGAGATGGAGAGGCATCATTACTCTGATGATCCATCATCCAAAGATACGGATGATAAAGTGGTTATGGAGGGGACTTATGGAAATGCATCAGTCCTGTGCTCTTCAGGGTACAACTGTGATAAAAACACATCTGAAATGGAACCAGACACCAAGATGGACGTATATGATGACACATATGCCACAGTATATGCTACTTCCTTGAAGAGCATGGCTAGTCTGGGCTCTATTGAGTACCCTGATGCTCCTCCAAGCACCCCTTTACTTCCAGAGATGATAAGGAGTCGGGCCAGTTTCACAAGGAAGCTAAAGGGAGGATTGGCTAAAGAGTTTCTTCCTTCACCCCCTCCTCCGACCCCCAAAGACCACATGCAAACATTAATGGAGAACCAAATGACAGACACGTCCTCTGACTTCATGGTAAAGCTGATGCGCTCACTTTCACGGGAGTGCTGTCGAAACCAAGGCCTAGAAGAAGACGAAGGTGGAGAAGTTGATGATGGAGGACTCCAAAATGACATTCCCAGGCTCACTGACTATGCAGCTCAAATTTCTGCAGATATCCTTCAATTCATCACCACAAATGAGATAAAAGTAAAGGATGAGGGTTGTATGCAAAGCATGTGGGTTGTTGCTGATGAACTAGCGAGTGAAATTCTCACAACATCTCTTGCAGAGGTAATGGCGAGGGGAGAAAGAAAGGTTTTGGAGGAAGAAACAACATATAAGGTAGACATAGCACCAGACACAAGGTATATGACCTCTGCAACGGACGAGGTGAAAGTTTTAGCTAGTGAGCTAATCATTAATGCTTTGGTTCATGCTTTTGCAAAGCTAGGACAGGGTGTGTTTAAACATGGAACCCAGCCACATCTTTCGGGCCAAGCTGTAGAACCACAGCCATGGGAAGAAGGAAGATATTCAAGCACACTGTGTAACGACTCAATCAACTCCCACAAAGCCAAAACCTTCAGATGTTGCAGCGATAAATCAGAACTGATCCCAATTACAGATGACGGCATAAAAGTGAAATCATCTGTACATGCATTTGCCAGCAACTTTGCAGAAGACGTGCTTCAGAATTCTGTGTGTGATGCTTCCAGCTTACTGTTTAACTATAAGCAATCTCAGGGAGCAGAAGTTGGCCCAGAGAAAGACATTAAAACGTGGGGAATCAAGATGCGTGCTGGGGAAAGTCCGGTCCAGGAACTGCAATGTGCTCTGCTCTGGGCCGCAGCCTCCCAGAAAGGGATCAAAGCACTTCAGTTTGATCTTCCAGACAAAAGCTTTCAGCAAAAGGTACAGAATTTTACAGTTATCACAGACTGATTTTTATATAGCCTAATAGAGGACACTGTGGCTGGTTGTAACACTGCTTGCTTTAATGTCACACCAAGGGAAGTACCTACAATGATAACTGTAGTTTTAATGATCATTTAATTCTATGAGAATAGGAACATCCACACCACAGCTATAAAAACACAGAATAATAATATCAGAATCACCTTCAGAATGAATTTTTCTAATAAAAGCCTGTCAGAATCTGCTCGGATGAGACACTTATAAAGTATGTTAGGCTGCCTAGTTTTTATACTGGAAATCAAATTTTATTTGTTCAATCTTTATTTGATACCAGCCATCAATAATTTGAAACATTTTAATTCAAAACAGTAAGAAATAGTAAGAAAAATAAACATTTTTGGAATAAGTATGTAAAATATAAGCTAACAATTACCATTTAACTTTAAGTAAAAGTAAATGGAGAAACCTTATAACCTAACATGGGCCATTCTACAGAATTGGTTTAAAGTCTTAAAAAAATCCCTGGTCTTTTTCCACAAATTTTGTATGTATGCAAATTGTAGAATATCTAAGGTACACATTTCTAGTGATTGTGCCATCAGTTCTCGTATTGTATTTTACAGAAACCCAAATTTGTCACTACCGAAACACAGTAGTATATAATTTAGTAAGAAGGGTTATACTGACCTATTAAGATTTTGCTTACATCTTCCTTGTAAATATATATTTTTATATTTTATTAAAAAGTTTTCAGAGGTAAATCAATAACAATTATCATTTTAACAATATATCCAGTGTGAATTCAAATTTTCTTTATAAAAGGCAAAAAGTTGATCATACTGATTTCAAACTTAAGGATTCATTAGTTTGAATATACACTAAACCAAACACTATCATAACAGCTGATAATTCAGTATGCATTATTTTTGTCAAACCATCGAGTTTTGGTCGTGTCAGCACATTTTCGGTAGTGACAATAACGTTTTGGTAGCAACCACATCACATTACAGAATTTTAACCCACATAGTAAAACAATACTACAACACTTTACATAACTATACTAAAATTTCGTTTATTTGCCCCAAATAAAGAATAATGTTTTTCCTATTTGTCACTACCGCAACAATGATGACATGTTTCGGTCATGACTGTTTCGGTAGTGACAATTTTAGATACTTTTGAACCTAGTTCAAAGAAGCTAATCAGCACATGGTTAGTTAACACAGTTCTGAAAAGTTGTACACATTTAAAAACTAAATGTTATGGAATAACACCCAAAAAAGTGCTTAATTATAGATTCTGTACACACAGTTACACACAGATTTTTTAAACTTTTGAACACATTTACTTCAAATTCAAACTCATTTACATCTACTCACCATGTAGCTATGAGAGAGAGTGACATATAAATATTTCCTAATCATAAATGTAAGGGTGTAGATAAAATCAGTCTCAGCCAATTGGCTAAAACATACACTGTTTCACTAGTGACATGAAAATGCAGGACAAATTTTTTTACTTAAAGTTTTATAATTTACAAAGAAAATCTAAAATAAATATATTTTTTTGAACTTCACTTTTGAAAAAAAAAAAAAAAAAAAGAAAGATATTTTTAAAAATAGCAGACAAGACAGAACAGGTTAAATTTAGTCATTTTTAAAGAAATTCAAACAATAAATACTGTTTTTTGGCTATTTAATGTGTCGTGACAGACCGCTGTAGCAACTCGGTTCTAGCTGCATGTAAACCGATTATTCTTACTTTTTACTAGTTATAGCATGAAATAAACACGAATGAACATCAAGGTATCTTGTTTTAATTGCGGAAAGATGTCAGTACACACCATTTTTCAAGTTCAAGTCCACTGAAATCTACTACTGTCTGGATTGTTTGTCAGACAAAACGGCAAATTCAGTATTATGATTGGTCAGATCACCTGTCAATCAAACTTCTGCAAAGGGTTCTTGTTCAGTATTGTTTTATACCAACATCCAGTCAATAATATTTTACCATCATATTTAAGCCTATTCCCAGACTAAAATGCATTTCTGGGCTGTTTTAACTGAAAAAAAAAAAACTTGCACTGACTGATCATTGTTATGTATCAAGGCGCACACTAGTGTTTTCATCTAAGGCATGTTTATAAAAGCTACTTAAATGTCCTACTTGAACTATGGCCTAAACCTGGCTTAACCTAAGCCCTGTCTGTGAAACCGGGCCTGTATCATAAAAAAAAAAGATTAAATAAATACGATAAAACATATCAGTAACAACAGCATAACATTTAAAGATGTTTGAATTGAGGTTTCATTAGAAGTAAACACAGAAACATATTCGCAAATCAAATTAAATTTTCTTTCTAAAAAGAATTTTGTCCAGTAAATCCTTTTTAATAATGTTTAACTTGTTGAACTGACAGTTTTACAACTCACCATGTTTTACAACAATACTAGTTGCCATCTTATGCAACAGCTTAAAGTTTATTACAAGAGTATAAGGAAGCACTATAATTATTTTATGGCATTCATTATACTACCCATACTAGCTGAATTACTTGGAACGAGCCAATCAGTTTAAAGCCCTCACAATGAATTCTTTCATTTTCATTATAAAATAACTGCATTACTTTTTATTACCTTCCCATAGCTTTGCAGACTCTCTCGGAGTGCCCGTCTGAATGGCTGGACGGTGGGTGCTTTAATGGCTTCTCTTGATGATTTTTGTGATGTGCAGCAAGACACCAGCAGAGGGAGCTATAAGAGCTCCGATTCACTCCTGGAGCATCTGCAGCACCTGATTGACAATGTCTGTTTAAACTGATAGTGGTCAATGATCCATCCAACACCCGCTGAAATAAAGACGGAAAATGGCATACATTAATCTTCATCCACACACACTTTCACATCCCAAACATTAATAAAATGAGACAAAGTCATAACAAAGTACACACAGTTATAATCAATTTCACTCTGACCCATTGAAAATGAGCCCTTAAAGATGAAACAGCTGCACACACGCTCTCTGTTTATATGTATATGAGATCTGTTTTCCCGGTCCAGGCTCTCAAACCGCAGCCATTATTAGGTAAGCGGAAATCTGACTACAAATCAGCTTTGGAAGTTACTACCACCTAAACACACTGACACATTCTTGACCAAAGATCCTGTATTCTGTATGTTCCCGTGTTGTTATTTTTCAAAAATATGTCAGTACCTATAATAAAGTGATATACCAGTGAATGCTGTATTGTTGAAGCTGTTTTATGATGGAGCTGCGCAGGGCTTTGCGGGGTGTGTAAAAAGCAGGACTATTTTACTGCATCCCATTAATACTCCCCAAGCAGTGATACCTAACATGGCAGGAATGCGCTTAGCGAAAACCTGCATCCCACTCACTCCCACTCTTGGCGACCACAGCTTGAAAATCAGGGACACACACACGCACAAAATCACACATACTCATTCTGTGACCCTCTGCCTCGCTCTATCAGTCTCCCAGACACGCTCCGTCTTTCACTCTCTCTCTCTCTCTCTCTCTCTCTCCCGCACACACACGCATATTCTCATACACAAGGGGGACTGACTTCACAGCTGCAGTGTCAGTGAAGACACAATGGCTTTCAGTCCAGCCCCGTTATATACGCATCTGGAGAAGTGTTTGTTCCAATGTCTGAGGAACCATCGCTGCCAAAAATGAGAAAGACGGCGAAAAAACGTGCATAAGGAAAAAAGATAGCAGGAAAAGGGAGTGGGGAAGAGAGAGAAGGGAAGACGTGATTGCAACAGAGCTGACACATATAGAGTCAAATGGATCATGGGGGTTCTGGAAAATATCCCAACACCCCCCACCCTTTTCCCCAAGCTATGACGCATCGATTTATTCTCTACAATGAGAGCCAGACACATGTAGAGGAATTCCTTACACTAAACAGGCCTCATAGACTTAATGTACTCATATATTTTCTATTCGCATCACTCAAGCCTAGCGAAGCACTGAAGCGTCGCAACTTAAGTCAACAGGGATGGCGAGCAATCCTTCGTATTCGTATGATCAAACGGGCCATAAAGGAGCCGGCGGAGAAGGGAAACTGCATGAAAGATTAATAAATTAAAATAAAATGAGTACAATACATTTAACATGCTTGCTCTGGAGAATAGGGATGTGTTCAGGTTTATGGAGTTTTCACATCGGGCTCTTTGTAGGCCCAATTTATCATGAAGATAAGGTCATCGTGTGTAAAACATGACATTCTACCCATGATCTGCAGTCTGTGACGTGATCACACTATATTAAAGGTGCAGTTCACTTACAACCAAAAACTCATCATCATTTACTCACCCTCATGTCGGTCCAAACTGGTTGGAGCTGCTTTCTTTCTGCAAAAGAAAAAAAAAGAAGTCAAGATTTTCTGTAAATTGGATTTGAGATTGACATTTTGAGATCCCGTTGACTTCCATTGAATGGACAAAACACTTTTTGTCCCATAACATGTTTTCTTTGAGACTAGTGGAAAGAAAATATTTAAAATACAAATTTAAATATTTGATTACATTTTATCCATTCGCATCTGTAGATTTAAGTTACAATTAGTTTTTAGTCCGCATGCACTAAGCCAGACATTTCCAATTCAGTAGCACTTAAACCAAACTTTTCTATTCCTTACATTATAAACGTTTTTACAGAGGGGTTTGTGTTGCGTTTGATAAAAATCACACTGACACAGGGAGTAGCATCAACTTATCGTATCTTTTACTTAGCCTCTCTGTCCTCAGACCGCAGTAAACGAACACCTCCATTGGTCAGGTATGACAGAATGCTTTCAGTGCAATCAAACACGATCCATACTGAACATTAACTCAATGTGTTATCAAACAACACTTGTGTGGGAACACAAATGTATATCATTTGTATATTATATAACATTTTATTCCTAAAAATGTGGTAAAAAGTATTTTTTTTTCTGTCTGCTTCCACCACTAAATAAAAAATTAAAAAGGTAATTGCAACTTTTTATCTCACAATTCTGACTTTTTTCCTGCAATTGCGAGTTTACATCTCACAATTCGGACTTTTTTTCTCTGAACTGCTTGATACAAACTAGCAAATCTGACTTTCTTCTCATATAAACTTGCAATTTTGAGAAATGAAGTCAGCGTAACAAACTCGCAACTGTGAGTTATAAAGTCAGATTTATGAGATATCAACTCAAAATTCAGACTTTTTTTTCCTCGGAATTGCATGATATAAACTCGCAATTGCAAGTTATAAAGTCAGAATCGCAATTCTGATAAAAAATTGCAATTCTGAGAACATACCAGTCTTTTTTTCCCATAAAACTGCTCTTTACAAATCACAATTGCGAGTTTATATCTCACAATTCTGAGAAAAAGTCTGAATTGCAAGAAAAACTTACAACTGCGAGAAAAAAGTCAGAATTGCTTGATATAAACTCGCAATTGTAAGTTATCAAGTTAGAATTATGAGATATAAACTCGCAACTGGAAGAAAAAAGTCAGAATTGTGTGATATAAACTTGCATTTGTGAGTTATAAAGTCAGAATTCTGAGATACAAACTCACAAATTTGACTTTTTTTCTCAGAATTGCATGACAAACTCGCAATTGCAAATTATGAAGTCAGAATCGCAATTCTGAGAAATAAACGTCATAAAGTGAGAATTATGAGATATAAACTTGCAATTAGAAGAAAAAAGTCAGAATTGTGTGATATAAACTCACAATTGTGAGTTATGAAGTCAGAATTCTGAGATACAAACTTACAAATCTGACTTTTTTTCTCAGACTTGCATGACATAAACTCGCAATTGCAAATTATAAAGTCAGAATCGCAATTCTGATAAACATCATAAAGTCAGAATTATAAGATATAAACTCACAATTGGGAGTTATAAAGTCAGAATTATGATATATAAACTCACAAATCTAACCTTTTTTCTCAGAATTGTGTTACAAACTCGCAATTGCGAGTTATAAAGTCAGAATCGCAATTCTGAAAAAATATCTTTTTCCCCTCAAAAGTGGACTTTATAAATCGGAATTGCGAGTTTATATCTCACAATTCTGGGGAAAAAAGTCAGAATTGCAAGAAATAAACTCACAATTGCGAAAAAGAAGTGTTTTTATTTTGCAATTCTTTTTTTCTGGCAAGTTTGAGTTTATATCACGCAATTCTGACTTTTTTCTCACAATTACAAGTTTAGATCATAATTCTGAGAAAAAAGTGAGAAGTGTAAGACAAACACATTTGCGAGAAAAAAGTCAGAATTGCAGGTTTTTATCTTGCTATTCTGAGGAAAAAAAAGGCAGAATTTTGAGTTTTTATCTTTATAATTAGCTGATGTCTTGCTTACATACTTAAAAATAACATTTCTGAAATTTTGCAATACAAAACTATTGTTTGATGTACTGTGATTTTTATTTCTCTCTACAGGTCTGGGGCCAGTTGCATATACCATTTGTTGACTGTGTTTTACTTTTCAGTTTCAAATTCGACCACCTTTTCATATAACTGAATTTACAAAAAATGAGCAGTCTTAGTTCTTACAAAATTTTAAGACTACTCTAAGCAGTTTATGCTAACAGCACCAACATTTCTTCCTGCTGACAGTACCATTGCTGGAAATCATTTGACTGACAATCAGTAGCAGACATGAGAGATCACTGAGATGTCTCACATATCTATTATCTGCTCACCCCTTTCAATGCACTTCCATAGCAGAGAGCAGGGATGATCCGCAGTTGAGGTGCGAGCATCAGCCTGGTCGGTTTCTCCGGTTGACCACGGTCCTCGACCAACCGAACATCTGACATCAGACATCTGTCTTCCATCTCCACTAGACACTAGTATAGACAAACATACGCTCCGGCTCACACACGATGCTCTTCTCCTGCTGTTTATGGCTAAAACAGACAGAAAGGCAGCAGATATATTTACAGTGTGTTGAGAGGAGTGAAGTTTCATGTCCCTTCAGTTTTACCATAGAACGTTTATCTCAAGACAACTGGAATGTTCAAGACAACTGAAGAGTGCAAGTGATAAATGTAATTTATTAGACATACTCAGAGTCTTTCATCTTCAGCTGTTTTAGTCAGATGTACACAGATCATTCTAGGTCATCTTTCTTTTCTTTTTCTTAATATATTTCACATTTACACAAATAAGGCTCTGTGAAGTAAGTAAAGGTCATCAAAGCAGATCCCCTGCATTTGTTATCTTGTCTTTCTGAGTCACGCAAATCACCTACCAGCAATTCGGTTTGTTAATAACCTACATGCCTCTGCATGTTTTAAGCCCAGGTATGTGTAACATTCATTTTAAGGACTATACAAATAAAAATAAAAAGTTCTATATAAATATAAAGGTTTTACTTACCCTGCTTCACAATAACATCTTAAACCAGGCTAAGATGGGGGTTTTGGACACTTCTCAGCTGGTCTGACAAGATCTTCTAAACCTTGAAGCGGGGCCAGGTCCACCAGGGGGCCCCGCCAAACTTCCAAGGGGACTTAAAGGGATAGTTCACCCAAAATTAAATTCTGTCATTAATTACTCACCCTCATGTCGTTCCAAACCCGTAAAACCTTCATTCGTCTTCGAAACACAAATTAGATATTTTTTATGAAATCCAAGAGCTTTCTGACTCTCCATAGACAGCAACGCAACTACCACGTTCAAGGTCCAGAAAAGTACCAAGAACATCAACAAAACAGTCCATCAGTGGTTCAACCGTAATTTTATGAAGCTATGAGAATACTTTTTGTGTGCCAAAAATAAAATAAAATAACTTCAATCTGCACGTAAACAATGTATGCGCTTTGGTACCTTTCTGGACCTTGGGCTACTTTGACACTGCTGCTGCGGGTTGTTTTTCATGTCCGCGGGTTGAAGCGACCCCAATAATTTAATATTTAGCCCCTGGAATGCTACTTTTACCATGAAAACCCCATCAAAAAATGTGTGTTTTACACCCCGGAATGCAATTTTCATCGGGGGACCCCCCTCAGAATGCGTTTGAGCTACTTTTGGCCTAGTTTTGAGTAGCAATTGGATGGGATTTGTTGTGAAAACCTGGCAACCCTGTTTGGAACGACATAAGGGTGAGTAATTAATGAGTAATTTTTGGGTGAACTAACCCTTTAAAAAGAATTTAAAAGACAACACAAGCATAAAAAAAACAACAAAAACAAATAATAAAGCATAAAGAATTTTTTGAAGCAGCAGGGGTCAAATTCATGAATAATTAATTAATTAATTAATTAATAATAACTACTTAAAATACATAATGCTTTTTCGAAAAATCCTGTTAAGCCAGTCATGATAAAAATAATGTTGCAATGGTTATTATAGTAATTTCCTGTATGGTCTTTCAGGTGAGTTGATGATGAGTCAAAAAAAAAAAAACAAAAAAAAACACACACCAATAACAACAACAAAAAACGTGACATGCAGTTTTTGAGTATGAGTATGAGCATGTGTATGAGTATAGGCTACACTAACCTAATTTTAAATGTGTGATTTATAGACCAGGAAATGTTAAGTAAATTAATACAATCTTATAATGAATATGCATTTTCATATGCAAAGCTTGTAAATATTTTATCATGAAGTAATTGTAAAGAAACATATTTTTAAAAATCCTTATTCTTAGTTCTCTTCCATTAAATCATAAAAAGACTTTAAAAAAGAAAACAACTTTAAAAACTAAATAACTTTGGTTTTACTTACCCTGCTTCACAATAGATGGGGGTTTGGACACTTCTCAGCTGCTCTGACTATAGACCATCTTAAACTCGAAGTAAGGCCAGGTCCACCAGGGGTCCCCGCCAAACTTCCAAGGGGACTTGAAGGGATAGTTCACCCTCGTGTCGTTCCAAACCCATAAGACCTTCATTTGTCTTCGGAACAAATGAAGATAATTTTGATGAAATCTGAGAGCTTTCTGACCCTCTATAGGCCCAGAAAAGTACCAAAAACATCAACAAAATAGTCCATGTGACATCAGTGGTTCAACCGTAATTTTATGAAGCTACGAGAATCATTTTTGTGTGCGAAAAAACTCAAATAACAACTTTATTCAACAATAGTTCTCCTCTGCGTCACCCTAGGGCAACTTTGGACAGTATCACGATGCATGCATGCGCTTTGATCTGCACGTAAACATCGCATGCACACTGGTACCTTTCTGGACCTTGACCGTGGTAGGAGTCTGAGAGCTTTCGGATTTCCTCAAAAATATTTTAATTTGTTTTCTGAAGATTAACAAAGGTCTTACGGGTTTGGAACAGTGTTGCCAAGTCCGCGGTTTTCCCGCAGAATTGGGCTATTTTAACACTATTGCCATGGGTTGTTTTTCATGTCCGCGGGTTGAAGCAACCCCAATAACGTAATATTAAGCCTTTGGAATGATATTTTTACCAGGGAAACCCCGCCAAAAAACATGTATCTTACCACCCAGAACGTGATTTTTTTACCGTGTGATCCCCTCGAAACACAATTGGGCTACTTTTGGCCTAGTTTTGAGTAGCAATTTGGTGGGTTTGTTGTGAAAACCTGGCAACCCTGGTTTGGAACAACATGAGGGTGAGCAATTAATGACAGAATTCTAATTTTTGGGTGAACTAACCCTTTAAAATGAATTTAAAAGACAAAACAAGCATTAAAAAAAAACAACAACAACAAATAATAAATAATAAAGTTTTTTTTTTTTTTTTTTGAAGTAGCAGGGGTCGGATTCATGAATAAATAATAAATGAATAATAACTACTTAAAATACATAATGCATAAAAAAAAAATCCTGTTAAGCCAGTAATGATAAAAATAGTGTTACAATGATTATTATAGTAATTTCCTGGATGATCTTTAAGGTGAGTTGATGATGAGTCAACAAAAAAATAAAAACGTGACATACAGTATGAGTATGAGTATGGGTATGAGTATAGGCTACAGTGGCCTAATTTTAAATGTGTGATTGATAGACCAGGAAACGTTATGTAAATTAATACAATCTCATAACGAATATGCATTTTTATAGTAATGCAAAGATTGTAAATATTTTATCATGAAATAATTATAAAGATGAATATATATAAATAAATAAATATAAATAGGGGTACTTGGAGTCAAAAAGGATGAGAACCGCTGGTTTAAATGGTTTTCTTTAGCACCTCTGGGCTTTTCTGTAATATCAGAGTTTGGGAGAGTGTGGCCAATGTTATTCTGCTCATGGTGTCACAATAAGAGTTTAAAAATAATCAATATAAATATAGCATATTACTATATTTAAAAAATATATATTAAACGCATTTAGCTAACATTCATATTGCGGCAGTTCTCAGTGGAATATCTTGTATGAGGAAAAGGGTTAATAAAGTCATGAGCTGTACCTTGAGAAACTCTCGAGACTCAACCCCTCAGCGTCTACACACACACACACACACAGGCACACACACACACACATATGCACGCACTAGCCAAGTCCTCCAGCATTAGTGACTGCATGCTAGTGTGGGACAGACTCTACCCTCCCACGGCCGCTCTGCGCCAACAAGAAGGAGTTTATTCAACGTCCCGTTGCTGACTCCTGTTTGTTTGTCACCAGCGTATCTACCCACGTCTTAGGAATGCCATGGCAACTCAGAACAACCAGGATTACTTCAGGTCGGTCAGCAGCGAGTCCACCACATACATGATGGTTCCGGCGAACGGACGAGGTCGAGAATCGCCGTCAAAGTTATGGATCGCGATGGTGGTGATTGTGGTGGTCGTGCTGCAGATCGCTTCGACCACTGGACTCTTTGTCTACTTAAACATGTCTTTATCGCAGGTAAGCTAAAGTTGTTTAAGTTGCTTTGATTGTTTTCTTATCACACAGGCCGTGACTTATAATTTTAGTTAGCTCCGTGCCAGTATTTTTTGGGCATCACAGGCGCGTTTGGGGCGACGGCTCGTTCATAACACAGCGCACTGCCTAGACAGCATGTTTACTCGCCCGTCACGCCGCAAAATGCTGCCAAGGTAGGCTAAGACTAAGTTTTGAGACAAGGTTTGCAGCAGAGGAGAACTTTTACCAAGTTGCGGATGAGGTATCACTTTATATTCCAAGATACAGAGTGAATGCTGTTAGGATATTAGACATTAACAAAACGAAAGAAAGCGAAGCACTAGGATTGGGATGGGAAAATGGTTTAATTCTTGTAATTTAATCTGATTATTTGTTGTTTTGAGAGGATTGTTAACGGCTTTGACAAAATGTCAACATCATTAGTCAAATTGTTAGAAGAATAAAATCACATTTAATTAAATATTTAACATAAACAGAATAAAACAATATTAATTATTAATATGTTAAACATACAGTCGAACACAAATTATTCAGACACCAGATATAATTTTTGATATTTTTTTTTACTAGTGGGTGCAGGACACTACAGTTCATTTATGTACGTGAGGATAGCAAAATAAAGTAAACTGTGACATATTAATACCCAAAAATTTGTCATACATTGGACTACCAGTAAAACTGATTTGATTTGACACCTTGACCTGACCATGATTTGTTACATACCTTTCTATCAAAGTTATGAGACATTATCAAGATGAATTTGTTCGGACACAGTTTAACTGTGAGTTATTGACATTTTATTACCATTACCACTATAGCAAATAAACTGTGAGAAATGTGAGAAATGTTGAAGGTGTCTGAATAATTTTTGGTTTGCCTGTATAAAAAATAACTATTATTATTATTATTATTATTATTATTAAAAAGTACAATACAACAAATGTCTATAATATTTCTGAAACAAAGATAGCGTGAATAGTTTTAGATTATTAACAGCATGAATTAATTTTCCAAAACAAAAGCATGATTACTCAATCAGAAGACTGAGACAAGGAAGTCATGCTGTTTTGCAACAGTCATTGTGTTGGAAACACTAAGAAGTTCATATGCATGTTTTACTGCCTAGTCTGGATGTCGTAATTCAGCATAATACATAGATCCTAAAAGGTGGTTATGAAATACAAACAACACCATGAAATATTTTATAAATCAGAATGACAATGTTGAGATTATTGGATAAGTATCATTTTGAAAATGACAAATATGCTCAACAATAAGTTGTGCATATCTATTATGCTCTGCCTTTTGATGAAACAGCTTTTAATCATACTCCAACCCTTATCTTTGAAAGCTATTCATGTTGGAAAAACCTAAGGAGGAAGGTTGAGGTAGGATTCGGTAAACCCGACTGAATAATAATAAACTATGAACCCATTAACATTAAATATGAAAAATCTTTAAATGAAGTTACAACGAAACTTCGTATGAAACTGCCATTCGATAAGCGAAGCCTGTAAACGATATGATTTGGTGAGATAAGACTGACTGTTTCAAATAAACGTTCTACCTCTGAAAGAAAAAAGAAAGTGAGGTTAATTCACGGTCACACTGTGAGACTGTAAACACATCAGGGAGGATAACAGCAGAAGCTCCCACGCAAGTTGTCACTGTTGAATTTAAACAGAGTTACGGATGACCTATTTATAAGTAACTGCAATTGATAAAATCCATTTAGATTAGGTGTCGGATTGAGCTGGAAGGTGGTGCTGGGTCATGGCACTGCTTTTGGGAAAGCGGTTTGCAGTTTATACTAGCCTCAATCTCCTTTTCCCTGTGTATTTCTAGACAGGCCACTCATCAACAAAACCAGAAATTCACTGTAAAGCAATACCCTGCAAGCAAATGTGTGTCTCCTCGCGGGCTCCCCATGGTAAACCTCCTGTGACATTTTCCACTGCCAAGATCCACAACGTCTCAGTCTCTCACCCTCTTGTTTTCCCCTCTCCTTCATGTTTGGTTTTTATCCTTATTCAATTTGATTCTGTCTTTCCCTCTGGTTCTCACTGTAATATTGTGGTTTTTATGTAGAACATATAATTATAGCTAATTGTGGCTGCTTTTCTCTGATAATTCTTTGCGGATTCAAGTTACGTTGTGTTTGCCAGGCCCAAAGAAGGCATGGAGGGTTTCCAGTGTTGCACAGACTGGTTCAACCTTAAAACTGACAAGAGCACAAAGCTCTAGATAAATTTCCCCAATATAAAGTGACTGAGATATTTAAGACATTTGTCGTCCTGCAATTAAACTGATTAGGGAGCTCAGAGTAGTTTTTTATTTCCGTCGTTCCTAAATAAATTAAACTAGGCCGAGGAATGATTCACTTCTCGGTATAAATCTTAGACGTGGGTTTTTCTAATAAATCTGAGAGGGGTTTGAAATATCTCCTGGCTGATTTCAGAGCCCGTGCTTATGATGAAGTTTCAGTCATACATGAACAAAAAGCCTTATGAAAATATTTTCGAGGATTAAACAGCACCGTGGTGTTTGCTAAAGGATTAAAGATTTTTTTTTTTTTTTTCCAAATGGACAGTCATCAATTGACACATTGACAAGCTGAAAAAGCTAGAAAAGAAGAATTGTGAGATACTGAGTGAGAATGTGCTGAAACTAAAGACACATATGCACTGGCTTTCTCTCTCTCTTACACACAGCTGTTGCCTAATGAACATTCTTCAGCACTAACATAAATATCCTGTGCTCACTGTTGGTGCACTGACCAGATGGGATGCTCACAGTGTTGTCCTAAAAGACAAGTAAACACCTCAATTTTACTCCATTATCAGACAAACAAAGCCTTGTTTACACCAACAGGACGTAATAAACAACGCTACTCCCTCATTTAGCAATGAAAACTCTGCGTACTGGACGTTCCGACGACACATATGGGCATTTTTATTTGACAATAATCAATTTCAACGTAAAAAGTACGTTTCTGATGTGATTAGCCCCAAAAGGACGGTAAAACTTACTATTCAGTTGAGTAACTTGAGTTAAAATAAGTTCATAATTACTCCAATCTGTCCATGTCACGTTTAATTTCTGTATTAATTACGTGTGGAGGAAAAAAAAAAACACAAATCCTGCTTCTCAGAAGTACTTAGATATTCTAGCAGGGCGAGATGACTGTTGGGGCCCCATTTGGATGGGGAAAAGAAGCCGGGGTCCACTGACAGGCACATAGTTAGTATTCTAGAAGTGTAGCATTCAGTTAGACAGAGCAGAACGGGACGGTGATGGCCCGAGACTTCATAGAACACCCAGAGGGCTTTAAAAACGCATCACAATGGACTCTTAATAAGGCCTGTCTTCATTGGCCATTTACCAGAGATTTATGAGCCAATGAGAACAGCCATAACAAAGGTGATTATAAGGAAAAAAAGAATTGTTACCCTTGGAAACCCAGGGCTTTTGCCACACACAATGGCACCGGTCATTGTAAACTCGAATGTTTGTGTGTACAGGTGTATACTGGAGGAATGATGGCATGCTGAGCATGCACTCTATCAGTAGGTTTAACTCACACGCCTATATCAAGGTTCACTTGTAGTCAAGCTCTAATTTTAGAGAAACTCGTCATTGTGAGGAAAGCACCTACTGAACGTGTTTGCATACTTTGCATTGTCTGAGTCTAAATAAAAACGAAAGTTTGCCTCAGAAAGGGGGTTCCCTTCTTAACAGGACTTGATTTATTGCTTTTAGAGACTAGTCGACCCAAGGCCAGAGAGAGAGAGAGAGAGGTTTTGACTTCTGTGTGGTCTTCTGCAGAAGGAAAGAGAAAGAGAACAATCTCCTCGGAGTTTGTTCCCTGCCAAACACACAAATTGAATATTTGGCTGGAATTTCCTTTGAAGACCTGCTTAGACAAACCTGTTGCCCTCTGGGAACTCGTCCGAAGTTGCAGCGCTTCAGCCCTCACAGATCATTTCGATCACCACCAACTTTCAGGCTGCTTTCCTTTCTTTGAGACCACGGGGGGGGGGTCTAGAAAAAACATACACATGGATGAAGAATAGCCGAAGAAAGAGAGAAACGAGAGGAAGGTTATAACGAAATGCAGAGACAGAGAGCCCCTGGCATGGATTTAAGTTACACGCCTGGTTTCTCTTATTTAATCCTTTCCCAAAAAAGCAATGGATGTGGAGTGAAGCATAAAGTTCAGTGGTGGCTTCTTTTCCCCAGCTACAGAAATGAGGGCTAACACTGAAGCATTGTTCCCCACTTCCTGCTGCCCTCTCTGGGATCAGAAACCCTCCGGAGCGCCACCAGTCTCACTACCAGTGACTCAATATGTTGATTTTACTTAATTTAGTGCATTTCGAGCTACATCTGTGAACGATTACATATAGCAATACTGTCGGAGTTTACATGTATTAGGGTGTAGCAGCTTTGACCCAGAGTTGTTGAATTAATTTGGTGTAACTCATGATGA
The DNA here is from genome assembly GCA_036247105.1 of Cirrhinus mrigala. NCBI lineage: Eukaryota > Metazoa > Chordata > Actinopteri > Cypriniformes > Cyprinidae > Cirrhinus > Cirrhinus mrigala. The sequence goes on from CM070013.1 coordinate 38,968,851, forward strand.
CAAATGATCAATTTCTGCCTCACGCTTCTCCACACCCTGGACAGTACTTCAGATTCTATCCAGGGCACGTGTGACTGACCTATTTCTAAAAAAGAAATACAAGGATATAGGCACTTGCACAGCAAGTCATTGTTTACAGTTAAGAAGGTTTTGAACATGTACATGCAAGCACAAGATATGACACATCAAGTAAACTGGATTTTTGTGATCAAACTGTGGCTTGTCAGATGGTGTTACTATTTTCTAGGTGAAAATAGAAGCTCAGATATAGCTCAGGTGGTAAATATAACCTTTATGAGAGACGTACACTACCAGTCAAAAGTTTTTGAACAGTAAGATTTTTTATGTTTTTTTTTTTAAAGAAGTCTCTTCTGCTCACCAAGGCTGCATTTATTTGATCCAAAGTCAAATGTAAAATATTTTTACTATTTAAAAATGTTCTATTTGAATGTATTTTAAAATGTAATTTATTCCTGTGATTTCAAAGCTGAATTTTTAGCATTATTACTCCATCGATCCTTCAGAAATCATTCTAATATTCTGCTTTGCCGCTCAAAAAAACATTTATTATTATTATTATGTTGAAAACAGCTGAGTAGAATTTTTTCAGGTTTCTTTGATAAATAGAAAGTTCAGAAGAACAGCATTTATCTGAAATAGAAATCTTTTGTAACGTTATAAATATCTTTATCATCCCTTTTGATCAATCCTTGCTAAATAAAAGTATTAATTTCTATAATTTCTTTCCCCTAAAAAAAAAAAATTATATTGACTCCAGGCTTTTGATTAGTAGAGTGTGTAATGTTACAAAAGCTTTTTATTTCAGATAAATGCTGGTCTTTGGATCTTTCTACTCATCAAAGAATCCTGTAAAAAATGTACTCAACTGTTTTAAATATCGATAATAATAATAAAATGTTTCTTGAACAGCAAATCAGCATATTCAAATGATTTCTGAAGGATCGTGTGACACTGAAGACTGGAGTAATGATGCTGAAAAGATTTGATCACAGGAATAAATTACATTTTTAAATATATTCAAATAGAAAACTGTTATTTTAAACAGTAAAAATATTTCACAATTTTACTGTTTTTGCTGTACTTTGGATCAAATAAATGTAGGCTCAGTGAGCATAAGAGACCTCTTTAAAAAACATTAAAAATCTTTTGACTGGTAGTGTAAATACAACAAAGCTCAATATGATGCATTAAATATTGTGAACTAAAAATTAATTGTACTTTTACAGCATTGCTCCTTTATAACATTTACTATTCAGGGCTAACCAATTACCATTTTACCATTTTTTTTCTTTTAATTGATTAAAATTGACAGTGAAGACTTCACAATGTTACAGAAAAACAAATTACAAATTAATGCAGCTCTTCTAAACTTTCTGTTCAAAGACTCCAGAAAAAAATGATCAGTTTCCACTAAAATATTAAACAGCACAACTGTTTTCAAACGTGGTAATAGTAAGAAATGATTTTTGAGCTCTTAATCAGCATATTAGAATGATTTTTGAAGGATCATGTGACACTGAAAACTGGAGTAATGGCTGCTGACAATTCAGCTTTGCCAACTCAGAAATGAATGACATTTAAAATATATTAAAATATTAAACTAAAATGATAATATTTCACAATATTAGTGTTTTTAATATATTTCAATCAGATAAATGCAGCTCTGCTGAGCATAAGATACATCTTTTAAAAATATTTGTATTGGTATAAGATCTTACCAAAAGAATGTTAGTGTATATTTTTTTCTAAGGATTTTTATTTCTTTATATAAAGATAATATGCATCATGAATGCAACATATTACTAATTGTTTTGTAGCTTTAACACATTCTTATTGATGCTTTCAAAACTACCACAAATCATTTTTGCAATTTTGATAAAACCTCATCTATGTTAGCCAGAGAACAGTAACTCGGTGACATATTGTATTGAAACCTAATGCAGCCTAACAATATTAACAAATTAAACTCCACTGTAAAGTGTTACCAAACTAGCCTTTTTTATTAATGTACTTTTCTTCTTATGCTGAGGCTGTTTTAATATGCTGATCCAGTACCAGCCCAAGCTTACCCTTAAGACAAAACCGCAAACGGGTTGTCGATCAACACATATGAAAGAGCTTGGCCCCAATCCCGTAAACCCTTCCAGAACTAGGACCAGCCTTGTTTGTGTGGTCACACAAGAAATTGCAAAAACTGGTCTCAGATCAGTCTGCGAGCGCAGCCCTGCTCAACATGGGGGACCCTCATTACCTGGCCGACTCGCTTTGAATAGCGTAACGCGGCGAGAGTTAACGAAACGCACCTTCTGCCGCCACGCTCTGCCGGCGACTGGAGAGTCATTAAGAGCTTTGACGGACCGTGACTCAAAATTGCACGCAGAGATCCTTAACTGGCGACATATTTCTTGGAGAGGCTCCGGGTTTCTGAACAGAGAGAGAAAGAGACAGAAAGTAAGAGCAAGGGTTTCACAACAAGGTCATTCCAAAGTACCTCATTATATAGGACATACCTCTCCAGCTGGCTCAAGGTCTTGAGCTGAACTCTTACCCCACTGGCTTTCCATAGAAAGCCCCATTGCAGATGCTCTCATTTACTTTCCTGGAAAGGGTCAAGAGGGACACATGGCCTCATTTTGATCCTCAGCCTGCACTCCGGCCTCGAGCAGATCGTTTCCCTGTTGAGCATGCCTTAAGCTCCCTGTTGGTTGTTTCCCAGTTTGCTTCCTGAAGTGCCGTTTTGATTGCTCATTGTACATTAAACCACATTTTGATATTCTGATTCCAAGTGCATGTGATTTGGGTTTGTTTTATAACTTTTCTCTTATTGGCAGGTTAAAAATCAAGGGGTTACAGAAGAACTGCGGTGCTTGGGCTTGCTCAACGCCCTGGATAAAGACCGGGACATTCCTGAAGACCTGGCCCAACTGTTTGGAGAGCCTTGCATCAAACTAGCTGAGGGTATCAAAGCCTACATATCCAAGGTGAGTTTGCTTTGATTGTACTCGTTGCACAACATTCAGCCTTCATTTGTTCAGATATCTGTTGAGGCAAGCCGTGTAACAACAGCTATTAAAAACATCATCTGCCTTTTCAATGTATGGGCACAATTGTAGACAACAGTTTCAAGTGAAGTTCCTCACAGCATGAAGCAACTTGCTATTACCATAAATGTGTCCTGGCAAGTGATTACAATCTCCTTAGGGAAGAAAAGTGGATGGTTGAGTCATGGGAGAGTTTTTCAAGCATTTATTCTTGTATATGCAGCATTGTAGAGGGTGACTCACCCCCTTGTCCCGAACATGAACCAGTCTAAGCAGTCAGAGCTCAGATTTGAAGGAAATGGCTTGGTTTTCCCCTGGCGTGGCTGGTTATCCCTTCTGCTTCAGCTTTTTCCCCTCACAGCCTTTCAGTGGTAGTTACATTAATAAAACTGACAAAGACTCGTACTAAAGGTGTGATTAGACTTGCAAAGCATCAAGTAGTAAAGTCAAACATTTACATTAAACGCAGTGCAGGAATCTGTAAGTTTAAAAAAAAAAAAGAAAGAAAGAAAAGAACTAATTAATCACACATTTTTTTCTGAAATTACTCGCAATCAATCCCTTCTAACACTGAAGTTTTTAAATATACTTTTATATTGCAAAAGTAGGTAAATTAGTTTTTACTGATATAAGGCTTGGCAACATATCGTCTGACCGCAGTTCAGTGTTGTTCTACTGAAGCTCCCTCGTCATCTGTACCTTTCTCGCACTCGTTTGACTAGCGCCTGGCGCTGAAGTGAAGTTGGACTGTGTGTCTATAAAGTCTCCCATTTGATGTGGTCATAAAGACTTTCTGTGACTAAATAAACAAACTTCTTGTCAAGAAAAAAAGAAACAGAAGCAGCAGTTAAATATTTCTAACGCCGTTAAACTGGAAGAATTATTCGCCTGCATTAACGCACAGCATTAGTTTTGATAGAAGCTTCTTATGCTCAGCAATGCTGCATTTATTTGAAAAAAAAGTCAAATTGTTATACATTATAAAACCTTTTCCTATATTAATATATTTTTAAATGTAATTTATTTCTGTGATGGCAAAGCTGTATTTTTTTGTCAGCGATTACTCCAGTCTTAAAAACAGTTGTGCTGCTTAATATTTTTATGGAAAAGTTTGAAAGATCATTTATTTAAAATATAAATTGTGAATTTTGTTTAAAATAAAAAACTGACCTCAAACGCTAGTATTATATGTTAAAGGAGTAGTTCACTTCCAGAACAAAAAACTACAGATAATGTACTCACCCCTTGTCATCCAAGATGTTCATGTCTTTCTTTGTTCAGTCGTAAGGAAATTGTGTTTGTTGAGGAAAACATTTCAGGATATTTCTCTATATAGTGAACTTCTATGGTGCCTGCGAGTTTGAACTTCCAAAATGCAGTTTAAATGCAGCTTCAAAGGGCTCTAAACAATCCCAGCCGAGGAATAAGGGTCTTATCTTATCTTCAAAAAAATAACCTCAATGCTCGTCTTAGGACATTTTTGTAGTTGGAGGAGAAAATGAGATGGGAGTTTTTCAACATACCCTAACTGTTTTGACCTGGATTACACAGAGTATGCATGCGCATCGCAGAGCTAGACGAGACGGGCATTTGAGGTTAAAAAGCATCTCATTCCTTGGCTGAGATCGTTTATAGGCCTTTGAAACTGCATTTAAACTGCATTTTGGAAGTTCAAACTCACAGGCACAATAGAAGTCCTGGAAAGTTTTCCTTAGAAAACAATTTCTTTACGACTGAAGAAAAAAAGACAAGAGCATCTTGGATGAAGCAACGGGTTGAGTACATATACTAAAATTTCTATTTTTTCAAAATAAATTAAAATAAATCATGCACAATGATAATTCACCAATAAAGTACATTTAAAAATCTTTAATATCAGAACATTACTGTTATGGTACTGATATATTGTGCGTGCGTACTTAATTTTATCCATCGGTGTCAGACTGAATAAATTTGGTTAAAATTAAATATGGTTAACATTATCCAATAGCCCACATGGCCTAAATGTGACATCAGCAGAAAACTAAAAAAAATATTTCAGTTCTTTGTTTGGAACAACCCGTACCAATGAATCATTCACAATAAAACCAGGAAACATTTCTTTAGAAAGTAAATAGGGTTCATAATGACTTTCGGCTTTTCATTATGGTGGAAGCGTCGCAACTTCTGCCATTTTTATTTTTTATTAATTTTCCGTGCCACCCCTTTGTTTACCCAAGTCCCTTGGCTCCGGGAATATACGTTATCAGATTTTACGGAGCATGCCTACCCCGTCCTACCGCTTTCCCCCCCGCCGCTATGCGCAACAGCCCGTGCGTACCGTCAAATCTTTCACTACTAATTGAGTGAGGCTGCAAACAATTTATTGGCACTCAGAGGCAGAGGCATTTGCCTCATAATTAAGAACACATGCGCCACTTCTGAGAGATGCAATTATGGTGCGCTAAAGAATTCCCTGATCATGCTAGGAGATCGGTCAGTGGAAAAAGTAAACAAATAATGGAGATTTTTGCCAAATAAAAAGAGAATATAAGCAGCAGACAAGCATATAAGTCTCAAAATACAAAAAAAAAAAAAATAAAAAAACTGTGCATGTATTTGCGTGCATGTTCACACATCAATACGAATAAGAGGGTGAGATTCAGATTTAGACAAGAAAGATTAAGAAAGAAGATATTTAAGAAACAGGCCGAACAAGCACACACCGAGGCTTCGGGCTCTTTTCCAGGCTCATGTCAGCACAGAGGTAAAGCACACAGAAAAAGAACGAGAGGATAAGAAGGATCGAGAGAGTGTTCGCAGCGAATGGGTGAGTGAAGAGAGATGAAGGAAATGCATGTTTCTGAAGCGAAGGCCTTCAGAATCCAGAGAATGCCAGAACACCTGGTAGTTATTATGGAGGGATCCAAAAAAAAGCAAAAAGAAAAGTCTGACGTCCTCCAGATTCTCAATTTTAGCCGGACTCAGCACACAAACAGTATACAGACGTGCAGTATATGCAAACCGCTGACCATTGTTGATAACTGATTTTCCGTGGCTTTGGTGTAACACGTAATGCGGAATGACCGCACGGCTAACAAGAGCCGAACCCTCCAAGAGTTCAAGTTAATTCACAGAACAGATGGCCACGTCCACAGAGAAACCCTAACGCAAGTCAACAAATCAAAAGACGCTAGAATGGATAGGATCCAGCCCAGAAATAATATCAGCATTCCAAGGAATATTATATGCTCGAACTGCACCTGAACAGGACCCCGCAGCAGCCACTTGAGTCCTCTCAATATCCCTAAATCCCTCCTCAGTTTCCCGCAAAGCTAAATGGGACGTTTTGTCCCCGTTCTCCGCTTGTCTCGGATTCTCCTAATGACTCATTAGATGAGGAAGCATCTCGTCTTCAGGCTCACATCCGCAGCGCTGCATCACCACCGGCGTCTGAAACAGATTTACGATGAAAGCAGTGATCATACTCGGGGCATTCCGCCAGCCGCAAGATTTTCCGCCAGCCTCAGACACAAACACAAAGGCCATCTCTGTCTGCCCTCTAACCTTTATCTTCTGCATGATCATAGCTCAAGGACTGTGTTTTCAAAAGTGTGGTCGGTTTTACTACATGTGGTTTCTTGAGATGAATGTATTGTTTGTTTCAGAAACCTACGGGAAACTTCTAGCTTGTATATGCGGATTGGGTTCGATAACAAGGGTGAAAAGGGGTGAAAAGAAAGAAAAAGAGAAAAACGTTAATAAAGTAAGGGCCGGTCCAGTTGGTGTTCTCATGTTGCGCTGCGTGGACTTACACGATGGCTCGCCTCTTGCCAAATATGTGCTGAGCTCTCAAAGCTGGTATTACTTAGAGTCGAATTTCAGCGAGTGCTCCGCAACGACCTTCCGCCTAAAAAAAAAAAAAGAGAGACGGAGAGAAAGAGAGAGAGATTAAGTCGGGTTTTAAGCCTCGGAAGTCTTCAAGCCCATTCTCAACACCCAAAGAGAGACTGAAGACAGCCTGTCACATCTTTAACACCCCATTAAGTGTCACTGTGGCAGAGATCCCTGACAAGAGAGAAAGAGGAGGAAGATACAGGCACAAACACAACTAATCCTGACTGCTGTATTTTAAGTGCAGGGTAGGGTTGCACCAGCCACTTGTAAGTCCTAAATGCGGACATAAAGTTCACAGGGGTCTAGTAGCTTAACTCTGAATTTAATATTGATGCACCATTAGTAGTGTGCAGTCTCTTAAAGTGACACCTGACTGTGTTGATCCAAATAGTTGTCTTCAATTTTTTGGAATACAATTAAATTTCATTAAAATATGATACATAAATCATGAAAAAGTTCCACGCTAATATACACTACCAATCAAATGTTTTTGAACAGTAAGATTTCTGATGTTTTCTTAAAGAAGACTCTTCTGCTCACTAAGCCTGCATTTATTTGATCCAAAATACAGCAAAAGCAGTAATGTTGTGAAATATTTTTACTATTTAAAATAACTACTTTCTATTTGAATATATTTTAAAATAGAATTTATTCCTGTGATTAAAGCTAAATTTTCAGCATCATCACCCCAGGCTTTAGTGTCACATGATCCTTCAGAAATCATTCTAATATGCTGATTTGTTATTATTTATTTTCTTTTTTTTTTTTGGAAAGAAATTATAGAAATTAATTCTTTTTTTAGCAAGGATGCTTCAAATTGATCAAAAGTGATGATAAAGACATTTATAATGTTACAAAATATTTCTATTTCAAATAAATGCTGTTCTTCTGACCTTTCTATTAATGGAAGAAACCTGAAAAAATCCTACTCAGCTGTTTTCAACTTAATAATATTATCTTTTTTTTTTTTTTTTTGTTTAGTTTAGATTTTTTTAGAGCAGCAAAGCAGAATATTAGAATGATTTCTGTGACTGGAATAATGATGCTAAAAATTCAGCTTTGGAATCTCAGGAATATTTTACATTTTAAAATATATTCAAATAGTAAACTAAGTTATTTTAAATACTAAAAATATTTCAAAATGTTACTGTTTTTGCTGTACTTTGGATTAAATAATCACAGGCTTGGTGAGCAGAAGAGACTTACTGTAAATCTTACTGTTCAAAAACTTTTGATTGGTATTGTATGGAAAAATGTATTATATATCTATATATTTATTTTTTTAGGAATTGTATACCAAGATAAAGGCATAAATAATTTAATAATTCATTAATAATAATTATTCAGCAAGGATGCATTTAATTAAAAGTATCAGCAAAAATGTTAAAAATTTTCTAATTATTTAAAAATCCTGAAAAAAAAAAAATCACTGTTCCAACAAAAATATTAAGCAGCACAACTGTTTTCAACATTGATAATAATAAGAAATGTTTTATTTTTGTGCACCAAATCAGCATACTAGAATGACTTTTGAAGACTGGAATAATGGCTGCTAAAAATTCAGCCCTGCATCCCATTAATAAATTACTTTTCACAATTGCATTTGCATAATTGCATTTCACAATATATGTTTTTACTGTATTTTTGAACCAGCTGTGGTGAACATTTGAGATGTCTTTCAAAAAACGTTTTTAAAAAAATTCTTACTGACCCAAAATTATATAACAATGTATATGTACATATATGTCAACACAAATTATGCTCTCACTGATGTAATCCAATCAATCTGTCATATTACTGGCAGTCCAACTGGATTACATACTCAGAGGATTTCATAAATATTTAGTTTATACAAAGGCTTACTTCTGATATGTGTAATAGTCCAATGATCACATTTTTAGTGGTTGTAATGTAGTTCTCATTTACGCTACAACTTCGCCAAGCTGTAGCTTACGCACAGCTGGAGCAGCCGCCCCAGGTGAATAAATGCAGACTTTTACATGGGGGAGGGAAAGAGAAAACGAGAGAGATGAATTCTCATAGTGCTTAAGGTCATACTGGTGTGCTCTGTAGTGGAACGGTGAGGTCTCTGGTGAAGGGGGCCTGGGACAGAGGAATGGGGCCGACCTCAGACAGCAGCCAAGAATGGCAGGAAACAACTTGTAAGCATACACACACACCCCATTCATTCAAAGGCTCATAACAGGCGTGCACTGATTTTATCCAGCGGAGAGTGTGTGTACATTAAGTACAGTGTGTGTTTGTCTCAGTACTGTGGGTTATTAGCCGTTTACCTGAGTCACACTGAGCAAAGTCTAGCGCTCTGAGATTTATTGTTTGCCGTGCTTTACGCCCCAAGGAAAGCAACAGTTAGTTATTAATAATCCTTCTGGAGGAAGGGAACGCGCTGTGCTTCAGTATCTCAATGACAGAGCATACTCTGGCACTTACGGCTGTTTAAAAGTATTAGATTGCTGTCTCGACTGAGCTCAGCTGGAGAGGACTCTAATAGATTTCTTCGCAGGCTGTGTGCATGCACTCGCCCGCTTCCTGCTCCTTGAACGAAGGAAAAATCTTCCCTCGGCCGGTCGCCTTTTCTGGCGCTCGGATGCAGGGGCCAAAGGTTTAGCACTGGGTGTGTTTATTGTTATTGTTGAGGTCTTTGTATGGGTCTGTTCTCTGCCCTCCACCTTCTGAACTATGTTGTGTTTTCCAGAAAACAGATTGTGCACTCACTTTAACTAGGCCTCACTGAGCCTCCCTAGCCAGATAAAAAAAAAAAAAAAACCTGCATGAAGGATTCTAATAGAAATTCCTGTCATAAATGGGAACCAATCTGAAAGGATCCTAACTAGGATAAAGTAAGAATCCCATTTATCTATCTATCTAGGCTCGGTTCTGACACAAATTTCACTCGATTCAATTCAATTCTGCTTCACATGCTTGAGATTCGATTTCCGATTCGATTCCGATTATTTTGGATATATTATATCAGGTACAGTACATGCCAAATTTTCTCAAGAAAAAAAAAAAAATCTCTTAACTAATGCTGTAAAATATACATGAGAGTCAGTTAGTACTACATTACTGTGATATTAAAGATTAAAATTAACTGATTTGTATACAAATGGTTAAATTACACTCAGTGAAGTTTTTAGAAAAATAAAATTGCAATTACATAATTATAGTTATACTCCAATTCGTTTTTTGAAATATAAACAATGGTGGCCGTCATAAAAACGTGAGCATTCCAAGGAATCAGCAAACGTGATTTATTCAAACATAAATTAAACATTGAAGAACCTTAAAAATGATAACGAATATGTTACATGGTACATATATTTAGCAAAAGGCTTCTCTCTGGAGTTCATATTTATAGCTGACTAAGGGGTTTATGGTCACCGGATGTTTTTTCTGAGGTAACGTTACGTTAAATGTGACGTTACGTGCCATTGTTTACAAGCTGTTATATTGACGTCTTTGCGCGGTTGAAACACACTGATAAAGCGATTACATGAGACAGTGTACGGATTCCGGTAAGTTGAACTCTTTCTTTTAACATACCTTCGGATGTTTATTAATATTTATTTCGAGCTGTAACTGTTTAAAGCGGAGGAGATTATCAATTCACGTGCGCTTTGCGTTGCCAAGTCCAAGGTTTTCCCGCGGGATTGGTCTACTTTAACACTGTTGCCGCAGGTTGTTTTTCATGTCCGTGGGTTGAAGCGACCCCACGTAATATTTACCCCCCGGAACGCGATTTTTGCGGGGGACCCCCTCAAAACGACATTGGGCTACTTTTGGGCTAGTTTTGAGTAGCAGTTGGGCGGGTTTTTGTTGTGAATACGTGGCAACCCTGATGCGTTGCAGCTTCTCTTGAACTGAGGCGCTAACGACTTGTCACTCCACATTAGACCGCGCCAAAACTGTATTTTTGTTTTGAATATTGTAATAAAATGGACAGAATTTGTTTCATATCAAAAGTAACAAAGCACAAACCTTACCTTAATGCGATTTATTGGATCAGAAGCGTGCTGAAATGTTCCCTTCATTAAATGAAAACAGGCTAGATTAGTCAATTCTTGGGATTTAAGGAAAGAGGATAATAATTACAAAGATAATTGAAATGATTTCTGTCTATCCAGCTTGTTCTCTTTTCCTTTCTGTCTTTCTTGTATGACATGCTGCATGTACAAGAACATACTAGTAAAACAGCCCTTTATCTGCTCCATATGTGAGATGTGGAATTGATTTCAGGACCATTTACCAGAAATAATGGTGAAAAAGTAAGAGCCTCAAGTAAAAACCTTGGTCAGAAATCCATCTCTGCTGTGGCCTGGGTGAGATTATGTCACGTTATAAAGGCTGCAGGCGCTCGACTGTCTGATGAATGGAAAGGAGAGAGAAAGTGCCAAGAACAACAGAGACTCCATCGCACACTCACTCTTGGATGATGCCAGACAGAGAGAAGCTGGGGAGGTAGAGAGAAAGAAAGAGAAGGGAATAAACTATTATTCCTCGAAAAGAAGAAAAAACATATTCATTTGTTGATTTAATCAAACACAGTCATGTCAAAAAGCTTAAAATAAAGTGTTTGCTTTAAAAAAGCTGTTCATATTTCAACAGACAGTAATACACTGCAAAACACTCAGAGGCAAAACGCCATACATTTTATAGACTAAAATATATTGTGAAACTTACCATAACAAAATTTATATTTGTCGTAACTTTGGTGTTTAAGTCGCATTTAACTTTCATCCAACAAGTATTCAGGATAGTGGAAGGAAAATGTGAGGAGAGGTCAAAACCAACCTGAGGGAGTTGGGTTAAACTTTGGCTTGTTACTTAGTAGATTTTTTAAATCTGAACGGCTTTATGGATTATATGGAATTTTTTTCTTTTCCCACTGCTCTCCTGATGATATTCTCTGTTATTTAAAATGGTATTTTTTGCGGAATGGTTTAATGCAATAATTCAGTCCCTGAATACATTTTAAAAGTAGTCATCAAGAGATTTCAATTAGTTCAATTTAGGTAAATCAGACAGCTCGGAAAATACTAAATCCCAGAGCCGGGGCTGGCCTGAGGCGATGGAAATGAGCCAGTAATCAGAGTGTTTTTAGTTCAAGACCCAGCCGGTGGGACTAATGATCTGGATACTGGGGTTTGACTGGTTGAAATATGGCCGTCACAGACTACTGAAAACTGCCCTTGAGAAAAGTGACCTTAAAAACTATTCTTAGCTGTTTTCACCCTCCAGCTGAACAAAACGTGATCACTGCCATATTCAAGGGATAAAAAAATTAAAAGTGTTTGTGTAATAAAATGAACAATTAACTTATGTTGCCGTTTCGTAACTTGAGGTAAACTTTAACCGCAGTTAATCTGCTTGTGAGACAAGAAACAAAAACCAAAAAGGAGGAAAGACACGCTTATAAAACTGAATCATCCAGTTTCACATTCCTGCTAACAATCTAGATTTTGAAGAGTCATCATATGTCACTGTTCTAATGGGACTTTTTTTTGTTTTTGCCACAGGTTACAGACAGTATCATCTCCAAACAGGCTTTACATGGTGAGTATACAATCAGTCATTTCTCTGTGATTGGCACAATCACATGCAGAGTGCTAAAGACACCCGGAAGAATGACAAAAATAGACTGTAATAATAATAAAATGCAGTTCAAGGAAAAAGTTAAAAATGTCTTGCGTAACAGCAGTAAATATTTTATGATGTATTTGAATGTGCTGATTGTCTGCTGTCTGTCTCTCCCTCAGAAGCAAGAGCCATGCCTCATGGCTCTTACAATACAACAGGGTCAAAGTTTATAACCACAGTGACACAACGCCCATCAGCCCACCTGACCCTTAGCAGCCTACCGGGTGAGCCTGTGTGTGTGTGTGTGTGTGTGTGTGTGTGTGTGTGTGTGTGTGTGTTTGTGTACAGTACCATTGAAACTTTGGACACACCCAGCTATTCTTTGTTTAATATTTTCCACATCAACACTCATCAATTTTGCCAAAAACTACACTTAATTGTAAATGTAAACTAATTAATAAAATAAATATTATTTTATTCACCATTAATCCACCATCATTAATATAAAATTATGCAAATACACTACCAGTCAAAAGTTTATGCTTTTAAAAAAAATCTCTTCTACTCACCAAGCCTGCATTTATTTGATCCAAAGTACAGCAAAAGCAGTAAAATTTTGAAATATTTTTTACTATTTAAAATATTTGTTTTCTATTTGAATATATTTTAAAATGTAATTTATTCATGTGATTTCAAAGCTGAATTTTTAGCATCATTACTCCAGGCACATGATCCTTCAGAAATCATTCTAATATTTTGATTTGCTGCTCAAAAAACATTTATTTTTATTATTATGTTGAAAACATCCGAGTGGAATTTTTTAAGGTTTCTTTGATGAATAGAAAGTTCAGAAAAACAACATTTATATGAAATTGAAATCTTTTGTAACATTATAAATGTCTTTATCATCACTTTTGATCAATTTAAAGCATCCTTGCTAAATGAAAGTATTAATTTCTTATATATATATATATATATATATATATATATATATATATATATATATATATAATCTTTGGATTATAATCTTTGGATCTTTCTATTCATCAAAGAATCCTGAAAAAAAAAAAAAAAAAAAAAAAGTTTACACAACTGTTGTAAATATCGATAATAATAATAATTAAAAATGTTTCTTAAACAGCAAATCAGCATATTAGAATGATTTCTGAAGGATCATGTGACACTGAAGACTGGAGTAATGATGCTGAAAATGTTGCTTTGATCATAGGGATAAATTACATTTTAAAATGCATTCAAATAGAAAACAGTTGTTTTAAATAGTAAAAAAAAAATAAAAAAATAATCTACATTTTACTGTTTTGCTGTGATCAATAAATGCAGGCTTGGTGAGCAGAAGAAACTAATTTAAAAAAAACATTAAAAAACGTTTGACTGGTAGTGTATTTCTAAATAATTTATTTCAGTTTTAGTAATTTTAGTATTTTTAACACTTACTTTCAGTTAGTTGCAAAAGAAACATTTCTAATTTTTATTTAGGTTCAAGTTTTTCATCTAATATTTAGATCAAAGCTTTAAACCAAAAAGTCTTTAAGCTCATAATAAACACAATTTGCCTGAAACACACTACATGAATTTTGCCCAAATTTTGATCTGCAGTCTAGACTAGCTGACGCTAGTTGCTAGTCAGAGCCAGTCTGCAGATTTTTGTCATTTAGCATATAATGCCCAGTTTTTTCCTCTGTAGCCATTTATAAAGTCTCAAGTGTATGATGTCTAGTGTTTTAAAATCTGTTCAGATTTTAAACGTCATGTAGTGTATTCCAGCCAGTACATGCTTTATGTGTCCATGTATATGACCCATCCATCCATCCTGCCAGGCAGAGGCAGAGCTTCCCTATGTCAAAAAAGCCTGGCAAACAGCTGCAAAGAAGAAATCGATTATATAACAGCTTGAAATTGTTTAGTTATTTAGCTACACTAAAGTAATATCACTAAATATCTCAAAATCTTGTCTGTTTCTTTGAAGTTCCACTAAAGCTTCTCAGATCAAAGTGTTATTTACTGCGTGCATGCCAGGAAAAAAAAAATGATTTCATTCAGTCACGCATCTCAGAAGGAAATGAAACCAAGTCAAACCAGCTTTGTATCTGGAGCATAAGTCACAAGCCTGATCGCTAAACTGCAAGGGAGTGTTTTTTTTTATTTTTTTTTTTTACACATGCATGCATTATTCACAAACCTGTCTGCACAGTGCTTGATGATGGATCACATGCATGCACTAGGAAAATTACACATGCCGTTAACTTCAAAAAGATGAAACTGCTTAATCCATTAGAACATCTATATTAACCGCTGTGATAGCGGTGGGCTTTCCTACACATCTGTACTTCATGTGTGTAACTCTCTTTATCAACTTTTGTCAGAAAAACAGCCCTTTTAAAACTTTTTGAAGCAGTAAATCAAACAGCAGGTCTAGCGTGTTATTGATCTTCTTTGAGGAATGTGGCTCATTGTGTTTGAGGAACACGCTGCCTGCTCCTCCATGTGCTCCACACCTCCCTTCCTCCCCAGTCTTTCTCTCTCTGTTCTTCGATTTTTCACTCTGTCCGTGACTTCCTCTCCTGTGCAGCCATACCTTCCTGTTCTGATCTCTCCTGTACTCTTAAGACAATCCACCAATCTTTCATTCCTCCCTTTTACCTTGTGAATAATGTGCCTTGCTTTAATCGGCACCTGCTCCTGGTCTTGGAACCTTTATTCTTTTTTCTTCCTTTTTTTTTTGTCATAAATTATTTGCCATTCCACATTCACTTTATCTTTGGCATTACTTAATGCTCACTCCTTCAAATCTTTAAAACACTAATAATTTTTTAACACTGTCAAATGTAATCTTTAACAAATCTCAAAATTATATTAATTTTCATACGCTACATTTATAATATTGTGATGCCTAAATTCACTTGTAGCATCTGTTAGATTTATTTATTTTTATTAATTTATACAAAATATTATTAAATTTTAATATCAGTAATTTATTAGTTATTAGCCATAACATAAATAATTATCAGCTTATTATTATTAGCCATAATTAACATTTGCAATTCACAAATTAACAATCTTGCCAATGAATGAAAGCCCTGCCCTACATTTTTCTTTTAGTATCTATATGCTATTATTATTTATTCATATTTTGAATTTGCTTGTATGTGTATATTTTCAGTTTTCATTTTATTTTGTCTAATTATTAGTCATTTTATTTGTTTTTTTCATCTTTATAATTTTTTTTTTTATTGTGAACCTGGAGCATTAGCATTAGCCAAAAATACATTAAATGGTCAAAATCACCAATTTTTCTATTATACCAAAAATCATTAGGATATTAAGTAAAGATCATGTTGCATGAAGATATTTTGTTTTATATCAAAACTTATTTTTTTTAATAGTAATATGCATTGCTAAGAACTTCATTTAAGGAGGTTTTCTTAATATTTAGATTTTTTTTTTGCACCCTCAGATTCCAGATTTTCAAATAATTGTATCCTGGCCAAATATTGTCCTATCCTAAAAAAAACCATACATCAAAGCTTATTTATTCAGATGATGTATAAATCTCAATTTCAAAAAAAATATCCTTATGACTGGTTTTGTGGTCCAGGGTCACATTTCTGTTTAACATTTTACTTCAGACGGAGGAGCTTTTTTATTCAGTCTATTTATTTTACTTCAGTTTTAGTAATTTTAATACTTCAACTTAACCTTATTTTATTTCATTCAAAATTTTTTCATCTGATTTTTATTTCAGCTTTATTTCAATTCACGGAAATGATTTGTAATAGTTTATATTTAGTTTTGGTTAACAATAACAACCACTGATCGTGCTGAACGCTAAAATTACACACTTTAAATAAAATGGATCACAAATGGCATTTCATGCTGAGCTAAATTCAGTCTTCTCCCTCTTCCTCAGGTGGCACTCAATACTTCACCCCTCAACCAGACCTGCACCAGTCCTGCCGCCACCCTGTACGCTCCTGGGCCAACCAGAGCTTCGGCGCCCATCTGCACAACATGACGCTGACCAACGGACGCCTTCGCGTACCCCAGGACGGCCGCTACTACCTGTACTCCCAGGTGTACTTCCGCTACCCCTCTCCTAGCGAGGGCGACCAAAACAGCGTGAGCCACCAGCTGGTTCAGTGCATCTATAAGAAAACCTCCTACCTGAGGCCGATTCAGCTGCTGAAGGGAGTGGGGACCAAATGCTGGGCTCCGGATGCAGAATACGCCCTCCACTCGGTGTACCAGGGCGGCCTGTTTGAGCTACGAGCAGGCGACGAGGTCTTCGTATCCGTCTCGTCTCCAACAATGGTATACGGCGAGGACTCCTCTAGCTACTTCGGAGCTTTCCGTCTAGACCTGTAAGAGGAGCCAAACCGGGACTACGTTAGCAATCGGGTGGATCGTTTTGGGGCTGCCACCCAAAGAGAAAAGACTTCATCGTTCAACTTTCCTTTCTTTAAGACTTTGCATATGTGAAGGATGTGTGAATGAGAGACAAGGTTCTTTCTTTTAAAGACAGAGGAATGTATGTATATTTCTACAAGTCACATCAAAGATGTGAATCTTTGAAACGGTAGCAAAACAGGAGAGATGAAAAACTCACACGAAGTGAATCTGTGCCAATGGTGATTAGGGTTTGATGTGTAAACTCCACTCACTGTCGTCCGCTGGAGGGGAATATCTGTGTGGACGGCAGATCTGAAAGAGTTTTAAAAACACAGATATGATGACAGCGGGAATGTGGTGGAAAGAAAGATGAGAGGGGAAGTATGCAGCTCTACCAGCCTCAAAAGAGCATCCTGGCAGGTTGCAGGACTGCGGAATTCTCCCCGTCCCGTCGGACCAGCGAAGCAACATGCCCGGACAAGAAAAGGAGCTAAAAAAGTTCACACATGCACATAAACACAGAGGAATTCAGCTTGTTGCATTTAAGAACACCCATTCTCAAGTATTTATGGCTTCCGTGCATACAAAACACAGTGATAAGAAAACGCACATGCGTTTTGTCTCAGATACAGATCATTTTTACAAGTCTCCCTCTGCTGTCTGGTCCGGGGTGCAGGAGGAAGTACCGTCAGGGAGGGACGCACAGAGACACGTGCTTCCCGGCTCACATTTTGACGGCCATACGAAAGGTTAAATAAACTCTACGCTACACGGTTTGTTGAAATGTCGCAGCCATATAATGCTTTGTGCTTTCTGCTAGTGCTGCACACACTCCAAGTGCCTTGAAAAAGTGGCACTAGTTGTACATCCATCTCTTTCTTTTTGTACTTGGTTGGTTCAACCTGTGTATATAATTGTATTTAATTCAGAATCATGAGGTTTGGAAATGAATGTACAAGCTCTCCCATGAAAATCCCACAAAATGAGCCTCCCGCTGTAAACGTAAACGCCGTGACGTTCTCCAAATGAAGCACACCGCTGTGAATCTCAATTACGATTGTGAATCTCAATTTTTTTTTCTGAGGGAAAAGCGTTTGAAGGAGGAATAAATGATCAAGTGATGTCACAATGGTGTTTCTGAGAGCAGGCGCAAACACCCGCGTTTCATTGTAAACCACAAGCACGTTTTCTTCTCTCTGGACTCTGCCCCGGTTTTTACTGATAAAGTCAGTGAGCTAAAGGGCCCCTGCCAAGACAGTGCCTTAAATCACATTATACAGCGAGAGCGAGCGAGCCAAGACTCTTTGTGGCATTTAGCTTTGGACATAATGTTAGTTATACCACACATTACAAAACATCCCGTCTGACTCTTATCTGCAATTTGTCTGGATTAAGAAACTTGGATGTTGATTTAATCCAGAGGGGGAGAATGAGTTATTCTTCAGCAGGTTCATAGCTCATATAACGTGCCGAAATGCCGTAGTTTCTCCATAAAGGGTGCTTTTTTTTTTTTTTTTATATCTAAGGGAATGTGACGTCAGATACCACTATGTGAAAGTGCCTTTGGGTTGTCGTTATGCACTGATCTGAGAACGCCCTCAGTCTGAACACTAACTTCTATCATGTTAAGGGAGGATCAAAGTATGTTTTAGATTAGTGTTGAAGTCATACATGACCTCATCAATTACACATCATTAACCGCATCATTTCGCAGCCCAGTGAGAACTTCTACATCGTCCGCTTAGCGAAAACATCACTCAAGTCGTTCCAAACCTGAGTTTCTTTCTTCTGTGGAACACAAAGAACTTTTTTGAAATATCTTTCAGTGAAAGTCAGTGGGGTCCAAAACAACAGTGGACTCGATGGAATCTACAGAAGAAAGAAATTTTAATTTTGGGGTTAACTTTTCCCGAAGGGCTTTGGATAATCCTACCAATTCGCACTGACTGAGCTCATTATCCCCGTCAATCTGCTCTGGACCCGTCCAGGGTCTTGTGTGAGTGTGCACATGTGTATACAAGTTGAAATATGCACCTATCTGTACAACATGGAGGTCGTTGTGGGGTGAGGGGTGGCCAGGAAAAAGAAATATGGCTGAATTCCAACGGATCTAGACGGATTACAGCAGGACTTTCCCTCTGAACCGCAAAGAACCACAATGTGAACACAGAAGACAAATGTACGTTAGGTGCGTGAATACGCAAGTGTGTGTTTTTTAATTTTTAATGCTTGACTGGTTGCTAAAAACAGTGGACTCGATGGTTTGCATACTTTAAATCTCACTGAGCTTTGCGGAGACTTTATGGGACTGCTGTGAAAAACTGGAGCGGGGCAGAACACAGTGAAATCCAGTGAGCAACATGAACTGTCCGTTGAAACAAAAAGACTATTGTGTTTCCTTTCCAGTGAGAGTTTTTTTTTTATTTTTCTTTGGGATTGTTAAATTCTCTGACCACCAATCTGGGGAACTGTTTTCCATTTAAAGAAAGATGTTATGCACTGTTTACCAATGTTGCGTCTCCATCTTGGTAAGAATGTACTGATATCTCTCACGCTCTCCCTTTTTATTGTATAATTTTACAATGTCTGACCTGTGTCCTTAAAGCATAAGTCTGAGGTGACGTTTTCAATTAAAGTGCCTTTTTATGAATCATGAGTCATGAGTTTGATCATTTATTTGCTAGCTTGTGCATTCTGCCTATGCCAATAACTTCCATCATGCATTATGTGTCATTTGTTTTCCTTTTCTTTTGCCAAACTTACACACACGCACACAATACCGCAACCAACCCACCCACATGGACACACATGGTGCTCTTACACAAAAGATGTTCTCACACAGAAAGAAATGTTTGTTTTTCTATGGTGGTGGGGACTTCCCCATTGACTCCTATTGTCTTATACTCTTTTAAGGAGTCTTTTTATATTGTTTTATCTTTCTTTTTTTTTTTTTTTTTTTTTTTTTTTAATAAAATTAAAATCTGATTACACACAAGCACACACATTTGTCACAGAGGACCACAAAACCAGTCATATTTTTTTAAATTGACATCATCTGAACAAATAACATTTCCATTGATGTATGGTTTGTTAGGACAGGACAATATTTGCCTGAGATACAACTGAGGGTGCAAAAAAAAAATTTAAATGTTGAGAAAAATTCCAAATGAAGTTCTTAGCAATGCATATTACCAGTCAAAAATTAAGTTTTAATATATATATAGTAGGAAATGTACAAAATATCTTAATGTGAACGTGATCTTTACTTAATAACCTAATGATTTTTGGTATAAAAGAAAAATCATTTCGACCCATACAATGTATTTTTGGCTATTGCTACAAATATACCCGTGCTGATTGGTTTTGTGGTTCAGGGTCACATCTGTGGCCACAATATCAACACTGACAGGCACAAACAGATTTTCCTTTTCCTGTTAAATATGTATTTTACCATTTAAAATGGGCAATCTTATGCTGCATTCACGCCATGCCGTAATTCCGAGATGAAAATACGTGACATCTAAATTATGTGTTTCTATGGCAACACTATAAACGACAAAGCCCTCACTTGTTCCTGAACTCGTAATTACAACTTGTAAACTCGGAATGTTTTGAGAATTACGACTTAAAACAGTTACAGATGTACCACGTGACCGCCGTCAGGTTCGTTTTGGCGCTACTTCCGAGTCCGACAACATTGAAAGCTGTGAGTAAAATGTCACGTGTTGTCATCTCGGAATTACGGTAATTATCACATGGCGTGAAGGCAGCATTACTTGTGTAGAGTGTAGAGCTGAAGTCAATTTAACTTCAAACTCAATTCATAACATCAGTCATGTGTTTGAAATAGCTTACTTTTGTGATCTGACGTGGCTTATTATCATAAAACGATTATTTTATAATATTCTGTACTGTAATAAAGGCTGTGTCAAGTACCATTTAATTATTATTATATTGCCGTAGTCGTGTGTTTATTGTCTTCATGTCTTTACATAATTTCTATCTTCTTTTTATTGAGAAACGGCGATAGTTGGATGCCTTTGTCCATATTACTGGAGTTTCCGCGTTAAACATTACACGAGTGTGTACTCACTAATTTTGGCACCATAAAAAAATAGGAGAAATGATATTTCTCTCCAAATTTTTTTTAAATACAGAAAAGTTTTTCTCCAGTGTTTTACCACCTCAAGTAATTTTCATTAACATACAAATATACCTCATTGTCATTTTCTAGCCTTGTTTTATTTTTCTTTCAATAAAAATATACAATTTTATGCCCTAAAAGTTGTGGCAGTTTTTCCCCGTAGTATCAAAAATTGTATTGAATATCAATATGTTTATCGTATTGAAGTTATAAGAGTTTAAGTCTGTGGGAAACACTGTTTGAATTAATACTTTTCAATAATTAAGTAAGGATGTATTTAAATTAATCAGAAGTGACAGTAAAGATGTTCATAATGTTATAAAAAAAAAAAAAAAAAAATCTATAAATATTTTTTTTTAATAATAAAAGCTTGTATTTCTCTTAATGCATCCAAAAAAAATGCATCAGACGGCACAATTGTTTTCAGCACTGATGATAAAAACTGAAGACTGGAGTAATGGCTGCTGAAAATTCATTTTCAAATTCAAATTCATTTTTAAATATACTAAAACATGTATGTATGTATATATGTATGTATTGTGTGTGTGTGTGTGTGTGTATATATATATAAAAAAATTCCCAAACATTTGAACAGTATAAACAATGCATTAAGAGCCAGGGGTGAAAACTTTTGATTAGGATGAAGATGTCCAAATTTTTCTTATTTTGTTGAAATATCATTTTCTTTTTTCCATTTAGTACTGCCCTTCGGAAGCAACAGAAGATACTTGCATATTTCCCGGAAGACAAATTCAGTACAATTTACCTTGATCTTCAAATTCAAAAAGTTTTCACCCCCCAGCTCATAATGCATTGTGTTTCCTTCTGGAGCATCAGTGAACATTTGAACCTTTTTAATAGTTGTGTTTGAGTCCCTCAGTTGTCCTCAGTGTGAAAAGACGGATCTCAAAAGCATACAGTCACTGCTGGAAAGGGTTCAAATATGCAAAAGATGCTGGAAAACTGAAGAGTCTGCAGGACCTGGAGGGTTTTTCTGAAGAACAGTGCTCAGTTTAACTGTTCAGGACAAACAAGGGCATTTTGTACAATCTCTCTTATTTTGTTAAAATGATTCACATTTTCACAGATTCTGCATATTCTGTATATGCTTTAGGTTTTTTTCCCCTCAAAGAATCAATCAGTTATTAAAATAAAACTTAAAACTTAAAATAAATTAATTTTACTTGACTGAATTAAAGGTAGGGAGTCACATTACAAACCCTATCAGCACAGCTCATAATAATGCTCACCAAGCAGTCATAACTAATTTGCTAACAATGGGGTAAGTGAATGCAAACTATATTAGAATCTTAACTGACTCTGTGTTAGTTTGTTCAATTAATAATCCGCTTTACCAGCTGACCACTACAACCATTTGCCAAAGGCTTCTGTCATTTTTACATGGGCAATCACAATTTTTATTTTACACTACGGCCAAGATAAACTAAGCCCTTAAAATACAATGCCAGATACATAACTATCACTCCCCTGCTTGTGGAGCAAATTCACCATTGAGGTCGTACCTAAAGGGATATTTTGTCAGACGAAAACCTGCAAGATCCAAGTGTAAGATCACTCCCCAGCTCACTGTTCTCATAAGTCTTTCAGACAGCCAGCTATGAGTCACCATCATCTCACTTCTGCTTGGGGTCCCAATGTCTCCCCATCACACAAACAAAGCACACTCACAGGCCACACACACTTACACACCATTTGACTAACTCAACGTTGACCACACACCAGTCTATTCACTGTTAGATGTGGCCACACACACACCCAAGTACCCAGACTGCCCTTGTTCCCGCCTGCACAAATATACCCTCACTCACAACAACTCGAACACTTCATCACACATTCCCCTTGCCAGCGCTCCCAAGCAATCCGTCACTCATATGTGTCATCGTTAAAGCTTTTCTGCCATTCATTAAGACCACCAAGCATTCCTATTCACAAACCCAACCTTGTCCTCCCCAATTCCCAGAATCCACCAGAACACTCCGGAATGTCACAGGAATCGCATCCAGACGCTGTCCGAACCGTTCAACATCTCAGCACACACACAGGGTTCACTTATCTCATTCGTTTGTGCAGGGCCTGGAAAGAGTAAACACAAACAAACAAATGGGACAGTTGGCACGGGGAGAGCGGCGGCAGGGCTGAGCTGGATCATCTTCCTCCTTTGAGACAGTAAAGCCTCGAAATCCTCCCTCAGGCCCTTATCAGTCTCTTCTCCTGTATGAGACAGAAAATTAGGCAGGTTTGTGATCACTTAGACATTTCCAAACTACATTTTGACATTTCCAAAAACATAACATACTTTCTTCCAATCAGTTTGGTGGTGTATTTGCATAAGTAACTACTACAACTAAACAGCAGTTTATACAGGTGTTTGCTCAAGCAAAACTCATCGCACACTGTTGTGGTTTTGTTATATGGTTGCCAAGATGTTCTGAGTGGTTCCCATGTGGTTGCTAAAGACGTTCAGAGTGGTTACTATGTAGGTGATTACTGGCTCAAGCCAAGAGAACACTTTTTTAAGTGAAGACAGCATCCATAGAAGTGTGTTACTTTAATATTATTTATATACTGTTATAGTATTTGTTAATATTTTAAAATCACTTTTGTAGTCCGTATGAATCCAGTCATAAAAACGGAATTTACTGCATAACGCGGAATGTCACGGAATTTGCCTAAATTTTGGATAAATGAATTCAAAAATATGTCAGTACACTTAAATTAAACCGCGATATGCATAAGAGTCTGTGAACATTAAGCCGCAAAAATACTATTTAAATATAAATTCTGCATGTGTGTCTCTGTGTGAATACATGGCGGTTTCGTTTATGACATACATACTGAAGTGCGCGTTTTCAGCCTCTGCCGCCTCAATATATGAGTACATGAAAACATAAACATGATCTGTAGAACTTCTCAGAGAGTCACTTCATGAGCATTTTACCGTTTCTTGTGAGAAAATTTATCCTCATGTCACATACAAACAGAAATTTGAAAGATCTTTACAGCAACCCGTCAAAATAAAAGTTCGGTTTAACTTGAGGAAACGTGACAGAAATGTTAATGTAATGATAGTACTACTACTAATAAAATTATTATTAAAAAATTTTTAAGGGATGTGTACCAGAAAAAATACAAAAAAAAAAAAAAAATAATAATAAATAAATAAATAAATAAATATAATATATATATATATATATATATATATAAAAAAGGCAAATGGCTTTCATAGGGCCCTAAAAATGCATTTTTTTAAATAAAAAATTAACTTTTAATTAATTGCTGGTAAAGTGTGAGTTCAATGATTTTAATTATTTAGACATGTATTTGATTAATATTTTTAATTCAACCTTTAAAACAGTTAGGAAAAATAATTCAACCATTAAAAAAGTCTAGAAATGTATAATAATAATAATAATAATAATAATATTAATAATAAAGAATAATAAATAAATAAACAACTAAATAAAAATTATTATTATTATTATTATTATTATTATTATTATTATTATTATTATTATTATGGGATAATTTGGGAAAAAAGTAAAATGGATTTCATGGGGCCCTAAAAATTTATTTATTTTTGTTAAACTTTTCAGAAATTGATGTTCAATCGTGTGAGTTTTATTGTTTCAACTAATTAGACTAATTAAAATTAGTTTTTTATTTATATTTTTTTAATTTAACCATTAAAACAGTCTAAAAAAAATTAAAGTGTAATTTTCAGATTTCATAGGCCACTACTTTTAAATTTTCAGTTTTTATTTTAAGTTTTCAAATATTTCTATTCATTTTATTTACATATGGAATTTGTAGTATTTTTATTTCTTTTCAGGTTTTTCTTTTTTTAATTGTAGTGTTGCTACTAAAATCAGAAATGTTTCCTTGGAGACGAACTGCAATAAAATTAGTTTAATTTTAACACTTTTATCTAATATTTATATTTTATTTCAATTCATGTAACAATTTTACATAGTTTTTGTTAACAGTTATTTAACACTAGCAACACAGCTCTGGAAGCCTGGTTGTGCCTCACAATTAAATTAAAATAGAAGATAAAGTTTAAAACAAAACAAGTAATGTGAGATACAATGTGAGCCTGCAATTATTAGATATAAAGTTGCAATTACCTTTTTACTTCTTTTTCTCAGATGCAGAAACTGGCTTCCATGTGTTACCCATCTTAAAGCATTAATGGTGCAGTTTGAAGAATGTGCTGAAGTTTAATACTTAAGGTTAGAAGTTTAGAACAAACTGTTACGAACATAATAGCAATGCTTGTTACAGCAGACGCTACAAGCAAAATGAACCTGAACTAAAGAATTATGAGGGTGTTTTGTTCCATGTAAAATTCTCAATTGTCTGTGAACAATTTAAAAAAAAAAAAAAAAAAAAAAAAAAAAAAAAAAAAGATGGCTGAGATGGATCATTTCATATTGTTGCTACTTTAAGAAGCATTTGTGCTTTTTCAAAAGACTATATTGCTGATAATAAGGTTACAAAAGAATAGTTATTAAAACACTGGCCTTCAAAAGGTGTGAGAAAGTCAGAGTTTTGAAGCAATATCAAATAAGACTCACCCCACAATCCTGTGGTGATTTAACAGAGCCTCAGTAATTTCCTTCAAATACCACATTTAACACGAACCAGCGTGGCTCTGTTTCTACAGCCACCAGAGTAATTTGGGATTCTAGGGAATAAAAATGCTCATATTTCCAGAATGTTAATGTCCTAGAGTCTTTGATTATGCAAGATAAATCAAAAAACTGGAAACCACAATTGATTCTTTATACATCTAAAGCATAAACACACTTTCAGACCTCCAGACAAATGCAGTCTGCATAGAATGTATCATTCAGATTTATTCAAATGGACAAAAAGTTCATTTGACAATATGATGTAATCACACTCATGTACAAATACTGTAATAGAAAACATTTCTGTGCAAATAAATACATATTAAAGTTAACATCTTTCAGCAATAAAACGGACAATACTTCATCTCCGATGAGTGCTTTGGAATAAATTATGCAGATTTATTTTCCTTCCAAGCAATCTAGTAATAATCACCTTTTTGGCGGGAAAAATCACAGGTTTCTTTGGATACACGTCGTAAACGTGCTCACTAATGCCTCTAAAAGCAGTTTACTCGGGTTTAGCATTTGCTCTCGGCCCTAAACTGGCTGTTTGCATAGAAAAAGGCGAGTAGACGGCAACTCAACAGCTGTTTACTTGTTGCTTCCTGAGTTGAAAAGTTAGTAAAAGTCTACATTCTGGAGATAAGAACATAGGAGGTCTGTGGCACGTCCTGTTTTACATTACAACATTTCATTTGGTCCCGGTCCTGGCCCGGCTCCTTCTGCACCAATCGAGTGTTGGGTTACAGCGCAAAGAGGCTCAGCACCCACCCGGATTGCAGGAATGAGTGGAAGGTCCTTCGTGCCAAGTCTCTCCAATAACCCCCCGTGTGACACAGAAGGGACCTTTGTGAAACGATCCCTCCACTGACCAGTGAACACTGTTTAATTAACCTTTTCTCCTCTCCCTCCTCCCATATTCCCATGTTTTCCTAGGAGGGCAAAAGAGAAAAGCGTAATCTCTCCTTCCAACACCCCACACAAATACTCACACACATACACATACCTTTTCTTTCAGTAATCAGAGCGCAAGAATTTCTTTTTTTCCCCTCCGCTCTATTATAACAGCTCAGAATCGCCCGTTGTTTAAAGACTGGACCGGAAATTGTCTTTCTAAGAGTGGAAGGCGGTCGGGGCTGCGTGACGGTGCTCGAGGGAAGCGGTCGGGGGACATCCTGGCGACCGGGAGCCCAGACGAGCAGGAGCGAATGGGAACAATGGCCCTCCACGACCTCCCTGCCCCGAATCCAACTCCCGGGAATTACGGCGAGCAGGGAAAGAGAGCTTTCGGAACGGGCATGAAAAGAATCAAATGCCTTTAATAGGTCATAAACAACAAATGCCAATGGCAGGGGGGAAAAAAAAAAAAAAATGGGAGGGTGGAGGTTTTAAAATATGTAGACATGAAAAGTCCAGCAAGTATGCCAAGGAAGGGCACTACAGTACGAGTTTAGCCCTTTCATTATGGGGAGGATCTCGTTGTGTCATGGTCGGATCCTCACGGACAAACAAGGGAGTTGCCTGGAGATGCTTCGCTTAGGTCGTCTGAGGACGACAGTGCGGTTATACAAGAAAGACAGTGAGGGTGATGGACAGAGGACCTCCAAAGACCGCATGGAGGGGCCCAGGTGCTCAATATGAGCATAAAGATGCTAAGGGAATAATATAAAGAGTCCCAAAGGTAATGACATGAGAGAATACCGCAACACACCCAGCAAGCAAACCGGGCCAAGAGTCAATCAAATAGCGCACAATGTCCAGAATGAACCGTGTGTGAGATGGTGCCTCCTGGTGGTGCCAAGGAGGACCTGCAGCTCAGCTGAGTTGATATTGGCAGCCACTGCGAACCTTTTGGAAAACATATGCCACTGGTAAGACCAAATTGCTTGTTATAATAGCAGAAAGTCAGAGGGTAAACCAGGGCACTTCAACATAACTACTGAAGGCATATTGAGTTCATACAAAAATGAAAATTCTGTTTACTTGACCTCGTGTTGTTCCAAAACTGTATGGCTTTTTAATCTTCTGCAGAACACACACGAACAGTTTTTGAACCAAACCGTTTTGTAGCTATTGGTATCCATTGTATGGACAAAAAACCCACCATCTCACAGAATGTCTTGTGTTTCACAGGTTTGAAACGTCAAAAGGATGAGTAAATTACAGTATTTTTGCATAAACCATTCTTTTTAAGGCACCTTCCCCCATAAAATCAACACTGGCTTCTGTCAGGTTAAAGTTAAGTGTACATACAGTCAAGGTCAAAAGTTTACATACACCTTGCAGAATCTGCAAAATGTTAATTATTTGACCAAAATAAGAGGGATCATACAAAATGCATGTTATTTTTTATTTAGTACTGACCTGAATAAGATAATTCACATAAGAGACGTTTACATCTAGTCCACAAAAGAAAAAAAAAGTTGAGTTTATAAAAATGACCCTGTCCAAAAGTTTACATACACTTGATTCTTAATACTGCGTTGTTACCTGAATGATCCGCAGCTGTGTTTTTTTGTTTAGTGATAGTCGTTTATGAGTCCCTTGTTTGTCCTGAACAGTTAAACTGGCCGCTGTTCTTCAGAAAAATCCTTCAGGTCCCACAAATTATTTGGTTTTTCAGCATTTTTGTGTATTTGAACCCTTTCCAACATTGACTGTATGATTTTGAGATCCATCTTTTCACACGGAGGACAACTGAGGGACTCATATGTAACCATTACAGAAGGTTCAAACGGGCAGTTTAACTGTTCAGGACAAACAAGGGACTCATAAACAACTATCACTAAACAAAACAAAACAAAACAAATAAAAAATAAAAAAAAACCACAGCTGTGGATCATTCAGGTAACAACACAGTATTAAGAATCAAGCGTATGTAAACTTTTGAACAGGGTCATTTTAATGTATATGTATATGTCTTCTATGTGAAATATCTTATTCAGGTCAGAACTAAATAAAAAAAAACAAAAAAAACAACAACAACATGCATTTTGTATGATCCCTCTTATTTTGGTAAAATAATTAACATTTTGCAGATTCTGCAAGGTTTATGAAACCTTTTGACCTCAACTGTATAAACTTTTCAAGAGTGGGATTTAAAACCTTCTCAAAGAGTGAGAAATAAAGGAACGGCACTACTGAGGGTGATTTGCTACTGTATAACAATGTATAAATAGATTAAAAAAAAAAAAAAAAAAAAAAAAAACTGTCCGTGTGACTTCTCAACATGATACACTAAATCTCACTGCACTTCCACAAAAGAAGGCACATCTTCTCACAGGGATCGCCCAACACAAGCAAGTTCAGACAAGACACCCTTAACGCACGTTTCCTAGATCATCTCAGGAATGTTCTCACCCTTCTGAAGTTCCTTTCGAGGTCAAACGTCACTTCAGGGATGGAAACCCTGCTTAAAAACTACTCTCTTAGATTGTTGGCTGGCTTAAAACCGTCTCAGTCGGTTAGTCGTCCATTCAGATAAATGCCCAAAATCAGCAACCCTGACAATCCTGAGAGACTAGTTCAAGCAACTTTTTGGGAGAGCAAAGCACCATAAATGAATAAAGAGCACATTAAAAAGTCGTTGATCCCCAAATGTAAGTATATGTGTAGACAAAGAAAGCATTTGGTCCACATACAGCAAGTCCGGATGGCAACAATTCAGATCAGGCCTGATATGAGGTTCACAGGTGTGAGAGGACAGCATTTTTCACATTGTCTCTGTAGCCTCCGGAGAGGATAAACAGCTCCTGTCTGAACGTGTCCAGTTCTGGAGTAGCGAAAAGATGCCTTAGGCCAGTCTCGCACCACTCTATAATAGCAGTACCTCGGCGGCACACAGTCCTACCATCATCATCATCATCGCAGGATGATTCAGTCCTCCATGTGTGTTTGTGTGTGGAGGAGTGAGTTTATCCTGTGCATTCGGTCTTCAGTTGAAGAGGATTGAATCCGGGTCTCTGTTGGCCATCTGCGCCATGTGTTTAAGAATGTCCTTTTTAGTGATGATTCCCAGCAAACGCCTGAAAGACCCACAGAGAAGAGAGAGAAAAAGGATTCTTGTGTTTAATTAATACAAATCACAGATCTGTCAAGACACACAAATCAAACAGACAATTATTGAACAGATGGTCCTAGTCAGCATATGCATGAGAGAGACTATGTTTGCATAAAGTTTCAAAGCCACATGTTCAAAGTGCATGTGTGTGTGTATGCATTTCCAGTCTTCTCTCATTTTATATTATGTCATTTCCTTTTATTGTGCTAGATAGACTTGAAGGGTGGATCACAGGGACTGAGAAAGATCAACAGCCACGTTGATCCACTCAACATCGGGACCTGATTATCTCTCACACACACACTTACTTTAAAAGGCAAAACAACTGCAGCAAGAATCAGCTTCAGCCAGTTTGAACAAATATGGTAGGGAGCGCTCTTATAAAAAAGCCATTTGTTGAAAGAAAAAAACAGAAACTCAATATGGAATTTTATGAGTATAAATCCCCCATCTCAGAAGTGCTGAGACTGTTTTATTCAGTCAGTGGAACACTGGATATTTGCAGTGTATTTCTCAGGTCAATTTACTAGTATAGCGCTACTCACAATGCATATTGTTTCAAAGTAGCTAGTAAGCATGGCACAAGTGTTGAGCAAAAACTCTCCAAGATGTTTACGTAGTTGTGGATGCAGAAGAAATCTCAGAAGGAACAAAGACTCAGCTGGGAAAGCTTTCCTGCTTGGGCTGGTGCATATTTAAAGTTTAACAAACACAGTCTAACTGTGGAGACAACAGCTCTGAGTCAGCTAACTTTTGACACTGCAAATCATGAAGAGGCAGCATTCAAACTGAGGCAGAACCTTTTAAATTTCTTTGAAATGCTCAAAATAAGCAGCAACACACAAAGCTGCAAGCAGCGTTGAAAGGGCCCTCGCACCTGGACTCACTGCCACCCAGTGGCTTTAGGAAAACAGCGAATGGTGAGCAATATACATTTAAAGTCGTAAATACAGAAGGAATATGTCAAAATCATTTATATGTGCCAAACTTCCTGTTTCCAGCAGGTGGCACTATGATTATAACAGAATATTGGCTTTTAGATGTGTTCAAGCCAGGACTCTTATCAAACATGCGAAGTTTGGGGCAGATTGGACATTGTATGGCTGAGTTACAACAACTTCCTTTTCCAGGGAGAAATATCGAACTTTGTCAGGCCGCCACCGACACACCCTTCGATGAAAACTCAAGATCTTCACAATTTAACATTGCAAAGGCCTTTAGAGTAGACCGACCAAATATAATGTTGATGTTATTAAATCTCTAGGAGGAGGAGTTAGAGCGTAAAACATGCCACTTCCTGTTGCCAGCAGGTGGCGCTATGATTATAACTGAATATGGGCATGTGCTCAGGACAGCACTCTTATCAAACATGTGAAGTTTGTTTCAGATTGGGCATTGTATGCCTGAATTATAACAACTTCCTGTTTAATGGCGAAACATCGAAGTTTGTTGGTCAGGCCACCACAGACACGCCCTTCAACGAAATCTCAAGATGTATGCAATTTATCGTCACACAGGGCTTTAAAGTACATGGACCAAATATAATGTTGATGTCATTAAATCTTTAGGAGTTGTTCGTTAGAGCGCAAAACATGCCACTTCCTGTTGCCAGCAGGTGGCGCTATGACTATAACTGATATGGGCATGAGCATGTGTTCAGCACAGGTCTCTTATTAAATATGTGAATTTTGGTGCAAATCGGACGTTGTATGCCTGAATTATAACAACTTCCTGATTCATGGCGAAACAAAGTTAGACAGGCCGCCACGGACACGCCCTTCAACGAAAACTCAAGATGTATGCAATTTAATGTCACAAAGGGCTTTAGATTACACTGACTAAATTTGGTGTTGATCTGTTTAAATCTCTAGGAGGAGTCTGTTGAAGTACAACACCTGAAAATGGCAAAAAAACGGCACAATATTTGCAGAGAAAATTCAAGATAACAGACTTCTTGTTAGGTTTCAGACTTCGTACCAGCAGACTTTTTTGTAGCTGTTTGTGTTACATGTGTCTACCGAATTTCGTACATGTATGTGAAACATAGCTCGAGGGGCACTTCATTGACATTTTATAGGTGGCGCTATCGAGCCATTGTGCCACACCCACTTCTGAAACCCATATCAGACGTAAATTTTCGCCACTTCTAGCATTTGTGCAAAGCTTCATGAGTTTTCGTGCATGTTTAGGCCCTCAAAAATGCAATTCATTTTGGAGAAAAAGAAACTGACTCACAGTTGATTGCAATAGAGTATGACATTAGCATGTTGCCAAGCAAATCTATTTTTTGTACCAATTAAAAAAAAAAAAAAAAACATCTTTAGCAGTGGTTCTAACATCTTCAAGACTCCAAGGTCCCTCACTGGACTCACCCGTTCTGAATGACAAGGCACTGCCGCAGGCCAAGCTTGCGAAAGATGTCCACTACGATTTCCATGGGCGTGTGTACAGTGACTGTAAAGGGGCTGAGGTCCAAGATGCTGCGTAGTTTGACTGCAGGAGGACCGTTGGATGACATGGGCGGATCACATTCAGTGAACAGGACGGGAGACATGCTGACCACACCCTCTTGAGTCCGCCGTGCATTTTCTAAGATGAATAAGTGGGGGGAAAAAAAACAGGGAAGTTAGCTGGATAGACTCAACACTAATCCATAAGTTACAACAAGGGTTAATTAGCAAAACTTCTGTGGTAGCCCTAGGCCGTTCGGAGATCATCATATTGCACAAAAACTGGCAAGAACTGGCTGAAATTACTGCTTCCAATCTGATTGGCTAGCCGCTCTGAAATGTCTTGGAATCAGGGTGCACAGGGTTTTAGTCAGTCATCCAAGAAACAAAGTTGCACTCACAAGGCGCCAGGCTGACAAAATCTCTGTGGTATCAACTTTTTGACTGATAATTAAGGGTTTGGTTTGAGACATTTAGTAGCAAGTAAATAAGATACCCTCAGGCACAACTTGATCTCCCTAAATATCAGGGAAAAAATAAAATAAAATAAAATATAAAAAAAATTGCTTTCAGACTGTGGTCGGTTGCATCAGTCAGTTGGCTGGTTTGTAAGACTCCTAACAGTCAAACTGATAACATGATGGCCTACAAGCAATTTTTACACAAACTAAGAGCAATATCTGGTCTAGAAATATTGTAAGATTATATTTTTTATGATATGATATGATATGATATGATATGATATGATATGATATGATATGATATGATATGATATGATATGATATGATATGATATGATATGATATGATATGATATTATTTAATCATACTTACCCAAAACAGCAAATATTGATAATAAAAAGAAATGTTTACTCGGCAGCAAATCAGTAAATTCAAATGCATTTCTGAAGGATCATGTGACACTAAAGACTGGAATAAGAGTGTTTTAACAAAAAAAAAATGCAGACTTGGCGACCATGATAGACTTCTTTCAACAATATAAATCTTTTCAATTGTTAGTATTACAAACTTTTGAACAAGAAAAAAAAAAAAAAAAAGAATAAAATAACGAATCAAGTCTCTTATGCTCACCAAGGCTGCTGAATTTATTTGATTAAAAAATTTATAGGAAAACCTTTAAAATTTAAATTTGTTGTAAAATATAATTTATTCCTGTTATTCAGTGCTCAAAAACACCTATTATTAATGTTGAAAAAACATCCCTGCTGAATAAAATAAAAAATAAAAAAAATTTGATTTGTGCATGGATGCAAGTGTGTGTGTGTGTATATACATACACACATATATGTCCCCAAAATAAAACTGTGTATATTTATTACGTATATATAAAGTGTATATACACACACATATACAGGATATGCTTCTAAAAAATATGTTTTTACATGTATATATTTGTTCATATAATTTATATTATATATAAATACATTGAATATATAAGCATTTTTCTTAAATATACACATGCATGTGTGTGTGTATTCATACATATTGTACATAAATATGCACAATGTACACAAACATATATTACGTACACAAAAACTTTTATTCTGGATGCGATTATTCGCGATTAATCGTTCC
Organism: Cirrhinus mrigala; assembly: GCA_036247105.1. NCBI lineage: Eukaryota > Metazoa > Chordata > Actinopteri > Cypriniformes > Cyprinidae > Cirrhinus > Cirrhinus mrigala. Next base: position 39,002,694 of record CM070013.1, read on the forward strand.
CCATATACACACACATACACCTTGTCTTGACTGAGAACACCCTGTAAATAGGATAAATATGTGAAGTGACTAATAAAAAAGAAACACTCACCTAAGGATATGACCAGATCCCTTCTCAACACAAAGCCCACCAATCTTTGAGACTGATGTGAGATCACCACAGGAAAGCCGCTGTAGGTTGTGTCTGCGATGAGTCTCTCCACTTCCTCTACAGTCATTCCACTCTGTGTCAGCACAGACAGCGGTGGGTCGCTCCGCCGCGGCCGCATCACATCCGTGGCAAGAGTCTTGTGACGGAATTCTTCTTTGGCCTCCAGGAAGGGGTAACCGTTGAGGCGAATATGGGCCTCGTAGATGCTCTCACGACCCAGAGCGTCCGCAACCCATTTGCTGGTCATGGCGGCAGCCATGAGGGGCACAATGTACTCTAAACCTCCCGTCAGCTCGAACATAATGACCACCAAAGAGACGGTCATACGGGTCACACCGCCTAGAGTAGAAATGAGAAAAAAAAAACAACAACAACAAACTCTTACTTGCTAATTTGACAATGCAGCAAGATTATTGCCAGATGTAGTGATGAAATAGTCTCAAATGAAAACTCTGTAGCATATATGTGACCCTGGACCACAAAACTAGTCTTAAGTAGCATGGTAGCAAGTAGCATTTGCAGCAATAGCCAGAAATACACTGTATGGGTCAAAATTATTGATTTTTTTAGATTCCTAAAATCATTAGAATATAAAGTAAAGATCACGTTCCATGAAGATATTTTGTATTTCCTACCATAAATATACCAAATCTTAATTTTTGATTAGTAATATGCATCGCTTTAAAGCTTTAAAAGGCGATTTTCTCAATATTTCGATTTTTTTGCACACTCAGATTTCAGATTTTCAAATAGCTGTATGGTCATATGGTCATATGGCCATACATCAATGGTCATCAACATCAATGCTCAGCTTTCAGATGATGTAAACATCTCAGTTTTAGATAACTGACCCTTATGACTTGTTTTGTGGTTACTTGATAGTGTTTAATACAGATTTAAACCAGTAAACGTAAATATAAGCAGTAAGTAATAGCGCATAACTTGCCTTAGCAAGCACCAATAATTAGGATGTATGAATGAAATAGTTCATTAATAACGTGACAGTCAATGACTAAGCAAGGTCAAGCTACATTCCTGAAAGCCACCATTAACTGTTTCTGCATGGAAGACTGCGCAAGGCAATTTGGTTGCGAAGTGAAAAATAAATCATCTGGAAAATGAATGTTCAGTAAATTTTCACAGAGATGTGAAACCCTCACCCAGACAGGCTGCTGCGCCAACCATGGCGTACAGGCCCGGCGTGATGCAGTCTGCCCCCGGAGAGCACCAGCCTCTGAAAATGTCCCGTTCGTGGTTGTGTACGGCCAGCTGCTCCATGCCCACACCAAGAAGTCGGCCTGCTATGGCCCCCACCGCCATACTAGGGATGAATAAACCTGAAGGCACCTGGAGATCAAGGAGCAAGACAGAATTAATAAATAGGCATTCATTTCATTTTTTCATTAAAAGGCCAAAAAGGCATAATCGCACAGTTACTCAGTTACCCACCAAACCAATATTTGGGAAACCATTTTGTTGTGACAAAGCCATGAAACAGAAAACCTTCCAAATTTATACTGGACCATGATAAATCCATAGTATTTAAATAACATATTCTGTTAACTAATTTAGTAGTTTTATTTTAGCTGTGGTGATATTCAAATGTTTTGCTTTTACAAAATACATCTAGGTCTGTTACCTTCATGCCAAATGTAGCCACTGTGATGAACATCTTAAAGACCAGCGCAAGAGCTAGCTGCCACATAGCTGTGTAGAGTCCTGGTCCCGCCGGCCGAGCCCCCAGACCATTAGCGGCAGTGGAATTAACACTTCCTGACGTGCTTCCACTGTTGCCAGCGTAGTCACAGAGTTTCGACGAGTCCAGCAGACCACAGTCATTAAACAGCTCAGAGATCAGTTCGCTGCTGCCCATCCGGGTGTACTCATTTGGGAACGCTAGCAGCGCTGTGAGCAGGGTGACCACCAGAACCTCGAGGACAGGGTAGTGCCCGAGGCGGGTGTTCTTTCGGAGACGGCACCAGGCAATGTTAGCACGAATGAAGAAAGCCCCCCAAAGGCCACCGAAGATGCCCAGAAGCACAAAAGGTACGAGTTCTAGAAGATGCCAGGGAGTGTGAAATTCAACGTAGAAAAGGACCAACCGGCTGTTGCCGAAGGGATTAATGGAGCGAAGGGTGAATGCTGCAACCAGAGCAGCAAAGAATGAACGCCACAGAGTCTTCAGAGGGAAGTAGTAGCTGACCTGAAAAAGAAATGCAGGAGAAATATGGTCACTGTCAGATGTTAAAACAACATTCAGCAGATGTTTTCACAATTTAGGATTCAGCATGCACTACTGTGGAAAAAGTTTGGGGTCAGTAAAAAGCCAGAAACGAATATGTTTTTTCAGCAAGGACATATTAAATCAAATTGCACATTATTTCAAATTTATTACACATTAAATCAAAAGTGACATTGAAGACATAATGCTGTCCTACTGAATTTTTCCTATTCTTCAAAGAATCCATATACTGCTTTCAACATTAATAAGAAATGTTTCTTTTCAGCGTATTAAATGCGTACTAAATTCACCATCTCTGAATGATGATGTGACACTGAAGACCATATACCATATAAATACAATATTATTGTATTTTTGACAAAAATGAATGGAGTCTTGGTAAGCATAAAAAGAATTTTCATAAACATTAAAAAAAATGTCCCAAACGTTGGAACAGTAATGTATGTGAATCTGCTCTTTTTAGGATGTTTATCATATTTGTCTCTTTCAAAAATACATCAAAAATGCAATACAGAAAGTAAAACGACAAGAATAAGAATATATGATAAACATTTTAAATGATAAAAAAATAAAAAAATAAATTGTGGGGAATACTCATTTCAGGGAATTATAATAATGGGAAGTTTTTTTTTTATAACATTAATTTTTGTTTTGTTGGCCAAATAAAATTGTATCATGATTATGTGTGTCTCAAAGAGAATCCCATAAAATGACCCCCTCAAAACAGCCTATCTGGGTTTATATTGCCTTAGCTGGCTTAAGGGTGGATGATATGACCAAAATCTTATATCACGATATGAGTAATTTATTTTTTATTATTTTTATTATTTTTTATTATTTTATTATAGCAATATATTTTTATTTTTGCTTTAAATAAGGTCTTTATGATATCAAAATCTTTGATACCATATAAAAATGTCATTCTTGTCACCAGTGTCAATATCTTGAAAACTAATACTAGTTTAAATAAAAAAAAATAATAAATAAATAAATAAATAAATTAGGGCTGTCAAACGATTAATCACGAATAAATCGCATACAAAATAAAAGTTTGAGTTTGCCTAATATATGCATGTGTACTGTGTGTAATTATTATGTATATATAAATACACACGAATTAATGTATATATTTAAGAGAAATAGGTTATGTAAAAAATATTTGTATTTATATATAATATAAATTATAGAAAAATTTTAATAAATACATACACTTGTAAATATTTCTTATATGTACCTGAATGTGTTTGTATTTATATATACACATAATAATTGCACACAGTACACACACGTTTATTAGGCAAACTCAAACTTTTATTTTGTATGTGATTAATCGTTTGACAGCCCTAAAATAAATTAAAAACTCTCAGGATCACTGTACAAGTAAACAGTCAGTGATTAAATAAGAATAAGAAACTAGTTACAAGCAATAGGACAAAAAAAAAAAAAAAAATTATATATATTATATATATATATATATATATATTATATATTATATATATATATATATATATATATATATATATATATATATATATATATATATATATATACACATATATATACACACACACACTTCCATGGGCGTGGAACATAATATATATAAATATTTTTTAAAAATATATATTTCTTTTTATTACAGTTACAAAAGTGATTTGGTCAAAAGCAGTTAGAGATTTTTTCTCCTTTGTTGTTAACATGATTTGATTAACATGAATGACAGACAGCAGTAATATTAGACTGCTGTCACTTTAAGAGCTGCCCGGATCCAATACACTGTTACTAATGTATCTTCTTTCACTTAATACCTCAATTACTGTTTACAAGGATATTCTGACACATACAAGTGTGTGTATATAACCGTTCAAGGTCTACAAAGTGGCAAAAATAACTTCAATACCCTCGTGCTCTACAAGGCACCGTCTTCACGTACACGCTCTTCTCTGACAGCGCTCCGAGAGGAGCGCGTGACCTTTTAACGTGACTCTGTCTTACGTAACGTTGTGGACGCGCATCCCAGAGCTAGTGTTAAACAAGCTTTTGTGCTTAAAAAGTATACAAATTTAAATTTTTCTAAAAAAAATATATATATGACAGATCGTTTCGCTAGACACTTCTTCCTCGGCTGGGATCGTTTAGAGCCCTTTAAAGCTGCATTTAACTACATTTTGGAAGTACAAAATCGGGGCACCAATGAAGTCCATTATATGGAGAAAAATGCTGAAATGCTTTCCTCAAAAACCATAATTTCTGTACGACTGGAGACAGAAAGACATGAACATCTTGGATGACAAGGGGGTGAGTAAATTATTTGTAAATCGTTGTTCTGGAAGTGGACTTCTCCTTTAAAAAAAAAAAAAAAAAAAAAAAAAACTACTAGTTGACCAGAAAAATCTTTTGTTAAGGGCAGCCCTAATAGTAACTTTCCAAAAGAAAAAGGAAAAGGAAAAAAAAAAAATTCAGAAACACAAGTCATAAACCGACATCTCCTTGTTTATGGAAGGACTGCACAAATGCTTACCTCTTCCAGACTGAAAAGCACTCCTCCAATAGGAGCACCAAACGCTACAGACACTCCTACTGCAGATGCTGCAGACAACACCTAATACACACACAGAAATAAAAAGATTTACACATTTGCACTCCATTGCATACATAAAATGCACAAAGTGCGTATTCAACCTCCTAAATTCACAAACAAGGAATTATGCGATCAGCCTAGACAGTCTAGAAAAAGCCTCGTCTGTTCACTATTTCTATTACCAAATTGGCACTGGCAACTTCCAGCACATCCGTTAACAAAGACCAAGCCAAGAGGCTTATATCAATGTATTACATTACAAGTTTTGATCCAAGACACAAAATACTTTGTTACTTTTCTGTCAGTCTTTCCCACACTCCCCTCTCCCTTATCTCTCCATCACTCCATTCCTCCTCTCCTTATCTCCCGCCCCAGTTCCTCTCACCTCTCGTCTCTTGGCCTCATTTCGACGGTATTTGGTGAAGAAATGGCATAGGATGTTTGCGCAGCAGCAAGCTACATGAACCAGAGGACCCTCCTTCCCCAGACTGAGGCCGGACGAGACGGCCAGCACCAGAGTGATGGTCTTTATTATCAAAGTCCACTTCCCCAGGTACCCCCGAATTATAAAGCCACTCAGGATGGTCTTAATCTGCAAGAATTAAAGATTGGTTACTCAGGATTCAAAATTATCTGCAAAAACTGGCCATTTTCCAGACCGTAAGTTAAAGTACGGGTTTTTATTCACTTAAGCAGTTATTCTTGGCTTACAGACATGTTCTAATGGATCTTTTTAAAAACAGCCATTAAAAATGTCCCTAAATCTCCTCTGACAACTCCTCCACATGAATTTAAATCAGTAGTACAACTACAATAATCTAACATGGGGTTTGTGTCAGACAGACAGTGTGACTTATGTCAGAAAGCCCTTCATTGTTCTCTCTGCCAAGGTTAGAGAGCAGAAGCAATTGTGGTTGAACATCTGAAAACATTTTGAACATCTGAAAACAGTACAGAAAATTGTCCAAACTGTCGAAAACTGTAATATACCGATATAATCTCTATCCAACTGCTTGTCTCCATTCACCATCTCACTTTGCTCAGACAGTTCGAAATGAAAACCTAAAAAGTTTGAGGTATAAATGGCTTCCAAAATCTTACTCACTACTGTGTGCTTAACGGGGGTGTCTGCAAAGTCACATTTAAAGGGATAGCTCACCCAAAAAGGAAAAGTTCACTTCCAGAACAAAAATTTACAGAAAATTTACTCACCCCCTTGTCATCCAAGATGTTCATGTCTTTCTTTCTTCAGTCGTGAAGAAATTATGTTTTTCGAGTAAAACATTTCAGAATTTCTCTCCATATAGTGGACTTCTATGGCGCCCACGAGTTTGAACTTCCAAAATGCAGTTTAAATGCAGCTTCAAAAGCCTCTACATGATCTCAGCCAAGGAAAAAAAAAAAAAAAAAAAAAAAAAAAAAAAAGAGTCTTATCTAGTGAAATGATCTGTTATTTGCTGACAATTTACATACTTTTTAACATCAAATGCTCATCTTGTCTAGCTCTGCATGTACTCTGTGTATTCCGGTTCAAGACAGTTAGGGTATGTCGAAAAACTCCCATCTCATTTTCTCCTCTAACCTCAAAATTGTCCTACATTGCTGCAGAAGTACCGACCCAGTGTTTACAAAGTGGATGTGCAAAGAAGATCAAACACCCTTTACAAAAAAAGAAAAAAAAAAAAAAAAAAAAAAAAAAGAAGAAAAGGTAAAACAGCGATGTAGGACAATTTTGAAGTTGGAGAAGAAAATGAGATGGGAGTTTGATGGGAGTCTTGAACCGGAATACACAGAGTACATGCAGAGCTAGACAAGACAAGCACTTGAGGTTAAAAAGTATATAAATTGTAATTTGCTTTAGAAAATAAACAATCGTTTCGGTAGTTAAGACCCTTCTTCCTCAGCTGGGATCGTTCAGAGTCCTCTGAAGCTGCAATTAAACTTCATTTTGGAAATTTAAACTCGCGGGCACCATAGAAGTTCACTATATGGAGAGAAATCCTGAAATGTTTTCCTCAAAAAACAATGTGAGGAAAAGAAAGACATAAACATCTTGGATGACAAGGGGGTGAATACATTATCTGCAAATTTTTGTTCTCGAAGTGACCCTCATGTCGTTCCAAACCCATAAGACCTAAAGTCAAGGCTCTCGGATTTCATCAGAAATATGTTAATTTGTGTTCCGGAGATGAACGAAGGTCTTACGGGTTTGGAACAGCTTGAAGGTGAGTAATAAATGACAGAATTTTTATTTTGGGGTGAGCTAACCCTTTAAAGTGACGCTGAAGTATGTACTTTCTGACTGTACACACAAGCCAATCTGATTGTAGTTGTAGAATGAGCGATTTGTTGGGAAAAGAGCTTGAATGTGTGGAAAGATACATTACACACTGTGTGTGAGCATTTGAGGAGCATCTCACCTCTGGTATTCCTGAGCCGCAAGCATAAGGGGCAAAGGCTCTCACAAGACTCACAGCCAGGAAGGAGAAGAGAAGAGCCCAGCACACATACATGAAGTAACTCACCACATATGCACTGGCCCCCTGCAGGACACACATAGGATACAAAACAAAAGGTTCTTATACACTGACACCCCCTACAGGGCATAGCCATAGTTAGAGGCCACAATATTTTTTTTTTAACATATTACATACCATTTAATCACATCCTGAAGTGTATGAAGATTGATCATTCTGAGACTAAAAATAATAAATAAATGAATACTGTACGATTTGAGGAGTCTTAAACCGTAATTAAAGCTTGAACCTCCCTCTCCAATAAAAATAAAACCTCAAATCTCAAGAGAAAGCATTGTAAAAATGATCAGGATATGTGAATAGATATTTACATTTAAAGAACATAAGCTATTTTTTTTTTTTTTACAAAAGTAAACATAGAATTACATCTGAGATTAAAATCTGTGTTTTATTGTCATTTCTTCAAAAACAATATTGTAGCTTTGTCTTCATACCACAAGGGGGTGATATACACTAGCATTCAGAAGTTTGGGGTCAGTCAGATTTTTGAAAATATAAGACATCACATTGATCAAATGTGCAAAGATATTTATATTGTTAGAAATTATTTTTAGTTAAAAAAAAAAAAAAAAAAAAAGTATCCTGAAATAAGTGTGACTGTTTCCAGTTCATTTGCAAAAACAGATAACTCTGTTTTTAACAATTTTCAAAATCATGTTTTTTCATTGTGCATTCTAATTAAGCTTAAACTGCAGTTGTGTTATTTTGATTAGGTTAAAAATAAATAAATAAAAATAAATAATCACTAAAAAATACAGCCAACTAACAATAAGGGAAAAAAAAAAAAATGTAGTTATCCGTTTTTGCAAATAAACTCTTCATATATTAAAACAAAGTCATTTCGATGCGTAATAATATTTTAAAAATCATGTTTTACTATATTTTTGATCAAATAAATTCATCATTGGTGACCGTAAAAAGACTTATTTAATAGCATTCTAAATTTTTTACAGACCTCAAACTTTTGAACTGTAGCACATACCAACACCAGAGTGAATCCACGGTGAAGAGAGGCACCTGGAACTCATTTCATTTAGCCTTTGCAATACACTGTCATACATTTATTTGGAAATCTTTGAGCTAAACAGGCCTGTAAAGCTTGGTTTCCGTTAAATTGCAAACACTTATTACAACAATCAGACAGAAAATAAAAAGGAAACATACATCTGTCCTTCATCTGTCAACATGTCAGTAACAGTTTGATATTTTATGCAAACAACAACCACAAATGTTTGCGATTTCTCATGTCAATGGAAAAATGAATGCAAAATTTGATTCAAAGCCACAACATAATGATGTGATTACACATGTAATTTTCTCCTCCTGGTATTGTACTCTCACACTTATAAAACACGGATCTCTTTTTGGGTGAGATACACAACCCACCTCATTGACTCCCACCATGAGTTCCGCCCAGCTTTTCCACTGAGGACACTTGTCTCTTTCCTGAAAAGTGGTCTCATTGGAAGCCCAGCAGCAGTCCTCGTGATTAAACCAGAACCCGTTCAGGCACACGCCCACTTTAAGGTCTGTCATCCAATGGGCTGAAATGTCTATACCTCCAGCCAAGGCCCCTGGAAGAACACAAAAAGACTTTCAATTCACATCATATGAGTGGTGTTTGCTAATGCAAACATGTCACCAAAATGGCATGATATTTTGGGAGTTTGCCAGATCTTTGCTATGTGGTTGCGATAGTGCGGTTTTTAGCACATTGCCTATGTGCTTACTGACCTAAATCAAGCAAGCTCATCTACAAGTTTCTACAATGTTCTAGATATGTTCCTAGCACCATCTTCAATGCACATTTATAGTATTTTTCCATTTTTATTTTGTCCACTAGGCTAAAACCATAGATCTGACAATGTAGAAAAGTAATATTACATATGACCCTGGACAACAAAACAAGTCATAAGGGACAATTTTTTTTAAATTGATATTTGTACATCATCTGAAAGCTGAAAAATAAACTTTCCATTGATGTATGGTTTGTCAGGATAGGACAATATTTGGCCCGAGATACAACTATTTGAAAATCTGAAATCTGAAGGTGCAAAAAAAAAAAAATAAAAAACTACATTTTGAGAAAATCGCCTTTAAAGTTGACCAAATGAGGTTTTTAGCTATGCATATTAGTAATCAAAAACAAAGTCTTGGTGTATTTATGGTAAGAAATTTACAAAATATCTTCATGGAACATGATCTTTACTTAATATCCTAATGATTTTTGGCATAAAAGTAAAAAAAAAAAAAAAAAAAATCAGTCATTTTAACCCATGCAGCAATGTATTTTTGGCTATTGCTACTAATATACCCGTGTTACTTATGACTGGTTTTGTGGTCCAGGGTCACATATGTATTGCCAACATTTGCTCTCCATATTTCACAAATGGTGTGTGGTGAGCTGTGTACCCGGAAGCCCATTTCTAAAAAAAAAACAACACACTTTCTTGGGTAACTCAAAATTCTTAGTCACAAAAAGTCATAATTATGACACACAGGGTCAAAATTCTAAGATACTAAGTCAAAGTTATGATATACTAAATCAAAATTATGAAATAAAAATGTACAAGTCAAACTTTTGGTCATAACTGTTTTTTTCTTTTTATTATGACTTAGTATTTCGTACTTTCAACATTTTTAATTATGATTTATCAAAGCGTTTCATCCTTTGATGGCAGAGATATCCTTCCATAATATAAAAGCTCATTTCCAGCATCAGAAAAATACATGCTTTTGTAAATCCATTATGAAAATAATAAAAAAAGTCATAAGATAAAAAGTTAAAATGACGACATAGTAAGTCATAATTACAAGGCATGTCATAATTATGAGATAAACAAAAAAAAAATTCATTTTTTTTTTATTTTGAATTTTTGAATATTTGCATTTATACAAAGTCAACAACTAGTAATTTTTTAACTTTTGTGTCATAATTGTGATTTACCAAACACAGTAAGTTCTGTAAAATTAAAAAAAATATATATATATATTCAGCAGGGGCCATTAAGCAGGTGATGTTTAGCAGAAAAAAACAAAAAAAAAAGACTTGATTGCTTGATTGCTGTCAGCAATTAAGAATTGAGAAAGTAAACAGGAAGTGGGCTGACCTGACATGAGTCCAATGAGAAGCATCAGAAGCCAGCCAGAAAAGGCATCACTGATGCTAAAGAGCAAGGCTACTGTGGACTGCTTACTCTTATTGGTGATCTGAAAGAAAGACGAAGCGTTAAAGCAGGAACTAAGGGGTGAAGTTTCATAAGCAGGTCGAACAGCCCGCTCACCTCTCTATGCCGATCTCTGTCTTTAGACTTCTCCCTAACCCAGTCGATGGTGTTGAAGTCCTCGTAGGTGCCAATGCCAGGAACGGTGTCATCCAGAAAATCCATCAGCTTAGGACTGCTGTTCGGCCTCCAATCTGGTTTACAGCGGCCTACAGAGACAAAACAACAAATTCTCATGGGAAAACAGCAGACATTCTGCATATTTGCGTGCAGCAGTGCATGCCTATGCCATGTTTCCATTGTGAAAGCAGAATGCAAATAAAAAATGCCAATTAATCATAGACAATTCCCATTGTGGTCTGAGAGGAACTGCAGATAACAACCAGTTCACTAATGCATTGTCAATCAGAGCTGATAGCATGCGTGATATCGCTGGCAGGTCAAAACGAATGCACTTTGACAGAGCCAGACAGACTCAACAAAAAGAAAAGGGCTGAAGCTGACCTCAAACGCCGACCACAAATGACACTGGATGAGTTAGAAGTCAGGTACAACAGGAAACACAGTGAATGTTACATGTGTTTACACAATACATAAAGCACTTTTTTTTTTTTTTGCTTCTAGCATGTTTACTCAGAAACAATGAGTAACCTTGAAAACACAAAATTTTTTATTCCAAGAACTACGATTTAAGTAACTGATTGCTACATTTAGAGTCAATACTATGTGATTGGACTAGATAGGAATTGATAACTAGACAAGTTACTTTGGCTACAACCGTAACAGAATGAGCTTTTATTGACAAGTATGTTTACACAGGGCTGGCCGATATGGCCAAAAAAAACCTGCATATCTCTGCATTTTTTGGCTGAATAGCAACATACAGTGTGTATATAAAGCCTATGGAAACAAAAAAAGTGAATGCAACCATTTTGTGCAAAAAACGGTTAAAAATCACATTACATTATAGCCAGAGCTGGGTAGTAACTGATTACATGGAATCCGGATTACATAATCTTATTCCAAAAATGAAAGTAATTACAATTAGATTAAACTACATTTTGAAATACAAGACTACTTTTTATGGATTACATATTATACACAACAGCAATTTTTGATTCATAATTTATTAATTCTCCCCAATTCCTCTTTTTCATGTTTTAAATTTTTCTTTCTAAAAATAGCCTATCGTTTTTATACACTCAGAAAGTCTTCCAGTTTTGTGGACATTCACACAGAGGTCAGTCATTAGTCAGGTGGCAACACAGCATTTGACCACTGGATTTACAAAAATCATTCCAGGTTTAATAAGCGTTTCAACATTGCATCAACTACTCATGAACAATTTTTATTTTAAATATCACTCAGTCAGTTATTTTACCATGCATTACTTTGAAAGGCATTTTTTCTATCAAACACATTAAAATGCACAAATTCACCAACTTTTGTGTCATCTGATCCTCTTTCACCTAATATACGTTTATTTTAAGCACTGTCAAAATAAAAAAAAAAAAACATAAATAAATAAAAATAAATTGAGTCAACTTAATAATTTGTTACTCTGCTGCCTTAAAATTTTAAGTTCAGTCAACTCAAACAGTTTTGTGAATTTGAAATGTTAAGTTGTACTAAGTGAAAACTTGGATATGCGAGTTGACTAAACCAAAAATTTGGTTTGCTAAAACTTAAACCCGCTGCCTTAAAATTTTAAGTTGAATGAACTCAAATATCTAAGTTGTCACTTAGTACAACATAACATTTCAAGTTGACTAAATTTTTTTGAGTTGACTGAACTTAACATTTTAATGCAGCCCGGTAACAAATTATTTTAAGTTGACTCAACATATTGCTTTTACAGTGTGCCCCTGAGATATTACAATAAATATTTTAATAATGAAGTCTTACATTTGCATGTTCATGGTTCTCTAACGTTGGTTATGGTCACATGACATGCAAGTTAACAAATAAAATATTTCATTTTTTCAGTACGTTTTATTTTGATTCATTATAAGGTTGTTTTATTTAACATTTTTATGATTTAAATTATTATTAGCTTTTCACTTGCAGTTCATTCACAAACCCAGTTTGGGAAACCTTGACGTGATATAATTTTTAATCCACGTCATGTTGTTGATAATTAACGGAATGTATTTTCTTACTCTTTGTATTTTTATATCAATATGGTCGAAGTTTATCGTAGATAGGTCAAATGTGATCTAAAAGAAGTCTGACATCATGGGCTTCACTAGGCCATTGTCAGGGGGGCTATAGGTTTCGATCGGCTCCTCCCCATCTTTCAGCGCATTCTTCAATCCGCAGACCGCATCTATGCAATACAGTGGAATACTGCAAAGAGTTTAGTATACCACCCCTGTTAGTCAAACACTACAATACTTGTAGGTTTAACCTTCTACATATGGCACATTTATTGTCCAACAACAAATATTTTAATCAAATTATATATTTCAGTCAGAATTTTTGCGCTCATATTTTATCGTGCACCATCTCAGAGCGCGGCAGCACTCGTTTAGTGAAGTCTAAAGTTTAGCAGAAAATTGCGTGCAAAAACCTCATGCACTCCTGACATCATATACCTGGGAAAACATCACATCTCTAATGCATTAAACTAGCCTATCTGTTAGCACATGTGTCTGTCAGAGCAACTGATGGGGCAACCGTTTTAAACTACACATGCTAAATATACTTTACAGGTTATTTTAAAGCCCTTAAAATAAACAGGTCTCATTTTTATGACAAAATAGATGCATTTGCTCGGTGGCAGCTCACTCTGTGTCTTCCGCTATTTTTTAGTATTAAACTACTGCATATCGATGTAAACGGTATTGTCTCATATCATATGGCTAATAAAGAATATATTGAGCAAACTCAATATACAGCCCAGCCCTATTTTTCCACACACAATAAATTTGCATTGATGATTATGTGAAGTGAAACACACCTCAGATGTTAAAGATCAAACAAGTTTAGCTGGTTTAACACATGCAGAGCAAAAGACACCAGGCCTTCAGACTGGTTCTAAAACAATGTGATACAAATTCAAAAATTCAGGTTCAACTTGAAACAAGCCCTCTGACAGCACAAGAGGATGACATTTTCAGCATATGACATATAGTACAGTAATGCAGTTGGCTGTAAGGTGCAGCCTGTGCTAAGAAAATCTTAGCCTGAACAGAAGTGAAAAAGAAATGGCTCATGTCATTGCATGGGACTTCTTTCTTCCAAAAAAAAAAAAAGAAAAATATTTGCAGAATGTTTAAGCTACTCTTTTCAATACAAGGGACTAGGGCTGCCAAGCTCCAAAAATTGAAAGAAGAAAACAAACTTAATTACAGGTGCAAGAGTCATCTTAAAATGTAATTAGGCACTGAAGAATGTCATGTTGTAATTAGAATGTTTGCCATTCCTCAGCAAACTTTGATTTTAATCTTGCATTTGCTTTCTTGGTTTTCTTTTTTTAATGTTTGAATGAATCATATTCAAATAGGCTGAAGTGGGTTAACAGGAAATTTTAGCGCTCAAAATAGGTCTATGGGAAAATGAGGTTAAGGGAGCAGTGTGGACTTTGACCCATAAACTGTTATTTGAGTCTGATGTACTTTGACTTAGTGGAAAAACATTAAGGAGGAAAACATGTTTCAAGCATGGGGGTTTAAAGGAACACTCCACTTTTTTTGAAAATAGGCTCATTGCCCAACTCCCCTAGAGTTAAACAGTTTTAGAATAGAGTTTTACCGTTTTCGAATCCATTCAGCCGATCTCCGGGTCTGGCAGTAGCACTTTTAGCATAGCTTAGCATAGATCATTGAATCTGATTAGACCGATAGCATCTCGCTCAAAAATTACGTTATATAATGACGATATTTTTCCCATTTAAAACTTGACTCTTCTGTAGTTACATCGTGTACTAAGACGGAAAATGAAAAGCTGCGATTTTCTAGGCTGATATGGCTAGGAACTATACTCTCATTTCGGCATAATAATCAAGGAACTTTGCTGCCGTACCATGGGTGCAGCAGGCGCAATGATATTACGCAGCGCCTGAAAGTGACCGGCGCTAAGTTTGTGTAGATGCAGAGTTGCAGAGTTGACGGCTGTGTAATATCCATAGACTGTAAAAAACATGGACGTAGTGTCCGTGACATCACCCGTAGGTTTCTGAAGAGCATTTTTGAAACTCTTAGTGGGCGGGAGTCAGCTGTCGCCATCTTGGAATCGCGTCACTGCACGTCACTCCCGGATAATCGAAAATGGGTGGAGCTAGTGGCTGAAACCACACCCACCTGTCACTCAAGTGGCCACGCCCTAAATTATGCAGAACTTTAAGGCCTAATATAAATTAAACGGATGAGTTAAAACAAAATTCACCCCCCTCACAGTTGACATGAAGGGCAAAATTAGCTATATAGACCAAAACCACTTTTTGTACCAGGTTGTAAACATATTTTTTTCGGCTGTAAAGTTGGGCATTTAACATGGGGAGTCTATGGGATTGACTCCTCTTTGCAGCCAAAAGCGACCAGTTGATGAATTGCAGTTTTAGTCACTTCCGTGTTGGCCTCAAGAGGGAGACCGAGAGGTTGCCGCTTGGTAATATCATTGCGCCTGCTGCACCCATGGTACGGCAGCAAAGTTCCTTGATTATTACGCCGGAATGAGAATATAGTTCCTAGCCATTTCAGCCTAGAAAAATCATAATTTTTAATTTTTCGTCTGGTGTAACTACAGAAGAGAGAGTTTTAAATAGGAAAAATACAGAAACCCTTTGGTCATTTTTGAGGGAGATGCATACGGTCTAATCGGATTTAATGATCTACGTTAAGCTATGCTAAAAGTGCTACCGCCAGAGCCGGGGATTGGCTGAATGGATTCAAAACCGGTAAAACTCAACTGTTTAACTCTAGGGGAGTTGAAAAATGAGCCTATTTTCAAAAAAGTGGAGTGTTCCTTTAAGAGGAGCCAGCAGCTCTGTAAAATGAGACGGTGTGCTTTTATTATTATTCCATAGTATATGGTCTCATTTAATTCACTTTGAACTCATATGTTGGGTCTTTTACTTATGATCCAGTAAAGGAAAAAAAATTAAAAGAAAGAGTAAAGACTGAGTAAGAGAAGGAAAGAGAGTAGAGATGTTTACACCATGAAAACAGCAATTCATTCAAAACAGCAATGAACTTTCAATGGACTTCCTCTCAGTTCTTTCTTAAAATCTTCAGTTCATTCTTACAAGAGATGAAACTATAGGCAAATGTTGCTGGTACGTTAAGGATAACTAAGGTGCTGACATTATTCCAATGAATACTAAGCAACAGTTCATGTGACTTGTTCTGACAAGTGTCATACTTCTACAACAAGTGGTAAAATGTACACGGTGGCATTTCCTTCCTGGCACAGTGACTCATAACTGTCTTGTATGTTTATCAGTCCAATCATTTCATGCATGCTGTAAACCTCAGACAGAATCGAGAACACACAGTTTAGTTCTGTTATCATGAGTTATTGTCTTATCAATGCCATTGATCTTTCCCCTACTCCCTCATTTTATTTTCTCTTTATCTCTCAATGCATCACTGGAAAAAAAAAAAGTTGAAACACACACACACACACAGTGCATAACGTTGCCCCAGGCACACACAATACGCATTCATTAGTTTTTTTGCCATTGTTCAATCACCGGAAGAATAAAGGGTCTTCATGCTGAACTTCATTCAAACACCCACACAAAACATATGCACACATAAAGAAAAATTACACTAATAATAGTAGCTCAAAGATCCCTGGAACACCACACAGTAAGGCTGGAGCTCCAGGCTACAAGGGGAAAAAAGACAAGCAGAAAGCATGTAGTAGATTGTGTGTAACATGAATGTTTTTCTAAAGGCCTAAAAGGTATAATTCTAATAATGTCCCACTTCAGGGTGTGGCAGACGCGTCTTTTTGTTGTGAAATCTACACTGATTTTTATAAAGTAAACTTAAAGGTGACCTACCTATTTTTTTAAAATAAAAACCCACAAATCATTTATTATATAATTTTGAAAATGCCTATTTTGAGTGGAAGCAGAAAAAAAAAAAAAAAAAAAAGTTGCTGTTTTCATGCATGTCTCTTTAAATGCAAATGAGCTGCTGCTCCCCGCCCCCTTTTCCAGAATAGTACTGTGCCTTTACAGCTGCTAACTATACTAGATACTCTGCCAAAAAAAACACCTGTTTGGTTTTGATTATCATATCTATAGTGATGAAATCATGCATTTTAAACTATATCAGTTTAAATTTCTGATATATGCTTTTCTACGTGCACATATCTAAAGCTCGCCTGGCATATGATTACTAAACTAAACTCTCTTTTATGTCTTATTGCACTTAAACTGCCAAATACACACAAGGTTATGTTAAAAACACACAAGTTACAAAAACAGTCGGTTATGTCCTTAAAAGTAAACTGCTGGGAAAGAAATTGCATGTATTAGATCTGTGTGTCAGTATCATAATATATAGTAAATAAATCAATAAATCCACCGCTCTCTTGTCTCCTTTGAGGCTGGGACTCTAAATACTGTTCACAGTTAGCATGCTTTGCTTGAACTTTTGCCATGGTGTTAGAACTAGGACACTGTTGTCCCTTGCAAAAACAGAATGGCGACGCCGTGGATGGAAACGTGCAGATTAAGAGGCAGTGATATTAAAATAAGATCCCCTTTTTGTGTCACAGGGGAACCGAAATCTGACGTGCTTGTCATATTTTCATAATATGTCACCTTCAAGAATAATTTTTATATTACTATCAATCTTAAAGTGAAAACTTAGAGAAGCTTGTTTCTGTCATGAGATTTAAAAAAAAAAAAAAAAAAAAAAAAAAAAAAAGTAAAAGGAAAAAGTGCAGGAAAGAAAAGTCAAATTTTGAGTTTAAATTGACTTTTTCATCTCAAGTCAGACTCAATTCATTTCAATTTTTTTTTTCTGAATTAATTCTTATGATTGCGAGAAAAAAGTAAGAATTGTGAGATAAAAATTCACATTGTTTACCTAATCCCATGACAGATTTAAAAAAAATAAATAAATAAAAAATAAAAAAAGGAAGAAGAATTACTTGATTATCCATACATCATTTTTTTTTTTTTTTTTTTTTAAACAGAAAAAATTATTAAAATGTGACTATCAAAAATGATAAATGGACTTTGGAGGAGTGTTTATTTGGATATCTCTCAATCATTATTATACTGCATCACATTTTGTTATGCCCCCAACAATACAAACTACAGAGCTTTGATAATTTAAGCATTTTTAGCAATTAAAGCATTAATTATCATCTTACTAAGCCATATTATTGGGACATTTGTATGCATTTTATGCATGTAGTCTGTAGTCTTCTATACTGTTACTGTAAGTTCTCACTGAGTTACATTACAAGCTATCAGAATTGAATCTTTACATCTGAAAGCTAAATAAATAAGCTTTCCACTGATGTATGGTTTATTAGGATAGAACAATATTTGGCTGAGACAACCATTTGAAAACCTAGAATCTGAGGATGCAAAAAAAAAAAAAAAAAAAAAAAAAAAAAAAAATCAAAATATTGAGAAAAATCACCTTTAAAGTTGTCCAAATTAAGTTCTTAGCAATGCATATTACTAATCAAAAATTAAGTTGTGATATATTTACGGTAGGAAATTTACAAAATATTTTCATGGAACATGATCTTTACTTAATATCCTAATGATAATTTTGACCCATACAATGTATTGTTGGCTACTGCTACAAATATACCATTGCTACTTATGACTGGTTTTGTGGTTCAGGGTCACAACTATCAACAGCTGCACCAGATTGCATATTTCTGCTCAGTTTGAGCCTCTAAAAAAAACATTGAGTTCGTTTTACTCCTTCAGCATGAGCTCCATATTCTCACTATATCATACTATATGAGCCATACAAACATGTCATATCAAACATGATATTCAGTAAAAACACATGCAAATTTTTTTAAAAAGACATTTTTTTAAAGACTTTGTCTAAAACTGTTTCATTTCAAATAAACTAGATTTTCTGACTATTATTTCATATATCAGGCTTTACAAGGTTGCGGTAAAACAGTTATTACAATATTACAGTAATAGTTTTAGACGAGAAGGAAGAGTGAAATGAGGAAGAAGGTATAGACTGAAATACAGACATAAAAAAGGAACTTCCTGGTATAGAACAGTCTGTCAGTGACATCACACAAAGCATCATCAGTATCTGCGCAGAGAACAGAGTGATCTGATCCCACCAAACTGACACCAAACTGAAAGATTAGACCTAGATGTTTTGCAAAACAAATGTGTGATACTCCACTCCAAGTGTGAAAGTCTATTCTTTATCTATCAAATGTTCATAAAACAAAGCCTAAACACCTAAAACAAACCATTTAATCACACAAAAGCATGAAGTTATTTGATAAAAGCTAAAAATAAATAAATAAATAAATAAATAAATAAATAAATAAAGGACAATGTGTTCAGTATAACAGGTTAACATCATCTTCTGCAGTGTGTGCGTCCCTACCTGCGCTGTAATCTCTGTCCAGAGGCGGGACATCCTCACTGAAGTCCACTGTAGCATCTGAAATATCCACCAGCTCATCATCACTGCTTCCACTGTGATAATTATCGTTGCAAAACCCCCCGTTGTCCATCATCACCCCTGTCAGTGCGGAGAGAACATTAGGTCAAAGTGGACTGAGGGAGAGGGAGAGGGAGACAAAAATTGTTATTCTTCGTCCATTTATCGTCCTCAGCAGTCTGTTGCGAAATTACAACATCGTTCCAGCAGAGCAGAAAAAACAAATCACTAATAAACATGACAATTCTAGTAAATGCTGTGTTTATCAAGACTTTAATGACTACACTGGTCGCGCTGAATGTTATTGATAAACTAAGAAGTGATTCATACGAGTCCAGCTTTCAGGAATCGCGCTGAATTTCTGATTCACTAAAAAGAACCGGTTCATCCGAGTCATTTGTTAAAGAACCGGGCTACACTGGTCGCTCTGTATGTTCTGATTCACTAAAAAGAATCGTCTCATACGAGTCAATTGTTAAAGAATCGGCTACACTGGTTGAGCTGTACGCTCTGGCTTACTAAAAACCGGCAGATAAGAGTCATTTGTTCGTGAATCACTCTACACGTTAGTATATATCAAGAAAGCAGTCCAGGAAACACTGCCAGACTATTAAAATGAAAAAGAACCGGGTTCCAACGTAACGTACCGCAAAGTGGGGCATCGGTCACCCACCTTTCCACTGGGCTTCTCTGAAATTATGCTAGTAAAACTCACTCAGGTTTCAAAATCTGCCACTTCCTTTATCTTCCTCCGCAAATATTTTAAAAAGCAACTAATATAATAATAAACAAACAATTTCCAAAACACAACATTATCGTATGAGGGATCTGGAGTAAGTTGGTTCCTCTCAAGCTCTAAGCAAAACAATACTGATTTTATTGACTGCTTTTTAGTCATCAGATTGTTTGTCAATTATTGCAGAGCTTGAGCAATAAAGCGACCTGGTTATTGATGCCCCGTGTTTGATCAGTTGAAGTGGTTGATAACACTTTTCCCTTTGGATGTTTCACCACATCTCAACACAGCTGTCATTTTCTTAGTTGTGTCTGGCGACTTTTTAATCGATGCTAATTCGTTCTTTTAAACGATTTGATCAGTCCAAATGACTCAGTTCCGAATCTGGACTGAAAAAAGTTTGATACATACCTGTGGGTCTTCAGGTAGTGGTCGCTATTAGTTAGTCCTGGACTTTAAGGAGGCTCCAAGTCTTGTGATCTGGATTTTAAAGTCCCTCGGTTAAGCAATGCCGACGTAATCATCCACAGCTGTCTGCCAGTTCCGTCAACTGGTGCGTCACCGAATTCCCGGCAAAAGCATCTCACAACCTCTTCACCACGGATGTCTTCAGACCTTTCGCATGTGATAAAGTTGGAAGGGAAAGGTGTCCGTGTACCGATGCATCACTGAGGGGTTTTGGTTCAATAACTATTCCCTTCCTCAAAAAACGTGAACGGCTGAACTTCACGTGTTTGGAGGTCAATAGCGCCATCCAACGTCTTGGGGAGTTACTCAAAGTAATTCAATTCATCCCCCGCAGCACTCACAAGTAGTAACAGTGACAACAAAGTCCTTCAGATAAACAATTTTAAGTATTTTCATTCATCTGTTGATTAATCGAAAGACTATGGATATTCGGTATAAAATTATTTCAGTACGACTGTAGAAAAGATAAAATGTGATTAAAATAAGCTACAGTACATATAACCATTACATTTTTAACGTAAAACTTATAATAATAAGAAAGCTCTTCTTGAGCGCCAAATAACCATATTATAATGGTTTCTGAAGGGTCATAGTATATAGTAAGCATAAGAAACTTCTTTTAAAATCATTTAAAAAATGCAAACTTTTAAATTAAAGTATGTATTAAACTAAGTCACCTACACTACCAGTCAAAAGTTTTTAAACAGTAAGATTTTTAATGTTTTCAAAGAATTCTCTTCTGCTTACCAAGCCTGTATTTATTTGATCAGCATCATTGCTCCAGTCTTCAGTGTCACATGATCCTTCAGAAATCATTCGAATATGCTAATTGCTGTTAAAGAAACATTCATTATTATTATCAATATTTTAAACAGTTTTTTTATTCTTGGATGAATAGAAAGATCCAAAGATAAGCATTTATCTAAAATAAAAAGCTTTTGTAACATTATACACATTACCACTATACCATTATACGCTATACCATTATTTGGAAAGAAATTATCTAAAGTAATACTTTTATTTAGCAAGGATGCTTTAAATTGATCAAAAGTGATGATAAAGACTTTTATAATATTATAAATTCTACTCAACTGTTTTCAACATAATAATAATAAATGCTTTTTGAGCAGCAAATCAGAATATTAGAATGATTTCTGAAGGATCATGTGACTGGAGTAATGATGCTTTGAAATCACAGGAATAAATTACATTTTAAAATATATTCAAATAGAAAACAGTTATTTTAAATAGTAAAAATATTTTATTGTTTTTGCTGTAATTTGGAACAAATAAATGCAGACTTGGTGAGCAGAAGAGACATTTTTAAAAACATTAAAAATCTTACTGTTCAAAAACTTTTGACTAACATAAGAATACTTGCAAAAAGCAGAAACAGCGATAAATCACTTAATCACTTTATTTCATTTTGTCACTCTTCAAGGGCATCAGCAGGACTGTTTGGTGTGTGTTCTCACCCACAATACGGGCAAAACATTCAGAAAGAACAAAAAACTTGACCAGATCACTGAAGAGGATAGTGGCTGCTGGAACTGCTAACAAAGTACGTTGCGGGTTAGGTTGCAAGTCTATGTAGGGGTGACATAAATAAATCACCATCTATTATCACTAATCAAGGAATTTATGCCTAGTTCAACTGCAGATTTGAAGTATTATCTGCTAAATAGCTACTTCCTGCCAGAAGCACTGCACCATACATTCATTTCCTATTCTAAATATATAAGTCTATCATAATCTGAGTAAATACATTTCAGGGTCTTGAACACAGCCTGGCCAGTATAGAGAATCACACTTCAGTGCTATATTAGTTTTGCTACCTCACTGGATTCAAGCTTTCTGCAGGGCCCCATCATTACTGCAGGTCATATTTGTTGAGTTACAACAGTATATGTGAAAGAATTACAGTACAACGCTTCATGAGGGCAAAAGTGACAGATCATGCCTAAAGTGCTAAAGTGAGGAGCTCTGCGGGTGGAAGAACATGTCAACAAGTCATGAGCATCAACAGGCTAATGAAAGACAGGCAGAGATTTAGACCTAAATATACACAAACAACACTCATATGGTTAAGGCAGGTAGCTTTGAGCAGTCAGAACGTGTGACGGACAGATCCAACAGGTATTTTATACTGGTTAAGATTGTTATTGTACCATATTTTAACTCATTAAAGCACAAACTGTTCATGTAATAACTGCCTGTTGAAACTAAAATAAAATATTAAAAATTAATTTTGTCACAACACACACAAAAAAAAAAGAATAAAAAGGTGGTTTCTGAAATTCTTTCCATAACAGTCAACATCATGCTGTGATATGTGGCAAAATAAATGCTTTTGCTATACTTTGCCCTCACAGTGTATGTTCGGTTCTCCAGGATGTGGCTGTGCTGTTCTGCTGGCATGGATAGACAAATATCTTTTCATAATATTTCACAGAAAAAAACTAACATTCTTACACCAACATATACTGTATATAAACATGCCACATAGCTAGATGCTCTGACAGCTCGTCGCTGGAGCAGGGATGCAGAGAAGTTGTGAGGTATTCTGGCTGTCTGACGGCAAGATGGAGTAACATCTCCTGTGACATGTCAACATTAAAATCACCTTTATACATCATCACAATGGTAAATAAATTGAATGAGAGAACAGCTACGACAAATGGAAGATTCTGATGTTGTGGAACGACTTAGCGGGGGTCGTCTGGGGCAGCGATCTTCTCCAGACTAGGCTCCATGCCCCAGATCTCACGGGCGTACTGGGCGATGGTGCGGTCGCTGGAGAATTTCCCACAACCAGCAATGTTGTGAATGACCATCTTGGTCCATTCTTTAGTATTCTGTTTGAGAAAGAGGAAGAGGAACAAGCTTAGAGTCAGTTCCTGCATTGTTGTTGTTCTACTGTGTGTTAAAGCACTTTAAAATGGTCATCGGATGCCCATTTTCAAGTTGATATGAAAGTCTATAACATACTTTAGTTGAAATTTCTCAATTGTAGTGTAAAACAACACCCTTTTTACCTTGTCAAAAACAGCTCTGTTCACAGCGACCCGTTTCGGTGCATGTCCCTTTAAATGCTAATGAGCTCTGCTCACCCCGCCCCTCTCTTCCGTGGGGTGACGCGCAGTTTTCTGAGACTGTAAACTTTTGCCGCATTTAGCTAAGGAACTTGCTAACTAGCACATAATTAGGAAAGGCGATTTGCATTTTAATAAAAAAACCTTATAATCACTTCTGTAGGTGAGGCTGGACATTTAGGCAGATCGGGGTGTGCATTCCCTTCAAAAACAAAAGTAATCCTCTGCGTCTTCAGCGACTCAGATGTTGGGAGCAAATGACGACTGCTATTTTCATTATTACATCCAGCAACAATGCACCTTAATCGCTTAGGAGACATTCTAGTCTACCCCTGCTCCGGCGTCAAAACAATGGCGGACTGTTGTCAGCTCACTCAGGGCGGGTCTAAGGTAAAACGCCAGTGTCAATCAACAATTGTGAGAGTAGCCTGGGTCTGTGTGACGTCACACAGCCAAGAATCTGAGAATGGCTTGGTCTGAGGGTGCGTCTCAATCAGCTCCCTTGTTCAGTAGTCAGGGCACTAATCAGTGAGTCTCAATCGCGAATTTCTTCCAGTGCACTGGAAATTTCGCTCCCTGAAAAATCCTACAATGCACTGCAAATTCCAGGGAGCGTCGATGCTCACTATGCTCCCTTACCAGAAAAAAAACTTTGAATTTCTGAAATGCAAATATAAACCACACATGCCAACGCGATAAATATAATGACACGCAATGGAAGATTTAAAAAAAGACAAACCGTTTTTGAGTATATTTCAGCATAAACACACATTGATAGACAGGTAATGAACACATCTAATTAACATTTATAATTTATTATTCAGCTGAAATGTTGTAAGAACATGTAACAGAACAATGTTTTTAAAGAGAATAAAAAACAATATCAACATGAGATCGGTCCTGCTTGTTGTTTATTAATTCCAGCTATGATGTTCTACAATGTTGTCTGTTGTACATATTGATGTCACTGCAATTCTAGTGAACACTGTCCCATTGTGCAGTTAGCAGGGAACTTGCAAGTGCCCGAATTCTTGTACACAATCTACTGATTCACAAACTCGGGAGCTAAGGAGCTGATTGAGACGCACCCTGAGAAAGGGGTTATTGTTTATGGGGATTTAAAAAAAAGCACTAGGCGGATTTTTATTATTATAGGGTGGTTGTGTACACACACTGCCAAGACACATCTGAGATCAAACAACATGTAAACGTACATTTTGCATCTGATGACCCCTTCAAATCATTACATTGAATTAGAAGTGAACTATATGACATAGTTCCAAATAAACTTGTGTTCTATCACTGATGGCAATAGATGTAATGGCAAAGCTGAATTTTCAGAATCATTCCTCCAGTCTTCAGCATCACATGATCCTTCAGAAACCATTCTAATATGCTGATTTGGTGCTCAAGCAATATATACACTCTTAAAAATAAAGGTTCTTTATTGGCATCAATGGTTCTATGAAGAACTTTGAACATCCATGGAACCTTTCACATGCAGAAAAAGTTCTTTATAGTCGAAAAAAAGTTATTTAGATTTTTAAAATGTTCTTCAAAATGCTTTTTTTTAGGAACTGTTCACTGAAAGGTTCTTTGGGGAACCAAAAATGGTTTCCCAAAGCCCTTTTGGAACCTTTATTTTTAAGAGTGTATTACTATCAACTGTTAAAAACAGTGCTTCTTATATTTTTGTTACATTTATGTACATTCACAATGTTTTTAATAGATTTCTTTCCAAAACAATACATAATACTGACCCCAAACGTTTGTACTAATGTATTTTTTGCTGCGTTCACACCATGTTGTAGTTACCGTAATTTCCATGTGACATTCTACTCAATGGTGTTCACGTCCTCAAATTATGCATTTCTATGGCAACACTATCAACACTTGAATCTGTAGCAGTCAGATGATACAAGGACATGACCGCTGTTTACAAGTTCTAATCTCATAATTACAGTAATTACAACATGTTGTGAACGTACCTTTTGTCTAATAAATAGCTCTCTAGAATGAGAATCCCCTTCCTTGTAAGTATGTAGCAAATAAAGGTTTAGCCAGGGTATTATGTAAATGATGGCTTTTTGCTAGAAAATCTTCCTAAAATACGCTGAAACATTTTGTGTTTTTTGTAATACAAACCTTATACAGGGCGCTGACTTTATCCTGACATTTAATGTAGTCTTCATAGTCAGCAAACACCTTGAACCTGCAATCACACCAGAACAACCAAAGTTTTTAATAATCAAGAAATGATGAAAAAAGGGAATGTAAAGTAGGATTTTTTTCCTTACCTATCATGTTGCATCAGCATCTTAACAATGTCTTTAAACTGATCAGGCTGTCCAGGGCTGAAGAATCCACTAGAGATCTGATCAATGACTTGCTTCAGTTCTGGAATGCGGTTATAATACTCCATGGCATCATATCTGGAAACAAACCAACTTCAATATTATAATTTACTTCTTATTTTGCTAATCCCAACATCACTATTTAAAGGGATAGTTCACCCAACAACAAATATTCTACCAATAATTTCACAACACAAATTAAGATATTTTTAATGAAATCCGAGAGCTTTCTGACTCATGCATAGACAGCAATGCAACTGACATGTTCAAGGCCCAGAAAGGTAGTAGGAACATCATTAAAATAGTCCATGTGACATCAGTAGTTCAACCGTAATGTTATGAAGCTACGAGAATACTTTTTGCGCTCAAAGAAAACATAAATAATGACTTTATTCAACAATTTCTTTTCTGCGTCAGCGTTGTTCATTCTACCGGTCTCTTTGTAGTTGCATTGCTGTCTATGCAGGGTCAGAAAGCTTTCGGATTTGATCAAAAATATCTTAATTTACCTTCTGAAGACAAACTTACGGGTTTGAAACGATATGAGGCTGAGTAATTAATGACACAGTTTTTATTTTGGGTGAACTATCTCTTAAATTTAAATGGATAAAGCTTTCATAAACATTAATAAATGAATGATTGAAGTCTGTTATGTCACCCTTTCTTATCCAAAGCTTCCACATCCTTCACTCTCATGCCGAAGATGAAGAGGTTCTCTTCTCCCGCCTCTTCAGCCATCTCCACGTTAGCCCCATCCATGGTGCCAATGGTCAGAGCTCCATTCAGCATGAACTTCATGTTGCCGGTTCCAGAAGCTTCAGTTCCTGCTGTGGAGATCTGCTCGGACAGGTCAGCCGCAGGGATGACTGTAAAAAGAGATAAAGAAGTAAGAGGAGCAAGAAGTGTGAGTGAATCAATAATACAGGAAGCTGGTCCAATAATAAATACTGTCTTTAAGTTTGCATCCTACCTTTCTCAGCCAGTGTAACCCTGTAGTTCTCAAGGAAGATAACTTTCAGACGATCTCCCACCACGCTATCATTATTTACAACTTCTCCAATTGCCGTGACCAGCTTGATGATCATCTTAGCAGTGTGATACCCAGGAGCGGCCTTGAAGATGCATGATTTAGCCAATTAGCATTCAAACTTTAGTAGAACAGATCTGATTGGTCAGTGAAAGGATCAGTCTCACCTTTCCTCCAATCATAATGGTCCTAGGAGTCCAGGCCTTGTTGGGCTCCTTCTTGATCCCTGATTACACAAAACAGTAAAGCTAAGTAGACTATCTTTGGAAAGAAATACTAGTTTGCTGCTTAGTGCATATTGCATGGTACATTGCCTACTAAAAAAATATTTTTTGAAAAGTTATGGAAACTTTTGTAAACTTTTAAGAGAAACCTGAATTGTTATCAACTTACGGTTGTAGAGGGTGATGATGTGGAGACAGTTCAACAGCTGTCTTTTGTATTCATGGATCCTCTTCACTTGGACATCAAACATGGAGTTTGGGTTGATCTTCACCTTGTATTGTTCTTCTAGTTGCACCGCAAATTTCATCTTATTCTCCTGAAAATGGCAAAGCAACGAAACGTGATGCCTATCATGTCCATGTAGACTATGCACTAAATTCAATCTGAACGTGTTTTTTTTTTGTCTCACCTGTTTGACTTTGGCAATGTCTCGAATGAATGCATCATCATCCACAAACTTCAAGAGGTTCTTCAGCTGGCTCAGGTCACGGATGTAGTCCTCTCCAATTCTCTAATGATTAACATAAAACTGGGATTTTCAGTCAACAATGACTTACATTCCAAAGGCTTGGACTAAAATCATTTTCAACCACAGTTATCATGCTGTTTGTATGTTCTCAGTAGTGCCCCCTACCTGTTCATACATGTACTGATACCTTTTATCAGTTTTCATGTTCCTTACCTCAGCGATAACCTCAGCCAGTCCAGGGTTACACATGACAAGCCAGCGACGCGGTGTGATACCATTGGTCTTGTTCTGAAACTTATCTGGGTCCACATCATAGAAGTCCTTAAATCTGTACACAAGATCAACCCAACCAAATCAGAACCATTTTTCACCAGGGCTAAACACTATATGAAATTATGGTAATGACAGACATATTATGTTGATATAAACAGAGGCCTTTAAAAGTATTTGGACATTTAAGATGCAAATGTAGGAACGCCATTGATGTGGACAAGTATCCAAGTATGTTGTCTTTCCTTAAAATAAATGCTCATGTTCAAAAGTTTGGGCTTTTTTGAAAGAAATGGTACTTTTGTTTGGCAAGGATTTATTAAATTAATCAAAAGTGACAGAAAAGACATGTATTTCCACTAAAATATTGAGCTAGAAATGTTTCATGAGCACCAAATCAGCATATTAGATTGATTTCTGAAGGCTCATGTAACAGAAAACTGGAGTTAAGGCAGCTGAAAATTTAGCTTTGCCATCACAGGAATAAATTACATTTTAAAATACATTAAAATAGAAAATATGTATTAAATTGTAATAATATTTTACATTTTTACTGTATTTTTGAAAAAATAAACACAGCCTATGTGAGAGACTTAAGAAACTTCTTTTAGAAGCATAAAAAACTCAAACTTTTGAAGAGTAGAATACATTTTTAAATGTGTCTTATGTGTCCAAATACATTTTGGGGCCACTGTGTTATAGTACAAAAATGTTACACATACACTGTGTCTTTAATAATGTCAGAGTGGATCTGTGCCACGCCATTGACCGCGTGAGAACCAACGATGCAGAGATGAGCCATATTAATCTTCTTCTGTCCGCCCTCCTCAATCAGAGACATGCGTCTCAAACGATCAAAATCACCAGGGTACAGCGCAGAGATCCGCTGAAAAACAAGACAGAAGATGTAAGGTCAAAACAGTGCGTAACAGGCGAGAAAGTAACACGGGAAGTTACTTCTCTTCATCTGTGATTTACGGGATGCTGAGTCATGTAGAGTAGAACAGACTGTTTATACAACCTCACTGTGCAGTTTACTCCTTATTTGGACTGGACACAGTCCTAATGCAGTTACTGACCTCCCAACCCCTTCAAAAAACATTATTTTTTTATCTACAAGTAATTTTCAAATGCAGTGTGCCATGAAAAGAACATCTGTTCCCAGACCTCCAGGTGACGTCGGTTAATCTCGTAGATGATCTCCAGGTGACGGGGCAGAAGGTTTTGGAACAGGTCGACAGGCCAGCGTTCTAGAGCTTCTGGTAAGACCGTGTGGTTAGTATATGCACAAGTACGCACAGTGATGTCCCAAGCCTGAGAAGAAAGAGATTGGCAAAAAGTCAAGTAGTGGCAGAGTGAGAGATAAGCAGAAAACGATCCCAGCCAAGGAAGAAGGGTCTTATCTAGCATAACGATCGGTAAATACATTTTTTTATACTTTTTAAGCACAAAAGCTCATGTAGCACAGGCTCTGGGATGTGCGTTCACGACGCTACGTACTGTTGAATCACGTCGAAAGGTCACGCAGAACATAGGCGGAACTACAGACCCAGTGTTTACAAAGCGAACGCGCAAAGACTAAAGGTGCTTTCACGCCATATCGGAGATCGGAGATTACGAGATTTTAACTTGTAAAAAGCGTTCACGTCCTCGTACAATTCGTAATTACAAGTTGTGAACTGGGAGTCTTCTGAGAGCTACGACTTGTACAACCTGACCAACGTAGGCTCTGTTTAGGCGCTGATAGTGCTGCCATAGAAAAGCATAATTCCGAGTCTGAGGACGTGAACAGCTCCGAGTAGAACGTCACATGTTGTCATCTCGAAAATACGGTAATTACGATATGGCGTGAACGCAGCATAAGAAAGTGCAAGTAAGTCAAACGCTGTTTACAAACAAAAAGGTACAACGATGTCCTCCTCTCAAGTTGTAGGATAAAATAAGATGGAGTTTTTCACTATACACAGTACACAGACGATGAACTTAGACGTGATTCGTAGTAGTGATGGGAAGCTCGGATCATTTTACCGACTCGGACCTTTGAGTCTCGTTCAGCAAAATGAATGAATCTTTTTTCAAGTTATTTCGTTCATTTTAGCAAAATATAATTAAAATGTTACGAGTTACTTCCCTAACACATCTACTGCTTACACAAACGTTGATCACACGACAAACAAGACAAAACTGTAATGCTATAAGAAACAGAAAACATTAATTCATTGTTTACCTGGGTCTTTAGTCTATGATTAGCTCATCTCACCTCTTATCTGACAAGTTTTCGGGTTTGAGGCATTCGTTCATCCCGTGACAGCCCCATAAGATGAACGAATGACTTGAATACCCCGAAGACTCGAAACAGGTGAACTAATTCCAGTATTGAACCTAATAGGATGTTGCGCATGCACGAATGAATGAATCACTCCCCGAGACAACTCCTTCTTCCCGAGTCACATTAAAGATTAATTCAAAATGAAAGAATCGTTCAAGAACGACCCATCACTAATTCGTAGCATCGTGGACGCGCATCCCAGGGCCTGTGCTACATGAGCTTTTGTGCTTAAAAAGTATACAAATTTTTATTTTTCAAAAAAAATGACAGATTGTTTCGCTAGATAAGACCCTTCTTACTCGGCTGAAATCGTTTAGAGCCCTTTGAAGCTGCATTTAAACTGCATTTTGGAAGTTCAAAATCAGGGCACCAATGAAGTCCATTATATGGAGAAAAATACTGAAATGTTTTCCTCAAAAAACATAATTTCTTTACGACTGAAGACAGAAAGACATGAACATCTTGGATGACAAGAGGGTGAGTAAATTATTTTTAAACTGTTGTTCTGGAAGTTGAGTTCTCCTTTAACTACTAGTTTGTAATGCTGAAATGTAATGCTAAGGTAATACAACACAAAAAAATTTAAATGTACGTTAAATGTCAAAATGAAAATATAAAAAAGTTTAAATTTAATCTTCATGCCCTTATATTACCATTATTAATCTATTTCATAGTCCTACAGTTTATAGGGCCCTATGATTTCCACAATGCGGAAAACGCGGACAGAATCGTGGAATCCAGTCATAAAAACTGAATTCACTGTATAACGAAATGGCTCGAGAATTTGACAAATTTGGGATGAATAAATCAAATGTAAATCTTAAATCTAAACGCAATATGGACTAGTGTCTTTGAATATTAAGCCATAAAAATACTATTTAAATATGAATCCTGCATGTTCTCCGTGTCTCTGTGTGAATGAATGGCGCAGACGCGCAGTTTTTTGTTTACTACACATACTGAAGCACGCGTGACACTTGTGGTATTTTCAGCCTCTGCCGCCTCAATATTTGAGTACTTGAACATAATCTAAACATAATCTGCAGAACTGCTCTGAGAGTCACTTCATGAGCATTTTACCATTTCTTGTGAGAAAAATTATTGTCATATCAAACAAATACAAACTTAGAGATCTTCAAAGCAACTTGTCAAAATAAAATTTCGGTTTAATTTGAAGAAACTGTGACAGACTACTACTAATAAAATTATTATTAAAACATTATTTTATAAGGATTATTTGCCAGAAAAACTTAAAAACACATTACTTCTGAAAACAGAAATAAATAAAATAATGATAATTTTTTTAATATATAAAATAAACTAATTAGAGATGCTTATGTTACTTGTGATTACTAAAATGTAATTAAACTTTTAAAATGGAATCCAGAAAATGATTGGAAAACACAGAATTTGGTAAATATAAAAATGAATTTGAGAAAAAAAATAAAATGTATTTAATTTAATTTCATATTTCACATTTTTCATGTAATTTTGTTAAACTTTTAAAAAATGACTGTTAAATTGTATAAGTTTCATGATTTAACCATTAAAACAGAGTCTAGAAAAATTAAAACTGAGAAAAAAAAACTGAATCCAGAACAATTAAAATGAAAAAAAAAAAAAAAAAAAAATTGGAAATAAATAAAACAGAATTTGTGAAAATATAAAATGGATTTCATAGGGCCCTAAGTTTATCCTTTTTTGAGGATGATAAATGACAAGATGACATGGAACTTCCATCTCACCATGTCCCAGGTCAGTTTCTCATCATCCACCAGTATTCTCATCAGTTCAGGGATGGCCATTGCAGGATGAGTGTCATTTAGCTGTATAGCAACCTGAACAAAACAGACAAAGGAAGGACCTTTATAACAGTTGTTAACTGTGAAATTCAAACACAGGTACTAATTTTGTTTAGCCCAATGCATTAAGTGTTATTGTCCAGTATTATTAATTTAAATAAATCACGCCGTGAACTGTGTTGAATGTTCTCTGCAGTCCAGTGTGTTAACATGAAACAAAGCACTCCCGGGCTGTCTTACCTTATCTGGCAGTGTGGTCAGATCCATGCGCACTACTTCAGTTGAGCCAAACTTGGAAGCTTTGAACCTGCGGATGATATCCTGGAGAGTCGCGGCCACCACAAAATACTCCTGCTTAAGACGCAACTCCTTCCCCTCAAAGAACTGACATACACAAACAGGAGGATCTGTTTACATTTAGGCTCCAAGATTGATGAGTTTGGTTTCTTAATATGAATCGCTCGAGTTGCACTCACATTGTCATTAGGGTAAAGCACACGAGAGATGTTCTCAGCAAGATTCTTGTCCAGAACGGCCTGGATGTAACCACCAACATTAACTGTTTAGGAAAATAGAAAGTCTGTTAAGGCTCAAAGATACAGTGTACACATCCATTCAACAGTTTGGGGTCAGCAAGTTTTGTTTTAAATAAATTACATTTACTATACATTTACAGAATGATAAATCAATGATAAGGCTTATGGGTTAAAATGTCTGATGATCATTCACTGAATGATTGAAGAGAACTCACAGTCTTTGAGGTGGAATTCACATGGAGCTTTGGCAGACCAGAGCCTCATTGTGTTAACAATGTTGTTTCTGTATCCTGGGACAGGTGTGTCATAGGGGAGGGCAAGGACGACCTGGTGAGCCAAACGGATACAGATATAATGGGAAGATGTACAGCCACATGTAAAAATGTCACAATCTGGGTCTTGCTTTGCATATATCTACTGACCTTCCTGATCTACACTACTATTCAGAAAGATTTTTTCAAAAAAAAATTCTCATGATCACCTTGGCTTTATTTATTTGATCATGAAATACAGTAAAAGTGTAAAATATTATTACAATTTTAAATAACTGTTTTCTTATTTTCTATATTTTACATTTATTCCTGTGATGCAAAGCTGAATTTTTAGCATCCATTACTCCAGTCTTCAGTGTCACATGATCTTTCAGAAATCTTTTTAATATGATGATTTCTTATTATTTGCATTTCACAATGCAAATAATGCCATTGCCATTCCAATTAAACATAGATACATGGTTTCTTTGCTCTCACCTGTGTGTCCACCCATTTCACTCCATCAGGGTTGTGCTCCACTCGACCATAGAAATGCACAGGACGCATGTATTCAGGCCGGGCTTTTTCCCAAGGATTGCCATAACGCAGCCAGTCATCCGCTTCCTCCACCTGTCAGACGATGTCAGTCATTTACTAAGAGCCAAATGCACCAAGAGAGATGAAAAAATACAATACAATACATATTGTTGCAAGTATGTTTTACCTGCCAGCCATTTGCGATTTTCTGATTAAATATTCCAAACTCATAACGGATTCCATATCCATATGCTGCCAGGCCCAAGGTTGCCATTGAGTCCAAGAAGCAAGCTGGAGAAAAAGATCAATTAAAATGAATTAAAGTACCAACCCATCAATACAAGCCCTCCATAGAGTGTTTTCACGACGCGTCATCAGTCGGCCATACTGGCGGCACTGAATGTAAACAATGCCACTGAATCGAACAAAACTTGCATATTTTGCTAATTATTACTGCTAAAATGGTCAGTTATTGTCATGTTTTGGGCTGTACTAATCGGTCGGACTAGGAAAAAACATTTAGAGTACTATAGACTGCCAAAAGTTATAACACATCAGGGAAGTGTGCAAAAAACTGTCTGAGGAACAAAAGGCGTTTGTGGTTGGTCAACCAGGATTTCCAGGGCAAGAATTTTCATGGAATTTGTTCTTATTTCCAGTCAGGTATGTGAAATATTAGGCTAATATCTTAATTAAAACTGCCTGTACGTATCTTTACCACCTATTAACTTTATTTTGTCAAAATATTGCGCCCCTTCCTGCTTACTAAGTTCTTCTCTATATACTTTAGCAGCATAAATTAGCAGAACAACGTATTCAGTAGTTAACCATTAACCGTGCAAACCATACCCCGATTTTGAGCTTCCAAAATGTCGTTTAAATGCAGCTTCAAAGGGCTCTAAACGATCCCAGCCAAGGAAGAAGTGTCTTAACTAGCGAAACGATCTGTCATTTTTTTTCGGAAAATAAAAAAGTGTATACTTTTTAAGCACAAAGTTGTGTAGCACAGGCTCTGGGATGCACGTCTACGATGCTACGAATTAGTGATGGGTTGTTCTTAAACGATTCGTTAATTTTGAACAAATCTTTAATGTGACTCAGGAAGAACAAGTCGTCTCGGGAGTGATTTGTTCAGTCACGCATGCGCAACATCATATTAGGTTCTGTACTGAAATTAGTTCCACTGTTTCGAGTCTTCTGGTTTTTCGAGTCGTTCGTTCATCTTATGGGGCTGTCACGTGATGCTGATTTTGCTAAAATGAACGAAATGACTCGAAAAAAGATTCATTCGTTTTGCTGAACGAGACTCAAAGGTCAGAGTCTAGTAAAATGATCCGAACTTCCCACCACTACTACGAATCACGTCTAAGTTCATCGTCTGTGTACTCCGGCTCAAAAAGGTAGAGTATGACGAAAAACTCCATCTTATTTTCTCCTACAACTTCTGAATCGGCCGACATCATTGCACCTTTTTGTTTGTAAACAGTGTTTGATTTGCACTTTCTTAGTCTTTGCACGTTCGCTTTGTAAACACTGGGTCTGTAGTTCCGCTTATGTTCTGCGTGACCTTTCGATGTGATTCAATAGTAAGTAGCATTGTGAACGAGCATCTCAGAGCCTGTGCTACACAAGTTTTTGTGCTTAAAAAGTATACAAATTTTTTTTTCCGAAAAAAAAATGACAGATCGTTTCACTAGATAGGACCCTTCTTCCTCAGCTGGGATCGTTTAGAGCCCTTTGAAGCTGCATTTAAACTACATTTTGGAAGTTCAAAATCATGGCACCAATGAATTTCATTATATGGAGAAAAATCCTGAAATGCTTTCCTCAAAAACCATAATTTCTTCACGACTGAAGACAGAAAGACATGAACGTCTTGGATGACAAGGGGGTAAGTATATTATTGGTGAATTGTTGTTCTGGAAGTGGACTTCTCCTTTAATCTTATGTTTAGCACATTGAGAGACTTATTTCACCTGCCAATCGACCAAGGCCTCCGTTACCCAGGCCAGCATCCTCTTCTATGTCCTGCAGCTCCTCCATATCCAGACCCAGCTGAGAAGAAACAGAATGTAAGCGCAAAGAAGCTATGTAACTTCTGAGAGTGCAAAACATGCTCTGTTACCTGGTTTCATGAAACACACATTTGTAGGCATTGTAGCAGTGTGTATCTAGAATGATTTGCCTTTCATTTTGTATTTAGAATTAAAGAACCAGGGGCAACTGATCCAAGATTAGCAGCATTACAATGCATACACAGCTCTAGATCTCATCCATAAGCTCTTTATTTATAGATGCTTATTTGTTATTATGCTATCACTGGTGAAGATGATGATTGATAATGACCTCTTTCTTTATACAAAATAAAAATTTAAATTAAATTAAAATTAAAAGTTAAAGCATTGAGATGAATGCAATACTAACTGATAATGTTCCCCATGTGTTATAAATCTCCTCTATTTGAACAAATGAATAGTCCCACATGAAACACAGAACACTGGCTGAGACAATGTTGTTATGTAGAACCCAGTAGGGCAGGGGTGTCCAAACCTTTTCCTGAAAGGCTGACATCCTGCAGTTTAGCCCCAACCCTAATTAAACACACCTGAAACAACTAATCTAGATCTTCAGACTCACTAGAAACTTCCAGGTAAGTGCGTTGGAGCTAAACTCTGCAGGACGCTGGCAGGAACAGGAACATGTTTGGACCCCCCTGCAGTTTGGTCAATCACACAGTTTGCAATTCCTTTTTTCCCCACTAGGGGTGCAGAAACGTCATACTTCAATTCATTCATATTCACTTCCTTATAGATTACTGCAACCTTGACTATATTCTTGTAGGCCATAACCCAGAAAAAAAGTTAGCATTTTAGCACTTCTGATTCAATCATCCTAAATTCAATGTTTTTTTTTTTAGAATGAGTTTGTGGTTTGCTTGAAAGATTTGCACATATGTTCTCTCACCTGATAGATGGCCTCATCACAGGCATTCTCCAAAGCTAAGTTTACCATGGTATTTTGAAGGGTCCGTCCCATGTAGAATTCCAGAGAGAGATAGTAAACACGCTAGAGGTGAGAGATAAGACAAAGGAGAAAGAGGTGAAAAAAGGAGCATTTTTTTATTAAAAAAAAATGTTTTTTTTTTATATTTAACACCAACAGCTGAGAGCCATTTAGAGCTATGGTGAACCACGAGCCATAAAAGCCCCTGCTGCTGAGCAGACTAGCCTATCTAGTGACAAGTATTATTGTGACAGGTGCACAACGCAAGCCTAATCTGTATTCCCTGTCTGAGACCTCATTCACCGCCACTGCAAAACATTCAATCGTTAAAGACTGCACAATGATAATTATCATAGAGGATTTTCTAGTGCACAAAAAAAAACTAGCTTGGAATATTTAGTCTCTTGTCTATAAAGGATAACAAAGTTTAGGACAAAAGAATGTGCGTGTGTACTGTGTCTCTGGCACGTTGCTCATGTAAAAATAGCAGCATTAGCTGTCAGCATTTAACACTCTGTCAGGGTGCCAGATAAATTCCACATGCAAAGAAACAATATCCTACCCTTCAGCTATTTTTGACCTTGTTTTAGTTCTTTATATTACAATTAAAAAAAGGAAATATTTTACATTTCCTGTAGATTAGCTCAAATTTTAGGATTACTTATGCCTTCCCTTCCTATAAGTTTTTAAAATAGCATTTTTGGATTTATCAGGAAAAATAATGTCTACAGTTAACATAATTTAATTATATAAAAGGGCTAAAATTTTGGTTTAATATGTCAAGGATGTAAACCAGCTTCCTTGTGACAACAGGAAACCACCTTTTTCCGGTTTTAGGACTGAACCAATCACAATTCCGTATGCAAATAAACAAACCAAAGAAAACCAATCACAATAAGGCATACATAAACTATGATGATATTATGATGTGCATCATGATAACATCAACCGGAGGTTTTTAAGCTTTAATCTAAACATGTAACTTATAAAACCGCATGTTATTTAGAAAACATCTTTTTGATGGTTCGATGCAGCAATTTGATCGATGCTTCAAATTGGGCATAAGATAAATAAGCTGTTATGTATAGGCTACTTGTTTTAACATAAGATGCGCATATTTTTTACTCGCACGTTTAGCAATTCTAAAAGAGCAATTTGACCTGTTGATACAGTTGTCAAGGGCACTAGCAAAGCTCTTTCCACACATCGGTGTCAAATGATATGCGGGACCTTGAATGAAGGCGTTCCTGACATCAGTCATGGAGAGATTATGCAATTGTTGAAAAAAGCATTGCCATCTGCCGAACCATTGCTGATGTAGTATAAAAACCACAATATTACACTTGCAAGAAAGACAAAGATGTTTCTTTTGCTATTTTGCGATGTTGCGGCTCTACTGCGCAACATTTTGTCCCCGGTTGTGTGATTCGACCCCTCCTCCCGTCTGTCAGTGGTGTACGTGCGGCCCCGGACCGAAGGATGAAACTGCGGCATTTGAGTTTCTTACTTTCGGGTCTTTCTCGTAGTAATGCTGCTGCGTGCGGATCCATCTTCCCACCAAATGGTCGCGGACGGTGTGCGCCAAGGCGAAGTAGTAGTCGCGTTTCGTTGCAACATTACGGTCCTTAACCAAAGTGAAGTGCAGATGGCGATTAAAATTGGTCTTGAGGTCTGCGACGTTTTCAACACCGGCAAGACCTCGGACGGAAATTTGCTTCCTCTTCTCTTGGTCCGTCAGTGGCTTGGACATCTTGTAGATTGTTGTATAATAGTAGGTTTCGTGCAGCGGGGATATCAGTCTACGTGATGCCTCCTGCGTGTATGGCGACGCGCGTCACCGTGATCTCCAGCAGATGCTTCAGGGTCAAGCGCGCTCATTGGCGGCGCGCACTCCGCTCTATATACATGGATACTATATATTTAAAGGCTGGGCGGGTCATAATCAATTCAGACAAGGCAAGTTTATTTATATAGACAGAAAATATATACAACAGAAATCGACTTTTAAGTGCGGAGGTAGCCATAGCAACAACCGCTTGGTCGCTGTATGTATTATTATACAGACACTAAAAACTGGTTAGTTATTGGTTAAGTTAATCCAAGTTAGTGCAGTAGCGGTCCCAGAAGACAATTGCGCGAATGCGTTTAAAAAAGAATGTTTAAAAAATCCTACAGAAAGTTGACCCTCTGAAGGTCACTGAATAATTCGCACACTGCTAAACAGATGACAGGACCTAAGAGAAAGAGTTTGAGGGGACCAGTGTCACTAAAAATACTGGTACATTCTGTGGCATATTCTGTAAACATAGAGCAGTACGCTGTCAGTATTTTTGTTGATGTTTTCATTTTTGTGTCAAACGTTCACATTCATCCAGCTGCTTTTGGCCCAGAGACATAGGGTGACCACCTGGCAATAGATCTGTTGTGGGACATAGATGTGATTTCCCGGGACAATGCGGGACAAGTTTGAGACAGATACATTTTCTACTATTATGCTATGTAAATACTGATTACATCCGTTGTCATATGCTTTGATTTATGTTTCTGAGCGCGCACATGCAATCGAGAGAAAGCACGTCTTATTTTTAAAGAAGAGAACCTGCGAGAGTAGAGATTTGTGCTTGCACATTTTGATGCGCCCCCACATTACAATAATGCACTCTGGAGATTTGTCGTTAAAATAACACCATATAAAACGCCTTAAATTAACTATTAAAATAAGAAGAAAGTCACGTCTGAAAGATGCATCGATTTTTTAGATAAAATGAAATATCGTGAATATCGTGTTTTTCCGTGTGCGCTCGGCCATTTTCGTCGGTGGTGCTAGATGAGGTCCACAAATCTTTTGTGCGAAAACTACACTGCAAAAAGAATAAATAAAAAGCTTTCTTAAAAAGGCAAAAGAATGCATTGACATTTTCTGAATATGATAATTAAAAACCAAGAGACTGATGAAAATGCGGGACATTTTCTCAATATGCGACGAGCGGGACAAGGGGTGAAAATGCTGTGCGGTACAACGCAAAGCGGGACAGGTGGTCACCCTACAGAGACATTATATTAGATGACTTAAAACCAAAGACTACAGAATACCCAAGACCTGTCATTCGTACAGTTTTGAATGGGGAAAAATACAACACTCATTATGCGCCTTCAGAATAAATGAGCCAATCACTAATCGGTAAAGTCAGTGCAGTTGCAGTTAGAAGTACTATAGAAACAGCGTTCTGAGACGTGTGCTCAGTACTGCGCATGCGCACTGGCTGATCTCGCCTGAAAAATAAGCTTTTTTAACGCTATTGAAGCATAAGGAACAATATTTATAAGGCAGTTGTTATCAGATTTCATTGGTGGTTTCAAATATGAAATTTAATCGTGAGCTTGGTGCACAGTTTTGGAGAATTTGATGTTTCCCTGTTCGAAGAGAGGCGTTTCAAAGATGGCCGCCGAGCGAAATTACTTGTCTTAAAGGGAGTTTGCTTCAAACCAAACTAACAAAATGCTTCACCTGCATTAGAATGTTGTTATTGGCCCAGAGTAGAAGTCTTACATCAGCACGTTCTGAACATGTACATGCTTATCCAACCTTTTATGCCAACTACTTTTCTTCCTGTAAGAGTAGGCACCAAAGGCACTAGACGGCAAGCCTGCAACTGTTAGCCGAAAAAGCGTAACAGCTAATGCCAGTGCTTCCAGTTTGGCAGTATCTGGGAAGGAGACCAGAGGTCGTTTTTTCAATGAATGTCTATGGAGGAGAGGCTTCACTATGCTGAGCAAACAGTTTTTTAGAGGAAATGGCTTATCATTTAATGAATCGACAGCCTATCT
The DNA here is from genome assembly GCA_036247105.1 of Cirrhinus mrigala. Classification (NCBI taxonomy): domain Eukaryota; kingdom Metazoa; phylum Chordata; class Actinopteri; order Cypriniformes; family Cyprinidae; genus Cirrhinus; species Cirrhinus mrigala. Next base: position 39,042,971 of record CM070013.1, read on the forward strand.
GCTAATCTTCAGCATGTTTTACACTAATCAATACTTTTGGATTTAACTATTTTTAGAGTTTACCATGGAAAAAAATACGTTTTATAAGAGAAGTTACTGACTTTTTGCGACAGGTGGGATTCAGCTTACAGCTTAAATGGCGATAGAGTGTCATACAACTGTGACTGAAATTCAATGATGTCAAGGCTTTAATGTTATTGGTTATCAAGGCACATGTAATCTAAGTTAGCCGTTATGATTTCTCCAATAGTAAGTAATACAGACCCTCTCATCGCCCTATCCACCTTATTTTTCCCATAAGAGTGGGTGCAGCCATTTGTAAAATTTTTGTGTCTGGCTTCCGGTCTCATCTACTTCCAGCTATTTTTAGCTGCACAAAAAGCTCGTTTTGCTGCTTGATATTGCAAACTGGTGTGTCTTACCATGTTATTTTAATGTATTATCTTAATTATGAACACAATGGTTTGTAGTGCAAACTGTTTTACCGTTTACTGCACTTCGATATTCTTCTCGTTATTTCCCTATGGCGGATTATGAACCGGACGTCTAACACATTATCAGAAAACAGCTTACTTCCGCATTGAAAAATAAAATAATGGATAGAAAGACAATCTCTGGTGGACCATTCGTAAATTTTATGGGTCTGGCTCAGTCTCATCTGCAGCCAGCTACTTTTAGCTTTACAAAATGCCTCAGTTTGCTGCTTGATTTTGCAAATTAGTGTCTTACTATATTATTTTAATGTATTATCTTAATTATGAGCACACTGGTTTGCAGTTTTACCTTTTGTGGCACGTTGTTATTCCTCATTATTTCTCTATAACAGATAATAAACCGGTCATACCCATAGGCTTACTTCCATGTTGAATAAAAAGCTGAACACTAATCTTGTTCTGTTCACACTGAGCACATTATTTGCTGGTAATGTTTACAACTTCTCACAACAGAACAAATTTACCAGTATTTTTTACCAGTTTATAGTTATAGTATAGTTTACCAGTAAAGACTGTGTAAACCCAAATTATCAGGCAACAATTTTCCCTAAGAAACTGTCTGTGAGCCACCATATAACTGCAGGCTCTTGTTATTGTGGCCTCATGTTTGCTTTTTCAGCTGCAATGCCTATTCTCACGCTGTATTTCTATCTCTTACACCCTGTGCACAACAGGCGTATCAATTTTGTCAAAGTAATTTGAAGCCACAACTACTTCAAATGAAGTTAAAGAAGCTGTTCTTTTGTTTTGCAGCAAGAAAACAAAATTATGCTAATATTTGAAAAGTTAAAAAGCATCTTTTGGAGGGAGAACTTCAAATTCAAGTGACTAAGCAGAATGACTTGATGTGAGCACAACAAATGTAAGAGATGACAATTCAACACCATGCCAACTTTTATTTAGTTGAATGCTTCATTACAAAAATATTGAAATACATTTGGTGGAAGGCAATTAATGAAAAGTTCTTTTAAATAAAAACAATTTGGGGAGGGATGGGATACAAGGTGAGCACGAAAATTATACTGACCACCTAATAGAGTAAGCCAATCATCTACAACATCTTGAAGACAAATGTCTTTCAGTACTATGCAGCAACAAATGCACAGTTGGTTAAGAGTGTAAATGGTTGTTTATACACCTGTTGGAATGTTGCTAACTAAATCTTAAGCAGATGTCATTTTTACTCACTGGAAAGGGCTCAAAAAGAAAACATGAAAGCAGGCTGGCAGAAACAAAAACAAAACACACATTCCCTGCACATCAACATTTTAAACAAATATTCAGCCAACAGATCAGAATACTACAGTTAAAAATCATGAACAATTGAAGCAAATTTACAAATTAACCACGCTGTCTGTCTCTCTTAGTAGCTCGGTTGTCTGTGTCCAAGCATGGGAAACAAATCTGAACCGAGGCCAATCAAAAGAAAAAAAATGAAACTTTAGCAACTAATCACATCAAGCTGTTAAATGAACAGAGCTAGGTACAGTCCTGTGATGTGTATTTTAGGCATCACTGCATGGTCACAGGGCCATAGAGACTAAACGGAGCCCTTTAACTCTGGGGCGGAGGTGGTGGAGGTGCAGGGGGCATCCCGTAAGGTGGCATGCCAGGGATCCCCATCATGGTCACAAAGTTAGGGTCCATGGGTGGGGGTGGGGGAGGAGGTGCGTACATCATGCCTGCCGAGCCAGGCGGAGGGGGTGGTGGAGGAGGGGGCGCACCAGGGGGAAGTGGGGGTTGGACCCCAGGTGGAGGTGGCACCATAGAGGGGGTGCCCATGGGCGGAGGGGGCTGAGTGGCTGAGGCGGCCGTCTGCTGAGGCTGCTGCCAGGGCGGCAGGTTTCCAGTGGCAGGGGTGGATGTGGTTGTTGTATCTGGGAAAACAAAATATAAAAAGTTAGTCTAGGTCAAAAGGACACTATTTAAAGACATCAACTGTGTACTACTATAATACACTTACTCTGCTGCCATGGCAGTGGAGCGCTGGTTGCCATGCTGCTGGTGGGTGGTGGAGGAGGGGCCTGCTGTTGCCATGGCGGCAGAGGTCCTGAGGGTGGAGGTGGTGGTTGGTTATTTGGGGGAGGTGGAGGCGGGGGCATCATACCCATGGGTGGCGGCAATAAGCCTGATCACCAGACAAGAGAAGGAAACACTTCAAGCTATCTGGCATACTAAGTATTGAAGTATGAGAGCTTGCATACTTCATACTTTAATATTCCCAAATAGAGATGCCAGTGTGGAGTTTTATATGAAGTTTTCCGAATATAATTGGAAGCAAAAACCCAGTTCTACACTTTAATCATTCCAGGGAATTGTTTTATTATGCTCCATTAAAGGATTAATTCACTTCCAGAATGAGATTCCCTGATAATTTAGTTACCCCCATGTCATCCAAGAAGTTCATGTTATTCTTTCTTCAATCGAAAAGAAATTAAGGCTTTTGAGGAAAACGTTTGAGGATTTTTCTCCATATAGTGGACTTAAATGGTGGCCAACCGGTTGAAGGTCCAAAATGCAGTTTCAATGGCCTCTCCACGATCGCAAGACGCACATGTGCATCGCAAAGCTAGTCCAAGATAAGCATTTGCGGTTAAAAAGTATAGAAATTATTATTTGTAGAAAATGTTTTGCTAGATAAGACCCTTATTCGACTGGAATCATGGAGAGCCCTTTGAAGCTGCACTGAAACTGCAATTTGGACCTTCAACCTGTTGGCCACCATTGAAGTCCACTATATGGAGAAAATTCCTGGAATGTTTTCCTCAAAAACCTTAATTTCTTTGCGACTGAAGAAAGACGGACATGAACATCTTGGATGACACTGGGGTGATTACATTATCAGGACATTTTCATTCTGGAAGTGAACTAATCCTGTAAAGGAGAATTTCACTTCAAGAACAAAATTTTACAGATAATTTACTCACCCCTTGGTCATCCAAGATGTTTATGTCTTTCTTTTGCCAGTTGTAAAGAAATTATGTTTCTTGAGGAAAACATTTCAGGAATTTTCTCCATATAGTGGACTTCTATGGTGCCTGCAAGTTTGAACGTCCAAAATGCAGTTTAAATGCAGCTTCAAATCTAACCTAGGTCTAACCTAGCAAAACGATCTGCCATTTTCAAAACAAATTGACAATTTATAAACTCTTTAAACCCCAAACACTTGTCTTGTCTAGGTCTACGTGAGCTGTTTTTTCCCCAGGTCAATACAGTTAGGGCACATCAAAAAACTCCCATCTCGTTTTCTTCTTCAATGTCGAAATCGTGCTGTATCGTTGTTTTATCATTTTTTTTTTGTAAAAGGTGTTTTATCTTCTTTGCATGTTCACTTTGTAAACATTGTGTTGGTACTTTGGCAGCGATGTAGGGCGATTTTGAAGTTGGGGAAGAAAACGAGATGGGAGTTTTTCAACAAACCCTAACTGTATTGAACCAGGAAAAACTGTTTACGTAGACCTAGTCAAGACAAGTGTCTGAGGTTAAAAAGTATTTAAATTGTAAATTTGTTTTGAAAATGGCCGAACGTTTGGCTAGATAAAACCCTTTTTCCTTGGCTGGCATAGTTTAGAGCCATTAGAAGCTGCATTTAAACTGCATTTTTTAAGTTCAAACTTGGGGGCACCATTGAAGTCCACTATATGGAGATAATTCCTCAAATGTTTTCCTCAACAAACAATTTCTCATCGACTGAAGAAAGAAAGACATGAACATATTGGATGGCATGGGAGTAAGTAAATTTTCAGGAAATTTTCATTCTGGAAGTGAACTACTCCTTTAAGCAGGAATTGATGCACTGAAACCCTAAACATCATAGGTTAAACTCACCCATGGGGTGTCCGGGTGGTGCTGGGCCTTGGTTCATTGGAGGAGGGGGCGGCTGCATCCAGGGTGGAGGCATTCCATTGGGGTTTGGAGGCATAGGAGGGCCGCCCATATTTGGCATTGGAGGAGGGAAGTTGTGAGGGCCACCAGGACCCTGGTGCATGCCATGGAAATTCCTGTTATCAGTAGGGCCCGAATTCATCCAAGGTGGACGGTTCTGAAAGGTGTTTGAGAGAAATGGATATCTTAGGTTTCTGTTTTTCAAATGCTAGTTATACTTTTACTCACCAAGGATGCATTAATCAAAATTACACTTTTACACTTCAAATAAATGTATGTGTGCACATTATGAAGAAATTAGCATTCAATAAGGGAAAATGGATGTATTTGGCCTTACTGGTGGTGGCTGGTTGTTGTTGGGTCCTGCAGGACGAGGTCCACTAGGGGGAGGATTGCTGTGTCCCCCACTGGAGGCAGGAACTGGAGCCTCTCCTAGCTCTGCCATGAGAGACAAGTACTCTTTATCCATACGGGCCTTATCCTGAGCAGACTGGGGTGGTTCGCCGGTCCGTTGTGCAAAGGAACTGAGAAGAAGAGAAATACAATTAATCTTATTATGTCTGAACTTGACGGTGGTAAACTACTTGGAAGGGGAAAATAATATCACTACTGATCATTGGCTGATGGGGTTTACCTGGTAAACTTGCAGTCTGATGAGATGTGACCTGCTCCACCACACTTTGTACAGACAGTTGTGTTTGTGATGCTGCGAGGCTCTGTGCTCTGCCATGGGCGCAAGATTCTGAGATGGAAAAAAGCAGAAACTGAGTATCAAACCTCACCATTACCCACCTCCCGCTCAAAGAAAAGGTCAAGAAATCTGCATCTAGTCTCTCACCTGTTATCATCCTCTCTCAGAGTGCCATTGAGTCGTGCCAGCTCCCTCAGCTGCATCTTTCTCAGATCATTCTGGTCTTCTGGGGTCTCAATGCCCTGCTTAAGGATATTACGAATCTGTGGACAAAAAGAAAGCACTTTGAGCTCTGATTCTTTTCATTTTTATTAAATGGATTTCTGATGCGGGTATTAATTATGAAAATCTGTTTTGACTTCCAAGTACAAACATATCTGAACTCACCTGCTCTACAGCTTTTTTGACATTCTCCATAGTGTTAGCAGTGACCAGTGCATGAAGAGGTTCATCTTCTCCTGGGAGCATCTGCCCATCCTTACGTCCCACCTTTCCTTCCTTTACTGAGCCCTTACCACGAATCATGATCTTAGCACAGCACTCCTTCTCAATGTTTTTCAAAGTGTTCCCACTGGGGGAAAAAACAAAAGAACAGAGGGAAGTTACTTTATGATGTAAAGACTCAAAATGCCCCCAAAAAATTGAGAATTGCAAAATTATGCAACTCACCGTGGCCCAATCAAAAGCCCAACAAAGTTGATCTCTGGATATTCATCCTGAGGAATCATCACCTTGTCACTGACCCGAGTAGCTGGTGGTCTGATAAAGAAGTAAACCAAATAAACATCCGACAAGTAAACATCTGACACACAACTAGAGAGATGGTAAAAACCAGAAGAGTTCATTCGTAGGAGACATACTTGTAGTCAGCAGGGGGTTTGAATTCAGGGTTCAGTCCGACCATCTCTGTAATGAGAGAGTGTCTTTCTTCCTCCAGTTTCTTACGTGTCCGATATTCACGTGTATTAAGCCTCTTCCCCTCGCTGTTGTAGATGGGCTCAGGAGATGGAGACCTGCGAAAAAGAACAAACAACAGAAAGATGCAGCACAAAGTCAAAATTTTAAAACAGTACTTACACCCTCAACAGTTTAACATTCAACTGCTTGCCTACTCTTGACTGGCATTGTTTTGACTTGTTCTGTGGTCATTTAAAAAGTGCATGGGATGCCCCAGAGTGCTCATGTTCTAATGGGAAAGACGAGAAAGGTGAAGGAAGGGAAAAAAAAAAAAAAAAAGTAACATACTAAGAGCTTGAAGCTCAGAACAAGAACATGAGTGGCCTTTAAAAATGACTTAAGAATTTGGCGCCAAAGAGTCTATTTAATTTTTAAACTTTAATAAAATGGGTCTTTAGTCTCGATATTATCTGGGGATGAAAATGAGGACGAATATCTGAGACAAACGGGGCAACCAACACACTTGAAGAGCGTCTGTTCTTGAACGCTGATCTAAACCTTCACACGTTCTCAGAGCATTCAAAGCGTTACCTTCCCCTTGGATGGTGCTGAAAACCTGTTAAACTGCACAATGAGGCTCTGTGCTTGAAAAAAGTTACGAGAGGGGGAATTTGGGTTAGAGAAATGAATTTGGATTAAGTATTAACCTTCAACAGCTCTCAAACAAGACAGCCACACAAAGCGTGACAAATTCATGAGAGGCAACCCGAAGAGGAGAAAAGTGGGGGGGAAAAAAAGAGGGAAGAACTTTCTGCTGGTTTTCTTTTGGACTGATATCTCCAGCGCTGACAACCTGAAGCACCCCCCCAGCTTTGTTTTGCGAGCTGGAGGTTGATGAGCGATCGTTCCTAAATCCTGGAGAGGATAGACCTTTGAGAAGAACCTTTTTAGAGTTGGCGGTGTAAAAACGTCAGATTAAGATTCTGCCGGAGAACCTAAGGCTGTTCAGAGAGCAAGGGCTGTGGCTACTAGAAAGACACTCTCACGTCAGAAACATGACACTTCCTGCTATGTTGGATGCTTATGAAGTCTATGAGCGGCCAGAGTGATCAGTGTTAAGGTTATGGTTATTCCAGAAAGAAAAGGTCAGAGGATTCTCCTCCGAGCGGTCTTCCAGTGCGGAAATCTGGAATACTGTGGAAGTTCCTGAACAAAATGGTGGTAGCCCCATTATGGAAAACCATTATTGACCATCCAATTAACCAACCATTCAGATTTTAGAATTAAGGACTCGATTCGGAGGTCAGAAAGAAGGGGCATTAAAAATGCAATATGTAATCTAATAAAATTCAAAATGCATTTAAATAGCGGGTAAATCGAAACTACCATCTTAGACTACATGAACTACACTGGAATAATCAAATAAAAAAATAAAATCTACACCAGTCTTTATAATACAAACTTTTTACAGAGAGTAAACATGCATGCAACACAAAATACCTACAAGAACAGTACAGAATAAAATTAAATTGACTTAAGTCGATCAAGATTTCCATTGCTTATATGATTGCACATTATGCTTTGGTAAAGTTAGATGCTGCGTATTGTCAACAGGTAATCTTCACTGCAAAACAACTTCTAATTTCAGAGTATGTAGCATTGACTAGTTACTTGGCATCACTAACTGAATGAAACATACGTCTAATCTTTCATATTACAATATCCTACTGATAGCCTTCGGTCATATCTTTGCCTCTCTATACCAAACGGATATAAAAAGTTCTCAAAAACTCAAAAAATTAGCGTTTCAAAGACTGGAATATTTTAACATGCAACAAAAGCAATTTCATTATACTCAAAACATTTTCTTTACTCTTTAACTAAAGAAAGGCAAAGATATGAGGTAATTTCAGAGCAAGGCATTTAGACTTTCTTCATTTAACAATCACTTACCCCTACATACACATTATTACACTTACGAACTGGCCTCACATATAATGGCGCATTGAAAAGGTAAAGGAAATGTTACTGTTGGTGGGTTTAAATCGTTATTCCGACCTGTCCTCAGGGTTAACAGGGATTCCCAGGTCTCCTGTACGCAGTTTACGTGTCAGGTCTTCGATCTGCAGTTGGACTGGAAGAAATCAGGTTAGGAAGAAAAAAAACAAGGATGGAGAGAATTGTGGTTAACAACAAAAAAACCCCACAAAAGCAGAAACAGTACACTGTAAAACTCAACGTTACTAAGGTTAAACAATGAACAAAAAACAATTACCATGGTAATTGTCAGTTCACTAAGAATCAAGGTCAACTGAAGACTTTTGATCCTCTGCAACACATTTTCTGAAATACTGAAATCCCACCCAGATTTGTGGAAAACGTACATGTTCGAGCTTGAAAGCTCATACAGATATCCCCAAACATCCAGAATATTTCAAAGTTTGGCCAATTCAGGATTCAGAAACCTGGAGGGATTTCAGTAAATTACTATTTCAGAAAAAGCTTCACTGCAACAGGCTTTCGATTTTATGCCACCAACTTTGAGAAGTGAAACTACTAAAATTCACATTACTTAAAAATATTACTTTACATGCTATAGCCATTTCAAGCTAAAAAGGTGGCAAAACATGAAGGCCTGCCAGGGAGAAAAAAGTTGGGTTTGAAGAAAACAAAAATCATATTGGCTAAGTGGCTTGAGCAACTGCATGATGAGATTGAAATGAAGTTATTTAGAGGATAACACCAGTGTAATTACATGACAGGACTGTAACTTTTAACATTGCTAACAAACTTTAATATTATTCAACACTCATCAAGTTATTAACATGTCACGGCAGCCACTTACCAGATGTTACCAATACTAATCAGTTAGAACAACTAAAATGCAATATTTAGACAAACAGATCAGCCTTTAGTGGATTGTGTTTTTTTTTTTTTTGGTCATGCAAAAGACTAGATTTACTCAGGTCTCAAGCCACGCCAAAAAACTGACCTGTAATCAAATAAAGTTTTGCATCACTCATGGAAGCATTTAATGGATTTTCACATGCATTTCTCTATGACATGCTTAAGAGAATCAGACCCCACAGGTCACAGGTTGAATGGTGCAGGTTGATGGTAGGTAAGAGACATGAGGTCAATAGAGGACTAGTTAAGGAGATGTAGGTCTAGATCACATTATAGTTGAACAAACACTACACCACATGCCATTACAAAACAAGTGCCTGACAGCAATGAGAAAGCAATTTACTACACACTGCTTTCAGACACTGGGGATGGAGATGACTTTCGCAATTCAATGTTGGACCTGCATTGCTTTGCAGTCAAATTGGACTTGAGACATATTTTGCATAGTAAACATGAGCAGTGATGGAGTCCTGCAGCTGGAGACAGTTCACAGCAAGCAGCAACATCAGAAAAACACTGTGGGTTCTTGCTAATGGACATCAGATGGTATGCAAACGTTGACAGTGCTACTAATACCTCAGTGCTTCCTAGACAAAGAAAACGTCCTCACATTGCACATCGATGGAGTTAGTACATTCTAGTGAACACGGGGGCAAAGTGCTGAATTTCGGTCGATTGACTTCTTTGAGAAAACCATCCCTATACGGAGTCATTTGAGACGTACAGAGATGGCCATTTTGCAATGAGACTTTCAGATTGATAGTTAGCAAAGAACCAAACCGTTATCCCTATAAATGACCTCAATTATATCAGCAAAGAAGTCAGACTAATGAAATTCAGCAATTACATCCTGCATGTGATGTGCAAACTGTGAGGAAATAATAAACCGACAAGTTTCGGGACAAAAAAAAAAAAAAAGTGAGTTGTCTGAGTGTAGAAAATATACCCCTCATTCACAAACACAATGTTCTGCAACTTAATAAACTATATGACTTAGACGCACATTATAATAACAGTAAATTCAGATATTCACCTATATAAGCTCGTTCTTGGTCCCGAGTCAGCCCAGGAGGGATCACGGTGGGCATGCCCGGGATAACGGTCTTCTGATCAGGGGTCTCGCTGCTCCAGCGACTCCTTTTCCGCTTCTTCTGGCCGAAATCTAACAGGGAATGGTATAAGTGAGAAGTCACTGCATGCAAGTCTATCACTCTTTGTGTTTGACCCAATAAAGCCTACAGTATTATATTGATATGCTAATCTCTAAGGCTTCTAATTTTCTCAACATGATCAAAACATTCATGGGAAGATATGCAAGTAAAATTTAAGAATAACTTTTATATTGTTGTAATATTTCATGAATGATATTTACTGGACTGAAGCAACTGTTTATTTGATTATCCATACATCTTTTTTGTCAAATAAATACAAAAAAAAAAAAGACTGATATTCATATGTGAGCCTGGACCACAAAACCAGTCTTAAGTAGCACGGGTATATTTGTAGCAATAGCCAAAAATACTTTGTATGGATCAAAATGATCCATTTTTCTTTTATGCCAAAAATCATTAGGATAGATCACGTTCCATGAAGATATTTTGTATATTTCCTACCGTAAATCTAAAAAAAAAATAATTTTTTGTTTAGTATACACATTGCTAAGAACGTCATTTAGACAATTTTAAAGCCGATTTTCTCAATATTTAGATTTTTTTGCACCCTCATATTCCAGATTTTCAAATAGCTAAATATTGTCCAATACATCAACAATACATCAAATGAAACTATTTATTCAGCTTATTATTTATTCAATTATTCTTCTTCATTTTTCATTTACCTTTACTTAACCAGGAAAGAAAATTCACTGAGATTAAAATCTCTTTTCCAGGAGTGCCCTGGCCAACAACCATTACAAAAACAAGTAACACATTAAAAACAATCACACACCGGTAAATTACTCTCTAAGTTACATAATAATGACTTAAAATAATTATATGGTACCAAGATTTGTAACTTTAACTCCTTTTGGAGAAAATTCCAATCTGAGGTGGCAGCATATTTAAAAGAGGTTTTACTAAGTTCAGTCCTGACAAAAGGCACACAAAGAATATAATTTGATTGAGAATTGAGAATTTGATTCTTCTTCTTCTTCTTTTTTAATTTATTTATTCAGCTTATTAGTTATTTAATTCAATTATTTATTTATTTTTAAATTTACCCTTATGACTGGTTTTGTGGTCCAGGGTCACGTATGCATTTTATGCATATCTCGCTGATTACATTACAAACTACCAGAATTTCATCTTACTTTATGAATAAAAGTCATTGAGTGTGAACAAAACATAAAAACATAACCTTTTTTCTATTTTAAATATTTAATTTTTATAAATATACCTAAATATTTAGTATAAAAGTTTAATAAACTCTCCCATTTAATAAACATTTCTTGGCTATTGTTTCATATGTGAAGCTTTACAGAGTTAAACATAACAACGCAGTATGAAGACAATATCAACCTGAAAACTGTTTGAGCGAACGCATGTAAATATTATATGAACTACCGGTTTGTGCACTAAGCTATTGAGACAACAGTAAGTAAAAGACAAAAGAGCTCAACTAATGCACACAGCCACAACTATAAAGGACCAGGCCGTTTGTCCTGAGTCTCAGGCTCGTCCACGCTGTTTACCTCCACTTCCCGCTTGAGACGGCAGTCCAACTCCGACTGGGTTTGAGAGCGCAGAACTCACGGCTGCGGGGAACTGGGAGAAACCTGGGTTTGTTAACTGCGGTTGCTGTAAGTTCTGCAACGGGAAAGACACCGCAGGCCCGGGCGGTGCCATTAACCCCGCGCCGGGGCCAGAATCAAAGCCTCGCTTAGCGCCGATACTCGGGTGCAGCTTCCCCAGAGGGGTTGCGTTGGCTCCCGTTGCCATTTCTGGGCGTCAGGAGCTTCTCGGTGGTTTAGTATATGCACAAAAAGTGTTTGTTTTCTTTCTAGATAATATGAACGTATGACTCCTAACATGCAACCTTCTTCTGTCACCCGCTGACTAAGATGGCGTCCGCTGAGATCGACAAAGGAGATTTGACGTCAGTTTAGAAGTATCCTATTGGTCGATGAATACGTCAATCTATATGTGGTTTATAGTCATTGGATCATTTAGGGTCTGTCGTATTTCCGACGGAACATTTATTGGCCTCTCATTGGTCGTTCTGGTGCTCACTCAGCAAGCGGCCCAACCTCCTAGCAGGGTAGGTTGGCTCTTGTAATTGCAATTCAGCGCTATGTTACCAACCATTTATATTAACAATAGTGTTAAAATACTTTATATAAGCAGTTTGTATAAATGTAATAAATTGTAATCATCTTATATTACTGTTGATAATTCAAGTCAATAAACTGGATATAAATGCTCTCTCTCTCCCTTTATATATGCCTTTTTATTTACATTAAGTAGAAGAATCATAAATGTAAGAATCTAACAAGTATTTTTTTTACACATTTGCACACATGGAGTTATATTTAATATTTAATTTTCAAGCTAAATTACCATCCCTTTTTATAAAACTGTGGGCCCCAGTTTCATAGGCAAGGCTTAAACCTAGTCCCGGACTAAAATTAAATTCTGGGTTCTTACAACTGAAAGAAACTTACACTAACTGATCTTAAAATATGTCAGTGCCTTTGTTTTGTCTCAAGATGCACACCAGTCATGTTTTTTCTAAGGCATGTTTATAAAAAAAAAAAAAAAAAAAAAAATTAAATGTCCTAATTGAACTATGGCCTAATCCTGGCTTAGTTTAAGCCCTCTCTGTGAAACCAGGTCTTAAAGTTATTGAATGGCTGGCTAGAATGCATCATGATTAATCTGAGATAATATGTATTTAATAGATTCAACTTGAGGTAAAGGTCAAACGGCAGGAATTTTGTTTGAGAATTTGTAGCCTGTGCATCATAATTCGTTTCTTGATCCATTTTATCTGTAAACCTCTTTATGTTTACAGAAAGGGCAGATTCTTTGAATAAAATAGCAGTATATTGAGAAATTTAAGGCTGATGAGTTGCACGCTGTCTCACTGAAAAACTAAAGTTGTCTGTAACACTGTGTGTGGAAGAATTCTTTTAATTATTTTCATTATCATAATGAATTTATGTAAACTTCTGTAGTATTTTTATGTAAATACACATGCACATCTCTTATTTATATAGCTGTATATAGAGGAATAATGCACAAATCTGTACATAAATCTTCTGTTCCAGATTCATACATTATTATTTATTCTAAGTTTTTATTTTATTTAAATGTTTTTTTTCTGTTCTCATGTCAGATATGCATGTATGTATGTATGTATGTACCAGGAGCACCTTAAAAAAAACACAACAAATTTCTTGTGTGTTTGCGCACACTTGGTGAATAAAGCTAATTCTGATTCTGATTGTAAAAAAGAATTATATTTTAAAATGTTGCATATACATAAGGATATAAATCCTAGGCTAATTCAACATCGTATAAGAAGAGGGAAAATGTTGAAGAATAAGAGGAAAAAATGAGGGTATGGGTATGTAGCATTAAGTCAGGAGTGCTGATAGTGCTGAATCACAGGAAAGGGTCAACAGATGGTTAGAAAAGGTTAGAAAAACAAGCGAAATATTGTGCATGTATGCTGAACAGCTAGACTCTCTGCTAAGAAACTTTACATTGAGAAAAAATAATTATTCAATTTTCCACCACAGATTCCAGTGACCATACTGTACATCCAGATATACTGCAATACAAATACAATTGCTATGATTTAGACAGAAAAATAAGAGATTTTGTTTCAACTTTTATTAATGAGAAGAAAATATTTACAAGTATTTGTATTCGAGAATCAAATAATAATAATAATAAAAAAAAAAACAGAGCTACATCAAGTTTATTAAGACAACAAAAGGAGTTTAGTGCCAGGAAGTGGGCCATCTGTACTGTCCGTGACCTAGGCAAAACAGGATGCATCGCAACTTCTAAAATGATCCATGAGCAACCAAGAAACACCTGCAAAAAGAAAAGATTATCATAAAATCATGTCAGACAATCAGTTATCTATTCTGTAGACTTCCATGTGCCCAAAACCAACAACATGAATTGCTATAAGACACTTTATAGGTAATAGGAAGTGCTTCAATTTGACAAATCTGACTAAAATGTCGTTCTTTGTCTGCTTGTATTTCTGAATATATTGGATCTGTAACCTAAATATCCATGAGGTCATAATGAGCCTATGTGAAGTAGCTCCTTGCAAAATTTGCAGATCATCATTGACAGGAAATCAAAAACTGATAATACTTCACTGCCATATGAAAGACAGAAATGTAAAGGCATAGTTCACCCAAAAATGAAAATGCTGTCATCATTTACTCACCTTCATGCTCCCTGTGGATCATAAAAGTTGAGGTTTAGCAAATGATGACAACTTTCAGTTACTGGAGAGAACATATCTCATACAGCTTTTAATTAGATCACATTTTGCTCTAACCGTTTGTAATCCTAAAAAGATCTCACCTGAGTGCGCACAGATACTAGGCTAGTAAGCATAGCGCGCCCGTTCGGCATATGGATCCCGCGGTACCTCGTACGCAGAGCTCCCGGGATGCGAAGAGACAGGAGAGAGGCGCGACCGCTCGTACGCGTATCCCTCGGCCTCTAGAGGAGCTCGGCGGATCGGGCTCCGTTCGCGGACATAGTATGAAGAGGTGGGAGCCGGAGGAGGGGGAAGGGGATGGCGCTCATACGGGTCATGGTTAGAGGAGGACAGGCGCTCTCTCACGATCGCTGAGGAGGTGGGGGGAGGAGGGACAGGAGGTGGAACCGCGCGTCTATCTTCGAAATAACTGGCTCCGTACGGACGTGCCCGATATTTCTCGTAGAAGTCCACCACCCCGTACGGATCTCTTTCCTCATAGGGCGGCCGCCGTATTGGGTACGCAGGCATCGCACCGCCATAGGCCACGCCACTGCTCCCATACGCAGCCTCGCTGCCGTACGCGGGGGCCATGCTATTATCCGCGCCAATGCCGTAGCCCGCTGGCATACCGTAACTCATTGCACCCTCAAAACCCGCGCCCCTTCCGTACCCTGGGACGCCGTACCCTGCTCCCCTGGAGAAGCCATGTGAGGGTGCAAAGCTGCCACCGTAGGCCGGCTCGCCACTGTAGCCGCGATGAAAACCCCGGCCACCACCACGATCGCCACCCGCACCGAACCTGAGGGGCCCGTATCCTGCCGAGCCCGGGCCCGGGCCCTCTCTGTAGGAGCCGTTCTGGTCCAATGGGCATTCTTTGGACCAGTGGCCTTCCTGCCCGCACCGATAACAACCCGTTCTCTCTCCCATTCCCGGCGCGGTACGCAGGCGGCTAGTCGAAAGCTTCACGCTCATCAGTTTGCCTTAAGAAAAAGAAAGAATTTACCATGATATTTCTGTTGTACTTTTTAGCATGCACACGGATCAAACGTTCATAAGGTCAAAGCAGCCATAAATTCGACAAAAACACGGCCAGAATGTTTCAAATGAAAATCGCCACCACCAGAGTTCAATTATAGTTTAATGTCAACGTGAAAAACTGTTCGCAACCCATTTAACTTTTGTAATCTGACGCATTGCAAAGCGAAAATTTCTTTTAAAATAACAATTTAAATAAATTGTATGCTATTAATACACTTAGGAACTTAACATTATAAAGTTACATTTGAAAGAAATATGTATAAATTTATGGTTTGAATATGCCGTTAGCATATTTATTGTTTGCTTTTAAGTGACAAAGGTTGCTATACTTTTTTCAAAAAATTAATTTTAATATTTTAAACATTTTTAACACCTTAAAAATGTACAGCACCTTGTGCTGACATTTACTAAGAAGATCAGTATTGTGCTATTTTTTGTGCATAAAATATTTTGTGCAAGCAAATAGGGTTAGTTTTCATTTTGTGTTGACTTTTAAGGGATAGTACACCCAAAAATGAAAATTCTGTCATTAATTACTCACCCTCATGTCGTTCCAAACACGCAAGACCTTCGTTTATCTTCGGAACACAAATTAAGATATTTCTGACAGAAACATAGCAAGAACAACGGTAAACTAGTCCATGTGACATCAATCTTTCAACCATATGAGGAGAAAAGTTATCGAATAAAGTTATTTTTTCTTTGCGCATAAAAAAGCTTCATAAAATTAGAGTTGAACCACTGATGTCACATGGGCTATTTTACCGATGTCCTTGCTTCGTTTCTGTGCCTGGGAACATTTCATTTGTGTTGCTGTTTATGGAGGGTCAGAAAGCTCTTGGATTTCACCAGAAATATCTTAATGTGTGTTTCGAAAATGAACGTAGGTCTTACGTGTTAGGAACAACATGAGGGTAATTAACAACAGAATTTTTATTTTTGGGTGAACTATCTCTTTAAGTGCGTCTATAACATTACACAAATTTCAATTGCTCATGAAATGTCTCACTTTGAGAAAACAACATGATCATCTCAGTGGGAATATTGGCTGTTGAGTACCTGAGAGAAAATTTACTGTATTTTAGAACTAAATGGACATCCTCTAGTGCTCTCCATATAATGAACAATATAAATCCAATTGAACAAATTTCCTCCACTTACCAATTTTTCTACTTACCAACCTGCAATGAGGCTCACTTTTGGAACAAATGTGACAAGATAAAATTACTTTTAGCTAAGCGAGGCAAAGGACCATTCTGGTTCACCTTGAAAGGCTGTGTTGTCCAAGCCACTGATGGCCTCCATAGCATCTTCCACTCGCTCCATGTGAACAAATGCATAGTCTTTCACTATGTCACACTCAACCACAGGTCCATACTCCTCAAACTTGGCCCTGAGTTCTTGGTTGGTGCAGCTACTGCTGATGTTGCCGACGTGAAGTTTTGTAGAGGTCTTGGGCTTCCCTTTGCTCATCTCCACATTCATGGCCAAACCGTTCAACACATAATGGTGAAGATTTCGAATGGCTTCATCTGCCTCTGCTTTGTCATCCATGTGCACAAAGCCAAAGTTTTTCACTATGTCACACTCAGATATCTTGCCATACTGAGAGAAGAGGGAGCGGATCTCATCGGCCGTGGTGTTCGGCGAAAGGTTCCCAACAAATATTTTTACCATTTTAGTAACGGAACGTCAACGTTCAGGCCCTGTTGCGAGAAAATCGACATAATATTAGAGTACATATATAATGCCAGAACAAAAGTAGACTTAAATAATACTAACACATGCAAAATGTCCTCCTGCTTACATTAGACATATGAAATACAGTGGTGGGCAAAATTATTTGAACACTAGTATTTTCACCAGCTACAAAAAAAATGGTTTTATGTCAGTTATTTCAATCTTTTGCTGTAGTGTGTCAGTAAAAAATATCAGTTTATATTTCCAAACATTCATTTTACCATTAATTGTAATAATTCAGTAAGATTTCATCATCATCCAGTCTGTCTGGAATGATGTCCAATTTTTAAAACAAATCCTTCTTTTGAATCAAACCTTTAAATGAATCGGCTAAATCTGAATTATTAAATTGATCCGAGTGGCTCTCGAATCAACAATTCAATGACTTATCGAATAGATCGTATCATTTGGACATGTCCGTTTCTGAGCTGAAAACCGATGAGGATTTGAATTATGGGGCAAAAAGTAATGTTAAGCCGAATAAACTAAAATTAACCGATTGCATGTCAGGTAGACACCCCCTGTATCTTGGCAAATGTACACTTTTACTGTCATATGACCATGCATTTTGGAATGACATACTATTTCTGCCAGACTGTAAAAAGGAAAAACACATGGGAGAAGTGGAAGGCACCCATTTACTCTAAAAAGTGTTTTTGGCTTGTCAAAGTAACATTTTAGCATAACAGATGTAATGGCTGTTATATCAAAACAAATTTATCCAGGTCTAAAAATATCCATGATGCATATAGCAACATATAAGACCATGCAAATCATTTAGCTAAATATTAGCTAGCTAGTTTTTTCCAAAATGCTAGCTACGGGGAAAAGTGAGCGAAATGTTATGGGGTAAGTTGAGCCAGCACCTTAACTTACCCAACCATAAGGAACTGAAGCTAAGATAAGTATAAACAGGTATTTTAATGTGATATTAGTAGTTTCAGTGACGTTTATTCCTTCATTTTAATTCAGTTTTTATTTTACTCAACAAACTCTCCATTTAGTCTGTTTTGGTAAGGTTAAAACGTCTGGTGTCAACACATTTGATTGGTTCTATTTTGTTCAAGTTAGCTTTAAGAAAAGAAATATGTCTGTTTGTAAAATAAATTGATTTAGTTTTTAAAATAGGTCAATTATTTTTGAAATTTCACATAGGTTTGAATCAGATTCACCCAGATGGTGCATCTTACCCCCTGACTTGGGTCAAATTACTCCTAACCTGGAGCAAGTTGAGCCACAAGAGCCATATTTTTAGAACCCTTTGTTATAGATACGTTCTGATTATTTAAAATGATAGGAAACGTCCTGAAATTACTAAAGATACTTTCATTGTACTTCTGCCGCACTTTCCCTTATCTTGAGGACCACATAAAATGGCTCATCTTACCCCACTCCCCCTACAAAAAAAAAGCTGTTCTATTAAAACGTGCAGAAACTTTATTTAAACGTTTTAGAGCACATAATTATGCCTCAGAATTTTAGCGAAACTGAATTGCTCCAAACAATCGACTCGCGAAATAAGGCGGGCTTCCCATCACCAGTAGAGGACAATGGACAAAAAAGCTACACTAGCTATACACTGATTTATGAACCGAGTGTCAGCAAAATCTCTACATCTAAAATATTAATAAAACGAGACACGCTTTATATTATTAACTAAAGAATCCAAGGCATTCATACGACAAGAATAACAATCAAGTTAGCCAACAGTCCATCTAGCCTTGCAACAGCTAGCTAACCGGGAATACGGGCAGAAACATTGTAGTGAACGAATGAAACATCACCACAAAATACAGGAAATGTAAGATAAGAGATGAGTCGTTCAGTCAAGAGAACACTGCTTTATTTTGATATAGCATAATGGATAGTTTTCATACCTTTTCACAATGCTTGCAGGAGCCGGTGCGAGATGAAATGGCGTCACTCTTGCGTCGCATAAAGCGAGGCTGGCTGGAGAATAGCGTTGCATGGTGTTAACACTGCCCATCCCCTTTTCTTTTCTCCACACTGAAAGCCTAGCTTGCAACTGGAGCGTTCACAGATTTCAAAGCACCACGTGGTCAGACAGATCGTGTAATGATCTGTGTTACATAATGATGCATTCAAGTCCCAAGAACAACACAGACGTTCAATTGAATTGAATGATAATCATGTATTCATGTATAAACATAAGAGAGACATAATTTTTGTCACCAAAATATTGGTTTATTACAAAAGATAATTCATAAAACACACTCCTGACTTCTGTAGGAAATATACAAACTACAGAAAATCAAATTTATAAACATTTTCACAGAGCTTCCCAAGGCACCCATAAAGAAGAAGAATCGCCAGTAAACGCTAGCAGTCTCAAAAGGTGAATAAAGCCCTGAGTGAGAGTTGGTCAGCACATCTAATGCAAATTTCCAATTCACTCACATGTACAGTCCACCTTTCCATCTAGGTGCATCTATCTACAATATAAAGATCTCCTGTCATAAACAGTCATTGGTGTGTACAGAAAACAGTTTGCATTCCACTGAAAGCTGCCCAACTATTTAGGTTGTACATTAAATCATTTTTTTTTTTTAAGGACTACCACATTTAGGGGAGGGGTAAACAATCAAAACGAGCTCAAAATTCATGTCCAAGCTCCCAAATCACAAAAAAACTCAGGCATTGGTAAGAGAAACAAGTTGACCATTCTGTTGAACGTACCAATTAGATACAACACAATTTAACAAGCAGATCTGAACAGTTTGTATATACCAGTCACCTGTATCAAATAATAAAAAGAATGTTGGAATGTTGAATTTTAGAGTTCATTTTCCTATAAAGCTTTCCACAGCTGCAGGATTAATTACAGATTGCCACTCCCCCCTAAATACACAATACTTGTATAATTATCGCCAAAAGAAACATAACCAGATTGTCCTCACAAAACTTAAACTTGAAAGAAATGAAGTGGCAACCCGACAGCTGAAGAAAAACATTAAAAAGGTAAATAACAGTGGATCACAACTTGACCGGGGGAAAGTAGAGATGAAAATAAAATTCAAAATCTCACAGAGGATTCGTTTAAAAATTATGCTGCCATTAGACACCCCACCTTACCTCTGGATGTAAGTGAAAAGCAAAGCAAAAACCAAATCCAAATCACAAGCACGTCTTGCAATCATACACATGTCTCCAATGGAAAGGAAAATTAAACAGCAGTTTGTGCATTATGGGTAAAACATTAATGAGCAGAGCTAATAAGCATTGCGATCAATGTGCCTATCCAATCCTGCATCTCTGAAATCCGATGGAGCATCCGACTGAGGCAAAGTCATATAGGCGGAGGGGAAGTCACTTCACTTGACGACACCTAAAAACAAAAAAGGAACAAACATTCTGTGAGATGAAACATTTCCGACAGGCTTACACTTTTGACTTTTGTACTTTTTAACCCGAGCAAAGCGGCTTCGCTTACTACTGTATCTTCGAAACGGCTTACGCTTAGAACAGATCACGCTGACATCTCATCTGAGTCATCAAAGTTAACGACCCGCTATCGCTCACCTTAGCATGTGTGTGGCTTAGTATGCGTATCGAACCCGCTCGGTGTAGTTCTCTCTGGCCCGCGGCACGGTGTAAGTCGATGAGCTCCTTGAGACCGGGGAAAGTCGCGAGCGCTCGTACGAGTAGCCTTCCGAACCGGCGCCCACACGTCTGATCGGGCTACGGTCCCGCGCGAAGTACGCCGATGCCGTGGGAGGCGGAGGCGCCACAGGGCGTCGCTCATAGGGATCGAGGCTGGGAGGAGCCAACCGCATCCTTGAGAGAGAGGAAGAAGAGGGAGGGGGAGGAGGTGGAGGAGGGGGAATGGAGAGAGGCCTATTATCCTCGAAGAAGCTAGAGCCAGCCGGACAAGCCCGATACTTCTCGTAATAGTCAATGCTTCCGTAGCGTTCTCGGTCATATGCGGACGACCTCTCGGGATAGGCGTTCGGCGGCCTGCTGGGGTACCGTTCTCGAGCATCCGCGCCGTACTCGCCGTAGGTGGGACGCCGGCTCATGGGCGGGGGAGGGGGAAGCGGCCCTGCAGGGAACCCTCTACTAGGAGGACCTCCAGGGCCGCCCATGCCGTAACCCGGGGCGCTCCTCGGCGGGCCTCTACCGCCGGGAAATCCCCCCATGCCTCCGCCATAGCTACCGTTTTGCCCGCGTCTGCAATCTTTGGACCAGTGGCCCTGTTCTCCGCAGATGTAACAGCCAGTTTGGTCTCCCATGCCGGGCGCTGTACGGAGGCGACTTGTGGACAGTTGTACTTTGATCAGCTTGCCTTGTGGGAGGAAGAGAACATACGCAAGACAATGTAAAACTTTCTTCCGCTCACGTACACCGGCATTTTAAAAGAGAATTACTGCATCACGATAGCCACAGAGCACTTAAAGGGTTAGGCTGCCCAAAAATGAAAAGTCTGGCATCGTGTACTCGCCGTCATGTTGTTCCAAACCCTTAAAACTTTGTTCCATCTTCGAAAACAAATTAAGATACATGACTCTGGACCACAAAACCAGTAATAAGTAGCACGGGTATATTTGAAGCAATAGCCAAAAATACAATGTATGAGTCAACATCTTTAGGATATTAAGTAAAGTTCATGTTCCAGGAAGATATTTTGTCAATTTCCTACTGTGAATATTAAAACTTAATTTTTGCACTGCTAAGAACTTCATTTGGACAACTTAAAAGGTGATTTTCTCAATTTTTTTTTTTGCACCCTCAAATTCCAGATTTTCAAATAGTTGTATCTTGGCCAAATATTGACCTACCCTAACAAACCAATGGAATAAATAAATGGAAAGCTTATTTATTCATCTTTCAGATGATGTATAAATTGACCCTTGTGACTGGTTTTGTGATCCAGGGTCACATATTTTTAATGAAACCTCACAGATTTTTGTTACATGGACTTCTAATGGAGGGACAAAAATTTCTTAGGTTTTATTGAAATTTAATTTGTATTTTGAAGACAAACAAAAGTCTTACGAGTTTTAGAACGACATGAACGTGAGCAAATGACAGATTTTTTATTTTTGGATGAACTATCCCTTCAATATTAGTGTATCTGTCTACTGCCAATTATCTAGAAAATGGATTCTCTTTAGCAATTACAAAAAACTGAATAAGGTGTAGCACATTCTTCCCATGCTAAAAAAAAAAAAAAAAAAAAAAAAAAAGTTAGGAGTAAAATGCAACCCTGGGTAACCATGGATTTCGTCGTTTCGAGGTTAATGTTCACCTTGGAAGGTCGTGTTATCCAGCCCACTGATGGCCTCCATGGCATCCTCCATTCTCTCCATGTGAACAAAGGCATAGTCCTTCACTATGTCACACTCAACCACAGGGCCATATTCCTCAAACTTGGCCCGGAGTTCCTGATTGGTGCAGCCGCTGCTGATGTTGCTCACATGCAGTTTGGTGGAGCCTCTGGGCTTCCCTTTGCTCATTTCCACATTTATGGCTTGACCTTTCAGCTCGTGATGGTGGAGCTTGCGGATAGCCTCTTCGGCCTCCTGCTTACCTTCCATGTGCACAAAGCCATAATTTTTCAGGACGTCACATTCTTTTACTTTGCCATATTCAGAAAAAAGAGAGCGCAGATCTTCCGCGGTCGTGCTTGAGGATAGGTTGCCAACAAAGATCTTAACCATCTTTATTGCCTTTTTTTCCTGGACAGAGGGAGCATAGTTTCGAAATGCACGTTATATCAACAGATGATTCCTTACATTACTGCTGTGTTGGCCTACAAACCATAGACAACTTAATCCTAGCAGAGTTTTTAGTTTTGATTGTGTGGCTTCAGGCCAGAATGATTTACGCACAACTCAGCATTCAATATGCTGTGTGTGGCACTCACTGGTCTGATGAAACTGCGTTAAGTGCGTAAAGTGGAAGATCAGGTTCAGTTCTTGGACTTTATGGCGCAGCTGAATTATCTCGCGTTGCTAGGCCACTTATCCGCGTGACCATCACAAGCAACGTATTATCCCCCTTAGATTCCCCTCATCAAATGCATGGTATTAATGCACGGTACACGATTAAGTACGGCCGATGAGCGTCGGTGAGGTTTTAACAGCTGTAGGCCAATGGTTTTGATTGTGCAAGGCTAAGCTAAGTTAGCACGACTACATAAAGTTACCCGAAGTAGACGTCGCCTTATTAAGAAACAAGCGATTATATTACACTACTACGCCAGACTTCATTACGTTCATGTCAAATCTAAACACTAGCACTAATGTAAAATAATAAGCGTTAAGTAGGAACCACAGTGCCTTACCGTAGCGAGCACGTAATCTCACTGACTGCAAAGATGAATGAAGCCTAAAATGGAGTCGCCCGCCGTCACAGCACTTCCTGTCCACGAATAAACACAGAAAAAAAACCCCAACACGCATTCATGTGTATTATGTCTGAATACATACACAGCGTTTACTGATCATCAAGACAATATTTCCAATTTTATTAAAGAAACACCCAGTCGTTATTATTGCAGCACAGATGTAAATAAATACTGCAATGGCCTATATATAACAAATTATTATACTGTAATGAATTGTATGTAGGTATAGTAACAGTACAAAATATATAACGAAACATGTTCTCTGTAATCAATTCACTTTAATCTTTTTTCTTTTTTAAAAAAGAAATTGTGAAAACAATTTAACCAAAAGCATCAGTACACCAGAAAGTTTATTAATACACATTTAAGTAAATCTGAGAATGTAAATTTATGAATAATGAAAAAAAAAAAAAATCTAATTGGCTCTAAACGTTCATGTTCAAAATTCAATTCGTTCATGTTAAAAATTAACAATTAAAAAAAAAAAAAAAAAGTAAAATTTAGTACAGAATCTTTTCTTCCTTAAAACCACTAATAAACGCTGCTTGGAAGTGCTTAAAAGCTTCTGTCACCTCTCTACTGCAATCTTGGCCCATTCCTACCTGAAAAAGCTTTCAGATCACTGACAGTCTTTGGTTTTCACTTTGCCACTGCTTTCTTCAAATTCAGCCAACTATTTTCAGTGAGAATTAAATCTGGAGTCTGAACAAGCCACTCATGAACATTCTATGACTGATCCCTGAACCAAGCATAAGTAGATTTTGGATGTATGCTTTTGGATGATTGTCCTGCAGTAAAGTTCACTGATCATCAGCTTCAGTCTTTGCACCAAAGGCAACACAATGCTTGCCAAAATGGCCTGATACTTCAAAGAATCCACAATATCATTTATATGGTGATGATTTCCACTTTCTGCTACAGCAAAACAACCCCATAACAGGACTGGTCAAACATTTTATGATATTGTGTATGATATTTTTCTTGGAGCAGAAAAACCTTAAAAGTTTTCTGGTACAACCACTGATTTATAATAGAGATTACATTATATATATATCAGTGCGTACACTTTAACCTAGAGGATAAGGCTGCCAGCTGTGTCTCTATGAACTTTTATTGTCTTAGAAATCTTCATATAGCCTTAGACTTTCTAATATAATAAAACAATTTCTTTTCTATAACTTTTGTGGGAGCCCTGCTGACTTTACTATATTTGTTATTCAACTTCAGCATATGCATGGGCTGACTGTATGTATGTGTAACACCCCAAGCTAATTCAGGTTTTTAATTTTTCTCAAAGGCTTAATTGTGCTTTAAGACAATTTTGTTTCCTACTACAAAGATAAGTGACTTAAAATGACAATGCTGAATAGGAGTTGAATATGACATAGCTGTGTTATTAAAAAAAATACTAGAACTCAAAAATATTACATTATATATTGACATTATTGCTTTTAATATCCCAGCAATCTGTTGTAGATGCAATTTTTATGAAGTCCTGGAGCTTCAGAAAAGCTTGTATTTGTAAAGTACTGCAATCTCTGGGAGGAATAATTTGATTGCAAGTATACAGTAGTCAACATTTAAAGTGGATCAAAAAAAGTTAATCAAAGTTGTCCTAAGACAAGAACAGGTATTGTTTTGGTTTTAGGACAACTTTGATATAAAGTTTTGATCCACTTGAAATGTTGACTACTGTGTGTGTGTGTGTGTGTGTGCGTGTGCGTGTGCGTGTGTGTATAAAAGACACACACTTGATACACAACTGCCTATTCTTCAAAATAACAACCAAGACATAGTTTGGTTAGGAAAAAACGCTTTATTGGTTTATTGAAACTGCATTTACCTTAAAATGTATAAAATTAAAAAAAAAAAATTTTAAAAAAATTAAAAAAAAGCTGAGATCATTGCCATAAGAGGCACATGCATTTGATGTCCCATAGGTAGATGCCATAATTATGCATTTTGTGAAATAAAGAACTATGAGAGGGGGAAAAAAGACATACATTAACCTAAAAATACAACTTACCCATAGTTCATCCTAAAATATATCATCACAAAAACATTTGGAAGTAAAACATTTGGATCCAAATGCATGTCTCTGATACACATATGCAACCGGTGTACTAAAGCTATACCTTGAAACAATCAAGTAGTGAAAAGCATGCCGAGTGGTGAAGAAACTAAATGCGTCAAGCGACTTACCTGTCATAATCAACTTAAAAAGGACCACTGATTTATTTAAGGAAACATTGGGAAGTCTACCCACTTAGTGAATCAGAATGATAGGATTATTTGGACACAGACCAGGAACATTGAGACGCCAATGATTTAGGGCACATGAACAGCCTTGTAGACGAAGTGATGTAATCGCTTTCATTTCGCCGCAGAAGCAGTTCCATTCTCTGTGATACTTCGAAACTAGGAAGCAAGATGTTATTGGTTTTAATTCGAATTTGTCAATAGTTATTTTTATGCCTATTTAGGCAAGTTGAGTTTAAGAGGGTGGCAAAAAAAGCAAAACGACGGACCAAGTTCCAGTCTTTTTATTAAAACTTTCAAGTGTTCCTATGAAAGAAAAATGATACAAAGTCCTTAAACTGCGATATTCTGCAATTAAAATGCACACTACAGCACAATTTCAATGAAGCCAGTAGACGGAAAGTTTTATTGCTGCGGAGATTGTATTCTTACTTGCATGCCGCACTTTAACAAATAGCTTAGATAGGGAAATAAAAAGAGAGAGGAAAAAAAAAAAAAAAAAAAGCTTTACACAAATGAAGTTTTGGTTCTAAATCAAAATTGTCATTGCGCTTGTTACAGTAGTTTAATAACAAACGATAAGGTCACTCCAGATTTTAAAAGGTAAAAAGGTACAGTGTGATACATTGAAGTGAATAATTTTTATATGCGTTCCTTTAATAGTCTTTACCAAACCACCAAGTTAACCTAATTGACGTACTCTGGCTTAGTGCTTCTCTCACCTATCAAATGTTAAACAATAAAAACAAGGCAAAATAAAATAAAACAGAGTTGACAATTTAGCATGAGGACGATTTTATGCGTGTAAAAGCGGTAGTTTTATAGAATGTGCAGTCCGCAACAGAACTCTTCCACTATGGTGCGCAGGCGAACGAAACGCGCTCTGGCAGACAAAGACGTATCGCGGCACGTGCACCTGGAGACAACGACGACGATCTTGTTGAATAATTTACACCTGGAAAGAGAGCAAACCACATGAGTCAAACGGCTGCAGTGCCATCTGTGATTACTGAATCGACAAGCTGAGCTAAAATAAAGATTTGTATGAAGTCTCTTTGATTTATGCGAAAGCTTAATATACCATTTATACACTTCGATACGAAGTTCAGCGTCCCTCGAGCAATGCTTTTAAAAAGACCATAAGGCCGTTAAAAACTTACGATCCAGGTACTTTGATACAAAGTTTTACGCTACTGTTACTTGCGCATCAATTACACCACACGCAGAACAGGCCAAGTACGTAAATTCTTGGTTATACATTAAGAGCTCATTTTTGGGCTGCGGGACCTATTCTCACCTTGGATTACAAAAGCGCAGTGGTGCACTTTAATACGAGTAGCGCGCAGGTGGTGGAGGCGGCGCCGCCCTGTCAGCATAGGGGTCTCTGGCCCGAGGCACGCTGTACATCGGGGTCCGAGACATGGAGAGAGGGGACAGACGAGATCGCTCGAATGAGTAACCATTCCCGGCGGGTGCCTGAGGGGCAGGAGGAGCACGTCTGATGGGACTGCGGTCTCGTGCGTAGTACGAGGACGGCGGGGGTGGAAGGGGACGTCGTTCGTAGGGGTCAAGGCCGTTGCCAGCCAACCGCTCTCTCATAATGCCGGATGACGGGGGCGGAGGGGGAGGGGGAATGGCACCCGGACGCCGGTCCTCATATGAGGAGACGCCGTACGGGCGAGCGCGGTACTTCTCGTAATAGTCGACCACACCGCGTTCGCGCTCATATGCCGGTGCTGCGCGCTCTGGGTATGGGGGGCGTCTGGGGGGCATGGGCGGTGGCGGTGGAGGGGGACCAGGGGGGTACCCGAAGCGACCCCTAGGATAACCAGGGGGCTCAGGCCGGTCACCAGGGAAACGGGGTGGCCAGTATCCACCGTCCGGGGGGCCGTAGCCTTCCTCCTCGCCTCTTGGTCGACTCTTTGAAATCTGCACGTGAATTCGTTTGCCTGCAAGTGCAAAAACACTTCATATTAGCAAATATGACAAACACACAAAGAGTTATGATGGGAGTGATAAGACTGGATTTTTTACCTTGGAATTCAGTGTTGTCCAACCCCTTGATGGCATCCATGGCCTCATCGGAATTGCTCATGTGTACAAAGGCAAAGTTCTTAATAATGGCACATTCGGTAACTGTGCCGTACTCTTCAAACATTGCTCTGAGCTCTTCATCAGATCCTTTTTCCACATTGGCAACATGGAGCTTCACCGGGCCCTGGTTTTTTCCCCGACTCGCTTCAACGTTGATGGGGGTTCCATGCAGCTTGTATAAATGAAGGTTTCGGATCGCCTTTGTCGCACTTTTGCGATCGTCCATGTGGACGAAAGCAAAGTTCTTGATAATGGCGCACTCGGTGACTGTTCCATATTGAGTAAACAGAGACTTTATTTCTTCTGCTTCTGCCTGCTGAGGCAGGTTCCCAATGAAGATCTTCACCATCTTCGCTAATGTGTTACACAGAGCCTGGAACACACTGTGATAAGATACACTACGATGAGTTGCCAGCAATGCAAATCAAATTACTGTGGTTATCATAATAGGCTATGGCTTTCTGCAGATCAACGCAGAAGAAGAACGAGAAACCACGCCTGGTGCCAAAGTGAAATCGAAAGCTTTTACAGTGGACTTCCTGAGAAGCCGATCAAGTCAAACCAGTTTATGCAAATACTTTAAGTATCATTTCTCACTACATACACGCAAACACGACTAAAGAAAACGTTGTTACGTTTAGGAGAATAAAGTTTCGTACAAACAAAGCAAGAATTCCCCTCACATGTTCTTATATACGCCACGGCCTCGTGTGATTACTTAATAGTAGCTGACTATGAAACCTCCATTAACGTTCAGTTTTTTCACGGAATATTTTTTAAAGCGTTTACGTTTGCAAAAATCACAAGCACAAAAAAATAGCAAGTAATCGTCGATTTACGCGCTCGCTGCCTTGAGAGAAAACTCAGTTTCTGTTGCTAGATTTGAATAAGCTAACAGCGTTAGCTTACTAGCCGAACAGCCGTTGCGCGCCGAGATAAACACGATGTATGTACGATTTTTAAATGTAACCGATTAACAGAGTTTTTACATACCGTACAAAGCTACATATATATAATGTGCTTTAATGCCAGTGCTAAGCCTTTATTTTAATACTAACGCTATAAAGGTCAAAGTACTAAAATAACAATACTCACCGCCTGTTTCTCACCACAATGAGGAAGAGGGTGGGTCATTCAGTAATATACTTCCTCAGTCCCGCCCACAAGGTTGAATAAACCAATCAAATATAAGAACGCAGATCACGCGGAACGTGATGACTTAGAATTGTGGAAAGTTAAAAAGAAACTGGTCTGAATGGATGAAGTCAATTTACTGTGACTTTTTGAAGGGAATGACAAAGTAGAAAGTTATTGCAAGGGATGAAATCGATATTCAAATATTACACAGCAGCAAAGGCTAAATCAGTAATGAAAAAGAAATGCATAAAAATTGAGAAAGTAGAATTAACTTGGATAAACATTTATAAGTGACCCTGAACCAGAAAACCAGTCATTTTGAAACTGAAAGCTGATCAGATGAGCTTTCCATTGATGTATGGTTTGTTAGGATAGGACAGTATTTGGCAGAGATACAGATATTTGAAAATCTGGAATCTGGGTGCAAAAAAAAAACAAATATTGAGAAAATCGCCTTTAAAGTTGTCCAAATAAAGTTCTCAGTGCATATTACTAATCAAAAAGTAAGTTTTGATATATTTACGCTAGAAAAATGTACAAAATATCTTCATGGAACATGATCTTTACTTAATATTCTAACGATTTTTGGAATAAAAGAAAAATCGATCATTTTGACCCATACAATGCATTGTTGGCTATTGATACAAATATACCAGTGCTACTTATGAAAGGTTTTGCAGTCCAGGGTCACATATTTAATTTTAGTTTTTTAATTTAATTTTAGTTTTTTTTTGGTTTTTTGGGGTAGAAGAAAATATTTTAACAGCCAAGTAATGCACTATTAACCCTGGCTTTGTGAGTGATGTGGGGTTACTTAATCAGTGAAATGTTATAATCAGTAGAAGAAATCATACAGTAGAAAGACAAAAACAACACCTTATCTCACATACTATTTATACCATTTATACCACAGACAAGTCTTTCTCCTTCTGTAACTGGTTAGTGTTTACCACAAAAACAAAGCCTACATGTCAGTTGGCTGTTAAATCACTATTGCTACAGTTGTAATAGAACTGAATCAGACCGAAATAAAGACGTGCGAAGGTATATCAAATGACAATATAAATACAGATTTTATATGGTTTTTAAGCAGAGTGTCTCTAGTTCAAGCTACCAGTAGGTTGCGGTAATGCACTACCCTACATTGGTTTGAGATCCGCCCTTAGGCAAAAAGATAAAAAGTGCGGAATTGTTTACTGTCTAGATTTGATATCAGTTTTCACCTAATTGAAATTCACCTAATCTTTGTTTCATAAGAATGTATCATTACTTTTATAGTTTAAATGTTTTATTAAGCTATTCCAGACTGAAAGCTGAAAGATAAATGTGAAATATGAGCATTTTATTTCTTATGCCTTTGAGACTGCTTCCCGGAAAGTTAATAGATTACTTTCAAAGTTTGTTATTTTGTTGTGATGACGAAACTGACATGCAATTGACACATTCAGCTGCCTAAAACCCGCCAACATTTCTCATCAACTTCCCTTTCCCGTGGTTTTACAGTTTTGTCAGGACGCTTTTGGGGAGTGACTGATAAGACATTGTAAATGATGACCATAAACATGTTCTCAGTCATGTTTAAACACCTCTTTTATCTGGTTAAACAGTGTCATGTCACAAGATATAGACTGACGAGGGTTTTACGTTTTAACATTCAACTTTGCAAGAAAGGATTTTTTTTTTTTAATCAAAACGAGAATAAAGCGTGTCTGGGATCTCCAGGTCAAATATAGGACAGCTAATAATTTTATTATATAGCGAAAGATAGCGAAAGCATCTAAGTCGATTGCGCAACTCTGGAGTTTTTGAGAGTCACATGTCCCAAGTTGGAAGGGGGTTGGATTTCAGTGCTTCTGATGCAATTCCCTCTTTGTTTGTAGAGCTCATAGTATAGCGATCTCCGCTTCAGAACAGCAGTCCGTTAGTTGATGATCGTTGCAAACAGGTCCTGAAGGTAAGCTAGAATGTTTAGCTTTGTTAAACTGGTACAAAACTTATTTCTTAGGCTGTGTCAAGTTTTCCGCTAGATCTGTGCTATGTATCAGTGCATTCTCGCTTTAATTCACAACGTTTTGATGCAAGATAAACCTGTTAATTGTAATAACACATGACAAGCTGTTTCTTATTGTTTTTTCTTTAGGTTTAACTGTCAACAATTCAATTCAACACCACAGAGGTTGCATCCATTTGTTTCCCAGAATGGATGATAATAGCAAACTCGAGACTGAAGAACTCCTCACCTGTCTTTATATCCATCTCTTTCACCCTAACCAAGCCAACCGTCCACTCTTCCACAACCTGCCCCTAAATAAGCCATACAAAATGGACGCTGAAGATCCACTAAGGCTTGGCCGTGATGGACAGACCTGCATTTTTGTCCTAAATGACACCGCTGTTTCCAGAAAACAGCTCTCCATACAGGCGTATAGGAAAGCTGGCAGCCAGTTCTTGAGCTTCATGATCCAGAACATGAGCCAGAAGGTCAAACTCATGGTCGGTGGGTCTGAACTCAGATACCTTGAAAGAGCTGAGCTTGATGACAAGGTGCTCTGCCGCTTTGGGAGATACGAACTGCTGATTTGGCAGGAACCAGGAGAATCAGAGAATAAATTTGAGGTCCTGTTTGAAACATGCAATACACCCCCTTCACAGGAATTGGGAATAGATGTGCCATGCAAACCACCTGTTATGGATACCGGCTTGCCATGGAGAAACTTTGACAATGGAGCACCTGTAAGCCAAGAGCCACTGGAGTCAGATGAGACAGTTGTTTTAGTATAGATATTTTCGGACAGTGCTTTGCAAGGACCATTCAGAATTATCAATTGTTATTTTCATTAATACTGTGTTATTAATACAGTCAGCACGTCTTGTAAGTAACAGAATAAGATCTAAAACTAGATTACTAGAACTGTTTTATGTGACATTACAAACGCTGTTATGATTTCTTCTGGAATGCTACTGAACCTGTTTTGTTGCCTACTGTGTCTTTGTGTTTCTCCTCTTGTACAGATATTTTATTATGCATTTTGCTGAATTTCATTGGAATTATTGTCACACATTTGCTTAAAAGGTCCTCCATGTTTCCTCTTCATGTTTCCTATTGTAAGTGTTCATTGTATAAGTGCTGTTGGCCAGTGTATTTATATATAATATTTTTTATTGCATTGTTTTGTATTGACTGTTACTTGATAAAATGTCAATCATAAGCTTTAAAAAAATGTGAAATTACTATGATTGAAGAATTATTCCTATACTACTTTTTTATGTTATATAATGATAATGTTACATTATTATAGTTTTAGTTATAGTTATACTCCAGATTGCTTTAAAAAATAAATCAAAATACACAGTCAAATTATTACAACACAGTATTTTCCATATAATATCTTAATAATGAATAAATTGCTTCAGTACAATGACTATACAAAAGCAAATTTTTTATTTTAAGAAACGTGTTGTCTTGCTGTGATGGACTGGCCATTTGGTGTTTTCCGCACTGGGTCAGCCTAGATGGATGGATGTGTTAACACTTAATATTTTGCCCGCACAGCATAAATTAGTTGTTATATGTGAAAATATATAGCTGCCTTTATATTTAAAAAAAAGTCGCAATTTTTTTTTTTTTTTTTGCATTCTACTGTAAGATCATAGTTAGTTCACACATACAGTCTTTTATTTTAAAATTACCAGTCAGTTACTGTTAAGAGACCATGTGTGAACCTTTTCAAAAACACTGGTAAATTTGTTCTGCCAATTTCCCGATATGAGAAGTTGTAACATTACCAGTAAATTACCGGTAATGTGCTCTGTGTGTATTAAAAAATCGAGTCTATCGGTATGAGCACGTATGAGTTCGGAACACGCTGATTTAAGACGTCTACTGTGGGCCAATCATAATGTTACAATGACGCATTTACTCTGCACTGTGTAGTTTTGTAGCAGTGTTGCCAAGTCTGTGGTTTTCCCCCAGAATTGGCCTACTTAAACACTGTTGCTGCAGCTTGTTTTTCATGTCCGACTACAAAAACGTTATATTAAAGGAAAAGTCCACTTCCAGAACAAAAATTGACAGATAATGTACTCACCCCCTTTCTTTCTTCAGCTGTAAAGAAATAATATTTTTTGAGGGGAAACATTTCAGGATTTTTCTCCGTATAATGTGCTGATATGGTGCCCCGATTTTGAACTTCCAAAATGCAGTTTAAATGCGGCTTCAAACGATCCCAAATGCAGTTGTAAACGATCCCAGCCAAGGAAGAAGGGTCTTATCTAGCATATTTTCATAAAAATAATACAATTTCTATACTTTTTAATGTCAAACGCTCTTCTTGTCTCGCTCTCCCTGAACTGGAAATTCCCATCTCATGTTCTCCCTCAACTTCAAAATCAACTTATATTGCTATTTTACCCTTTTTGTTAAGGGTGTTTGATCTTCTTTGCATGTTCACTTTGCATGGACTGGGTTCGTACTTCTGCAGTGACGTAGGATGATTTTGAAATCATTTTTGAATTTGAGGGAGAAAATACGATTGAGTTTTTTGACATACCCTAACTGTCTTGAACCATAATACACAGAATTCATGGAGAGCAAGACAAGACGAGCTTCTGAGATGAAAAAGTATTTAAATTGTATTACTTTAATAAAAATAACCAATCATTTCGCTAGATAAGACCCTTCTACCTCGGCTGGGATATTTGAAACCGCATTTAAACTGCATTTTGGAAGTTCAAAATCAGGGCACCATATCAGTCCATTATATAGAGAAAAATCCTGAAATGTTTCCCTCAAAAAACATAATTTCTTTACGGCTGAAGAAAGAAAGACATTAACATTTTGGATGACAAGGGGGTGAATACATTATCTGTAAATTTTTGTTCTGGAAGTGGACGTCTCCTTTAAGCCCTGGAATGCAAACTCTACCAGGGGAACCCCACCAAAAATGGAACCCTTGAAACGTAATTGGAATAGTTTTGCTGTGGAAACCTGGAAACCCTGGTTTATAGTCGTCTATTACAATGACTCTGGGCCAAAAGCTGCTGCATGAAAGTGAAAATTTCACACAAAAATAAAATCAACAAAAAAAACTGAAGTGTATATCCCTCCATGTTTACACATACAATGCTGGGAGGCGCAGCCGTTAAGAGGTTATTTCCAGTTAATGATGTCACAAAATTTACCAGTAATTTGAAACTGAGTGTGAATGGTGCTTTAAAAGACAGAACGGCAGTGCCCTTGTTAAGTCTCAGTTGGCAAACAGGGAATTACATTTCAAGCAGGACTATTATCACCATAGATTTTTTATTTCTTTGGTAAGGTTAAGAATCTTAACAAAGGTTAATCCCAGGTGACCCAGGAACTGAAAATCACCAGAAGATAACCATCCTGTTGTACTTAAACTATAAACTCTGTGAACTCACCTCCGGTCCTTGTTCTTACAAACAACATGAGCACTGATAAGCATCAGCGACATGATAGTAGATGGTTTACAATAAATGATGTCAGTGGTGAGATCGAAACTCTGATGTAACTCTCAACAGGAGCGGCAGTATTATTATTATTATTTATATATATATATATATATATATATATATATATATATATATGTGGCCCTGGACCACAAAACCAGTCATAAGCATAAATTCTGAAAGTCTGAAAGCTTAATAAATAAGCTTTCCATTGGTGTATGGTTTGTTGGGATAGGACAATATTTGGCTGAGATACAACTATTTAAAAATATTGAATCTGAGGGGTATAGAGAAAATCCTCTATAAAGTTGTTGAAATGAAGTTCTTAGCAATGGATATTACTAATCAAAAATTAAGTTTTGATATATTTACGGTAGGAAATATACAAAATATCTTCATGGAACATGATCTTTAATTAATATCCTAATGATTTTTGGCATAAAAGAAAAATCAATAATTTTGACCCATATGTATTTTTGGCTATTGCTACAAATATACCCATGCTACTTAAAACTGGTTTTGTGGTCCAGGGTCACATATCTTTATATAAAAATTATATTATTAACAAAACTATATTATTAAATCAGCCAAAGGTTTTTAAGCAAAAGTTCCTCCAGCATTAGATTGTATGTAATTATATTACTCTATATTTCAGTATTGATCATTTTAATGTATTTACAGTGTAAAAATCATGAGGTATTAATATTGTACAGTACATATGTTATTTTAATGTCTAAAATGCAACACAACTGATTTCTTAGAATAGCATTGATTGACACAGATGTCTCAGCATCATCACACTCAGACTGTTGTTCCATGTACAGACTGGTTGCATCTGCTGACCTTTGATGAACTCTAGTTACTGGGAGATTTGGTGAGTGTGGAGATTTTCCACCAGACACATGTAGTACAATGGGTCATCATGAGTCACTGCACTTCAAACCTTTCAAGGAACAAATACTAAAGAAATAAAATGTGAGAAGATGCGGAACTATGTGGAATTGCACAATGTGGAATTGACAGGAAGTCAGAAAGCAGATAATTTTTCAGTCTTCAGTAGACAGTGATGTGAGGCGATTATTAGACATTCAGTTTTAAATTGATAAGAAAAGTTTAAGAATAGATAAGAATAGACTAATGAACTCATAAATGAAATGCAACGATTTTAAGTAGGTTACATGTTATGACAGTTAATCCCTTCCTCCTACACAGAGTGAGAGTGAGATCAGATGTTTAATAGTTTTTTAATTTTCTATTTTTAGTAGACTATTTTATATCGATGGAAGTAAGCATTTATTTTTCAGAATAACTAGTTCTGTGTATATAAAAAGTTTTGAAGTGTTTGGATGCTGCATTTTAAAATTACGGTTATGTTTTTTACTGCTACTTTAATAAATCACCATAAATCAACCGTTCAAGATATCCCAAATCCGCTCGCAATTTAACATCCTCAGTATGTTGCCATCATGTTGACAAAGTTTGGTGTGAACTACTTATTCCTGCTTGGAGGAGTATGAATTTATTTACAGCCTGATTTTTCCAAAAATCCACATTCAAATCAAAATAGCAGACTTCCTGTTGATCACAGCTAATGGGTGTAAATTAGAAAGTTGTCTGGCTTGATGAGAACAATATACGCACCGAGTTTGGTGTCTGTAGCTAAAACTAGGTTACATGTTATGTATTCAATAAACTATCGCACTTTGAAAATGAATAAACTTCAAATGGACTGTAGGGCATAAAGCAAAACGGAGGAAGAGAATTGCTCTTTAAAATCAAAAGTCAAACCAGAAAGCATGTGTTTTAACCAGAGCAGTCCGGAGACTTTCTATGACCTCTGTTTTGGTTTTCAGGAGAGAAACACATTCATGAATATGGAGAAGTTTTTGTTAAAATGTGTGCTTTTTAAGTATTTTCTCTTATCTCCCCCTCAGCATAGAAGAGCAAAGGTGAAGAAGTGAAATCAAATGTTAAGCAATAAAAGCTTAAGAAAATGCTTTTCCTGTTTTAACCATTATTGAATATTAAAAACAGGAGCTTGAAAGGTGAAGTTTCAACATTCTGAAACTCACAAAGACCAGCTGTATTTCAGAAATCAATCAAGTTAAGCCAACTGAACAAATATGAAATGTTTGCAGACATAACAAGCTTTTTTTGTATATGCCCAATCGGAAAAAACAGTAGGTGCATAAAAATAAAGCAATTAAAATATACCCAAAAAAAAAACAAAAAAAAAACAGACAAACATTATTAAACAATAATTGACTTTAAGTGTTTCATAATAAGACATGACCAACAATGCAAACAGAAATACTGTTCTTTGTGTACTGGAGCATTTAGTTCTGGAACATTTACACTTGAATAGCTTAAATAGTTTTGGTTGTAACACTAAAGACTGACAGCTATTCTAAAATTCCTTCTGCTGGGAATGTTTATTGGATTTCTGAGGCTGGCAGGTTTTGGTTTCTTGTAATAGTTTCAGGCGTTTACCACATATAAAAATGATCGATTTTTCTTTTATGTCAAACATCATTAGTAAATGCTGTGTAAATTTCCTAGTTCTGTGAGTATATCAAAACTTAATTTTTGATTAGTAATATGCATTGCTGAGAACTTAATTTGGACAACTTTAAAAGCAATTTTCTTAATATTTTGATTTTTTTTTTGCACCTTCAGATTCCAGATTTTCAAATAGTTGTATATAGTTGATGTATAAATCTCTGTTTAAAAAGAAATTGACCCCTATGACTGGTTTTGTGGTCCAGGGTCACATATAAGCACTTACAATACAATAAATGAAACAGATAATAAAATATTTTAGCCACTTGCAGCACATTACTGGTCAAGATCCAATGCCAGTTTTAAGTACTGTTCCCACTAAAGTCCTCCTAGAACTTCCTTTCAAATATAATGTTTGTCAGTTAGGGGGGTTACTACCGTCTACTCCGCGGGGGCCAATCGTGAATAGTTGGAACTCAGCGACAGCCAATGAAATTGAAGCATTTCAACAGCTGGCCAAAGAGTGAAAATGATGTCACAGCCAATCAGATTTTTTTCATGTATTTATTTGGACCGGGGTTCGAATCCCACTCAAGCAGGTCTAAACCATTGTTTCACACAGCTTTGTGCTTTTAATAAAACAAAATTATAAAACTTAAGAATATATTACACCTGCAAAGTATTTTACATTTGTGTCTTGCCTTTTTGTATTATAAAGCAAGATATTATGAATAAATGATTAGTATTAAAATAAATACAGTAAAATAATAGTTTCATGATAATATAAAAACATGAATGGTTATATTAAATATTGAATAGCTTTTAAAATGTTAATAAGAGGCATTTAAATTTTACTCAAACTGAGTAATGTTCAAATATTGAATGAAAATTGACTGATGGAATAATTTAAGCCACACTTAATTAGTTAAATGACCAATTAGGTGTTTCCAAAACCATGTAAACTGTGAAATTTTAGTCCTATGAAATAGAAAACAGCACTCATGAAACAAATTTTAATTTTCAGTAGTTTTTATTAAATGCTTTAAGCACTTTTTAAGGTTAGTAAATATTTATCTAAGACATTAAGTAAAAAGAAAAACAGAATTCCGACAATAAATGCATATTACAATCTCACACTGAATAATAAATACAAATATACAGTATATACATGAGTTAAATATTTCTAAGGGGCAAAAGATCAAGAAATATAATTTATGTCTTTTATTCTGCCACACATCTCTGTCTTTCCATCTCGTAAAATGCAGACTCTTTAAACTCTTTCCAGGTCATCTCTTTCTGCATGCTCTCAGGTTGGTTAATGGAGGGCAACAGACATAGTTCAGTAGAGGAATTGTGGACCATTGCTGTATACTCATTAGAATGTTTTTCTTTTCCTGCTGTTCATTAAGCTCATTGTCAATGGCCTCCTTTAGTGGGGATGTCCAGCATTTGTGGTCCAGTACAAACACCCTGCCACCAGTCTTCACAGGTCCAGTACAGGTGCTCGCAGGGGAGGCCAGCATTGGCAGAGGTGGCATATACACTACCAGTCAAAAGTTTTTGATCACTAAAATTTTTTTTTTTAAAGAAATCTCTTCTGCTCACCAAGACTGCATTTATTTGATCCAAAATACAGCAAAAGCAGTAATATTCTGAAATATCTTTACTATTTAAAATAACTGCTTTTTATTTGAATATATTTTAAAGTGTAATTTATTCCTGTGAATAATCAAAGCAGAATTTTCACCACCATTACTTCAGTCTTCAGTGTCACATGATCCTTCAGAAATAACTCTATGCTGATTTGCTGCTCAAGAAACTTATTATTATTGTTATTATTATTATTATTATTATTATTTTAAACAGTTGAGTACATTTTTTCAATTTTTCATTTGTCTAAAATAAAAAGCTTTTATAACACACACACATACATATATACATATATTTCACTTTTATTTATCAAAAATGATGATCAACATATTTATAACTAGGGCTGCACAATTAACTGGATTTCTAATCGTGATTATAATTACAGATACCACAATTATGTAATTGTTCAAAGGCACAATTACAAAAAAAAAAAAAAAAAAAAAATCCACTTACATTATTATACTTTCTTAAGATATGTGTGTGTGAGAGTGTGTTTGTATTTTTACTACAGGTTATCTTAAGGTTTTTTTTTTCTCATTATTTTAATTTTTCCATTTTTGCTTTTTTTATATTGAAAGAAACTATATCTATAAAAAAGTGGCATGCAGTTGCTTCAAACAATGGTATAAAGCTATTCCAAACATTACTAAATGTAAATTGTGATAATCTTAATAATGGCAAATACAGTTTCAAGGGAATAATTGACAATTATGATTTTTTTCATAATCGCGCAGCCCTATTTATAATGTTACAAAAGATTTCTACTTTAGATAAATACTGTTCTTCTAAACTTTCTCTTCATCAAAGAAAACTGAAAAAAAAAAATGCTACTCAGCTGTTTGTAATAATAATAATAATAATAATAATAATAACTAATTATTATTATTATTATTATTATTATTATTATTATTATAAATGTTTCTCGAGCAGAAAATCAGCATATTGGAATTATTTCTATCATGTGACACTGAAGACTGGAGTAATGATGCTGAAAATGCATCTTTGAAATCACAGGAATAAATTGCAATTTCAAAATAGATTCATATGGAAAGCAGTCATTTTAAATAGTAAAAATATTTCACTATTTTAATGTTTTTGCTGTACTTCAGATCGAATAAATGCAGGCCTGGTGAGCAGAAGAAACTTCTTTAAAAAACATAAAAAAATCTTACTGTTCAAAACCTTTTAAATGGTAGTCTATGTAGTTCCTACATAGAGGGAAAAAAAGATTTAATTCTTTTCTGCATTCTGAAAATTTCTAACAACATTTGCATGTTCGTCAAAAATTTACCTGTTGCTGATTGATGCTCCACATGGGAGCCACAAGATGAGAACAGTGAGGGCACAGGCAATGCATCAGTGGTGTCTGTTGAACAAGTTGAACATTTAGTTTTATGTGTAAGGTAACAGTGTTTCTGCAGAATTTATGAAGGTAAATTTAAGACTTTTTTGAGACCAAGTAAAACAAATTTGAGGAACAAATGAGGAAAAACACAAATATGTTACTTAAATGTAAATGTCTAGAGAATATTAACTTCAGTTTAAAAATACAACTTCCAAAATATATTCATATTTTTTAAATTCATTTACAAAAAAGCACTGAAACACTTTGATCCCAAACACCAGAATATGGAAATATCTTTCACTGCTTGTTTTCCAGTGCAAATGCCTCACGATTCTTAAATCAAGATGCATTTACAGGAGATACAAAATGACATGAAATACAGTCTTGTTTGTAGTAAGTTTATGATTAAGAGAAGAACTAATATCTGTCATTTGGCCAAAAAAAAGTCACCTTAATTTAAAATGAAGTTTTGATAACTCATTGACAAATATTTGTTCTTGTTTTAAGTATAGACTCATTTAATTTTATTGCATTTTCAACACTTTTTACATTTGCATCTGATATAAAAAAAAAAAAGAAAAAGTATCTTGATTGAAATATGTTTTGATATTTGTATTGGAAAACAAGACAAAATTCAGAGGAAGAGATTAATTCACATTTTGCTATGCATGCAACATTTAATGCCATCATTTAATGAATTTAAGACTTTCTGCTCTGATTTAAGTCTATTTTAAGACATTAATTAATTTGTGTAAAACCCTAGAAAAATGAATTTTGTGCATGATGTTGTTAATGTGTCAAAATATTTACCTGTATCTGTCTGGGGATCTGCATGGGTACCATGAAAAGATCAGGGCACAAGCAGTGTAGAAATAGTGGTCTCTACAAGAAAAACAAAATAGCATTACAAAAAGCAATAATTCTATTACACACATATATAAACATTCATATTCATATATTCATATATATATATATATATATATATATATATATATATATATATATATATATATATATAAAACAACAGTGAAGGTACTAACTTAGTAGTAATCCTGCTGTTTTTGGCAGATTGATTTTCATTTACAATTTCATACTGCAAATATATAATGTCCAATACGGTAACAACAATGGTAAATTTATTGTTGTGATTCTAGTACTAAAAACCCATGGCTAAATTATGGTTACTATAGAAAACCATGGTTAGAAAACATTTTTAAACTGTGGAATACATGTAATCTTATTACAAAAATGAAAATAATTGTCACGCCCATTCATAATTTAGCTTCTAATTAACAGATGACGTGTTAATGATGACAAACAAAACACATAAACGTAACTTACAGCTAAGTTCATTCATAATTTGGCATGCAAACAAATCAACCT
Organism: Cirrhinus mrigala; assembly: GCA_036247105.1. Lineage (NCBI taxonomy): Eukaryota > Metazoa > Chordata > Actinopteri > Cypriniformes > Cyprinidae > Cirrhinus > Cirrhinus mrigala. Next base: position 39,084,274 of record CM070013.1, read on the forward strand.
ACGATGAACTATAGTAAGCAAACTCCGACAGGGTAAAGTTTGGAAACGAACAAGTTTACTAATGTAATTTCAGCATTAACGGTAACAAAACGTAAACTGATGTCACATAAAGTATCTTACCGTTGATCGATGCGCTGAGAATGCGTTGAATTAAACAAACGAGTCAGATCGCCGCTGTGTGTTTTCATTCTCCGAGCCGGGATGAAAATGGCGACTTCAAACTTCCCGGGGTGCCAAAACGCGGAAGTGCGCCACAAGGGCGTTAGTGGCCGAAAGTATATTGCATCCGTAGTGTTTTAGCACTACCATTGAAAATGAATGGGAAACGGTTTAGGGCCGTTTAGCAAAAGAATCCCCGGCCGCCGGACACACCTCTGCAGGGAGTACTCGACAAACCCACAAATATAAATACCCACAGTATTAGGCCTTCTTTTTGTTTCACACTTTTTCTTTAGTTAGCCTGCATGCTAATTTTTGTACATCTGCACACTCTTAAAATTCTGTCATAGCTATGATTTATACATGAAAAAAATACATTAAGTAATTTTCACAAGCAGCAAAGTTATATTAAAATCTGTGATCTGTAAATCTCGTAACAACGTGAGTCCAAAAAAATGATTTATTTAATGCCGTTGCACTTAGAATATTGAAATGCGTTTTACCTTCTCTTTCCTGTATACTATTTCACATCATCCAGAGTTCATCTTTTCTAGGGGCTTTTATTTAAAACGTTTCGCCCAACGTGGGGCTCGAACCCACGACCCTGAGATTAAGAGTCTCATGCTCTACCGACTGAGCTAGCCGGGCTACATGCTAGCAAATTTGTGCTAACTGTTTTTGATCGTTCTTCACCCAACACGATTTTATTGATAAAAACATGGATCTAAACCTAACTCTGATCTTTTTACTCCAGGACTTACATAAAGTTAGTCTAGAACTTGTGTCAAGTGTTTCAGACGCAAACCGAAACAGTTGATTACATTTTTCTTTTCCAGAAAAAACACGGAACTTAATGCATTTGTTCTAATATTGTTATATATAAGTATTCTGTGACGAAAATGCTGAGATCAATGTGAAATTCAGAGAAGGGAAAAAAACAACAGAATATTTAAATAATGAATAGCCTACAGTGTAGAAAATTACCATAGATTTAGTAACTATATTTTAATTATGCTATTTGTGGTAAATTGTAGTAATGTATGAATAGAAAGTAACCAATTTGTTAAACAAAATTTAGTTACTACACTTGTACTATAGTAGAACCACGGTTATTCTGTCTTAAAGGTCCTACTACTGTATTCATTAGAAACAGCGGCATCTGTCTCTGTGGCGCAATCGGTTAGCGCGTTCGGCTGTTAACCGAAAGGTTGGTGGTTCGAGCCCACCCAGGGACGAAAGTTACTTTTTCAAACTGAAGATGAATATACTTGTATAGCACGACATAGTAGTATAACACGACAAAGCGGGGAAAAAAAGCCTAATAGTGGCCAATTCCTACCAACAATTTATAATTTTATAATTTACATTAAACTATTAAGTCTATTCTCATTATTTTATTATTATTATTATATTAAAATATTAAATAGTTATTTTTATAGCAATAATGTCTTAAGTCGAATATGCTACTGCGTATTTTAATTGAAGTTCTGTGGCAGTCAGGTTCAGATCCATAGATGACAGAAGTGATTTCTTTGCGTTACATGACCGCTCTCTAGTGGAGAATATTCAGTATTGCCTTAAACGGACAGTTCACTTAAAAATAAAAGTTCTTTCATTGTTTAGCTAAATCATCGTTCCAAACCAGTATGACATAACTTTCATTTAAAACACTATTTTAAGATACCAGTCGCTTGTCGATTTTGTCTAAATCCGTGCTCTTTGCCAGAAGAGCACACAGTAATTAGTGAATGTTGGAGAAAAGCCATTTGAAAAGGATCATCTTACTGTTTGCCGAGTTTCTTAGAAAGCAGTGGGAGTTGTTGTTTAACACCATGTGTGGCAAGGATTTTCTTGTTACCGCGATTAGGTGTTGGCTACATATCAGTTGTTTTCTGCATATTAGTCCTTCCTCCCAGATTCCCCTATGACTAATTTTCGCGTCTAATCAAACTCTTCACATGAGGTCTGTGTTGACACTGTTTAGACAAGCTACAACAGCCCAGTTACAGACACACATAGCGACTGTCTGACTGGACTGGAGATCCACACATATCGGTGATGCACACAGGAGAATCAAACAGTTTTATGAGGAAACATATATTTTATTCACTTAAATAGGTGTACACTTTGCTTTTATATATATATATATATATATATATATATATATATATATATATATATATATATATATATATATATATGAAAAGTTCAGATGCAAAACCAGCTAAATCCATCTGACGTATTTCTTTAAAATGAGCATTTCTTTCTGGCTACTTTGTATAGTCTTCTGTGTAAGTACTGGCACTTCTGATTGGGCTGAGGCTGGAATTCAGCGAGTCTGAAGTAAAAGTATCATTATCTCATTTTTGACCGAGATGGCTTTTAGCTGGTTTTGCATTTATATACTACATTTGGCAATTTGTATATAGAGGAAAGCGTTAAAATATAGAAAAATTCAATATTGGTTTGTTCAGTAAAAATATTGGCATTGCTAAACAGGTAGGCTAGATATAAATATTAAAATTACATTTTCACTACGCAATTTTCACTATGTAATTTCAACAAAACAGCAGATTTTGAGGTTAAAGGAACGCTGCTGTGCTCATATGCATTAAAATCGTTAGTAGCCAGTATTGACGGGTTGCATAGGCTGGTAGCCGGCACTGAAGCCTTGAGTTGGTTGGCTGAAAGCTTGCGGTGGCTGGCTGAAAGTTTGCGTTGGCTGGTTGAAAGCTTGCGGCTGCTGGTGAACCGTGTTAACGGTAGGGTTAATGACCACTAGGTTCTGGCGTCTAGCCTTCAGCTCCCTCGCCATCTGACACCAGACGCACACATGGCAGCAGGTCGCCACACAGCAATCATTCTGTATCGAACCCTTCATGAAAATAAAAGAACATTAAATATTAACTCAAAAAATATTAAGGGGAGGACAGGGAAAGTATCGGCCCGTTCAAAGTTTGAGGCACGCAAAAACTGATAAATTCAGTTTGTAGTTCTAAAACCAAAAGAAAATTTCAGTATTTGAGGAATTTAAATTTATGGGTAAAAAAAGTGTGATTAACGTAAATATAGACCAATGATCTGTTTGTAAACATTCGGGATGCGCGCGCAGCATGGTTGCAGAAAACCCGTGAGAGATAGCCTTTATATGGCTAGAGAATTACAAGGATACGGCACAAAATACTTAGATTTAAAAAGAGTATAAATTATATTGATTATAAGTAATTTTCAAAATGTTATTCGTGCAGTACAAGAGCTTGTCAGCGATAAGCACTGTTACTCAAAGAATTTAGCGTTAAATAGTGGGATAGTCCAACAGATCCGAAACAGGGATGACGTTTTTATGGGCGGTTTTGGCAGTCTATCGAGCCATGGAATAAAATAATAAAAAAGGTAAAATTGATTTTATATTTCAAAATCCTGACTTTATTTTCGCAATTCCGAGATTATATCCCACAAATCTAGAAGAAAAACAACTCGTCATTCTCTCTTTCCCCCTCGGCTTATATCCCACACTTCTGGCTTTTTTCCCCTCAGAATTAACAAACTCATTAGTTTTGTTGAATCGAGTTATAAAGTCTGAATTAGTAGATATAAACTTGCATTTGTGAGGAAAAAAAGTCAGAATTGTGAGATAAAAAAAAAAAAAAAAAAAGTTCGGTAAAAGGTTAATAGTAATAGGTTTAAATAATGTCATGTTGTAACGGTAGGGCTAATGCAGTACATTCAACAGCATATGTGAATATTATGTAGACCTATTGTTTAAATCAAATTTATGCTTTAAAAGTAGAGTAATCATAGCAGTTTTCATCCATAGTATGTCTGCGTTTAGCTTCAAATGGCGTCTTTGACTACAGTATTGTATAAAAATTATCTGCATTCCGATTTTGACATCAAAAGGCACAAATATATATATATATTTTTTCTCTTATTCCATGGAGTTTACCCGTTTACCTTCACTTGCTACCAGTGTTTTTCTGCAACCACTATGCCCGCGCAGCTGCAAGTGACGTCACTGTGACGTCTACTCGAAATTGGCTAGTCAAACCTCAAAAACCTCGAATAAATTACATTTTTAAATATATTACACTAGAAAACGTTTAAGTTGGCTTGAAAACCACCAAAAATCCCATAGGCTTACACTGGAATATTCAAATGAGCCAACACTCTTCAAACTCCAACTGTCACAATTCAAACCTAAACTCCCAGAATCCTTTGAGACTAAATCAAGCTTCCCTTTTATGTACTATTTCTAATCCATTTAGACTCATCTAATATTTCTAATCTAAATTTAAATTATGTTAGCATTATGGTAATCATAACGCGGCTAATGAACCGGAAGTCTTGCACATTTTACATTGAAAAAGCTGTATTTACCCTAATTTGGAATCTCTCTCTCATACTGCTCCTCATGGTGAGTGTAATAGAAGGTATTATGCCAGCAAAGCACATCTCCAGCAGAGGGAGACAGAGACATTCTCCAAATTCCTCACTGGTCTTACACATAAGGCAGAATGGACACCACAAACCACAGCAGCCTGTTACAGGAAAACAGATGATATTGAACTGCTTTTAGATCATCCAAAATCTCACATCCTCAAACACAGTTTGTTCTCATCATTCCTCACACATACAAACACAGATGGTGTCTAAAGTCTATATTTCCTGTTGTTTCTCCTCCACCCCACACTTACAGATGCCCATGTCTGCACAGCAGTCACACACTCCGCTGCTCCACTGGTTCATCAACATGTTACCAGAGGTCAACACCACGGCCGGTTGGACGCTTACAGCTGTATGTGCCATCCTGAACTAACCTGGGAAAACACATGGAGAAATACAGAATGCCCATCATAAATGTAATGCTTTTAATAAATATATGTAAATAGATTTGTATTTATAAAGGCATGTGTTTAAGTATATGCACATCATTAAATAATAAGAATAATGTTGCATTCTATTTGGGTTACAAACATAAAATCACTGTGGTAGTTTCAAATGGCAATACAGATAGCAGTGCAATTCACATTGAAAACACACTGGACATTTGAGACTAAAAAGCATGTCTAAATGAATTATTTATTGTGGTCATTTTTAACCTTCAAGACTTTCTGAGACTGTTTTGAAAGCAAAAGTCTAGACTGAAGTCTGTGAACTTTCTAGGTCGGACATTAAACTTTTACATTGCATGACTTTAAAAAAAAAAAAAAAAGTTAGTAAAGAGCTACAAGAGTCTGTCATGATCTAATATCTCCACTACAATCAGAGATCACAGTGAAACGTGATCTGGACCGAAAAAAAATCTCTTCTTCACCTGCAGGGCCGTTCCCTTCCCCACACCCCAGCACAGAGGAACACAATGCAAATTTCCACACCTTTTATGAGTATCAAAGCATAAAAAAAGGAATGGAAGTAGAGATGGAAAACAACAGAGCAGTATGGTTGCCAGTGACTGCAGAATAACATGAAATTAAAGCCTAAGTGAGGTCAGGGACATAGTTTTTCATTTTTTCCGCTCATTTTACTTGTAAATAGCCTCTGGCTTTTTTTGTTTCACAGACGGAAAACATGTAGCATAATGCATTTGACACTGTGGTTAAAGCAGGAAAAAAAGTGCTGTAAAAGATTGCAAGGAAATGACTTTTAAAATGTGAAGTGGTGCTCCCATCAATTACAATTAATAATGTGTCCTATCCGGACATGCTTGAGAATTTGAGAAACGCAACACACGTGTACATTTCAAGACTTCAAAAACTATTTAAATAATGCTAAATCATAAAAAAAAAAAAATACTCAAAAAAAAATTCATCAGATGTAGGAACAGTACAGAAATTGAATACTACACAAAGCAACTGGTGCATATTATTTACACAAGTCTAGAAACCTGGTGTACTTGCCTGTAGCCTCGTCTTCAGAGGGTTTGGAGACGTGTATGTTGATGCACTGCTGTTCACAGAGGGGAGGAACCAAAAAAAAAAAAAAAAAGAGCTATCGTTCTAGGTGGAGCACCAGTCTGCGTGACCACAGGTGGGTACAGCAGAGATGAGGACGTCACTGTTTGCTCCAAATCGTCACACAACCTCTACCCTGCACCATAATGAATGCTGCTTAAAAAGAGAAAAGCAGGTGCATTTCTATTGTGGGCAAGTAAAGACAACAATTTGATCTCATTATTCATATTTTCTATTTTTATTTCAAATTCAGTTAAAGTTTTATATATGTATGTATGTATGTACTTACAAAACTTATAAACCAAATTGAATGAGAGAAGTTGCAGAAATTTGCCTTTGGTTTAATTTTAGTTTTAGTTAACTAATATAAACCAGTTAAAATATAAATTATGTTTATAAAAGGTGGTATGAGAATATTAATAGACCTTTGCAATAACTCTTATTTGCGAAGAAGCCCTTGTGACATAACACATCCTAGAATAAAACCGGTCTGAAGGTACAGAGCAGAATAAAGGTTTGCCAAACAACGGCACGTTTAATGCAAAACGTAAACACTGCAATGTACTTAATAGGCTTAGTAGGTTATGCTCTGGTAACAAAATGCATTTTCATTAGCAGGCCTTGTTTGCCCATGACATCTGAACCTGAGATCAGGTTCTAAACCTCTATTATGCCTTTTAGTGTTTATAAACAAAAGCAAATACAGCCAGTATTATAATTCTGTGCTGTCCTGAATCCTGTAAAATAAATTCTGCAGTACACTTTAAAAAAAAAATTCAGTAAAATTTACGGTAAAAAAAACAGCAGCTGTGGTTGCCGGAACCTTACCACAAAAAAATACGGTTTTACGTTTTTCACTTAAATTTAAAGGTAAATACTGTAATTTCATTAACTGATATAATGTTAATGTACCAACCTACTGAAGTACTGTAATTTGTTTTGTACCTTCGTAATACACTGATAACCACCAAAAGCAGGTGATGATGAAAAAAATGATGATGAACATGATGAACCAAAGCTCATCACAAACAGCATTTAAATATTAACATACATAGAAGGTGCACAGTGTCATTCACACAAACACTGAACACCACCGTGGTAACAGAAATGAAACTGAAATTAATTTAACAACATTAGATGTAAAATACAACCCTAATGTACAAAACCGCTAAGAAAAAATTAATAAGTAAGAGTTATTTCAACAACAACAAAAAAAACGAATCAACTTAAAAAAAAAAAAAAAAAAATGTAACAGGGAATTCTGGAAATTTACGGTTATTCACTGTCTTTTACCGTTAACCATTTAACAGGTTTTTACTGTAGCATATTTATAGTTTTTTATAGTCATTTTTTACCATGCCTGTGTATGCCACTTCATAAAGTCCAGAAATCAAAAAATTAGATGATTTGAGAGCTTGAGGCACTCCCACACAGGCCTTATAGTTTGTCGTGATCAACATACAAGAGAAATGGCCACTTATATTTAGAAGTGATAGGCAAAGCATAATTTGCCTATGTTGGTAGTAAAGAAGCAAATACATAGATGCCTGAATTCCATCTTTTGTTTGCGCTAAGAATGCATTACCTAACATAAAATGAATCTAGCATAAAAACCAGGTGGCTTCAAACGCAACCGAAAACTTAATGTTTAACTATACTCAACATTTTGTGCATAACCCTGTTAATGAATGCTATTCACTCTATTACAGATTTAAAAAGGAATTCAATACACTGATGACTGAAAAAATTCCCGATAATTTACTCACCCACATGTCATCCAAGATGTTCATGTCTTCCTTCAGTTGAAAAATAATTAGGTTTTTGAGGAAAACATTGCAGGATTTTTCTCCATATAGTGGACTTCAATGGGTATCAGCGGGTTGAAGAGTTTCAATGCAGCTTCAAAGGGTTTGATACAATCCCAGCCGAGGAATAAGAGTCTAACGTACACTGTTAGACATTTCAAAGGGTTTTACACTGTTTAATTTACAGTTGCAAACTGTAATGTTTTACAGTCAAATACTATAAAAAAAAGTCAAATTCATCAGTATACTACTGTAATTTTAATATAGATTTCAGTAGATTTTGTAGTTTTTATATTGAATTCATTTAAATTTATTTTATTTTTACTCTACATAGGTACAACTGGCATTTAATTAAAACAGACACAATCATTACAAAATATCAAATACTTTATTTAAAACAATGCATGTATAACACTTAAAAATACAGTCTTCCACTGCTGGAACAGTGCATCGTCACCATTTCTCCTGTCTTAGGACATTTTGCAGTCCATTATGTTGTATCCTCTGGTTTTATCCTCACAAAGAATCTATAGGCAACAGAAACATAATGGAGAAAAAGACATGCAGCCAAAGAATACACAGCCATCTGCAAACCCAGGTGCTGGTCCAAAACATGGCCACCACCTTTGTTCACCATCCACTTTGTTAGTGACAGAAATGTCTTCTCTGAAAAACAAGAAGCAGAATTGGCACACAACATCTCAAGAAAACACAAACATCTCAAAACCATATTGTTCTCTTACCATGAACTATCAGTCTCAGAGTGGTTGGCATGCTCATGTCTTTCTTAATGCTTCATTGCAGTTGCCTTTAAAACACAAACACAAAAAAAATTAATTCCATTAATAATTATAACAAACTAATTCTAAAACTAGAAAGGTAGCTAACAGTTAGCCATATAACCTGTCTAACCTAGCTAACATACGAATTTATTTTCTCGATAGGCTACTGGCCAACATTAACTACTAACACCTGAACAAAATTTCACATTAGTTAACATTTAATATAGGATAAACGTTTCTCGTTAAAAACAATTGTAATTCGGTAACTTAATTCAATAAGCTGACAAAAGCCGTTTGAAACGACAGCGGAGTTTACTATAGTAAAGTCTGTAACCGCCATGTTGACGGGTAAATATTACTAGGTTAAACTGATATGCAAAAATCTGACAAACACTCAGACAAACGTATATATATTTTTACCTTACTTGCTGGTATTAATCTCTCGTAAATTGCATCGACACACAGCGTAGATGTTCTCCGGAACTCTTCTACTCCCGCTGCTTCAGCGTCTTCCTCGGACACGAGTGGCGCGGCGCAGTGCGACCCGACAAAAGACAATATAGGACCCATTAAATATACCATCTACAGTGGATGCTTACAGTAAAGTAATACCCCGGTATATGTCTGAATTACAGATGTACTTCAAGCGTTCGTGCTGTGTCTGACATGAAGGACAAACGGATTTTCCAATCATTACAAGCGATGCAATACTTTGTAGACACTTTGTAGACACGGTGTAGGGCAAATCGTGTCAATCCAAATATAATAAATGAGGAAAATAAAACGGCCTCAACAGAACGCCGCCAATGATGCCGTTACAGCAAATACAGTAGTATACAGCAATTTAAAAAAAATACAGTCAAGTCTCTGTATGTGGGGTCTGACGTCACAGAAAATTCCCATGATGCGGTGGTTATTACAGTTATTTACTGCAAAGGGAATTTGCAGTATTATACTGGGTGATATGCAGTTAATAACTGTAGAAATCACAGAAATGTCTAACAGTGTAGCGAAATTATAGGTCAGTTTCTAAAAAAAATTTAATGTCTACATTTTTAACCATAAATGCTCCTCTTGCACTAGCTTGACTTCAAGCATTATGTAATTGCGCATGCATAACGTAGGCAAAAGTACTGACCCAGTGTTTACAAAGTGAATGTGCAAAGAAAGTCAAACACCCTTTACAAAAAAGGTAGAACAGCGATTTTGGTTAATTTTAAAGTTGGAGGAGAAAGAGAGGTGGAGTTTTTCACCCTACCCTACCTTTTCAAACCAAAGCACATGGATGAAGAACCAACCCACGTATGAGCTTTCTAACCTCGTTGTGTAATGTGTGAAGTGACAGATGCACATCGCAGAACTAGTGCAAGATAAGCATTTGTGGTTAAATAATTATATCTTTTTTTTTTTTTTTTTTAGAAAATGACAAGTAAAAAAAAACCCTCTTAACCCTCTGATGCATGAATTATTATATCACAAAGTAATATATTTTTTTACATGTTTGGTTTTACTTTTAAACAAGTGAAAAATCATGCCAATACAATTTATTTTTTAAAATCTGAAAATAAAACATGTTTTTAAATAATTTACTAACAATAAATGGTATGCATACAGATAAGAACAACATGTAATGGCGACACAGTAAAGTGAAGCGTAACAAACAAAACATAAGAGTGTGTGTTTATGGTGCAGAGGTTTGTGTGGTTTTGGGGGGGGGGGGGGGGTACACACTCGAATGCAATTATGAACATGTATATCTGCACTCATACAGTGTACATGTATTCATGCTTACAGTTTTATAAGACCTAATTAGCAAATATAGACTGTAGGCATTAAATTAAATAATAAAATCTGAAGGCTATTTGATATTTCTGTTCAATAAAAACATTCAAGTGTGAATTATATCATAATTTTAATAAAATATAAAAAATAAGGCAAAATCTATATATTATACCTGTTGGTGAATATTTTTTGTACCTGTCTGGTTTTTATAAAAGAATTTAACACTTATTCCTGAGGCACATAACATGTTTGAAATGTTCAAATAAAGCTTTGAAAAGGTTTCATAAAATAGTATTTCACATTTCAGCCTTTAAATAAAGGAAATGATTAAGTCAAAATGATAACTGATTAATGAATGTGTGGGATTACAAATTTAAGGATCTGTTTAATATCTGCAGATCCCACATCCTGACATAACATCATATAAAAAATATATGGTGATTTACATTGTATTGGGCATTTAATGTAAACATAATGGCATCTGTTTACATAGTCTTAGTTCTTGTGACTTATCCTTGTGATGTTGATAGATTTTTAGTTTCACACAACTATGGTGCTCAAACCATTTGTTGATTAAGATTATTTGGATAAGTCTGCTGAGGTGTTAAAGTTGGGGGAAGGGTAACTTCCTGCATCCTTTGTTCGTGATCTGATCAAAGGATGTCACCTCTGAGTACTGCGTCAACATCTCTACTAAGGCCTTCCTACGAAAGGCCTTCAAACGAAGTTTGCTTTCGTTTTTTTTGTTTGGGTGGAAAAAGAAGTTCGAAAAGGCTGAGCGCCGGTATACTGTTTTCGAACATTCCGACACCCCCGCGCTGCTGGAGGTGTGCTGTAGATAATGTAAATATGTATCCCCAAACACAACAACGATGCAATGATGAAGTGTATCTAGGTGTGAGAGGGGTACTAAACCTTTTTTTAATGTGTCATGATTTCATTTTGATAAAAACAAAAGTTTATTATAGGGCTGTCAAATGATTATTCGTGATTAATTGCATACAAAAAAAGTTTGAGTTTGCCTAATATATGTCTGTGAACTGTGTGTAATTATGATGTACAGTACTGTGCAAAAGTCTTAGGCCACTAGTATATTCACCAACAAAAAAAAAGGTTTTAAGTCAGTTATTTCTATCTTTTGCTGTAGTGTGTCAGTAGGAAATGTCAGTTTACATTTCTAAACATTCATTTTGCCATTAATTGTAATAATCCAGTGAGATTTTTGTTTGCACAAGCAGTCTGACAACAGCCAGTGCTCCGCACAGAGATCTGATCTCACCATCATCCAGTCTGTCTAGAATGACATGAGGAAACAGAACAAACTGAGACAGACTAATTCCAGAAGAACTGTGGCAACATCTCCAAGATGCTTCAAGAAACCTGCAAAGTACCGAATTGTTTAAATGTGTAAAATCTACTAAAGCATGTTTTTCATCAACCGGTCAAAATTTATAGCAGGGCATGCAAATTCGTTCCGTTTTAGCCGGATAAAAACTGCACGCAAGCTGAATGTAAATCTCTGTAAATCCACTCTCTATCACTTACGGAACAGCAAAGTTATAGCTGTTTTCTGTAACCTCCGTGGACAAAGCAGCATTGCGATTAAGAACACTATTTTGTTAGGTAATACATGGAGCGAAGACGAAAACAAAATGCATTTCCTGAAGACAGTCAGAACCTAGTTCTGGAATTAGTTTATTCATAAATTCATTTATGTATTTCCCTCAGCACCTTTTTAAAACCTCCTAGTTTTTTGCGATTCTTTTACACAAAACGAAACTACTCTGCGTGCTGTGCGCACATGAGACCGTTATTTAAACTTTACTGGACATTATTTTTTTTTTTATCCTGAGTTGTTCAATTCGCGTTAATCCATTACGGTTTTAATGATAATTAAATATGAAACGGTAAGACACCGTGGGGAATTTTATCAAATCGTCAAACTGGTTATCGTTCCATCTCTACTCAGTGTAACAGCATTAAATTAAGGTAAAAAAAAAAAAAATTGGTTCTACACTAGAAACGCAAACCATCTATAATGCTAACAAGAATTCATGTGGTTAAAAAAATTATATAAATATGTATTTTTCTTAGAAAACGACCAATCGTTTTCACTAGATAAGACCCTTATTTCTTGGCTTGGATTGTGTAGAGCCCTTTGAAGCTGCAGTTAATTTTTTTTTTTCTCACCTGAAGAAAGGAAGACATGAACTTCTTGGATCACATTTTCATTTACTGAGAAAAATGTTTTCATTCTTCTATTTTTTTCTTTTTAGTTTCAGATCCTACTTTGCACCTACATTCTCGCAAAGTGCACCAACTGGAACCAGACTGAAGAGAAAAAAAGAAACCAAACTGCACACAGGTGTCATTCCAGAAATAATTTATTTCACTTCCTTTTTTATTCTTTTTTGTTTTTCTATGATGTGGAAAGAACCAAAAAAAAAAAAAAAAAAAAAAAAAAAAACTTTGAGAGCAGGAACCAAGATGACAGTAACAAAGTGAGGGAACGCTCCCCACCTTTAACAATGACAACCAGGGACACGACAAACGCTCCATCATCAGATCTCCTAGCAGAGACAGAAGAGGCCAAATCTCCATTTGACCAAACCAGAGTGTATTACAATGCTCTCGGATGTACGTGTGTGTGTGTGTGTGTGTGTGAGAGTGAGCGTGAATGAATGCATCTGTCTCAGTGTTTCTGGCTTTATCTTATTAGGGTTTCACTGTTCCCAGAGTGCCTTCTAGACCATCAAGACCAACCTTTCACACCAGAAGGTCACCAATCCCCCCGCTTTTCATTTTGTGGGCCGGAAGCTATCGAGTGTGTGCGCTCCACTTTCCAGGCTCCTACTCATCCTGCCTTCCTTCCACATACGGTGGGGAACGAGATGCTGAAATACTGAATACTCTGAACCTGCCAGTTCATTTACGTCTCTCTCTAGTTCCTTTTGGAAAGTCCGCCAACACTTGTGCCACTTTCCGCCCATTTTAACTGAAGAGACAGAATCCATTCGGGATTCTTCCGGGTTGTCTCTTGGATCTTGCAACGTTTCTCCCAATTTCTATGTTCTTACTGCATGGCTCACAACAATACATGTACAAACAGACACACTCATACAAACACAGATTGAACGCCTTTCATGTAAAGACTTGACCTTGGACAAACGTCCTAATTTCATGTTTGGCATTAATTATGTGTCCCCCCCCCCCCCCACCCCCACCCCCACCCCACATCCTAACCCCCTTCTTATTCTGCATAATCCTGTCATTTCCTCAGATAAAGTAAAAACACCAAAAACGGTAACCATCTACTTCATCCCATGAACAACGCAAATATTAAGGAAAAAAAGAAAATACTCAAGTTTTTTCAAATTCAAGGCACAATGTCTCTCCGTTTCCCCTTTTTGCCCTTAAATTCAGAGTACCACAGACTCAACTGTCAATCACTCACGAGAGGCTCCGCCTTCAACCCATCGCCTCTCCGCTAGCTCCGCCCTCATTTAGCTAACACTGTTTAAGAGATGCGTCTGTTTGGGAGTGTTTCACAATCCCACACCAGTGAGTACAAACAATCAAAAACAAACAATGACATCAACGACAACAGCCAAAGGAAAACAAAACAAAAAAAAAATTAAAATAAAACCCAAAAAGTCACGTCCTGTTTTCTGTGTTATGCCAGAAATTTGAGTCATATCCATCAGCTCATTTTTGGCAAGCTTGTCTTAAATAAGCACTAAGTACTGATAGATAGGATAAACATACACCGTTACGTGTGGTTTAAAGTAGATGCGTTTGTCATTTTTTTTTGTATCATTTCTTCTCATAGACTTCAAGGATTTTAGTCGATTTTCATTCGTCAGTTTAAAGGTTTACGTGAATGCAAGCAGGGACAGAGTTCGCCATGGTGTCTTGCTTTAGACGTGGGTCTTGAGGGGGCGAGATGACTTTTTACGAGACGCCATTCACCAGGGCTAGAGCCTCCCCGGGTGAAGCCACGCCATTGCTAGGGGAGCGCTTGGAAGGAGTATGCTCTTCCTTACTCTCGCTAGTCCCGTTTTCCTAAAGAAGAGAGAACGAAATGCAGTTAAAAAGGTTGTTCTCTACCTAAACTGTCCTTTTGCTTAAATGAAAGCTTTCCAGAACAAAGACTTACAGATAATGTACTCACCCCCAGTCTTTCTTTCTTCAGTCGTAAAGAAATTGTTTTTTGAGGAAAACATTTCAGGATTTTTTTTTTTTCCACATAATGGACTTCCATGGTGCCCCTGAGTTTGAACTTCCAAAATTCAGTTTAAATGTGGCTTCAAACGAACCCAGCCAATGAAAGAATCTTATCTAGTGAAACCATCGGTTATTTTCATAAAAATAATACAATTTATATACTTTTTAATGTCAAACGCTTGTCTTGCTCTGCCTGGACTTTTTTTTTTTTTTTTTTTTTACAGTTCATGTCCAAAACAACAACAACAACAACAACAAAAACCCCTCCCATTTCATGTTCTCCCTCATCTTCAAAATCATCCTATATTGCTGCTTTACCTTTTTTGTTAAGGGTGTTTTTTTGAAGTTGAGGGAGAAAATAAGATTGGAGTTTTGACATACGCTAACTGTCTTGAGCCAGAATACACAGAGTTCAGGCAGAGCAAGACAAGATGAGCGTTTAAGATTAAAAAGTATTTAAATTGTTTTTTTTTTTTTTTTTTTTTAATGAAAATAACCAATCGTTTCGCTAGATAAGACCCTTCTTCCTCAGATGGGATTGTTTACAAACGCATTTGGGATCGTTTGAAGCTGCATTTAAACAGCATTTTGGAATTTCAAAATTTGGGGCACCATATCAGGCCATTATATGGAGAAAATTACTGAAATGTTTTCCTCAAAAAACAATTTCTTTACCACTGAAGAAAGACATGAACATCTTGGATGACAAGGGGGTGAGTACATTATCTGTAAATTTTTGTTCTGAAAGTGGACTTCTTTGAAACAATTGAAGATGGTGGTACAGTGGCTATACACACACACACACACACACACACACACACACACACACACACACACACACACACACACACACACACACGGACTACTAATTTAGTAAAAAGAAGAACTGTGAATATGACAAAAAACAGAAAAAGAACTGAACAAATGTTTAAGTTAAGATTTCTTCAACTGAGTTTGGGCTGCATGATTAAGATGAAGAAAAAAATGAAAATGCAATATGGGTGCAACACTGCAATGATCAAATTGCAAATTATGGAGGGATATCCCGGACATTTTTCAAAAGGAATTGCAAATTTTGTAAATGAAAATAAAACCATTTAAATGCATAAAATAACTCATTTTACATTCTACATACTTTATGTGCTGCTGACTTCCGGCCTTTTTCACATTCTTATCACTATTTGGATATTTGCATTCTCACTCATGAGAATCTCTCACTCACTCAATTTTTGGAGAACAAGCTTTTGGATATTACTTACATAAAATCTCTCAATTACAATAAAGTAAAAATTAATTGTATAAATTGCCACCCCAGACTGGCCACCCCTATGAAAACATCCTGGCTCCGCCACTGCTGCAAGGTGTATGTAAACTTTTGACTTAGTGTTTGAGCCCATTCTGTACAGAGAAAATAACAATATTTACAAATGATTTACAGTTTATTTATAACTGACACCTACTTGGACACTTTACAGTTGGTTTCATGACTGCAAGTCATTCTCTTCAAATGCCATTAATGTTAGAAAACTGTATATTAATATCATATGTAACTTTAGAGACGGTCCCTAAATTTGTGAATATCAAATGTCAAGCCTGCATTTGGGGTAATAAAAAAAAAATAAATAAAAAAATAATAATTTTTTTTTTTTTTTTTTACCGAAAATCTCCATCAAAGCCTTCAGCACAGTCGTTTGTGACCTCCCGATACAAACACGGCCCACAGTATAGTCCCACCCCTCACTTTGATTGATGACTTTCCGTGCCGACATCAGAAATTCAAATGCCAAAGGAATTGCGATTCCATTTGAGTTTTGGCAGGTTACATGCGTGACGCAGAGAGAGTGAAAAAGCAGATGTGGTAATTGATTTTGCTGACAGGCTCTTAACTTGTAAGACATGGGAAATGCAACTGCAAAGTGACTTCGCTTTTTCATTTGAAATTTGGCAGTCAGTGTTCGTTCGCGAAAGCTAAAAAGCAAACGGTAATGCAAAATTTGCAGTTGCATTTGAATTGTCTCACACTTTATACGTCCACATATGGAAAAAGCAATTGCAAATGCAATTTGCAATTCCTTTTGAAAAATGTCTGGGACATCCCTCCATAGAAAATGCTGTGATTTAACTAAATACATGTAAATACAAATATTTTAATACTAACATTAGAAAGAAGAGCAACAACAAGTTTGTGATCAGTAAGATTTTTTAAATGTTTTTTGAAGAAGTTTCTTAAGCTCATCAAGGCTGCATTTAATCAAACAGAAAAAAAAAATTATGATGTAAAAAAGTTTTTTCTATTTTAGTATACATTAAAAATCTAATTTATTCCTGTGATCAAAGTTGAATTTGTTTTCATCATTACACCAGTATTTAGTGTCACATTATTCTTCAGAAACCATTCTAACATGCTGATTTATTACTAGTGCTGGAAACAGTTGTTACTTAATATTTTTTGTAACCTCTACTATTTTTATTTTATTTTATTATTTTTTTTTTTTTTTCAGGATTCTTTGATGAAAAAAAGTTAACAGCATTTATTTAAAATAGAAATCTTTTCTAACAATATACACTACCGGTCAGTAATTTTTTTATTCTTTCTTTTTTTGAAAGAAATATATATATATATATATTCAGCAAGGATGTGTTAAATTGATAAGTAATAGTAAAGACTTAAATTATTAGAAAAGATTTATATTTTGAACAGATGCTGTTCTTTTTAACGTTTTATTTAGCAAAGAATCCTGAAAAAAAAAAAAAAAAAAAAAAGTATTAGAGGTTCCAAAAAAATTAAAGTAAAGTAAATAAAATAGGTAATTCTAATTCATAACAAATCAGCATATTAGAATGATTTCTGGAGGATTATGTGACACTGAAAACTAGAGTAATGGCTGATGAAAATTCAGCTTTGCCTTAAAGGAATAAATTATATTTTAAAGTATATTAAAACAGAAACCATTATTTTACACTGTAATAACATTTCACAAGTGTACTTTTTTGGTCTGTATTTTTGATCAAATAAATGTAGCCTTGATGAGCATGAGACTTACGCTTTTTTTTTTATAAGGAAAAAAAAAAAAAAAAAAAAGAAAAAAAACACATTAGCCTTATTGATCCCAAACTTTTGAATGGCAGTGCCATTAAAATAAATATAGATTTCTATACACATGTAAAAATAGCGAATAAAATCCTGGTAAAACTTTAGAATAGGGTACACTTATTCACTATTAACTACGACTTCTTCCTCAATAAATTCCTAATTTGCTGATTATTAATAGTCAGTAAGGTAGTTGTTAAGTTTAGGTATTGGGTAGGATTAGGGATGTAGAATAAGGTCATGTAGAATAAGGCATTAAATATGTGCTTAATTAGTACTAATAAATGGCTAATATTCTAGTAATAAGCATGCTAATAAGCAACTAGTTAAGAAACCGTGAAAGTGTTACCGAGTGGTGGGCGATATGACAAAAATATATCACGATTTTGTTCAGAAATATCACAATTCACGAATTTATCACGATTCCTCGTCATGTTGGTTTTATTATTTTGCAAATTGTCTGAGCAGTACAGCCAAACTAATTTCCCTATTTTAAAAACAGACTTTCAAGGTAACAAAGTATAAAATAAAAAAAGAATAGCAGATATTTAGGCCAAAGTGAGCAAAGATAAAAATCTTTGTCATCATCATATCTTTGTTATTAAAAGATAAAAACAAAGAATACAAACAGTGCTTTATTTTTCAGGTACAGTAGGTGTATTTAGCAGTAGCATTCCAGAAATTTATAATTAACAAATATAAAAAGTATGTATAAAAACACTATATACTTATACACTATATATACACACACATCAATTTTACACTGATTCTTATTAAAGCAACTGTATTAAAGTTCTTCAGTCAAGAGCAGTGAGTGATTTTTCTCTTTGTGTTTTGTTTTTAATAACAGTTAAAAGAATAGTTCACCCAAAAAAAAAAGATTCTGTCATCTGTCTGTCAATTCTGTCAGTGTTTTATTTTAACACCATCATTTACTCACTTTCAGGTTGTTTTAACCCTGAATGAGTTTCTTTTTTCTGTTGAACGTTGTCTATTTGATCATTTCTATTATTAAAATCAGTGGGGACCAGCTACTGTTTGGTTATCCACATTCTTCAAAATATCTTATTTTGTGTTTAGCACAAGAAAGAAAGTAATACAGGTTTGGGACAACATGTAAGTGAGTAAATAATGACAGAATTATAATTTTTGGGTGAACCATCCCTTTGATGACAAGCGGCAGGATGTTTAGTACTGCCCCTTTAAGAGCTGCACATCTAATATACAGACAGGCGTCCGTTTTTTCTCTCTCAATTCAATTGTTTACTTTCACTTTAGACATAAGCTTCTATAAACCGTTTTTATATGTAAGCCTTGTGTGTTTTGACAACAGTAGCGTAATGAGACGTGATACATAACTTAGTTCAGTAATTAGGCGCTATTTATCAGGCGCTTATTTTAACGTGCGCGCGTTTCAGGTGTACGCGCACTGGAAAAGCGCATGTCGGAACAGTACGCGAATTAAATGTTTGACCGGCAAGACTTTAAAGCAAATAACGTACTTTTGTGACTGTGGATAAGTGCAGTGTCCCGTGAGTGTAACTACCGCTGAGTTTAACACTTAAGTAAATGTATGTCGCGTTGTACAGTATATTGAGACGGAGGCGCCAGAACTGCTGCACGAGAGAATAGCACGATACTACGATATTTCTCAAAAAGCAGATCGTGGAAACATTTTTATCATCCACGATCAAAAAGTGTCATATCGCATACCCCTAATGTTACCAAAATCTTAACTTGAGGGGTGTGTTTTGTGTTGTGGTATTTGCAGACCTTGGGATGGGACGTGGGCGGTGTCACCTCCTTCTTCCCTGGGAGATTCTGTCTGCTCTGGGAATCGGCACGAGAGATGAAGTCAGCAACAGTAACTATATCAACAGAGAGAGCACCAGCTGTCAGGTTGAGGGGAGGGAAAGCAGCAAGTGATCAAACAAGTGGACTAAGCCTATAACCAACAGCATGGAAACAGCTCTTTGGGTTGCATTCATCTCTTATACCTCAGACCATGACTGTCACAAAAAAGCAAATAAAATCTGCAAACATTTATAAACCTATGCTAGTTTGAATCTGGTCAGCAACAATCCCACCCAATCCCCTTTCTCTCTCAAAAATAACTTCCTGTCATTCTCTACTAAAGCTGAATAACAAAGAGGCCTTCAAAGTTTTAAATTTTCAACTTGACATTTCTCTCTCTGTAGTCACTTCCTGTCAGTTTCATGTCTACATCTCGACCATTTCCCACTCTCTTACTTGGCTGTCTGTCACGGCTGGTGGAGCCTCCCTCAGGACGATTGCCTCGGTTACGACGGCGGCGGCTTCTATTGCGGCGCTGGGGCCTGCCCTCCTCTTCTGTGAGAAATGAGGGAAGACAAAGAGAGAATGAGATGCAATGGGACCAATTTATTTTCAGTTTACCTTCTGACGCTGTTCTATGAAATTCCCACCAAGCAAATTTCCTTTGATGAACCTTGACCCCAAGGCTTTCCTAATCTTCCCAGTCTTTTCTGATAATACTCTCTTCAAGCATACAGATGTAAAAATGTAACTTTTTGCTTCAAACCCAATCAAAGGTTCTGCTGTACATGTGTAATGTGACATTCTCTTTATTCTTCAGCCCACTGAGTGTTCAAAAGTTTAAAAGTTTGGGGCCAGTAAAAATGTAAATTAATACTTGCATTAAATTGATTACATTTAATATTGCATTAAATTGATCAAAAGAGACTACAAACACTTTTAGAATGTTAAAGATTTTCACATTAATGATGTTCTTTTCAACTTAATACTTATCAAAAGATCCTAAAAAAAAAAAAAATTGTTTCTTGAGCACCAAATTATGATTTCTGAAGGATCATGTGACACTCAAGACTAGGGTAATGGCTGCTGACAATTCAGCTTTGCATCACAGGAAAAAAACCTACATTTTAAAATACATTAAAAAAGAAAATTATTTAAAACTAGTATTTCATAGCGTTGCTGTTTTTACTTTCACTTTTAAATAAATGCAACCTTGCTGAGCATTAAAGAGACTTCTCAACCTCAAACAAAGAACTAGGTCATCTGACCACATTGTCTGCATATCACTTCATCACCATGTCTTTCTAAACGGTTAGATGTTAGAAAAAAGGGTTGGCACCCCACCACCAGTGAATAACCACAAAACTACAAATGAAGAAAGATTCACAGAAACATCCTCAGTTGCATTACACACCCTTAAGGAAGGAAGCTGATAAAAAGTTTTACAACTGTTTTGCAAGAACATGTGAACTCAAACGCTCTTCTTAATCATCCTAGAGGTATCAAAATAAATTGGAAATTTGTCATACCCAGTCCGTTCTCACTGGCAGCTGCCTGACTGTCTGATTCGTTAGCGGCTGCATCCATAAGGCTAGGCTCCTGGTCGTTACGGCGGCGACGTGAACGTCTCCTGCGGTCAGTGCCGCCCATGCTCTCGCTGGCATCTGTATCGCCACCTAGTTCACCTTCGCCCTCCAGCAGAGAGTACGGGTTACTGTCTGGATCTCGGAGCACTGGAATATACACAGACACACAGATGATAAACAGGAGTCTGCATGCGTAAGCTACCAAGCGTTAAAATTGTAATTTGTAATCCCTTCAGACCAGAGCCATTTTTTTTTAAATCCAGTTAGGTATTTTACATCACAATTTAACAACAACAAAAAAAAGAATTATATTTACTACATAAAGTTCTGAGACTCTAAGGCTATGTTCACACTTAAGGCAAATGTGGCCAAAAAACTTTTTTTTTGTTCACATGTGACTCAAATCTGTTTTTCTTGTGTAATGTGATCTTTTCAGTTTCAATTTGTGCCACTTTCATATATTGTATTAAATCTGATACAGGTCAGATGTTATGCAATGCTAGATCAACATTCGTCATGATTCTGGGATCATGGGAGTCACTACGAAGATTTTTCACACCCAAAGTTAATCAAGACAGCTGCAAAAATAAGTGGTAGGACAGTGGTGTCTCAGAACTCATAAGCATTACAGTGACAACTCTATATACAAGCAAAATGAGGGCTCGTATCATAAAAGTTTCAAAACTCTGCCCTCTTCTGTCACATGCTTGTCCTTATTTTTCATATTGCCTGCCTAATTTTGCTGGCTTCTGCAGCAGATCACATAATAAACTAGATGAGTAAAGTTTGAGAACAAACTTTAAGTTGGCTTGAGAAAGCCTAGCCTGAAAGTTGGAAGCAGTTGTAAAAGTATGGAAGCAGCTAGCATGATTTAACACATTGTTTACATGATTTAACATGTTGTTAACATGTTTTAGCATGATTAGCTTGTTTGTATTTTTATAGGCTGATTACAATGTTGTTAGCATGATTAGCATGTTGTTATCATGATTAGCAAGTTGCTAGCATGGTCCTAGCATGATTAGCATGTCGCTATCATGTTTCTGGCATGATTAGCAAGTTGCTAGCATGTTTCTAGCATGCTTAGCAAAGTTGCTAGCATGTTTCTAGCATGATTAAAGCTGCTAACATGTTTCTAACATAATTAACAAGTTGCTGGCATGTTTCTAGCATGATTAACAAGTTGCTAGCATGCTTCTAGCATGATTAGCATGTTGCTAACATGTTTCTGGCATGATTAACAAGTTTCTAACAAGTTTCTAGAATGATTACAACTTGCTAACATGTTTCTGGCATGATTAGCATGTCGTTAACATGTTTCTGGCATAACTAACAAAGTTGCTAGCATGTTTCTAGCATGATTAACAAGGTGCTAGCATGTTTCTGGCATGATTAAGTTTCTAACATGTTTCTAGAATGATTAGCAAGTTGTTAACATGTTTCTAACATGATTAGCAAGTAGCTAGCATGTTTCTAACATGATTAACAAAGTTGCTAGCATGTTTCTAACATTAACATGTCGCTAGCATGTTTCTAACATGATTAACACAGTTGCTAACATGTTTCTGACATGATTAGCAAGTTGTTAGCATGTTTCTAGCATGCTTAAAGTTGCTAGGATGTTTCTAGCATGATTAACACAGTTGCTAACATGTTTCTGGCATGATTGGCAAGTTGCTAGCTTGTTTAGGGCATGATTAGTAGGTTATTAGCATTATGTTAACATGATTAGCATGTTACTAACATGTTTCTAACATGATGAGCAAAGTTGCTAACATGTTTCTAACATGATTAGCAAGTTGCTAACATGTTTCTAGCATGATTAGCAAAGTTGCTATCATGTTTCTAGCATGATTAGCAAAGTTGCTAGCATGTTTCTAACATGATTAGCATGTCACTAGCATGTTTCTGGCATGATTAGCAAGTTGCTAGCATGTTTCTAACATGATTAGCAAGTTATTAACATGGTGTTAGCATGATTAGCATGTTACTAACATGTTAACATGTTTCTAACATGATTAACAAGTTACTAGCATGTTGTTAGCATGATTAGCATGTTACTAGCATGTTGCTACCATGATTAGCATGTTACTCGAACGTTGCTAACATGTTTCTATCATGATTAGCAAGTTATTAGCATGTTGTTAGCATGATTAGCATGTTACTAGAATTCTGTTAGCATGTTTCTAACATGATTAGCATGTTACTAGCATGTTGTTAACATGATTAGCAAGTTACTAGCATGTTGCTAGCATGATTTAGCTAGATAGATTAGAAATATTAGAGTGGAAGCTTAAATGAGTCTAAATTGATTAGAAATATTACATAGAAGGGAAGCTTGATTGAGCCTCAAGGGATTCTGGGAGTTTGAAGAGTGTTGGCTCATTTGAACATTCCGTCAATGTAAGTCTATGGGATTTTTGGAGGATTTGATAGACTGGTTTACGAAAACCGTAAGCCGGATCGGTTAGAAAAGATTTAGCACACCGAGTCAGACCAGCCTGAAGGTCTGGTCCCAGTATGGTGGTTCTAGCTTGAAAGCTCTAGGAGCAGGTAGATACTGAAATTAGGCTCAGAAGAATAATAATAATAACTACATAAAAAAGTTTGTCAAGACAAACTTTAGGTTGGCTTGAGAAAGCCGGACCAGAAAGTTTTAAAAAGTTTGATAAGTTTAAAAAGTTTGTAAAGTTTGAAACGTTTAAAAAGTTTACAAAGTGTTAAAAAGTTTTAAGTTTGGATGGTTTTGAGTCTGAAATAGTTTGAAGTTTTAAAGTTTGAACACAGACAGACAGACAGACAGACAGACAGACAGATAGATAGATAGATAATGAACATGTTGTTATCATGATTCTAACATCATTAGCAAGTTACTAGCATGTTGTTAGCATTTTTTTTAACATGATTAACAAGTTACTAGCATGTTGCTAGTCTGTTTCTAGCATGATTAGCATGTCGTTAGCATGTTATTTGCATAATTGGCAAGTTAGTAGCATGTTACTAGCATGATTAGAAAGTTGCTAGCATGTTTCTAACATGATTAACAAGTTGTTACCATGCTGCTAACTTGTTTCTAACATGATTAACAAGTTGTTACCATGCTGCTAACTTGTTTCTAACATGATTAACAAGTTGTTACCATGTTTCTAGCATGTTTCTGGCATGATTAGCAAGTTGCTAACATGTTTCTAACATGATTAGCAAAGTTGCTAACATGTTTCTAGCATTATTAGCAAGTTGCTAGCATGTTTCTAGCATGATTAGCAAGTTACTAGTATGATTCTGGTTGCTAGCCATAGATAGATAAATAGATAGATAGACAGAAATGGTTAGATAGATAGAAATGGTTAGATAGATAGATAGTAATGGTTAGATGATAGATAGATAGATAGATCAGTTTGAATGAATTTAAATGGATTAGAAATACAGTACATAGAAGGGAAGTTTGATTGAGCCCAAGGGATTCTGGGAGTTTTGACAGTTGGAGTTTGAATAGTGTTGGCTCATTTGAACATTCCGTCAATGTAAGTCTATGGGATTAGCGCGAGAAAGATGCGAAAATGGATGCTGAGGAGGTGAAACGGAGGCTTGCCTCTGGTGATTACGTTTTGGCAAAATTAGCCAGATCAAATTGGGCAGATTTTGTTGGGAAAACCTGGCAACCCTGTTCGTATTGTTCTTTTGCCTATGCCAGTCAGTTCAGAACCAGGATCTGTTCATCTGTGTGAACATAGCCTAGGACTTTTTTTTTTTTAAATGTAGTTTTTATTAATTACAATCAGTATGTACCTGAGCTGATAGTGTTGGTGTTTCGGGGCCCTTGTCCTCCCCGGCCCCTGCCAGTGCTGGAGCCACGCCCACGGCCTCCACGCTTGGAACCCCTGTCATCGCCTCCAACACCTTTTGGCCTGGGCTCACGCTCCCCCATCTCTTCCGTCTCTGATGCATTTGACATTTCAGAGTTTGTTCCTGCAGTAAGACATTTCAGTTAAATGTGCCACACATTCAGTTAATAAACAATCTATTTTTATTTACTTCTGACAACTACATTAATGTGACAGCATTTGTGACACCCAATTATCAAAGGATTTATTTCACAAAAATACTGTAGGATGGATATCAATTTGGCATTTACAAATTTATATAAAGTGTACCTTGGGGCACACCTTATAGAAAATGTAATTTTGAAAAGAAGTCATGAAAGCAGTTTGTCTGGTTGGGGAAAAAAAAACAAAACAAAAAAAACAAAAAAAACTTTCACCCACATAAGACAACAAAAGGTAGTAGTCCAAATACTTCAGCTAACAGTAATATGTCTGCATGTAGACGTTTAGACAAGTGCCAAAGTGGGTTTTCACGCCATCTAGTGGCTAAGAGCAAAATATAGGCAAACGTGTCTTTCACCCAGGGGTGGCTTAACCCTGCTGTACCCAAAATTTTATTATGCACCATGAAATAGATATAATTAAATGTATAGATAGACTATCGAAAAAAAAAAAAAAAAAGATGACCATCATGGAAGTGGTTTCTCACCATAGCCAGAGTACGTATTGTTCGATTTGCGTCCACGTCCTCTTCCTCCATAGGTGCGTGTGGTCTGCAGGGAGTTGGTGCTCTCGTCCGTAAGGTAACCCCGCTCACGCTCACCGGCGACCCCTGAACCAGAGCGGCTGGGGGGTGCACGGTATCCCACCCCAATCTGACGGAGCTGCTCATCGATCTGCAGGCGCTCGAGACGCAACTGCTCCACCTCCTGTCAATCAATGAGAGAGTACTGTCACGCATTGCTGTTAAAATAAATGCTGTTACAGAAAACAAAAATATAGATCACAAAAGATAATAATGTATTTTGTAATAAAGTAAATAGATTTTTCATGTTTTTAAAGAAGTCTCTTCTGCTCACCAAGCACGCATTTATTTGATCCAAAGAACAGCAAAAACATTTTAAAAATTTTTACCATTTAAAATAACTGTTTTCTATTTGAATACATTCTAAAATTTAATTCATTTCTGTGATTTCAAAGCTAAATTTTTAGCATCATTACCCCAGTCACATGATCCTTCAGAAATCATTCTAATATTCTGATTTCTTGCTCAAAAAAAAAAAAACATTATTTATTATTATGTTGAAAACAGCAGAAGTAGAATTTTTCAGGTTTCTTTGATGAATAGAGTTCAAAAGAACAGCATTTATTAGAAATAAAAATCTTTTGTAACATTATAAATGTCTTTATCATCATTATTCAATCAATTTAAAAGCATCCATGCTGAATAAAAGTATTAAGTTCTATAAATTATATAATTAAAAATATAAAAACTTTTAATATCTATCACAATATAATATATAACATTATAATATGCAAGACAACTAAATTTCAGAATTATAATTATTGGTTTGCTTTAAATGCAAAAGGGGGAAAACAATTGAATTTTACTGCTATTTTGTGTATTACACAAAAAGCAAACCACTAAAATATTGAGGAGGCTGATTAAATGATCAGCTTTGAGAGCGGTCCTTCTTCGTGACATCTCTCAAGCAGGATTATCTGTACAGACAGCATTTATTGAGGAGGGTTTTCACTAGATGCAACACGTCCGTAAATAAGTGTGAACGTGTCAAACCAGAATGTGACAGCTGCCGGTTTAAAACAGCAGCTGAGCACTGATGGAGGAGGGCAATGTGGTAGAGCTGGGTTGGGATGGACAGGGGAAACAGCTATTTTGAGAGGCGCCTGGGTAGATGGCATGTAATCCACTCTTTGCCCCTCCCCCACCAAATCTACCTATCTATTTTTAGCATCAGTTGGTGGTTAAGTTCGACCAACAGCTTTCGTGAAGGAGGAGATCAGCTGACCGGTCAAGACAGTTCATTTCAAAAGCTCAGCTTTAGTATGGGACAATGAATTCAATAGATTGTTGTATAACCTTTAAACATTTGTACAATTTTGAGTGTTGAACAATGACAGAACAAACATAGGGAATTTCTAGTTCAGAGGCTGAACACCCTTTATGCCTGGTGACTAACCTGAAGGTAGGCCACATGGTATTCGAGCAAGGCCTGGGCGTTACTGATGTTCTCTTTGGTTCCAACAAAGATAAAGGGAACCATACCCTGCATAACAAAAGAAAAGGAGGGATAGCATTTGTGATGTTTGTAAAATCAGAAGCTACTTCAAGATATCAAACGATTAAAAATGCTCCAAATGCATGAAAATAAACAGCTTGTTAGTAATATTGTGTTATTTTCCTCAGTGAGGTTTTATTTAGCTGTAACAGTGAGGGGTTTGTTGTATCAGGTGGGCGGCTCATTCACCTCTTGGCTGCTGACAGTGTTGTCTCTGCCAGCCCCCTGCCTGCCTACCTCCTCCCTGGGCAGCTTTTTATCATTGTCCCCTTCGATCCGGACTCGAACCACGCCCGATTTGTCAACTATTTCCTGGATAATTTTGCCGTTTTTGCCAATGACTTTGCCTGTTGTGAAAGAGAGCGAGAGAGAGAGAGAGAACACATCGACTTTGGCAGATTTTTTAGAATTTATGCTTAGCTAATGTCTGTCCACAAATAAACAGCATTCAGACGTCCAAACCAAATGTGTCAAATAAGCAGAAAACCAACTCACCTACAAGGTTCCTTGGAACTTGGAAGGAATCCTCCTTAAACTCCAGATACGTCCTGGCCTGCTTCACAGCCTCTGGGGTCTTGAGTCAGAAAGAACGACCCGTCAAAATCACTGCTGTGACTGTCAATCATTTTATATGCATCTTTATAAATCACACAAGATAAACACCTCTCCATAGATTCTGAACGTGCAGCTCTCTTCTTCCAGCTCAATGGCAGTGACGCCGGGAACTTTGCGGGCCTGCTGGATGTTGGCGCCGTGAGAACCGATGGCCAGACCCATTAGATCTTCACGCACCCTCACTTCCTCTTGATACGCAGACGCCAGCTGTTTACTCGTCTGCGGCACACATAAAACACACAAATGTTGAGCTGGTTGTCTGCTTAATTAAACCACAGGGAGATCCAGCATAACCAGAATCTCTTTTACAGGAACATGCGTATAATGACAAGTTAAAAAAAAAAAAAAAAAAAAAAAAAAAGAGCAACACAGAAACAGAATTGCAGTAACAAACAACGCGAAGTCTGAACAGAAGGAATGTGGAACCTCCGGGCAAAAAAAAAAATCTGTTCTGCCCAAATGAGAAAGCACAGATGGCTTATCAGCGTTTGTTTATTTAGGTAAGTAAATATGTATTTGTGGCAAAATGCTGTAGATGAAGGAAATCCATTTAATGGGTTAGCTCGCCCAAAAATTAAAATTACTCCATGATTTACTCACACTAAAGCCATCCTAGGTGTATATGGCTTTCTTCTTTCAGAAGAATACAATTGGAAATATTTTAAAATGTTCTGGCTCCTCCCAGCTTTATAATGGCAGTGAATGGCTGTTGAGATTTTGAAGTCCAATAAAGTGCATTAATCCATCATAAAAAGTGCTTCACATGGCTCCAGAGGTTTAATAAAGGCCTTCTGAAGTGAAGAATAAGAATATGCTAGTCTTGCAAGAACCAAGTTTTGTTTACACAAAGGAAAACCAGTTTCCTCTTGGCCTCGTTTTATACTTCTAATTCATGACCGGTGTTTTGTTTTACTCTCTCGTCTGTGCTTCCGCATTCATCATCCGCTGGAACGCCACTTTCTAAATGCACGTTTAGGGATTTTTTTTCCTTCCACAAATGCATCAATTCACTAAATAAGACCTTTATTAACCCCCCAGAGCCACGTGAAGTACTTTTTATGGTGGATGGACGCACCATGGTCCATTCACTGCCATTATAAAGCTTGAAAGAGGAAATCTGAAAGAAGAAAGTTATAAACCTAGGATGACTCGAGGGTGAGCAAATCATGGGAGAATTTTCATTTTTGGGCGACCTCTCTCTTTAAGTTGTGGTCAACTGATATGATTTTATGCCTGTACTGATATCTACAGATCATGGTAGGCAATGTCAAATTATACATGATACAATTAATTGTCAGCAAAGGAGAAGTTAATGATTTTTCCACAATATTTTCTCAAAATTCACTACAATTTTTTTTTTACTAAATGTAAAAAAACTAAATGTTTAAAAAGCCTTACATTTTACTAAATTTAAGGCTGTCGATGAAGCCTAGAACTGACACAAGGGGGAGCTACCATTTCTGTTAACTGGTTCTGTTAATCATCTCAAACTAGCTATTATGTCTTCAAATGTTTACATTCTCTGTTAAGACTAGTTAAAAGTAGCAAAAAAAAAAAAAAAAAAAAAAAAAAAAAAGTTCTTTGTACCTCTAAGTGTTTAGTGGCCTCTTCGTTACGGGACATCAACATCAGTTTGGTGCGAATACTCCGGAAGTGCATGTCACTCAGTAGGCCTGCTCGCTTCACCGTGCACTCGTTTGTGGACTGAGGAGAAACAGAGAGACATGATTAATCGATGACATATAATCAATGTATATGTCAGCATCATAACGAGAGAGTAAATAGAATTAAACACTGACCAGGACAATAAGTTGGTGTGTAAAGGTGTTGTAGAAGATGCAGTTGGCTCCAATTGCTTTCCTGAAGTCTTTGTGGATGTTCTCAGTCAAACAGCTGCATCATTCAGAAAAGAACATACATTTCATTCTTCAAAAATACAATCAGTTCTTCCAAAGATGTAAAACATAATTAAACATAACTTGTTGGTTCACAATTAAACTCCCAAGATTAAGCTTCCTTTTAAAGGGTCCAAAATCAAAAATCTATTTTATTTTTTCATTAAAAAATGGTATCTATGAAAATGAATTAACTTTATAAAATAACTTCTACAGTTTAATCAATCTTTTAAAACGTTGTGTGATATTTCCTACAGTTATTATATTATTTTTATTTTTTTTATGAGACGTACATTTTATATCCAGCCCTATCCCATACAATTAGCTGAGGTTGACACTGGCTTAATTTGGTTATCTAAAAACAACTTAGCCAAATTTAAACTAAAAATACAAAATGTGGACTGCATGTATGACTTACATTTCTCTGAGATCCTCGGGTACAGCGATGGGTACTTTGTAAAAGGAGTTTTCAGAGGAGGGGCTGTTGGGATTGACTGGCCGGATTCGTTCCGATGTGACGATTTCATTGTATGTGGCGTCGCAGGCTGCGTATTCAATCACATAGAACTGAACGGAGAAGAAAAAAAAAATAATAATAATAAAAAAATAAATAAAAAAAAAAACAAAATATATCACAATTCCCACCACACACGTAAAACAAAACAATGATCGCATGCTGAACTTTGTTAATAGTTTAAGGTAGTTAAACTAGATTAGTATACCGATTATTACTCTCGAGAATCTTTTTCATTGTACGAACAGCATTCTTGCATCAAATACTTGTTTGTAATGACCGTTAAGATGTCTATGACCGTTTAGCCTCAGACCAATTTTATGTCCACTAATTTGGCAAGTAGCCATGTAATAAGCGGGATAAATGTCCAGTCAGCTTTGATTCGGGTCCTGCTGGGTTTATTTTGTGGCAATGACCAGCTGACTGTTTGTTACACCAGTCACAATGGCCTCTTTCACAGCCTCACCACTTTAAAGACAGCAAACAGACTGAAGCTGCTCAAAGACGGTTTTGTTGTGCTAGACCACTAGCTCAAAATGCCAGTAATTAGTCACTGTGATGAGACGCGTTAGCACAGCACACGCTCAGTGTGTGACTGAAGCCATCTTGCAGACAGAAGCATTAAGCCAACATTAAGTATCTGCTGCCTGTAACAGTAAAAGCAGTGGGGAAGAAAATTGATTAAAGATAATCTGAGAACAGTCCTCCTCCCGACTTTAAACAAATCCTATAACACAGTGCAGCCACATCTCATATCAGCGGTAACACACGACTACACTCGGTGACCTAGAATGCAGTCAAAAGTCAAGTCTAAATTTGTCCTATTATTCGAGTGCCCCAGTATCAGAATGAAAGTGTGCAAGAGGGAGAAGACAGTTCCCCAGTGCTGTATGTAACATTATGAGAGTTCTGCCTGTCAGCCCATGCTACCTTAACCTAATTAGCCAAAATGTGTGTGGAGGCAGGTTTGAATGGGACCTTGCCAGGAAACAGCAGACAGCAGACATGAGCTCTGAGGAGTTTAAGCAGTGTTAATAAACTATTTGTGCATTAATATAATGGAAATAAGCAATTTGTACTGTAAATGTTAGCATTTTACTATAATCTTACAATAATGTTCCAGATCTCTGTGGTATAATGTTCAATACTGCAAGAAATAATTTAGATTTCTCCCTCAGATTAAAAAAATAAATAAATAAAAAAAAAAAAAAAAAAATCTGTCTTACGCTTTGGAAAAACATAATTAAAAAAATGAGATAAAATAAAATTAAATTAAATTAAATTAAATTAAAAAAAAAGAGTCTTACACTTTGGAATAACTACTAAAACAAAGGGAAAAAGTCCAAAATATTCTTCTGGCAATGACAGCATACGAACCCTGATGCCTGGGACCCAAATAGAGGATCCCAGATGTCTTAAAACGAACCTACATTTTGCGGTTGTTTATCTTGCTCATGCATACTGAATGCATATTCTAGAGCTTAAGGCGATCTGCTATTAGATCACCAGGGGGTTTGGTCTGACTCAATAAATGAGATCACTCTAGTGTTTATGGGTAACTGGGTCAGTGCTGCAGATGTGTGTGTTAAAGGCCTACTGGAGCGACGGGTCCCAAAAAGACCTGAGACACCCTCAATCAATATTCATATATTCACTTTGGACTCAACTTCAGAGGCCAAGTGAGGGAATAATAAGAGACAGAACCCTTGAAATGAAATGCCCGTAACCCACATCTGATCAAACATGTGCGCAGTGGTCGCTTACACACCTGGACCTGACTTACCTCTCCCTTCATCATCCTCACCCTCGCCAACCACCAGCCGCAGGGCTCCTGCTCGTTGGCTCTGGAGTAAACCTGCAGGAAAAAGACCAGGTCAGGTGACTGTGTAAGGAAGCACTGAAAGAAATGGCCATTCTCTGTGTGTTCAACAGAAAGCAAGAAATGAATTAGTACCCTTCTTTGTACCAGAAAAGGAGTGTGCTACAGTATAGAAAAACATAAACATGAATGTGTCAGGTCTGTTTCTAGTGGTCGAATGGAAAATGCCAAAACCAGATTAGGATGCATAATATGTAAGATTTAAAGGGATAGTTCACCCAAAAAAAAAATAAAATAAAATAATAATTACCCCATGATTTACTCGCCCTTAAGCCATCCTAGGTGTATATGACCTTCTTTCAGATAAATACAATCAGAGTTATATTAAAAGCCTTATAACGCCAGTGAATGGGTGTTGAGATTTTGAAGTCCAAGAAAGTGCATAAAAATACTCCACATGGCTCTGAGGGGTTAATAAAGGCCTTCTGAAGTGAATCGATGTAACATTTTACTTTAGAAAACCTTGTTTTGTACTTCAAATTCATGACAAGCGTTTTGTTTTGGTCTCTCCTCCGTGCTTCCACATTTGTCACTTCTCACCGTAGCTCACGCTGTGTTTGTGTCCTGCGTCATCTGCTGGAACGCCACTTTCCCGTGAACACATATGACAGTTAGTGGAAGCTATAGATTCCACGGTTATTAAGTTTTAAATGTGGATATTTTTCTTACGCAAACGCATCGATTCCCTTCAAAAAGCCTTTATTAAACCCTAGGAGCAATGCGGACCACTTTCATGATGGATGGATGTGCTTTATTGGACTTCAAATTCTTAACACCCATTCACTGCCATTATAAAGCTTGGAAGAGCCAGGACATGTTTTAATAGAACTCCAGTTGTATTCGTCTGAAAGAAGAACGTCATATACACCCAAATGGATTGAGGCTGAGCAAATCATGGAGTAATTTCCATTTTTTGTTGAACTACCATTTAATGAGAGCAAATAGGACTTTCACACATTTGCTGAAACTTAAAGAAAACATTCGCAAAATATTTAGCCAATTCACTAAAGAGTATCTGAATACAAAACATGCATCAATGAAGCATAAATCATTGACAGTGCTGCATTATTCATCAACAATGTTGTTAGATTTTGGATCGGTTTCAGAGATTTTAATTGGTCAGTTGGGAAATTTCAAAGAAACTATAGTTGCAACAGCCTTAAAATACCAGCTATGCTATAATTAATACTTCTAGGACATTTTTGAAGTTGGAGGAGAAAATGAGATGGGAGTTTTTCGACATACCCTAACTGTCTTGAACGGGACTGCACAGAGTACGTATGCGCATGGCAGAGCTAGACTAGATGATTTTTTGAGGTTTAAAAGTATATATAATTTTTTTTTTTTTTTTTTTTTTTTGAGAAAATGATCGTTTCGCCAGATAAGACCCTTCTTCCTTGGCTGGGATCTTTTAGAGCCCTTTGAAGCTGCATTTAAACTATATTTTGGAAGTTCAAACTCACAGGCACCATAGAAGTCCACTATATGGAGAAAATTCCTGAAACGTTTTCCTCAAAAAACATAATTTCTTTACGACTGAAGAAAGAAAGGCATGAACATGTTGGATGACAAGGGGGTGAGTACATTATCTGTAAATGTTTGCTCTGGAAGTGAACTACTCCCTTAAAGACTTATTAAGGTCAGTGTAGTATAAAGCAGGATGGGCCTGAAAGCCGTGGAAGCGAAACGAGGCCGCTGGAGCGACTGCTCATGAAGGACGAGCGCAATACACGTCTCAAAAGCAGCGGAGATTTTAATATGCCACAGTCGAGCGCTTCTGCTTCTTCCGGTCATCCGTATGTGAGAAAACAGTGCTGTTTTATCATACTAGATACATTTGAGTGTGTTGAAATTCTGTTATAATGCTACTGTGCATTTGTCACCGGTCTAATAAAATGCATAACATATTAAAGCGTCTTTGGGGCTTCTATGTTTTCTACAAAATAAAACTGCAAAATAGAGAGTGTGTGACGTCAATGGCAGGCGACGAAATGACACAGTCCTTTACACTAGTTAAAACTGCTTATTTCTCCGGATTTAAACATTCTTCTAAACATTTGGGATAATGCAAGTACACAAGTAGGCAAAATATATAAAGTTCTAGTAGTTTTTAGATATTTTAATAAAAAAAAATCTTACATATTGCGCCTTTAAAGAATGACCCATGTTTTACGCTATGGCAAGTGGTGCAAGATGAGTCTCTGATATGTTTTGAAAGCCGAGCATTTCAAAGGGCTATTTCTCCGGCGATGATTCATATGTGGGGGCCTTTTTTCAGGGTGATGATTTGAGGAGTGCTTCGGGTGTTTCAGAGTGAATGTATCCCTACCTCCACCTCATCTCCCTCACAAATGTCCTTGTGGTAATCGGCCGGGGGCGGCAACCTCACGTCACTGAACGGCAGCTGTCTCTCTGGTTGCCAGCTTGTAGAAAGAAGCCACACACATAGACACACAGTTGTCAGTCAGCTTTCCAACGACAGGACAGGTATAACTCGACACCCCACCTCCAAAAACCATGGGCTCACCGGCCTTACAAACCCATTTACTCTGCCAGATGTCAGTGTTAACTTAGTAAAGAGGAGGAGTGTCAACACTGAGATATGAAGGGTCACTGTGGATCTACTGAAATAAGCAAATCATAGGCTTTCTGATACACGTGTAAATCACAATCTTGAATAAATCACTGCAAAAAGGTCAAAAAACACTATTTGTTTATTCACCCAGCTATAAATCTCAGACTTTTCTTGAAAGCTCTCTCACTCTCTCTCACACACACACACACACAATCTTAATTTTCACTATTATACACAAATCTAACAGAATCAGGAGCACATGGGCTAAGAGAGATGATAGCACTCCTGGTTGTCCATGGGTCAGCAGAACCATCCCAAGAATGGCAGGGCCACTGTCCCGTACTCCCTTGCCTGCATACCTCACTAGACTATTTATGGATCTCAACGGGGAGTGAGAGAAGGAAAAAAAAACTAAGATAAGGTTGGGAGGAGTAGGGAGGCATGGAGGGGGAAATAAGGGGGAAGGAGGGGGACAGGAGAACTATAAAGAGCTGTCTGACAGCTGCCCGAGAGAGTTAGCACAGGTGCTGAGAGAGATGAGGTAGAGCACATGGCTCAAGGAAGAGTGGAAGTGATCTATCAGCTAAGCTTTAAAAGAACGCTATGATTGTGAGATGAAGACAATCAGATTAAAAAAAAAAACAAAAAAAAAAAAACACACATTAAAAAAGTGCTGCATTAAGAGTTACCTATAATATCTCTATAGTAACAATGTATTTAAGTACACGTACAGACTGATTTACTTGCATGTTAATTTCATGTTTTTAATAAAATAATGAATACATCCACATTTCTTCCTTTCTTTAATATATACACATATTATTAGGGATGCACAATATTGGACTTTTGGCGATATCTGATATGCTGATATTATACTGATACAAGTCTCTCCTGTGAGGAAATAAGCAAATTATTTTAAATTTTGGTTAGTTCTTAAGAACTTACTTGTTAGAATTCAATAATGAAGTTCTTTTATAATGGCAGTACATTGAAGCTTTGAAAATAACTATAAATAAACTACATATCAATCACTGCACTTTTTTTTTTCATTTTTTTTTTTTTTTTTTTAGAAAAATGCAGTGGCAACCTTAATATTTTATTTTAAGATTTAACATTTGTGGATGGTCTAAAGCAAAAAGAGTTGTCAAAATTCTAAAATTCTTTTAGATTTAGAAATAACATTACACATTAATGAATAAATCAGCGCATATAATTAATTACAAATGCCATGCTTGTGATTTTTTTTTTTTAAAGCTTCTGACCTCTAAATCAAAACATACTCCTGATTTTATAACATCAATTACTGCTTTAATTTAGAAACATCTAAATGTTATTTGTGTATTTTACTTTCATTTTATTCATTAAAATTAAAACTCCTTGCCGAATGTACATATAAGGACTTGAGGGAGGCTGCTGCCAAACCATGTGCTATTACGGTTTACTCTATCATACACCAAAAACGTCATTCTGTGCGTCCATTCTCAGATTAAATACAGTGATCCAAAACAGTGAATCTAATCATCATTCAGACAAAACTTTGCTTCAAGAATGAACCACACTGCTGGCTGATCTAATTGCTAGCACACCCTGAGCACATGGAAGTTATTCCTCTTATTGGCAAGACATATCGGCATAATTTTTCATATCGGGCAGATGCCGCTATTTACATTTAAACAGTTTACAGTCCGATAATATTGTGCATCCCTACATATTACACACCATTCAAAAGTTCTGAAAATACCTTTTATACTCAAAGCTAGATTTATTTGATCAAAATACAGTAAAACAATAATATTGTGAATAATACTACGTAGCTATCAATTATTTTAGTAAAAGAGTATTCTACCAATTATTCTATCGAGTAATCGGATAAGTCATTTTTCTTTATTAAAGAGCAATACTAAATATACAAGAGAAAATAAGACAGGCTTCTTAAAATAAACAACTAATGTTTCCTTTTTAGAAAAAGTAGTATTTCTATTGCTGAAATTGCATACATTTATAACCATAAAAACTAAACCCATTTAATGCATTTTTTTGCCAAATATATATATATATATATATATATATATATATATATATATTATATATATATATATATATATATATATATATATGTAAACATTACAACCTAAAATGAATGCATAAATCAAGAAATTGAGGCATTTAGATGTAGGCCTATTTACCCACTATTTAATTCAGCTCAGAGGGACATGAATGCATTTAACCTGCAGTTACAAATGCATAAATAATATTCTGTTATTTTAAACAATACACTGAATACTGATATTTACATGTATTTTTTTTATTTTTTTTTTAATAAAGATACTTTAAATGTGAAATCAAAACTGCCAGTAGGTGTCAGCAAGTCACCGTTAAGTGAGTCAGTCACTGCGATTGAACAATCATTTAACAGGTGATTGATTCAAGAACGTAACACCGTCATGTTGCTCAAAGACGCAAAATAGTGCTGTGGCTGTGTTTGGAATGGTTATTTGTTGGGGAAATAGAGCAAAAACAGGCAATATGCAGGGCAGTATCACATTTGTAATCATGCTGAGGCACTCTTCGTTTGATATTGACTAACTTTATAACTTTCTGTGTGTCACAGAGAGAGAATGAGACAATCAACATAAATGGCACTTAGTCTTTTTACAAAACATAGCTAACTTAAGAAACATCATAACTACCATTACTAACCACCATTAATTTACGGTCTTAAATATGTCCAAACAGTGTTCCATGTGTAGTTAGAGTAAATGGACTAAAAGCCTCGAGGCAAATAATTTGCCTTGATGATTTTTTTTGTATTCGAGTTACTCAAGGAATCATTTCAGCCCTAATACTACAATTAAAAAATGCTTTCTATTATAATGCATTTTAAAATGTCATTCATTCTTGTGATGGCAAATCCATGAGCATTTATTTGATATGGAGATCTTTTGTAACATAAAATGTTTTACTGTCACTTTTGATGCATTAAATGCATCCTTGCTGAATAAAAGTATTGAACTATTTATTGTATTGTGTATGCTATATATATATATATATATATATATATATATATATATATATATATATATATATATATATATATATATATATATATATATATATATATATATATATTATATTATATCTTTTTTTTTTTTTTTTTTTTTTAATTTTATACGAGGACTGTCCGGAAAGTATTCAGCCATGTGATATGAAAAACACAAGATGAGAGACGCAATACGACAAAAACAGCCAAAGCTATAGGCAACCACTGACTGGCAGCTTTCGCAGATTTTTTGCCAAAACATCAAATCACCCAAGTGACTCAGCCCCCCACAGCCCAGCTTTGGCACCCTGCGACTTCCGTGTTTTCCCAAAACTAAATTCACCTTTCAAGGGAACTGAGGCATCACTGCCCTGTGTACAATGTTTCTTGTGTCTTCTTCGTTAAATGTCTCTGTTTTTCACAGTACATGGCTGGATTCTTTGCAAACAGCCCTCATATGGATGTACACGTATACTTTTTATTTTTATATATATGCATACAATGTGTCAGAGATTATATAAAATCAACAAAACCAATAGACCGACTGCAGTACCATTAAAATACCCTGTTAAAGACCCTAGAGATATATATACACTGCATTTTAACAGGGTAAAACTCTTCTCTTCTTGGCTAACCTTATATTTTTGTTGGTTGTGTAGGTGGCAGAGTGTGAAATCATCACAAGCAAAACCTTGTCAAACAGGCAGAGGCTTTAGGAAATGGCCAGGAAACGTTCGGCCAACTTACTTGTTTTCAAAGACTATTGTGAGGGAGTCTTCGTGTACATCCTTGATGAAACCCTAAAAAAAGAAGAGACAATATGTTCAGCATAAGTGTTTTACACGGAACTAAGATAGCATCTGTTGTTGAGGAAGATACACTGCTAACAAAATATGTGTGAATCGCAAAGGTTATACAAAAACATGTTACACATTAAGTTTATTAAACAGACAGAGTAACATGCATATATGTTTCACAAACGTGGGCACAAGCACGTCACAGGTGTACTACAGTATGTGCTAGTGAATGTGAGATGTAATTGGGCAGTAGGGGGGAGGCACTGAAAGTCCCCTCCTCAAAATCTGTTCCTCATCCATCACTCCTCCTTCCTCCACAAATCTATCAGAGCTGCCATAAAATGATTACTTCAGTCGCCACCCCCATCATAGCTAAGCTACATACGGACAATGCCTAATATGGGACGGAGAGACTGAGGCGAGAGAGATAGAGAAAATTAGACAGAATGAGTGCCAGTAAGTAACCTGCTTGAAAGAGACAGGCTGGTCTTAGGAAAACTAGCACAAGTGCATATGCAGGGCTATTTTAGAATCACAAAACACATGAATTCACATACAAGCATCTAATGCATGAATCTGCACTATCACGGTTGCCAAATCCACACTGTCCAACTGAGCGAGGCTTCTACAGTATTTCTTTCTGTGTCTATAGGGCAAGTTACTGAACCTATAAAACTAAGAAGCAAATGTAAACGTGCAAAAAAAAAAAGCTATGAGCTATTAAAAAATATATTACTTCAAATTACAAGTCAGCAAAAGAGCCTGAAAGCAACTGGGCAGGCTTTTAATATAGACTGTCCTGTATTGGAATCATTCCAACATACTAGATGGTGAAGTCACATACTCCTATATGTCTGCTGACAGATATGCCCAGGAGAGGCACAGAGTCTTAGGGTGGTGATTTTGGGAATGTGACACTACAGACGTGCAGGACCCAACAGGATGAGTGGCAAATAACGAATCTATGACGGAGACTCTTGGCCATGTGTGTCCTCCATTCATTGCCCCACATGGGGAACCTTGTAGAAACCCTGAAGACTTACAGATTTTGGAATTATAAATAGGTTTTATAAAACATCCATTCATATTCAGGGTGGGACTGAATATAACTTAAGAAGTCCCACATATCGGTTGCACTGATTTCTAATCTGAATACTGAGGCAGACTTTGCCCTACAATACTACTTGTCCAAAATTTTGGAAACATTATAAAGATTTCATCCACTCATAACCTGGTTACAAAATCAAGTTTTTGGAAACATGTTGCACTTCTCAAGGGCACCTCAAATCCTCAAACCCTGACACTCCTGGTCAAGATTATGTGTTATACAGTTAATACAGACTTGGAAAAACACATGTGACAACGTTAACAGCAAAAAAATGCATAAGGCGTATATACACAAAACAGAGGAGAGACTAAACTGGCAAGAATTCATCTTTTACATAACATTACGATGAGGGGTCACGGAAGGGAAAAAGTAATGAGGGCAAAGGATAAAACCAGAGAGGGTGGTAGTAATAGTATTGGTGGGGGTTGTAAAGTGTTGGGTGTCAGGAACGAGATCACCTGTTCCTCTCCCACCTGCTTTGGTCCCTCAGAGTTTTACAGCTCGAAACAGCCGTCACTGTCACCTTACTGCAAAATAGCACATCCCTAAATAAAAAAACCCTTGGATTTATTACATAATGTGCCTAAATTTATTCTAAAAGAAAAAAAAAAAAAAAAAAAAAACTTGCATTGCATGTGTTGAATTTTTTTGCTCACATCTCTACAGAGTTGGATTAAACATGTGAAACTTATTTGTTGCCGTTTATGAAACACATTTGAGTGACTTTGCGGCTGCAGTTTGATCATGCTGGAGGGTCACGCTACAACACGTAAAAGCCATGTGGTTGATCCATCACCTGGGACTGAACTCAATCTGAACAAATTCACCTTCATAGGCAACAGCAGTTCAGAAGCGAATGTTTGGTCCAAACAAATTTAGTTGATGCTAAACTCTGTTCACAAACACTCATGTTTTCTCAACAAAAAAGCCAGACTGAGTGGTCTCCCACAGTCTAACCTGAACTCAAGCTGACCAAACAAAGAGGACAGGCTTGTGAATACACAACCAGTGGCACCACATTTCCCATATGCACATAAAAAACCCCAATATAAGCCTGACGCTTTGATAAGCTTAAAACCAACTCACAATCTTAGTCTCAAAGGGGTAGTTCACATGATTGAGTCATCATTTAGAAAGAATGACAATGTCAAACACCATTGACTTTCATTGTCTGGAAAGGATGCAATAAAAAGTAAACAACACTGACAGTCCCTAACAGGAAGGATTTGGAAAACATGAGGATGATAAAAGATGACAAATTTCATTTTTGGCCTAACTATTCTTTCAAGCACTGATGGAGTGTCCCATCATGCGTCTCAAAACAAAGTGAGCTGCCCATCTTATGAAAGCCAGATATGCTGCCAAGGTAGGGCAGCTCATTAGATTGAGAGATTCTTGTCAACTGACTCATTAGCTAACCCGCTAACAGTATTCGGTGGTTCTACTGTTTACCAGCTAAGAAATAAAAAATAATAATCTCCCCAAACAGGCCGATGACTAGCGCGCAGGTCCAAAACAACAGAGCGTCCTTGCGTTTCGGGCCTCTTTGAAAGTGATACACATCACTGCATCACAACTCAGCTGTCCTGAGCCGTTCGTGCATGCGTACGCTAGACCTTTATGGTTTAATAGTGTTATTTTTTAAATGAAGTTACCTTGTAGAAGGCCCCGTTGGAGCCGCGTACCTCCACCGCCAACCCGTCCATGTTCGTCGGCGCGTCCCCACGACTGTGCCTCTCTTTAGGCGCTCCGACAGCGTGCGAGTCCGGTACCACCCCCAGCTTCACGGGCCTCTCGCCGTTCTCCGGCCGCTTGTGTGTGTCCAGTGTTTCGGGTGGGAGAGGGGGCAAAGGTGACGGGGGAGCACAGGAGCCACAGGGAGGGGTTCAGCTCCGACACCCTTTCCAGCGGGACAAGTCAATAACTCAATAACGGCTGCCTAGAGCGTGAGAGAAGCTCGCAGGAATGCCGTTTGTGGCAAGTCTGGAGCTGGAGTGATGCTGTCTGATGACGGTGGATGTAAACGAGGTGTTAGCACAACAGCTAGCGCAGCCGCTAATCAACGGTCACCGACACCTTCCAGCACTTGAACTCACGGTTCCTGCATATGTCGGGGTGTTTTTCGTGAGAATCCTCTCTACTATGTCTGAGAACGCTGTTGATTAGGACGTTTGTTCTTTTATAAGACTGTAGTGCTGCGCTACTTCAGCCTTCCCCTCCAACACACGCCGTCAGAGTGGAGCAGCAAGACTGTGAATGACCCCGAAATCCCCACCCCTCTCCAGTCCACGTCCCGCCCATCTTAGCGTTTGTGCTTGTGATTGGTCTATTGCGCTGCCACTCACGCACAGCTGCGCGCTGTGATTGGCGGAACTGTCGGGGGCCGGTCGACGCGGACCCAGTGCTCGCGGCTCCTCGTTCGCCGGGTTTGTCCTATTAGCGCCAGTTGTGTAGTTGCTATATTTGGGTGGCTCTGATTTTTGACGAGACCCA
Source organism: Cirrhinus mrigala (assembly GCA_036247105.1). Lineage (NCBI taxonomy): Eukaryota > Metazoa > Chordata > Actinopteri > Cypriniformes > Cyprinidae > Cirrhinus > Cirrhinus mrigala. The sequence goes on from CM070013.1 coordinate 39,126,488, forward strand.
CTGATTCACAAAAAACTGATACATGTCGACAGTTTCCAAAACGCTTTCTTTTTTTTTATGTATGCCGATATACCTTAGGGGAAAAATTATAAAGTTTGTCAAAAACATGAGACGTAATAAACGTAAAAAATCTTGCGCAGATTTTTGGAACAGATGCTTTGGGGCCTTTCATAATATCAAACACACTGTGCAACCGCATGATAAATAATCATGAACTGAACTAAATTTAAAACAGACGGGTTTCAATTTGAAGGCTTTGGTGCATTAAGCACAACCGATTGATTTTGTATGTCAGTTTTTTTTTATCTTTAAAGTATCCTGTATATTTCTTTTTGATTTAGTCTCAAGAACTAAACTAAAACTTTGCACTCAAACCGCTGCTTTTTTATAGCCTTTCTTTTTGAAGTACACTACCAGTCAAAAGTTTTTGAACAGTAAGATTTTTAATTAAAAAAATAAATAAATAAATAAAATAAAATAAATAATAATACTCTTTTGCCCACCAAGCCTGCATTTACTTGATCCAAAATACAGCAAAAGCAGTAATATTGTGAAATATTTTTATTAATTAAAATAACTGCTTTCTATTTGAATATATTTTAAAATGTAATTTATTCCTGGGATCAAAGCTACATTTTCAGCATCATTACTCCAGTCTTTGGTGTCACATGATCCTTCAGAAATCATTCTAATATGCTGATTTGCTGTTCAAGAAACATTTTTTAAAAAAAATAATTTTTACAGTTAATATTTAAAACACTTGAGTACAATTTTTCATTAATAGAAAGACCCAAAGATCAGCATTTATCTTAAATAAAAAGCTTTTGTAGTATTATACACTATACCATTCAAAAGCTTGGAGTTAGTATATACATTTTTTTTTTTTTTTTTTTGGTGGGAAAGAAATTATAGAAACTAATACTTTTATTTAGAATGGATGCTTTAAATTGATCAAAAGTGACGATAAAGACATTTATAATGTTACAAATGATTTCTATTTCAGATAAATGTTGTTTTTCTGAACGTTCTATTCATCAAAGAAAGCTGAAAAAATCTATTCAGCTGTTTTCAACATAACAATAATGAATGGTTTTTGAGCAGCAAATCAGAATATTAGAATGATTTCTGAAGGATCAGGTGACTGGAGTTATGAAAATCAGCTTTAAAATCACAGAATACATTACATTTTAAAATATATTCAGATAGAAAACAGTCATTTTAAATAGTAAAAATATTTCAGTATTTTACTGTTTTTGCTGTACTTTGGATTAAATAAATGCTTGGTGAGCAGAAGAGACATTAAAATCATTAAAAATCTTTTGACTGGTAGTGTACCTTATGGCAACATTCAAATACCATGGAATATGTAATAAAATACCATGGCATAACCACAATATATTCCCACAATACTTTTTTAAACAAATGTTGGATCATGACATCTCAGCTTTATGACTATCACTCAAATGAACTTAATGTTGCACATTTTATGACATTTTCACTGCACTGATATCTGATACAAAAGATGAAATGAAAAAGGTCTACAGGATGCTGTGATTCTTAACAACAGGTGTGGAAGGTGTAAACTGCTCCAGGATGTTGGCTGAATTGATGTCACTTACTGATGGGTGAGGAATGACACGCCAAACAGTTTGACCAAATGAGAAGGTGAGGAACTCAGGAGGGGGTTAAAGGCTTATAACAGCTGAAGACAGCAGATGTTGCAGGACATGTGTCAAACATCAGAGGATATGAGGATGTCTGAACAGATCCTGCAGAACTGCATTTGTGAAGGGTGTGATATACAGTGAGTTTGGAAGTTGCTGTTTTATAAGAGGAATTTTCACACGATCCTTAAGAAATCAGTGTAAGAAACATTACTTATTAATGTTGAAATCAGGGTTTTTAAAAAAAAGAAAAAAGAAAATTAATACTTTTATTTAACACTGATGCATTAAATGGATCAAAAGTGATATAAGGTTACAAAAAATAGATATATATTTTCAATAAAATCAATATTGAAAATGTGATGGCATAAAAAACATTCATTGTAAATTGTAATATTATTGCACAATATTACTGTTTTACTTTATTTTTGATCAAAGCAAAATAATAAAAAAAAATGTAATGATCCCAAACCATGAGTTAAGCAAAAAGGGTTTATATACTGAAGGGCTGGTGACAGAATTTTCCCACCGGGGCAGATTTATAATTTTGGGTGACGCCGCAGTTAGTCTGCCGAACAGGTGCAAGGAAAACATAGTCAGACATAAGTTGTAATGCCTAGCCAAAGAAAACAACAGAAAACTCTCTGTTGTAAACACACTCACATATGTAGTGACATTTCACCACCAACAGAGGGAAATGTAGCGCCACAATGTCCATCTGCTCTCACAAGATTTTGAAAGGTGATGGTAGTTGAGCCTAGAGAAAATATCTTAACCCGAAGAGGAATAAATCAAATTAAATTGCATCTTTCATTTTATCCACAGAACATTAGGTGCATCTATAAATTAAGGAGCTGAATTGTTAATACAATGGATGTTGGTACGCTAAAGTGGTCTTACAATTCGTGAATATTAAGTGTCTCTTCAAGCCCTTTAATTATTCAAACTATTTTATTTTCTCCAAAATCAATGGATTTAGTGGAACAAGTAGTTTCCGGCTTGTTAAGACTTCAAAATCATTAACCCTAAACTGACTCAATCTTGAGAAACAATACAACATTTAATTTGAAAAAGCAGTGTGATCCCTAACTTCATTGCCCTAATAATTTAGCAGCTTATTTATGCAAAATCATACATCAGTCATGCAGAGCGTAATGTACGTAATCTGAAACTGCTGAAAGGAAACCTGATTTCTGTTACAATGTACATTCATATATTCAAAACTTATGAAAAAGTCATTAACTTTTTAGGGGGCCCCTTTTTAATAAGTCATATGCTGGTAGATTGCGTAACTACACCATCTGGGCCTAAAAAACATATTTTTCCACACTGACAGCCATTCAATAACTGTATATTAAAACCAGCTGTGACAAAATTGAAATATTGTTGTCGGTGGTGTTGTTTTTTTTGCAAGGAACATATACATTGAAAATATTTCATTATATATTATAGTACACACTTTACTCACTTTACCAAATAATTTCAGCCAATTATTTGGGCTGTGGAACTAATCATTCTGGAGGCACAGAAAAATAACATTCTTGGAGATAGCACCATGAGAATGCACATAGTATCAAGCCTTTTAACATGTGCATTTCACATTTTTAACAGTCCTTTAAGAATTGGGAACTGCTAACATTTACGTACTTCAGCGTGACAAATATTTACTAATACTTTTACCACAACTGGTTAAAAAAAATAAATAAAGGAACAAAAAAGATTCTTTGTACTGAGGTCATATGAAAACAATGCAAGAGCAACCTACTGTAGATAAGTGTTTTTATTGTTGCATGCTCATACGTGTACTGTTTCACATTCTGTTTTAAAAAGAATAGGCTAGGCAGCATATACTGCACAGTACGCAGTACATTATTATTATATTCTGAATATAGCGTTTCTTGCGGAGTTTCTTTCTATAAATTTCAGTCCTGTAGTATAAATGCATCCAAAGCAAGCACATGCAGTCTGATTCTAGGCATGTAGTTACTGTCATATTAGCAGTGCAGAATCTGATCCGAAAGCACATGTACAACCTGGCTTTCCTTTGCATATAGCCTCCAGTAGGTGTCAGACCTGTTTTGGAAATTCTTAAAACCATTTTAAAAGAGCTTGACCTTTGCTCTGGTTTCCAACTGTGATCCAGGATCTTTGGTTTTTCAAGCAGCTTTTTCCATAATCCTGAACCAGTTCTATATGCTTATTTTTTACTTTTATCATGGCCTTGTGTTTCTATTATAGCAACAGAGCACAGTACAGATTTTACAAATGCTGGATAAAATACTACAATTCAAAAGTTTGGGTTTTTTTTTTTTTTTTTGAGAGCAAGAATATAATACTTTTATTAATCAAGGACACAAAAAAACTGATAAAAAGTGATAGCTTTCACCATGCAGTAAAAAAATAAACATTTTAATTGCAACCTTTTCTCACAATTCTGTTTTTTTTTTTCTCTATATTTCGCCAATGAAAGAAAAGTCACAAATGCAAGATAAAACTCTGACTTGCTTTCTCACAATTCTGAGCTTATATTTCGCAATTCTGATTTTTTGTATCAGAATTCTGAGTTTACATCTCACAGTTCTTTTTTTTTAATAATAAAAAAAGTAATTTCGCATTATAATCTCAAAATTCTGACTTTTGTTTTTGCAAATGTTTATATCTCACATTTTGGACTTTTCAGAATTGCAAGTTTGTATCTCTATTCAGACTCTTTTCCTCAGAATTTCTAGTTTTAACCTCACAGTTCTGAGAAAAAAAATGTAATTGTGAGATATAAACTCAGAACCGTGAGAAAAAAAAATATGAATTGTGAGATAAAAAGTGAGATAAAAAATTACACTTTTTATCCCATGGTGGAAACAAGGTTCCAAATTAAAAACTTTCACATTGCTACAAAACATTTCTGTTTTGAATAAATGCTGTTCTTTTTAGAAATCAAAGATTCCTGACAACAAAGCATCACAGTTTCCACAAAAATAATAAACTGCACAACCTTTTCAACATTGATAATAATAAGAAAATCAGCATATTAGAATGATTTCTGGAGGATCGTGCGACACTGAAAACTGAAGTAATGATGCTGAAAATTCAGCTTTGCCATGACAAGAATAAATTACATTGTAAAATATATTAAAATATACAACAAGTGTTTTTAATTTATTTTTCATCCAATAAATGCAGCTTTGGTGAGCATAAAAGACTTCTTTTAAAAAAAAATTAAAAAATCTTAACAACCCCAAACTTTTGAATGGTAGTGTAATTACACCTGAATTCAGTCCAGACCTAATAAAGCATTTTAAGCAATCCAGAGACTGCATTAGAATCTCCTTAGGCTGTCTGGGAGTCTAAACATTTGACTGAAGATGCTGAAGGCACGTGTGATTCCTACTGACAGTGATCCAGAGGACATGCCACTGTCTCATACCAGCATTCTCTATGACATCACTGACGTTGTCACAGTGGCGACAGGTAATTTGTCAGATCTTAGCCTGATAAGACACTTTCACGTCATGTGCGAAAAACTTTGTTTTCAGCACATGCCTACAAAGACTCCAACTCTGATTAGCATCTGTATGACACAGCTAAACATCTGCACTGTGACTAAGATGACTTTTGGGAAAAGACGGTACTCGTGATCCTTGGTGCACCCTGTGACCTCGGCAGGGGCAGAGAAGAGATCTGCGAAGCTCCTGGCGAGCATCGTTGCAAAGAAAGATATAGAAAAGCGGATCTAGAAGTGTATTGAGGCTGGTGAGCCCGTAGCAGATTCGATAGTAAAGGTAGAGTGAAACTTCCACAGAACACTGGTCTTTTTCACTTTTCGTGATAAGCAGGGTGACAAATCTGTAGCCGACCACCAGATGATAGGGACCAAAAATGACAATGAAGATAACAGTGATGACAACCAGGGTTGCGACAATCCTGCGGCGTTCGTGATCCGCGACCGACGGGGAGTTGCTTAGAGTCAGCCCGATCCGGGCTGAGGTGTACCTGAATGTGAATAAGAGGACAGAAAGGCCAAAAGGTTATGAACTATATAGTTATGATTGTGTTTACAGTAACATTCCTTTAAAGAGACAGACGTTATATCTGTGTTTGTTATCTGTGCAATGGCATTTCGATGGCATGCTAATTCATTCCTAGCCCTGTGTGCTGAGACAACATGTTTCTAACGTGCCAATAAATACGGGTTGGTAAAAACTTTTTGTAAGGAAAACAATGCAGGCGGAGTCAATGATAAATAAGAGCATCTGTGATAAAAAATATTTTACAAATCTGGTTTAAATCGCACGTGCCACGTTCTTAGAAATGTACTCATACTCTTGGTATTCATGTTGGTGTCATAGAGTTTTAAAAATAATTTAAAAATTAAACAACATATTAAAAATATATAACAAATACATATGCAAATCATCAAAAATATATTATTTACACCCTGAATACATCAATATATGCATTTATTATATTTAAAACCGTTCTTAAATGTTCCATTTTCAAAGGAAAGGCAAAGCAAGTTTAAAACTAACTTAAAGTGCTTTACATAAAAAAAAAGGATTCAAAAATAATCATAAAATAATCATAATAGATGATTATTTCTTAGAAATATTATTTGTATTTATACATTCACATTAAGGTGCATTAACAAGTCATTTTACAACCGATACTAACTCTATCTTGTCATAAAATGGTCAGATTATCTTATCTTAGAAGACTTGTTGATCTTGACACACAGGGTCAGCAGAGGCCTTCGCAGTGACATCACTTCCTGTTTTATGTTTTTGAATGTACCACATGATTTGACTGAAAATTTATTTTATTTTTAAAAACTAATAATATTAATACACTTATAAGAAATGACAAAATAAACTACACTATAAAAATCCTGGGTTAAATACAACCCAGCGCTGGGTGAAATGTGGACAAACTCAACTATTGTAATTTCTAACCTATTTTGGGTTCATATTAAGGAAGAAATATAGTAATTTTTAAAGAGTGGGTCATATGGGTTTTCAAAAAATATCTTTTTATCTCTAGTTTGTAATGTAGCTATCCTTCAATGTAAACAGCCTGCAAAGTTGTTAACCCAAAAAGTGCATGATAAATAAAGATATTGTCTCAAAGAAAGAGTCGGCTCTGAATCGCCTTAACAAGTCATTAAATTTTCGAATCTTAGGCCTGTTACCGATATATGTCACTAGGTAACACATTAGCATAATCCCCTCCTGCCCACAAAATACGAACAGTCTGACCTGCCCACAAACACTTCCTAGTTAGCGTGTTTACATCATGTCGAGAAGACGTTATGTTCTGCGCTGAGAAAGCGAGTTTGTTTTGTTTTCATTGCCGAAAATGATGATGTGAAGAATCAGTTGTTAAAGTTAATTTTTTTCCAGGATACCACAACAATACAATTCAAACCTTTTGTTGTGCTCGTCATTTTACCGAGGACAGCTTCTCTAATCTAGGCTTTTATTATTTGGCTTCCAATCTTCTTTATTTTGGACTAACAAGCATCTCCAAACCACAACATAAGTATGATTGATACGTTATATGTACATTTTCAATTAAGTGCTCAAAATATCAAGTTTTTTGTGCTAATATGTGATGTATACCTAGTGCAGCTTTAGGTTTCCAGGTAAACCACGATATTACTGTCTTACTGAAATAGTTCTGATAATTCGCTATGAAGCCAATATTTCCTAAGAATGTGTCGATTAATGTAGACTGTTGTTGTTCTAATTACTTCCTCTAATAATAAAGAATGTAGACATATTTTGGTTTACAAACCACATTGTGTCATCAGTTAGTCACGTTAGCACTCGGCTAACGTATCCACCATTATTGTTTTGTTAAGCGTTTACAGTTTAGCAGCTAAACTTTAGCTGTGGGCACGATTCACTTGCATAAGTGTTAAACAAAAAAAACAACAAAACCCGCCCATTTGCTACTCAAAACTAGCCCTAAACTAGCCCAGTCGTGTATTGAGGGGGGTCCCGTGGTAAAAATCACGTTCCGGGATGTAAAATATATGGTATTTGTCTGGGTTCCCCTGGTAAATTCGCATTCCAGGGGCTAAATATGATGTTATTGGGGTCGCTTCAATCCGCAGACTTGGCAACACTGATGGTAATGCTTGCTAACTAGCTTAACTACTCCTAGTTACTACTTAACTACTATGTATAAATGTATATTCTGAGAAAATTACAATGTTTTCTGATCTTAGATGCATTTAAACTTGTTGGGGATTCCAACACAATATTAGGATACTTTAAAATAGCATATGACCTGCTCTTAAAGCAATTGTTGAGTTAAATAATACTACCCAGAAGATTGGGTTAAACATTTAACCCAACCGCTGAATGAAACCCTATTTCACACAGCACTGGGTTGTTTTTAACCCAGCATTTTTCATATTAAGTCATTGGATTTGAACTAAAAAGAGCATTATTTTACTGACCCAGGTACAGGTGAATGAAAATGCATTTCACTTACCCTAGTATAGAGCAGGGCATCAGAAACCCTAAAGCGACTGTGGTGATTTTAAAGTAAGCATATCTGGTGCTCACAGGGTACTGCTCCAGACACAGCTCTCTCTGGGGCTCGAACACAGATGGGTAGAGGCCAGTCAGACAGAAGAGGAATATCAATGTCCACACTACTACGCCAGAAAACGCTGCCACCCGCACTTTCCGTACACCACGGCTGCTGAGAGGGTACACGATCGCTAGACAGCGGTCCAGAGCGATGAGACAAAGAAAAATGACACTGGCGTAGAGGTTAACGTAGAATACGTAGCCCACTAGCTGGCAGGTCACAGACCCGTAAGGCCAGCGGTGGTCTCCCTGCAGGTAGAGGATCCACAGTGGCAAGGTGAGTAGCTGGAGAAGATCTGAAAGCAGTAAGTTTAGGATATAGACCAACTGGCAGCCACCTCCTCCAGACCGGCCTAGCTGGTACAGTCCCCAGAGGGACAGCAGGTTAGCTGGGAGTCCAATAGAGAAGGCAAGGCTGTAGATGTAGGTCAGGCCTACTCGGTCATTTGCCAGAGGGATTTGGCAGCTCCCATTAGTCAGGTCTATGGAAAATTAGAAATTAAAAAAAATAAATAAATAATTTCAGGAGTATAGTTCAAATAGGTTACCAGTGTGGCTGCACAATATAACGGTAACATACTGGAAGACAGTAGACATTTTTTACATTTGTTGGGATGAATCCGTATGGGACACACACCTCAAAAACTGCTGGGTTAAATACAGCCCAGCGCTGGGTGAAATATGGACAAACTCAGCGTTTGGGTTGTTTTGACCCAGTGGTTGGATTAAATGTTTAACTCAACCTTCTGGTTAAAATTACTATATTTCTTGCTTCAAATGAACCTAATAGGTTGGAAATTAACATTTATTAATAAGTTCAATAAATGAACATTTATTAATAAGTTGAATAAGTAATAATTAAATAATAAGCATTTTTAAAAAATTGCTTATTAATAAATCTTCACCTTTTGATTGTTGCCGATGCCTCTAGCATGTGCCTAAATTTTAATTTACAACCTATTTTTTGGTTCATTTCAAGCCAGCCATATAGTCATTTTTCAACAATAGTTGAGTTAAATAAAACTACCCAAAAGGCTAGGTTAAACATTTTACCAAACCGCTGGGTCACAACAACCCAGTCGCTGGGTTTGTATATATTTCACCCATCCCTGGGTTGTATTCAATTCCAGGATTTTTGGTTTTTTATATTGGTTTATACTGGATATTTAATTGTTCATGCTCATTTACCATGTTTTTTTACATTTAGATTACCTTTGCCATCATCAAGAAAGTTAATCTTTAAAAATACTAATAATTTAACAACATTTAAATGTAATCTGTACTAAATTAATATACACTTTTAAAACATTCAAAAACCTTTTTTTTTTTTTTTACAAAATATTTTAAATGAATCCTTTTATCGAGCAAGGACACATTCAATTGATCAAAAGCGAAATGAAAGATCTTTATATTGTTGTAAAAGGTTTTTATTGCAAATAAAAGCCTTTTTTTTTTTTTTTTAAACTTTTATTCATCAAACAATTCTGGAAAAAGTACAATGGTTTCCCAAAATTATTAAGCAGAACAACTGTTTTTAACATTGATAACATAACTGTTATGAAGAAAATTGTAATGTTATAATGAAAGATAAAAAATGTTTCTTGAGGACCAAATCAGCATATTTCTGCAGGATCATGTGACACTGAAGACTGGAATAATGGCTGCTGAAAATTCAGCTTTGCCATCACAGAAATAAATTACACAGAATAAATTAAAATATAAAACAGGTATTTTAAACTGTTATAATATTTCACAATTTGAATTTCTAAGTTATATTCATTTATAAGTTTTTCCTTTTTTTTTTTTTTTTTTTTTTTTTACAACAAATTAATGCAATAAAAGATGCTTTATTTAAAAAAGAAATCTTACAACACCCATCTTTTGAACAGTAGTGTACTTTTTAATGCTTAAGTTTACTTTAAATGATTGATTTTAGTTCTTTGTGTTTTATTTTTAATTCATTCAGACAAAACATTACCAAATTTTAATATGAATAACACAAAAAAATAATCACTAATCAGTATCATTTATATGAATTTTTAGTTGTTTTAAATATATTATACAAAGGGAATGGTAACTTACTCAGAAGCATGGTTTCTATGGTTGTGACCCGTCCATGACATCTGAATCTTCAAACTATTCATTAAACATGTTGAATCAAACCATTACTCAGTTTTTCCAATCACCTCCAACAATGATTAAGCAACCTGAGGAGAACACAGAAATGTCACACATTACTGTTCCACTATAAAATTAATGTCTATAAAACAACACAACAATTAACAGACAACTAACTGTTTGTTCCAGAACTTATGATTAAATTCATTAAAAAGATAAATATTCTCACCTTGAAGAAGTCTGGAGAGCGTTTTCTTCATGCCTAGCTCCACTACATGTGCATGAACCTGTGTATGCATTGGAGTGGAAAGTTCTGCCGTGTCCAACCAGGGGCTTGTCTGGCTTTTTGATCATTTCCCCCAGCAGGAAGCCACTTCTACTGCTTTTGAGCAGCAACATCCTGAAGCCTTTCTCCTTCAGAACAAAAACACCCTCCTGCCTGCTGGCTATTATGTGAGGCAAAGATATGAGAGAGTCCAGGCTGTTCTTTCAGACGGAAGGGCCACTGAGAGACAAGCTGTAACACCCTTATAGTCGTTTCCATGTCCCCTGTGACACCCCTCTACCCTGCGCCCCCCTGCTTTAGCTTACCGGCCTGTGCTGGAGCTCTGTTTTGAATGGTGGTATCTAAACAATGTAATAGCAATGTTCCCTAACAAAAGAAGTGGGCATTTATGAACAATGTAATCCTAGGGAAATTTTGGTTTTGTGATGCTCACCTTGTATGCTTAAATTAAATTAATTAAAATATGATACATTTTTATAATGCATGTTTGTGAAGTGTGTGTTAAGATTAGGAATGCTGCTGATTCCCAGCAGCGGAGGCTTTTATTCTGCAGATGTGAACATGTGGTAAATGAATGAAAGCAGGAAAGAATTCATGACCTGAGATAAGGAATACCAGGAAGTGGATTAGAACTGAAACAAGCAAAGAAGTTGCCGATTGAACCTTTAATGATGAGTTAAAACACATTCACAGTGGGAGAGGGAACAATATCAAGGCGGACATGGAAATACACGTCATTGGCTTCTTTACAGGCACTAGATTATGCTGATTAAAGAACATATAAAGTGTTGCGGATTTGGTGAAACAATAGCATACATTTTGTAAGAATTTAAAGTACAAAAATGGCTATAGTTCATTATTTAATTTACATGAGTTTGAGTAGTCATAAATAGTAAAATCTAAAGATAAGACTAGTATTGTTAAACAACATTCTGGTATTGCATTTATAAGTTACATGTGGCCAGATTAGTTTTTGCTCAGAGCACAGTACAGTTGTTTTTGTAAACACTGGCTGTCATAGTAATAAACAAACTCAGGTTCACCATGCGGGAGACTTTCCATTTACATGTTACATTTATACATTTGCCAGACAATTTTATACAAAGCAAATCACAGTTTGCTCAGTGCATGCTTTTTGTGGGTGGGTCATTCCATGAAATCTGTGTCTTTTCCACTTGGAAAAATTGAAAAATAAAATAAATGTTATCAACATTTTTTTTAAAATATCCATGATCACGTAGGCACTGCAAGTTTCAGGAGTGACAACCGCATTAAAATGCGGTTGTGAGTCCTGTAAATTATCGATCCATAGCAACATTTTTGTGTCTTGTGGGAGTGAATAAGAATTTAGCCGTTTGGTAGCTGCCATTTTTTGGCTAAAGACTCTTTATATCCGTTGATTTTAACTAAGTGTATTTTTCGGGAGTTAATGCGGTTGCCACTCCCGTATTTTAGTGAATTATGTGTGTACAGAACGTGATTAAGAAGTAAAAGGCGAACTGACAACCAAATTTAGCTGCAGTGTAAGTTGCCATGAAATGAAGACACCTTAAAATTACAAGAAATTGTATTGTGCCATCCCAGGGTATGTAATTTATTATTTGATGACTATTTTTCTACCTTATGTTTTGGTATTTTTGTCAACCCTGTCACAGACACTAAGTGTTACTAGATACTAATTAGAACTTGAATGCAGCTGAATGATATTGGCATTAGCTCAATAATATACAGAGGGTGACCTTTAAAATGTTTGAATCTTACAAAGACAATATTTAAAAACAGGGTCAAACCTAATCAGTGTCATGCCACATGTCAAAACCTGTTACTCTAAAAAGTAACATATTGAGAGTAACAGGTTTGATGATTTCAAAACAAATTTGCTAACTGCTAGCTATAATAGTTGATATAATAATTGATTACATTGAGTGTAAGAAAAACATGCTTGTGTTTTAACTGTTGGAATCCTGGTTGAGAGATGATGCAGTCTCCTAGAAATGATGTCACTAGAATGTACATTATTTTACAAGGGTTTTTGATGAGGGTAACAGGGCTGACATGAAATCAGGGGACACCAATAAAATGATTTATATTTTATACATAAAAATGCATACTTATGCCAAAAACATTGCTTAACAATGAAACTATATTTAGAACAATACATAAATGTGATTTTTATATCATTTTGAAAAATCATAGTGAGGGACAGGCCAAAAACCTTACCAGCAACGTTACCAGCATAAATGCTATTTAAATAATTTAAAATAATATTTAATTAACTTTTTTGATGTAATACAGATGCAAGCATAAATAGTATTGTTATGTTTTTAAATTGCACATTTATTTGTTGTTATATTAAATCTACGTTCGAATATTTCTCGCAAAAGGCACCGATTTCGTGGAATGACCCGGGTATTGAATCCATGACTTGAGCAGTACATGCTTCAGAACAGAGTCTGATATGTGATATTTGGCTGCTGTATTTAATTCAGTGTTTCATCAGCTTTTTAAAAAGTATGTATCAAATGTTCAAGCTCAGTTCATTCCACCTTCCTCTTTTTGATTGACTTCCTGCAACACAAAAGCTTGCAGACATATACTGAGGTCAAAAGAGCAATCACAGTGAACGTCAGTAGAAACGCCAACACATCTATGCTATGATAAGAGTACCAAGGCAAGTTATTCCCCTCTGAGCGAAGGTGAGCAGCTCCTTTGTGTCTAATAACATACTCAATCCAAAAAATGGCTCTATCGAGAGGAGACAAGGGCTGATCGCGATGCAGCTCTGAGAGTTTGTGGATGCTGCTTCGGTACCCTGGGTTCTCGAGGACGTCTTTGAGGGCTTCCAGGAATTCTGAGGAGGTGAGCGTTGCGACTTGAAGCACTCGAGCCGCACCTCGAACTTGCAGTCGGAAAACGTTGTCAAACTGGTCAAAGAGGAGCGGCAAAGCTAAGATGGGGACTCTGTGGTAAATAGCTTCGTAGACGCCATTGGTTCCCCCGTGAGATACAAACACGCGAGTCTTTGGATGGCCTAGAAGATCATTCTGAGGAAACCACTCTAGAAGTAAAGTGTTGCTTCCCAAAGTCGAGGGTCGTTCCCCGTGGTACCTCCACAAGACTTTCTGAGGGATCCCAGCAAAGGCTGTAGCAACAGCCTCTGTGATCGCTGTAGGAAGAGCACCGACTGCTGCTCCCAAGGACATGATGACTACTCCGTGTTCTCCAGAGCTCTGCATAAACTCTTCCAGTTCTGCAGGAAGCGCTTGAGCCGGCTGACATTGAAAGCCGCCCATGTAGACCATGTTAGGCATGGTGGGCCGTGGAAACTCAAAAACAAAGTCTACTCTTAACAACCAAATGTCAGCAGATTGCTGCATCGACAGAAGATCAGTGCCGGGCGGGAAGTGACGCTCAAGCAATTCACTGTAAATTGGCACGATGATGTATCGCTCCTGAAGAAGGCTGAACAGATAACGTATGAAATTTTCCGTCCGCTGTAGGAAGTTCATTTGGTCACGGAGCAATGAATTGTACATTGGGACATAGGATGGAGGTGAGGGTGCAATTTGCATGTGAGCATCCCCTGCATTTATCCAACGAATGTTGTAAACCATTGGAAGGTGGAGGAAATTGGCTAACAGAACACCGGCTGGGAATGCAGGATCTGTTAGCACCAGGTCAAACTTAGCTTCTCGCAAGCGTCCGACAAGCGCCGTATCGTCCAAAATGGCAGAAATCATTTGACGCGCTCCATTGTGAAATACCTTTAGTATGCTGGCAATATCTTTCTGCTGTTCCAAGAAACGAAAGAAAGGCGACATCCTTTGTAGTGTCAGCGACCTCTCTATTAACATCTTAAAGTAGTCAGCACCAACATCTTCGGTCCCCATTGGGTTGACTGTGATGGTAGTGTAGAGGGATGAATTTTCTTGGATATACCAACTTTTAGATGAACGCACCACGGTAAGGCTATGACCGTGGCTGTGGAGTTTTCTCAAAATGACTTGCATGTTCACCCAGTGGCTGCCGTCCTCAGGCCACACTAGGATATTTCCACCATGACAGCAGCAGATGACACAGAGTAGGCAAATCAGTGAAGATAGCTGCTTGGACCTCTTACCCATCTTTCAGAAATCTGACAAACACAAAAAGAGAGAGTAAGAGCTTTCAAAAACAGTTGTATATTGAATTTAACCGTATAAACACAACCTTTCAGAATCTATCTTGATTTTTACCTATAAGTATTTATGTCAGCATATTATAAGAACAAATTCCCACGTCTACATCCCTACTGGAATTACCTGTTTGTGTTTTCAGATAATAATCCATTTGTGAGCAGGAACAAATGATAGCGGTGACTTTGCTCAGAGTGATAATCTCCAGATCTTGTTGTAACGAGAAAGTTTTCAGTGCAAGATATCTGTCTCATCCTTATGGCCAAGTCCTTACTGTTAGGAACGTCTCCCTTTCTCTTTCTTTCCTAAATCCCACATCCCCTACAGCTCCACCCTTTGGCTTTCTCTCTCCATCTATCTGCCCTGTCACTGTGGATTTGCAGCACAAACATCCGCGTTCAGCACAACAGATGGCCTCAAACACCCTATTAATCTCAAACAAAAAAACCTCAGCCACCTTCAGGAGGCTTTTTAACAAGCTTTATCGTGCCATGTGTCCTTAGTTCAAGAAATTAACATTTTAAACATTATAATCATCATGAAAACATCAGATTTTTGGCACATTACTACTGATCTTTCTTTGAGGCATTAGTAGTAAATGTGATGAACTAAAACATTTAGGAAGTTTTACTTTACCTTTCGTATGATTTGGGGAATTCGGTCGATGCTCCTGTTGTCTGGTGCAAGCACTGCCAAAACAAGCTTTGGATTTCCAAAATACATACAAAGATACGATCATATCCAGCCACACTCTATAAGACACTACAGAACAGGCAAAGGCTGTCTTTGACAAACCCGTTTCACGTACTTTGTAACCTGAGATCTAAAGTGGCCTGTGGTCAGAGTTTTGGTTTAGGTTTCAATCGGAGAGAAGAATACGAAAGACCTTCATTGATTCTCTGTTTTCCTTAATTTGAGTCAATGTGAAGTTCTCAACTGAATCACCAGGCAAAACTGGGGCACAGCAAAAGAAAGGGTCCAGGGAGGGCTATCAACACTCAGCTCACATAAGGTTTTGTTTGCCAGAAAACGGCTTGGATTGGTTACTCATGAACTGAAATGCATTTATTCATTTATTTAAAGACATTCTAAAGGTTGCTTTTCTGTTGAAAGTGAAAAAGTGAAAGTAGTGACATATTGTCAAGTATGGTGACCCATACTCGAAATTGGTCCTCTGCATTTAACCCATCCAAGTGTGCACACACACACACGCAGCAGTGAGAAGTGAACAAACACACACACTGTGTCCAGCGCCAGGGGAGCAACTGGGGGTTCATTGCCTTGCTCAAGGGCACCTCAGTCATGGTATTGAAGGTGGAAAGAGCACTGTTCATTCACAATCCCCACCTTCAATTCTTGCCGGTGTGGGAATTGGGTTACAAGCCCGACTCTCTAACCATCAGGCCCCCTTTACTGTTCTTTACTTAATAGTTCTTTACTGTTCAGTGTTTCTACTATTTTGCAAAGATCCACTTGTAAAGAAACTTACAGGAAAAAATAAAAAAATAAAAAAAACAGAAAAAAACAACTAAACCCCAAACAGAATTTGCTAAGACATTCAACAGATGTGTTACCACAGCCAGATTATTATAAGGCACCAGTGTTCTGCTGTTGTTCTGGCAGCTTCCAGGAAGTGGACTGAACTAACGCCAGTCGGAATTACGAACATGCATACAGGTTGCTGCATCCTGCAGAAACACCAAATTACTTAACACTTTTTCAAAATAGTTTTTCCTTCTTTATCAAATAGTTTTATCTTGGTTTGTAGCATTAAAGGAGACGTTCACTTCCAAAAAATACAGAATATTTACTCACCCCCTTGTCATCCAAGATGTTCATGTCTTTTTTTATTCAGTCGTAAAGAAATTATGTTTTTTGAGGAAAACATTTCAGGATTTCTCTCCATATAGTGAACTTCTATGGTGCCCGTGACTTTAAACTTCAAAAATGCAGTTTAGATGCAGCTTCAAATGGCTCTAAATGATCCCAGCCGAGGAATAAAGGTCTTATCAGGCCAAAGGATCTTTTTTTTTTTTTTTTTTTAAATTATCAAATGCTCGTCTTGTCTTGCTTTGCATGTATTCCGGTTCAAGACAGTTAGGGTAGGTTGAAAAACTACCATCTAATTTTCTTCTCCAACTTCAAATTCGTCCTACATTGCTGTTTTAACTTTTTTGGAAAAGGGCGTTTGATCTCCTTTGCACGTTCACTTTGTAAACACTGGGTCGGTACTTCTGCAGTTATGTAGGATGGTTTTGAAGTTGGAGGAGAAAATGAGATAGGAGCTTTTCAACCTACGCTAACTGTCTTGAAAACACAGAGTACACGCAGAGCTAGACAAGAGGAGCATTTGAGGTTAAAAAGTACATAAATTGTCAAATCTTTTTTAGAAAATAGCCGATTGTTTCACTAGATAAGACCCTTCTTCCTCAGCTGGGATCGTTTAGAGCCCTTTGAAGGTGCATTTTAACTGCATTTTGGAAGTTCAAACTTGCGGGGACCATAGAAGTTCACTATATGGAGAGAAATCCTGAAATATTTTCCTCAAAAGACATAATTTCTTTATGACTGAAGAAAGAAAGACATGAACATCTTGGACAGCAAGGGGGTGAGTAAATTATCTGTAAATCTTTTTGTTCTGTAATTGAACTTCTCATTTAACACTTACTAAACATTAAATTAAATTTATGGTTAAAACCAGAAAAAAAAACATTTTGCCAAAAATTAAGAACTCAAGAAATATATTCTGGGAACACATTCTCACTCCTAATTCGTCACATATTGACGATTGGGCAGGGCCCCTTTGGCGTCATTTCTGGACGTTTAGGGTCCTCTAGTACTTAACGTAAGAAACCCTTGGCGTCAACATGCTGACGCGAAAGGCACGGGGAATTTTATCATCATGATTAAATTATATATTGGGTAATAATATTGCTATTATTGCATATATGTGTGATTTTTTTTT
This sequence comes from Cirrhinus mrigala, assembly GCA_036247105.1. Taxonomy (NCBI): domain Eukaryota; kingdom Metazoa; phylum Chordata; class Actinopteri; order Cypriniformes; family Cyprinidae; genus Cirrhinus; species Cirrhinus mrigala. The sequence goes on from CM070013.1 coordinate 39,144,289, forward strand.
TTCAATGCGAACAGTCAAAACAGTTTAATTAATATTACACTATTTACACATTGAACCCAACCTCTGCCCCTAAACCTAACCATTTGTCAACAAAACACAAGATATAACAGGCAATTACAACTATATTCATAATTTATTCAAAAAGTATTAATATTCCAAGGGTTCTGAAGCAAAACGATTGATTTGTGAGAAGAATAGACGCGATCGCCGTCTCCGTCCGCCATTCTGTGTGCTGCACTGCAGTCTGTCTGTGTTTGAATTAAAAAAAATGCGGCCTGAGGAAGCAAGCCTTGGTTGTGAAATGCTGTTGGCTCGTATGTGTCTCGTGACCGATTGCGTCATGCTAATGCTCGGGTGTATCTTCTTGAATGAGATGTGAGCAGGTTAAGGGAGCGGGATCATTTTCAGCGATTAAAACCTTCTGTTATTCGCATAAGGATATCGTAAGGCTTCAGAAGACTCGGAATGCCACAGGACTTGTTTGTAATGCTTTTATACTGCTTGTTTATGGTCAGTTTTTGCAATAAATACCTGTGACTGTACTTATATTTGCCTGTTGCGTGTTTCATATTGCTCAGAAGTGGGTAGGTTTAGGGTAGGGGTGGGGTTAGGTGCTCCAATTAACGTATATATTTATATAAAATAATTTCTATTTTTACAAATGCATGCAAACCATTAAATTAAGAGAAACAACTGAAAACAATGGAGGACCCTGGGCGTCAAAAAGCGACGGCAAGGGGCCCTGACCAATCGTCAATATGTGACGACTTGGGAGTGAGAACGTGTTGGTCAATTTTAAGTTGTAATTTTCACACAGATTTTTTAAATCTATATGATTTGACTATAAAAGGCATTAAATGAAAACAAACATCCACATAATATCTTGAAATGATTTTATTCATGGAATTTTGTGCTGTGCACCGCTGTAAACCATGAACCAAATGGTTTAAAATGATTTTGAAAAAAATAAGAGGAAAAAAAAGATGCCAGAAGTTGAGAATTTGCAGTGTTGAAACTGTTTAAAGTTCAAATGGCCAGTGTTATTTTGATGCTCAAAGAGGTGAATGGAATTAGAATTTTATTTAATGTTTAAAACAACCGAGTACAACTTTTAATAATGGTTAACCTTAACATTTTACTTATTTAACATTAAACTTATTTTCAGAATCAATAAATCAACAAATGTCTTTAACTTTGAAAAATGAAGAAGTCTTAAACAGTCCAACAAGCAAAAAAACCTACAAAACCATCTAATTAAGACACAATACAAACAACTCGTAGATTAATTATCTTGGAAACATCTCAAGCATTCAGGTTTGTTTGCTGTGGTGAGAAGTATAAAAGAGTAGGCAAGCTGCCAAATGAAACAAAGGCAGGTGTAATTGGTGACTATGACTCCAGGCTATGACTCACTTCATGGACTTTATCACAGAGCCACAGCTTCCTCTTTCCTCTGTTACTTTCTATAGTTCATATTACCAGGTACAAAAACATTCTGCCTCTGGGAATATTAATGTTATATTTGGAGCTCACTGAGAATCGCACTGTAAAGATTTCTCATATTTTGCTAACTTCTATGGGTGTCGCCTTGTCCTGACCAAACAGCAAATATGCTTAAAAATTATAAATGAAATGAATATAGTGAATATGTAGCTATACATACAAATATGTATTTAAGGAAATAATTATATATGGTAAACTGTCTCCAGAGTCAATGTCCAAAATCACTTCATCCACCAATGGAGAACCTTAACCAACTTCCACAGTGGATTAGTCTGATCAGATCATCAGTTAACCCACTGTTGTTACCTGGGTTGTCACAACAGGTCGTGGGGCGGAAACCACCATTGGGGGAATGGCTAAGACCGCAGGCTGAGCATTAACCACCATGTGACTTGTACGTCGTCTTTTTATTTCCCTCGCTATTTGGCACCAGGAGCAAAGGTTGCAGAAGGTCACATACATGCAGTCAGATCCCAGCCCCCCCTGTAACAAAGCAAATCATAATTAGTGGTTAAGAAACATTTCATTAAGTTTTTGTTCTTAGAAAAACAGCTCATGTAATTGGATGAGGAAATGGAAAACCCAGACACATTTTACTTAATTAATATGAGCCAAAAATATTCAGGGATGTATAACATTCATCTGCAGTTCATTTACATACATATACTTAACATTTTACATAGGGACTTAATCTCTGTGAATAAGAAAATATTTTTCTCTCTAGAATCATTTACTTTGACTACACCTTGTCACAACCTGCTATTTAACAGTCGATTAAACACAATTATGCTGTCTTGAAACACAAAACAGTTCATTAAACACTACCAAAGTGTAAAAGGTAACAAAATAATAACATAGTTTTAGCCAAAAATTAGTCACAAAAATAAAAACGTGTGATAACTTGTCCCAGCCTCATATTTGTGAAAAATAATCTTGTCCTGAGAACATTTATTCTTTAAAATCTGCCTTTATAGACATATCTGTCTATAGTGATCTAGTTTCTTCACAGCAAAAATATGATGGTACTGAAATTTCACTTGACTGGATAGATTTAGAATGAAACTATAATACTAAACTACTACAGAAAACTCATATTCATAATTAGACTGTGCTCTTCACTAATGTACTAACACATTTATACAGTTATATCTTACCTTTAGAAATGATGTTCTATGGTGGTGTGGGACAGAATATGACATACTGTTGTAGTGAACAGTAAGCAAGTGTTTTATGCAAAGCGAATCTCCAGCGCCTCGACTAAAGAAATCATATTATACTCGAGTTGCGAATGTGAGTTCACGTGTTAATTTAATATGATGATTTAAAAACAGTGTTGAGCAAAATGATGACAAGACAACACGTCTTTGTATCTCGAACTGCGTGCAAACACAAACAATGCGAACATTGTATTCTGATTCAAACGACTAAAGCCCAGTTCACACTAGCAGCGACTTCTGTCGCTGCATGTCGCTAGAGGCTGGCGACGAGGTTGCTAGTGGGCGTTCTCACTACTGGTTGCCTTGACAGCGAGTCAGGTTTCTTGCCGTTAAATTCAAACATTTTGGAGGCAAAAGACTATATATAATATAAATATAAATTAAATCTGTACATACAAACAAAAAACTAATGAGAAGCATAGCCTATATTTTTCCATTGCGTATGTTTATCTACGGTTCAGAGGAGAAGGATCACATGAGCTCTACCGCTGCCTTTCCTATTGGCTGTCGCTCCAGAAAGTCGCTCTTAATTTGCATAAAGTTGAGAGATTCTGAACTTTGTCGCGTCGCTGGACACGCCCCATCCGGTCGCCAACGGTCGCTGTAGCTCGCTGTCGCTCTTGTCGCCGGAAATCGCCAGCTTTCCATTGAAATGAATGGGATCGCGTCGCTTTGTCGCTGCGTGTCGCGTGCAGTGTGAACGGGGCTTGAGATCCGCCACCTCGAACGAATTTACAGAATTCAAAGTGAATCAAAATCAGACTGAACTGCAAGACATTTTCAGCAATTAAGTAAGTTTTGTGTATATGTAATTTCAATATGTGTAACTAATTGGTTGTTATAAAACAGATAGTTCCGGTCCTTGATTCTGATTGGTTGAGCCGCGTTCGAAGCTGTTGTAGATTACACTACAAATATACACCTTTGTTTACATTTGTGTGTTGCTTGGCAACCACTTTGTTGCAACCACAACCGTTTCTGAGGAACTATATTGTTTGGCGGAATAATAATGTTTGTATTAAAATCAATGCACTTTATTTGTTCTGTTTTATTTTGTGAAACCTTACTAGGTATATGGGATAACCGTTTTATAAAAACAATAAGCCCTGTGAAGCCGTGGTTTATAGTGAATTTATAACAGCTAACGCTTCGCGTTGTGCCTAACAACGCCCCTTAGCTCTTACAAATTCAGCATAAACCACAGCTTCTTGGGGATTGTTGCTTTATTCAACTGCACATAGTTAAGCATAGATTGCAGCTTTTTAAAATGATAGCTGTATAATGGAACCCATGATAGACCCATTTAACATTTTGGTATTTTTTAAGGGTGCAGCACATACCTGTATGCTGTATCGATTTCTCATAGAAGTCCGCAGTGCCAAAGATACCGGAGGAGTGCAGGGAAAAAAATCAATCAGGGGCAGACAGCAAAACTCCCCAAAATCTGATGCTGTGGAACAAATAAAGCAGCAGGGGCACTATATGGCAAAGCAGCCTGGAGAGAAGCAAATACAAATACAGATAAATTATTTAATGAATCACATCTTGTAACAAACCAAAACATGCTAATTGAGACAAGTCACTTCAAACTCACAGACATCGCAGTCATCAAAGCATCCGCAGATTCCAGTGCTCCACTGGTTTGAGCTCACTGCCACCACAGGACTGAACTGAGGCTGCTGAATTATCATGTTTATTGCTGTATACAGTATACTGCAGGGTGAATGCAGAAAATAGGTTGTTTAATACATTTTTACAAGCTACCTCCATATTTTTGGACTTTCTACAAAGAACAAGCTTAGTTCAAGAAAAGACTTAAGAACTGTTTTGTTATTAATGCAGCATTAATATGAACTCACCTTGTTCCTCTCACACAGAAATGCCCTCTGTATTATGGTTTCACAGTTCAAAAGAAAGTAATAAAGCCTTATTTGAATACAAGGAACTAAATTTTCTTACTACATATATTTTTGCATATAGGATCCCCTCAGGATCTAAAAGATAATTATGTGACATGAAAAGGTCATATTGTTACTCTAAAGTAGCTGGAGCTTGACAGCCTTCAGGCCCTTTTCACTGAAGAGATTGAAAGAAAATGACCTTAAGGCTGAGAATTAATGTTTATTCCATGTTTACATATGCAAACATTCTATATCCTCCCAAAAACAGTCATTTTTTATAATAACGTCCACAGCTTTTTCAACCCCTTGCAAAAGTAAATATCAATTTTAATTCCAGAAGTCTTATATCTTGTTTAGCGAACCATGTGAGTTACGACCACCACTGCATAGGCCCACAATGGAAAACCCATAATAATTTTGTCCTATGACCCTGTGAATATTACTATTAATTATTATAATTCGGACTAGTATCAGTTCATTAGTTAGTACTGCTCAGTCACTCACTACAGCCTAAGGGTTGAGTAGATATTTCTAAAGTTAAATCTTGTAACCATGATAAAATCATGTAACAGTGTTAAAAAATGAAAAGCAACTGCTTATGTTTTCAATCAGCTTTATTAGCGTCCCAACATATTTTTATATTTTCTACACTCAATCATTTACACGTCTCCAAAAATACATACTAGAACATCTTTCATTAATATCAAACCTCCAGTGTCACATATCAATGGCTCAATATAACAACTAAAGTGAAAAAAATATTAAGCAGATATTTTTTAAAGATACATAGTGTGAGATACATTGGAAGGAATATGCTGTCTTTAAAAACTAAAGCAGATTTCAACAATCTATAATAAAATTACCTAAAAATTAAATTCAAAAAGTGACTATAAAATTACGCTATAACATTAAAATCACAAATCTGCATATTTCTTAGGATAATCCATTGTTCACATTTCTTCACTTCCCGGATTAAAGCTGTACGGCAGCTGTACATTTACAATATGTAAAACACATTCCACTACAGTTCCATGCCAAAGGGCTGATCTCAGGTCAGTGCGTGTAGGAGGAAGATCAAAAACTGTGATTACAACCGTAGAACAAGAAGTCTTTGTTTTTTTGGACTGACACGACTGTGATCCGATAAGGACAAAGAGCCCTTCAGAGAATGTACTGTGAAAATGATAATGAAGGTGATGAAGATGAAGGTGATTTTTTTTAGGTAGGCCTGTTGTTGAACAGAGTGACAGGATGGAGTCTTGCCTTCATCTCCCGTCTGATCTGGCACCATGAGCACGGTCCGCAGAAGTAAGCGTACACGCAGTCATTGCAGATAGAGTCCTAAAAGAGGAAATATTAAACATAATGAACAAGAATATAAGACTCTTAAAACCTCTAATATTCTGCATTTAGTTTTCTTCTGTTGTATTACAGTATAGGCTGTGATTGTGTTTGAATGATAGCCTCTAAGGCTTGATAAATTCAGCTGTTGTAATAAAAATGCAGCAGTTTTTGTTCAATCCCTGATTTTTTTTTCTTTTCTTACCGTGATGCCATAACGCCGGCGTGTTGAAACCCTCATAGAAAGAGTGATTGGAGGAATACACCCGCAGCTGTCCAGGAGAGGGAGACAGAGACATTCTCCGTGGTCTCTGGCAGTAATGCAGGCAAAGCAAGGGAAGCACCACACGGAGAAACAACCTGCAGAAGTACCAGATTAAACAGTGATTAATTATTCTTTGCAATAATCAGACTTATTGGAGAACAACTGTTATTTCTACAGCTCTCACAGGATGAAAGCTTTAAATTTTACATTTTTGAATTCGTTTTTATCGAATTTGTATCTTATACTCAAACATCCTGGCAAAAATATAAAAACACACATAAACTTACATTCATTGACGTTATCGCATTCGCAGATGCTGGTGGTCCACTGGTCTGATGCGGCAGCCACTACCAATGGCTTGGGCTGCTGAATCACCATTTTGCTTGCCATGATGAATATTTTTCAGATTCAAGAGCTCTGAAATCCAAAAATAAAGCTACAAATGAGATTCCAATTCACAATTTTAACAATTAATAAACAGGTAACTTCAAAAAGTCAGAAACTATGTTTAAAAAAAAAAAATAATAATAACAATTAAATAAATAAAAATAAAAAATAAAATAATACAATTTGTAGCGGATTTTGTCTTACCTGGGACAGAGTGGCAAGTTCAGCAAGGGACTGACACGTTGGGAGAGATGCTCTCTTTTATTTAGAGGGGGAGGGAGGACGTCGGGAATGTCGAGACGTGCACACATACGCAAAGAGCAAAGGATGCTTATCAAAAAACAGCTTTCTAGTTGTGTTCTCATCAGATTGGAGCATGGTAATAATGAGAAAAATGTCAAATATGTCAGATAAATAGATTTTGAAAAATCGACAAGTATTACCAAATGTAAAAGACTTCAGGTTCTTTTTCTGTGATAGCAAAGCTACTGTTAAAGGGCTGTGATCTGTGTAGTCTATCTTTTGGAATTAAGAAAGTACCTAAAAAATGTACAATGAAGTGAAATTAATGTCATTATAAAGATGCAGCGCTTTATTCGTTGTAGTGAAACTCCAGAAATCATTGCAACAACAACAGAATTATTGTTTAATAAATAGAACATAATATAATCAGGTGGAACATTTTATGAAATCATTTAATTGTTCTTGAAGTACTGATTATGTAAAGAGATATCATTAACTGCTAGTACATCATGTCTTGGCATTTACATTACTCAGTTTGCTGGTATTTACTTCAGGGTTTTTTTGAATATGAGTGAACAGTTGGATAAAAACCATCTGCTAACCTGTAAATGACTAATAACAAAATAATACTCAGGTTTTGTGTTAAAATGAAATAAAATTCAGAACTCAGTGATGTTACAGTACTGAATTCCCATTCTACTCTGGACTAAAACAAATATGTCATAGAAAACTTTTGCATCTTATATATAAATATAAAGAAATACAAACTCATTCAAACTAAAATAAATCATTACTTGAATGCTTTTTATTAAAAACACGGTAACACTTTACAATAAGGTTCCATTTGTTGCCATTAGTTACTACATTATTTAACATGAACTAAGAGGGGAAAAATACTTCTAAAACATTTGTAATCTTAGTTGATGGTAATTCCTACATTTACTAATACATTATTGGAACCAGAAAGTTCATTTTATTTAATGGACTTGAGCTAACATGAACAGTTTTTTAATGTTAACAAAGATTAATACATACTTAATGTGTTACCAAAAATACTTATTACTGATGTCACAATTTTACACTTAAACTAATTAAAACTTTAAACTAAACTAATTAAAATAGATAACCAAATATGTAAACATTATTCAAGAGGTATTTGAATCCCTGAGCTTGAATCTTTGAATCTCATAGTTTATTTCAAAACTGTGTTCAAATTCTTTCTTTCTTTACTGCCTTTGACAACTGTTTGAAATCATAATTGGAAAATAAATGATGTTATTATTTGTATGAGAGACAATGGAAAAATAAATAAGGTAAAAGTAAGGAAGTGTCCTGCAAACAATGTCTGTTAAAATGTGAGGATGAAACCTTGAGAGGATTCAGGACTTAGATAATTAGATATACTGTTAGACATGATATTCATTCATTTTATTTTGGGCAATTAACCAAAAAATACAATTTATTGTAGGTAAAATATCATATAAAATGCATACAAAATAAGTGCAGTTTTTCTCACAATTTTTATTTCAGCACATACAATCTCATAATATATTAACAAATATTCACAACATCAAACAAAACATAACCAAAAGCAACAGCTTTGAAACAAAATTAACAAGGACCTCATGACTCAAAGTGATAGTCTCAGTTGATACAGTGTGCGTCACTGTGCTCCAAATCTACATCAATACATACAAAAAGATCTATATAGTTTGTTATCCTAAAGAATCGTGCAGTTTTAGAGAAGGGTTTTAGAGAAGGGTCAGTCTTCATTCCTCAGTAGGCTACTACTGAAATCCACATCATTCCTTGGGTCAGAACTGAATTCCAAATAGAGAGCATTACACCTCTCCAACAAGCTTATTCTTTTTAAAGCTGAGGTTACAATTAATGACTGATGATGAACTTCTTTATTTTGCTCGGTTGCGGAAGAGGGTGACCGGGTGGTTGCGAGCGATCAGCTCACGTCTTAGCTGACAGTAGGAGCACGGCCCGCAGCAGAAGGATAACACACAATCATTGCAGATAGAGTCCTGTTAGACAGAGAAAGAAATCAGGATTCTGCATTTATCTAACTTAATATTTTCTCTTGTTTGAAGTATATAATGATAAATATATATATTTATTTATTTATGTGTTATATATAAAAAGAAGACTTTTCTTGCAAACATTTATAAATGAATTTATTTGTTTAAAGGAGGTCTAAACATTTTTACAGGAAAACAAGAAAAAAAAAAAACTGATTAAGAAATGCATTTTTTGCAAGGAAGTCTAAAGTTACCTCAATCCCATAGGTGCGTCGGACAGAGACTCTCATGGCCATAGTGATGGGAGGGAAGAGGCCAAAACTGTCCAGCAAAGGCAGGCAGAGACACTCTCCGTGATCTCTGGCTGTGATGCAGGCGAAACACGGACAGCACCAGAACGCAAAGCAACCTGATGAACAGGAAGAGGGGAAAATAAGTTACCATGTGGAAAAGTGAGGAAATGTACAGATGTATTAGATTCAGATGCATTAATATTATATGAAGACATAAAAAACACTTACAGTCATTGAGGTTGTCACATTCACAGATGCCAGAGGACCACTGGTCAGAACCAGGAGCCAAAACAAGTGGCTTAGGCTGCTGAATAACTATTTTGGTTGCCATGATGACTCTGAAAGACAACACAAATTAAGAAACGGTTAGAACCGAAACATGCATTTAAAAGGTTAACTCTGTAGTTATTATGTGCATAACTAAATTAAGCAAGTTTTATCAAAAGTCAGGAGTGTCGTACTATGCAGCTCTTACCGTGCAAGAGGAGAGACAGTTGGGGATGACAGTGAAGATTAGGACTGAGCGTTTTGTGACAATCTGCGTGAGATTTTATAGAACCATCAGTGGCCAAACACACGTACACACGTGTATAGACAAAAGATTAGTATCACACCGTGTCTCCACGGAGTCAGAGCAGGTTAGTCGGGTACATGCTTTTCTTTTTATCGATAGATTTTAGGTGATTACCGGTTTTGCTGACGTAAGACATTGTGAGGCATCTTAATGAGACTGAGTACTGATACTGTGAATTATCTGTGAGAAAGAAAAGGAAGAAAACAAGAAAAATGCACAACACTCACCAAGATCCTCAAGCCAAATCATTCTAACCGTTTACTATTGCAATTCATTTTAATTGTATAATGCATTATAAAAGCAGAAGTTCTGGACATCAAATTCATTCTTGACATATGGTGCTATTGCTGTTTAATGCAAACAGTAGGATGCATTAAATTGATCAAACATGATCAATGTAAAGACATTTATAATGATTTCTATTTCAAATAAACACTGTTTATTGAACTTTCTATTCATCAAAGAATGAAAAAAGTCAAAATTTCCAGAAGCAGCACAACTGTTTTCAACAATTGATAATATTAAGAAATTTTTCTTGAGCATCAAATCTCTATATTACAATGCTTTCTGGAGGATCACAATTATTTCTGACTGTAGCATTCTGCTGTAAATTCAGTTTTGCCATCACAGAAATAAAATACATTTTACTGTAGTTTTACTGTATTTTTGATCAAGATGCAGATTTGGTGAGAAAGTGACTTTCAAAAACATAAACATTAACCCATCATAAATGGATATGATTGCATAATTATGTTAAAATACAATACCAGTGAAAAGACTTTTAATGTTTTTTAAAGAATTCTCTTCTGCTCACCAACCCTGCATTTATTTGATCCAAAATACAGCAAAAGCAGTAATATTGTGAAATATTTTTACTATTTATATTTACTGAATATATTTTAAAATGTCATTTATTCCTGTGATCCAAAGCTAAATTTTCAGCATCATTACTCTAGTCTTTAGTGTCACATGATCCTTCAGGAATCATTCTAACATGCTGATTTGCTGTTCAAGATTTTTTTATTTATTTATTTATTTATTTATTTATTTTTTTTTTTATATTATTATCAATATTTAAAACAGTTGAGTACATTTTTTCAGGATTCTCTGATGAATAGAAAGATCCAAAGATCGGCATTTATCTAAAATAAAAATGCTTTTGTAATATTATACACTACATAATACACTATATATATTTTTGGAATTATAGAAATTAATACTTTTATTTAGCAAGGATGCTTTAAATTGTTCAAAAATTATGATAAAGACATTTATAATGTTACAAAAAAAAATGCTGTTCTTATGAAAATTCCACTCAGCTGTTTTCAACATTATAATAATAATAAATGTTTTTTGAGCAGCAAATCAGAATATTAGAATGATTTTTGAAGGATCATGAGAGTGGAGTAATGATGCTAAAAATTCAGCTTTAAAATCCCAGAAATGAATTACATTTTAAAGTATATTCAAATAGAAAACAGTTATTTTACATAGTGAAATATTTTAAAATGTTACTGTTTTTGCTGTACTTTAGATCAAATAAATGCAGGCTTGGTAAACAGAAGAGACTTCTTTAAAAAACATTAAAAATCTTACTGTTCAAAAACTTTTATGTTAGTGTATGTGTATGTTATGAAAATTAAATGTTACGTCAAAGTTTGTTATTGCATAAACATTTTATGCCAATTTATAAAACAGTTTGCTCCTCACAATCCAAGCAAAGGTTAGACCACCCTAGTAGTTAGGTGACATTCTTTTCTAGAGCTTTTCTCCATGATAATGAAGCCATTTGGGTAATGTGACTTATTTTCTTTACATTACATTTGGTGGAATTCACACTTCAAGGCAGAGAGCTGTAACTACATAAAATTATTACATCATTACTATGAATCACCAGCTTCCTAAACTGTCTCATTTTCAGCACATTAAATCTTCTAAATACAATTCTTAGAAAGCAACCCACTTGTTGTCATTACCCATGAGAACCCATAGAGGGTGTGTTGTAGAGACGGCACAACAAATTCTTGTTAGACCACTTTGTTATGCGCACTTAAAGGCATAGTTCACCCAGCAAGGTCAGTTCTGTCATCGTGTACTCACGATCCATCAGACTGATTTTTGACATTCCACACAGTAGACAGCATTTATTCAAAAATATGTTCAAGTGTGTGATATATTGTTTTCCACAACATTTTTGTGCTGTTTCATTATCCTTCTTTACAAAATGAACGCATTTTACAAATAGCAGTAATGCAATTAATTAATTTTATTATAAATAACTCAAAACATTTACAGTGAACCATGATTTTACCATGCAATAAATTCAGTCCTCTCCAATCTGCTTATATCCCTGCCTAATTAAGAAAACAACAACAACAACAACAATCACAGGTTTTGTAATGGAAATTGTACTGGTTTTAATGGAAACTTTTAAGGTCCCCATGGGTCTCTACTGATAATTTGTCGCCTTGTATTAGTGGCCACTAAATTTTAATGGAGTATGTCCCAAAACACACTGTTTTAATGGTTAATAGTTGATGGTTTGTGATGTTTGTAGTGGAAACCATTAGAACTTCTGTGATGATTAATACTATTTTCTCAGGAGGGATGTTATGTGTGATATCTGTAATATAAAATAAGCACCATAAAATATGCATGTTAACATCCATAACTGTGGGGCACAAATTCACGGTGTGAAACAAATATGACACAACGCTAATTTAACCTTGTCAATTTATGACGCATAGTAGTCAATATCAGGCTCCCTCTAGTGGTTAACTATTAGCTGGACGTAATCCAGAATATGCAAGAATGTGTGTACTTTTTCATTCGGTTTGGTTTGCTTAGATAGGCTGTCATATTTGACAGCCACATAAATATGCATAAAAGTCAATTGCTAAATTCCAGCTTTGTAAAACTAAACCCAGGTGACAAACAGTAATGCTAATTGGACCTACCGGAAATAAACAAAACGTATTGGTAGAGTTTACGTCAAGCCCTCTCACAGCACTGGAGGTCTTGCTATCATGTTTGACCCATCTCTCACTTCTGTTGCACACACCATCTCTCATGTTAAGACTGCATTCCTCATCTCTAACAATGCATGTCACCCTATACATACTGCTGAAAGATGCTGAAACTCTTGTACGTGCCAGAGCTGCCCTACTTATTGCCTTAGCACAATAACACTTGTACTATGTTTCAAACTCAGAAGTCAGATTCCATCACACTGCATGACTGTCACTGCTTTCCGTGAATCACGTAGATCTAAATAACTCTTGTAGATCTTCTCCATTTAATACCAAAGCATATGTACGTTTGTAATAGGCCTACCCAGGGGCGGATTGGCCATCTGGCAATTCTGGCAAATGCCAGAAGGGCCGGACCATTTTTTAAATGTGGGCCGGTCAGTTTTTTTTTTTTTTTTTTTTTTTAAATATGTATTGTTTTTACATGCAGGCAGCTTTTATCTCTTGCAAGATGTGAATATTATGATGATGATGATGATGATGATGATGATAATAGTAATAATAATAATAAATGTTAAGCATTTGGCCCAATCGGCGACGGCCGGCTCGTTTCGAGATGGGCCGACCCAATCCGACCCAATCAGAGGTTACGCGGACGTAATCAAAATCTGGAAAGAATGTCAAACAGTAAGTGCAACACAAGCTAATTGTCAGAGATGGACCGTAAAAAAAGGAAAGGCGGTGCCGAAAAGCTCAGAGAAAGCAAAAAAAGGGCTCTAAAATCAGACGCTGCCAAATGCATAAAATTAACTGAAATATTCTCGAAAGGTTTAAATTCGGCTGCTGCATCGGAGGACAGTAGCTGGTAGAGGAGGTAAGAAGAAAACAGAAAATATACTTCTAAGTCATTATACTAAAATATACTAAGTAATTTTCACGCCATTCACGCTAGTTCTGACAGTTTTTGACAGTAACCTACACTGTGTTTAACAGTTGTAAGCTTAGCGTAGAACTCCCGTACATTTTAAAATGTCATTATCAGCAGATAACGTGGGATTTAGGGTATACAGACTGCTGTATGCTACTAGCAATATAGTCTAACATGCAAAAGAACCTATAGCTATAGCCATAGTACTGTAGGCATTTGTAGTGAACTCTGAATACATAGCTAGTCTTTAAAGTAAAACATTAAATACATGCATAGGTTACAGTATGTAATTAATCCTTAGGTAGGGTGGAACATAGACTTCTATTACAGGCAATAGTGTAATATATCTATGCAATAGTTAGACAATGTAAAATGAGACATTGGCTTGCTTATGTTCTCCCTTGACTGAATCGTGTGTTCATCTATTCAAAACTAGAATGTTTCTGGACCCAGTGCAGATAGCTCAGCTGCTGCAGCAGAGTCAAGTATCATGGAGGTAGGAAGACAGCAATGAGAGATACACACCCTGACACAAATGCTGACAGTTTCTTAATACTGTGTATAGAAAACTGATATAGAAACCAGTTAGTGGTTGCCAGTGGGGGACTAGTTCACCACAGATGTCCAGTCAGAGACAATGAGATGCAATCAATCCAGAATTCTTTTGATTCTTTATTCTTTCCACAAAGTTTCCAACAAGTACTGAGCATGCAGGTTGGTGTGTATGTGTGGTCTACAACAAATTAGAATAAACAAATTAAGGAATCAGAAAAACTTATACAAATAAAGATACTAAAACACTTCCATGTACAATCAACATGAGTATGAGATCACTGATTGAGATCACTGATTGCCAGAAACACTTCAAAATAAAAGCTCATGTGAGCCTTTTTAACACTGTGGCTCTAATTAACGATAAATTAACCCTTATGATAGGAGTAACCTGTGAATGTGTATCACACACTGTGTGATGCACATTCACAGGTTACTCCTATCATAAGTAATAGCAGACAAACGGCATAAACAGACAGCACACAGACTCTACAAGATTCACAGATTATTTTTTATTTAGTTTTTACTGTATGTATAAATTTGTTATAAACGGGTTGTTTTTGTTCCAGTCACATACATTAAATGTTTAAATATCTATTACATATGGTACTGCTTATATTATTTCACCATCTGTACACCAGTATAAGTAGTGAATGTGCGTGTCCGTGGGTGGGGCTGTAGCGGTGTGGTAATGTGGGCTGGTGTGGCTACAGTGCCAGGGCTGAATTTTTGTCCCAGTCCGCCCCTGGGCCTACCTGTGCATTTATGGATACTTTTCCTGGTGTCATACATTCAGCGCACTGCTAAATGCCTAAACACATCTGGAGCATCGGCATAACTAAAGTACTGTAGTAGCAGGTACATCTGGCAGATATTAATCTTAAACTTCTAAGAACACAATCATTACAGTTACTCTTTCAGACTCTCAAGTTCTCTAACGTTAGTCTCTGGTGCTGATTGTCACCAGGTTTCGGTTGTTAATGGATTACTTGTACACTTGTGACACCTACTGGTGCAACAAAATAATTACAGATGCCTCAATACGCCCCTTTTTACTCCACTAGTCGTTTTTATTCCACTTCAGTAATTTTCACAAAGCAGTAAAGTACAAAGCACAAGTCAACATACTGTTAACACATAAAGGTAAAGGTCCATATCTAATGCCACTGAGAAAAATACTGAGAAGATCTGGGAATACAATATATGGTAATATTTGGGGATTTATATCCCTCTATGTTCTAACCATGAAATATTTTTTTAAATAATCTTTTATTACATGAAATAGCTTCAATTATACAAATCAAACAGATTTTTGAAAAAAAAAAAAATAATAATAATAATAGTAAACTAAAATAAATAAAAAGATTTTGGGGGGTTTTAAGGAAAATGTTGCCATATGGCAACAATGTACCGCAATGGAAAATGGCCAAAAAAGTAGTTTTTCTGTTAAATTTTGATATTCTTTTCAACTGAAATGCACATATTTTTGTTTTAGAAATTGATGCATCTAATTTTAATTTCCAAAATCTGCCACACACACATACAGACACACATGCACACACACTCATCCTCATCGTCATTATATGGAAGAGCCAACTCTGGACTCTTCCTCTTGCCCTTTCCGTGAAATATTGCTGTATTAATTTTCTGAAAAGAATAATTATTTTCCTTATTCATAAAATAAATACAACTATACTTCAATAAACACTTCAAATAAATAAATAACTGCAAACATATTATAGATGTTACTATTTATAGAAAATCCCAATGGGGAAATACATTACTTCAATTACACTGTGGTACAGTGTTGCCATATGGCAACATACCTATTTTTCCGTCATGGGACATGGCAACACTAATATTTTCTCAATTCACAGAAAAACCATGTTAGACAATGTTGATTTGTGAATAAAAATATGTAATTTACTAACCAAAGATGATGCAAAAAAATCCCCCTCGAGAAGAGTTGTTCAGAAATTAGGTTTACAGAGCAATTTCTGGAGCACTTCAACAGGTGTCCTCCATGTTGGGGTGACAGTGGTTAAAAAGGGTTTTGGAGGAACATTCAAATGTCATGTGGCTTAAAAACAGCACATCATTGACTATCTTAAGCCGGCCCTTTTAATTACCATATTGCAATATATTGTATTTTTTTTCAGAATAACAAGGAAATAAGTAGAAAGTTGCCATATGGCAAATCCGTACCATAGAGTGATATAAAAATATGTAATCCCTCAAAGTAATGAGTGAAAATGAGAATGTTGTCAAGCTGCAGTGGAGGTTGTTTTTAGCTCATTGTGGTTTAGGTTCACGGACATCTAGTTCCCGAGACAACTGGCACCATACGCAGGGACAACAGAAGAAGGTAAGCAAGCAGTCCTCCAAGATACTACCCTAGAGAGAGAGAGAGATTAATTTAATTTAATTTACAAATATATCAAAATATATCAAGCAATTACTAAGTCAGAATAGTTGTTTTATAGTAACAGTGTGATTCTGTGTATCAGACTACAATAACTAATCAAGATATTTCGTAAGACATTTGACAAAACATTCATAGGAGAGCCTTTATAAATATGCGTCCTAACCTCAATGTTGTAACGATGACGCATGGACACCCTCAACAAACCAAACTGATCAACCAGAGGAAGGCAGAGAGACTCGCCATACCTCTTAGCCGTCGCACAAGCAACACAAGGAAAGCAGAAAATCGAAATGCAACCTACAGACACAATTGTACTGTTAGTGTTGTAAAAACATGACGGTGAAAATTAAATGCTGATACTCAGAAGAGACTCACTTTTTTTTGCATTGTTCGTGTCAAAGCAGTCAAAGACTCTAGAACTCCACTGGCTGGAGGCCCTGGGCTGCTGAGATGTCATTCTGTGTATTACAATATCCTCTGTATTACAAGATACACTTTCCCCCAGATCTGACAGAGATCCGCTCATATCTTTTTTTGTTTAAATGCTTTTTAAGACGCTATTTAAGGTGCTTAAACAAAATAATAATAAATAAATAATACCAACAAATGAATTGCACACATTTTTGCGATTAATGGAGAATAATCAGTTAACATTATATTTTGTAGCCATGGCCTAATTATTCTGAATACACTAATGCATATTATATTTATTATAATGCATTTAATAAATGCAGAAATGAATGTGTTATTTTCCCAACCCTGGTTTGTTTAGATATTCTTAATATCTCAAAGCCTAGTCTATTTCCAGACGCTGTAGTATTTTATTGTATGGCTATTCTTTATTGAAAATGGGTCACGAAGACAACTGAATAGCTACTCTTTAATCTGTGCCAGTATAAATTCAGTAACATGCATATCGAAGGCAAATTCACTAGTCCCCAAAACGTACCTGAGTAAGAAGGTAGAGCGGACAGGCAGACTTGTGTTCAGTGAAAAGGATGAAAATCAGCTGTTAAGATATGCACACACATCTCACTTTAAATACTTTCTAAAAGTCACTGGTGCATTTAATTGTCAATGTGATGAAGATAAAGATTTCCACAGAACACCAAATGAGTTTCTGTGGAAAAGCTCATGCTTGTTAGTTAAGGGGAAACCATTCAGGTTCACTTCTACTATAAAAGATTACTGTAATCTTCCTGACTTATCTGAATTCCTCAGCATGCCCAATAGCTCAGAAAAACTTGATGATGTAACAGAAACTATTGACTCTCTCTTTTCTAGGACTCTAGATGTGGTCGCTCCTCTGCACCTAAGGAAGATTAAGGATAACAGTCTGACCCCGTGGTATAACGAGCACACTCGTTCCCTAAAGAGAGCAGCCCGAAAAATGGAAAACTAGAGGTTTTTTGTACTGCTTGGTGTGATTGTACCCTATCGTATAGAAAAGTGTTAAAAACTGCAAGATCTGATTACTTTTCAACTCTTTTAGATGAAAACAAACATAACCCTAGGTATTTATTCAATACAGTGGCTAAGTTAACAAAAAATAAAGAACCAACAGGCTCTGACTGTGCCCCTCAGCACAGCAGTAATGACTTTATGAACTACTTTACCTCCAAGATCGATACTATTAGAGACAAAATTGTCACCATGCAGCCGTCAATTACAGTATCGCATCAGATGCGCTATAGATCTCCTGAGGAACAATTACACTCATTCTCTACTATAGGAGAGTAAGAATTGTATAAACTTGTTAAATCATCTAAACCAACAACTTGTATGCTAGACCATATTCCATCTAGGCTACTAAAAGACTTGCTTCCAGATCTCAGAGATCCTCTTCTGAATATTATTAATTCATCACTGTCATTAGGATATGTCCCCAAAACTTTCAAACTGGCTGCTATTAAGCCTCTCATTCAAAAACCACAACTTGACCCCAATTAATTAATTAATTACAGACCAATCTCGAATCTCCCTTTTCTGTCAAAGATATTAGAAAAGGTTGTATCCTCACAATTATCTTCCTTCCTACAGAAAAATTATATCTGTGAGGATTTCCAGTCAGGTTTTAGACCATACCATAGTACTGAGACTGCTCTTATTAGAGTTACAAATGATCTGCTCTTGTCATCCGATCGTGGTTGTATCTCTCTTTTAGTGCTACTGGATCTTAGTGCTGCGTTCGATACTGTTGACCACAACATTCTCTTGAACAGACTTGAAAATTATGTTGGCATTATTGGTAGTGCATTGGCATGGTTCAAATCGTACTTATCTGACCGCCATCAATTCATGGCAGTAAATGAAGAGGTATCATATCGGTCACAAGTGCAGCATGGAGTAGCGCAAGGCTCAGTACTAGGGCCATTACTTTTTACGCTTTACATACCCTTTGGAGATATCATCAGGAAATATGGTGTTAGCAGCCCAGCGAAACATACCAATTTGATAAACTGGATTGTGTAGTTGACTTAAAAAACTGGATGACAAGTAATTTCTTACTGCTAAATTCTGAAAAAACAGAGGTGTTAATTATTGGACCTAAAACCTCTGCGTGTAATAACCTAAAACACTGTCTTATACTTGATGGCTGTTCTGTCAATTTTTTGTCATCAGTTAGGAACCTTGGTGTTTTATTTGATGGCAATCTTTCCTTCGAAAACCACATCTCTAGTATTTGCAAAACTGCATTTTTCCATTTCAAAAATATATCTAAATTATGACCTATGCTCTCAATGTCAAATGCTGAAATGTTAATTCATGCGTTTATGACCTCAAGGTTAGATTATTGTAGTGCTTTATTGGGTGGTTGTTCTGTACACTTAATAAACAAACTCCAGCTGGTCCAAAATGCGGCAGCGAGAGTTGTTACTAGAACCAGAAAGTATGACCATATTAGCCCGGTTCTGTCAACACTGCACTGGCTCCCGATTAAACATCGTATAGATTTTAAAATCTTGCTAATTACTTATAAAGCCCTGAATGGTTTAGCTCCTCAGTACCTGAGTGAGCACTTATCACATTATAGTCCCTCACGTCTGCTGCATTCTCAAAACTCTGGCAATTTGATAATACCTATCAAAATCAACTGCGGGCGGCAGATCATTTTCTTATCTAGCGCCCAAACTCTGGAACAATCTACCCAACACTGTTCGGGACGCAGACACTCTGTCAGTTTAAATCTAGATTAAAGACCCATCTCTTTAACCTTGCTTTCACATAACACATCAACATATTCCTATAATTCAAATCCGTTAAAGGATGGTTAGGCTGCATTAATTCGGTCAACCGGAACCAGGAACACTTCCCATAACACCCGATGTACTCAGTGCATCGTCAGAAGAATGGCATCTGCGCTAATATGAGTCTGTTTCTTTCTTATTCCTAGGTCACCTTAACCACCAGATCCAGTCCGTATCCAGATCAGATGGTCACTGCGGTCCCCCAGATCCAGTCAGTACCCAGCCCAGACGGTGGATCAGCACCTAGAGACGACCTCTACAGCACTGAATGTCAGCGGAGAGCACATCGACTAGATGAGCCCCAGAGGCGGATCCCCAGTGAAGACCTCGTCGCCTAGGCGGCCATCGGCACAAGACCACGGGAACCAGATGAGTCCTCTGCATCTGGCCAGAGGAGAACTGGCCCCCTGACTGAGCCTGGTTTCTCCCAAGGTTTTTTTTTCTCCATTTGTCACAGATCGAGTTTTGGTTCCTTGCACTATTTCCTATTTAATACTGTTCAGCCGCTTTGTCACAATTCTGTATTGTTAAAGGCAGTTGTGATGGCCGAGGCCGCACATAAGTTTATTTACTTTGATTTAAATGTGACAATTGTTTAAGTTGTGATATGGGGGGTTGGTGTATTGTATTGTATTGTTTGTATGTTTTGTGTGATTTGTCTAAATATGTATGCTTTGGTTAGGAAGTTGGGTTGTCTTCTTTATGCGCGCTAAAGGAGGGCAGTAGCTCCTAATAATTCTTTCCATACCAGAGTGCACGCTGGTGAATGGAAGGTATAACAACGAGCAAAGATCAAGATTGTTGTTTGTTTATGATTTGTGTTGGTGTATATTAATATGGGTTTTGATTTGTATTGTTTTTGATTTGTTGTGATGTGAATTTGTTTAATTTGGATGATTAAGTCATTTACATGTATTATGTTTAGATGACCCCTCTGTCATCAATGGTATGGTCCTGGGAATATAAGGACCAGGTGTATTCATTTAGGTTTTTTTTTTTTTGGGGAAGGGGATCCCAGCCGAAACATCTGTGCCCCAGAAATCCAAAGTTTATCTTTATTTGTGTTTTTTTTTGTTTTTGGCTATGTGTTTTAATAATAAAATGCGTAACCCTTAAAAACGTCAGTTGATGCCTCCTGCATTTATTGGACGAATCCTGACAGCGGTATATAAAAAAAGGTGACTTTACAGTTAATAAACCAAGTGACATTTTTGTGGTGAAGTGAAGTGTGAAGTATCCTGCACCGATACAGGTTGTGTAAACACATACTGAACACTTGACTTTAAAAGTAAAGTCTGTAAAGACAGAAGAACTAGCCCTGCAACATATAAAGTCACCTTCCTTTTCAGATTTACGTGGAAACCAGCTGCATTCTTTTGTAGATATGCCAACAATCATTTTAATCATTGCCTTTGGAATACGTAAGAAAACCACAAATGATGGTCATTGATTTTTCTGATGAATATGGTGAAGTTTTATTGCAGAATAAAGTACAAAGTACATGAAGCACACTGGAGTGAGACCAAATCCCTACCATCCTCAACTCAAACGCTCCTGTTGTAACAGTTGCGGTTTGTATGCTATATTTGACCCTGGACCAAAAAAAAAAAAAACAGTCTTAAGTAGCACGGGTATACCTGTAGCAATAGCCAAAAATCCGTCCCATATGAAAAAAACCTGCATGATTCATATAAAGCAATCATATATCTTCCTTACTTAAACAGGTCAGAATTACATTCTATGTTTCATGTAAGCCCAATACATGTCCTATGCAAAATCAGACCAATTATGGCCACTTTCATACTAAAAAAAGCACACATACAACCTGTAGGGGATTTTTGGGTCATATATGAATACTGTATGAAGTCTTATAGGAAATTACTAATATTCATATACAAATCATGTAAAGTTCTTATACTGCATTGTATGCTAATCTAATTAAAGTCATATAGGATTTATTTACATTTTGTTTATGTGTTTTATACAGATTTTATATTGTTTTAATATAGGGAAATTGTGTGCCTGCTTTTCAAACTTAATATGTTCCCACCCAATTCCTTATATTACACCAATTATATTAATATAAATCTACATATTATTATACATAATTTGAGTCAATATTAAGATGTCTGCATATACTAATTATATATGATTTCAGTCAATGTGTCACGTATGCACAGGGATGAGACCAGAAACAGTGGTAAGTAGAATAACAGGAACGTTTTATTAACAGATTGAGATGAACAAAGTGCAGGAGAAAATGGCAGTTAAGTAGCTTATCTGACAGTCCTTGTTGTGAAGATGATTGAGCAGTCCAAGGGGAAGAGCAGAGAGGTTGAAGTACACACCGGAGAATCCTAGAGGCATGCGGTCTGGAGCTAGCAAAGGGGAAGTAAACAGTAGACCAGACAAGGACAGAATGCGAGAGTCTATTTATAGGGCGTGGTAATGGGATTCAGGTGTGAGCAATCAGAACTCCGGTGATGCAGAACAAGTGGGCGGTGCTGTAGGTGACGTGGCAGATGGAGGTGGCTGTGGTGAATGCCTGACACAATGACTTACACAAATTTGCAATGGAACACTTTTATTTCAACTCAAGCAAAGTGACATACAATCAATTTATACTCCACATGAGTAATTTACAATTCCAACTTGATAGCAAGCAGAACTTTGCCCAGGAAAAACAAAATACTGAAAAAAGGGAAAACAAAATACCCTGAATACACTGGCCATCAATCATCAAAGAGCATTAAGGTTTCTGGATATTTTCTGTTTTCTTCTTTCCTCTAATTTCAGTAAGTTTGGCATTGATGGCTGCACCATTGCTGGAGGGCACCACATGAGGCCACTTTTGCAACATTGCTCCTGTAAGACAAATAAATAAAAGTTAAAACATTGCTCTTTTTAGGAAGCAAGGTGGACCACAGTTAATGACTACTTATCAAGTTAGACAGATCAACAGCAGCTTGGGGGAGGTAGGTGGTCTAGTGTTTAGGGAACTAGGCTTCCAAATGGAATCCCAGAAAGTTGTGAGTTTGAAAGTGATTACCACTATTGTGGTCCTGAACAAGACACTTAGCATAAACTTACTCCCAGTGGATCACTTTGGATATAATATTAATAATAATAATAATAATAGTAGTAATAATAATAATAATAATAATAATATACCCCATAGTGCGGCAATATAACATGGATCAAAGAAATTCAATCTGTTTAATTACATTGAACTGATTTCACACTTACTGTAGATAGCATCCACTTTCTTTTTGTCAAGAGCCTGACGTTGTGGCCCGGAATCCCTGGATGTTCCTCGAAGATTGCTCACAAGAAGCACATCAATTGGGAACACTGCCGTCAGGAGTCGTTCTAAACCCATAAAAGCTTAGTTTGTCTTTGGAACACAATTTAAGATATTTTGGATGAAAACCGGGTGGGGAGGCTTGTAACTGTCCCATTGAGACTGCCAGGTAAATACCACTGTCAAGACCCAAAAAAGTATGAAAGGCATCGTCAAAATAGTCCTTCTGCCACAATCTGAACTTTATGAAGCGACGAGAATACCTTTTGTAGTATTGCACCACGTGGATACGTCTTCTACATTCTTTACGCTTTGAATTGAACAAAAACACTGTATGCATGTGGTGCGGCTGACACAGAACAGCGTACACTGTTTGCGTCCAGCGGATACTCTCCAAAATGGCGCTACAGTGATTCAGATGAGGCGCATTGTTGAATAAAGTCATTATTTTTAATTTCTTTGCATACAAAAAGTATTCTCGTCACTTCATAAAATTCAGATTGAACCACTGATGGCAGGTGGACTATTTTGACGATGCCTTACATACTTTTTTGGGTCTTGACAGTGGTATTTACCTGGCAGTCAATGGAACAGTGACAAGCCTCCCAGTTTTCATCCAAAATATCTTAAATTGTGTTCTGAAGACGAACTAAGCTTTTACGGGTTTGGAATGACATGGGGGTAAGTGATTAATGACAAAATAGTCATTTTGGGGTGGAGTAACCCTTTAAAGCCATCCACATTTTGGGCATAGTCAGGTGCAAAAACAAGCAGGTTACTTTGTTGTCTTGCCTTGTATGCTTCCTTTGCATAGCCCGTTTGTCACTGTCAGTTTCACTGTTCTAACTAACAATAGGACCTAGGTTTAAAAATACCAAATATCTTGTTTCGTTTTTTTTTAAACGTCTGCAAACAATTCAGTTAAGTACTTAAGAACATGGTGTGTGATTATATGCATGAAATTCATTCAGTTACAGCTGAACGCAATTTTTTATTTTTTTAATGCAGCGCTGAACTTGATAACCTATCACACACATTTCTGTTAAGCTTATGCATGCTCGCGACGTGAATTCCCTCATCATAAACAACAAAACACAAAATGTTTTCATGTTTTCTATTAATCGACATTAATAATCACTATTACAATAACAAGCAATAATCGACAATAAGGATTTTGATATATTTTTGCAACACTAATAGTTTCTCATTTTTTTAAATGTACAATTTTTTTTAAACAGTTTGTTGTTATTGGTAACAGTTTGCAGTATTCTGATTGATTGAATTAATTGGTTAAATGTAAGTATTTTACATTAAATACAATATGGATGCAATTAATAAGGTGATTATTGAAATTGCCCCTACAAATGTAAAAAAAATTGGAAATTAGTTCAAGGGGTCAAATTTTCCCTCTTAATGGAAAAGATTAAAATTAAATGTGTTAATTAAAATTAAAATTATTAATTTCTGACCCTGGTTGAGAACCACTCATCTAGACTAATGGTAAAGTAGTATAGAGTTGTGAAGCTGTCTCTCTCATAATGTTTTGTCTGAAACTGTGCAGGAAAATTGAAAAATATCTACATGACTTGGAAGCGGAAACGTTCCAGAATGGCACTAATGATGTAAGTCCTAAGTAACACAAGTTTTATAGGGCCCAATTAAATTGAATGGTTTCTTCTTTTAAAAATAAACTCAACTTTATACACCTTTAAATGGACTGTTCTGTTGTCTCCCTCTTTTGTATATTTCCTTTTGCCCTGTCTTAGAATGTTTCACAATCACCAATGGGGACTGAAGAATTCACCCCCACAGATACAGGGATCCAGTTAGACATTTTGGAGCAAATTGTATTAATCTATTGATATAGGCCTGTTTTTTCTTCTTCTTCTTTCACATAATTGAATAATGTTTGCCCCTCTTTTAGGACAACACTGTTACAACCAGAAACCTCAAGAGAGTCACCATCCATAGAAAAAAAGGTGAAATGTTTTGTTTAAATGTTCTCCAGCTGTTAGTAAGCATTTGAATACTAAAGATTACCAAAGGCTTTTCTTATTTTTAACCTTACGTATTGCCTTCATATAGGATATGTCGCACATCCCTGAAAGGAAAGAAAAGTCACAATCACCAACCACTAAAGTGAAATTTCTTCCTTTGAAAAAAACCAACTCTTAATACTTGAATCTGCATTTCTTAAATAACATCCTCTTTCATATTCACATTTATTAGTTCATTTTGTCCCCTCATTCAGGTCAATCTACCACTGAGGAGAGGGCAGTGTATATCCAATGAAATACAGGTAACATGACCTATTTCTATTTTAGTTCTATTTCTATACGTTTTGGTTGTTATATTTGCTATATTGATAATTCAAATTATGTATGTTAAGAGGTCTTGTTTTTCTTAGGATGACAGCCCTATGTCACATTTACCAAAGACTACAGAAGAGGGGACTTCATTAGAAGTACAGGTAAATAAGAAATTTACACTGGACTACATGTAAATCAGGATATGTATTTGTATTACACTGTGTTACATACATTGTCACTAAATGTGTAGAGATGAATTCGAAAACTGAATTCGAGATGAGATGCTTAATTCAGTACATACCATAATGCATTGCTATCGAGTTTAAAAATAAGGATATATCAACATTTTAACTGTAACACATTTCTTTTTTTACACATTTTGATTATGACCAGCAGAACTGGCTTTTATATTACAGTTTGCCAGTCCTGAAGGCAGTGGCGCTGGGCAATGACACTTAAAGTGCCCCCACCTCCCCCAATACTCCACCCTCACTTTTTTTATTTGCAAAATTTCATATTAATAAACTTTCTGATAACAGAAGGCTACATCAACAGAAGACATAAGCTCAAGTAGAAATCCTTACAAAATCAGGTTACCACTTTTTACAGTGTTCTAAGATTAGATATAAATCTGAACAGTAAGCAGCAAATTCAAACATGTTTTACCAACTGTTACAGGTATAATAATAATCCAATCTGTTCATCTCATCAGACTCTATGGCCAACAAAGATAGTGTGGATAGTGTTTTTAGAGTCGTCATTGTCCTCAGTTCATTTTTCATTCATTTATATTTAATTTACAAAGTAATTTTCAAGTGTTTTACTCCCTTCAAAGAAAGGTGTAAAACAGGTGTTTTCAGAAATGTGACAATGAGTGCATTGTCTTGTTGCAGGGATGGGCAGTATTTCAAATACATGTATTTGAAATACAAAATACTATTAAAAAAAAATGCATTTAAATACATTTAATCTTAGTATTTTTGTATTTTCAGAATACATAAGGTAAAGTCAATCAACCTCCTTATTAGACTGCTGATTTCCTGCAGGAAGGGCCAATATTTCAAATACATGTATTTAAAATACTATTTTGAATCTTTGCATTTAAAGGGGTCGTCGGATGCTAAGTTCACTTTTACATGTTGTTTGAACATTAATGAGTGTTGGCAGTGTATGTACACATCTA
Source organism: Cirrhinus mrigala (assembly GCA_036247105.1). Lineage (NCBI taxonomy): Eukaryota > Metazoa > Chordata > Actinopteri > Cypriniformes > Cyprinidae > Cirrhinus > Cirrhinus mrigala. Next base: position 39,170,955 of record CM070013.1, read on the forward strand.
CCCTATAATGATAAAAATCCATGCAGTGGTTTTTAATTAATCTGTAAAAATAATATCCCCTTTTTCAAATCGAGCCGTTCTCAGATGCCAGTCGTTGTGGCGTCACACCGACAGAGGCCACTCCCACGATAGTTGATTGACATGAGCGTCTTACCTCAGACCAGCTGTAACAGTCCACCATCTTTGTTTTGATGCCGGAGCAGGGATGTAAGTTAGACAAGAATATCTCCAATTGAGTGATTGAGGTGTTGTGTTGCTGGATGTAATAATGAACGTAGTGGTCGTCATTCACTCCCGATATCTGAGCCGCTGAGGATGCAGTGGATTACATTTGTTTGTGAAGGGAATGCACCTCCCGATCTACATATATCCGTCTATGTTCGCGCAGATCATTTGTGATCCAGCTTCACTTACAGCAGAAGTGAGTATAAGGGTTTTTTTTATGAATCTTTGCGATCGCCTTTCCTAATAATGTGCTAGTTAGCAAGTTTAGCAGCTAAATGTGCTAAATGTGGCTAAAGTAAACAATCTCTCAGAGCAGCAGAGAGAAGAGAGGGGCGGGGCGAGCAGAGCTCATTTGCATTTAAAGCAGCCTCGACCAGAATGAGATGATTTTTGCAGAGCTGATTTTGGCAAGGTAAAAAGGGTGTTATTTTACACTGCCATTGAGACTTTTCATTAAGACCCTAAAGAATCATATCAACTTGTGGAAAATGGGCATCCGATGACCCCATTAAATACCTTTGGAAAAAGTCAAATGTATTTTGTATTTAAATACATTTAATCTTTAATTTTTGTATTTAGTATTTTGTATACTTGTTGATACAGGAAATCAGTAGTCTAATAAAGAGGTTGATTGGCAAAAAGTATTTTATGTATTTTGAAAACACAACGATACTAAAGATTAAATGTATTTAAATACAAAATTCAAAATAGTATTTTGTATTTCAAATACATGTTTGTGAAATACTGCCCATCCCTGACTGCGCTTAACAAATTTATTGGACGACCACCCAATGTAAGGTTTGTACCACAGCTGCCCCAAACTAAGTACTGGTGATTACCAAAATCATTTTTAATGTTTCTGTAATGGTTAATCCACCAGTATGTGTAAGATCTTTAGTCAAAGTAGTGTTTCTAACATTCAGGGGACTTAGTGCCTTCTGATGAAAGGGTATATATAGGCCGTGGCTAAACAGACGTCTTACCGCAGAAAATTTATTTGCGTGGTGCCCCCCCTGGACGTGGTGCCCCTGGGCACTTGCCCAATTGCCCATATGGTTAATCCGCCTATGCCTGAAGGGGATACTTTCAAGCAAATATTTTTGTCACTGGGCTTTACTTGTGGAGGGTGTGAGCATTTTGCTAGGTTCAGACATTAGCCAAGAGGATACTGACCACGCTCATGAGGCTCTTGAGCTGTATGTTAAATCAGTTCAGTCTTCGTACGGTGAAGATCAGATGACCTACAATGTGCATTCACTCCTGCATTTGACTAAGAGTGTTGAGAATTTGGGTCCTCTCTGGGCCCAGTCTGCTTTCATGTTTGAGAACTATAATGGCTACTTGCTCAAGCAAGTAAAAAGCAGTAATGCAGTGCCTCAGCAGATTTGCAAAAGGGTAGCATGGTATCGTGCATTGCCACGCATAGCTAAGGCCTGCTTATCTGATGATGTCTCACCTGAAATGAAATCATTCTACACGGACATGACCTCCAGTAAACTTCATGTAAGAAACTATGCTAGAAATGACAGGGTGACTGCACTTGGAGTGCCAAAGATTAGGCCATTGTCTCAAAATGATATGAATGCATTGCATGCATTGCTAGATGTCCCCAGGACCTCTACTGGCAGGTACTATAACAGAATAGTTGTCAATGGAGAAGTCATTCACAGCCAAACATATACCAAGACAAAGAAAAGGAACAACTCTGTTGTGATACTGAAAGATGGCAGTATTTTCAAGGTGTCATACTTTCTCTGTGTCAGTGATGACCAACATCACCTATACGCAGTTGGCACATTTGGAAATTGTACAGTGCAGAAGTTGGTTCAAGGATGTACTGTCAAAATATCATTGGCCTTTATGGCCTTCATTTTCCTACAGGATTTGAAAGAGCAGTTGACAGCAACGACATTGTGAGACTGTGTATCTACATTAATTGTGAACAGTCTGGGCCTGTTGTTTGTAAACAAATCAGAACATATTACTGTAAATAAAGCTGAGTCAAATATGTTTATAGAACAGTGACCTAACATGTTAAAAAAATGAGGGGTTAAAAAGTGGCTTGAATATATTTGACAGAAAGTCATTTTTGTATATGTGACATGAACTATGTTGGTGGTGATATGCATAAGAATCACTCTGAGATTTTGAAAAGTTGTATATACTAAACTTAATACTGTGATAAAGTTGTGATATAGAAATTGTCAAATGAAAATGAAATCTGGTGATGTTGGATTTGAAAGAAAAACTGATATGTGAAATATGTAACTGTAATATGTAACTATTTTTATAGAACACACTCTAGAACAATAAATAATTGTGTAATCAAAATGTGTGCTTGTGCGTGTAGTTTAAATGTTGTGTTTCATCGAAAAATCAGTATACAGTATATGACTATGATTGACTATAGGCAAAGGGCTCCACTTAGGACAAGATAAGAGCAAGGGCATGAGTTAAGTACAGCCTTATACTGACTGGTAATCTGCTCTGTTTTATACATCTCTAGAGATGTGGTGGACATTCATAATAAATTAGCATTCTTTCACTATGTTTTTGCATCATAAAACTCTAAAAGGCTTTAGTCATATGTAGGACATATATAACATATATGATCGAAAATACATAAATATTATGCATTTTGCATATGTGGTTTTTGCAGCATATATGTCCCTTACAATATTCTGTTGTAACATATAAGAATCACTGGCTTTTTTAAATAAACTTTTTCATACAACGTTGTATGGGTCAAAGCTATTGATTTTTCTTTTATGCCAAAAATCATATTAGCATATTATGTAAAGATCGTGTTCCATGAAGATGTTTTGTAAATTTCCTACTGTAAATAAATTAAAACTTAATTTTTGATTAGTAATATGCATTGCTAAGAACTACATTTACCCAACTTTAAAGGCAATTTTCACAATATTTAGATTTTTTTGCACCCTCAGATTCAAGATTTTCAAATAGTTGTATCTCGACCAAATACTGTCCTATCCTAACAAACAATGCATCAGTGGAAAGCTTATTTATTCAGCTTTCACACTTATGACTGGTTTTGTGGTCCAGGGTCACATGTTATGTCCAATTTATGGTTCTCTGTTAAAAAAAAAAACCCACACCTTCTCCCATTCTAAAGCTGAAAAGTGAAAACCATATGTGATCACCCGAAATGGTGCAGTGACAAGTGCGCATATTTGTTTTTCTCTGTGATGCCCTTTGGAGTGATGTGCTTATTCTAAAACAAGGCAATTTTTACACAGGCATTTGTTGTTTAACTGGGTCATTTTCACAGCTGTACAAAGTAGAAAGATTTATCAACGAATAAAAAAAATGCAGACATACCAGACGAACATCACATTTTTATTAAATGGAACAAATACAATGGTACAGATTTAATGTCACTGACAACAATTTGTTTTTTGAGAGGCTTCTCTTCGGTGACATACTTTCGCTACAAGTGCAGAATACTGAGGAACAGCAAAAAGTTGTTGGTTGCCAGTTGCCTTTATTTTCCTCGACCGTGGACAAGAGTGACATTTTGTTCACGGACATTCATTTCTCGAGACATCTGACACCAGGCGCAGACACCACAGAAGGTGGAATAAAGGCAGTCATTACAGATAGTCCCCTGGAGAGAGAGAGATAAACACCATGAGTTATCCACATTTATATATATATGTATAACATTATATATATAGCTTAACTTTGTATACATTGTATATACTTATTTATATAAAACACATGTCCAAACCTGAATTCCATAGCGACTGCGCACTGATACCCGCATGGCCACTGTTATTGGAGGAATGCACCCAAATCCATCGAGCAGAGGCAGACACAGACACTCGCCATGCTTACGAGCCGTCGCACAGGCAAAACATGGAAAGCACCAAAATGAGAAGCAACCTACAAATAAAACCACCATTAGTGATGAGAATGAATCAAGATGTTTGACATTTCCCCGTTTTTTCAAATTAAGTCTAATTATTTTATTTAAACATGTGAAATATCAGTGCTGTGACATGTCAGTACTTCTTTTATATATGCTGGATTTGTGTATGTTTATCATCGCCACTTTCACGTCTCTCGTATCACTGCTTACATTTGCTTCAAACAAATGCGGATGGCGCCATCTGGTGTCACTTATCAGTCCGAGTGAAAATGATTTCATTGAGCTTGAGTATTTGTATTATTGTTGCACTGTTCGTCTCTTTGCTAGGCTCATTGTTTTGTACATTGTAATGGACTTTTTTGGACTACTAAATCTGTCATATTATTGTGTATGTTGAGTATAGAGTCACCAAAACCTTCACACTCCTCTCTGGTAAAACTTTCAAGAAGCTGAAGGTACACTTAACCACAACACAACCTTAAACCAATGTACACACACACACACACACGCACACACACACACACACACACACACACACACACACACACGTTGTGTTTACATGTTTTATGGGGACATTCCATAGGCGTAATGGTTTTTATACTGTACAAACCCTATTTTCTATCGCCCTGCACCTACCCTACACCTAAACCTAGCCCTCACAGGAGACTGTGCACACTTTTACTTTCTCTAAAAAAAACTCATTCTGCATGATTTATAAGACTGTTTCCTCATGGGGACCTCACAAATGTCCCCACAAGGTCAAAATTTACTGGTATTACTATCCTTGTGGGGACATTTGGTCCCCATAATGTGATAAATACCAGGTGCACACACACACACACACACACACACACACACACACACACACACACACACACACACGTTTGTTTTATGGAGACTTACACACCTGGATAGCACATGTATGTACGTCTACAAGGTGTCTGTTAAAGATCGCTTGATCTGGAAAGCATCTGCTGTGTACAGACATTTGACAGACGTCTTTAAAATGTCAGTTTTACATACATTCTAAATCCTAAACATCTTAAAGACGTCTAATAAATGTCTATTTGACATCTGATATGAAATGTCCTATAGACATATTGCAGATGAGCAAACACTCTATAAAAAAAATAAATAAAAAAATGTCTTGCAGATGTAAATGTAGATGTCAAATAGACATCTCTGTGATGCACATATGCAAGCAGGGACAGGCTCCTCACTGTACAAACTGTATTTTCTATCCCCTTACCCTAAATCTATCCCTCATTCTGCTATTTTATATTTTCAAAACACTTCATTATGTATGATTATCTGTTTTTCTCATGGGGACCAAAAAAACACAAACACAGACACATTTATCTTATTTTTCTTCTTTGAATTTGGCCTTTGCTCTAGTTAGTTTTCTGATCTGTTTTTTTCTGGTTCTGACCTGGCATTGTATACTATAAATATAAAAGTGTCTGCTAAATGCAAAAATGTAAATATTGAGTAATACCAACCTCACACCCTTAAATTATGCAAAAATCACTTTTATAAGGTGTTTGAACACAGTTATGTGGCCGCAGAGTGTGAAAACAACCAGCTTATAATGGTAAAAATCCGCTCGTTTTTTATAATCCCAATAAATCAAAGTCTCTCTGAACATGCAATTTCAGATTTCTCCCTATGTTGACATCACCATAGGGAGAAACCCTGTGGATTTGTGATGATCTCTGCCCTATTAGCATAGACAGCCCAGAGCGAGAAGCAGCAGTCCGCCATTACTGTTTTCCTCCTGTAGCTAAACAATCAGTACAATCAGATGACTGACTTTTAAACCGATTCTGGTTCAAACATATAAGGCTCCTGAGAGTTTCTGACATTTTCAGTGTGTGAGATTGTCCTGTTTTGTTTTGTCAGCTCTTGAAGCTTCGCCCTCTTCTGAAAAAAAGGGGCCAGGAGCACCAGCTCATTTGCATTTAAAGGGACAAACACAAAAACTGGCTCATACCCTAAAAGTGGCAATTTTAACAAGCTATAAAAAATTATCCATCAGGTATTTTAAGCTAGAACTTCACATACACACACTGGGAACATCAGAGACTTATTTTACATCTTGTAAAAAGGGGCATAATAGGTGACCTTTAATATCCTTTTGCACTGTTCCCCCTGAATCTTTCTTTTGCGCCCGTCTGTCTGTGCCACTATCTATGTAGCACTATGGTCATGTGAGCTGCATTTTGTACCTTTGTATAGTAGAATGATAATAAAGTCTATCTTGAAGCTCTAAGCTAAGGTGAAACTATAAAATAATGTAAACTCAAAGCAATATTTATTGCATCTGAATGCATTTCCTTAGTGAGAAGCTGTTTAAAAAGAAGGATAATATACAGTCCACCAGTAAATTCTCAAAAATCCCTAAATAAACTGACTACACATTATTCTTAGAAATGATTCTGACACTCCTCTGGGGTAGCCTTTATACACACATTTTTGAGATGTACAATGGTTCACAGCGTTTTAACAATATTATTGTGTAGTTGCAAAGTGACATTCTTTAAGGAAATGCACGCCTGAAAGACACACCAAAATAAACAGAAGAGAGAGAAAGACAGAGACTCACACTCTGGTACATCTTGACAGCAGTCACAAATTCCAGAGCTCCACTGATTGGAGGTGTGTGTCATGACAAAGGGCCTGGGCTGCTGAGCAGTCATCCTGTTTATTATGAAATCCTTCAACGGACAGAAGCACACACACATTTAAGTGCATACAGTAACAGAAAGATGAAAAAAGAATACAATTACACTTAATTCGGCAGTTCACTGCACATTCTAGAGGTTGAATGGACTCATAGCTGATACATTTTTAATTTAAGCAAACATAAAAAACTACAGAAAATGCAAAGATAGCAAGGGATCACAATGAATAGAAATTAATTTATTTTGCAGCCCAGTAAGGCCAGCAGTTAAGTTTTATTCACTGTTTTACATTACCTGAAAATGCTCTGATCACAATTATCCCTGAACTTTTGAAAAAACCCAACTAGATATTTGAATCAGTGCATGATGACAATAATTTAAATAATAAAAAACTTTGATCAACAAATGTAAAACTTACATGCCTGGAAGACCATCAGGCCTTGTAGTTTAGTGTTTTTTTGTTTGTTTGTTTGTTTGTTTTTAATCTATCTATCAAAAGACATCTTATTTTTCTAAAACTGCACTGAAAAACATTTGGTATAGAAACCCAGAAACTGCTAGTAAATTTCACAAGCAGCTACAAAGATACACACTGAATTAAATGTGAACTAGAAACGGAGAAAAACTGATACTGTTTTCTTGTAAAATATACTCCAAGTAAAAAAAAAAAAAAAAATCATACAATGAATTGAAAAATAATTTTTTTAGTGCAGAAATTCTATTTGTCCCACAGAAGAACTGAATAATCTCAAAAACTGCTCTTACCTGAACGTGAGACTGGAGTGAAGACAGGCAGATTTGTTCATTCACACTCAAGCAGACAGACGGATGGAGATGAACTGTTAAGGCAGTCCCATAAAAAGACACAAGTAGGTGTGCATCTCAATTAAAGTACTTCCTCAAAGTCTGGACTGGTCAGGTTAGAAATATGTCTCTGCTGATGACGCCCATGACCCTCCACCTGAAAAATCTATCATCGTTTTTTTTTTAACAGGGGGATAGTTTCACTGGTGAATGAAGACTCCTGTTTGTCTGTAAGCATGTGGATGACAAAGTACGGTTAACATCTTTGGTTTGCTGGTGGCATCAATGTGTATAAAAGATATAAACATAAAGGTTAAAACAACAATGCTCTAAGGTAATAAGTGAAGAGAAATAGGAAGGAGAGAGCTTTTTTTTTAATTTATTACATAACATGGAACTGGACAGACAGGTTATCAACACCTACATGCATATTTTTTTTCCATCATGGCATCACATGTTGCAAAACAGCAGTGAAATTAAGAATAAATAACAACTTAATTACATTTTTTTTTTTTTTGCCTTGACTATTTTTGGTTGTCAAAACATGTCAGACATTTAAGTTATGTTTACAGACATTTTAGACAGGGTAACAATGAGCTTTTTTAAGGACAATACTGCCAGATGAACTTGGACTCTAAAAGACGTCAAATTCAGTCAAGAGGTCTTTAATTTGCTGAATGGTACTGGACAATCCAGATAACACTATCTGGTAGACTGTCTTTTTGGACTTGGGAGCTGGCTGATTCTGATTCTAGCTGGTTCAAGCTGGACAAATGCCAAACACATCACCAGCTTACTGTAGGAGTACTTAAAAAGGAATGTGTTTTTATTTGGTTGTTTTTTTTGTTTTTTTTTACCTTTATACATATTCAGCCCTTCCTATCCCATTGTTGGTTGATTCATTTTAAAGAAATTACTGGAATAGTTAGTCTGAATAATATTTTAATGACATCAGAAAAAAAGAGGAAAAAAGCTAAAAAAAAAAAAAAAAAAAAAAATACAATAGAACAATAGGTGGACAATAGAAAAAATGGACATTGTTAGTGGACAAATTAATTGCATTCTATGAGCGTATGTACAATATATGTTTTTTAAAGCATACAGTTTTAACATAATTCATGTGAACATTTAAAAAATTGTTTAACTCTTTGTTTAGATTATTATTATTTTATGCAATTATTATTAATATTTCTTTTGATTTTCTTTTTTTTCTTTTTTTGACAAAACAACTATTTTATAAGGGAATCATGAGACAATAAAATAACTGAGTGAAATGCATGGGTTCATACAATTTTGAAATCAGTTATTATGATTATACACTACCAGTCAAAAGGTTTAAAACGGTAAGATTTTTAATGTTTTTTTTTTTGTTGTTGTTTTTTTTAAAGAAGTGTCTTCTGATATCCAAGCCTGCATTTATTTGATCCCAAGTACAGCAAAAACAGTAAAATTCTGAAATATTTTTACTATTTAAAATAGCTGCATTCTATTTGAATATATTTAAAAATGTAATTTATTCCAATGATTTCAAAGCTGATTTTTTTACATCACTATTTCAGTCATGATCCTTCAGAAATCATTCTAATATTCTGATTTGCTGCTCACATCTTTTATTAATATTATGTTGAAAACAGCTGAGTAGAAATTTTTCAGGTTGCTTTGATGAATAGAAAGTTCAGAAGAACAGCATTTATCTAAAATAGAAATCTTTTGTAACATTATAAATGTCTTTATCATCACTTTTGATCAATTTAAAGCACCCTTGCTAAATAAAATATTAATTTCTATAATTTCTTTCCCCCAGAAATTATACTGACTCCAAGCTGTTGAATGGTATAGTGTTTGGATCTTTCTATTCATCAAAGAATCCTGAAAAAAAAGTACTCAACTGTTTTAGATAATAATAATAATAATAATAATAATAATAATAATAATAATAATAATAATAATAATATTAATAATAATGTTTCTTAAACAGCAAATCAGCATATTAGAATGATTTCTGAAGGATCACGTGACACTGAAGACTGGAGTAATGATGCAGAAGATTTAGCTTTGATTACAGGAATAAATTACTTTTTAAAATATATTCAAATAGAAAACGGTTATTTTAAATATTGTATTTAAATTAGTATATATAGTATATTATAAGTATATTATGCTTAAAATATTTCAATTTTTTTCTGTTTGCTGTACTTGTAGATCAAATAAATGCAGGCTTGGTGAGCAGAAGAGACTTCTTTAAAAAAACATTAAAAATCTTATTGTTTAAAACCTTTTGACTGATTTTCAGTTAATCATTCTTACTGATACTAAATAAAATGCAGGGGGGAAAAAAAAAGATATGTATAATTATATTACAGGAATGGGCAATTATGAGTAAATTTTGTTTACCATAATTGCTTTTAATTAAACTGAGCTGGTCAGACTTGTTATAGTATTACAAGCTAAGCTCCTCTTTCAATAGTTAGTCAGTTTTTCCACCCATACCAATCCCACATCACATCTGGCAGCTTTAGTTTTTAAACACAGATTTATGATTTGATGTCTTAACTCACGTTTTAATAAGTAACTATAAGTATTTTCTTTATGTTCTGAACTGAGATCAATCTAGCAATCACACTAGATGAAATGTACATCATCTAGATCCACCAGTGGTGTGTAATGGGTTTTAGAGGACGATAAAGAGTTGGCATTAACCCGCACAGCTGCCCGTCTCTTAATCTCACGGGGGATCTGACACCAAGACAGCGGATAGCAACAACAGCCATAAAAACAGTCGTTGCACACATCACCCTGAAAGAGACAGAAAAGGAAGGAGAGTTGAAATGTTGTAAAGATGCCAGAGTCATATTAACTTACTGTAAGCTAATACTGTTTTGGCATAAATCTCTTACAGACTGAATGAATGACTCCACTCTCAACTCTCGTTTTGCATATTTTTGTGTAACATAACCTTATAAACACAAAAAAGGTAAACCTTCTCCATCTAGTGGTAAAATTAAATACTGTTTATTACTCTAGCAGTGCTTTGACAAAGGTCTTTACATAGTGTCTTGAGATTTTTTTTTTTTTTTAATTAGGAACACTTGAATTCAATTACAAATAAATCAGCTTTTTACTGTAATATCAGTACGTTTTAATTTTTTAGACATCACCAATTGTGCAATGTAAAAAGCGTTTTTTTTTTTTTTTGTCATGTCTTAAAGGGTAACTATACATTTGATTTTTACTTCTAAAGCACAGAAGATATTAGTGGAGGGTCCTTGGTGCTACTTAAAGGAATAGTTCAACCAAAAATAAAAATTTGCTGAAAATGTTTTCATTCTCAGGCCATGCAAAATAGAGATGTTTTTTTCTTCATTGGAACAGATTTAGAGAAATCTTGCATTACATCACTTGCTCAACAGTGGATCCTTTGCAGTGAATGGGTGCCGTCAAAATGAGAGGCTAAACAGCTGATTCAAACATCACAATAATCCACAAATAATCTACACGACTCCAGTCCATCAATTAACGTCTTGTGCAGTGTTAATTTCGCTGACCTATAATTTTCCTCAAGGACATTTTTTCACCAACGAAAACGAGACGATAACGAAACAAAAACTCGTTTTGAATGACAAAAACTGTGACGACAATCAACTGACATTTTTGTCAAGGAATAAAAATAAGACAAAAATATTAGGGAGGGACGTTTTGGGAAGAGATTCATTCAGAACGGACCTGCTGCATGGTTAGGAGGTTAGATGCGCACATTTAAACTGTATCATAGCCAATTGATCCATGAGCTGGCATATATTTTCTGCACGTCTCATAAAACGTTCAAAAATGTCAATATCTGTGAGTAAGAGAAGAGCAGACATATGGATAAATTTGACAACGCAAGAGAAAACTCAATTCGGTTCGGTTTTCTGAGCGCAGACACTGAAGCACCGCCTCTCACACAGCACACCATTACTCTTTCGCGTCTCATGAACGGAGGAATACACACAAAATGATGGCGAATTGCCCGTTTTGACGAGTATTCACATAAACACACTCAGTTACGTCTTAGGTGAAAGTGAAAAGTTGGGAAAATATCAGATGCGTCAGTACATTGCATCCTTGTTCGGTTTTAAAGGGACAGCAGCCTAATTTAGTTGCTATTGTCTGTGGCATTTTTTGTTAATCAAGCAACAAACGAAAGAGAAAATCACTCACTGCTCTTGACTGAATCACTTTAGTAGCCCTAATAAAGAGTAATCTAAATGTATTTATATAAATAAATATGTCTGCTTGAAAGAATAAATAAGCTGTTATAAAAGAATGCATAATTAGCTTATAACCACTGGTATTTCCTTGAAAAGAAACCCATATTCTTGTTTCTTTATGAGAAGTAGTTTCATTTCATTTTAATATAAACAGGCATGTTTGTATAGGTTTGATACACACAACATGCCTTTATATTAAAATTAAATGAAACTACTTCCAATTCATTTATATTATATTATTTATTTATTTATATAAATAACTTTAGATGAATCTTTATTAGGGCTACTGAAGTGATTCAGTCAAGAGCAGTGAGTGATTTTCTTTCTTCACATAGCACAAGTTGATGGCTCCAATCTGATATTCCAAGCTGTTTCTTTCTGCAACAAATCGATTCCTCATGTCACATGTACTCTATGCAGTCACGGCACACTGGTTTGTGTTGTGGGTGTTTGCTTCTAGAAGAACTTTCAGTTAGTTTAGTGCTGAGAAAAGATGCTTATCACAGCCAATTCACTTGGTTTTGGAAGAGGGTCATATGGGTGGAATGTAATTGTATGTGTGGGCATTGGGTCATATGTGTGGATGTTTGTGTGGGTGCCTGTTCATGTAAGAGTTTTCATGCTTACATAACTGTTGTAAATCACTTCCAAAAAGAAATTTGCTGCAATATAATAGTATTACAGAGAACATAACTAATCTTATGAATATTTGTATTACAATTTTTCTCAATCGATTTGACACTTTTCTCCAATGCAGTGTACTTGTTCCTAAAACAATTAGCACAGCCATCTAAACACAAAACTATATTAACCAAACAGTTCCAACTTTACTGCGAAATAAAGCATTGCGATTTTTTTCTAGTAATGTATTTATTAAAAGTAAATTTTAACATCAAATCTATAGGTTTGTTCTATATTGATTATAAAACACTTTCAGCTGTAGATGAACAAATATAATGAAAATACATGTTCATTGAAATCCTTCAACAAGGAGTTTTGTTTTATATATATTGTGCAAATCTAAATGAAATAAAAATTGCTATCCAATACCTGCTGTCACCCATGAGGAAAAACGAATTGCCCTTTTAAACTTAAACATTTTTTAAAAATCTGTTTGTGCCACCTTTAGCAGCAAGAACTTTTCTGATAACTACAGATCAGTCTTTTACAGCGCAGATGTATATATATATATATATATATATATGTATATATACACTGACCAAAATAATAAACGCAACACTTTTGTTTTTGCCCCCATTTTTCATGAGCTAAACTCAAAGATCTAAACTAAAGATCTTTTTCTATGTACACAAAAGGCCTATTTCTCTCAAATATTGTTCATAAATCTAAATCTGTGTTAGTGAGCACTTCTCTTTTGCCGAGATAATCCATCCACCTCACAGGTGTGGCATATCAAGATGCTGATTAGACAGCATGATTATTGCACAGGTGAGCCTTAGGCTGGCCAAAATAAAAGGCCACTCTAAAATGTGCAGTTTTATCACACAGCACAATTCCACAGATGTCGCAAGTTTTGAGGGAGCGTGCAATTGGCATACTGACTGCAGGAATGTCCACCAGAGCTGTTGCTAGTGAATTGAATGTTCATTTCTCTACCATAAGCTGTCTCCAAAGGTGTTTCAGAGAATTTGGCAGTACATCCAACCGGCCTCACAACCGCAGACCACATGTAACCACACCAGCCCAGGACCTCCACATTCAGCATCTTCACCTCCAAGATCGTCTGAGACCAGCCACCCGGACAACTGCTGCAACAATCGGTTTGCATAACCAAACAATTTCTGCACAAACTGTTAGAAACCGTCTCAGGGAAGCTCATCTACATGCTCATCATCCTCATCAGGATCTCGACCTGACTGCAGTTCGTCGTCGTAACCGACTTGAGTGGGCAAATGCTCACATTTGATGGCGTCTGGCACTTTGGAGAGGTGTTCTCTTCACGGATGAATCACGGTTTTCACAGTACAAGGCAGATGGCAGATAGCGTGTATGGCGTCGTGTGGGTGAGCGGTTTGCTGATGTCAATGTTGTGGATCAAGTGGCCCATGGTGACGGTGGGGTTATGGTATGGGCAGGCGTATGTTATGGACAACAAACACAGGTGCATATTATTGATGGCATTTTGAATGCACAGAGATACTGTGACGAGATCCCGAGGATCATTGTTGTGCCATTCATCCATGAACATCACCTCATGTTGCAGCATGATAATGCACGGCCCCATGTTGTACATAATTCTTGGAAGCTGAAAACATCCCAGTTCTTGCATGGCCAGCATACTCACCGGACATGTCACCCATTGAGCATGTTTGGGATGCTCTGGATCGGCGTATACGACAGCGTGTTCCAGTTCCTGCCAATATCCAGCAACTTCGCACAGCCATTGAAGAGGAGTGGACCAACATTCCACAGGCCACAATCAACAACCTGATCAACTCAATGCGAAGGAGATGTGTTGCACTACGTGAGGCAAATGGTGGTCACACCAGATACTGACTGGTTTTCGAACCACCCCGGACATAGAAAAAGTCTTAGATCTTTGAGTTCAGCTCATGAAAAATGGGGGCAAAAACAGAAGTGTTGCGTTTATAATTTTGGTCAGTGTATATAGCTGGTGAAAATCCTAGTGTTCTAATAGCCTAATTTTGGCCACCACTGTATATACACTCGTGTTTGTGTTTACTGTATACATGAATTATTCTGAATTATTGATCTTGCCTTTACATCTGGAAGAGAATTACATTGCATTTTATCTACATTAAAAATTTGCTGCACATGCATCATAGGAGAAAAAATGTAAGAAGGTTGAATCCATGCTTGATAAGCTCCTGTCTCAACATGTCCACAGGCATCTTCCTTCGTGGCTGGTGGCGTTGTTCCGGACCACCATGTCTAATAATGCTCATCTTCCATTTAAAATAATCTTGATTGTCCACCTGAATGATCTCGAACTTTGATTCAGAAACATGTTTGGAGTGGACATTTACAGTAAATGACAGAAGTTGTCCCAGGAGGACTAAAAATTTGTACTATCAACAACAGTCATAGTACAACACTTTATAAGTGTTTTTTTTTTTTTTTTTTTTTTTTTTAAACACAGTAACTCTATTCTTCCTCTCCTTCTCCTTCTCCTCACATCCTCCTCTCTACTCATCTCTTCTCCTCTCCTCTTTTCTCACATCATCCTCTCTGCTCATCTCTGTACCTGTTACACTCTTCAACTTCTCTCTCATTACATCCCTTTCTCCATCCACACCACCACCTTATAGAATTACACCTCTTTCTTTATCCTTCCCCCGTTTTTATTTTTTATTTTATTTTTATTAATTTTTTTATATTATTATTATAACCATTTTTTGCATATTTGTTCTTGCTCTTTGTATATGTTCCCTTTTAATATTACTCTAAAGCAATTGTGATAAATGTAAACAATTAGGAAAACTGCATTTACTGTGGCTAATTAACTGAATAGTTATCAGTATAGGGCCAGTTGAAAATATATCATTTGATAGAATGACAAATGACAGAATTTTGTTTGTTGTGTTTGGACAAATGGTACATAAATGTTTGTGACTTGTGTTAAAACTTTTTTCAGATATTTTAAAGTATTGGTTGGTTGCATTAACTATTGTGAAAACATTTTAGACTTTTGTGCACATTGTTTTGAGAAAATTATTTGCATGATTTGTAATTTGTATGAAATAAATGAAAACGTACAATTTGTTTAGGACAATTACAAAGTGTTTAGCTCACTGCGTTAACAGTTTTGAGAACAGTGACCTTGAGTTTGGAGAAACGTGTCAAATCGATTGAGAAAAACTGTAATGATTTTGTTTTTTCACAGTATTTGAACATGTAGTTGTAGTTTGACGTCATTGCACGAGTGATTTCATTTCACCTCAATGCCATAACGTTCTCTTACAGCTGCACGCATGGCCAGTGATGGGGCATTCCCCTGCAGCCCTGTTCGTCTTAAAAACAAATAAAGGCAAGCATCAGAAAGCACAGCAACCTGAAAATACACACAGATGATGCTTTAAACACGAACAAATTATACATGTGTATATTTCAATTCATAATGATTGTAATGTTTTTTTTAACTTGACCATTAGTACAGTGAAAAGACTCTCACAATCATCCATGTCCCCCCAGCATTCACAAAGTCCAGTGCTCCACTTGCCATCCTGTTCTGCTGGGCCAGTTTGGGACCGTACCACTCTCAGGTGTAGAGGGATGCTGACTCTCTCCATACTGACCTTAAGACCTGTGTCATTTTAATATCAATTTGCAATACTATATTACAAGCATTTATTGTATTCTATTGTTTAACAAACGCAAACTCAACAATACCCTACAGCATCTAATGCATTTACAGATTGCAAATTACAGTGATTCAGCAGCATCTTCACAATTCAACGACCCTGTCAGTTAAATTATTCCACAAAATTAATAATCACACTGCAAAAAATGCTTTTCTTAAAAAAAATGTTTTTTCTTTTCTTAATGCTTTTTGGATTTTTTTTTTTTTTAACTTGTTTCCAGACAAAATATCTAAAAATTCTTAAATCAAGAAGGATTTTCTACACTCTAAAAAGTGCTGGGTTAAAAAATAACCCAACCTTAACCCAGCCGCTGGGTAACTATGGGACAGAACACGCGTTGAGTTGTTTTGACCCGAATGCTGGGTTGTTTATTTGACCCAACCAGTGGGTCAGGTTAACTGTGTTGCTGGGTTAAACATAACCTAATCATTGGGTTATCTGTTGTTATATTGCCATGCTACCTTTATATTTACCAATAATAATAAATAATCACAAAAGAATGTAAAATTATTATTGCTTTTCTGCAATACAGTTAGAAAAACAAAAAAATGCAAATGTAAACATCAATTTTCATCAGTTTTATTTCTTTTTAAAACAATTTTCAAATGGGTGCAGCGGTTACACATTTTATCCAACCATTACAGACACATAAAACAACAACTTTAGTAGATCAGTTAATTTAAAACACCACACTTAAAATAAGCACTGTAGATTTCGATTCTTTGTCAACATTGCAGCAGCAGAACACTCAAAAATTAATTATTACCACATGAGAATCGTTCCAAACATTGTGCTATTAAAACTAAGCCAAACAAAGTGTCCACCAGACAATACATGACAATTTCAAACGTGTTACAAGTGGCCAGAAAAAACTGTTGGCCTCAAAAAATTCACACATGAAGACTTATGTCCATCAATATAATATACTGCAAGCTGGAGAAATTCCCAGGCAACGAGTCCATTTCAGTGGCACGGCCCGAAACAAAGGCGAAGGTCTGGGATGCCATCTCGTCCCCAAGACACAAATCCACCATGCTGGTCCCCACCTGTTAAATATATGACACTTAGTCTTGAAGACACTTAGGCCTGAAAAGAATAAGGCATCAGTATGTGCTTTAGAAAGGAAAGGAAAGGAAAGGACGTGACGTGTGGCCAAGTACGGTGACCCATACTCGGAATTTGGGCTCTGCATTTTACCCTTCCAAGTGCACACACACAGTAGTGAGAAGTGATCAAACACACACACACCGTGAACACACACCCGGAGCAGTGGGCAGCCATATTGCTATCGCTGCGGCGCCCGGGGAGCAGTTGGGGGAACGGTGCCTTGCTCAAGGGACTCACCTCAGTCGTGGTATTGAGGGTGGAGAGAGTGCTGGTTATTCACTCCCTCCACCTTCAATCCCTGCCGGACCATTAGGCCACGGCTGGCCGCAAATATGTACTAATATAAGTACTAATCAACAGCCAATACACAAACTAATAAGCAACTAGTTAAGTGTTACTGTACCATTGTATTTACCAGTTGATGTATCAAATACAGTTGAATTTTGTTTCTATAGATTGACATTATAAGAAATACCTTACCTGAAGTCATGTCACCCAGCTCTTAATGCACCTTTCCATCTTGCTGGGCATAGGCAACAATTTGATCTGCAATTGTTGCCCAGTCTACAAAAAGTCTGCCTCTGGATGTAGCTTCCTGAAGTCTTGTGAAATCTGATAAAATTTGAAAAGAAAAAAAACAAAACAAAAAAACAAAACCACATACACACACAAATGTGGTTAAATAAGATAAAGCTTTTAAATGTTAGAATGATTGTTTGATTTTATTGCCATGCCAGTAACTATGGTTATTTTAATGAAAAGATCAAATTCTAAAACAAATCATGGCTACTGAATGTTACTGAATGATAAAACTTGCCTTCAAATGTTTTAACCAAGGTATCAAGCTGCCTTTCCTTCAACTTCTCTATTACAAAGCTGTCCATCTGCAACAGCAAGAATCTCACATATCTAGAATGAAATTTCAGATTTATAAAATTAGAATTTCACAAAACTGTTTTTACAATGACTTATTTTATATAGAAAGCAGGTTAATGCGTTTACATGCAGCACAGTCATTTAAACATAGATCAGTTCTATGTTTGATTTCAGATGACAGATGCTGATATCGCAAGAAATTCAAGCATTTTAATATCGCGAGATCTCGTAAACATTTAAAAAAAAAAAAAAAACTTTTGCGCAGTAGTGCCAAATTAAACCAGTTTGATTGAATTGTTGTAAAACTTTGGCGATCTTCAGAGTTAGAACACAAATACTGTATGCACTGGAGCATTTGTCAAACACGGTGTTCTTGCTTACTATGATTTTAAAGTGGACCACTGCTTTGACGTCTTAATTATGACACGATATTATACGGAACGGTTGGTAAAGGCAACCTAAGCTAGCATCTCACCACTGAACTGCGTTCATGTCAATCAGTCTCCAATCTTAAGGGAAGAATTGACACCGTTCAAAAAAAAAAAAAAAAAAACAAAAAAAAAAAACAGCCAGCATACCCATTTAATTTTTATACTGGTCTCCTAGTTAGTAAAGCAACACAGGCATTCACTTAAATAGAGGAAGAGTAAAAGGACCTCATAAACAGTGGTGTTGCGGTGCCTGGAGAAGTCGGTATATGCCCTAAATGCAAATACACGCTGAAAGGAATAACTTGCTGACGTCTGGACGTGATTCTCCGCAGTCTCCGATTAAACTGGTCGGGTTTCCTCTATATCAGAGCCTCCCCTGACATGCCCTCGCGTGTGAACAGGCAGCATCTGGGTGGAGGAGAGGACGAAGTGGGTACGGGCGCATTTAGGCGCAATCAAAGATATTTCAAAGGAAGCCCGCGCCACTGTTCTGACAGCATCACTGTCGTTACCAGGTGTTTTTAGGGAATATTTGCATTTACTCACATGCGCTACCCTGCACTACACCACGAGAGTTCAAGTAAGGTGCATATTGTAGCTAATGCAGCTACCTGCGGGAAAAAAAGAGCGCGAAAAAGCACAACATAAAAATAACGGCTCTATCGTTGGATTCGGCACGTCGCAGACATTGACTTGAAAAAAATATGCCCTTAAAAGATCAATTTTAGTACGAAATGACAATTCTGACAAAACATTACAAAGCCATACAGTATGCATACAGTAACTGAATGTACCCCTTATTTCTAACCTATGCCTGTTTTCACGAAGCGTTAAAAAAAGGGACGTGTGTAACTTACTGTATATAAATAAAACTTTGCACGTGCACACACACAACTTTTATTTAACAATAAAGCGATTGTTGAGGCAAAAAAGTACCTCACTATAGGCTAATACTTAATGTTCGTTAATCATTCACAGAATAAAACGCTAACACCACACAACGACATACCAAATATTGCATTAAACAGTGAAATCACTGTTTTAAACCACAACTTATCAAAAAAATAAAGGTAAATAATAATAGAATCATATTAACTTAACCGTATAATCCTGCTTGCTGCGAATGGACCTTTATCTCACTTCCTATATCCGGTAAGCGAAGCGGTGTATCCCCACTTCTGGTCCCATCACAACGCGATGAAAACTAATAGGAGAACCCTCTCTTTCGCCGGTGTTACTGCAGTGTACCTGGCTGCTTTTATTTTAAACAATGACACACTGCCTCAGTTTTCACGATTTCCTGACACAACACGGATGAGAAGCGTGGGATGAATTAAGGTCCTTCTAGAATATTACGTGGGAGCACGTTCGCGTGGAGTATGCATTTAGAAACCGAGGATGTTTACGCCTACATCTCATATCACCTACTGAAATGTTTCTATTAATATATTTCTCTTTCAAATGTGCATTCTGAATAATAAATAAATAAATTGAACCTGCTGCAGTCAATTTCGTCTTCTCATTAACAATGTTTTTCTCATCATATTTTATACCCGTTTACATTAAAATACATTTTAAATAAACGCGTTGACAGCGTGATTTGAGTATTAAGAATTTTAAAAGGATTAAAGAGCAACACTAAAGTAAAAGCACTAAGAATGATAATTACTGGAACGAAAAATACAAACAGACATAAGAAACAGAACAAATCAAGACCCTAAAATACTCTGCCTCATTACCTGATCAGGTGATAGCTGAGCAATTTCAGCAAGCAGCGGAGGACAGGCGCATACAAAGAGCAGAGGACAGAGAGAAAATGGAAAGTAGAGATTGCCAAGAAGAAAAGAGCAGAGCCATCAGTTAAAAAGCGCCTGGCTGCCCAGCAGAGATATAGCAAGCATGCTACCTACAAAACAACCTAACATTAACGCCAAGGACTGCTTTCGTGCAAATGTGTGCGAGCACAGAAACAGTCATGTTGAAGATTAAAGCCACTACTGACACAGCAAAATAGCTTCCAGTATTAAAAAGCATTAAGAAACAACTTGAAGGACATAAAAGAGATGCACTTACTTCTGAAAAATGAAGATGCCGATGACAATTGCCACAGATATTAAATCTGAGGTGATCCATATCAGGCCATATTCTTCCACACTCTACAAAACATGTTAAAGCAGCATTTAGCCATTAGATATAAATATAAAAAAAGCTAATTAGGAGAAAAAATAAGCAGAATCCTAAAAAAAAATAAAAATCGCAATACAGAACCGTAAGATTTTGAAATGTTTTTAAAGAAGTGTCTTCTGTTCACCAAGCCTGCATTTATTTGACCCAAAGTACAGCAAAAACAGTAAAATTCTGAATTTTTTTTTACTATTTAAAATAACTTTTCTATTTGAATATATTTTAAAATGTAATTCATTCTTGTGATTTCAAAGCTGAATTTTTAGCATCATTACTCCAGTCACATGATCCTTCAGAAAGCATTGTAATATTCTGATTTGCTGCTCAAAAAACATTTATTATTATTATTATTATTATTATTATTATTATTATTATTATTGTTAAAAACAGATGAGTATAATTTTTTGCAGGTTGCTTTGAATAGAAAGTTCAGAAGAACAGCATTTATCTGAAATAGAAATCTTTTGTAACATTACAAATGTCTTTATCATCACTTTTGATTAATTTAAACCATCCTTGCTAAAGAAAATAATTAATTCCCATTATTTCTTCCTCTAAAAAATTACTGACTCCAATCTTTTGGTATAGTGTATAAGGTTATAAAAGCTTTTTATTTCAGATAAATGCTGATCATTGGATCTTTCTATTCAAAGAAAAAAAAATAAAAAATTTACTCAACTGTTTTAAATATTGATAATAAATGTTTCTTGAACAGCAAATCAGCATATTAGAATGATTTCTAAAGGATAATGTGACACCGAAGACTGGAGTAATGCTGAAAATTTAGCTTTGATCAAAGGAATAATCAGATTTTTAAAATATACAAATTGAAAACAGTTATTTCAAATATTAAAAATATTTCAAAATGTAACTGTTTTGCTGTAATTTGGATAAAATAAATGCAGACTTTGTAAGCAGAAGAGACTTCTTTAAAAACATTAAAAATCTTACTGTTCAATAACTTTTGATTGGTTGTGTATATCTCATAAGTCTAAATGTGTCTAAAAGTACTATTTCCAGGGAATTTTTGAAGTATTTTGAAGCTTCTGGAGCCCACAATCCCTTTCCACAACAGATTTTTCTGATGCAAATGTAAGCAACTATTTGCAAAATTAGTTAGTGATCTTGTATCATATATAAAGCATGCCAATTTAAAATCTACAGTATTCTGTAAAATGGGTGGTAAAATGTGTAAAAGTGGGCCAAGATTCTCTACATCCTTCTTGGAAGCTGACAGCATAATTGAATTAGCCATTCAATGAACATGCAGCCAACGTGTCCGAATCTGGCCTGTGTATTTGAATGTGATTATAGCCGATTGATATAAAAAAACTGAAAATTTACTCACCTTGCAAGCGGTCCGGATTGTAGATGAGCTTGTCTCTTCAACACAACAGATTTGTAGAAATTTAGCATTATATCACTTGCCCTCCAAAGGATCCTCTGCAGTGAATGGGTGCCGCCAGATTGAGAGTTCAAACAGCTAATAAAAACATCAAAATAATCCGTAAGTAATTTAAACGACTCCACTCTATCATTTAACATCTTGTAAAGTGAAAAGTTGCATGTTTGTGGAGGGCATTGCAAGCCCTCTGAGGCCTAAGCCAGGGCTATTTTTGTAGTCAACAATCTCACGAGAAGCTGTCTTTGACACCATCCGTCACCCACCGTGCGATGCCTCACTACTGATCTCTCACTGACAGTGCGAGAATTTAGAGCAGCGTCTCGCTATGGTAAGAGTGCTTCAGGTGAACGTTGGGCGAGTGAGACAGTCACACCACCTGATGCCTTGGCTCATTCCCATAGATATGGTGTGATGGGACAGCACTCACCACCCAACGTTATCCAAGACAGCAATCCCATGAAAAATTGACTACAGAAACAAATCCATCAAAATTTTTTTTAAATTTGTTTATTTTCCATATGACCATATTTTTTTTTTATTTTAAAATTGACAAACAGCGTTATTTACAGCATTTTAAACGTCAGAAAGCACCGTCAGTTGCAGCGCTCATTATCCCCTAAACAGCGTAATTTAATTTTTTTTTTTTTTTTTTTACTAGTTTCTTCACTTGAAAAATTATCAAACGGCATTATTTACGGTGTTTTTAACTGCAGAAAACGCCGTCAGTTGCTGCACTCATTATCCTCTAAGCCAGACCTGGGCAAACTTGGTCCTGGAGGGCCGGTGTCCCTGCAGAGTTTAGCTCCAACCCTGATAAAACTCACCTGTTTGTAACTTTCTAGTAAACCTGAAGACACTGATTAGCTTGTTCAGGTGCGTTTAATCAGGGTTGAAGCTAAACTCTGCAGGGACACCGGCCCTCCAGGACCGAGTCTGCCCAGGCCTGCCCTAAACAGCGTAACTTAAATTATTTTTTTCTTTTGCATTTTACTAGGTTTTTTTTTTTTTAAACTGTCAAACGCCGTTATTTACAGCATTTTAAACGACAGAAAGTGACGCCAGTTGCAGCACTTATTATCCCCTAAACGGCGTAACTTAATTTTTTTTATTTTGCATTTAACTAGTTTCTTTATTTGAAAATTGTCAATCGGTGTTATTTACAGTGTTTTAAACTACAGAAAACGCCGTCAGTTGCGGCGCTCATTATCCCTATTATTTTTGTAGTCAACAATCTCACGAGAAGCTGTCTTTGACACCATCCGTCACCCACTGAGCGATGCCTCACTACTGATCTCTCACTGACAGTGCGAGAATTTAGAGCAGCGTCTCGCTATGGTAAGAGTGCTTCAGGTGAACGTTGGGCGAGTGAGACAGTCACACCACCTGATGCCTTGGCTCATTCCCATAGATATGGTGTGATGGGACAGCACTCACCACCCAACGTTATCCACCACCATCCAAGACAGCAGTCCCATGAGAAATTGACTACAGATGCAAATCCATCAAAACATTTTTTATTTATTTTCCATATGACTACATTTTTTTTTTTTTTTTTTTTTTCAAAATTGTCAAACGGCATTATATACGGTACTTCAAATGGCAGAAAACGTCATTAGTTGTGGCGCTCATTATCCCCTAAATGGCGTAAATGAACTTTATTTATTAATTTTTTTCTTTTGCATTTTACTAGTTTTATTATTTGAAAAAGGTAAGAAAGCTCTGTCAGTTGCTGCACTCATTATCCCCTAAACCAGACCTGGGCAAACTCAGTCCTGGAGGGCCGGTGTCCCTGCAGAGTTTAGCTTAACCCAGAGTTAACCCTGATAAAACTCACCTGTTTGTAACTTTCTAGTAAACCTGAAGACACTGATTAGCTTGTTCAGGTGTGTTTAATCAGGGTTGAAGCTAAACTCTACAGGGACACCGGCCCTTCAGGACCGATTCTGCCCAGGCATGCCCTAAATAGCGTAACTTAAATGTATTTATTTTTTTTTATTTTGCATTTTACTAGTTTTTTTTTTTTTTTTTAAATTGCCATAAATAACGCTGTTTGACATTTTAGACAACAGAAAGCGCCGTCAGTTGCTGCACTCATTATCCCGTAAACCAGACCTGGGCAAACTCGGTCCTGGAGGGCCGGTGTCCCTGCAGAGTTTAGCTCCAACCCTGATAAAACTCACCAGTTTGTAACTTTCTAGTAAACCTGAAGACACTGATTAGCTTGTTCAGGTGTGTTTAATCAGGGTTGAAGCTAAACTCTGCAGGGACACCGGCCCTCCAGGACTGGGTTTGCCCAGGCCTGCCCTAAACAGCATAACTTAAATTTATTTTTTTCCTTCGCATTTTACTAGGCTTTTTTTTTTTTTTTAAATTGTCAAATGACGGCATTTTAAAATGACAGAAAGCGACGTCAGTTGTGGCGCTCATTATCCCCTAAACAGCGTAACTTTATTATTTTTTTTTATTTTGCATTTTACTAGTCTCTTTATTTGAAAATTGTCAAACGGCGTTATTTAATGTCAATTTATTGTCAAACGTCAGAAAGCGCCGTCAGTTGTTGCACTCATTATCCCCTAAACCAGACCTGGGCAAACTCTGTCTTGGAGGGCTGGTGTCCCTGCAGAGTTTAGCTCCAACCCTGATAAAACTCACCTGTTTGTAACTTTCTAGTAAACCTGAAGACACTGATTAGCTTGTTCAGGTGTGTTTAATCAGGGTTGAAGCTAAACTCTACAGGGACACCGGCCCTCCAGGACCGATTCTGCCCAGGCCTGCCCTAAATAGCGTAACTTAGATGTATTTATTTATTTTTTCTTTTGCATTTTACTAGTGGTTTTTTTTTTTTTTTTAAATTGTCAAACAGTGTTATTTATGGCATTTTAGACAACAGAAAGCAACGTCAGTTGTGGCACTCATTACCCCCTAAACGGCATAAATTAACTTTTTTTTTTTGCATTTTACTTTTATTATTCGAAAATTATCAAACGGCATTATTTAATGTCAATTTATTGTCAAACGTCAGAAAGCGCCGTCAGTTGCTGCACTCATTATCCCCTAAACCAGACCTGGGCAAACTCGGTCCTGGAGGGCCGGTGTCCCTGCAGAGTTTAGCTCCAACCCTGATAAAACTCACCTGTTTGTAACTTTCTAGTAAACCTGAAGACACTGATTAGCTTGTTCAGGTGTGTTTAATCAGGGTTGAAGCTAAACTCTGCATGGACACTGGCCCTCCAGGACTGGGTTTGCCCAGGCCTACCCTAAATGGCATAACTTAAATTTATTTATTTTTTTCCTTTTGCATTTTACTAGTTTTTTTTTTTTTTAAATTTAAAAATTGTCAAACTGCGTTATTTACGGCATTTTAAACGACAGAAAGCGACGTCAGTTGCAGCACTCATTATCCCCTAAACGGCGCAACTTAATTTTTTTTTTATTTTGCGTTTTACTAGTTTTTTTTGTTGTTTTTTTTTTTTATTTAAAAATCGTAAAAACTACGTTATTTGTGGCATTTTAAATGACAGAAAACGACGTCAGTTGCGGCACTTATCGAAAATTCATTTAAGTTACACCGTTTAGGGGATAATGAGTGCCGCAACTGACAGCGCTCTCTGTCGTACAACATCGTTTAGGGCTGAACTGGGCAAGCTCTATCCTGAAGGGCCGGTGTCCCTGCAGAGTTTAGCTCCAACCCTGATAAAACTCACCTGAACAAGCTAATCAGTGTCTTCAGGTTTTCTAGAAAGCTACAAACTGGTGAGTTTTATCAGAGTTGGAGTTAAACTCTGCAGGGACACCGGCCCTCCAGGTTAGAGCTTGCCCAGTTCTGCCCTAAACGATGTTGTACGACAGAGAGCGCTGTCAGTTGCGGCACTCATTATCACCTAAATGGCGCAACTTAAATGATTTTTTTTTATTTTGCATTTTACTAGCTTTATTTAAAAATTGTCAAGCTGCGTTATTTACGGCATTTTAAACGGCAGAAAGCAAAGTCAGTTACGGCACTCATTATTCCCTAAACGGTGTAACTTAAACTTATTTATTTTATTTTGCTTTTTACTAGATTCCTCATTTGAAAATTGTCAAACGGCATTATTTTTGCAGCATTTTAAAATGACAGAAAGTGACGTCAGTTGCGGCACTCGTTATCGAAAAATTCATTTAAGTTACGCCGTTTAGGGGATAATGAGTGCCGCAACTGACAGCGCTCTCTGTCGTACAACATCATTTAGGGCAGAACTGCGCAAGCTCTATCCTGGAGGGCCGGTGTCCCTGCAGAGTTTAGCTCCAACCCTGATAAAACTCACCTGAACAAGCTAATCAGTGTCTTCAGGTTTACTAGAAAGCTACAAACTGGTGAGTTTTATCAGGGTTGGAGTTAAACTCTGTAGGGACACCGGCCCTCCAGGTTAGAGCTTGCCCAGTTCTGCCCTAAACGATGTTGTACGACAGAGAGCGCTGTCAGTTGCGGCACTCATTATCACCTAAATGGCGCAACTTAAATGAATTTTATTTTGCATTTTACTAGTTTTATTTAAAAATTGTCAAACTGCATTATTTACGGCATTTTAAACGACAGAAAGCGACGTCAGTTGCAGCACTCATTATCCCCTAAACGACGCAACTTAACTTTTTTTTTTTTATTTTTGCGTATTACTAGTTTTTTTTTTTTTTTTTTTTTTATTTAAAAATCATCAAACTATTTTATTTGTGGCATTTTAAATGACAGAAAGTGACGTCAGTTGCGGCACTTATCGAAAATTCATTTAAGTTACACCGTTTAGGGGATAATGAGTGCCGCAACTGACAGCGCTCTCTGTCGTACAACATCGTTTAGGGCAGAACTGGGCAAGCTCTATCCTGAAGGGCCGGTGTCCCTGCAGAGTTTAGCTCCAACCCTGATAAAACTCACCTGAACAAGCTAATCAGTGTCTTCAGGTTTTCTAGAAAGCTACAAACTGGTGAGTTTTATCAGAGTTGGAGTTAAACTCTGCAGGGACACCGGCCCTCCAGGTTAGAGCTTGCCCAGTTCTGCCCTAAACGATGTTGTACGACAGAGAGCGCTGTCAGTTGCGGCACTCATTATCACCTAAACGGCGCAACTTAAATTATTATTTTTTTTTTATTTTGCATTTTACTAGTTTCTTTATTTGAAAATTGTCAAACGGCGTTATTTGCGGCATTTTAAACGACAGAAAGCGACCTCAGTTGCGGAACTCATTATCCCCTAAACAGCGTAACTTACATTTATTTTTTTATTTTGCATTTAACTAGTTTCTTTATTTGAAAATTGTCAAACGGCGTTATTTACAGCATTTTAAACGATAGCAAGTGCCGACAGTAGCGGCGCTCATTATCCCATAAACGGTGTTATTTAAAATTATTTTATTTTGCATCATACTAGTTTTGTTTTTTACTTGCAAATTGTCAAACAGCGTTATTTACGGTGTTTTAAAACTAATTTAGGCCTTCAGGTTACGTCGGTATTTGGTCAGGAAATTTAATTGAGGTTACCACTACTAACGTTACTACTTTTGTTGTGGTTGTTGTTTAACGTTACATTCTCACTCACCACAAGACAGGAGCGGCTGACTCTACTTCTTCCATCAAATCCGCGAATCCGTGAGTTGCTGGCCTCTCGTATGCATTCATCGCACATGGCATGTACTCATGGTAGTAGCCGCATCGCTTAATCGCTCGTTTGCAGCGTTGATTCGGGCGTATTTCTTCTCTTCTCTATAATCATCGTGTAGCGTGCGTTGGAGAGGAGATTCTTCTAGTCAATACCACTTTTCGTCCCATTGACTTACATTCAGAAAAGCAAAAGCGTGCAAAAGTTTGGCGTTTCGCAGCATTGCACACTTAAAGCTTCGTGAACTGTGACCTGGCAATTCGTATCACGTGAAACCGTGTGACCAATAGCAGATCGATACGTCATGCGTAGCTAGGTGTTGGCTATAAAGAATACAGCTCTTGCTACTGGGCATGCGCACATAAATCTAACGTTATTTTTGTCACACTGTACAACAATACTTTTTTTTTTTTTTTAATTAATTATAGTAAGGGCTACGTTTATGGTTGGGGAAGGTGTAGACGTTATAAAACAGAACAATTAATTTAATTGTTAGTTTCCGGTCGGAGTTGTACCCCTTGGGAGAAACGAGTCTTTTCTTTTTTTTTTTTTTTTTATTAATGCTTGAACAATATGTACAAAAGTGCCAAGGGTATACACAACAAATATAACAAGTGCTTACATGTATTATGAACACAAGTACATAAACTACACAATAATATAAAGAACCAACAAATAAAATGAATAAAAAATAAATAAATACAAGAAAATAAAATACATACAAAAATAAATTAAATAAAAAAAAAAAAAGAAAGAAAAAAAAAAGAAAGAAATGACAGGCCTTGCTAAATCACAATAACTTAAATTAATCAAACAAACGCAGTTTTTATAGCTTTTTTGTTTGTACTCTCCTTAATAGTACTTATATAAATATCTAATTCTTTAAGTACCACAGAAAAAACAAGGTTTCTGATTGCTAAATTTACAGCGATGAATATGAAACTTAACAAGTATAATCAAGAGATTGTTAATGTAAGCCTCATTTTCCAGCTTCTTGTCATAGTTCAAAAAAACAAATATTACATGATCATATAGTAAAAAAAAGTTGGACAACACTTTGTCATTTATAAATCTAGAAACCTCCCACCATAGCCTCTTTGTATACTGACAATGCCAGAAAATATGAGGTACTGTTTCTGGGTGTGATGTACAAAATGAACAATTTACATCTATTTCTTCAGTAAATCTGTTTAAAAAATGCTTAGCAGGGTAAAACTTGTGCAGTATCTTAAATGAAATTTCTTTAATTTTATTTGTAATAAGATATTTATTAGGTAATACCCAGACTTTCCTCAATATTCTGATAATAAATATTATCAATAGTTCTGATAAACTTAGACCAAAAGAAAATAACACGTGGTTTACCTACAATTTCTTTTTGAAATAATGAACGTATTTTTCCCTAGATGAAAAACAAATTCTAGAAACGAGTCTTTTCGAGCATGACCGCCTGACGACGAGACGAGTGAAGAATCCAGAATGTTCGATGAAGTGGAAAAATAAACAAACCGGTTGGGTTAAAATAACCCAACCCGCGTGTTCAGTGGTGAAAGAACCCCTAGAGTCCATTTGACCCAGCATGATCAACCCAACTGTGTGTTTACAGTACCTCAAACAACCCAGAATTTTGACCCAGCACAATTAACCGAACAATGTGTTCACAGAAATAACCCAGCACTTTTTAGAGTGTAGACAAGCAAAAATCAAGAAGGATTTTCTAGACAAGCAAAAATTATTGTCTTGTTTTCAGAAAAAAAGAAGTCAAAATTAAGTCAGTTTTTGCTTAGAACAAAAAAATAATCTGCCAATGGGGTAAGCAAAATAATCTTATTTCAAGCGGAAAACAAGATTATTTTTCTTACTCCACTGGGTTCAAGCAAAAACTCACTTAATTTTGACTTTTTTGTTCTGAAAACAAGATAATAATTTTTGCTTGTCTAGAAAATCCTTCTTGATTTAAGAATTTTTAGATATTTTGGCTGGAAACAAGACAAAAAATCAAAGTAAAAAATGCCTTTTTTTTTTTTTTTTTTTGCAGTGCATTTGTTAAAATTCTAAGCTTTATGCTTACATAAAATCAGTTATTTCTCAGCACATAGAGACCCTTTCACCTAGATATCATGCTATAGAGACTATGTCTGTTCCCAGAGCTAGACAATACAAAAGACGTCCAAACCAATTTAAGAGTAACAATCTAATCAACGTTCAACAAATAAAAAATGTACATAATACAGAGAAACAAATGATAAAACTTAGCTTATTGAATATCAGGTCCCTTTCTACAAAAGCGCTTTTTGTAAATGATATGATCATTGATCATAACCTAGATGTGCTATGTTTGACAGAAACCTGGCTAAAACCAGATGATTACATTATCTTAAACGAGTCTACCCCTCATGATTACTGTTAAAAACATGAGCCCCATCTAAAAGGTAAAGGGGGAGGTGTTTCTACAATTTATAGCAATATTTTCAGTGTTTCTCAGAGAGCGGGCTTCAAGTATAACTCGTTTGAAGTAATGGTGCTTCATGTAACATTATCCAGAGAGACAAGTGTTAATGATAAATCCCCCACGACTTTTGTACTTGGTACTGTATACAGGCCACCAGGGCACCATACAAATTTTCTTAAAGAATTCGCTGATTTTCTGTCTGAGTTAGTGTTGGCTACAGATAAGGTCTTAATAGTAGGTGACTTTAACATCCATGCTGATAATGAAGCAATGCACTGGGAGCAGCATTTACAGACATTCTAAATTCTATCGGAGTTAGACAACACGTGTCAGCTCCCACTCATTGTCGAAATCATACTCTAGACTTAATACTGTCACATGGAATTGATGTCAATGCCGTTGAGATTCTGCAGCAAAGTGATGATATCTCTGATCATTATCTAGTCTCGTGTATACTCCAGATAAATAAAACTGTAAATTCAACTCCTTATTACAAGTATGGTAGAACCATCATTTCTACTACAAAAGATTGCTTTCTAAGTAATCTTCCTGACTTATCTGAATTCCTCAGCATGTCCAATAGCTCAGAAAAACTTGACGATGTAACAGAAACTACTGACTCTCTCTTTTCCAGGACTCTAGATACGGTCGCTCCTCTCCACCTAAGGAAGATTAAGGATAACAGTCCGACCCCGTGGTATAACGAGCACACTCGCGTCCTAAAGAGAGCAGCCTGGAAAATGGAGTGCAGCTGGAGGAAAACAAAACTAGAGGTTTTTCGTACTGCTTGGTGTGATTATACCCTATCGTATAGAAAAGCGTTAAAAACTGCAAGATCTGATTACTTTTCGACTCTTTTAGATGAAAACAAACATAACCCTGGGTATTTATTCAATACAGTGGCTAAGTTAACAAAAAATAAAGAACCAGCAGGCACTGACTGTGCCCCTCAGCACAGCAGTAATGACTTTATGAAATACTTTACCTCCAAGATCGATACTATTAGAGACAAAATTGTCACCATGCAGCCGTCAATTACAGTATCGCATCAGATGCGCTATAGATCTCCTGGGTAACAATTTCACTCATTCTCTACTATAGGTCAGGAAGAATTGTATGAATGTGTTAAATCATCTAAACCAACAACTTGTATGCTAGAATCTATTCCATCTAGGCTACTAAAAGACTTGCTTCCAGATCTCAGAGATCCTCTTCTGAATATTATTAATTCATCACTGTCATTAGGATATGAAGAGTTCAGATGCAAAACCAGATAAAAACCATCTCGGTCAAAAATGAGATAATGATACTGAGTGAATGCTCCTGACACATAGTAAACGTCCATCAAATACTTTTACTTCAAACTCGCTAAATTCCAGCCTCAGCCCAATCAGAAGCGCCAGTACTTACATAGAAACCTATACAAAGTAGCCAGAAAGAAATGCTCATTTTGAAGAAATACGTCAGATGGATTTAGCTGGTTTTGCATCTGAACTCTTCATATGTCCCCAAAACCTTCAAACTGGCTGCTATTAAGCCTCTCATTAAAAAAACACAACTTGACCCCAACAAATTAATTAATTACAGACCAATCTCAAATCTCCCATTTCTGTCAAAGATATTAGAAAAGGTAGTATCCTCACAATTATCTTCCTTCCTACAGAAAAATTATATCTGTGAGGATTTCCAGTCAGGTTTTAGACCGTACCATAGTACTGAGACTGCTCTTATTAGAGTTACAAATGATCTGCTCTTGTCATCAGATCGTGGTTGTATCTCTCTGTTAGTGCTACTGGATCTTAGTGCTGCGTTCGATACTGTTGACCACAACATTCTCTTGAACAGACTTGAAAATTATGTTGGCATTAGTGCATTGGCATGGTTCAAATCATACTTATCTGACCGCCATCAATTCGTGGCAGTAAATGAAGAGGTATCATATCGGTCACAAGTGCAGTATGGAGTACCGCAAGGCTCAGTACTAGGTACTAAGGATATTTGTGTTTGCTAAACCTAACAGATGGGTAAGTAACCCAGCTGCCTTAAAATTTGAAGTTGATTCAACTCAAATATCTAAGTTAACTTTTTTTGAGTTGATTGAACTTAAAATTTTTAGGCAGCCAGGTTACATATAATTTTTAGTTGACTCAACAAATTGTTTTTTACAGTGTAGAGACGACCTCTACAGCCCTGAATGTCAGCGGAGAGCACATCGACTAGATGAGCCCCAGAGACGGATCCCCAGTGAAGACCTCGTCACCTAGACGGCCGTCGGCACAAGACCACGTGAATCTGATGAGTCCTCTGCGTCTGGCCAGAGGAGAACTGGCCCCCCATAAAGGTTTAAAAAGTCTTAATCTATCAGTTTCAGCCATAGTGAAAAGATTATAAACAACAACATGAATTCTTACCAGTAGCCTGGATAAAAAATGATAATCAGTGATATTTTAGGTATAGAAACCAAACTCCATCAAATTAATAGTTGTTATAATATGATATGATATAATTGTTAGCTGCAGTTCTAATCTATTTGGAGGATTTCATTATCTTCCATCACCTTTTGTAACCAGGCAGTACTGGTTAACGTAGCTGTTAATTTCAGCTGTTGACTGTAAACAAGCTACTTCCTTAGTATTCTTGGAGTTGTTTGGTTCTCAAGAATCTGACTAAAAGTTGATGACTAGTAAACAAAATGATACATTCTCATGAACATAATTAATTTAACACAAGGTTATCATCCTGTTTTAGGAGCCCAAAATAAAGCACAGACAATATTATGATTATTGGATGCAATTTAATCGTCAAACGTGTTTCATGATTTTTAAAAATATTAATAAATATTAATAATACTGCTGGTGTTTCCTTGTAAAGCACACTTTTGAAAACAGTAATGTAATATTAATGTAAATTTTAAACAAGAAAAAAGACTGAGGTATTAAATGAACAATATAAACTACAAGTCAAAAGTTCTTGAACAGTAAGATTTTTATTGTTTATAAAGAATTCTTTAACTCTTTAATTCTTTAACATTTTTACTATTTAAAACAATTGCTTTATGTTGGAATATATTTTAAAATGTAATTTATTCCTGTGATCAAAGCTACATTTTTAGCATCATTACTCCAGTCTTCAGTGTCACATGATCCTTCAGAAATCATTCTAATATTTTGATTTGCTGTTCAAAAAAACATTTTTTTATTTTTATTATTATCAATATTTAAAACTGTTGAGTACATTTTTTCCAGAGCATTTATCTGAAATAAAAAGCTTTTGTAACATTGTACACTATACCATTTAATATATATATATATATATAATTATTTGGGAAACAAATATAAATTAATACTTTTATTTAGCAAGGATGCTTTATATTGATAAATAATCAATAATGTTACAAAAGATTTCTATTTCAGATAAATGCTGTTCTTCTGAACTTTCTATTCATCAAAGAAACCTGAAAACATTCTACTCAGCTGTTTTCAAAAAATTAATAATAATAATAATAATAATAAATGTTTTTGTGCAGCAAATCAGAATATTTTTCTGAAGGATCCTGTGACTGGAGTAATGATGCTAAAAATTCAGATTTGAAATCACAGGAATAAATTATATTTTAAAATATATTCCAAAAAGAAAACAGTAATTTTAAATAGTACAAATATTTCAATGTTTTACTGTTTTTGTTGTACTTTGGATCAAATAAATGCAGGCTAAAAACTTACTGTTCAAAAACTTTTGACTGGTAGTGTAAATGCCTACTCATAGAAGTGTTAGGCATGCATCTAATTCCAGGAAATCTTTGTTGTCATGAAAACTGATACTATGTTATCAGATTTTGCGATGCTGAGGGGTCAAAATGCTGAGCAACAGATTTGAACCTCACATAGGAGATCTTGAGAAAGATTTTTAGACATCAAGAGATCTACTTTATAGATACAGTGGTGCAAAAATGTACTTTTGGGTCCAGATATAGTAGTTAAACCTAATAGGGGCAAGAAACTTGTTGGAACATGCATAATTCTTCAAATAAAGTCTAAATTTGGCCAGAGAAACTTTTAGTGGTATACAGGCTGCTGTAAACAAAGATGACCGTTGGAGATACAGAACGCAATATCTTGTGTTATCATTACAAACACAGAGTGATAACAGAAAAAAACATGTCTCAACAGTTTACGCTTTACATACTTTTATTGTGTTGCTGTAAGATACAGGATCACAATTATAACATTGTTGAAATCAGATTTTCACGGTTATTTTAAAGTACATTCATCATAGAGCCTTTAAACATACATGCTGGCTATAGATATATGATAAATCACACTGAAGTTCTATATAAAGCTGCACAACTCCGTTAGATCACAAAGGAATAGAAGATATGCTGCACATCCGTGCAACCCGTTTCATTGAGACTTCATTTAAATCTGTGTAAAAAAGGAAAACAGATTTATTATAAATGATTAATGGCTATATTTTTATCCCATAACTTCTACTATTAATTGTTTTAAAACAAAATCCTTTCACTCACATTTCACGCGGTTCCCGCAAATACACTTGACAAGTTCGTGGATTTTAGAACTGGGTCTCTTTGCGCACCGCAGAGTCCCATTAGGATGAACTGAAGAGAGAGATTTATATATTACATCAAATAAAATTAAATAATAAATCTCTCTCTGAAGAGAGAGATTTATACATTACATCAAATAAAATTAAATAATTTGTGACCATGCTTTGGCAAAAAGACTTATTTCTTACTTTTGCAGCTACAGCCATCAATTTGTTTCCAGGATTCCACTGCGTGAAGATATATTAGATGACATTAGTCTCACATAAAAAACGTTAATGTTTAAAACTCCCTTATGGTTATTAACATTCATGTGAAAACTACAGAGTAAATGGTGTAAGCAATGTACATTGCTACAAATTGGTGCAGAAATTACCTGAGTTGTAGCACAAAATTGTGGTCAGAATCACCAGGACAAACAGCAGACAAATTGGTTTGGACATCTTCACGCTGACGCTGCTCCGGCTTATTGAAAAGGTACGATTCTGCCCTCCTTTTATTTCGCTGTGTAATGATTATCTCCTCTGCCCCTTTCTCATTTCACCCCCTTTTATATCCCAAACTGTTCAGGAGGGTTTAAGTTTAACGGCCAAAAATGGGTTTCAACATGTTCATGTGCATACCTCAATTTTACCTGAATGAGAAAGGAGATATTGCTTGTTTACCTCTAATCTAAACAACAATACTCAAGAGAAAACATGTTTAATCTGATAAAGTTAATCTTTTCAGATCACAGTGTGTGGGACTGAATAGCTGCGATATATTTGCAGTGGAGCTGATTCACTGCGAATGGAGGTCAAACTCAGAGCATCTATTATGAATCACTAGTTTGTTAACTTATAACATAATACAATAGGCCTGTATGATTTATTTGGTTTATATGGCTAATGCCATTCAGGATTTAAAATATATTTTTCAAGGAATGTGTTGCCAGCTGGAGAGTTCCTTTCTTTTTCTTTTTCTTTCTTTCTTTCTTTCTGTTAAAAAGAAAGAATTAGAAAAGGATTTATTGAGGATTTACTGTTGTTCTTACATATTTTTTCTAAATTGGCACCAACTAACCAGTGTTTCTGACTGAACAAACCACATATTGTGTTTGGTATATTAGGTATTTCATAAACCAGTAAGGTGATACTTCACAAGACAGAGAACAAAGAAAGCACCGGAGTAAGTAAACATCTACGTACAATGAACTGAAACCAAACCTGCTATGGTTTGCCAGTTCTGAATAAGGTTTTTCAACACCTGCATGTGCAGCTTGTGAAAGTTCTCTATTTTCCATCAAACATCAAACACCACCAGGGGCCTAAAAATGTAAACTATAAAAAAGCTATACAAACAAAGGCACAAACAACAAAAATGCTATTAACATATTTTTTGACTGCCATGATATTTATTGAAACTTGATGTAAATATCATGGTACATGTAGGCTAAATGGGTCATATTAAAGCAGGGGTCAATAACCTTTCTTTTTTTGTTTAAAATTTTTGGTTATTGCATTTTTCCAAAAGAGACAGTAAAAAGTACATAATATTATTAGAAAACTGTTTTTTTAAATAAATAATAAATAACAAGTAATATGGAATTAATTGTGCAGGACTTTCACTGTGAGGTTGAGTTACCACCTAAGGAGCATAAATTATCTTACAATTTATGTGTGTGTGTGTGTGTGTGTGTGTGTGCGCGTATGAGTATAAGTGAAAAACAAAGTACAGTGTTTACATTGACTGTGTTTATGTGACTACTCACTAAGGCGGCATTTTGTCATACTTCTGTCACACAGTGAATCTCTTATTTACATCATGTCTATATGCTTTGTTTGTTATAATGAAATGATTTGCAAACGTGTACTGGACAAAAAAGAAAAAAAAATCTTTTGATCATTGAGTGGATTCTAACTTAAGTGTCTCTGATTAGCTATTGTTTTGAGAAATCAACAGATATCCCTGGTGAAAAAAAAAAAAAAAAACCCAGATAGAAACTATGGCTTCCACTATAAATACTACCACAAACATTACAAACCATCAACTATTAACCATTAAAACCATTGAAAATGGTTTCCTGTTGTGTGTTTTGAGACATATTCCATTAGAATTTAGTGGTTTTAACAAGTCACCAATAGAAAGTGAAAAATTACCAGTAGAGACCCACAGGGAACATTACCATTTCCATTAAAACCGATACAATTCCAATTTAACCAGTAAAACCATTACAAATTCTGTAATGGTTTCTATTGTTTTCTTCAGCAGAGATATCTGTGATTGGCTACACTGCTTAACATTACATGAACACATTGCAAATAGAAACCTTTTACACATCGCTGGAAAGGTCTAAGACTCCTAAATAGTTATTTTGCCACATTTTTGTGTTACAAATTATGTCGGAAAGTAATAGATTAATATATGTCGAGTGCAACTTAAAAAATCTACATCATAACATGAGTTCTGACCTTTGTCACAAAAGACTTTCTTCGTTGTCTTTTTCCCTTTCACACTTTAGAAATCATAAGAAATGATATATTAGTTCAAAATTTAAAATCTCTAAATTCATCATTTGAAAGGCATTTTAAAATCAGACATTGCATTACCATGGAAAATGTCCATTAAAATCATATTACAAAATATTTTCATTCATGAACTATAAAAATTTAAGTCTGGATAGTACATTTTTATGTCTGTGTTCAAAAATGGGAGTGACAGTTAAAGGGTTAAAGAACCATCTCTTTCTTACCTTTTTATAATCTGAAGAACCTTCTTTCGCTTTTTGTGAATCAGAAAGGTTCTTCAGATGTTAAAGGTTCTTTATGGAACCATTTAGACAAAAAGGTTCTTCTATGGCATCGTGAAGCACCTTTATTTTTAAGAGTGTAACTACGTGAAGTCCTAGAGACTTGCCCAATTAAGCACTGGACTGTCAGTATTGAACTTACCTTTCTGTCCTGCAGTTTCAAATGTACTGATCTCAAGAAATAATTCCACTGATATATGAGACTTACAGGATAAGTTCACTTAGAGAACAAACATTAACAGATCTCACCCCCTTGTCATCCAAGATGTTCATGTCTTTCTATCTTCAGTCGATAAGAAATTGTTTTTTGAGGAAAACATTTGAGGAATTTTCTCCATACAATGGTCCTCTATGGTGCCTGTGAGTTTAAACTTTCAAAATGCAGTTTAAATGCAGCTTCAAAGGCCTCTAAATGATCCCAGCCGAGGAAGAAGGGTCTTGTCAAGCAAAATGATCGGTCATTTTCTAAACAAATTGATGATTATATGCTTTGCAACCTCAAATGCTTGTCTTGTCTATTCTCTGCAATGTAAACTCTGTGTAATCCGGGTCAGTACAGTTAGTTGATGTTGAAAAACTCCCATCTCATCTTCTTCTCCAACTTCAAAATTGTTTTATTCATTGGAAAATGTCATGTTAGAGATGTTTAGGCAGTTAATGAAAGTCAGAGTTACAAGGAGGCAACTTGATCTGAGATATTGCTATTACACAATAGTTTAGAAAATTAGGCACATTTACATTTTACTTACATTTTAGATATAATGTTGTCAGTTTCTTCATATGTTTTTGCTAGGCGAATGAATGTAATTCCAAAGGAATGATTAATTTCAATTTCAAAGGAATTCCTTTTGGAATGATTTTTTTTTTTCAGTAGAAAAAACTGATTGAGTAAATAATTCAATGACTCATTCATAAAGATTCCTGAACAAAAGAAGGAGTGAATTGAATGATTCAACTCACCCTTAAAGAAAGACAGGAAAGTCATTGTTCTTGAATAAATGTTTTGAAGAAAATCAGTTGGAAGAATGAGGGTGTATTCACACGTATCTTGTTTGGTTCGACTGAATCCAACTCAAATTTGTTTCCCCCATTGGTGCGGATCTTTTGGGCAGGTGTGAATACAGCAATTACACTCGGGTTTGGACCAAACAACTGTACCGAGACCCAGCTAAAGAGGTGGTCTCAGTTCAGTTCCATACGAACTCTGGTGCGGTTGAATGGATGAACCAGTGAATGGACGATGTTAGCACACGTGTGGTTTTGTTTATAATTTCTGGTTCACTTGCAAATAGAGCAGTGTGAAAGCAAACCGCACCAAACGAACAAAAAAATTTGGTCTGGACCAAAGCAAGTGAATTAGCGGACTTTCCTGGTGTAAATACACCCTTAATGACAACCACAAAGAATGGTCTCTTGTCACCACTTCCCACCTAAAGTAATCTGCAAATAGAGGAACGATAAAAATGTTCCATTACAGCATCAACACTGCAGTCATGTGAAGACACTGGCATTGAGTTTTATATAGGGTTTGCACTTACGTCATGATTTGGTCAGTTACCCAGATGCGTGGCCATTTTTGCAATACTCAGATGTAAACAACAGCATGAATACATTGTTCTGCTAATTTATGCTGTCTAAACCACAGAAAAAATGTCTGGAAGCTGCTAAATCATATAGAGAAGGACTTAGTAGGAAGGGGTGCAATATTTCGACAAACTAAAGTTAATAGGTGGTAAAGATATGTATGAGCGGTATTAATTAAGATATTAGCTTAATATTTCACCTACCTGACTAGAAATGATAAGAAGAAACATAAATGTTGTCAAGATTCTTGCCCTGGTTCAGTTTGGCACATTTTGTTCCTTTCCCCAAAATGAAAATTTTGTCATTAATCACTTACCCCCATGACGTTCCAAACCCGTAAAAGCTTTGTTCCTCTTCACAACACAATTTAAGATATTTTGAATGAAAACCGGGAGGTTTGTGACTGTCCTATTGACTGCCAAGTAAATACCACTGTCAAGGCCATGAAAAGTATGAAAGACGTCATCAAAATAGTCCATCTGCCATCAGTGGTTCAAGAATAATTTTACGAAGCTATGAGAATACTTTTTGTATGGAAAGAAAATAAAAACAACAACTTTATTCAACAATTCGTCTCCTCCGCATTACCATAGCACCAGTTTGAAGAGTATCTGCTGGATCCAAACTGCGTATGCCGTTCTGTGTCAGCTGCGTCACATGGATACGCTGTTTTCGCTCAAATCAAAGTGTAAATAAATGTAGAAAACGTATCCGTGTGGTGTGGCTGACAGAAAAACGTACGCTGTTTGCGTCTAACTGACTCTCCAAAATGGTGCTATGGTGACACTGAGGAGACAAATTGTTGAATAAAGTCATTA
Source organism: Cirrhinus mrigala (assembly GCA_036247105.1). Lineage (NCBI taxonomy): Eukaryota > Metazoa > Chordata > Actinopteri > Cypriniformes > Cyprinidae > Cirrhinus > Cirrhinus mrigala. Next base: position 39,210,985 of record CM070013.1, read on the forward strand.
TTTTTGTTTTCTTTCCATACTAAAAGTATTCTTGTAGCTTTGTAAAATTATGCCTGAACCACTAATGGCAGATGGACTATTTTGATGACGTCTTTCATATTTTTCTGGGCCTTGACAGTGGTATTTCTTGTAGCTTCGACATGAGGATAAGTGATTAATGATAAAATTTTCATTTTGGGGTGGAGTAACCCTTTAAACAGTTTTTTGGACTCGTCTCCATGATTTGTTATAACTTTTGGCAGTACAAAGTTTTCCTAATGTTTTTCCCAGTCCAACCAATAGCCCAAAACATGACAATAACTGACCATTTTCAGCAACAATAATCAGCAAAATATGCGAGTTCCATTCGGTTTCGTTCGGTTCAGTGGTATTGTTTATGTTCAGTGCTGCCAATATGGCCAATTGATGATGCGTCGGGAAACCCCTCTATTTGTTTTGTACTTTAATCTATATTAAACGTGTTGAATCAAATTACAGCTGCCTGTTATAATATGCCACATAGCTTAGCTTGCTCAACTCTGATTATCAATCTATCTGTTTTTATTTTCTCTGCCTTAATTCTTCCTGTAAAGGTTTGGCAACACATACAGGTACAGATGATTCCATCCTGATAAAGCAATTCGAATTCCTTTCAGACAAACCGTGTCAATGATAAAGCACAAGTGAAACATTCTCTAACGTCCAGTGTGGGCTCTCACGTATGTAGGTTAGAGTTGGCGAGCCCACACAGGGTGGGCGAACTGTCAATAAGCACTTACCCACGGGCTCACAGCACGAGTCTTGCAGAGATCGGGCCCTCCCTCGCAGTGACGCATACAGAAACGACCAAGGAAATCCCCAAGTGAGAGTTACGACAGACTCTTACCACCGTAGATAGTGGGCAACTTCCGACTCGCGTTGAACACGGCGTACAAATCGACGCAGAAGCCAAATACACGTAAACCGTGTCCAGGCTCCGGACAAATACAAGGTAGGAATACGTTTCGTTGTTTTATGTTTGTATATGTGATATATTTCGGCTATAACATAACGAAATGTTAGCGAAAGCGTTGTTGTTGACAGGCGTGAACACACTCGAGCTCATCCGGTGCATGCGATCAGTTTTTACTTGTGTGTGTGTATACAAGGTGTAGTTATATATAATCCGACTGTTTGTCGAGCTACTGTGTGATTTATTACGAATGTTGATTACTGGGTATCATAATTTAGAACGTAATAGGTTGATGGCTTCATTTCCCCGTGTTTTACCTTCCCCAGGTGTTGTAAACAGTGTGTCTGGATCAGGTTAGGTGGATTGAGAAACATTTTGTCGGCGTTGCGGAAGTGCATAGACAACCAACGACTTGCGGTCGTATTTTATGAATACACCTACCGAAGTACAGCAGCAGGAGGACATGTACGGCATGGCAGAAATGCCCGATCTCATACCACCGGCAGGTGCATTACAACCCAGTCCGGTAATCCCGTTCGACCACGGACAGGCTGGGAGAAACAGACCAGACCTCCTGTCCGCCCCACGAAGAATGCAGCGAGCCCCCAAACTCGGACAGATCGGTCGGTCTACGAGAGGTGGGTGTGATGTTGTTTGTTACAACTTGGTACAAACTTATTTTCATCTTTCAAAATCCTTGATCAAAAAATTGTATTGAAAAGCCTCCCCAAAACTCCACATTTTGGATATTTTCCTAATTTTAATCCAGCTTTTAAAGTCAGAAACATAGTATACAGTGCTTGAGAAGCTCCAGGACAAATTCCTGTTCTAATGTAACATATTCTTTCCAGCTACGTTCACTAAACTTGGTTTAGCTTTATATTCCTGTCAGTACGTCCCCTAATAATCACACTGAAGCTGTTAGCAAGTTTAACAAGTTTGTCTTGACAAACATACCTTTTCTAGTTATCAAAAATAACTTTAAAGGAAAGTACTAATTATGACTAATGGTGCTATGAAGTCATGTTGGAAAGATTGTGTTTACAAGTTGAATGCACATGATCATCACCACAGAGTGATAATTATGAGTGCATTTTGTATATGTAGCACCTGATGTCATAATTATGACAAATTCACAGATGGACTTGACTGCGTCGTAACTTAGGGTGTTCACTTGTTTCCACTTTGTCAAATGATACATTTCCTCTTTTGTTTTTACAGTGGTTATTGATGACGAGGACTTGGATGATATCATAAACAATAACAGAAGCTTCCCGGTTTCTCAGAGAGTATCACCTGTTGCCTGATGCATGACTGACTGTGCCAAAGCTGTTAAAGAGGCCAACACACCAAAGCAGGCCTAAAGAATTGAACTAAAATCTCTCTCTCACATGTTGTCGTCACCCTGCACTGTACAGCTTTTAAGGCTTTAACCACTTCAAGGTCAAACAAGAGAACTGTGGACTTTGCTTCCTGTCCACTTTTTGCTTGCGCATCACTTCACTGATGTCGTGCTTCTGTAGCACTGAAAGATCCTGTCTGGTGTTCTCGGTTTTTGGATGTTTCTTTTATCGAGGTGAAGATCTTGATGATCGCTAATGCAACAGGGCTATATTTATTAAACTTGCACTTTACTGCAGAATAAGAAAGCTAACCTCAGCAGGTTGGATTACTCATCTCCCAAAGAGGACATTTTCCTGTGAAACTCTGTTAACGTGTAACGCGCCATTTGGTGAGACCTGTGGTTACCTTGGTGACCGGGGTCTACCTTGACATTTCTCTGAATGACATTGGTTACTTGTTAATTGTAAGGATCTTTTATTTGGTCACTGTTTTTATGTGCCTGTTGATTTTAGTTTGAATTGAAATAAGTACAATTTTGAATGCATACTGACTGAGATGAACAATCAAATCTTCTAAAGTGATCTCAGATGTTGAAGTACTTTGCTCTTAAAAATGTTTTTGACTTCTAAATGTTTGCATGGAAATTGATGGATTTTTGTAAATTGTTTTGGGGGAGTGCAGTGGGACTAATAAAGTATGCATGAGTAACTTTATTGCATTTGTTAATGTTTGGATACAGGCTAATTGTGGAGTTTTTTTCATCTTTTTTCAATTGAAAAAAGAAATTTCAGGACATTGCATTGATGTTTTTTAAAAATCTATTATTTCCAGTTTTAAATTATATTTTGAAACTCAGGTTTCAATATAGACCTACTTTAATTCACATTTGTGATATTATTATTATTATTATTACTAATAATAAACAGCCTGATGCAATGAAAGCCACCTTTATTGAAAAAAGCATGTAAAACAAATGTATAAACAATAGCTAACAATGCCATTATCAATAAGTTTTTATAAGTAAAATATATTTAGATAAGCTCATGGACAATAAAAATGAACATGAGGTGGTGAGTTAATACTGAAATGTGTTAAGCAAATAAAAAAATGATCATCTGACCATCTGCAATTACATTACATAAGAGTGACTCAGATGAATATTAAACATGTTAGCATTTCTGTAGGATAAATACTCAAAAACAAACAAATCTTAAAGAAAAAAATCAGCCTCCATTTTGGGCAACACCTGCTTGGTGTGTTGGTTATAGTGCTCCCTAGTGGGCACTTTGAAAACACCAACATATATGACCCACTACCCAAGTTTCTCTTCTTTGACACAGAGAAACCAACACTTCATTGAAACACTGAGGGCACAAAGCAATCTGTGAGTATTTGTACTGGCACTAGATTTCTACAGTCCTCCATTTCAAAAACTGCCAGTGTTTTTGTAAAAGCATTATCTATTTGAACTTTTGGACAACTGATTGCCCTTTTTATTATGGGACATTGGTCAGCTGGTAACCTGTTTTCTTTCTCAGTGGCAGCTGTTTAACCTTCCACAACATGTTCCGTTCATTATTCTGTTGAAGAAACTCTTCACCTTCTGAAGTTGCTGCAGTGTCTGTCCAGTGGGGGGCAGTCTTGGTCACACATATTCTTTGTTGCTGCCGCTGGCAGACCGAGCAGAGTTGCTTTTAGGATATTTTGACACTTGTTTACTTCGAGGGCAAGAAGCAGCCAACATGGCTCCACCAAGAACATCAAGAAATGACCCACCCCAAGCGATGAAAATGGCTGCGCCGAATTCAAACCTAAAGAACAAAGAGAACAGGTCTTATTGGGAAATGTGAAAATTCACATTATTTTTTTTTTTTTTTACTATATAATTGCATTCAGCTAAAGTTCTAGAGTGTTTCTTCACCCTGTTCCTGGATGCTTCCCAACACTGGATGCTTCCATAATCGAACCCACCCAATTTAACTCATCAATAATAGAAATGCGGCAAGAACTAAAACGGGTGTGTCGGATAAGGAAGACATCCAAAATGTGTCTTTTTGGGGGACCTCCAGGAACACAGTTGAGACACTCCGCTCCAGAAATTGTGCAAAGTAAAATTCCTTGTGCTCACTTGGTGTTGACTGGAGTGAAGGGGTTATAGAATGCTCGGATCACATTGTGGGCAAACCAAGAGCAGGCGACAACTGCACAGAGGGCTGTAGGAACAAAATACAGAAGACAGAAGATCTTTCTTTGTTTGCCAATATCTTCAAAGCAATAACTAGATTTCTTTGATCTTCAATGACCCAAAGACTGAGCAGAGACTGATGTTATATAAGAGCAGTTCAAACATGGTTCACTGTACACTTGCATGAACAGTCTGTCTCAGACTCTCACTGACCTCCCACCAGCAGTATGATGCCTCCTGTCATGGCCGTGCGAGCTTTGCGAACTTTGTCATCAGCTCCACAGGTGGTGCACTTCATTCCCATGCAGGCCACACCGAGACCGGCAATGGACACGATGATACCCACAATCATCAAAGCACGGGTCGCTTGAAGATCACCTACAGGAGACAGAGAGTTAAGGACAGGGAAAGACAGTGCATCAAACAGATGCAGATTCATCTTACTGCTGATTGTGCTCTTATTGTGAGTTTCTACACTAAAACTGGATGTTAAGATCTTAATAACTGTCAGTCATGCAAATGGCCAAACCACCAGAAAAGAGATCTTAAATAAGTTCAATAATAAAGAGCGTCATTTACACTAAGTGCAAACAACCTGCCTTGTTGGTAGAAGCTATTTACACTAAATCCACCCACCAATGTGTGGTTGGGCTAGACAACATTAGAAAAGATGCCTGTAAAACAACAACTCCAGTGGCGTAAGGGGTAAAGTGTGTAACAGTGACTTTTTGATGTGATGGACCCGAGTTCGAGTCTGCCTTTTGCAGAACTTATTCCTTTTTCACATCACATATTACTTTGGAAAGGCATTTATTTTCATTAAAATGAAGGAAATAATCGAACAGTGCTATTTTTACTTAGTGTAAATAGAATATATCGCTATTTGCACTGTATAAATAGCATATCGCTACGAAAATATTGCTATTTTCACTTAGTGTAAATAGAATATAATGCTATTTGCACTTAGTGTAAATTGCATATTGCTACAAAAATAGTGCTTTTTGCACTTAGTGTAAATAAAATATATTTTGCTATTCCCACAGTGTAAATTGCATATTGCTACAAAATAGTGCTATTTTTACTAAGTGTAAATAGAATATATTGCTATTTCCACAGTGTAAATTGCTATGAAAATAGTGCTATTTTTACTTAGTGTAAATAGAATATATCGCTATTTGCACTTAGTGTAAATATATATCGCTACAAAAACAGTGCTATTTTCACTTAGTGTAACTAGAGTATATTGCTATTTGCACTTAGTGTAAATTGCATATTGTTACAAAAATAGTACTATTTGCACTAAGTGCAAATAGAATATATTGCTGTTTGCACTTAGTGTAAATACATATCACTACAAAAATAGTGCTATTTTCACTTTGTGTAAATAGAATCAGTATTTGCAAGTTGTGTAAATAAAATCTAGGTTATCGCTATTTGCACAGTGTAAATTCTACAAAAATAGTGCTGTTTTCACTTGGTGTAAATACAGTATTTCGCTATTTCCACTTAGTGTAAATAAAATTTAATGCTACGAAAATAGTGCTATTTTCACTTGGTGTAAATAGAATATATTGTTAGTGTAATCTTAATCATAAGCCATGCAAATGGACGAGCCACTAGAAAATAGCTGTTAAATAAGAATATTGTAAATTATAATTGTTTAATATTATTCTTTAAATGCTCAGTGCTCATTGTTCAGTGTCATCTGTTAAAAGGGATGCTGCTGAAAATGTCTATATAAAATCAATCAGTTTGGCAATACAGCTAAAAGAAAGAGCAAGAAGTCATTCTGACAAAAACCAGTCTGTGCCAGTGCATTCCCATACATGTGCACACAAAACTCACCAACAGAGAAGGTAAAAAAAAAATCACTAAAAAAAAGGGAACGTGCAAGGGGCAGGGGTGCAAACTGTAGTGAAGCGGAAGAATTATTCCTCTCCTTTATTCATTAAAACACAATGAGGCATCTCTTGCCAGGCACAGAAAACAGTCAGTGGTGGAATTCATCGGGTTACCCTTCATCCTCCCGTTTTCTCTCTTGTCTTTCGCTCCTCCCTCCATCCTAATTCAACCTGCTGTCAGGTGCAGTTCCAGCTGGTTTCAACTGGAAGTTTCCTGCTGTTTTCTCAGAAATAAGCCCTGAGGTTTTTCACAGAGCCCCTCAAGTAAATACATCAAGTCAAGAAAGAGTGAACCGCAAGAGCTAAATCACATTTTAGAACAGTCTCTGAAGTGTTAATCTCTGAAGTGTTTCTGCAAACTCTGAGGTAGAACGTGACGTTGTGGTTTCCTATCCCGATCCTTGGGGAACTCGGGGAATGTTTCTGTAACAGCCCTAAACTGAAGCACTCCATTCAATGAATAAACTCATAATTCATTATTGGTAGTTGGGTATGTTAATAAAAATATGTTAGCGACTATAGAAACAATGGATTACGTTCTTCCTGGAGAAGCACAGGCCTTTGTCACCATGACTACCTGTCCTGCCTGGTTACATTACAGTCATACAGTAGATTCAAAGTCCCACTGGCAAGGCCAGCATCCATTAATCAAGCTCTGGCTGGGAATAGCACCAGTGTTTATTTGAGTGTGTGTGCAAAGATTTGGAAACTACGGCTTCAGATGCCAGAGAATTCCAATAAACACCTCCAGTATACATTTACTGTATATTACAGGGCAGGCACTTGATTAATGTGATATAATAGTACTTTCTAATCAACCAATGGGATTTTCTACATTTACGTTTAGAATTACTTGTTTTTGATCAGCTTGATTCACCTGGCTCCTTTAAATGTGGACTAGGCAAAACCAGATTAATAGACAATGTACTAAAAATATGGAACACTAAATATATAAAATTAATAATAAGAGAAAATTAATAAGCAAAAAATTAATAGTTTACTAATAAGCAAATAGTAAACTAACTTTAATATTTAATATTTTTATATGCATGCAAGTATATTCACACCGAACTGAATATTCAGCGAGAATCGAAATTCAGTTTACTTAGTTATCTGTCATCACAATGACATCACAGGTCATTAAAATAAAAATAAATACTGTAAGTGAAAAAACATGCTCACTTAACGTGAAAAAAAAATTACAATCAATCAAACAGACAGATAGACAGACAGACAGACAGATAGATAGATCATTTTGACACTCACTGTCTAGTTGTAAAATGGAGTCGTAGATTTTGCACTGAAGCTGTCCGGTGCTCTGAAACGCGCAGGACATCCATAGTCCCTGGTAAGTAGCAACTGCCGTGATAATACTGTCCCCCACGTACGCGGACATCTTCCACTGCGGGAGGATGGTGCCCACGATCAGTCCAATGATGCCAATCAGAGAGAGACCAAATCCAAGCAATTGAACGCCCGAGTTTGCCATATTTTTGACACTTAAAGGCAACCTGAGCAAAAGACTCGTCTGACTCGGCGACCGCTCAGCGCTCCAGTCCGGCACCTGTTGCTCTCTGAAGAACCTCTCCGAAAAAACTGTCGATGGAGTTGAGAAAGTAACCAACTCTCCGAGACAAAATAGCAGTCTGTCAGTAAGCCGGTGGCGTTTATACCTCGACAAAGACGTCAGTTACAGTAAAAGTGTTGCGTAAAATACAGCAGAAGAGTAACGGTAGTCTCAAGGGAATGAGAGGGTAACTGCTGGCTGGCGCGCGATATGCCCGGTGTCGTGACGTCACACAACATCACTCGCAACTTCAAGTTTTAAACTTCTGTTATCCTACAAAAAATATCGGATAGCGAACTAAACAAAGTCTGTTTTCACTACAACATATGAAGAGTTCAGATGCAAAAAAAAACAGCTAAAATCCATCTCGGTCAAAAATGAGATAATGATACTGAGTGAATGCTCTCGACACATATTATACGTCCATCAAATAATTTTTCTTCAAACTCGCTAATGTACCAGCCTCAGCCCAATCAAAAGTACCGGTACTTACATAGAAACCTATACATCTGAGCCTGATAAAAATGCATTTTTTAAAGAAAGACGTCAGATGGATTTAGATGGTTTTGCATCTGAACTCTTCATATATTCTTCTAGACAAGTGTCTTTTATAAGGAAACCCGCTTGCTGTGGTAAATCATAAGTGTGACATTAAAGTCTACATTATGAAACGCTATGTCGAAACTTTTACATAAAAAGTGAATTATGATTTACTTTTGTAAGTTGGCGGAAATTGGCTTCCATAAAACAAACACTATTGCTGTTGTTATAGTTATTAGCCCAATTATAGCAATTTTATTAAGCCTTATTATTTCGCCTGCTTTAAATTTATCAGTGTAAATGAATAAACCTTCCATTTTCGTTAGTTTAGGCTACCTATCAGTGCTCATACAAAGTTTCACATCTAATACAATCCACTGCTATTGCTTATCCAGGCTCAGGACCTCAACCTACATCTCGTCCATTTCATGAGGACACGTTTGTCACGTCCAACCATTCCATCAGGTGACCTCTGCACTTCCAGCGAAAAGGGGGAAAAAATCTGGAACACTATCAACTATTGTCTGCAGTAACAGTGTAGAGTTGCCGCCAATGTTACAGTAATCACACAAAGGTAAAGAGGAAATACGTATAACCTGGGAAACAGGGCGGAAGCAATAATGCTATTCGAAGAGGAAATTATTTTCATTCCAGAAAGTGTCTGACACCCTGATGTTTTTGGTTGATGTTTTCTTTAAAAGGTGACAAATAGGATTTAAATGAATAGAGTTAAGGTCAAAATACACCTTGCAGAATCTGCAAAATGTTAATTATTTTAGCCAAATAAGAGTGATCATACAAAATGTGACCTGAATGATCCACAACTGTTTTTTCTTTTTTAGTGATAGTTGTTCATAAGTCCCTTGTTTGTCCTAAACAGTTAAACTGCCTGCTGTTCTTCAGAAAAATCCTTCAGGTTCCACAAATTATTTGGTTTTTCAGCATTTTTGTGTATTTGAACCGTTTCCAATAATGACTGTATGATTTTCACACGGAGGACAACTAAGGCACTCATATGCAGTGCTGGTCAGTAACTAGTTGCATGTATTGGAATTATGTAATTTAATTACAAAATAAATGTAACTGTAATTAGTTACAGTTACTGAGAAAAATGTGTAGTTAAATTACAGTTACTTTTGAAAATGTTAATGATTACAAAGGGGGTTACATCTGAATTTCACACCCACACACACCCACACCCACACCCACATACAGATTTAATTGACTTTTCCAAAAATGCATTGACTGCTCTAAAATGAGACACCAATGTTTCAAGAGTTTAGGACACAGAATAGGACACATGCTTATTCTTAACTGTTTTATTTCCTATTTGGGTTCATGCATATACTTTATTTTTTAAGAATAACTGTTTTTTTTCCAAGGCATTGTTAGATGCCAAAGTTTCCTGTCATAACTATGCAAACATTTGATTTTAAAACCAGTATCATAGCTATTAAACTATTTCTTGTTATGATTTTAAATCTGTATTTAACCTCAGAATGATCTCAAGGTAAATAAGAGGTGTTAAGTCTGAATTTGTGGCATCTGTGCTTTAAATTAAATTATTACACGGCTCTGTGGAATGCTTGATTCTGACTGGTCAGTCATGACATTCCAAGGTATGTTACTCTCAGATAGCAACTGGTAAAATCTAATAATTACTATATAACGTGTGATAGTTTTTCTTGGTGGAAGCTTTGTGTTTGGTTAGTTAATAAAATATTAAAACTCAATTTAATATTATGTGTACAATTTCTTAATTCTGTCAACTTGCCACTTGCTAGCAACTGATTTCTTCATTGGAGCTTTGCGTTCACAAATTTCAACTCAGATCAGTGTTTTGTGTCTAATTATTTACTTTTGTGGCAGGCAGCTGTGTAATAAGTGGGATAATGTACATCCAGCCAGTTGTTATTGCAAAATAAAGATGTATATTATCCCTTACTTATTATAATCTTAATTCAAGTGATAAAGTCTGACAGTAATCAGTGTTGAGTGCTACTGTAAGGTTAACTCTGCCTGGTTTAAATGTTTTACAGTGATTAACACTTGAAAATATTAGAAATTTAGAAAAGTAATCAAAACGTAATCAAAAGTAATGTTAAAGTAACTGAAAAGTTACACTACTTATTACATTTTAAATAGAGTAACTTGTAATCTGTAACCTATTACATTTCCAAAGTAACCTTCCCAAGACTGCTCATATACAACTATTACAAAAGGTTCAAACGCTCACTGATGCTCCCGAAGGAAAATCTATGCATTAGGAGCCAGGGTGTAAACTTTTGAACAAAATGAAGATGTGTACATTTTTCTTATTTTGCCTAAATATCATATTTTTTCATTTAGTACTGCCCTCCAGAAACTACAGAAGACATGTTTCCCAGAAGACAAAATAAGTTAAATTTACCCTGATCCTCAAATTAAAAAAGTTTTCACCCCCTGGCTTTTAATGCATAATTTTTCCTTCTGAAGCATCAGTAAGCATTTAAACCTTCCGTAATAGTTGCATATGAGTCCCTCAGTTGTCCTCAGTGTGAAAAGATAGATCTCAAAATCATACAGATGTTGTTGGAAAGGGTTCAAATACACAAAAATACTGAAAAACCAAGTGGGACCTGAAGGATTTTTCTGAAGAACAGCGGGCAGTTCAACCATTCAGGATACACAAAGGACTCATAAACAACTATCACTAAAAAAACAAAAACAAACAAACAAACAAAAAAACAGTTGTGGATCATTCAGGTAACACAGCATTAAGAATCAAGTGTATGTAAACTTTTGAACGGGGTCATTTTCACAATTTCAACTATTATTTTCTCTTGTGTACTATATGTAAACGTCTTTTATGTGAAATATCTCATTCAGGTCAGTACTAAATGAAAAAAAAACATGCATTTTGTATGATTTGTATTTTGGTAAAATAATTAACATTTTGCAGATTTTGCAAGGTGTATGTAAACTTTTGACCTCAATGGAAGTTAACTGAAAAGTCACAATTTTGTTCTCAGAAATCTTAGAGAATGTGTGGAGGGGGAACAACAGTTGGAAGATACAGTAGAAGGAAAGTCCTTGCTTCAGTAACATCTTGAAATTTGCACACACTACCCTGGTCACCCCTGGTAACGTGATTTATCTGTCACCCTATTGGCTGGTCCCTGAACACTGGGCCAAGTAGCCTTGACACACAAAAGAAACTTTGAAATTTTTTCAAAGATTCTGTCCCCACCTAGATCCAGTAAACAGACAACACTCGGTAAAGGGGGAGCAGACAGTGCTAAATCAGCCCCGAGAAGAACAGAAACTCCCTTCATGGCTTTTCTTCTGGCTGGCTCCAGGGCTTTTTTTGAAGTGAAAAAACAGTGATTAAACTGCTGTAAGCCTCCTTAGAAGCCCACTGAACCGTCAGCAATAAAACACACAGGCCTCTGGTTTCCCCTCAAAAGCAGTGACTCGGCTAATGAGCTTTTCTTATTTCATTATTTCTTACCTCTTTCTTTTACTTCGTATGCAACTAGGTGCCTTCACAGAAAGGTAGGAACAAAGGCCAAACTGATGTAATCTAGGAATTACAAAGTCTTTTTTCAACTAAAACAAAAAAAAAGGTTTTTGTGCTTACTAAAACACAATTCATTTGTTAAAAAAATACTTTGTAATTTGTCTTAAGAATAAAAAGTGCACCAAGACTAGAAACGTACACTAAGAAAAAACAGTAATTTTCATGCTGACTTTAAAGACTTCCATGACTCAATAAAAGAAAAATAATAACTTTAATTTCATGCTACAGAAAATGATCCAACACAAAATATAAGCAAACTAGCATAAAATTGGTCAGGTAAATCCAAATAATTTATGTTAACCTAATAAAAGCTGCGGTAAGGCAATCGTGAACCATATCATTTTACTTTATGAATTTAGGCCAAACATGAGCCATGAGTTTGGCTCTGTCTGTTTATTCAGATTTTTAATGTTTTAAATCTCATTTTATCTCAGAATTAGCCAAGTGCGAGCCAGAAAACTGACAGGCAATGTTGTTTAGAATTGACTGGGCATCAGTTCATTAACTTTACCATAGCTAGACTGGCTAAGAATGGAGTTACAGCATGCTTGTCAGACTTTATATCCTAATGGTTCAGTGACGAGTCAGATCCAGGAAGGATTTAACAAACCACTGCTGGCAGACAGAAAAGCTGCACACAAGGAGAAAAATATGGCTGTTTAGATTATGCTGAATGCATGTGATCATAATCTTCATGATATATTCTCTAGGACATTAGAGATGTCCAGTTTCTCAAAGAAAAGAACTGTAAAATAAACAAACAATAAATAAATGACAAAAAACAATTAAATAAAGGCAACAATTTACATGCTCTTTCAGTTTTATGAACACCAGATCAATGAAAAAATGATGAAAACAAGTAATCCAGACTATGGCGCGAACATTTTCTTATTTAAAAAGTAAAATAATAATTATTCTTAAAGTTTTATTAAACATAGTGACCTAATACAGTATGTAATAAATGAAAAGTAAAGAGCAAATGCATGATTATAAAAGCAGAGTGGATGAACTGAAAGAACTTGAAAATAACAAATATATTGCCATGGAAAGATAGCAACAAAGTATTATAATGGAAACATTAAGAAAAAAAAGAACGAAAGAAAGCAAGAAAGAAAGGAAGGAGGAAAGAAAGATAGAAAGAAAGACAAAATAAATATACGATTTTCTGGTGCCCCCTAGAGTCAGTCCACACAAACTACAGTCTTACTATGTTTTGCGTTCAGGAGCTGTGCAGTAGCTGTGTGGTTGCAGTTTAAGGGATGTGCTCATGGAAAAGGCTGGTCAGGAGTGTAGTTGAAACTGGCATCCAGAAACATGGCCAGTGTTCCCAGGGTAGTAATGATGACAAAGAGCCAAAGGAAGAGCCGATCCAAAACCACAGCAATGTACTGCCAGTCATCCGTCATCTACACGCACAGACATCAGACACAGAAACAATGGGATATGTTTATCTCACTAACACAGGAGGATGTGTATTGTCAATTTATGAATAATCATGAGGATCAGGGACTGACCGAGGAGAAGAGACTTAGATAAAGGTTTCTTTGTGTATCTGCGAGTATGTGTGGAAAACGAGACGGAAGGTGTGTGTGGTTTGCAAGCATGTGTTTGCATGGTGGTCATAGACTTACAGTATCGTCCACATCCTGTTTCTTCAATTGTTCAGCCATGTACGTGATGGCGGCGATTGCAGATTTGAGATTCGGGGGCAGAATCAGACAATAGTTGTCACTGTTTGAAAACCTCTGCAACTTCACAGTGTTCTCATTATGACTGAAAAGCACACAAATGAACGAATGATTAACCCTAAACAAAGGTTCATAAGTGTACTAACAAACACACAAATTGCCATGCTGCAGTGTTTCCGTGTCCACTTACTGTAAGTGGATTATTAACATTATATAAAACTCTAACAATTATCATTAAAGGAACAGTTAGCCCAAAAATTAAACATCCAAGATGTAGATGAATTTTCTTCGTTCATTAGAACAGATTTGGAGACATTTAGCATTACATCTGCTCACCAATGGATCCTCTGCAGTGAATGAGAGTCCAAACAGCTGATTACAATCACAATAATCAAACAATGATCACAATAATCCACACGACTCTAGTCCATCAATTAACATCTTGTGAAGTGAAAAGCTGTGTGTAAAACAAATCCATCATTAAGGGATTTGAACTCATATTTTAGCAGCTTTTTGCTTCACAAGACATTAATTGATGGACTGGAGTTGTGTAAATTACTTATGGCTTTTATAATGCTTTTATCAGCTGTTTTGACTCTGACGGCACCCATTCACGGTAGAGCATCCATTGTTCATTTACATCTTGAATAGCCTGAAGGGTGAGTACATTTTCAGCAAATTTTCATTTTTCACTACTTTAAAAAATTGCTTATAAGTATGAGCAGCAATTTGGACCTTTGATATTTTGATTAATGTGCTGCATGTCCTTATCATACAGTCAAAACAAAAATTATTCAGACACCAGATATCATTTTTGATATTTATTTTACTTGTGGGTGCAGGACACTATAGTTCATTTATGTAAGTGAGGATAGCAAAATAAAGTAAACTGTGACATTGTACCCAAAAATTCTTCATACAGTGGGCTAGCAGTAAAACTGATAAAAATTTGGGGCCAAAAATATGATTTGACACTTTGACCTGACCATGTTTTGTTATCTGACATTATCAAGATAAATCTGTTCTGACACAGTTTAACTCTGAGTTATTACCATTTTCTAAACTATAGTGAATAAACTGTGATAATGTGAGAAATTTTGAAGGTGTCTGAATACATTTTGGTTTGACTGTAACTCATTTGTGATTATCAAGATGAATTTGTTCTGACAGTTTAACACTGAGTTCTTGTCAAATTTTATGACCATTTTCTAAACTACAGCGAATAAACTGATAATGTGTGAAATGTTGAAGGTGTCTGAATAAAATTTGGTTTGACAGTATGTCTAGGAGAAAATAATCTGATTTTATCTACTAAAACTAACAGCATACTTCTCTGCAACAACCCTGCAGCATGAGCTATGCATCAAATGTAATATTCTATGGTAATAAATAACCAAGTATGAGCAATAGCAATTAGTAAGCATCACTAATAACATAGCATTGTGCAGTTATGTAGTTTGCATGTTATGTTGTACAGTAACATGAGTTCATTGTAGAGGTCAGTATTGTGTTGCTCTGTGCTGTGCTATAGTGGGAATGAGTCTGTCATACAGTGTAGAATGAATGAGAGCAGTGCTGTGTCTGGGACTGACCTCTCCTCCCTCACATTCCCATTCTTTCAAGGGTGAGTTTTTTCCAACAGGGATTATACAGAGAGCACCACACGTCCGGCACATGATATGCACGGTCAATGAGATGCATACCGGTATAGACAGGATCTCTAACAACTCATACAAACGTTTGTTTCCACATACTGTATGCGTGATGTATGAACTCACTTTCCTATGCATATGTTGCATGCACACACCTACTATATAAAGACCCATCCACACATGATTATCTGCATAGCCCTCTCATGTACACATACCTTTGCACAACATAAACAAACAATGCATATAAATCCAAACTCGATCATGTTGCACTCTATACTTCTCCACCTGTTTTGCTCCACCTCAGCCATTTGAGTAAACATATAGTATTAGCGGAGTAGATACTAGGACGTCAGAGTAACGGGCCGACGACAACTTTTACCAAGTATTTTAGGCTATTTTCAGCACTTAAGCTGGTTTAAAAGTCGACTGACCCTGACATGCATTTTATATATATTTATATAGGGCTGTCAGTTTAACTGGTTAACTCATATAGTTGACTGTTGATAAATATGATGCAGGGCAACAACTCCACAAATGCAATTAAAATTCAAGATATTGGTGCAAAAATGCCCCTGTGTGTGTTTTGTCTCATATTTATATATCACATATCACATGGGCAGCAAGAGCAATATGATTTTATCAAGCTTAAATGTGATTTTATACAACAGTTCAGTGAATAAGAAGTTGATATTGGATTTTAAACAAAATATTATGTGTTTTGCTCAATTTTGCAGAGAACATTTTACCAAGCAAAACAAGCTGTTTGGTTTCTGAATGAATCCGTGTTTTGAACGAATTGTGTGAACCAATGATTTAAAAGCCCATTCATAAAGAGAGCCATTTACTTCATTCCTGAATTAAGTGTATTATTTCATAAAATATAAAAAAAAAAACTGTTGGTGACAAAGCTGTTTTGGTTACCAATGACTTTTGTTGTATGAACAAAAATAACTGAGATATTTTTCAAATGATCTTTTATGTCCCATAGTTCACGTGAGGCCGTTGCAGCCTAAATGTTTATGTGTAATAACTTCTATTTTGAATCAAATAAAATATTTCTTTCTTTCTCTTGATATGTTCTCATTTAACACAAAATAGCTTTGTGTGGGTATTTTCATAATCAAATTTATTTTGCGATTAATTAGATTAATCAAAACATCATGTAATTAATTAATAATACAAAATATTAATAAATAAGGCGTTTTAGCATATAAATAATACTAAAATAAAATTTTTAAGGACTCAGGATGAGAAAAGGGAATGTTAAAATGTCAAAAAACTGACATTTCTACTCAAGTTTCTGACAAGAAACAATAATAAATGCATTTGCCACTCTGCTTGCAAAATATCACAATACAAACTAAAATTATGTATTTTTAATAGCTGTTAACTTCCTAAAATGAGGCTGTAGTGCTTTCAGAACAGTTGTGTACCTGGTATCAGGCACCTGTTTTCAAGCAAGACCTGAGTTCATTACACATTTTCCCACCAGCCAAACTCTGACACAGGCCCGGTTCTACAGGGGTGCTAGAGGGTGCTAAGGGTGCTAAATCAACAGCACCCTTAGTTAAAGCTGTAATAATGCAATTTTATTGCAGATTTAGCAAACTATCCAGTGTGTTATGGTTTGCGCTCTGGAGATCGTTTTTTGTTGAGGTAACGTTACTGTGTTCAGCACGATTCATCTCATTATAACAACGTAAGCGTGATGTAAATAAGAGAGATTCAAACTTCACTGATTATAACGCATATTTGTGAGATCACAATGAACTAAGTGAGTGACAGCTTTTTAGTAATTATAAACGGATGCCACATATATATAGGTTATATAAGTATAAGGTTATTTAAGAAGCACCCTCAGTGATTTGATTCTGAAGCCAGGCCTGCTCTGACATCAAACACACATGAGACCACCCATAAAACTCCACTGTCAAAACACCATTAGATTTATTACGAAACATGTAATTTAGGCCTTTGTTCCAAAGTTTAGATAACAAGAACCACCTGCTAATAAAAATTAATCACATACAACAAAATTAACTTCTCCTAAAATTACTTCTCTTATTCTGTAGCCCTAAAGACCGGCGCCATGTCTTGAAGGACTTGTGAGCTTAGCACTTTAATGAAGCTTTGGCGGCATGCAGCCATCTTAAGACCAGCTGTTAGACTGGCTAAAGAGTAGCACACTCTGCGGCACCAGATTACAGGAGCGAGAGTGATAGGGCACAGGTCACGAGCCATTCTCAAACAGATGAAGAGGAGGAGAACAGGCGCACCAGTGCGCCCGCAAAACAGTTCATCACTTCTATTACGGACAGATGGAGACACATATCAGGGAACGTTTCAGGGAAAACCCATCCATCTGTCCATCCAAATGTCCATTCATCCATTTATGTGCATCGTCCACCTTCGGCCCTCCCCTGCTGTTCTTGTGTGCATTACACTCTAATGCCTCAGCTCAACAAGGGCTTAGATTCTGGCGACTTTGGAGGGGTGACTGGGCTTAACTGGGCTGAGATCAAATGCCCTTGGATTGAGAGGAGGAACAGCCAGCACAGAGACTTTCATCATCCGCCCACCCTGATCCGCGTTTATGGGAGTTGTTTAAAAGCGAGCAATATTGCCAACCCCAGCAGATTATGATACAAGCACATTAAAGTGTTGCATATTGATTTGGCATCTGTGTGTTTTTGTCTGAGTTAGTGTTTATTAATTGTGTCTAACAAGAGTTGTACTTAGCATTTGTAGCACAAAGACAAGACAAATAGGTTAAAACTATTGTAAACGTCACTTTGTGGTTATAAACTTTAACCACAACCAAATCAGATGTTATTCTATACATTTATATGGATATGTTAGTTCAAATGCATTTTTATATCACATTTAATCTTAAAAAGTTTTAGAGGACACACAAATTGTTATAAACAAAAGCAGGATTCTTTTGTGATTGAGACTGAGTATTGCATGCAATACTAACCTTCCTCTCCAAGGCAATACCAGCTCTGGGTTGATCTTTCGGATAAAATATTCACCTCCAGGTTTGAGACCTTTGTCCAGACATCCCAATGGGATGGTTTCTTTTGGCTCGTCCTCCACCGGATCCTCAGTTTGGGGCCTCAGCACACCCAAGTAACGAGGCAGTAAGTTGATGAAAACCTGCAGAATGTTACATGTAATGCTTTCAACTACTCTTTAAATAAAGATCTTTGTGAATGTGAATCCTAAGGGTCACCTTTCGCACCCATACGGGCATGTGGTGTGTGCTGGGAGTCCTGTGGTGAAGGTTCAAGACCACCACGCTAAGGATGACTGAGAACGTCACCAGAATCATGGTGAACATTACGTAGTTAACGATGATTGGAATGCCAAGTGATGTTTCTGGAACTTTGTCAGCCAACAACAGCATGAAAACAGTGAGAGCGATGAGGACAGAGATGGATAGAGTCATCTTCTCACCTGAGGGAGAGATCAGAAAACTTGTCTTACGTTCCATTAACTTTCTTTATAAATAAAGTTACAAACGTTTAATATTCTTATTAATCAAAGACTCATTAATATTAACAAAAATCACAGTAAAGACATTTATAATGTTACAGAAGATTCTATTTTCAAATAAAAGCTGCTCTTTTGAACTTTCTATTCATCAAAGAATCCAACTGTTTTCAACACCGATAATAATAAGAATTTTCTTTTCTTGTGCAGAAAATCAGCATATTAGAATGATTTCTGAACTTTCTGAATTATGTGATGCTGAAGACTGGAGTAATGATGCTGAAAATTCAGCTCTGATCACAGGAATAAATTACATTTTAAAATATAGAAAAATAGAAAACAATTATTTTAAATTATTATTTCACAATATTACTGTATTTTTGTTCAAATAAATGCAGCCTTGGTGAGCATATGAGACCTTAAAAAAACGTAAAAAATCTTACGAACTTCAAACTTTTGAATAGTAGTGTATATTAAGTTAGGATGTTTCATAAAACATCAAATTAGTACATAAAACTGCACAATTTATTTATCATATTGATTTTCTAATTAAAGATGGGCACCTGCACCAGGTGGCAGATAGAAGACAAATATGGCCAGGACACTGGTAAGGATGCAGGGCACGATGATGTTAATGATGTAGAACAGAGGCTTCCTCTCAATGATCAGGTAGAAGGTGATGTCCTCATACAAGTCATCGTGGATGTTCTTTCTGCTGGGCTTGTGACAAATCTGCCACTCACCGTTCTCTTAGGGAAGAGAGAGGACTGATGAGAGAAAGAGAGACAGAAGGAAGAAAAGAGTGTGCCATGTGCCAAGTTGCTACATTGCTTGGCAACTGCAAACAGACTACAGGTAAATTAACTTAGCAAATTAGCTTAACAATAATTTTGTACAAATAGTATTTTCATAAATCAATGTACATATTCAATGACATTGTGGTATTATACCACGGTTTCTGACCTTGGACAGGAAGTTGTCACTTTTAGGAAGAAGTACACTAACCAGTGAATGCATTCTCATCAATCACTATCTCATGAAGCTCGTTGCCATCTTCATCTAGACCGTACTGAAGGTCCACTTCTGAGGAATCATATGTGTAGGAACGAAACACCATTGTGCAGTTCTGCCAGTCAAAAGGAAAGTACGCCACCTATAGTGACGGACAACACAGATTTGAACGCAATACAGTAATAGTATTGTACAATAATAATATACTTTTAAACCAGTAATATGCCAACAGTGATTTGTGGTTCAATTTTTAACACAATGTATTTGCAATAGAAGTAAATTTCCTCTGATCCAGAAATATACCTTTAAAAGGGTCATCGGATGCAAAGTTCACTTTTACATGTTGTTTGAACATTAATGTGTGTTGGCAGTGTGTGTACATATTCAACCTTTAATAATAAACAATTGTTGATTGACAAGGCCTTTTCAGCATTGTACCACCCTGAGTGAGCTGTAAACAGTCCGCCATTGTTTCGATGCCGGAGCAGGAGTAGACAAGAATGTCTCCTAAGCAAATGAGCTGTTTTGTTGTTGGATGTAATAATGAACATAGCAGTCGTCATTTACTCTCGACATCCGAGCCGCTAAGGACACAGTGAATAACTTTCTTTTTTGAAGGGAATGTGCACCCCAAGCTACCTAAATCATTCGTGATCCAGCTTCACCTACAGAAGAAGTGAGTATAAGGGTTGTGTGCTAGTTAGCAAGTTCCATGGCAAAATGCGGCTAAACTTTGCAATGTCTCAGAGAACGGCTGGTCACCCCACGGAAGAGAGGGATGGGGTGAGCAGAGCTCATTAGCATTTAAAGGGACATGCACCGAAACAGCTTGCTCTGAACAAAGCTGTTTTTGACGAGGTAAAATGGGTGTTTTACACTACCATTGAGAAATTTTAATCAAAGTATGTTACAGACTTTTCATTAAGACCCTAAAGAATCATATCAACTTGTGGAAAATGGGCATCTGATGACCTCTCTAACATGTTAGCATACTATGATGTTTACTTGTACCTCTATTGAACAAGAGCTGCGGTAGATGGCCGGTGGATACCAGGAGACGGTTCCATCACTCCTTACTAACACGTTTACATACAGGGCAACGTCAAACTGACCATCATTACTATTAAACAGAAAGAGAACAACTTAGTCAACTTCTAAATTGACAGGTTTCATTTTCTAACAGAAACTTTTATAGTGTAAAGAGATCAAAAGTTTTTCAGTGTAAGTATGATACTGTCGAGGTTAACAATGTTAAAAAAAATGTAAATGTTTGTTAGTGTGGCGTTATAGGAGGATGTTCTCACTTGTTGATTAGGTAAATGTCTGGACGCCACACTTTTAAGGGAGGAATTCGCACAACGTCAATTCTGTCGTAGTCCTCAGGATTCCAAGATAACCTGTAATCTGTCCATTCCTTGAAAAGAAAGAGACAGAGAGAGTGGAGAGGTAACGGAATTACCATCAAATTCTACTGTTTTTTTTTTAATACTAAAACTTTTTTTCTTGTTTATTAAGCCATTTCCCTCGTATGAACCTTTGGCTGGTATTCATATTTTGACTTGAAACTTAACACTAACTCAGTCACTTGCTGAGATTAGAAATCTATATAAATAAAAATAACAGTGGAGATCAAAATTAGAGAACAACCTATAATTTCCTAAATTTCAAGGTCACTGCTTAGTCCTATTAGAAGTTATCCTAAGAAGAGTAGAAGGGCAAGTTTTTAAGCATATTTCATAAATTGATTACGTTCTGAAGCACAGTGTAAAAAACCTAAAAGGACATGTTTGAAACAGAACTCATCAAAATTAGAGAACACTTCGTGTTAGTATGGCACCTGGTGCTAATTCCCTTAATTATACAACAAATCCTATTTAACTGGCAGCAAGATTGCAAGATGGCGGGCTGGTCTAAGGTGACTGATGTCCACTGCAAAAGAAGCTGGTCATTCCAAATCTGTGATTTCTCAAATATTGCAGGTTTACAATGACACTAATTCCATGGTTGAAATTCACTGGTTGTCCACGTAAGAAAAATGCATGAGAAGACAGGATAATGCGGAGACTTTCAATCAGGAATTGGTTCAACACTGCAGCTGGAATTGAAAGGATAAGTCTTAGCATGTTTAAGTGAAATTGGACTAAAAAGTGCTCTGCAGTGACAAAGCCTCCTATGAGCAGAAAGAATCAAAAGGCTAGGCTCACCTTTGCTGAGGAGCATGTTGTGTGGAGAGAGAACTGGTCCAAAGTTCACTTAGTGATTAGAGCATGTTTAATTTATTTTGGTCTGATAGGAAACATTTTGTTCTGCATCAAACTGAGGAAAGACTGAAGCCCAGGTGCTTAAAGAAGTCGGTGAAAGGTGGAGGAGGAAGTGTCATGGTTTCGGGAATGTTTTGTGCAGCAGCAATTGGGCCTTTTAAACAGCTACATGGCAGGTGAATGCAAATGTTTATCAGAACCTCCTTCAGCAACATGCAGTTCTTTCCCTGCAAGCATTTCCCAATCAGCCGGCAATTTTCATGCAAAACAATGCCCCCGTCACACTGCAAAACAGGTAAAGCAGTTCCTTGAAGCAACACTGAAATAATAAAATGGCAAGGCCAGAGTCCTGATTTAAACCCAATTGAAAATCTCTGTAAAATCTTTGGTGACAAATTTATGGCTAAGAAACCCATTACAGTCACCAAACTATGGAACAAAGTGGAAGAAGAGTGGACCAAAATCACAGCAGAGCAGTGTGAGAAACTAGTGATCACCTGTGGCCACAGATGTGCTAAAATCATTCAAAGCAAGGGCCTCTATACTTCCTACTAATTTCTGACAGCCATAACCTTCCAAAATTTTAGTTGTAATCTTGTTTTGTGCTACAGTGGTTACTGTTCACTAATTTTGATCACTGTTTTCCACCAAAAAAAAGAAAAAAGGTTTTTATTGAAATGCCTTGGATATTATTAAACATGTTAGTAGAACAGTGGTATATCTAGGCTGCAGCTTATATTTCTTCAAATTTTCTCTCTCTCTCCCACACACACACACACAATCATTCAAAAGTATGTAGTCAGTAAAATTTATTAATGTTATTTTTAAAGAAGTCTCTTCACCAGTGCTCAAAAATACTGTAAAAATACTGTAAATATTATAATATTGTGAACTTTTCGCAATTACTACAGACTTCAGTGTTTCATGATCCTTCAGAAACTTTTCTAATATGCTGATCCAGAAACATTTCTTTAAAACATTATTTAACTGTTTATCCAAATCAGGATATCTCTAAAGCAGAGGTTGCGTTAACCGAAAATTGTCCGTCACTGACAATTTTTATTTTTTTATTTTTTTTTAAATCAATGACGGAAAAATCTGAAGGCCGTCCGTCACTTTGACAAATTACACTGAGGGTGAACTATTTTAACTTGTAACTGTAATTCCCACTCCTGTCCAGCTGGTGGTGAGTGCGCTCCAGTGTAGCGGCACAGCACTGGATCCAAAACAAAAACGAACCTGTCACAAATGTTTTGCTATGTGTTTGATTTTGCACAGGCAAGTAGCCAGAAGCTACAACGATACATTAAACAGTGCCAAAACGGTATTCATTGCTTGAATTTCCTAATGAAATGGACAGAATTTGAAATCTGAGACTTTGTTTCATATCAAAAGTAACACAAAGCTTAGCCTATTGCAATTTATTGGATGGGAGGCACACTACTCATTAACTGAAAACAGCAAAGACCAAAAGATCGATTTGGGATTTATGAATCCATATTGGTTCATCAAAATGAGAATATATTAAAATCGCTGTAACGGTGAGGTGTGGTGTTGAACATGAAAAGTTACGCAGTCTCATCTGTTCATCTGTTGTTTTAAAAAAAAATGCATAAGCCAACATCGTTCTGTAGGTTCATAATTAAAAATGAATATGTGAACAAAAATAAAAGCAATGAAATGTGTTATTATCAGTGTTGGGGGTAACGCATTACAAGTAACGCAAGTTACGTAATAATATTACTTTTTTCAAGTAACTAGTAAAGTAACGCATTACTTTGGAATTTCTAAGAAAATATCTGAGTTTCTTTTTCAAATAAGTAACGCCAGCTACTTTTTTCCCCATTTATTGATTGACAAGTCTCCTGTCAGGAAATTGGGAGTAAACATGATGTTACTCTATTCTAGACTAAATGTGAACATGCATTAATTCATCTTACTTACAAAAAACAGATTCAGTATTCCTCAAAATGAATAAAAACAGTGAAATGCAAACTCAGAATATGATGCAACCCTGCAATAATTAAATATTTTAAATAAAACAAATATCCTTTATGTATTTAATCCCATTTTATTAGCCAGTGTCTTTGCTGCTGACCTTCGATGATGCAATTCAACCACACTAATAAGCAAAAATTACTTTAGATAAACTAACATTTATGCTTTTTTATAGCTGAAGAGTGATCTCCTGCATAAATGAAGTTTTCTTTCACCCTGAGGTGAATTCATTTCACTTTTGTTGTAAAAGGGCTTTCACATTAGAATTGTTTAATATTAAAAACAAAGAAGCAAGCCCTGCCCAAATTTAAAAAGTGACGCAAAGTAGCATAGTGCATTACTTTCCATAAAAAGTAATGTAAGTAGTTACTTTTTCAGGGAGTAATGCAAAATTGTAATGCACTAATTTTAAAAGTAACTTTCCCCAACACTGGTTAGTATATTTAAAATATGAAAATGACGGGTAATAATAGATTACTACGGAATTTTTCTGACCCTGTTAAAGGGAATGTTAAAGTCTAACACAACCTCTACCCTAAAGAGACACTGGGAACAAATTATCCCTAAACCTTATTCCCATAGCTAAGCAAACCAATTCTTTCTCTCTCTCTCTCTCTCACACACACACACACACAGCATTATTCTACTGAGCACATTTATTTGCTCTACATCTGAAGCAAGCACATAAGACAGTTTTAAAAAAAAAGAAAAGAAAAGCCAAAAATGACTTGCGGTTATAAAAAGTGACAAGTCAATTTAGGCGGAAAATAAACAGCGGTTAGGAAGGATGAGATAAATGATCTGCCTCTCACCATATTCATGAACACATTTGTTGTCATCTCTCCATTCTTCTCGTTCTGTGAGAGAAGAGAGATAGTGACATTAGTGCGGCGCTAACGCGTGTCGAGCGTGGCATGCTGTCACAGTCAGTCCTTCCATATAAAAGCTAATGTTCTATGCATGGCTTGATGCCTCATGGCTGGAAAGCATTTCCTGATAGGGGACTAAGTGCTAATGTTTTTCTAATGTTAGGGAAACGTTGCTGAAGCGTTGACTCCACGGCCCAGTGGGTACGAGAGAGGCAGCTGGGCCGCTGATCTCCAACAGCCTGCTGTGAATGTCACCGAACACAAATTGTGCGAGCGATGACAAAGAAAGAAACGCTTTGGAAAAAACATGAATGAATAAAGACAGGATCAGTAAGTAATTCCGCATAGGAAAATGTGCGTGTGGACGTGTTTGTGTGTGAGTGTTATGTTTATCATACCAAGCTGATGAGCTGTACTAAAGTCATTCCCACACGGACCATCACTCGATCATTCCAGGTACGTGCTGGCCGCACCTTCAGGTTGTAATCCTGAAACAAATCCTCCAGTAGCCTCCGTTCAGCCTCAGATGCCACTGAAAACACACACACACACACACATACAAATGCCTGTTTTATTTCAGCAGGTCATTAACTCCTTTCCTCTTCTTGTTTCTTAATCAAAATAACTCCAGCTCAGATTTGTCTCTCTTTCCCTCTCCCTGTGTCTCTCTTGACTTGTAGTCATAAATGGGGTTTTCTAAGAATGGGCTGACCAAGATCAACATGCAGAGGCGTTAATGGCCTTAGCGCTGCTTTCTTTGTCTCCTTATTACAAGGTCAAATGTGCTGTAGCATTCTAAACATTATATGCATTGTATGTCAGTGAAATGCAGTGCATCACATGCAGTTTATGAGAGCACATAACTGACACACACTGCTGACATATACACCTGTTACTATCTGCAATCACGTCTGATCAGATAAACATGACCATAGACTGATTCCAAATTCTAAAATAATAAATAATTATTAATAAAAATGTATTTGGGATTAATACTTTTTTTTTTTTTTTTAAGAAATTAATGTTTATTTAGCAAGGATACATTAAATTGATCAAAAGAGACTGCAAAGAATTTCTGTTTCATCACAGAATACTGAAAATACGCATCATGTTTTCCTACAATAATATTAAGACGCACAACTGTTTTCTACAATGGTGTTTTAGTGCCAGGTAAAAAAAAAAAAACATAAAAAAAAAAAAATAAAAATAAGTTTATGAGATTAAAGTCATAATATTTTAAGAATAAAGTCAAAATTACGAGAATAAAGTCAGTGTTTTTATAATAAAATCAAAATGTTTAGAGAATAAAGTCAAAATATTTTGAGAATAAATAAAAAATTACGAGAGTAATTTGTAGCAATTACAGTACGAGAATAAATTTTTGTTGTTCTCAAAATATTTCAACTTTATTCTAGTAATTTCGACTTTATTCTCAAAGAATTACGACTTTAATCTCAGAATTTTAGATTTTTAAATCTTTTTAACGTGGCACTTTTTCTACTGCATTTGAGATCAAATATTCCTACCAGCAGCAAACTTTTGAATATCCCTTATCATTTTAGTGCCACATAAAAAATAACAACAAAAAAATTATGAGATTAAAGTCGTAATATTTTGAGAATAAAGTAGAAATTACGAGAATAAAGTCAAAATATTTTGAGAATAGTCAAAATATTTCGACAATAAAGTAAAAATTCTGAGAATAAAGTCGAAATGTTTCGAGAATAAAGTCAAAATTACGAGAACAAACTCAGTGTTTTGAGAATGAAGTCAAAATATTTTGAGAATGTTTAAATGTTTAAAAAAAATCCAAGGTTATGAGAGTAAAGTCGTAACATTTTGAGAATAAAGTCAAATGTTTTGAGAATAAATTAAAAATGATAAGAATAATTTGTAGCAATTACAGTACGAGATTAAAGTTATATTTTTTGTTTGTTTTTCTCAAAATATTTTGACTTTAATCTCGTAATTTTAATTGTTTTTTTGTTTTTTTGTTTTTAAAGTGGCACTACAATGCAGTCATAGTTTTCACCATTGATAATAACAAGAAATGTTTCTTCAGCACTAAATCAACATATTAGAAAGACTTCTGAAAAATCATGTGGAGTAATAGCTGCAGAAAATTCTGCTTTGCCATTACAGTAATAAACTATATTTTAAAATATATTAAAATAGAAAACAGCTATTCTACATGTCAAATATTCACTAATATTGTTTTTTTCTGCTGCATTTGAGATCAAATATTCCTACCAACACCAAACTTTTGAATATCCTTTTTTAAAAAAT
Source organism: Cirrhinus mrigala (assembly GCA_036247105.1). Lineage (NCBI taxonomy): Eukaryota > Metazoa > Chordata > Actinopteri > Cypriniformes > Cyprinidae > Cirrhinus > Cirrhinus mrigala. The sequence goes on from CM070013.1 coordinate 39,238,269, forward strand.
CCTAAAGGATTCCAATAAGAAAACTGTTCTAATTAGAATTTCTAGCATAATTTGGAACCACTCCACTGAGACCCTAATAGGACTTGAGATTCCTATGAGTTTATTTTTTTTTTTTACTGGGATCCATTGGCGTCCTATTTAAATAATTCTCTTTTATGTACATTGTCCCAGTAAATAAGCTGCTGCAAAGAAAATGAACAGGATAACAACAAAATCCTTTGTACAGAAATTGTCCTATAGCAATTTTATATTTTGGTTCCAAAATATAGAAATTCTAGTTAGAATCCTGTACATTTTTCTTATTGGGATCCTTCAGAATTATTTGACAAGGGTGCAAGTGTAAATGTGACCCTGGACCACAAAACCAGTCGTAAGGGTAATTTTTTTTTAAACTGACATTTATACATCATCTGAAAGCTGAATAATTAAGCTTTATCATTGATGTATGGTTTGTTAGGACAATATTTGGCCAAAATACTATTTGAAAATCTGGAATCTGAGATTGCAAAAAAAATCGAGAAAATCACCTTTAAATTTGTCCAAATGAAGTTCTTAGCAATGCATATTACTAATCAAAAATGAAGTTTTGATATATTTACTGGTAGGAAATTTACAAAATATCTTCACAGAACTTTACTTTTTTGGAATAAAAGAAAAATCTATCATTTTGACCCATACAATATATTGTTGGCTATTGCTACAAATACACCCGTGCTACTTACGATTGGTTTTGTGGTCCAGGATCACAAATATGTCAACACAAACACTATTCCCACATCAAAAGGACACAAAACTACCAGATCTGTATTACCTGTGAGAGTTAGAAGCCAGCAGCACCACAGGACCCAAAGCAGAGTCTTCATTTTAAGTACAATCTGTATATCCAGAGTTTGGTACCAGTCGTCACCACTGGCACCACGTATCAACACTCCTTAACAAGCTCTCACATGTACTCACACTAACTCGCATATCCCACTCCACAGACTCTGTCCTCCCTCCAACCAAGAGCCCAATGTGATTGTGTTAATTACAGTGCCAAACCTTTCCTACCAAACCCTGACATGGTCACTTCATCACTTTTCTCCTCCCTGCAACCTGACTTATGCAAAGCAGCTCTGTGATTGGTTAGGAGGAAAGAGAATTATGGGAGGGAGAGAGGAATGTGTGGACTCTGTGGCAGCCCTGGCAGGCACCTGTTGATGGTTTGTGTAAGTGTGTGTGTGTGTGGAGATATTTTTGTGGGAGAACAAAGGGAAGAGGTGGGCACGACTGTTCCTTTCCGGGGGGGACAGGAGTGAACATACTCACATACACACACATTCACACTGCTCAGATTCTTTTGCGGGGACTTCCCTTTCACACTTGTTCTCAATATAACCTAATTGCTAAAGACCCCAACTCTAAAATGCTAATTTTGCTATTATTAGATATGAAATCAAGTACTGAGAACCTTTTAGCCTTGTGGCATTCATCTGATGCATCTGAATGGGCTTATTGGCATTCATCTGAGGACATTGTCAGAAATTGTGTCCCCATACATACACGCGTATGCAACAAAGTGGCCAACATGAAGGCATGAAGATTTCACCCTCTCAACATACCCGTCTCTCTGTCTCTGTTCAATTTGTTCTGTCTGTCGTGTGGTAAAGGTATTTGATATGGCTGCAAGGCGACAGCAGATATACAATCTCTCAAATCAACACACACACTTCGCATCTCATCGTCTAGCTTAGAAATGATCAGCTATGACAACTCAATATTACAAATTAAAAAGAGTAACAGAGTCTGGTTTCAAAAGTAAAAATGCCATTCATTCTCTCCATAGGGAGGGTAGTTTTTTAATGATAACTTTGATAAGTTATAATGATAACTTATAAACTTTTAAAGACACATGTACTGTGAGCTACAAGGTTGTTAATCACCAATATGTGCTTTTGTTCAAGCCATCATTGAACCTTGCTGAAAACTACATTTAAACGTGATATGTGTAGTTGCAACAAATATTATAGTTTTTTCCACAATTCACATAATCACAGATTTTACACAATAGCTTAATAGGATAGTTCACCCAAAAATTAAAATTCTGTGATTAATTACTCACCGTCATGTCATTCCAAACCCGTAAGACCTTCGTTCATCTTTGGAACTCAAATTAAGATTTTTTTTTTTTTTTAAGATTTTTTTTTTGGCATTTTGCCTTTATTATGACAGGACAGATCAAAAGTGACAGGAAGCGATGTGGGAGAGAGAGATGGGGGGGGGATGGGGATCAGGAAAGATCCTTGAGTCGGGATTCCAACATGGAACACCGGAGCGCAACGGCGCTGTATGTCGGCGCGCTGCCCTCAAGGCTATCGGCGCAGACACAAATTAAGATATTTTTGATGAAACTGCGTGTCAAAGACTGACACAGAAGAGAAGAAACTGTTGAATAAAGTCGTTACTTTTTGTTTTCTTTGCGCACTAAAAGTATTCTTGTAGCTTCATAACTTTACAGTTGAACCACTGGTGTCACATGGACAATTCTAACAATGCCCTAACTTGGCCTGCCCTCGACTAAAGATTTTGCTGGTCGACTAGTAGTTCTTCATTTTAAGCATTAGTCGACTATTATATGCAGGTTTATTAATAAACCATATAAATCATAATAATAAGCCTTTAATTGCCTACATAGTCTAATAAGCGCTCAAGCGTACAAAAAAAAAAAAGCTTGCCACAGCGCACTGGCAGATATAATAATTATGAATGTGTCTGGGAAAAACAGCAAGGAGGCTGCATTAACATTTTAATAATTTATTGATAAACCATAGCGCTTTCTTTGTTTTCGCGCTTTAGAGATGAAGTTGGCGACACTGACTTGTCATCTCCGCAGTAGTGATGCGCCTGTATGCATGTTTCATACAAATTACATAATCTGAGTATATTTGTTTTCTATTTGAATTGGTTCATTTGAAAGTAGACATTTCACTCTCTATAGATATAATTTATGTCTGTAAGCAGTATACACAGAGTTTCGAAGTTTCAAGTTCACAGAGACTGAAACAGCAGAAAGCACATCCTATTTGCTTTAATTATTTTACAAAAGCGCAACGTTTCGTTGCTATTGTGAGTGCACACAAATAAACGTAGATTCTTTATATCGAAAGATGCATTACTTTTAGCTGTATGACCAAAAATGGAGTATTTTAAGAGCAAGTGACCGCATTGGCGCCTCCATATGTCATGCAGTAAGCGCTCCCGCACTCCACACAGACACTTGAATAGCGCACATTTTTCTAAGTTAACATTAGATTGAGTAGCTATGTAAAGATACATACTCCTTTCAGATGAAATGCCATATTTGAGGTCAATGAATGATAGGTGAGCCTTTGGATGTCCTGCCTGATAGACCAGACGTTAACGATCCGTCCGTCACAGGCTGTGCGACTTCACCACTTCCGGTGGAAATTTGTTTTTGCAACTAAGCGACTAATAAAATTTTGGTCGACCAAGCCTCTTCTTGTCGACTAATGGTTAGTCGAGTATTAGGGGGCAGCCCAAGTCCTTACTACCTTTCTGGGCCTTGAATGTGGTAGTTGCATTGTTGTCTATGCAGGGTCAGAAAACTCTCAGATTTCATTAAAAAAATATCTTAATATGTGTTCTGAAGATGAAAGGTCTTACGGGTTTGGAACGACATGAGGGTGAACAATTAATGACAGAATTTTCATTTTTGGGTGAACTATCCCTTATGTAATAAGTTTTGTCTGTAACAATCAACAACTTTAAATTAATAGTTTTATATTTCCCCATTGTTTTTAATTTGATTACAGTGGTTCATGGCATCATAGTTCTTTCCCTCATTAATGCTGTCCAGTACTCAGTCTCATACCTTTGTCTTTTTGTCCGATTTTCAAAAAGAAGACTTATGAAAAGAAAAAAATCCCTATGAGAAAAATGAATGGAAAAAATACACCAGGAACCAGGTTAAAAAAGGAGGCAGCACTGTTACATTCTATAACATGCAAAGGTTCTTGTCATAAGTAACTGTAGAGAGAATATAGCGTCATATTAGTAATAACAATCATTGCAGTAACTGCTGTTTATGGATTTAGACCCCAGTCAACATGCTTTAGACGCCTGTAAGGCAAGATGCTGACGGTAAGCACAAACAGGCTGTAAATAAGCCTCAGACAAGTGCAACACAAGCCCAACAAAACAATCCCCTCTGGTCAATATCCCACTCACAAACATCCCTAAACACAAAGCACCACAGAGTTAGTGGGCAGAGTAACCAATCTGCTAGCTGAGTTTATTCAGCTTGTTCACTGTGTAATTTATACACAGTTAGTCTTAAAGTGGGTTGTAAATCTTAAGTCTTAAGTCACTGTGAATCTTCTAAGATCCCTTTTGTGTGAGGCACAGTTTACATTAGGCAATTGTCAATAGCAAACTCAAAATGTTGTGTTTTTATTTTTAAAGGTCAGGGTGGCTTTGATCACTGATTAGACTTCAGGTTGGATAGTTTCTAATTACAGTTTTTTGGAGAAGCAATAAGCCATGCCTCTCTGTTGCGAGATAAAGAACAAACCACATTTTCAGACCAATTTATGCAACAAATGAAGGTAAATCCATACGTTTTCCTGCATCTATTTAATTATTCTCTCTGTAGAGTGTGGGTAAGAGGACAGTAGTGTCCCGTGAAGATATCTGGAGTAATGAGAAGAGAGTGCAGAAGGTCAGTTGGTCTCTTAAGTGACCCCAATATGTATTTGATTTCCACCTGCCTCTCTCACTCTTCTATGATATACTAGTTACACTAGTGATATATTGGGCCACGCTGTATCTACATACACAGACAAGCACATGGTAGAGGATGTTCATATACAGTATGTACATTTTGTTAGTAATCTCTGACAAAGAAGCAGATTTCTGAAACACCTTCTTTTGCTCTTTATTTATCTTCAAGTTTCTTTAAAAAATATTGACTAAATAATGACTAGAACAGCCTTCACACATTTAAGAGCACACATCACACTAGGTATCAAAACAATTCCTTACACATTATGCATAAATGCAAATGCACTATCACTCAAAAGTATGGGGTCGGTGCCACCAGAAAGACAATACAGTTTTGGTTGGACCTTACTGACACTTTATCAGACCTCTTGAAATCCTGAGATGTATGTGTTATCACACTAATATTGCTCTGTATTGTATTGTATCACAAGTTTTTATTTTACTTATTTTATTTATGTATATGGGCAGATCTCAGGCTCTGCTGTAAAACGTTATAAATCAAAAATGTTTCATAAAACTAAAAAAAAAAAAAAAAAAAAAAAAGGTGTTGGGTCGGTGAAGTTTTTCAAAGTCACTCATACTCACCAAGGCTACATTTATTTGATCCAAAAAAAAAAAAATCAAAACATCATTACAATTAAATGAATGCACTCTTTAAATGAATTAAATGAATTAAATGAATTAAATGAATGGTTGTCTATTTCAATTTATTTTAAAATGTAATTCCTGTGATGACAGAACTGAATTTTCAGCATTATTTCTCCAGTCTTCATGACCCTTCAGAAATTATTCTAATATGCTGATTTCCCACAGCTGAAAAGTTGTTTTACTGTGAAAACTTTGATCCCTTTTTTCAGGATTCTTTCATCTCTTTCAAAGAAAATAAAAATCGTACTAACCCCAAACTTTTGAACGGTGGTGTAAATCTGAGCAAAATAAAGGTTCATCCTGAACCTGCCTGAACAGGTAAGCCAAACTGAGATACTGTAATTTATAAAATAATAATGTGTATGTGCAAAAACGTATTTAGTTGGCACATTACAATGAAGACAGTATGTGATATATTGCAGTAATGTTAAGTGATGTGTCCATACACACAACAATCCCATAGTCAAAAACCATCCCAAGTCCTTTTCCATTCCTTGTATGGTGAACAGATTTAAAACTCTGAAAAAAAAAATTAATGAGAAAGCCACTGGTCACTGAAACATTTCTTTCCTTAAAAGAGGAAATGCATACATTTCAAAGGGCAAAAGCAAATTTCAGCAAATTCAAAATTTGAGATTTGACATAACTATAACAAATCCCACTGAACTAAAGCTGGTTTTATTCATTGCCTTAACAACAGAAATATTGTGTGAATGAATTGCTGTGCTCTTTATGTTACAGTAAAAGATAAATGTGCAGCCGTGTTGAACACATCTTACGCCAGTGTTTTTGAGGTGAAAAGTTTAAAGGCTAAAGAAAACAACCATCAATTTTAAGGAAAGGGGTCAGTAGGTGTGGCATTGAAGCTGGCATCAGCAAAAATGCCCAGTGTCCCAAGGGTGGTAAAAATCACAAAGATCCATAGGAAGAGTCGATCAACCACCATTGCAACATACTGCCAGTCCTCCTTTAACTGAGAGGCAGACAGGAGGAGGAAAAGAAAAGAGAAAGTAGAGAAAGGAAAAAAAGGAAAAAAAGGGAAAATGAAAAGATGATGGTGATGTGATGGCAAACAGTGAGAACAAAGAGAGCATAAAGATTTACAGAGCTCTGACACACAGACAAAAGCAGGAAAAGGGACCTATAATTCTGGCAAAGCTTGCTATAGTTATCATTATAAATCACTTACAGCCTCGTAATCTTTCTCCGCCTGCAGCTGCTCTGCGATGTAAGTGATGGCCTCCACAGCTGCCTTGAGATCTGGAGGAAGGGTGAGGTAATGACTGGGGCCGTCAATGAACTTCTTCAGGTCGGTGCACGGACCATCAGGCTGGTACCTGCACCACAGGAAATGGAGGAGGAATATCACTGTACATTACAACACTAATTTATTAGAAACCCAGAAACCTATTCTATGCAAACAATATGCAATCTCTATATGCAAACACTTAAAAGAAAGCTTAACCAATGCACTGCAATCTTAAAGGGATAGTTTACCCAAAATTGAGAATTACCCCATGATTTACCCACCCTCAAGCCATCCTAGGTGTATATGCCTTTCTTCTTTCAGATGAATACAATCTGAGTTATATTTAAAAGAAAAAGTCCTGGCTCTTCCAAGCTTTATAATGGCAGTGAATGGCTGTTGAGATTTTAAAGTCCAATAAAGTGCATCCATTCATTATAAAAAGTACTCCATATGGCTCCATGGGGTTAATAAAGGCCTTCTGAAGTGGATCAATGTGTTTGTGTAAGAAAAATATCCATATTTAAACTTCAAAATCTCAACAGCCATTCACTGCCATTATAAAGGTTTTAATATGACTCCAACTGTAAGAAAGTCATCTACATCTAGGATGGCTTGAGGGTGAGTAATCATGGGAAAATGGGGAGTTCACCATTTTTGGGTGAGCTATCCCTTTAAGTTACCATTATACATTTGTTACCGTACATAGTTTTACTTCATGGTATAGTGAAGTTACCTTCACAAATTTTTGTACAAATAAACCAGAAATGCTCTGTTCCATAGTCTTATGTTGTTCGCAACACCAAGGTCATAGGTTCAATTTCCAGGAAATGCAACAACTGAATAAACACAAACCTTGAATGCCAAAATACCAAATGTAATCTAAAATATAATGCTATTTTTCTGGTAAAATTTGTTAATGTCCTAATACTAGTACACTGTAACAAATGTGGACTATTCCTTTAAATATCCTTTTTTTGATGTGAAGCAAAAGTTGTGATCATATTTTTTTCCTATTGTGATGTATAGATGAGTGAAGCAGCTTCGTGAATGAGGAAAAAAAAAAAACTGAGGATGGGATTTAATTTGGTCTTTTGGGAATTGCCTGGATCATTGGACAGTTAGATCGTTTGCTATTGCTGCAACCTTATGTGAGTTTTGCTTGTGAATATGTCATCAGAAAAGAGAAAAGATGCTGCTGAGGGAAGCTGAACTTATTTTGGTTAAAGATTATGAGGGCACATTAATTAATGAAGTGCACAAACTTATTTATGATAAACACTGCAATAATCCATTAAAAAATAGGAATTGCCATTTTGATTCCATGGTGACTCTAAGAGTTAACCTCAGTAAATTTCTTGGTCTGTACCGGGAAGTTATGAACACAGGCTGAAACCTCAAACAGCAAGTCTAAATCCGTGGTGGATCACATTACTTTGTCCTTGAAAAAAGAGTGCAAGCGTTTAAAGCCTTAGAATGCATTGGGCTGTGCGCCCTTCCCGCTGTGCGTACGTGTGCACCCACATAATCCCAAATCAGAAAAAAGGCCGCTTCCCAAAACTCCTGTGTCAAGGTGACCCATCCAAATGTGTACCGCAGATCATATTTACTCACTCACTTATTCAATAATTCACTCTTTTATTTACTCACTCAAACAATCAGTCATTCTCTCTCTTTCTCTGCCTTTTCTTTTTTCCTTTATTTTTTCCAAATCCCTGCTTTATGCTGATGGTGTCACCACCCACCCATGAAATCCTTCCAATGTGCTGATGAAAAGCTTATCACTGCTGATGTGTTGCATTCCTTTTTTTGTGAATCTGTTCGCTAACATCTGTTTCATTATGAATCCCCTTTTCTTTCTTGCTCTCCCACTGCCCCCTCTGTTTCCAGATACAACACATCCCCTTCCCACCACAAGGGGTCAGTATGACTCTTCATTCCTCACAGCTCTCACATCTACTTGTGTATTCAAGTGCTGGTACAGAAGCTCATTGCAGGTAGTCTGTGGTTCCCCAGTGAGCTTCGGTGACCTGAGTGGAACCCCATTAGACTGAGACATACGTTAATGCCAGGCTGAGAGCACAGCGGATTGGGAGAAGAGAGCAGAGGAAAGCTTTAGCCCAGCTGAGGAGTGTGTGTTAAAACGTGCGTACATCTAGGACTTGAAACAGCACTAATATTGTCATAGCAGATGATAAATCAAATCAGAGTGTACAACATATTGTTAAGATTCATTTAAGTGCTCAGTAAAAGTTACCATCGGATGCATATTCAAATTCCAATCTGTTTTACTGGTTTCTGCGCAACTTTCTGGAGTCGGTGAAGACAGTATTTTATGAGTCCTCCAGGGAAAAACATCACCAGGCTGCTAAAATGAGAACTTCCAAGGAAGAAATAAACACTGGATTTTTACAAAGTTTGCAAGTTCAAAGATATCTAGAGTTCACAATATTCAAAGGTTCTGGCAAATAGGTATATTCTGCATATATTATTTGTTTTCCAGAGTATGTTGTGAAATAATTAAGTAAATAAATAATTAATCAAAATTTTTAATGATTCAATAATTGAAATGATTTTTTTTTTGTTTTTGTTCCAGTTAAATAAATTAAATATCTTTTATTCAGCAAGGATGCACTGAATTGATCAAAAGTGGCAGTAAATACATTTAAAATGTTAAAAAATATTTTAAATAAATTCTGTTAATTAAAATTTTCTATCCATCAAAGAAACCTGACCAAAAATGTATCCATTTCCACAATATTAGAAAGTACAACTATTTTAACACTGATAATAAATTATTATGTATTAATGTATTAATAAATCATGATTCTATGCTGAAAATTCAGATTTGCCATCACAGTAATAAACTGCATTTTTAAATAAAACGTACCTTGCGAAAGTATTCATACCCCTTCATTTTTTTTCACGTTTTATGTTGCTGCTTCATGTTAAACTGCTTTAAACTACTTTTTTCCCCACATCAATCTACACTCCATAGACCATAATGACAAAGCAAAAACAGAATTTTCACAACTCAGTACTTAACTGAAGCACATTTTGAATTCTTTTTGGGTATGATGCGATAAGCTTTGCACATCGGCATTTGGCAATTATCTGCCATTCTTCGCCACATCTCTTCACCTCTCATCAGGATGAATGGGGCAGATGCCCATTGTTGGGTTTCTCTAGAAATGTCTGATTGGGTTCAAGTCCAGGCTGTGGACTAGAGTTGTCTATAAGCCACTGTTGCTGTGTGCTTTGGGTCATTGTCCTTTTGGAAGGTAAACCTTCTGCCCAGTCTGAGGTTCTGAATGCTGTGGACTGGGTTTTAATATAATATTTATATTATAATTATATTACAAATATATTTATAATATAATATTTCATATTTTGGTGCACTGAGCTTTCCTTCTACTCTGATGAGTCCCTCGCTGAAAAACAGCCCCTCAGCATAAGGCTGCTACCACCACACTTTACTTTGGGATAGTACTCTTCAGGTGATGAGCAGTGCCTGGTTTCCTTCAAACGTGATGCTTGGAATTGAGGTTCATCAGACCAGAGAATCTTGTTTCTCACAGTCTGAGGGTCCTGTAGGTGTCTTTTTGCAAATTCCAAGTGATGTTTGTCCTTCTGTATGTTTCTCCTCCATATATGATCATGGACCTCAACAAGAGTAACCATTAGGTTCTTTATCACCACTCTGACCAAAGCCCTTCTCCATTAACTGCTCAGTTTGGCCAGGAGGCCAGCTCTAGAAGGCCTCCTGGTTGCTTCAAATTTTTTCCATTATGTATAAGGAGGCTACATGCTTCTGTGAACCTTCAATGCAGCAGATTTTTTCTGAACCCTTCCCCAGATGTGTGGCTTGATGCAATCCTGTTTCTGAGTTCTACAGGCAGTTTTTTTGACCGCAGGGCTTGGTTTTTGCTCTGATATCCATTTTCAGCTGTTACATCTTTTATTAAGATGTGCCTTTCCAAATCATACCCATTCAACAGAACTTGCCACAGGTTAACTCCACTCGAAGTGTAGTAACATCTACAAGCAATATGAATACTCCTGAGCTAAATTTCAAATAAGGGTATGAATAGTTATGTAATAGAATCGTTGAAGTTTTTTATTTTTAATAAATTTGCCAAGATGTTAAAAACTTGTTTTTTGCTTTGCCATTATGGTGTATGTTGTGTAGATTGGTGTGGAAAAAAAAGTAATTTAAAGCCGTTTAACATAAGGCAGCAACAAAACGTGAAAAAAATGAAGGGGTATGAATACTTTTGCAAGGCACTGTATTTCACAATATTATAGTTTTTACTGTCTTTTTAATCAATCAAATAAAAAGCAAATTGAGCTTATATGTTGCAACTTATGTTTGACATATCATATCTTGACCAGAATAAGTTAGATGGCAATAGTCAAAAGTCTGGCTAGTCGCTGCACAGGACTAGCTGTGTATTAAATTAATGAAACAAACAGTCAATGGCATCCTCTGCCAGTCCTGAAGATTTGTTTTTCTTTTCCCCACCCCTTCGCTTTTTCCTTCCCTCTCCCTCCTTACTATGTACGTCAGCAGACACAGATGACTAATCAGGAAAGACTAATTTGACTAAAACATGGTGGCAATGGTGCCAAAACACGCTATAAAACCAATTAAAAAGCAAGATACCGCTGCCTCATCGAATTTCTCTTTCTCATCTCCCCTTTCTCTCTCACACTCTCTCCTGTCTCTTCATCTCCTCCCGCCTCTCTTGAACCTGATGCAGGGCAGGTCTAATGTGTCAGAGTCGATTTGTGCTGATCATTTTTTTTTAGTGATGATTTCTTCCTTTTTTCTCATCCCCCCATACACACACATATATAGCCCAGACGCACACAGCTCGCTGAGACTGAAATTCCCTGGTTGAGGTGATTTAAAGTGTATAAGAGGGAGAGTAAAGGTTTAATCAAACCCTAAGGCGTTTAACTGTGCTTGCACACATACAGTGGGGTCCACGACTCTGAGACCAACAGTGAAAATGCCTCTATTTTGCATTTTTCTAATTAAACAGGCTACAGTTTTTCATTACAAAAAACATTATCAGCAAAACAATTCCAGTTAAAATTTTAATTTAAAAAATTAACATGAATTTCAGAATATCTTAGCATTTGGCTTGTCCCCCTTTTCGTTTTAAAGCACTCCACAAAAACCTAATCGAAACAATACATTATACTGTTTGTATAAAATCAGTACGTCACATGATCAGTTACATATTTAATAATGCGATTAGCAACCTAGAAACAGTGCAGAATCTAAAATTCTTCTTAAAATTTGTTCTTTTTTCCAAAAGCCAAAAACTATTTATAGGATTAGGTAACATCCTGAATAAAAGTTTCCTAAAAATTTACTTACCCCTTTGTCATCCAAGACATTCATGTCTCCCTTTCTTCTGTCTAAAAAAGGTTTTTGAAGAAAACATTCCAGGATTTTTCTCCATATAGTGGACTTCAATGGGAGCCAACGGATAAAAGGTCCAAATTGCAGTTCCAAAGCAGCTTCAAGGGGCTCTACATGATCCCAGCCAAAGAATAAGGTTCTTATCTAGCGAAAAGATAGGTCATTTTCTTAAAAAATAAGAATTTATACTTTTTAATAGGGCTGCCCCCAATAGTCAATTAATCATTAACCATTAGTCGCTTAGTTGCTGAAAAAAAATAATCCACACAAAGTGGCGAAGTCATGCAGTCCGTGACGGACCGATCGTTAACGGCTGGTCTATGTGGTAATATAGTACATTGGGCAGGACATCCAAATGCTTACCAATCATTAATCGACCTTAAATATGGCTTTTCATCTGAAAGATATATGTAGTAGCAGCTCAATCTAAAGATAACCTAGACAAATGCGCACTATTGAAGTGTCTGTGTGGAGTGTGGAAGCTGAATAGTAGTGCGTTCGCTGCATTACAGATGGAGGCGCAGGTGCGGTCACTTGCTCTTAAAATACTTCATCATTTTGGTCATACAGATAAAAGTAATACATCTTTAAAATCTGTAAAGACTCTATGTTTATTTGTGTGCACTCACAAAAACAACAAAATGTTGCACTTTTGTAAAATAAAGCAAATAGCATGCACTTTCTGCCATCTTGGCCTCGAGTGCATCACTTCAACACTCCGTGTATAGCCTACTTGCCTTACAGATGTGAAAAATATATCTATAGAGAGTGACATGTTTACTTTTAAATTAACCAATTCAAATAGAAAACAAATATTCTCTGATTATGTAATCCGTAGTCCCGGAGATGACGAGTCAGTGTCGCTGATCTCTTAAGCCGAAAACTAAGCACTAGTTTATCAATATATTATTAAAATGTTAATGCAGTCTACTTGCCGTTTTTCCCTGACACATTCATAATTAGCTTATTATATCTGCCAGTGTACTGTGGCAAGCTTTTTTTGGCTATGTAGGCAATTAAAAGTTCATTATTATGATTTATATGGTTTATTAATAAACATGCGACTAACAGTCGACTAATGCTTAAAATTAATGACTACTAGTTGACCACAAAATCTTTAGTTGAGCAAAACCCTACTTTTTAACCACCAATGCTTGTTTTGCACTAGCTCAATTTCAAGCATTATGTAATCACACATGCTTGACATAGACGAAGTACCGACCCAGTGTTTACAATGCAAAAGTGCAAAGAAAGTCAAAAAAGGTAACACAACAATGTCAGAAAAAAACATCAATATTTTTAGTTATTTATTCTTTTTAGAAAATGATCGATCGTTTCGCTAGATAAGACCCTTATTGCTCAGCTGGGATCATGTAGGGTCCTTTGCAGTTTGGTCCTTTAACCCGCTGGCCACCAGTGAAGTCCACTATATGGAGAAAAAACCTGTAATGTTTTCCTCAAAAACCGTAATCTCTTTTCGACTGAAGAAAGAAAGACATGAACATCTTGGATGACATGGGGATGACATGAAATTATCAGGAAATTTTTATTCTTCAAGTGAACTACTCCTTTAAGTCCAGGTTTAAATTTTAAATCCCAGATTTTCAACGTGGCCTTTGACATGACTGCGATCTTCAAAGGTCTCCAAAGTTATCATTATAACATTACAGATTCATTACTGCATACTCATTATTGTCTACCTGTGTAACACTGTTATATTGAGAAATCAGCCTTTCATTCAACACTTAAATTAGTTCTCTTTTCCATTCTGTTTGAGTTGACCCTTTTGACCTATGACCCTAATGATCTGTGACCTCCAGATAACCTCAGGAGCTTACCTGTGGGGTTTGGGGAAGAGGAAGTTGGTGTTATTAGGCTTGCGGATGAAGTACTCATCGGCCACTCTGCTGATGGCTTGGGTGTTTTCCTTTTTGGTAGGTTTCTCAAGAAACAGAGGGGTCTCCACTTTAGGTCGCAGCATCCCCAGGTATGGAGGCAACATGTGGATAAAGATCTAGAAATGCAAATTTACATTTCTACATTACTTTTCATATACTGTAACAACAGATTATGATTTAATCAGAACAAGTGTAGAGAAACAGTGTATGATTTTTAAACTGTACATGTTTGTTATTTATTTATCCACAGCAAAATAATAATTATGTAAGCAAAACAATTTCTAGTGCACTTTATTAATAGCGCTACAGTGCTTCTTAAAACTAAGTGTTGTGGAACAACAGTCGCCTAGAGATGGCTGAGTCCTCGCTTCCTCTGCATGACTTCACAAAGGCTCTAAAAGAAAGAGACAGATTGCACTTGGCCAGAAAATAATCTTTCAGCCTTGCATCACACGTCTATTTTCACATGGCCTTGCTGTCATGACTGAATGTCATGAAAAACTGCAGTGAATGTGAATTAAAAAAATGCAGCTTTTTTTTTTTACAATAATCTTTAGAAATGCTGTCCACTTATGATTGGTTTGCTTGAAACGGGGTCACTATGGTGTGATGAAGAGGCCATGGCTCTAATAATGTGGAGTTCACAGCCATTGATAAAGGTTAATAGTCAAACATAATAAGCTGCTTTTTGGAAAGCACTTTTATTTTGCTGCATCTGTACCATTATTTTATCCTTTTTTTCATACGTTTGTAATCGGCAGATGGGAATGTTTTGGAGTGTCCAGAAATAAAAGAAAATGCTAAATGGAAACATTTTCTGCATCTGTCATTTTAACAATGTAGCCATCAATTTGTTGAAAGCAGCTTACTCCACAAAATTTTCACAAAAGGATATGCATCTCCTTACAAAATCAGAGTGATTTTGTGTTTTGCTAATGCTTATTTATTTTCAACTCCAAAAAAATAAAAAAAATAAATTCCATCCCACAAGAAAGAATTCAACTGTAGCTTCATCAAGCATAATTCCAGTTTGCAGAAAGCAAAAAGGTCACATGCTATGTGAAATCTTCTCTGTCTTCTGTACTGACCTTGCGCACCCAGAGGGGCATTTGGTGTGTGTTGGGGGAGCGATGGTGAAGGTTGAGTACCACAACACTGAGGATGACAGAAAAGGTGACCAGGATCATGGTGAACATCAGGTAGTTGACGATAATGGGAACGCCCAGAGATGTTTCGGGGACTTTGTTGGCCAGCAGAAGCAGGAAGACAGTTAAAGTCAGCAGTACATTGATGGAAAGGCCCATTTTCTCCCCTGAAAAGAAAAGAGAGCTCTACTCATGCATACACTTACACAGAGTCTTAATGTGTTTTTTTGTGATTAGGTTAATTGTATATAATGGAATTAATAGAGCAGACTGTATAAGCTGTGGAATTAGCTTGTACTAATGATCCCTTCATGATTTGTTACACCCTTAACTAGTAGAATTGAAAGACTGTTCCTGTTTAACTCTGCAGGTATAAACTCTATTTATAACAGACAATAATAGGACATTCATTAGTTCAAGGTCAATAAAACGTGAATCTAATAAAAAGGCCATTTGTACTGATGTTCATTCATTTTCTGTGCATACTGGTTCTCTCCTGTTTTATGTTCTGGAAGTAAAGTAGGTTTCATTCATGTTGTTATTTATAACAAATCCTGGGATAGGTTTGAAACAGAGTAAACACTTCTCACCTGCATCAGGTGGCAAGTAGAAGTTAAAGATGGCAATGATGGTGATGAGGATACAGGGCAGGATGATGTTAAACACATAATACATGGGCTTCCTCTCGATGATCAGATAAAAGGTAATGTCTTCATACAGATCCTCTCGCACATTCTTCCTAGAAACCTTATGACGAATGTGCCACTCTCCACTTTCTGAATAAGAGATCAGAAAACCAAAACTGTGTTTGATTTTGTCTATATTTAGTGTATTTAGTTTTAGTGTTATAAGTGCCATTACCACTAAAGCCTGTGTCAAAGACTATCTCTCGGATTTCATTTCCTCTCTTATCAAGGCCATGCTGCAGATCCACTTCTGAGGCATCATATGTATACGAGTGGAAAACCATGGTGCAATTTTGCCAGTCGAAAGGAAAGTATGTCACCTGCAGATGGAGAAAAGGTACCAAAAAAGAGATTGTGCATGTTAGTGTGTGCGCTTGTCTGATGAGCATCTTTCCCCTCAGATGTTTCTTTAATCATCTCTCTTTCACAAGCAAAGACCAGACGGAACATCAAACGCAGCCAAACTAGAGCAAGGCCAAACAAAAGCATCAATAGAAATGAGGAGGGAAGAAAAGTTCACAAAACAAGTACAAAAAGAATCAGAGAGAGAGATCCTCACTTATGTGAGGTAAATAAGACCTTTTTTTTTAAACAAGAAGTTCTCCCCAGCAGTGTCCTACTGTAATATATTCATAGTGCATTTGTGCTGAGTATAAACACTAGTGATTTAACGCATCATTAAACTTCTTATGATTTTACACTTCATTACAGTATTTAAAGGTCTCATCCATAACTTACTCTTATTGCTACAGTATTTACCGAAAGGTGCTGAACATTTATCAACAAGAACATTAATAAAAAAATGAGTGCTCAAAAAAAATAATTTAAGTACTAATAATCGAGAAACCTATAATATTAATACACATCTAGTTTTTTATGGCATGTTGTTAATGTTTCACAGCACTGATTTAAAGAATTAAAATGTTACAGAGCACTTGATTTTTATTACTCCATAATGATCTACACATTTCCTACCGTAATATTGAGTAGTTTGCAATATAAAATTTCTGTTGGTTTGCAGAATTTACCTTCACCCCGCAGGAACTCTTGTAAAGAGCTGGTGGAGTCCACGTCACACGGCCATTACTGTAGGCCTGCACGTGGACCTGTAGAGCTACACCAAACACACCATCATTGCTGCACACACAAATAAACAATGTTTTTAATGCATATTAAAAATTTAAACCTCAATACTATAGTGCTGGGCATTTTAATCAAAGATCTGCATCACTTTTTTTTTTTTTTTTTAGGATTCTAGCAGTTTCACGGTTTATCACATTTTTCCCCTGACTGTGCCTTTAGTTGCAGAAACACTGCATTTTAATCACGATCCATATACATATAGTTTGAGCAGTTTTTAATGTAAATTAGATTGTATAATTTAAAAATTTAAAGCAAAACTAAGATCTGACCTTAGTTTTGTGAAATTATGCTACATACAAGCTGAATGAGAATGCAAATTCACTCTCTGACAGCAGGTGGCGCTTATGGAACAGTGGCAATATAGCGTTTCCAATATATCATTTACAGTTACCACTGTAAACAAAGCAATGCTGCGCTTTTAAATACTACATATATGCATTATATGGAGGTAAGACGAAAAGAAAATACCATCTAAACTTTTCTGAAGACAGTTCCCCTCGGAGATACTTTAATATAAAACCCCAATTCAATATTTAAGATTTTCTTCCAATATTTCATGTTTTGTGAACAAAAGTTCTACCTAGCTACACTACCAGTCAGAAGTTTGTGAACAGTAAGATTTTTAATGTTTTTTTTTTTTTTTAAAGTCTCTTCTGCTCACCAAGCCGGCATTTTTTTGATCAAAAATACAGCAAAAGCAGTAATATGTTGAATTATTTTCACTATTTAAAATAACTACTTTCTATTTGAATATATTTTAAAATGCAATTTATTCCTGTGATCAAAGCTACATTTTTAGCATCATTACTTACGTCACATGATCCTTCAGAAATCATTCTAATATGCTGATTTGCTGTTCAAGAAACATTTATTATTATTATCAATATTTAAAACAGCTGAATAATTTTTTTACCAAATTCTTTGGGGAATACACAGATCCAAAGATCAGCATTTATCTGAAATAAAAAGCTTTTGTTAGATTATACACTATACCATTCAAAAGCTTGGAGCCAGTATAATTGTTGAAAAATTTATACTCAGCTGTTTTTAATATAATAATAATAATAATCATAAATGTTTTTGAGCAGTAAATCAGAATATTAGAAGGACTTCTGAAGAATCATGTGACTGGAGTAAAGATGCTAAAAATTCAGCTTTAAAATCACAGGAATGAATTACATTTTAAAATATATTAAAATAGAAAACTGTTATTTTAAATAGTAAAAATATTTTAAAATTGTACTGTTTTTGCTGTACTTTGGATCAAATAAATGCAGGCTAGGTGAGCAGAAGAGACTTCTTTAAAAAACATTTAAATTCTTACTGTTCAAAAACTTTTGACTGGTAGTGTACTACAGAATTTTCTCCTCTTTACGTCTGCTTTCAGCGTCTAATTTTACTTTCACTTTTAAAGCTATTCCTTTCCCCCAAAAATTCCACATTGACAGATTGTCAGATTCAGAATAAAAGTTTGAGGAGTTTGAATATAAAAACAAAACAAACAAACAAACAAAAAACCCCAACAAAATAGGAAATATTTAGCATTATGTTTTATGTAACACAGTATATGCAGTATATATGTATTATGTATGTATGTTACAAGAATCAGTTCAAAGTTTGTAACTAAACAAAACAAACCACACATTTAACAATATTTGCATATTTTCTGTCAGCACGAACAGTACAAGCAAGTTGGAAGGACTTAAAAAAAATACTGAAATGGACTATAGATTTTAGCTGCATCATCACTGCTGAACCATTATTAGATATTGAACACCCACCACCAATGATTATTTGGCTCTAGTTAAAGACACTCAGTAATGCTAAAAAACATGGACTCTGCATTATGTCTCCGAGAGCCATTAAGTGCTTTTTAAGAAGTCTGTAAGGTGACAAATGCATTGGAGGTTTCTCTGAGAGCAGATACTGGCCTGTAGTTTTAAAGAACATTTCAGAGCAGACCAGAGTACTTAAAGAGATAGTTTACCAAAAAAATGTCAAAAAGTAATTGTACTTACACATATTCAAATTTACTGTCTCAGTACACTTTGTGCCGAGATTTGGCATTGCCTCTTTTTAATTTTCTAACCATTTGCTAATTTTAAATATGTGTAAATGTGTATGCGATTAGAATGGTATGATTTACAATCAATAATTACATATATTTCCATCCATTCTCCACACAGAGCTTTAATATGATTTGTGATATAGTATACAATGTGTATGGACTACTTGTTTCTGTCCTTTTAGTAGCTTCACAGCCCCTGGTCATTGTCAGCTTGGAGTTACTGACATGACACTGCAAATTATGTTATTTCATCACACCTTGCATGGCTGTTTCATAATAGGTAAGAGTAATGCCTACAGATAAATTCAGATAGATAAACCACTTGAGCCTTAAATCTTAGAGCACTGGTAAATAATCCTCACAGGACACAAACCAGGCCTTTAAAACTTCCCATCTATTACGGTAATGGTGCTGTGAGACTTCCAGATGTCCCTCATCGAACAGTGTGTGGGATGCAGTTTGTGTGTGTGTGGGAGCAGCAAGGCTGCTCGCAGACAGCAGTGTTGTTTAATTGGCTATAAAGCAAAGACGAATGAAGGAGGAAGAATATTTACACCAGCAGTGATGAGGGTCTACCTGGACATTACAGTAAGAGTGTGTGAGAAAGGAACAGATAGAGAAAGTACACATCTTTTGACAAGCTTCACAAAAGCCTTGATAATTTCTGTTATTTCTGCTGTTCTTGCAAAAACTCAGCAAATGCTCTCTAAGATAATATGCCCGACACTCAGGTTCTCTGAAATAATATGCAAAGCAACACACAAACACGCACACACAACTCACTTATTGATGAGAACAATATCAGGAAGCCACACTTTTCCAGCCGGGATACGCAACAAATCAATTCCCCCATAATCTTTCGGGTTCCAGGAGAGGCGATAATCGCTCCACTCCTGCAAGAGCACAAAAGGTGTGTGCGTATGCGTTCATGTGAGGATAAATGAGGGTCATCGCAGAAATTATAAGTACAACCAGTTCATCATTTAATCAAATGATTTCAAATGATCTGGCTTGTGTCATTAATTATACCAAATGCAATATCTCTGCACATTTGTCCATACATATTATCAACAGCATTTGCATAATTTTTCATTTTGCATTCAAAGTTACTATATTGATCGTAGTTCTTATTGTCAGAGTTTGTCTTGTGTGGTAATTTTAGACCAGGAAATTATTAAGATAGATGACAGATAACTTTTCTTCAATGCAAATAAAGCTTTATAAATATGAATTGCGCTCATTAGTTCTCAAGATGACGCAAAGGAGCCATAAGAAATTGTGTGGACTTACCAAGTTCATAATAACAATAGTGTTCATCTCCTCATCTTTCATGTTCTAGAACACAAAAAACATGAAACGGAACAAATAAAAAGAATTCATTAATGCAATTAATGGATGCGCATGTGTTTAGACAGAGCAATCAGTGGTTTCACTATTAATCAGTATATTTATATTTAAGAGTGCATGGCTGCAATTCATCCGTGGGTATGAACAACAACATGATCTGAGTACTGATTTTGAGTAAATCACATTTTAGATAGTTTAGCAAATATGTAGTTTATATTTACTCCACCAATGGGAATAGTTTCCAATAAATATCAGCAATCTGGAACTTGCAGTACTATAATATGAACTTTAGGATGTAATATCTTAAAGCAGTTTCAACACTGTGCTATTTTGTTTATGTTATATCATATTTAGTCATTTTAAAAGTATCTGTGCAATATTTAGCTTGAAAATGATAGCAGGAGCCATGCTGAATGTTAACAACACATTATATTGTACTAACACCGTGTCTTATTCTTGACGGTTGACAAATAAATGCGGGATTAGGAAGAAAACAAAAGCATTTCAGTAAAGACGGATCCCCAAATTGTCTGTCTCTGATGTATATTTAGATTCGAGACAAATAATGGGAACGCTGCCTGCAATGGGAGAAGGGGGTGATGGGATGTGATTACAAGACAAGAGAAAGACCTGAGACTTAATGGTCAGATCAGTACACAGTCCTGAATGCTATTTAAAACTAGTGTAGGAATGTCAGCTGTCCCAGTCTCAGAGCACAAACAGATGGGGGATGGGTCAACACACACCGTAACGTATACCCTTTATAATATTTAATATACATACAGTGATTTAAATGTGTGGATGGTTTCAGGCTGAATATCATTATGTGGAATGATATATTAATGCTATCTCAATATGTATTTGTTTTTAACACATTTGGCTGCTGAAATTCAGACAGCCTGTAGACAGTGTCACATTCCTTTTTGTTCCAAATATTGAAAAAGAGACCTTGATAAGTTACTTTAACTTATGACATTAGTGAAAATGCAAATCTGTGTGTGCACTGTCACCCGAGACCTGGTTATTAAATCCCTGTGTTAGGAAGTGAAGGATACCATGACCTGATTCACATACCAAATTCACACACTGAACAGCTGAACCAACTGTCAGACTTGGTTCAAACTAACTTTTATTATGGGCCTACAGAGAATTTAAGTTGATTTTCTAATAGCATTTTATAAGGGATCATACTACACTTTTATGATTTAATATTTAGGGTCATAACCAGTCATATTTTATTTTTTACTCCACAGCCCTTAGATATAAAGTCTTTTTTTTTTTTGCTTATATATATATATATATATATATATATATATATATATATATATATATATATATATATATATATATATATATATATGACATAAGCAAAAACTCTTTAGGAAGACCAAGGAAAATAAAATTGAATTCATCATAAAATGATTTCCAGGTTTTTTGACAAAATGGGTAACAATGTGCAACACACTTTTTTTTAAAATAAGTAACTAACCACATCTTATAATAAATCTTATGATCATCTTTTAGCAGTCAGTGTGTACTATGTACTGTTAATGATGAAATACACTTTATTTTAATAAAATAAAATAAATTACATGAAATAAAATAATAATATTAAAGGAGAAGTTCACTTCCAGAGCAAAAATTTATAGATTATTTACTCACTCTCTTGTCATCCAAGATGTTCATGTCTTTCTTTCTTCAGTCGTAAAGAAATTATGTTTTTTGAGGAAAACATTTCAGGATTTCTCTCCATATAGTGGACTTCTATGGTGCCCGCGAGTTTGAACTTCAAAAATGCAGTTCAAATGCATTTTTAAAGGTCTTCTTGATCTTCTTTGCATTTTGACTGTGTCAACACTGGGTCGGTACTTCTGCAGCGATGTAGGACAATTTTAAAGTTGGAGGAGAAAATGAGATGGGAGTTTTTCGACCTACCCTAACTGTCTTGAACATCGTGAATATCACGTGAACATTGATGACGTTACACAGTCTTCGATTTCTGTTACGTTTATTGAATTTGTACTTGTTTTTTTTTTTTTTTAAATTGTATTTTAAAAGGCTAACCAGGGACTGGGGCTGCAAATTAGCCATTGGCTAGAAGCCTGTATGTAGGGCATCTGTAATGTTATTCTGCATTGTCCCTGTTAAATAAACAACTAAATAAATAAAAACCGGAATACATAGAGTTCACGCAGAGCTAGACGAGCATTTAAGGTTAAAAATTGTCAACTTGTTTAGAAAATGACAGATCGTTTCATTAGATGAGACTCTTCTTCCTCGGCTGGGATCATTTAGAGTTCTTTGAAGCTGCATTGAAACTGCATTTTGGAAGTTCAAACTCAAATAATAATATAATATTACTAATAATAGTATGTGCCCATTAAACTACATAACTATATGTGTTTGCATCTTCATACCAAGCTGACGAATGATGAAAGGGTCATGCCTATCCTCACGACAACCCTTTCCTCCGGGCTCCTTGCAGGTCGCACTTTAACATTGTATGCAGAAAACAGTTTCTTCATCAGCTGAGCTTCTGTTTCTGATGCACCTAAAAAAAAGATGATGTGTTTCTCAGAAAGCAGCACAACTCTCTCCTACCCTTAGTCTTTAATCTTATAAACAGGGGTGCCCAAACTCGGTCTTGGAGGGCCGGTGTCCTGCAGAGTTTAGCCCAACCCCAATTAAACACACTGAACCAGCTAACGAAGCTGGCATAGAAAGGCATAGAAACTAGAAACTACGTTTTTTTCGGCTAATGATTGCAGGCTTGCCATCTAGTGGCTTTGCTAGAAATTTTCTAGCAGATGTGTTGAGGCAAGTTGGAGCTAAACTCCAGGACACCGGCCCTCCAGGACCGAGTTTGGGCACCCCTGGTCTAAGAATTAAAGGTTTTGCAGGTTAAACCCCAGAATGTCTTGTGTATGGGGCAGTTTACTGGCTAATCTTTAAATACAGCACCTGAACATTTGAACACAGCCTTGGGTGTTCTTAGACCTGCATCATGCACAGTTTTGACGGTGACTGTTTACTCCACTCGCCCAGCCATCGCTGATGTTTTTATGCATCACGTCTTCCGTTTTTTTTCTACGCAGCTTTCGAAGGTTAGCCGCATCTATAAGCGGGCCTTCTAGGAGCGCCACATTCATCAAGTCTCGCCAGCTCGAGCCCTCCAGAATACAAACTGACAGTTACAAACGACACGCGTCACCCCACGCGCCACCTTCATTACCAACCTCCAGTACCAACGGCTTCTGCTTTGAGCATATGTACACATGTACAGCAGTTTTACTGGGTTTTGACCGACTTTTCTTTTGAGAAAATAACTTTAAGTCGTTTTTAGTGAGAAAAGAAACCCCAATGCTGTATTCCAATTTTAAAAGACAGTATCATGGGAGAAACTTTTTTGGAAATGAGAAATCATCATTTTTTCTATATGAGCATTTTAACTGAGAAATAAATGAGGCCTTGCAGAAGAATATGCCATCTGCTGCTCAACAGTCCCACTGAAAGCTTCCCTAAAATAATTACCACAATTAACCTCTCTGAAACACCTTTAAATCATGTTTTAATATAAAGTGTTCCTGATGACAGTCTGACTTGAGGTTAATTTAGAGTTTCCCCATGGGTACTCATGAAAACATTATTCTTTAGAAAATGTCCCTTTTATGTTAAATCACTTTGGTTTTACAGGTGGTAAATTCTTCTAACTAACTCATTCTGTCATTCTTTTTGTTTTATGCTTCCTTTCACATAGTCATTGTTTCAATACACACCATTACTGTGTCATACCATGGGAACCTTTGGTTTAAGCACCAAAATGTTAATTTATGTTTCAGTCAACCCAATAGCAAACAATGGCAGATACATGCTTCAAATCAGGGTTTTTGAATTAAAAATATTAGAGAGCAATAATGTATGTACAGACATCATATGTGACCACGGAACACAAAATTAGTCGCAAGTAGCATATATTTGTAGCAATAGCCAACAATACATTGTATGGGTCAAAATTATTGATTTTTCTTTTATGCCAAGAATCATTAGGATATTAAGTAAAGATCATGTTCCATGAAGATATTTTGTAAATATCCTACAGTAAATTTTTGATTAGTACTATGCATTGCTAAGAACTTCATTTGGACAAATTTAAAGGCGAAATTCAAATAATCTCTCGGCCAAATATTGTCCAATCCTAACAAGCCATACATCAATGGAAAGCTTATTTATTCAGATGGCATATTTAAAAAAAATCCCCTTATGACTGGTTTTGTGGTCCAGTCACATATAAGAAATATGCTTACATTAATAACTGTAATATCTGTCCAAAAGTGTGATCAATGAATATATGGCACTGTCATTAAGTTTTGTGCCAGTCCTTAAAGTAGAATTGTGAAAGGCTTACTAATTGTACAGTAATGCCACTTACAGTTCACTACAGCCTGCATTCCTGACAAAATATTCTCACAGTATGACTGACATGATACTGCAATTGACCTTTTCACATTGGTGAGAGTTACAGTAACTTGGCAGCCTCTGTCATGGTATACAGTATGGCATACTGTAAAATAATGTCCTGGGATTAGTATTTAAATGAGTGAAAAAATACGCAAATTACAGGCGTTATGTATTTACTTTAAAGGTAAAATGTTTATAGATTAAAAGCAGCTTACTAGTAGAGAGAAAGGTAGACTGCGATGTGAACTGAGTTAAAATGTAATAGGCTAATGCTCTGAATAAATATTTTCGATCCACTGTTTGGAGAGTAAGCCTATAACCTACAAAAAAAAAAAAAATATCACAACTTAGATGTGAAAACAGTACCAAACCAATTCCAGTGTAAACAAACAAAGACATCTACAAGAAAGTAACGTTAAAATTATCTATTTCAACCCCTTTTTGGTACTGTAGGACGTCAGAAATATTGGATCTACTATCAGGTAATCATATCATATCACGTTACTTCGAAGTTTACAGGGCGTTGACACGTGCGCGAATCTCACAAATTCACTTTGGAAAACTTACCTGTCATTGCGCTCAGGCCATAGAGGCAGCAGGTGACTATAAACCAGTCCTGGGCCTTCATGGCGACTCACCAAATAAAATCACAGTGATATCTTCATAGAAAGGTAACGTGCGGATCCATTCGTGTTTGTTCCAGCACACACAGTTGGCGACAAGTCAGACCGCTGTCACTGTGCTCGGGTTACAGACGCGCCACATGCGGCCGTGCGCGCTCACTCTAGAGTTCACGCGCCCACAACAAAACATTATCTGACAAAATAGGATTTTATTGAAGAAAAAAATATCTCTAGATAATGTAATATATATATATATATATATATATATATATATATATATATATATAGTTTTCCAAAGTGAATATATATATATATATATATATATAAAACAGTTTATTATTTATTTGGTCAAAAATACAGAAAAAAACAGCAATAGTGCGAAATGTTATTATTACAATAAAAAAAATAATAGTTTCTATTTTAATATATAGTAGTAAACATTTGAAGTGGATCAAAACCTTTCATCAAACTTGTCTTAAAACCAAAACAATACCCGTTCTTGTCTTATGACAACTTTGATTAACTTTTTTTTTGATCCACTTCAAATGTTGACTACTGTAGCCTACTTTAAAATACATTTAATTTCTGTGATGCAAAGCTGAATTTTTTAGTTTTAAATGTCACATGATTCTTCAGAAATCATTCTAATATGCAATTTTTTTTTATTAGAATTATCTATGTTGGCAACAGTTGTGCTGCCAAAATTTCTTTGATGAATAAAAAGTTAAACAGAACAGCATTTATTCAAAATATAAATCTTTTCTAACAATGTGTTTTTGCTATCTTTTTTTTTTTAAATCAATTCAACACATACTTGCTGAATAAAAGTATTCATTTCTTAAAAAAAAAAAAGAAAAAGAAAAAAAGAAAAAAAATGTACTGACCCCAAACGTTTGAACGATAGTGTATATTGTTAGAATAGACTTCTATTTTAAATAAATGCTGTTCTTTTAAACTTTTTATTCATCAAAGAATCCTGGAAAAAGGTATCACAGGTTCCAGAAAAATATTAAGCAGGTTTCCTGTACCAGTACAGTATATCAGCATATTAGAATGATTTCTGAAGGATCATGCAATGTTGAATACTGGAGTAGCGAT
Organism: Cirrhinus mrigala; assembly: GCA_036247105.1. Classification (NCBI taxonomy): domain Eukaryota; kingdom Metazoa; phylum Chordata; class Actinopteri; order Cypriniformes; family Cyprinidae; genus Cirrhinus; species Cirrhinus mrigala. Next base: position 39,264,839 of record CM070013.1, read on the forward strand.
GCTAAAAACTCAGCTTTGATCACAGGAATATATTAGATTTGAATGTCTATTAAAATAGAAAACGTTATTTTACACCACAATAGTATTTCACAATATTACTATTTTCCTCTGTATTTTTTTGATCAAATAAACACAGCCTTGATGAGCATAAGAAATTTCTTTAAAAACATTAAAAATATTACTGATTCCAGACTTTTGAATGGCAGTGAATAAATTTATTAATAAATAAATTTATTCATGCCATGTGAACATAAGATACTTATTTGTCAAAAACATTATCAAGACTTAATTTAACTTTGTTTAAAAACTGTCAAGTGTTTAAACAAAAAAGACTTTAAAGAAGTCTCTTCTGCTCACCAAGCCTGCATTTATTTGATCCAAAATACAGCAAAAAAAAAAAAAAAAAACTAAAACAACAACAACAACAAAAACATTACAATTAAAAAAAAAATAAAAATAAAAAAGTACAATTTGAAAATATTTGTACTATTTAATATAACTGCTTTCTATTAGAATATATTTTAAAATCTAATTTATTCCTGTGATTTCAAAGCTGAATGTTTAGCATCATGAGTCCATGATCACATGATCCTTCAGAAATCATTCTAATATTCTGATTTGCTGCTCAAAACACATTTATTGTTATTATTATGTTGAAAACAGCTGAGTAGAATTTTTTTCAGGTTTCTTTGATGTATAGAAAGGTCAGAAGAACAGCATTTACACCAATTTATACTGAAATTTTTAGAAAAGCTTTTTATTTCAGATAAATGCTGATCTTTGGATCTTTCTATTCATCAAAGAATCCTGAAAAAATGTACTCAACTGTTTTAAATATTGATAATAATAATAATGTTTCTTGAACAGCAAATCAAAAATGTTTTTCTAACACAAATCCCTTTCCACAGACTAAAAGAACACATGCATGGTACATTTAAATGTAAATTTGATCCCATATGACATCTGACTTTCTAAAAGCACCCACTGACACATTAAAAACCATGAACATTTCAAACTATTTCCTACATCCCACAAAAACGCTCACGTCTTCCCCCAATGTGATTTTAAAATAAGGCAAAGTGTTTTGATGTGTTTGAATCCACGCCAGCATATTTATACAGTTCTGGGGTGCTTTTGGCTCAAGAGGAGTAGTATTAATGTGCTGTACTTTTATGTAATTCATCAGAGCTGTTAAAATGAATTATGCAGCTTTATCCCACCAATTAGATTAAAGGATGAGATTTATTCTGCCGCTCCAGAGTGTTGACACTTTGATGGGCCTTTTGAAATCAGAGGTCAGGGGATTGCTGAAGTTTTTCCTACACAGTTAGCGGGATAAAAGATGGAAATGGCTCTTTAGCGAAGCCTGCTTTTGCGTGGGAACAAAGAGAAAGACGCTTGGAACACATGCCACCTGTCTCTGTTCATCCTCACTTGAGCACTCCCGTCGAGCCGTGCGGTACTTAGGAAATGGCGCTGGCCCACCACGTTCACAGTTTGGTCCTCTGCCAATTTAATCATTATGGAAGTCAACTTAACAACCCATAACTAATGCTGACTCGCCTGTGAAACTCTATTGGGATGGCAAACTCTGGCACTTACCTGAGAGCCAATTAAAATGCTTTACTTTAAATAAGGGCATTGAATGATACATGAGACTCACAAGCAGGAAATAAAACAAATGACACTTTGCTTTTACAATCATACAAATATATTAGTTTTATTCAATAATGTTCAATAATATGTCTCCCATAGACTTATAGAAATAGATATAGATTCTATTGCAAATGCAGGGCTGAGAGTGTATGCAGAATAGAATATTAAGAGTAACAGTGAGTTAATAAATGCTAAACAGGAATTCTTTTTTTCATTTTCATTTTTAATGTGTCCAGTAAATATTGGTTCATGCATGACTGTATTGGGGTTGTTCCTTCCAATATTCCAATAAAACGCCACAGATGTGCCATTTCCGTCCAAGTTCTCTTCGAGTCTTTTCATCCTGTGAGATGGGGAAGCCAAAGTTCGAGCGATTCTGTTGAGTCTGTCCTGGTGGTTATTGGTTTCTGTAGCTATAAAAATTAAAAATAGTGTCATCGTGGCTTTGACTGGAAGACCTTTGCTTTGTCTTGGTTTGGAAGACAAGAGAAAAGTAATATGGTTTAGTTTCCTTTCTTTTGGAAGACTTCATTACAATAACTTGGATAATCCATGCAGAACTTACAAAAATTATGGGATTCCTTCGATATATAAAGCAGACTCTCATTGTCCGTAAGCAAATAGCCCGCTTGTATTGATATAAGAGGTGGGCGTTTTAGTATGCACACTGTTTAGTGTGTACATTTTGTGTGTTATGTCGACAACGACTAACCAGCAGTCAGTTTTGCCGCAGTTGATTCCAACCAGTGTCCATTGAGGATAAAAGATCATGACCTCTGTCGTCTGGTAGAGCAGGGATCAATGTTCACGACACAGGCCTAGAGTTCTGGCCGATCGCACAGCTAAACTGTGACTGTTCGTCTCTCAAGGTTGAATTCACCAAATATTTCACCAATTTATACCAAATAAGCAAATCAATTACCAACAGCAGACATAGGACCTTTTGTTTTAGGGGACACAAAAACTGAAGCCACGAACAGACATTTTAGACAGTAAAAAGTTACATTGGTTCATGTTTAAAAGTGTCATGATTATGAACAAACATCTGAAAAGATGGACTCGCTTCAATTTAAACTTTCGACATTCAATTGTATAAAAAGTAAAAGTTTTATGTCTTATATCCTTTGAGATAGGGAAGCCAAAGTTAGAGTGATTCTGTTGATTTTTACAGTTTAGACAGTAAAAAAGGTTAAAAACAAAGTGAAATCGGTTCATGTTTCATATGTGGTTCATGTCACATCTGAATAAGATGGAACAATAACTATAATCATTATTAAAACCATACTTTGATTCATATTTGATTGAAAATAATAATACCACTCATTTTATTAAAAATATGTTTCATACATTCGAAGTCAAAAGCTTTTGCAGATTCTGCAAAATGTTAATTACTTTAACCAAAATAAGAGGGATCATACAAAATGCATGCTATTTTTTAATTAGTACTGACCTGAATAAGATAATTTACATATTTACATATAGTCCACAAGAGAAAGTAATAGCTGAATTTATAAAAATGACCCTGTTCAAAAGTTTACATACACTTGATTTTTTTTTTTTTTTTTTTTTTTTTTTTAGTGATAATTGTTCAGTCCCTTGTTAGTCTTGAACAGTTAAACTGCCAGCTGTTCTTCAGAAAAGTTCTTCAGGTCCCACAAATTCTTTTTGTAAATTTGAACCCTTTCAATGACTATGATTTTGAGATCCATCTTTTCACACTGAGGACAACTGAGGGACTCATATGCAACTATTACAGAAGGTTCAAAAGCTCACTGATGCTTCAGAAGGAAAAATTATGCATTAAGAGCTGGGGGTGAAAACTTTTGAATTGAATGAGGATGTGTACATTTTTCTTATTTTGCCTAAATATCATGTTTTTTCATTTAGTTCTGTTCTTCAGAAGCTACAGAAGATACATACATGTTCCCCAGATGACAAAGTAAGTTAAATTTAACCTGGGGCCAGTTGCATAAACTTAGCCGCTGTGTTAAGACAGTGTCTTAAGAATTAGTTTGACCAACTAGCAGTTAACCAAGAGTAATCAGTCTTATATTTTGGATTCAACTGAGACTAATCTAAGTTTTTATGTAAACGAGTGTAAAAAATTTTGACCAGTCTTAAAGAAAAAAATGAGATGACTAACTTTTAAGACTAGTCTAAACCCTTTATGCAACCGGCCCCTGATCTTCAAATTCAAAAAGTTTTCACCCCCCGGCTCTTAATGCATCAGTGGACATTTCAACCTTCTGTAATAGTTGCATATAAGAACAGCGGGGAGTTTAACTGTTTAGGACAAACAAGGAACTCATGAACAATTATCACTAAACCAAAAACCAAACAAAACACAGCTGTGGATCATTCAGGTAACAACACAATATTAAGAATCAAGTGTATGTAAACTTTTGAACAGGATCATTTTTATAAATTCAACTATTATTGTCTCTTGTGGACAATATGTAAACACCTTTTATGTGAAATATCTTATCCAGATCAGTACTAAATAAAAAATAACATGCATTTTGTATGATCCCTCTTATTTTGGTAAAAGAATTAACATTTTGCAGATTCTGCAAGGTGCATGTAAACTTTTGACTTAGAACCACTCAAAAGAACAACTGATGATAATCAAAATAATAAGTAATAATACTAAGTTTATTTAAAAACAAACTGCACTTGTGACTGCCTTTCAGACTATTTCGCATAAAATTGACCCAGGGGAGACGCATTCGCCTCAAACATCATCTCTACACAGTCACATTAACAGCAGTTAAACTCTAAACTAAAGGTTACCTCCTAGGGACCATGGGAGAACGCTGTGATTATCCTAAAGTTGGGATGGAGCTGAGGAACTCAGATTTTTAAAGGTCACCCTCTCAACACACATCTGCTGAGAGACTAATACCCCACTGCTGTGTATGCAATGCAGATGTGGTGCGAGTCTGTGCGTTTAAAATGCAGCAGAGTTTCTCTCTCTCTCTCTCATGGTCACACGCACATACAAAGGCAATGACATTCAGCTGAGGGGAAGCGTGGTACATTTGCACAGTGCTGTTGTGAGGGCTAAGAGATGTATCCTGGGGGATGAGACTTTGGTCGAAACATGGGAGGAGGGTTGAGTTTTTGTCTTTTCTGCTGCATTGCAGATACCGGGTTGGGGCTACTCCTCAAAGTCACGCACACATGAACACACACACAGAAAGCAATTACAGACACTGACGATCAGTAAATACAGCGTCTCTGCAGCTAAACAATTCTCTTATGTGAAATGATCACACCACTGATCTTGAAAATATTTCTGCTGTCAATTTACAGATTGACCCTTCAGAATCCACCTAATATAAGCTGGAAAATACACTAAACAGGTATGTACTTTTAGGGCCAGTTTTACTAAACAGGGCAAATTAGCGCGAGAGCGCAATTCCGAAAGAGCGCCGAAGGGAGGGGAAATTTCTGCGGGAAATTTACTAACAAAGTGTGCAAATTAAAGAGCACAGACGCAACATATCATTTACATGTCAACCAAGTGCAATTTACCAAGCGCAGCGCAAAATAGTACAGTCGCAAATAAAGAATAAAGAAATAAAGAAGTCACAGTACGTTGAAAAGAACCGGAGGCCAAAAAATGAAGGTTTGCTAGAAGTTTTGATAGACCTGGTATTGCACGACTCCTAGTTGAGGGTTCCAAGTTGTCTTTTATTTCCTGAAGCAAATAAAAAATAACATGGCTTGGCAAATGATATGTTTGAATAATGTGTTCATGTGGAAAAAATCCTCTCCCTTCTACCACATGCTTTATGTTCTTTGCGGTGCCTCCTCCTAACAACAACTGCAATCATTTCAAGCGCAAAATAGTTTAAGACATGCTTTTTTTGGCCATTAAATAATGGCGCAAATGTAATTTGACGAGCACAAACGTAAAACCTGATAGTACAATTTTAACACCAAAACATGGTTTGTGCTATCCCAAGCTGTTAGTAAAACTAGCCTTTAACGTCTGGAACAATGGTGTTGTTTACTTGCACTACTGGTGCTAATGCTGTTGAAAAGTCTGATTGTCTTTTTAAAAGCTCAGATAGCAACATATCATAACATAAAATATGTATATATGACACAAACCACAGCAAACAATATCACTCTGAAAAACAAAAACAATATACAATTTTTTATAATGTGCTGCGTACTTGACTATATGGAAGCCTGTTTCCACCACTGAATAAAAAATTAAAAAACTAATTGTGACTTTTCATCTCACAATTCTGATTTTTTTTCTCATAATTGTGAGTATACATCCTGCAATTCTGACTTTTCTCAGAACTGCATGATATAAACTTGCAATTGCAAGTTATAAAGTCAAAAATGCTTGTAAAGTCAGAATTGTGGGATGTTACAATTCTGACCAATTATAATTCTGACTTTTATCTCACAATTTTGACTCTTTTACTCACAATTATGATTTTAAATCATGCAATTATGACATTGCAACTCACAATTGTGAGCTTACATTTCACAATTCTGAGAAGAAAGTCAGAATTGCGAGACGTGAACTTGCAACTGCAAGAAAAAAATCTGAATTGTCAGATAAAAAGTTGCAATGAATTTAATGGTGGAAACTACCTTCTATAAGACTGTTTCAAGAAAATCTGATTTTGGTTGTCAAATCAGATCTAAGAATATTAATTTGGAGATTATGAAATCTGTTTCGCTTGTTCAGACAGTGTGGTGAATATCTAGTGAATTTACATTGGTTGAAATAGTGTTGATGTAAGAGAATTGATAACAGCCGAGTCACTGTCATTTTGGAAGGAGGATGGAAACTGGGAATTTATTCTCAGCTCACGTTTATCGTGACATTACGCCACAGCGCTCAACTCACGAGGCACATGAGAGAACATACGCAGCATTTTATGCATATAGTGTGTCAAAAAATGCTGACTCACTCAATATTCACTACAAAGTGAATGTCACACGGTTTGCTATAAGAGGAAAGTGTGAGTAAAGACAATTCTAAATACACTGATGTCTGATTTCAAACCACATGGTTTTTAGGTTTTTGCTACTCAGATTAAATTTGAGTCAGGAATGGCAAAAACCAATAAACAACAACCAAAATGGAACAAAGCAGATTTTGCTGCTTGTCTGAACAAAACCAATAAGTCTGTATTGTTTAATCAATTTGAAATAAGCTCGAGAGAAAACTAACATCTGTTTTTAAAGCATTTATCGACAGTGGGTCAATAAAAGGGAGTGAAGATGGAACATGGATGACTCCCTTTTATTGGGGAGAGGGATAAGGTGGAACCACAGTGTTGATGTTACATTAAATTATTTAATTAAACACTAATACCGATGCATACTATCAATTGCAGAAAGTTTTGCAATTGCACACTGTTAATATTAATGCTTTAGTAATAAATTCAATGTGTAAAATGTGTAACATAGACACTGTAAGTTGCCGGTCTGTTAAAAGTTAATTATGATTGCACAGACTAACCCTATCCCATAACCCAACATTATTTAATGTCTTTATGAGCCTAAGCCCCAAATACACATCAGCTGAAGTGCCTATATGATTCTAGAGAGACTGGTAAATATGCAAATTACAATAAACAAATGCAATGCAAATGCAATGCAATGCATTGAGAGACATACTGTATGAATGAGTGATGGCCAACACACAGACAACATGACCAGGACATTCAAAGAATGAAAGAAATATAAACATAAAAATAAAGAAATCTGATGCACAAAAATGTCAGTTTAGCAAATTTAGAAAACTGTAGTTTACAAGGTCATTTCTATCTATGTATACACGCAGAGTGTTTTAATGGCTTGGCTCTTCTGAAAAGCATTAGCCCTTAGCTTTCATCTTCTGGCCTCTGTGTTTATGGCTGAAAAATAGCAGTGAAATTGAGAGAGAAGCACTTAGCTACGCACAGAGAGTGCTTTCAAAGTGTTAAACCACCCGATCTGGCCCTTATGTTCATGCCAAATATATCAAAGCTAAGAAAATGACTCATTTTCTTTTCTGTAACATTATGTTGTGCACACATTCATAATCAGCTCAAACTGACCCAAAGCAAACTCTTATGATGTTATAATTATAAGTTAAGTGTCAATTAGACATATTTAAACTAAAGATCAGTAGTAATATCTCCTTTTATACTCTTAGCCCTTACAAAATACAAGAGGCTTTTAATTCGAGTCAATAAGTTAGCACAAGTCCTTCTGTGACATTTAAAAATTTGAGACATTTTAAAGTGACTATCAATTTCATGGTCTAATTGTGATTAAACTGAATGAATAAACCATGGGATGCTAATCAAAGCATAGTTGTGGCTTCATACGACATAGCCTTTATCATTTATTTAACCTTTGCGGTCGGCCTGCTGGATTTTGTTTCAGTGTGGCAAGTCTTTCGTCTTATAGCGCTTTAAAACTTTACGTAAATAGCCCTTCAGATAATAAAGAAGCTTAAACTGAAATGAGCTGTGGACAATGCAAGACAATGCAAGACTAGAAAAGCTAGAGTCTGAGATGAGCATTGCTGCTTGCAAAACTACAAAACAAATTATAGTTTATGAAAAAAAAAATCAAGATGTAGTCTTATTGATGTGTACCCAGGAGCAATGAGATGCAGAGCATTTTGATTCAGCCCCTTTGAAAAACAATCTGCTCGGGACGTTAACCGCAAACACCAACTTCTATAATGGGGGATTGTGAATTACCTGCGGGTGCTGTTTTGATTCACAGTAAGGAAACTGTAATCTGGGAAAGACTGACAGTCTGATCTATATGTGGAAGAATTTAGTAAATATTCCAAAAGTCTAAGATTTCTTTTGTTATTTTCACTTTGGTCTTAATAACTTTGTTTCCCCTAATAATGCATTACTGCAGGGGACTGAATCTATAATTATCACAGACATAATTTCCTCAACACCAGGTGCACGGTATGAGAAATTATTCAACTCAGCAGGAGAAAAGTTTGATTTTTTGCAGTTTGTTTAAGCTTTGCACTTGATATCACAGTGATGATATAACTAATACTAGAGCCTAAAAAACATTAAACTCAGCTAAAAAACTCTCTACAAGGGACCCTAATAATTATATTTTTTAAATATGAAATTTTCTACCTCAAAAAATTATATTATATACACTACCAGTCAAAAGTTTGTGAACAGTAAGATTTTTAATGTTTTTTTTAAAGAAGTCACTTCTACTCACCAAGCCTTTATTTGATCCAAAATACAGCAAAAGCAGTAATATTGTGATTTTTTTTTTTTTTTTTTTTGCTATTTAAAATAACTGCTTTCTATTTGAATATAGTTTAAAATGTAATTTATTCCTGTGATCAAAGCTAAATTTTCAGCATCATTACTCCAGTCTTCAGTGTCACATGATACTTCAGAAACAATTCTAATATGCTGATTTGCTGTTCAAGAAACACTTATTATTACTAATATTATTATTTTCAGGATGTTGTTAAATAGAAAGATCCAAAGATCAGCATTTATCTGAAATAAAAAGCTTTTGTAACATTATTATAAGAAATTATAAAAATCAATACTTTTATTTAGCAAGGATGCTTTAAATTGATCAAGACGGATGATAAAGACATTTATAATGTTACAAAAGATTTCTATTTCAGATAAATGCTGTTCTTCTGAACTTTTTATTCATCAAAGAAACATAATAATAACAATAACAATAATAATAATAATAAACGTTTTTTTGAGCAGCAAATCAGAACATTAGATTTGATTTTTTACTGATTTTTTTAAGGATCGTCTGACTGGAGTAATGGTGCTAAAATTCAGCTTTGAAATCACAGGAATAAATTACACTTTAAAATATATTCAAATAGAAAACAGTTATTTTAAATAGCAAAAATATGTAAAAAATGTACTGTTTGCTGTACTTTGGATCAAATAAATGCAGGTTTGGTGAGCAGAAGAGGCTACTTTAAAAAAAAAAACATTAAAAATCTTTACTGGTAGTGTATATTATATACACTACTATTTAAAAGTTTGGGGTCAGTAAGATTTTTTTTTAAAGAAATTAATACTTTTATTCAGGAAGGATGCATTAAATTGATAAAAAGTGACAGTAAAGACTTTTAAATTGTTACAAAAATATTTAAAATAAATACTATTCTTTTGAAATACTAAGCAGCACAATTGTTTCCAACATTTATAATTTTTTTAAGCATATTACAGTGATTTCTGCAAGAATCATGTGACACTTGAAAATTGTGAAAATTTAGCAAATTAAATTACATTTGTAATATATTAATTTATTTAAATAGAAAACAAAGAATATATTTAATTAAAACAATTAATTAATATATAATAAATGCAGCATTGGTGAGCTTGAGACTTCTTGCCAAAACATTAAAAAAATCTTACCAACCCCAAACTTTTGAATGGTAATGTATTATTAAATCATATTTCCACAAAGTAAGTGATTTGCATAAAATATTATCAGAAGTATTACTGCAAGGCAATAGTGCGATGTGTCATCAGGTTCCTCGTAGCACTTAAAACATATTTCCATTTACATACTGATATTCAAATAAAGCTGGTGGTCAGAAGTTACAGGTCTGTTTGGACCAATTCCCCAATTCTATCAGAAGAAAATGAAGCAGAATTGGACCTTTTCAGCACTTGTGTTGTTTCATTTGGCTGGGTGAAGTGCCTTTGCTCTCAGGCAAATGTAATAGAATAAAATTGAATGTAGGGACATGAACTTTAGGAAACTTGCAGCCTCAGTAGTCAGCATATCTACTTTCAGAAACCCTGCTCTAAAGCAACACACATGCTAAAAAGAGAGGAGAAAGAGTGCAGCTGTAGCGATATTGCTCTCTGGGCATATTGCAATGAGAAAAACAACAACTTATCATAACAAAAAGAAACAATAATGCCACCCTACTCCCCTCTGTTATGAGTCATCTTACAAATGATATTGTATTACTGTTCACCACACACACACACACACACACTCACACTCACACGTCCAGCCTCCGCAGACTCATCAGCACAGCAGCTGATGAGCAGAAAAAGGTCTGCACTGCCTAAGGTTGAATGACTCTAAACATCCTCATCCTAAGAGGAGGGGAAGTTTTATTTATTTAGTTATTTGGTGTGTGTGCGTGTGTGTGTGTGAAGGCATCCTTAATAGTCCCCGGGAGAGTGTGCAGGGCTTTTCCTGTGTTGTGAAGTGGAAAATGGCCTCTGTGTCTCAAACTAATCAAAGTGCAGAAGAGGTAGAGAAGGGAGAGGAGATTACAAACAAGGCTTAGAGATGACGGGGGATCTCTGTTAAAAAAAAACAAAAAAAAGGAACACTGATTTCGGGGAATCTATGGATGCTTGAACAAAGGTAATGAAGGGTTTTAATGTCAAGCATGAATTGCTTCACAAGAGGACGTGTTTCTTCTTGAAATACTAAAAAAGGAGAGGAAGACAAGGATCCTTTCTTTTAGGTGTTGCTGTTCTCACAAAAGCGACGCCGTCACACTCTGACCCCAGACCAGTGCGGTTATTATTGCTCAGTATTCCCTTGATTAAGGAGCAGGAGAGACCAAAAGGAAGTGCGGCGGGCAGTAGACCTGTCAGCAAGGGTCTTTTGAGCCCTGATTCACTGTTGGAAATGTCAAAGTTCTGAGGGTCGGTGGAGGGACTACAAACACTGTTTGTACCAAACCTCCTGTGCCAGTGTTGGCGTTCATGGCGAGTCCGTGCAAACAAAGTGTTTCTTCTGCTGCCGCTAGGAGGCTGTGGGGACGGTAAGCACTTGGTCGTTCTTGCCGTTTTTATGGACGGGGGAGTCTGACGTTTTGGCCGTTTTCCTAGGCGGGCTCTGCTCAGCAACGTCATGTAGCGATGGTTCCCTGTACATGGCAACTGGAGAGACAAGAGAAAGAAATTGTGAAAATGTCTCTGTCCTTTTGTCCGTACAATCAGTAAAAAAATTTTTTGTCTCTTTCTCTTCCAAGTCAACACTGGACTCTATTGATTTTCATTGTACGGACAAAAAACGTTGAAACATCTTAGCTAATACCTTTATGCTCCACAGAAGAAAGAAAGTCATACAGGTTTGGCACAACATGATCAAAGGATGACAGAACCTCCATTTTTGGGTCAGTGAAATTTTTTTTGAAAGAAATTAATACTTTTATGCAGAGGATGTATTAAATTATGACATTTTTAATGTTATGGAGGATTTCAATTTCAAATACATGCTATTATTTTAAACGTTTCATTCATCAAAGAATTTTGAACAAACTGTAACCTGGTTAAATGAATTTTTCAATATTATAATGAGAAACAATACGAAATTTGATTAATTTTTCAACATAATAATTAGATTTTTTTTTCATCTTAGAGTGATTTGTGGAGAAATGAAGACACTGAATAATAATGACTGCTGAAAATTCAGGTTTACCATCGCAAGAAAAAATTTCATTTTAAAATATATTAACATAGAAAACAGCTAATGGTAAAAATATGTTACAAAATGACTGTTTTTACTGTATTTTTTTTATTTTTTTTTTTATATATTTTTAAATATATAATATGTAACGGCTTCTGAAAATTCAGCTTTACCATCACAAGTATAAATGTCATTTTAAAATATATAAAATATAAAATAAAAATTTGTAAAATATATAAACAGCTATTTAAAATTGTAATAATATTTTACAATATGACTGCTTTTACTGTATTTTTTAAAAAAATATATATGATAATTAATGGCTTCTGAAAATTCAGCAGTACCATCAAGGAATAAATGACATTTTAAAATATATTATTAAAATAGAAAACAGTTATTTTAAATTGTAATAATGTGTCACAATATTATTGTTTTTATGGTATTTATTTAAAAATATTTTAAAAATATTTTTCAATATATAATATATATTGATATTGATATTGATATTGAAAGTAATAGCTGCTGAACATTCAGCTTTACCATCACAGGAATACATTTCTTTAAAATTTAATTTTAAAATAAATTAAAATAGAAATTAAATTAGTTATTTTAAATTGGAATAATATGTCACAATATTACTGTTTTTACTCTATTTATTCAATATTTGTAAAGAATATTTTTACATATATACATTTGGATAATGGCTTCTGAAAATTTGGTTTTATCATCACAGGAATAAATTGCATTTTATAATATATTAAATAAAATAACAATTGTTTTAAATTGTAATAATATATTATAATATTACTGTTTTTACGTCATTTTTTTAAATATAAATGCCACTTTGGTATGCATAAGTTACTTTTTTCAAAAAGATTCACAAATATATTTAAAGTATTTTTAAAAATATACCCAAACTTTTGCAATGTACTGCAACACATGACAAATCAATTATTATTATTATAAACAAAGACATACCCTCTATAAGCTTGGGCAGGAAGTGGGCTGCTCCTTTAGTCTTTTTGACCCGATTTCCTTTCATGACCTGTCCGTCCCGGTTAATACCAATGTACCAGGCCCGACCCGACTGCGTCTGACGGTACAAGATCGAGGAGTATGTGACATAATAGTTCTCAAACACACACTCCTTAAACTTGCACTCCGGCGTGAAATGTTCCTGTAACAGGGACACACACATATACACAGACAATGAGTTAACCACAATAACAGACCGCAACCGCTGAATGTATGTTTTTAAGTAGCCTGTATACTGAGTTCAGCTTGGACGGGAGGAAAACGGGCCTTAGGTTTCAATATCTGCATAAGTGAGGAACAGCAAATGAGAAAAGCGAAATCCCTGTACACTACACTTTCTTATTACAAATTTCTCAAACACACGTGTTCTGTTCATGTGAACATAAGTGTTGCGGTGTAATCTCTGCCACAAGCCCAAACACAGCCAAACTCCCTGCCTCTCTGAATCCCTGCTGGAGATAGCAGCCTGTCAGTAAGCAAACACCAACATCTCTCTTTTATTCTTTCTCTCTCTCCTCCCATCCCATCTGTCTCTCTCTCTTTCTCTCTCTCTCTACCACCCTGTCATTTCGTAACCTTGTCAGGGAACAAACCAATTTCCAGGATTGATTGGGATCCTTGGTGTGACTGGTGAGCAGAGCAGCTGAATAAGGGGTTTACTCCTCTTCCTCTCTCTCTTGCTCTAATGTGTTTGTTTTGAAACACTCCCTTCTGTCACCAAAGGAAAATTAAGCCTTCTTCATAAAACAGATTCGTAATTTACCTGCTCTAATTGCATATCTGTAATTAAATCGTGGCCATTTGGGCGTTTGATCTACCTGATGCTTTTGATAGTCTTGCTCCTGTCTTAAAAGTGTGTTATTAAAGAAAAGCATGTCATAATAATAATAACAATAATAATAATAGTCAAATTATTATAACATATACTGGTAACGCTTTACAATAAGATGTCATTTGTTAACATTAGTTAACGTATTAACTAACTTGAATAAACAATGAACAATACATACATTATTATTTATTAATCTTTGTAAATGTTAAAAAATACAGTTGTTCATTGTTCATGTTAGTTCACAGTGCATTAACTAATGTTAACAAACACAACTCGTGATTTAAATAATGCATTAGTAAATACTGAAATTAACATTAACTAAGACTAATAATAGTTCATGTTAACTAATGTAGTTAACTAATGTTAACTAATGAAACCTTATTATAAAGTGTTACCTTATTACACTACATGAAGTATTTAAAGTTATTTAAAACTATGAATAAAATGCATTAATAATAATATTAATAATATTTCTTTTTACATTTATGGGAGGATTACAATAATTTTATTTGTATTTTAATTTATTTTCAGTGTTTTCTCTGCCATTATATTAGGGGGGCGGCCCTTTCTCCTCCGCTAAAACGCGGACGGGGTTGCGGTGTCCATTCATAAAATTCGTCGATTTTTGTATTGATAATCAAAAGTAGGTCTCTCACTTAATTCAAATCGCGATATGGACTAGTGTCTGTGAATATTAAAACGCAAAAAGACGGTTTAAATATGAATCCTCCATGTTCCGCTTAACTCTGTATGACTGAATGGTGGAGACGCGGCTTTGTTTACTACATAAATACTGAAGCACTCGTGAGGCCTCTGCGTCTCATTATATGACGACATAAACGCATAAACTTAATCTCCAGAACTGCTGTGAGAGTCACTTCATGTAAATTTTACCGTTTCATTTGAGAAAATTAGCGTCATGTCATAGTGTATACACACAAAAACTAACCGGCAACCTGTAAAAAGTAATGTTTAACATGTAACAGAAATGCATTAGTCTTGTATTACTTTTGCACAGTATAATGTGTAGGTGTTTAAATATTCCTATTTCTGGCAAATTGAAATAAAACAATTAAATGCAGAAACTATAATAATAACAGAAATAACAGAAGAAAACTCTGTTTGGCAGCAAATAAAAGGGTTTAATTTTCATTTAATAAAAAATAAATAAATGTTTAATATCTATATTTGATCAGAAAAATTAAAACACAAGAATTTCTGAAAAAAAAAAAAAAAAAAGATTGTAGTGCCCTATTGTTGACTTATTTTTTTCACTGAAATAAATGGTTTTATTATTACACAGAGAGTAATGTACTGAAAAAAAGCACCTTTTAATGGTGAAGTTAAGCAAAAACGAAGTTTTCTTCATTAAACAGATTCATTTTCACAATTTATCTGATTTCACTGCATCTAATTATCATTTAAATTGTCATTTACGTTTTTCATTTCTATGAAATAAAAGCATTTCATGAACAATACAAAAAATTACTATTTTATCATCATCATAAACATTCGTTATAATAATTATATAAATATTAATATAATACGGGAGGTATTTAGTATACAATTCACTAATATAATACATATCATGAACATATAATATATAAAGCATATAATTTAACTGCATTTATGGGAGACACACACACATATTATTATTTTTTATTATATACATTATTCATTATATTTTTAGTATATCATTTTTAGTGTGTGTATATATTTCAACGTTCATTTAGACTTGAACTGGACATTAAACACCATTTAGAGTAAAGAGCTCTGAGTAAAAGTCTGTGCCAACTTTAATTAATTAATTGCCAAATTTAATTGAATTGGAGCTTCCAGCTGACAGAAGATGATGGAGTATAAGTGTGTCTGTGCAATAACATTAGATGCAGGGAATTTCTAAAACACTTGAGAAACAGTCATGTAATGCCTGCTGACTTCCTTTCAATCTGACAATAATTAGGAGCCCCTGCACAGGCAGAGCCGTCATCAGGACGGGACAACGTTATCCGGGGCAAACTAAGGTCATCTACGGCTTAGCCTAATCAGGTGGCATTAAACCATAAAAATAGCTATTTCTTATTCAACATGAAGGGAAATGTGCTCTCCATAAAGGAGAAGAGGGATTAGGTTGACCTCTAGCAGTCTATTCCACCTCTGCTGTGATTTTGGTTTTCATCCTGCAGTGCTCTCAACCTCCAGCAGGTGTCAGAGCAGCACACAAGGCTCAGGGAGTGTACTGATAACTCTGAGCCTTCATTCCTCATTGCTTCACTGCTCAGCCACTTTCACTGGCTTAAAAAGCCACTTAAGTTTTACACATCATAGCACAGTCTCTCTCACTTTCTTTTTCCCCCCTCTTTCCCCTGCCTTTTTAATCTAGGATTGTGTGATTCAGGGAAATCTGATTATTACAGAAGGATTTTTGACATGTTACGTTGCGTGAAGTTAATGAAGATGCCGGATGCTTGAGAGTCTGCTGAATCCTCTGAATCCCCTAGCAATCAGGAGGGAGGACTGGCATTTTGACAGGAGAGCTGCCTCATCAGCCTCTTAGACAGGCACAACATTTCCACTAACATTTAAAGGGATAGTTCACTCACAAATATTTATATTACGTCATTATTTACTTAGTCATATCATTGCAAATCTGCACAGCTTTGATTTTCAGTGGAACACAAAGTATGCTTTTTCAGACTTTGAATATAATGACATATGGACTAGTCTTTTTGTTGTCCCTTTTGGAGCATGACAGATGAGAACACTATGAATTATAGTTCAATAAAAAACATCTTCATAAAATCCTGCTTTTGTGTTTCATAACAGCATATGGGTTTAAAAAAAAACAAAGGGGTGAATAAATGTGACCCTAGACCACAAAACCAGTTGTAACAGGTATATTTGCCAACAATTCATTGTACGGGTCAAAATGATCAATTTTCCTTTTATGCCAAAATCATTAGGATATTAAGTAAAGATCATGTTCCATGAAGATATTTTGTAAATTTCCTACCGTGAATATATATAAAAACTTAATTTTTGATTAGTAATATGCATTGCTAAGAGCTTCATTTGGACAACTTTAAAGGCGATTTGATCAGTATTTAGAATTTTTTTGCACCCTCAGATTCCAGATTTTCAAATAGTTTTATCTCGGCCAAATATTGTCCTATTCTAACAAACCATACATCAATAAAGAGCTCATTTATTCAGCATTCAGGTGAACAAACAGACAAAAAATATATCTATCTATCTATCTATCTATCTATCTATCTATCTATCTATCCTGCCGTTCAAAAGTTTGACGTCCGTAAGATTTTTCATGTTTTTAAATGGAGTCTCTTATGCTTCTCTAGGCTGTATTTATTTGATCAAATATACAGAAAAAACAGTAATATTGTGAAAAATTCTTGCAATTTCTAATACTGGTTTCCTATTTTATATACTTTAAAATATAAATTATTTCTGTGATGCAGCACTGAATTTTCATCAGCCATTACTCCAGTCTTCAGTGTCACATGATCCTTCAGAAATCATACTAATATTCTAATATGTTCTTGAAAGAATTAATAAAAAGTTCAGAAGAACAGCATTTATTCAAAACAAAAATCTTTCCTGACAGTATAAATCTTTACCATCACCTTTTATCTATTTAACTCACCTTTGCTAAATAAAAGTACTAATTTCTTAAAAAAAGAAAAAAATATATATATATATATATATATATTTACTGACCCCAAACGTTTGAATAGTAGTGTATATTGTAACACAAAATTTCTATCCTGAATAAACACTGTTCTTTTTAACTTTTTATTTATCAAAGAATCCTGAAAAAAAGTATCACTGGTCCCAAAAAATATTAGGCAGCACAACTGTTTCCAACACTGATAATAAATCAACATATTAGAATGATTTCTGAAGGATCATGTGACACTGAAGACTGGAGTAATGATGTTGAAAATTTTGCTTTTAGAACACAGGAATAAATTATATTTTAAAGTACATTAAAATAGAAAACTCTTATTTTAAATTGCAATAACATTTCACAAAATTAGAGTCTATATTTTTGATTAAATGCCCTGCTGAGCAAAATAAACTTATTTAAAAAAAACATTAAAAAACCCAAACTTTTTAACAGCAGTCTATCATCTATCTATCTATCTATCTATCTATCTATCTTACTTGCCTTACTGTATATTGCATTCACTTCATCCAGAAATTATATATGTGAAAATATTATTTAGTTGGCATCATTAAGGGCCAGAATATTATTCTCACAATTCAAATGATGGAATTTAAACCATGTATTATGTTGCTGGTGACAGTGCTGATTTATTTACTCACCATAGCCAATTTTTACTCACTAACTTGTCATTTATTTTGTGTTCATTTTGGAACCTGACAGCAAGAAAAAATGGAAAAGAAGAAAGTTAACAAAAGGATGAAAGAAGAAACAATAGAGCGGTAAGAAGAAAGACTGAGACTGTGGCAATCATGTCAGAACCATTAAATCCTCTTCAGAGCACCACACGCACACGCTCAGACACACATACGGTGAAAAGTGCTTGCTTTCACATTAACTTTTCACTGCTGCGGCTGTAAAATCTGTAACTAGTAGGGGTGAATTGATTTCATGTAAGAACGCAGCAAAACGTCAATGAGAATTTCCTCTAAAAAAGCTGGGATAAGACTTTGATGTAGCTGGATAAATGTGTGCACAGGTATGAAGCGGTCCAAAAACTGCTTACTAAGAACAGGTTTAACACACCAGTGAGCATTGACAAGCTTGCAGAATGACGGGGATACCAGCAAGACGCCTAGGTGGGAGAAAATGCAATGAACGATTCAGTAACGAACAAATAGGGGATAAATAAACAAGTTTTCTTGCAGTATTTCACTGCATATTGATTAGTCAAATGAATTACAATTCATTTCAAAAAGCAAAAACAAGCTGTTGTGTTGTAATGAGATCTAATGAGACTGTAATTGCAGAGGCCAGCAATAACACCTTGTATTTGACAAGACTAAAAATAAAGCAAGCAGCCGTGCTTTCTTCCTTTAACCAGACTTGAGACACTTTATGAAACTTCCTCAAGCACAGGTCTGAGAACAGCCCAGCGCACTGCTGTTCTCACGGAGGCCATTACAAGACTGACAAGAGACTGACCCCAGGTCAGCACGAGAGGTGGGTTTCCTTGGCAGAACACCTGCTCGTCCCTGCACTGCTGACCTCACAACAGCTGTAGCGGCGCGCTCGTCCTCTGCCTCTCTCCTTGGCTAGACCCAGCTGAGTGTTTGGGGAATTTCCAAGACAAAATAACACAACAAGCCCCTTCAAGACAGACTCCCTTGCTTATTTCACCTTCAGCGCATTATTAGTGATCGCTTACATACACACAGGCGTTAGAGGGATAGTTCACCCAATGATGAAAGTCTGCTGACAGCTTACTCACCCTCAGGTCATCTACGATGTAGTTGAGTTTGTTTCTTCATTAGAACAGATTTGGAGAAATTTAGTATAACATCACTAGCTATGTTTCCATCACCCTGCTTTTTATTCACATTTTGATGTATCGCATCAGAAACGAGTGATGGAAATGCCACATTTCGAATAAAAATCCCTTAATTTGCAAAAAAGTTTTTACGGTCGCTTGAGGTGGTTTTTGACTTAATGCGAATAATGGAAGATGGAAACGCATTTGCTGAATAAATTCGCAAATGTTTTATGCTATACTCCAATTTTTGCACATAAGTTAAATTCGCAACTTTGGATGGAAACCCAGCTACTTACTCACAAATGGATCATCTGCAGTGAATGGGTGCCATCAGATGGTTTTAACTTCAAACTGTTGCTTCTAGCCAAAATCGAGCCTATAATCCATAATAATGCTTCCTCCAGTGAAAAACTCTATCCTCTGTTGTCCTTTCCTATGCACCGACATATTTGTTTAAAGCTGTTTTGGAATGTTTTCACGTGTAAACAGCACTTGATTTGTGCATATTTCTCTCCTGACTTAGATAAAATGACTTTTACAGCTGAGAAAGCAATATTATGGACACCTAAAAGCAATGGTTTGAAGTTAAAATTTTAATAATGGAGTATTAATGGAGTAACTAAATTTGTTGAGTCAACTTAAAATAATTTGTTACTCTGCTGCCTTAATATTTTAAGTTCAGTCAACTCAAATGAGTTTAGTCAACTTGAAATGTTAAGTTGTACTAAGTGACAACTTAGATATTCGAGTTGACTAAACTTAAAAGCTGTGTTTGTTACCCAGCTGCCTTGAAATTGTAAAGCGAATCTCAAATATCTAAGCTGTCACTTAGTAAAACTTAACATTTCAAGTTGACTAAACCTTTTTTGAGTTGACTTAAAATTTTAAGGCAGCGGGGTAACAAATTATTTTAAGTTGACTCAACAAATTGTTTTTTTACAGTGTAATGCTAAATTACTTCAAATCTGTTCTGATGAAAAGACAAACTCATTTATATCTAGCATGGCCTGAGAGTACATTTTCAGCTATTTTTCATTTTTGGGTGAACTATTCCTTTAAGTTCTTTGACTTGAAGAATAGGGAAAAGACTGCTGACTCAATGAGGACCAATCAAGTCCATTTTAAACAGGGAGGGCAAGGTCACAAGTGTGTGTGAGGAGACAGAGAGAGTGCAGGTGTGTACAAAAAGGAAAAAGAAAAAGAAGTGTGTGCGCGCACATGTTCGTGGGGACTAGGTGGTCTAAGGTCAGCTAGAATCATTCGGGATCAGCAGTTAGACTAATTATTTCATCAGTGTGGGTGTGTGGGGACCTGGGGCTCGGATCAAGGTGTGTGAGTGTCAACGCCAGGGTGCTGAGGGCCAGAAGCAGAAACACCCTCTACTTGAAATGAGTAATAATCCTGCCAGAACTACAGGGCACAGCAAAACACACATCACATACACACACACACATATCCTGACATATGCTCCCTCGAGTCTGCAGCTCATCCACTCCAAGTTTTTGCCTTATTATTGGTGTCCAGTCATGCTTACCGAAACCATTTCCAACTGCATGCATGTGACGCAGCAGACGATGCATCTAAGATCCACACAATTATACAGTAGAAAACATTATTATCATTCTACAGAGCTTGTCAGAACTGTGTGTGATTAACACTGTGGAACTTGAAACCATTAATGAAGATTATGTATGTACAATTTATTTGAATTCAGTAGAAAATGTTACAGATTAAAGAGATTCACTCAAAAATCAAAAGGTAGTTCCAAACCCGTATGACTTTTTGTCTGTGGAACATAAAAAAAGATATTTTTGGAATAACAGTATTGTACGCACAAGAGAGAGTGGCGTTTCAGTGGATGACGTAGCGCGTAGGCAGAGCGTACAGGGAAGCACAGATAAGAGAACAAAACAAAACTCCTGTCACAATTCAGAAGTGGGTTGTTGACGTGACATGGCATTTTCACAGTCCCACAAGAAAAAAAATGAATATAATTAATATTGGCGTTATTTAAAATGTAGTAAATCGTTAAACATTTCTTTGTCCTACATGTATCTGCTGTTATAAAAGCTGCAGCGTTATTCGATTTTTTAAGCTTTTGAGGCAAATGTCGAAATTGTCCTATGGTGTGACTGTTCAATAAATTACAATTTTAACTTAAATTAAAAAGAAAAGCATAAAACCTCTGACATAATTGTCATAAGTGTCTATTTTAGTAAATGGCCGTCATTTTTTTCCTCCATATATTTCTGAAAGCATAGGAACTTAATACATTTAGTCTCTGAAAACCATGTCCTCTGGTGTGACACCATATCCTGATTTCAAATCAGCCAATTCCCGACAAAACTTTAATTAGTTGATGGACCCCATTCATGTTACTGAAGCTCCCGGCCATGCCCATGACATGTGCACAAGGTAAATTTTTGTCTCAGAATTGTTTAAATATTTAACTTTTTTGGAACCACTACAAAATTGTTACGTTTTGTTGTCCTTTGGTGTGACACCATTAAATTATATTTTTTAATTAAAAACTGTATGTTAAACATAATCATGGAAAATTATGCAAATGTGTCTTGTTAACTGCTAATGACAGGTTAGCTCAGAAAAGCAAGGTCATTAATTAATAGCTTAAGCTAAAACATCTCATGGTGTGATAGATAATGTCCACCAGTGTGACGCCTGTACTGTCACACCACAGGACAAAGATGTAATACCGGAGGACAAGGTCTCTTTAAAAAGCATTTTAAATAATTAAATAAGATTTGTTTTTCTTTTTATTCTTTTTTGATAATTTTCAGTGTTCTTAAATGCAATAATTACATTAATTAAACTATTTTCTGATGTTTTTACAGAAAACTTGTACTGTTATAAAGTGTCATGAAAATAAAAATAAAACGTGACACTTTGTTTTTGAAACAGAAAAAACTGTGGGAGAGAAATTAAGTGAACGATGCGGAAAGTAAATGGAATCAAAATGTTGGCTTAAAAAGAGTAGCCACAAAGTTTAAAAAAATCATTTACATCTTAATGAATATACTTTGAATGTCAATCATATTTAGTTGTGCCGCACATGCAGTGGGTGGGTTATAAGAGTTTCAGTAACATAATGATTAACTAAGAGACCGAATTTTGTTGAGGAAAATTATGTTTCGTTTAAAAAAAAAACATGTAAATATTATTTGTACCAAAATGAAACTTTTTTTTCTCCTTTAACATGTTCAAACTTTAATATAATACTTTAATAACTACCAATTTTGTCCTTTAGTGTGACAATGTCGTACGGTGTGACGTAATGTCCTATGGTGTGATTTGTTTTTATCTTAAAATCTCTTTAAAAAAACAGTTGAGTATTGTAATAGGGGAGATAAATATAAATATCACTAATTTTAAAATGGTATAATTTTCAGCAGTTTTGAATGGATGACCGCAAAGTTTGTACATTATAATTTCATATTAAATAAATAACACTGTATGAAAATAAGTGTCTAACAATGAAGATAAATCTCAGTTTTTTCCCCTAATTTTGCTATGTCACACCATAGGACAAATTTATGGTAGAGTTTAGGAAAAATGTAAACAAAAAAAAAAAAACAATGAAAGAAAGTTAGTGAGCCTTTTTATTTTTTCAAAGATCAGACTTCACACTACATAAATATATGCATTTCTTATTCAAAAAAGTTTTACAAAAAAGTATTTTTACCGCCTATTTGTCAAGTGCCCAAGTACAAAAGAGGATTTGTACAGACAAATGTCAGAGGATTTCGATATAAGCCAAGAGGAGACTGGTTTTCCTTTGCTGTAAATAAAACTTGATTCTCGAGAGACTAGCATATTCTCTCCGGAGCTTATGCTACATCCTACGTCCTATGTCATCTGCTGGAACGCCACTCTCTTGTGATTATGGTTTATAAAGGTTTAAATATCGATATTTTTTCATACAAGAATGTATTGATTCACTTCAGAAGGCCTTTATTAACCCCCGGAGCCATATGGAGTACTTTTTCTAATGGATTGATGCACTTCACTGTACTTCAAAATCTCAACAGCCATTCACTGCCATTATATATAGCTTGACCGAACCAGGATGATTTTTTTAAATAAATTTGATTGTATTCATCTGAAAGAATGGCTTGAGTGTGAGTAAATCATGGGGTAATTCTCATTTTTAGCTGAACTATCCCTTTAAAGAACATAAAGAACAGCGATGCTAACACTAGCTTAAAAACTACTGAACTCATCTTGATTTGCAATGTTTTACATCTGGGATGGATAAAGAATACTTGGAATAAAGAATAAAGAATACTCTCTCTTCATCTTTTGTCTGGGCTTTTCATATGACCTAAAGTGACCTGTCTTGATTTCAGTGCAACTGGAAGAGGAAGGAAAGGAAACAAAGTGTGAAAAAGCAAAAAGGAAAACAGGAAATAAAAAGAGGAAGAAAAAAAAAAGAAAACATGTATGAACAGAAAAGGAAGACAAATCCAAAGGAAAGGGAAAGAAGAAGTGGAAGAGGAAGATAATGAGGAAGGAAAGAAAGGGTGAGGAATGCATCAATGTGTGATATGTCATGGTCACCGTATTAAATGGCTTACACCTTCATTCCAAGTACCTTTTAAAACTTTGTCATGAAAAAGCTGGTCAGTTCAACAAAATCTGCCCCAATTCTGTCAGGTCACCTCTATCAGTGCAAATATGCATCTCTGTGTGTGTGTGTGTGCTGTTTTATTCCCACCTTCTTTCTCCCTCTCTTTTTGTGTTCCTGGCCCAGGAGGGCTTCCACTGAGTGTTGAGTTTAAAAAATGGGTCAGGTTATAGAGACAAAGCACTATTTTTATCGGAAAGCAATTTCCAGTGGTCCCCTACAGGTAACACAGCACACAGCAATGACACAGAGTTTTCTAAACACCTTAACCTTTACATACAACTCTCACCAGATCTAACCTCAGTTAGCAATGAATGATGAGAGCACAAGAGAAAGGTAAACAGGGAATCACTGGACAATGACAGAATAGATATGAGAGAAAGGCAGAGAGAACAAACGATCGAGATAAATGCTAAAATGAAATGAAAATGAAATCGAGTGATGAACGCAACCCCATGGGCTGTGCTCTGCATGTCTTTTCTTGTCAATCCATCTCTCTCTATATTCCTTCCTATGGCTGATAGAGCCCTTTGTTCCTGCTGTGAGAAACCCCGCTGGCCTGCACTCCTCCATTTCTCATGAACCATTCAGCTTCTTCATATTCCTCTTAAACGTCACCGTTCTGTCAGCAGAGTGAGATGACAGCCAGATTACTACAGTATATCATCATGCTTCACCAAAAAGCACGCTTATGAGACAGCTGAGCAGAGGATCATGGGAAAGACCTCTGAGGGGCACAATAATGAGACAGTTTCAACACATTTAAACAGGTGAGGATGGAGATTTCATTATGAGTCTTTATCAGGTGGTTGAAAGAGCCAGGAGCCACTCATGCCCATAATAGCCATTTCAAAAAAGCCTTAGGGTGAACACACTATCCCTGTGATCCTCAACCAAGGTGCTGGGACACTAGGGGGGCTCAAGATGACCTAAAATGATTTAAAGGGATAGTTCACCCAAAAATGAAAATTCTGTTATTAATTACTCACCCTCATGTCGTTCCAAACCCATAAGACCTTCGTTCATCTTCGGAACACAAATGAAGATATTTTTGATTAAGTCCAAGAGCTTTCTGACCCTGCATGGACAGCAATGCAACTGACACGTTCAAGGCCCGGAAAGGCAGTAAGGACATCATTAAAATAGTCCGTGTGACATCGGTCATTCAACCTTAATATTATGAAGCTACGAGAATACTTTTTATGTGCAAAGAAATAAAAAATAATGACTTTATTCAACTAAATTGTTGAATTTTTTTTTTTTTTGCTTTCTCGTACCTTCATAAAACCACTGATGTCACATGGACTATTTTATGAATGTCCTTACTACCTTTCTGGGCCTTGAATGTGGTATTTGCGTTGCTGTCTATGCAGTGTCAGCAAACCCTCGGATTTCATCAAAAATATCTTAATTTGTGTTCCAAAGATGAACAAAGTTCTTACGGGTTTGAAACAACATGAGGGTGAGTAATTAATGACAGAATTTTCACTTTTGGGTGAACTATCCCTTTAAAATGAAAACAAATTAACCTAAAGTAACTAAAAATCAAGATATTTTTTATCTTCTTTCAACTTTGAAGAACCAGATTTCGAAAAAACCTGGATGTACCACATTCTTGAAAAATCTGGACTCATTTTAAAATTAAATGTCAATTAATAACATCTTAAAACTTCATTTTCAATTTTATGATGGATATAGATTTCTAGTCAAGCCAAGTTCTAAAATATTTTATCAGGCAGAAATTGAGAGTAAAATCCATTAAATCATGATCAGCTGGAGAAGTTATGAGGTGCACCAATATTGTTCTGGACAAAAGGGGGAATAAAAAAGGATAGGAACCACTACTTTAGTAGCCACACAGCGACACTATAGAACAACCACTCAGAACACTCTAGCATCTGCATAGTAACATGCTAAAAACACCTTGGCAATAACACAGTTGTGTGGCAGTAAATAAAGATGGTAAAATGAGAATGAGAGATCTGCAGGAATACAGGGCGAGAGCATGACCGAGGTAGTAGAAGTTGTACGAGCATGAAGAAAAGAGACAAGAGCCTGTAGGTGTGTGTGAGTGATTTAGTCCCCATGGAGGGCCGTGTCCGAGTGTGTCAGCCACTGGAAAACATGAATTATTGATAGGCTCAGAGTTTAGGGCAGGTATGTGTGACAGAGAGAGGCCATGTGTTCAGGGCCATCTGATCCTACAACACACGCACACAGAGGTGCGTTTGTCACAGAGCGTGAACGATTCCTGTTATGCAACCCACACACAAACACACACATTTCAGACTTCCACAAATGTGTGTATTCCAGCTCTGAGGGCTCTAGTGCAAAATAAGGTTACACTCACTAACTCACTTAAATGTCTACAAGACTCCACCAAGCACATTCATTAACCATTAAATGCTGTGTGTGAGAGAGAAAAAGAGAGATCTGCCAAAGCATACACACATCAAAGCCACAAAAACTCACTTTCAAAGCATAAGTTTAACCAAAAGAAAGTTCTGTTACCAATAACTCAACATCCAAACTTGTAAGACTTTTCCCTCCATACAGTCATACAGATTTGGAACAACAGGAGTAAATATGGACAGAATTTTCATTACTAGGTGAAGTAAGCTTTTAAAGGGTTAGTTCACCCAAAAATAAAAATTCTGTCATCAATTACTCACCCTCACGTCGTTACAAACCCATAAGACCTTGGTTCATCTTCAGAACACAAATTAAGATATTTTTGATAAAATCCAAGAGCTTTTTGACCCACTGAAAGCTGGTATGGATCATGACTCATGGTACTCTCATAAAAGCTCAGTGGAGACTAAAGAAATTGTTAAATAAACGCCTTATTTTTGTTTTCTTTGCGCACAAAAGGTATTCTCATAGCTTCATAAAATGAAGGTTGTCACACGGACTATTTTAAAGGGATAGTTCACCCAAAAATGAAAATTATCCCATTTTTACTCACCCTCCAGGCATCCTAGGTGTACATGACTTCCTTCTTTCAGACGAATGCAATCGGAGTTATATTAAAAATTTTTCTGGCACTTCCAAACTTTAGAATGGCATAGGTGGGTGTTTCTCTTCATCAATCCAAAACAATGCAAACAAAGTGCATTCATCCATAATAAAAAGTGCTCCACACAGCTCCAGGGGGTTAATAAAGGCCTCCTGTAGCGAATTGATGTGATTTTGTGCGAAAAATATCCATATCTAAAACGTAATAATCACTTTAATCTAGCTTGCGCCAACTGGTCATACTCGGAAGCAGCTTTGGACGGATGACGTTAAATGCTGGCGTTGCTCATGCGCCGGGGAGTCTCACACAAACCAATGTTTGTTTACAGGAGCAAAGGAAGCAAAGTTTCCTTACTTTGTGTACGCGTATGCATTTGTCACTTCTGAGCAGTGCCTGTGCAACACTGAAGTGTTTCGTCATCTGCCCGGAAAAAGGCTTCCATGTACAACCAGTTGCCGCAAGCTAGATTAAAGTGATTAGTACGTGTTAGATATGGACATTTTTGTTACAAAAATGCTTCGATTGACTACATGAGGCCTTTATTAACCCCCCGGAGCCATGTGGAGCACTTTTTATCATGGATGGATGCACTTTATTGGACTTGTTTTAGAATGATAAAGAGAAATATCCACCTATGCCATTCTAAATCTTGGAAGTGCCAGGATAATTTTTAATATAACTCTGATTGCATTCGTCTGAAAGAAGGAAGTCATGTAAACCTAGGATGCCTGGAGGGTGAGTAAATAATGGGCTAATTTTCATTTTTTGGGTGAACTATCCCTTTAATTACGTCCTTACTACCTTTCTAGGCCTTGAATGTGTCATTGGCGTTGCTGTCTATGCAGGGTCAGAAAGCTCTCGGATTTCATCAAAAATATCTTTGTGCTCCGAAAATGAACAAAGGTCTTACGGCTTTGTAACGACATGAGAGTGAGTAATAATGACAAATTTTTAATTTTTTGTGAACTATCCCTTTAAAGTTGGAGATTTGCCACCAAACCTGAATTCTTGAAGTTGAAGTAATTAACTTTGTGTTCAAACATGTTTACTTCCCTACTACATAGAGGGCTAAAACAGCACATGAAATAATTTAGGAATGTCTTCCTAAAACTGCAGACACAAAGTACATGGGTGACCTACAGCTAGACAAAGTTGGACACTTTACTATCGCATAACGATGCGGAAGATGTGGAATTGTGAATGGCAGTGAAGAGACGCAACTGGCATAGGTCACGTGACAAAGTCAACATGGTGGATATAGTATGGATTCACAATCATATATAGAAGATACTTTTTTAATGGTGAGGATGTTTGTTCCACATCAAATGTAGTGCCTACTCCAACAGCATGCAATTTCAGACGTGCCTTGATTCAATCTAGGGAAAATAACTTGTTTAGCTTTGTGTATTCTTCTCGTGGCACAGTATACGCCAGAAAATGAGTCATTCCTCACATAACATTTCAAAAGTCAACAATATGTGTTTTGGCTCTATTGTTTCAGAATATTTTAAAGCTCAGGAGCAAGCTGTCTCCTGTTTAGTGTTTGCACTGCATTTTGTGGCATGCTTCAATGGCTTCACACTAGTCTCTTTGGTTTAAAATATCATGCTAAAAAAAGATGAAAGTTAGGAATGAAAGTTAGGACACAGGTAGAACGGTTTTGGCGCTTCAGACTGAGGCAGAGAAGAGAGGAAAGAAAAAGAGGTCGCTCTGCATGAGGTTTTCTAGGATAGGGATTTTCTCTCTTTTTTCAGGTATGGTCATTTCCCTCTGTGGAAAATGGGTCGACTTTCTTCCCATGAGGAGAACACATTCTCTACAGATGCTCTCCTTGCAAGAGTAGAGAAAAAGAGAGATAGAAAGTTGATTTGTGCTCCTGTGTGTGAGGGAAGGATGCATGATTATTAAAGGGGTCATGAGAGATATTCTTTATAAAAGTTAAGACCTTCCTAAAATGGTGCATTCAAACACATCCCCACACAGTGACGTGGGAAGATTTGCATAACACCGCCCAAATGTATACGCAAAGAAAGAAGGTGTAACACTTATTCTGCTGCAGTACTGTTGCATCGGCCGTCGTCATGTTGTAGAGACGCTGTGTGTTTCGTTGCAAAAGCGAAACTTTGTTTGGCTTTCTAAATGAGTACACAACTAGAAATCAGTAGTTAAGTTATATTTACAACACTGTTCCAGACTAGTACAACGCTAAAATATTCAAGTGTGTGCAGCGCATTTTACGGAGGACTGTTTCCTGAACCTGGGGGAGTACAATGTTGGCTGTGCACAAAGGCTGTTTCTATAAAGTGGGGCAATTCCAACTTTGCAAGGACAGTCTGGCGCTTCTGACTCACAGCCTGTAAGTACGTTTTTATATTTAAAGAATTCGTTACACTCGGTTGCTAATTCTTTGCTTACACAAATGCTGGGTTATTTTTTTAACCCAAATGCTGGGTTCAGCAAGTTGGGTCATTTTATTGGGTTAATTTTAATAAATGTACCCAAATGCTGGGATTATTTTTTTTTTAACCCAGTTTTTCTGTAACTAAGTTGCTGGGTCATTTTTAACGCTGCGTTATTTTTTTCTACCCAACTGCTGGGTTGAGCCTGTCTCTGACGAAACAACCCTGCTGCTGAGTTACAGTCAGTCAGAGCGTGGGCTTTTTGAGTGCTCTTCTGCGCCGCCAATTTGCACTTCTTTAGCGAAATAAAGGTTCGTATACATTTTATTCAATCTATAAAGTCTTTACTGTGCTGTAAATTGTATTATTTTATGCAGCGCAACATAAAGATGAGATCTCAGTAACCTGCGTCAGCAGCGGCTGTTTTGCAGGATGGAAACACCTTTTGCCTTGCATTAAAAAATAGATGGATTTTTTTTCATTATTGTACTGAGTTTATTCATAAAAAATATGCTCTTTAATGTCAGTACTGTTTGTTTATGGGCAGTTTTTGGAGTCAGTCATGACATCTTTCAGCCACGAGTGAAAAGCGAGGCCGCGGTCTGAAGTTTGCAGTTAACCCGGCAAACAGCAGCCCTTCACCGCTCACCGCATTAAAAATTACAGTAGCACTATTTAGGTAAAAAGCGATTACAGAGAATGGTTGAATACACTAAAATTCTACTTTAAAATGTTACATTTTTTATGTATAAAATGCTTTGTTAAATGAGTTTAAATGTATGTAATTTCGTAAACTATGCTGTATTCAACCAAATAAATTCAATTTGTCTTGTATTTTGTCCATGTGTTCTTGCTTAATAAAAAATGTTCATCTTTTGATTGTTGCTGTTGCCTCTAGTAATTCTGTGTGTTTTTATAAGTTCCAGTCCATTTTATACTAGCAATTTAATCATTTTAAACAACTGCTGACTTAAATAAAATGACCCAACATGTTTGGTAAAAACATTTAACCCAACCAGCTGGGTCAAAATAACCCAGCATGTGTTCGGTCCAATATTTACCCAGTGCTGGGTTGTCAAATAACCCAAGTTGGGTTGTTTTTAACCCAGCATTTTTTCGAGTGTTTTGAGCAGTGTAGAGTAGTGCTTGTTGTTTGTAGTTTCTACGATCACAAATGCAGACATGGTTTTATGTTTATGCGGTGCAACGCGACGTGACACAATGCGTAAAAAGACAGTATAAGTCATTATAATCAGTAATTACGTCCCCACTGGATGAAACAAATGCCTCATTCTGTGAAGGGTTTTACTGTTTTTGCCTCGTCATGCTGGGACACGGCATCACAACATGGTAAGGGGCATAACATTTCCATGACATGCTTGAGGTATTCAGCCAATCACAATGCACTGGATAGCTGGCCAATCAAAGCACACTGTGCTTTTCAGACCGATGAGCTTTGTAAAAATCAACATGTTTCAGAAAGGCAGGGCAGAGAGGAGTAACAATAATGTACAGTATGTGGAAAATGATGTGTTTTTTTAATCTTAAACCGCATAAACACATTGCATTACATCAAATACACATAATACACTTTTTAGCAACATCATATAACTCCTTCAGTGTTCAAAACAATAGATATGCAGGCAAGAATTTAGTCTTGAGTAATTTAAAAATATTTGAACACTTTCTGGTTGCCAGACTAAGTGGACCATAAAAGAAATAACTTCTGAGACCAGCAGTTTAGAAGTAATGGCTAAGAAAAGTGGAGACAGTACTGTATTTGTGTGCAGACGGCATTTGGTTTGATATTCTGGTTTCTTTGCAATGTAATAATTCATACATTATAAGTGCACTTTATGGGGGCACAGTACATCATGTAAGCCTATATGCCACTCTTGGACTCATCACCTTGCTTTAAACATAGTTCTGATCTACTTCAAAGATGAAAGGAATACACTTTTCTTCTCCAAGTAAGAGAGTGGATCAGAGGATAGAGAGAGAAGAGAGAAGAAAGGCTGCTCTACACTGCAAAGCAATGCATCTCTTTGCAGAAGCATGTCTTACTCACAAGAGTTTAACTGGTAGAGAGAAATAGGCCAGACTAATGGAGTGTGTCACAGAGAACTGAGGCCAACAGTACTCACACTCACTGTCTGAGGACGAACGCACAATAGTTAACTTCATTAGCAGCACCTGATACATAATCAAATAGCATGAAATAAAGTGTAAGGTTTCCTCAAAGAGATATTTTTATTTTCTTTGCGCACAAAAAGTATTCTTGTAGCTTCATAAAATTACGGTTGAACCATTGATGTCACATGGACTATTTTAATGATGTCCTTACCACCTTTCTGGGCCTTGAACGTGTCAGTTGTGTTGCTGTCTATGCAGAGTCAGAAAGCTCTCGGATTTCATCAAAAATATCTTAATTTGTGTTCCGAAGGTGAATGAAGGTCTTATGGGTTTGGAACGAAATGAGGGTGAGTAATTGACAGAATTTTCATTTTAGGTAAACTATCCCTTTAAGATGAAATGATGTGTTAGGACTATTGACGAGTATGATATGTGCTGTAGACTTACTGATGTGTAGAGGTAGCCCTCGCTGTTCATGCCTATGTAGAGTCCTGTCTTGGTGCTCTGGATGGCGACTATCCTCAGACCCACAGGAATCAAGTTGAACAACACTGCAATTCAGAGAGAGAGAGATTTTAAACATCAGGGTGGACAGTCTGAAATTTCGCTCTATATGAAATAAATGATGAACGATTCTCAATATTTCATTTTTTTCAGTGTGTTATGAAGGATGAGAATTTCTCTGCGGTGCACCTAAGGTGACACATGCCCCCAAAAACTGACAGTTTCAGCAGAAACCTCCTGAAATTACAGACCCTAGTGAAATGAGCTTTCAGATTCGGTGAGGCACATTAAAGAGAAACAGAGAAATCTCCTTACACCTCGCTCTTTGTTCTGCCATCACTCTGCCAGCCGTAGCCAACAGGATTTCCAGTGTTTCCAAAACTGGGATGTTAGCTTGAGGCGTGTGCATAACTGTGTGACACCGGGACGGTTGCGCGGGCTCATTCATAAGCCTTTTGCAGATGAGAGTATGTCTATTTTGGTGTGGAGTGTTGACCGACGGGACCTTTGGTGAGAAACGTCTTGAGCGACATGTTGACTTTAGTGGTATTGACAAATGGCCTGTGGCAATGTGTCTCCACGGGAGCGATGCAGATTTGAGAAGCACCCTCCTAGTGTCGTGACAACCGCGGGCATGACAATGCAGACCTCATCTGAACCCGAAACCTTACAGCCTTCAAGAAAAGCATCAATAACATAAAGATCACTGGAGAGCAGATTAATGACTGCATAAGTAGTTAAAGATGAAGCCTAGCAGAGCTGATGTGACAAACACAGAAAACTTGGGAACATAGCGAGTATTTTGAAGAGAAATATTCTTTCACACTAAGATAAAGTTTGTAATGTACATAGAAATGTACATTCTGGCTGTGACAAAAATAAAATAAAATAATTATAATTTTTATAAATATTTTTTTTTATTAATTTATTAATTCATTATTAAATGAAACAAACATATTATTCCACTGTCTTGCAGCAAAGCAGACAAGACAGTGGAACAGTTATAATATTTAGCAAAATAACAAAGTAATAAAATAAAATAAAATAAAATGAAATAAAATAAAAATGAGTGGTGTCATATTAATAAAAAAAGGACTTGCATCATATTAAAATACAATTAAATAAAATAAAAAAATATCACTTTTTTCTGTTTGTCTGCAAGCAAAGCAGACAAGACACTAAAATAGCTTTAATAATAAAATAAAACAAATAATACATTAAATTAATTTAAAAAAAATAAAATACTAACAACAAACACAAAAACTATAATAGTTATAATTTTTTAGGAAAATTAAAATAAAATTAATTTAAATTAAAATATATTACTTTAATTTGCTAAATGTTATAACTATTCCACTGTCTTGTCTGCTTTGCTGCAAGACAACAGAATAGTTATAATATTTAGCAAAATAAAGTATGAAAAAAAAAAAAAAAAAAAAAAAAAAAAAAATATATATATATATGTATATATATATATATATATATATATATATATATATATATATATATATATATATATATATATATATATCACTTTTGTTTGCAAGCAAAGCAGACAAGATATTAGAATAGTTATAATTTTTCAGGAAAAATAAAATAAAATTACATGAAATTAAAATAAAATAAATAAAATAAAAATACTACTCCTGTCTGCAAGCAAAACAGACAAGACACTAGAACAGTTAGCATTTTTAGGAAAATAAAATAAAATAAAAATAAAAGTAATAACATTTTCCACTCTCTTGCCTGCTTGCAAAGCTTGCGTCATATTACGTCTCAGATGACAGAGATATTCATTATATAAGTAGTAAAATTAATTTTGGTATATAGCACTGTATTTTACAGCCCTGTTCCTGTCCATACTACGTACTTATTATAGTAACTACAGTAACTAGGTATTAACTATGTACTAACCCTGAACCTACCCCTAAACCTAACCCTTCCCTATTCAGTTATCTTATATTGCCAGAACTTTCTTAGGTAGGTACACTATAAGTACATGCAAGTACACATACTGTAAAACAAAGTGCAACCCTAATGTTGATTAGATGGATCTTTAATAGATGATCATCCAAAGATAATTAAACACCTTGAGCCATTAAACAACATTTGTTCGTTGTCATAATGAAATGAGTTACTGCTAGAAAAAAAAAAAAAAAAAAAAAACTTTTAACATCTAGTTATGCACTCACCTCAGTATGTATGAGTGTCTGTGTGTTTACATGTTGTGCCTTGTCACCCTGAAGCATCGCTACAAAGACTGACTGTCAATCTTTATTTATTGCCTTGGTAACTTTTAGAGACACAAAGAAATGGATGACAACCTTAGGTCTGCCTCTGTCAAAGTCCATCTGTGCTTGGCATTATGGGATAAGGGTCAGGGCATAAAACTCGCCTGTCGTTCATCCTCTCTCTCTATTATGAAGAATCTTTTCTTTCTTTTTTTTTTTTAATATGCCTCAGCACATTGTGTTAGTACACTGTCAACAGCTCTGACATCTCGCTGTCTGTTAAAGACCTTCAGAGTTTCCCCCTTTTTCTTTTTTTCTTTCTCATACTCCATTCTTCTCCCTCCCTTCTGGGCGGGTTGAAGGGAAGTCATTAAATGTTAGTATGACATTAGTAAAACTTTCTGAGTGTTTAAGTGTTCTTAAGGGGGCAGTGCCGAGGAAATGATATCTGCTGTATGTTTCATCTCTAGTTGATCGTATCTGCCAGATGCTTCTAAAAAATGTCTATCACCAGATGGACATTTACAGGGTAAAACTAATTCCACAGTTGCATTACCTCACTAACAGGTTTGTCTTTTGCCTTTGTTTAACCTTTCTTTCAGCGATGATCTTTTTTCTGTCTAGACGCTGGCCTCAAACCATCTTTTCTTTCTCACTGCTGTCTTGTTCTCTTTGGTTAACCTTTTCTGTGTGCCAAAAAAAGATGCCAGAATCTTGCTCTTTCAGAATCTCTCTCTCTTTATCTCCCTCTGGCCATATACACACTGCAGATAAATACAGTTGTCACTCTTCTTCTGAGAGCTATATGCTCCATATTAATATAATGCTAAATAGTATAGAATTTAGCTATACTTTAAATATAGGTATATAATCAGGGGTGCACATATGGTCTGACATGGTTTACCATTTTAGGTCGACTAACTGTAATACTATATCCATCTTATTTTTGCAGTAAGAGCAGGCGCGGCCATTTGTAAAGTTTATGGGTCTGGCTTCCGGTCTCATCCGTGTCTAGCTATTTTCCCTGTACAAAACAGCTCATTTTGCTCCTTAACATTGCAAACTGGTGTGTCTCTCCGCATATTTTTGAGTATTATCTTAATTATGAACACACTGGTTTGTAGTGCAAACAGTTTTACCATTTACTGCGCGTTGATTTTCTTCTCCATGAAGCCGAAGTCTCACTCATAGGCTTACCTCCGCGTTGAATAACGTGGATAAGATTTCCATTCGGGAAAAAAAAAAAAAAAAAAAAAAAAGATAAATCTAGGCTATGTGCTGCCAGTTTCACAGCTAAACGCTAAACTGTGACATTTCATTCAATGACGCTGCTTTAAACCCGGCAGCGCATATACTTACTTGCCGGCAACCCGCCAAAATAAAAGTTTACAATATAAAATATAACTTTTATATTGTAATATAAATATACCTTTTAAATATAAAAGTTTACAATATTACAATATAAAATAATGGTATTTATTTTAATAGACTTTAAAATACAATTTATTCCTGTAATGCAAAGCTGAATTTTCATCAGCTGTTACTCCAGTCTTAAGTGTCACATGATCCTTCAGAAACCATTCTAATTTGATTTATTATCAGTGCTGGAAACAATTGTGTTACTTAATATTTTTTTGGAATCTGTAATACTTTTTTCATTCTTTGATGAATAAAAAGTTGAAAAGAACAGCATTTATTTAAAACAGAAATAATTTCTAACAATATACACTACTGTTCAAAAGTTTAGGGTCAGTCAATTTTTATTCTTTCTTTTTTTTTTTGAAAGAATTTTTTTTGTGTTAAATGAATAAAAAGTGATAGCATAGATTTACATTGTTAGAAAAGATTTATATTTTAAATAAATGCTGTTCTTTTTAACTTGTTATCCATCAAAGAATTCTAAAAAAAAGAATCACATGTTTCAAAAATATTTGGCAGCACAACTATTTCCAACATTGATAACAACAATAATAAATCAGCATATTAGAATGATTTCTGAACGATCATGTGAGACTTAAGGTTGGAGTAACAGCTAATGAAAATTCAGCTTTGCATCACAGGAATAAATTATATTCTAAAGTATATTAAAATAAAAACCATTATTTTACATTGTAATAACATTTTTCAGTGTTTTTTTTTTTTTTTCCTGTATTTTTGATGAGCATAAGAGACTTCTTTAAAAAACATTACAAGTCTTACTGATCGCAAACGTTTGAGCGGTAGTGTATATATATATTTTTTATATTTGTGATCTTATAGATATCATTTTAATATGTTGATTTCATGCTTAAGAAACATTTTATTCTTATTCATATTGTTATTATTAATGCTTAAAAAAGTTGCTTAAATGCTTAATATTTTTGTGGACACAGTGATCCTTTTTCAGAACAGCATTTATTTGAAATAGATTCTTTTTTTTTTTTTTTTTTTTTGGGAAATTTCATGCATCCTTGCAGGATAAAGGCGTTTTTTTTTTTTTTTTTTTTTTTTTCCTTTTTTGTACTTCATTTTTAAACTATAAAGTATTTGTGAGATAAAATTTCAGTGCTAAGATATAAAGTCACAATTACTAGAAATAAAGTTGCAGTTATAAGAAATCAAGTTGAAACTGGAAGATAAAAAGTGACAATGTGATATACAGAGAAACATTTTGAGATCTAAAATCGCAGTTCCAGAAAAGTCACAATAGCAAGAAATGCAGTTGCACATCTAGATATAGAGTCACAATTACCTTCTTACTTTTTTTTATTTTGAGATAGAAACACAATCTCCATATATTCCACCCACACAAAACACAACAATGTAGGGTAATCACTTTTGTATTTAAATGTTATTCCTCCAAAACCTTTTTAGTGTCCATGTGGCCTTGGTGAAGACTTTAAACAAAGTCAGAGTTCATTTGTTTAACTTTTTTTTTTACTTAAAGACATTCAGAGTAGGAGAAGGTGAGGCAAAAACTAGGAAAATGCTGTAATAAGGAATTGTTGCAAAGAAACCAACTCCACCTGACTCTCTCTCTCTCTTATCTTTTCAAGTGTAAGTACTTGAGCAAGGGTGAAATGCATGATCAGCTCAAGATGTTCATTGGCTGAAGGTGAGGAGTGTGCGCGCACACACACAGAGTAAATGTCTCATCATTCCTCTCCCGTTTTGCTAATTAAGACATTACATAATCAACTTGTGGTTCAAGTGAAGATGAAAATGAAAGGAGGAGTGCCAGTCCGTCAGGCTGCGTACCCTTCTCTCCAAGGGGGCACGCGCTCTGTGATGGAACACCTATCACTGCCATACCAGCTGTTCTTTTGGCTTTGCTGGGAACTGCCGGGACAAGCACTGTGCCATCTGGGGACCTGGTGCTAATCTGTGTAGAACTACAAAGTTTGCTTGAATAAATTAAAGAAAAAATGTTGTTCTGTATCTTAAAGCAGATGAAATGGAAGACATGAACATGAACCCCCATTCCGAAGTGAGAAAGGATAACAGAGATTACTAAGCTTGTTCACCTTGTTCACAATTACTGAACATGACTGCAGGAACTTATGCATGCAAACTGAGTTTTTATGAAACACACATTGCAGCTGCATGTCATAAATTAGAGAGTTTCTCCATTGCACAGTCGCATCACTTAGTAAACTGTTGCTTTACATGCTGACCAACCATGGAAGTTTCCAATGCCATCCTATGGAGTCTATCAGGACGGATCAGAGCATGAAAGTTGTTTGTCTGTTTAATGATGGAATTGTATATCATTATAACAGAGGGGTTCCAGATATGAATCAGAGCATGTTAATTATTTATTCTCTCTCTGTGCTGAATTGGCAGTTTTTGGGACTAATTAGCATACTCCGCAGTGTGGTGCATAAAGAGCAGCTTCACTGAGACCCCCTCACTGCTAATGAGAGGGCACACCTCTAACATCTGACCTCAGTCAAAGAGACAGACAGATACAGAGAGAGAGAGAAAAAGAGGGAAAGAGATGGATGTGTGTGGTAGAGGTCTATCAGCTGAGCCTGTCAATGTTCTCTGCTCTTTCTTGATCCTGTTACACAACTTTAATAATGATGATAACCAAGACAGTAATGATATATTATGCTTTGAAGAAATTCTGTCATCATTTACTCACACTCATGTTGTCACAGACCTCTATGAATTTCTTTCTTCTGTGGAAAATCTTCTGAAGTTTTTTTTTTTTTTTTGTCTATACAATAAAAATAAGTGGGGTCAAATGTTAAATAGAACATAAAAACTTAAAAATCATTTTTTGTTTAATGATTAAACAATCACTAAGCCACATTTCTCAATGCTTAAGCAACTTGTTCAAACCTTTTTCTACTTTTCACAAATCAAGTCAAAAGTTAAAAAAAAAAAAAAAAAAAAAAAAAGAAATCCTAAAAATTAAAAAAATCTATGGAAGCCTATTCCACCACATAAGAAAAAAATAATGAATTAATAAAAAGTTGAAATTATGACTTAAGTCATTATTTTAAGATTAAAAGTAGAAATTATGACTTACTAGGTCGAAATTATGACTTTTAAAGTCATAATTATGAGAAAAAAATTGAAATTATGACTTAAGTCGAAATTACGACATAGATAAGTCATAATTATGAGATAAATGTCGAAATTGGACCATTAGCATCTCACTATAAAATGACTAAAGAGTTTCGATAATTTTCCTATTTAAAACTTGACTCTTCTGTAGTTGCATCGTGTACTAAGACTGGCGGAAAATGAAAAGTTGCGATTTTATAGGCCGATATGGCTAGGAACTATACTCTCATTCCGGCGTAATAATCAAGGAATTTATATTACAAGGATATCACGCAGTGCCTAAAAGTGACCGGCACTAAGTTTGTGTAGATGCAGAGTTGCAGAGTTGACGGCTGCGTAATATCATTGCGCCTGCTGCACCCATGGTACGGCAGCAAAGTTCCTTGATTGTTACGCCAGAATGAGAGTATAGTTCCTAGCCATACCGCCCTAGAAAATCGCAACTTTTCTTTTTTCGCCTGTCTTTGTACACGATGTAACTACAGAAGAGTCAAGTTTTAAATAGGAAAAATATCAAAACTTTTAGTCATTTTATAGTGAGATGCTATTGGTCTAATCGGATTCAATGATTTATGCTAAGCTATGCTAAAAGTGCTACAGCCAGACCCGGCGATCGGCTGAATGGATTCAAAAACGGTAAAACACATCTCTAGGGGAGTTGGAAAATGAACCTATTTTCAAAAAAAGTGGAGTGTTCCTTTAAGTCGAAATTATGACTTCAAAATTCATAGTTATGAGATAAAAAGTCAAAATTATGACCTTAAATGTCATAATCATGAGAAAAAAAAATGAAATTATGACATACATAAGTCAATTATGAAATACAAAGCTGTAATTATGAGAAAAAAAGTTGAAATTATGACTAGGTAAAAATTATGACATACATAAGTCATAACTATGAGATAAAAGGTTGAAATTATGACTTACTAAGTTGAAATTATGACATACTATCTTAAAATTACGAGATGAAATTTGTCATAATTTTGACTTTTATCTCATTATTATGACTAAAAGTCTTAATTATAAAATATAAAGTAAAAATTATGACTTTAAAATTCATAATTACGAGATAAAAAGCTGAAATTATAAGATGAAATGAACTTTGACCTTTTATCTCATAATTATGACTTTTAAAGTAATAATTTTTACTTTTTATCTACTAATTATGATTTAAGTATAATAATGATTTTGACATTTTTCGAGTTGTATTTTTGGCATTTTTAGCCTTATTGTGATAGGACAGTTAAGTATTGGGTTGGGTCAGGCAAGGTCCGCAAGCCGAGACTCAAACTTGGGACGCCCGAAGTGCACCTGCGCTATATGTTAGCGCACTGCCCACAAGGCTATTGGTACGGACATAATTTAGATTTTTTTAATGCATACATTTTTTTTTTATGTGGCGTAATGGGTTTCCATAGAAACTGTGTCCTAGCGATTGCAAAAACTGTAAAGAATGTTTACATTTTTTTTCCATACAATGATAACCAATAAGACCAAATGGTAATTTGCATCCTATTGAATTTTAGGACCAAAAATGCTGAAACATTTGTCAAAATACATCTTCTTTGATGTTCCATAAAAGAAAATCATACAGGTAACAACAAGAGGGTAAGTAAACAATGACAGAATTTTCATTTGTGAATCCCTTTAGTTATGAGTTTAAAAAGCAGGGATGTAAACTCTCTAAATAAGGTCTAGCCATGGCTATGTCTGTAATGTAGACAAATCCTGACCCACACACAGCCTCAGTCCTAATTTCAGGAAGCAAAGCAAACTGTACATCAGTTAACATAGCAATTTCACCTTTCTCTCACCTCGGTGCACAATCCGTATATAACAACCATAAAGTCTAGACAGCAATCATACAGCTCTGCCTCTTGCTTTTTTCTCCTTTCACCTTTTAAGTAGCTCTATAAAAAAGTTATTTAACTTTCGCACTGTCTCCAACACAAACCACACAGCTGTTCCCAGATGGTCCCCTTCTGTCAAACTCACTACAGCGAACGCACACTTACACAATATCTGACACAAACCTCACCTGCACCAAATCAGCCGACAAGGCACTGTTAAATGACTTTTATGCAAGATTTATGGATAGAAACACTTACGAAAATCCTTTTATCGACTGACATAACAGTTTTGCCTCTGGAAGGATTTCAAGACGTCTACGGTAAAAAGTGGAAGAACCTTGTGGGATTTGACTGTTTTGTTTTGTTTATTACATTCCCATATTAAAAAGACATTACAGGGCATCTGTTTGGCTGTGCTCAGAAATGTGTCTCACGAGGGGAACATGTAATTTATGAGAAGAGTGCTGCGCATTTTAGGAGAGCCCATACTGTACATTAGGACCGGAACATTAGGTACATTAGGAAATAAAAAGTAGCAGACGAGATATCATTAATATGTTATTCTCTTCTGCGGCAATGAAATTAAATAAAGAGCATACTGAGACCTTTTGCTGATGCCTCCCGCTTCACAAGTTTTCTTATGAGAAAAACAGCCGAGTCATCTCACATGTGCTTCTTCAGGAGTTTCAGAAGAGGTCTCAAAAATATCTTCAACTGTGTTCAGGTTTTCTGAGATGCCACAACTACGATCAAATGTCAGGAATGATATTCCTGAATTTGAAATTATTTTAAATTTAGACCTTTAGTTCAAATTTTAATGTAAAGAAGAACGGAAGTAATTGGAATTCCAAGACAGAGAGACAGACAGATAGATAGATGATAGCGAGAATGATAGAGAGAATCATAGAATGATAGAACGACAGATAGATACAGTAGATAGATAGAAGATAAAATGATAGATAGATAGATAGATAGATAGATAGATAGATA